>JANKKI010000192.1:5000-1352278 GCA_025175665.1 Cinchona pubescens | reverse complement strand
CGTAAAATGGATCCCGGGTGGTGAGGCGAAACGAGTTGCCCGTGTACTTGACCCATTTAATTAGGAGAGGATCAGATGGGTCGGCAGGAAATGCTAGATTTTGCACCTGGACTGATTCATTGGTTGATCCGGTGTACAACATGACAAGTTGACCATCTGGTAGATTGTTCAATGGTAGCAGATCCGGTCCATACACCATTTTGATCATACCATTGATCAGCCAGCATTGCTACTGGCAGATGGCGCCAATGAATCAGGTCCTTTGACACTGCATGGCCCCACACAATATTTCCCCATACTGCACCTTCTGGGTTGTACTGGTAGAACAAATGGTACAATCCCTTGTAGAATAAAGGACCTATATATAATAGAAATAATTTTTTAGATGAACAAAAAAATTTTATGGTATCATTTTTTTTTTTTTTGGGAAGTTGGAAGAATTTAATGATTTTCATCACTATTGATTTTTTTTTTTTTTGTTGAAAAAATATTAAAAAGTTATTGGATAATGTTCAGGTTGATAATTAGATGTGTATAAGAGACAGATATTGCAATTTGAATTTACTATTTGTATGAATTTCAAACTTTTGTATCAATATTAACAAACTTGGAGTTGATCTATTTGTGTATAAGAGACAGCATGTAAAGACAAAATAAATGAATTTCAAATCTACCAAAATTAAAAAATATTTGAAATACTTTATTTCACACTTTTAATTTGATTATATTTGAAATTCATCCATTTCGTCTCACAAATCCCTCTAAAAAATAGGTATATTTCAAATACTTTCCCAAATCCATCGATCTAAACACAACCTTTGATTTTTTTTTTTTTTTGGCTCTTAAATATTTGATTTAACCACATTGCACTTAAATATTTGATCAATGTGATGTTTCTTTCCTTTCTTCCTTAATGACTACTCTTTTAAAATGACCATCTGGTTACTTAAGAAAAATGACATTAATGAATTAATTCAAATTTATTGGTATTTACTAAAAGTGTTCAAATTCATTCCTTAACAACATGGCTGGAAAACTATTCACAAATAACATTTTCTAGTGTTAAATATACAAAATGCATCCAGATGCAAAATAAAAAATAAAAAAAGAAAGAAGTCTAGGATCACAAGAATAAACAGTAAATGTTAGAATATTTTTAAACGCTTAACTAGCCACATAATCGAATGGAAATTTGTATTGCTTCTACTTTAATTCGGAAATGACATAAAATAATAAACAGTAAATGTTATAAAATTTTAAACGCTTAACTAGCCACATAATCGAATGACAATTTGTATTGCTTCTACTTTAATTCGGAAATGACATAAAATAATAAGAATGAATTATCCAAATGTCATGGCTTATTTAAACTTTTAAGCAAACAATAGCACACCTAATTCAATTTCATATCAATTTTATGTCTAAGTCAATTCAAACAAGTTTTGTAGAAGTTGGGGGTTTTAGGGGGTTGGAGGAGAAGATGGTAATTGAAGAGACACTTACCATTAGGATAGATTCCCCAATCAAAGCAATGCCATCCAATGTAACCAAAATACAGGACAAGTAAAAGAAATTATTAGATATATCCAAAATTGAATAAGCCATAAACAAAAAACAAAAAATAAACCTCACATGGAAACATTAATTAAACAAGACAAACATAAATTGAGAGAAAATATCAGTCATATTATATATCAACTGAAAGACAGCAACAACGGTAAAGATACAGGCTTTTAATATGACTTATTAGTCATAAGTTCATCTCTTACCAATATGACTTATCTAGTCATAAGTTCATATTACCAGCCTGAATGTGTAGATTCACGCTAAATCTTCTTTTTTTAGGAAAAACAAAAAAAAACCATAATGGTAATTAATTTTTTTTTTATTATGATTATATGAAACAAAAACTGAATTAATTAACTAATTTACCATTCATCCAAATCTTCCTTGGCTGGAAATGAAAAGCACTTCTTTGCCAAGCCAACATTTGATTAATCCATGAAAAAGGATTCTCTTATACCACATCTAGGATCATGTGACTTGGCCGATGTTCCTTCTGCCACCCCACTGTTATCACTCCCAGCCGGCCTAATCTTCGCCGCTGCTGCAGATGACAACATGGACATTGCCTCTTCATTAGGCATGCATGATAACATTTCATTTACCATTTTCATTTCCGTTCTTGTTCACCAATATTAACACCAAAAGCCCGACGGCCAACAGCCCGGCTAATAACACAAGAATAAATCTCGTGGGCTGTCAGCATTTCGCCGGGGCTTTGAGCCTCTGATCCTCATCTCCTAATAACGGAGAATAAGGACATTGGACATCATTTGTTGGTTATTCACATCTAGATGATATAGGAATCGAGTTATTCGAAGACAATCCCTTAATTAATACAATTTTTCTGTTTCTTATACAAATCTTAGATGTGTAAAAGATATTAATATATAACAACCCTATATAGGAGAAAAATTTTAAGGAGAGAAAAAAAAAAAGAAAAAAAAAAAGGGTTGTTATATATAACAGAAAAATTTTAAGGATAGAAAAAAAGAAAGAAAAGAAAGGGTTTGTGAATTACTAGGATATAAGCAGATAAAACTTTCATGATTTGACAAATTGGGAAATGATTTTGTGTTTGTAAATGGACACTTATTTCCCCAAAAAAAAAATGATACCATAAAATTTTTTTATTCATCTAGAACTTGTTTGTATGAGATGAGATAGGAACCAATCTAGTAAAAAAACTAAAAAAATGTTTTACAATTATTTTTTATCAATGTTTTTGGAATTCATAAACTAAAAGCTTTCGGTATTTTATGTTTACTGTTTTTTAACTAATTTGACAAAAATATCCATGGACTATATGCTAGAACCAATAATACCCTTTAACCTTTAATTGCTATATTTAACATTAGAGAAAAAAAAAATTCTTTTACTTTGTTTTGTCTCTTTTTTTTTTTCTNAAGCCCTTCAGCTTTTTTTTTGCCTTAAATTTTTATCCAAATAATAAAATATTTTCTTATATCAAATATCTTTTAGATGTCATGAAAATGGAAAAAATCATAATTTACTATAAACTCTAATTATATATATAGAAGAAATTTTAAACATTATAAGATGAATATTTCTCCTTAATGATTTTTAGTAATTTTTAATGTTAAATTCTTTACATATCTTTGATAGTATTAACCCTATTGTGTCTTTTATTCTTGTTCATAAAATTTTATTAATCTAATAAGAAATATTTCAACTTATTTTTTGTTTAATTGTGTAACTGACTTTGTATCTATTAGAGATTAAATTTAATATTAGTAGGAGCATTCATCAGTCGTGTTCGGTTATTAAGTTTAAATAGTTCGTTAATTTTCAGTTATTTTTCAAAAAACTCATACCCAATTTTAATCCATATTTAATTTCGATCGGTTATACATCGACAGGTACATAGGTCATCCCATCGAGCATATATCCAAAGTTTATATACTTGTAATAAAAAAAAACCATAAATGCTAACTTTTTTCGGTCCACATCCAGAGCCTGATTTATGGAGTGCAATTAATACTTCCTCAATAATACTAAAAGCACAATTACTACAATGTCACATAAGAAAGAAAACAAATTTCATCAAATGTTAAAAAAAAAATAAAAAAAAGAATATACAATACATACTATACTATTAGTGTTACTTTATTAGCGTATCACTGTTAGTCTGTTAGTACTATACAATGTATACTTATTTTACTCAAAAGTTTAGGGAAAATCGCTGAAATAGTCCTTCAACTTTTTTACTTTAGTTGAAATAGTCCCTCAACTTTTTTTGTAGCCAGAATAGTCCTTCAACTTTTATTTTTTAGCCAAGATAGTCCTTTTCTAAATTACATCTAGATGTGTATAAGAGACAGACACCCCCGTAAGTTTACTTATTTTCTACATAACCCCTATATAGTGGGAAATGGGAAAAATATCTCGTGGGTTTAATTTGAAGGGTTGAAAAAAAAAAGGGGTGGTTCTATAGTTGGGTGGGTGATAGTTTCAGCTGAAAAAAGGATAAAGACAGTCTCTTAGGACATTTAGATGACCCCTTTTTGGTTTCTTTGAAGTTTCATTTTTTTAAAAAATTGTTTTGAAGTTTATATTTTTCACGCCTTCAAATTAAATTCTTTCTTATTTTTCCCATTTTAAACTATATAGGGGTTATGTAGAAAATAAGTAAACTTACGGGGGTGTATGTGAAATTTATCACAAAAAAAAAAAGAAAAGAAAAAGCTTTTTATGGTGGCTCATCCATAAAAGAACTTTCTTGACTAATTGATAAAAGTTGAAGAACTATTCTTATAAAAAAAAAATGTTATAAGGACTATTTTGGCTAAAGTAAAAAAGTTGAGGGACTATTTTGGCGATTTTCCCAAAAGTTTTATTACTAGCTAGTAATACTGATAAATTCATAATTGTGCTATATTTTATGTGTCATTGAGACAGGGCCGTGTTGTGCGTCCGTTCCAGTTATTATTGAGATTAATTTGGTTATTCTCGGTTTTGTAGGATTAAAGTGAAAAGAGCTGAAAAAGATGAAAATCCTAAGGACGGAACATGCATGAGTATGAAGTTGTTTTGGATGCTGTTTCTTATTTCAAGCATAAATTTAAAGCCCAAGCTCCAATTGATATGATTTTGGATGATTTGGAAAGCTATTGAAGAGTTCTACAACTTTTGTGTTTTGAGTTTTCCATTATTCTATAGGAATATTGCTCAAAATTGCAAAATGTGTGCAGTGAGGATCGATTCGACACGGATAAGAAAGTTATGCTCAATCTACCAAACCTGTCTCTTATACACATCTAGATGTGTATAAGAGACAGGCCCAAACCACTTTTTTCCTGTATATATTGGACTATTTTTCACGATTTCACATTCTTATCCGTAGATCTTAATTTTTCATCTAAGAACTCATTATAAATACCCCAATTTAGGGTGAGAAAAAGGGAGATCAACACTTTTATTGTCTTTTGGCTAGGGTTTTCAGCAGTAGAAAATTCTTCTTTATTCTTTTATGGCACTTTGTGCCTAAACCCTTTTCTTGGTAGAGGGAATTGAAGCCATGGTCAATTCCACAAAGTTGTGACTCTTTGTTCTTGAATTTATTCAATTATATGTCAATCGTCCGATTATTTTTCTACAATTAATTTTATGACTGTTCTTTTTAACTTGTTATTGCTACAGAATACTTAAGTTATTGGAATTAATCTACTGCTAGATTGTGCTTAATTTTATATGTGAAGCAACTAAATTTGATAATTACTCGATTAGTGTTATTGAATTTAGAGAAATTAATCATCTAATTGGCATAACCACGTGTGTTTATATTTAATTAGTCTAATTGTTCTTGTTGATTTTAAAGCTTCTATTAATTAATCTTTGGCGCTTGTCTGGGTTAAATTAATAGTTATGGTTAATTGGATATAAGTGACAGAAAATTAACCAACTTTAGAAAGAAATAAGAATCAACTTTGAATTGGTATTCGTTCGAATTAATTTTTCAATTAGTGCTTGATATAGAATTTAATGAATTATCTTGTGTGTCAATGATCGACTAGTGAAATTGACATGGTGGATATGATCGAGACCAAGATCTGTCTCTTATACACATCTAGATGAACGCTCCTAGAGACAGTATAAGATCTCTATGGGACGACTGTACTACATACTACTACGGTATAATTGAGAGTTGTTAATTTTGGGTGCCTACAACAGCATTGCAACTCCGCATCATATTATTCAATTTCACCAAATAGAGTTTACTAATAGTAGACTATTCGTATTTATTAATTTAGTTAGCATTAATGCTTTTTATCATTTGGTGAATAACATATAACCGATGAACAATCAAAATTTTGGTTGATTATTCGGTATTAAACTTTAGAAACCCATATAAGATCTATGTTACCCAACATTTGATTTTGGATGTAAATTGGTTTATTCGATATCCAATTAACTAAACACCGATATCCAAATTAAAAATTTCGGTCATTTATCCAAACTTTGAAAAACTTGGTGAAATTGAATAATAAGCTATTATAGCATAATTAGCAATTTTTATTATAGAAAAGTAATTAGTTTCTTAATCTGATAGAAATTTGTAGTAAATATGATAGTGAAATTGTTAACATAATCTAGTTCAAGGGTGCTTTTGTCAAATTGGTTAAGAAAGCATTATTTTGAATTGCCTAAACCTTTTAGTGAAGTGTCAAAATCATTGGCCTTATTTTTTATCATCATCATCATCATCATCATCATCATCATCATCATAATAATAATAATAATAATAATAATGATATTATTATTATTATTATTATTGTTATTGTTGTTGTTGTTATTTTAACCCACCTCTCTAAACTTAAAGTCCTAATTCATCCTAATAAGTCCTAGGTCTAAGCGTCAAACTAGATTTGTTGTCATTGTATTTATTATATTATATTTACAATATTATCTAGTATAGATAAACCCTATATAGTGACAACGGTTAACTTTTGCTAAGGTGATGTATACGAGATAAAATAGTAATAAAGGAACGTGATCAGAAAAATATTGTTTTAGAAATAAAATAAATAAAATGCTATCCAAAGCAAAAATACATCTTCCAATCTATATCTATATCAATTTAAACATTTTTTAAAGTCAATTTAGCATTCACATTAAAGATAGAATTCCCCATAAAATAAAATGCTATCCAAAGCAAATATACATCTTCCAATCTATATCTATATCAATTTAAACATTTTTAAGTCAATTTAGACATTAAAGATATAATTTGAGATGATGAACATTTGAATTTCATAATAAGTTCAGGAAATGCATTCTCCACACATTAGGATTTCCTTTCATCTTTTTTTCATCTTTATGATTTTCTTTATACTATTTTAATTTGTTAATTCTTATTTTAACAAGATATATATATATAGATGTATATAAGAGACAGCTCCTTCACGGTTTGATTCTTCCAAAGGACTTAATACAATGACCACTTTGTTTAAAAGAACAGTCATAAAATTAATTCCCTAGTTGTGATAGATACCCCTGTCTCAGATAAATTAATAAATGTAAAATAAGGGACTAAATTGGTCTTTTTCCCTTTTTTTTCAAATCTTCTAGTTAAAATTTGATGAAAAACTGGACAATATACTAGGAAGAAGAACATTCATCATGGGATGGCACAATATATACAGGAAAATAGCATGTGTGATTTGTGCGCATGTACACCCTTTTTCAAATCTGTCGAAGGAGATTGCTGTAATTTCAATGTAATTCAATCCTTACTCTCTACTTGTGGCTGTCTGCAAAAGCTGTCTCTTATACACATCTAGATGTGTATAAGAGACTAGACTCTATTAATTGAGTTGATAGTGACCAAGGAATATATGAGGTTAATGTTAGAATCTGTCTCTTATACACATCTAGACCACCTCGGAAGAATTTTTCCTAATAAACATTGATGCAGCAATGGATACATCAAAAGGAAGAACAGTTGGCAGTTACAAGAGTTGAAAAACGAGACATCAAAGTGGTTTGGGAGTCCTTTTACAATTGGTTCATGATCTTGAAATAAGCTGAGGTTCTTGTGTTGATTAATATGCAACTTCAATGTCTGTTTTGTAATTTAATTCTAGACAAATGTCTTTTAGATATTTCATGAGTCTTGGGAATATTTTCTATTAACTCAATGTTCTATTAATTTTTAACTCTAAATCCAACTCTTATGTGTTGAAGTAGAAAATAAAACATATGAATGAAAGATATCACTTGGCTCTAAAAACTCTTCCCACTTTCTTGGCTTAATCTCCAATAAAATTGGTATCAAACCTAGGGTTCATAAAAATACAGTCTTATTTCATCCCTCAAAATAGAAATATCTCTAAGAAATTGAGATGCCAAATCAAAATAATGATGGCACTTCGGTTCTTATATTTATTGGTGAACACTATGATCATTGGTGTGCAAAGATGAAGATATATTTCAGATCAAAGGAGTTGTGGATTATGTAAAATGATGGATATGATGAACCAGAATCAACAACTGGCCTTAGTGATCAACATCTAAGGACTTTCCAGGATCATAGAAGAAAAGATGCCAAAGTAGTCTTATTTATTCAACAAGGTGTAAGCCCAGATATTTCCTCAAGAATTATGGGAGTAGGTCATGCTAAAGAAGCATGGGAGATTCTACAAAAAGAGTTCCAAGAAAATGTCAAGGTGAAAAATGTCACTTTGCAAACTATTAGAAGAGAGCTTGAAAATGAATGAATGATTGAAAGTGTTCAAAACTATTGCACAAAGATCACCAAGATTATAAATGAGATGAAGACTTTTAGTTAACAGATTGATGCTGGCAGAATTGTTGAGAAGATACTTGTTGAGTTAGACCCCCAAAAGAGACAGAATATGAATCCATGTGAAGAAAGTAGCTCCCAAAAAACCAACTAATACCCAAGATGTGTACCACTAGACCATCCCCAGTCACTATCACAATAGCTAGATATCTTTCATTAAATACATTGATCTGTTACAGCTTTGAGTACTTTCAACCCCAAAATCAATAAAGGAGAGCAGTCCTCTAGTAACAATCAAAGAGAAGGAGATGCACAAAGAGGTGGAAAATGTGGTCATGGAAGAGGACAATGCAGAGAGGAAGAGGAAACAACTTTTAAAAGGCCAATAATGCTGAAAATATACACATCTAAGGTACAACTCAAAAAAAAGATTGCTTAGCTCAAAAATATCATGGCAATCGAAAGCAAAAAGATGTTTGGTTTCTTGATGGCGGTGTAGCAATCACATGGTAAGGAACAAATCCATATTTGTTAACTTGGATGAGTCCGTAAAACTAAAGTGAAGATGGAAAATGGAGTAGTTGTTCAAGCACAAGAATTGGGAACCATTAGTGTTCAAACCAAGATAGGTAAAAATTGATCCATGATGTTTTACTCATACGACTCAGATAAGTTTATTATACTACATCAGATTTATTATGAGATACCGATCATTATTTTACTAGCGACTGATACTGCCACTTTGAACAATCTGAAAGATGGTACACATCTTTCTTGTGAAAATTCAAATGGAGAATACAAATTTAACAACAAATTTTAGCTATGGTGGAGATCAAGTTATAAAGGCATATGTGATTGAAAACTCATGGTTATGGCACAAAAGGTATAGACACTTGAATTTTCGCAATCTTAGATGACTTCAACAAAAGGGTAAAATGGACTGCCAAGAAAGTGCAGGAGAAGTTTGAAATTTGTGAAGGATGTGCACTTGGAAAACAACATCGACAGCCATTTTCAAAAGGAGTTGCATAGAGAGTCAAAGAAATTTTGGAGTTAGTTCATATGGATGTTTGTGGACCAATGAGAACAACATCTCGTGGAAGTAACAAGTACTTTATTCTTTTCATTGATGACTTTTCCAGAATGACTTGGGTTTATTTCATGAAAGAAAATTTTGAAATTTTTTCTGTGTTTAAGAAGTTTAAAGGTCCTGTGGAGAAACAAAGTGGTCATTGTATTAAGACTTTGAGAAGTGATAGAGGAAGGGAGTGTATTTCAAATGCTTTTCAGGAATTTTGTGAAGATGAAGGAGTAGAAAGACAACTCACTGTTGGTTACACACGTCAAATACATAGAGTTTCCAAAGGAAGAATCAAACCGTGATGGAGATGGCGAAATCTATGTTGCATGACAAAGGATTACCAAAAGTTTTTTAGGCTGAAGCAGTTTATGGCACAGCCATTCATTTGTTGAATACAAGTCTTACAAAAGCAGTGTGGAATCAAACTCCAATTGAACCATGGAGTGGAAGGAAGCTATCAATGAATCACTTGAAAAATTTTAAAAAGTGTTTTCTATGCACATATTTCCAAGAAGAAGAGGTACAAATTTGATGAAGTAAGTGAAAAATGTATTTTTGTGGATTATAATTCAAAGTCTAAGTACTACTTGTTAATTTTCAAACTATATAAACACTGTCTCTTATACACATCTAGATGTGTATAAGAGACAGCTTTAAGGAACTATGGAATGGCGAAAAGTAGAAAAAATGACGGTTTTGCTTGATGATGAACAAAATGAGAAGAAAATTTCAGACACTCCAAGCTGCCACCTCTCAACACCTGTCTCAAATTCAAGTTCTCCAACATCAACACCAAAGAAGATGAGGAGTTTGACTGATGTCTATGCAAGGTGCAACTTTTGTATTCTTGAACCAGAAAATTGATCCAGAAACAAATACTGAAAAAGATTGGAGGAAAGCCACGGGGGATGAGATTCATGTAATTAAAAAATCAACAAGACTTGGAAGTTTGTAGAGAAACCACAAAACATGGAGATCATCAGAGTTAAATGGATTTACAAAGTAAAGATGAATCCGGACGGTTCAATTCAGATCCTTAAAGTAAGACTTCTTGCAAACGGATTTTCTCAAGAGTCTAAAATTGACTACAATGAAACCTTTGCACCGGTTGTAAGATTTAATACTATTCGAACTCTTATTACAAGAGTAAAGATCAAATTCTGAGACATCTTTACAAAGCCACTTTCAAGTGACAAGTTCTTTTACTTTATAGAGATTTTGGAGTTCAAGAATTATACGTTAAGGGAATATGTTGAGTAATGTGCAACTCTCTTATACACATCTCCTACAATTTTAGCCAGGAAGAGGTATACTTTTAATCTTCATCTATTCTATTGAGAATGGCCATACAAAGGATAGCAAATGTGGGATTCAAGCTGGTGGTCTTTCAGAGTGAGTGCAAATCACTGGTGGACAAAATCAATGCACAAGAAAGAATTCATTCCGCCTTAAAGAGTCATTTGCATGATATTTTTGAGCTAAGTTAAAAAGTCTTGAGTTGTACCTTCTCTTTTGTAAGGAGTGACAGTTACTTTGTTACTCATAGTTTGGCAAAATGAAAAATACTTTGTTAGAGTGGAATCTCATCTTTTGTAAGGAGTGACAGTTACTTTGTTACTCATAGTTTGGCAAAATGAAAAATACTTTGTTAGAGACATTGAATCTCATTTTTGATCGATTCAATTTAGTTAATCAAGGGACAAAACCTACTTTGTAGTTAATCTTCAATGTAAATAAGACTCTGCATTTTTTACTCTCTGACCAAGTATAACACTAGCAAAATTTGCCATAAACCTATGTTATAGCACAAAGTGGAAAAATTGTTATCACATGTAACTTGGTTAAAAGGTGGATGATATGATGTAGTTACCCTATAAGTTTGTGCTTTGCTCTTTCTGTTAACATAATCTCATGAAGTTTGTTTAAAAAATAAAATAAAATAAATTGGCCGCATGCAATCGGCATGCCTGATTCATTTGTCTCTTCATGTAGTAGCGATTTAAGAGAAACAAACATAATTCGTTCGATTGTTAACATCAATGATTATTCCAGGTTCCACTTCACACGCCTTCACTGCTAGCAAATCGGATCACCTTCGAAACACGCATGCTCGTTATAAATAACTGATTATTTTAGCTTAATTAATTTTCTTGTTAAAATATTTGTGCTGTCGAAATACCAAGTAACAAGCTGACACATAGGTTGTCTCTTATACATAAACTGAGGATAAGTTTATTTATGTATGATGAATTTGTCAGTTTGGCTGCTAATTTAAAACCCTTTGAAAATGCTAGGTTTATCTACTTCATTTGATTACCAGATTTACTTCTGATTTGTATCAAGGCAAACTGAAACATTGCCTCATAATTCCGGCCAGGCGGTTTGTTAATTACTAGATAAACCTGAACGTCAACTATACAAACTTTAAAAATGTATAAGAAAAAGTCTTACAAATTGCTATAATTTATGTTCTTAATGGCATTGAATGTCGTATAGCATTAATGCTCTTACACTTATTGTGATCTAAATGTCTGATTATAGACAGGTCCTGTTCAAACAAACATAATTTAGGCTTGAGACTGATGAAGAATATAACAATTCTGCACAAGGCTTTTCTATCGAAATCAATTAAAATTCAACCAATTGGAACCTTCTTTCAAATCAATCCTCACCTCAAGTTGCACTCAAGTGATTTTTGCCTTCAGATTTGAGTATCGATCAATCCAAGAAACCAAAACTGAAGATGTTTCTCGTCAATTTCAATACCCACGAATACCTTATCCTGTTGAAAAGTATAACTGGGATTTTGAACATCAGAAATGAGAAAACAACCATGGACATTGCATACTAATATAATTTTGCAGCTTGTTTGTATTCAGGCTTAATTATCAGTGTAGACAGGAACAATAATTACACGACATTAGACATAGAAATCTTCAACATGGAAGACTACACTTTAATTAAGCTCTGAATACAGATGTATCAGTTCCTGTCTACAGTTGCCCGGGCTAACATGTGCTTCCACGATTATAGCACTATGTTAAGAAGAAAAGAATCGAAAAGGGAAGGTGCTTGTAAAAGACGATAAAATTTGACACGAGATTCTCATCGTATGAAGCAAGGACCTGCTGATTGATGATCCCAGTTCACACATTTGGGGGTGGCCAGATCTTTCCAAACAATTCTTCAACCCGCTTAGTTTGATTAACATAGCCTTCCAAATCCAGCAGTGAGAAGCTCCACAGCAGCAGGCCCCATGGCTGAAGCAAAGCTATACTGGTCCCACTTTACCAGCTGAAAATTGATACAAGATAACCATTTGAAGCTGCTTATTCATCCAGTATTTATAACAAACTTTGAATGACAAAGCTGCAAGGATTTGATTTGAGAAAGATATATGAAAGCAAAAATTCCTTTCAGAATTTGTTGAAATGTTCTGGCGAGTTCTTTGGATATCATATCAATAAATTAATTCAGAAATTAAGATTCTTCCAAAATGTCATTAAAAAAAAAAAGGTAACACATGAAATCATTTAAAGAAAAATTTCTTTTTCCAGTGTCCCGAAAAATGTTAATTTACTCTTCACAAAAAAGTTGTCAGTCAACATAGAGGAAACTTTAACTAACACAGACTTGCTAATGTGCTCCCCTACAACAAGAATATGTCATCATGGTAGCTTGGAAAGACAGGTTTCTTATGATGATACCTTATCCTCTTTAATTTAAACTGATTGAAATCAGAAAGTAATACGTTATTATGATTTCTTTTCCTTCAATGTATTCACCAGAACAAGATATCTTATATTTCATGACTAAGTGTGACCTCTTCCAGGCTAAAATTGTAGGCAGTAGCTGGTCTTGCGTGCGGGAGCTGTCTCTTATACACATCTAGATGTGTATAAGAGACAGGGTTGGAAGTTATTTATGCTGTTTTTTATAATTATCTGGTAACCTAGAGATTGACTTTTTAACAGAGCCAGAAATAAGAGCAGAGAACACATGTTCATTTGCTTGAGGTCCTTTTCCCCCTTTCCTTATGGGGCAAACTTGTTATAACAAAATTAGCAGGATACACTTTTTTAACAAGTCAACCAACAAAAAAAAAGCTTATACACATCTAGATGATTCCAGAGACTCTAACAGTGAGTATTTTTCATCTGTAATCTTATATGACATCGAGATGTGTATAAGAGACAGTATCTTCTGGGCTTAACTTGTTATTACTATTTTCAAATTTCCAGACTATGGTACTTCTTTCTTGAAGAAATTACCCGAAGCGACCAACAAAATCTGAATAACAGATGCACCAGCTTGAGCTGCAGCTGCTGCTTGGCAAAAGCTGAAAATGCATGATGAAGTGGTTAGTTAAACAATTGGTAAGTTACAGGAGAAAAAGATAAAAGCAAATTATAGAAAATTAGCAAGAAAGGAAATTGATTATCAGCCATGGATCTGCATGAAGGTCAGACATGAAAGGGTATTAGCAGGCCAAACATATTTACTTGAACCTATTTAAACCAGAAAATGAGACTAAAAAACAAGTTCATTACAGGAAAGTTTATTTAGGAATCAGTAAGGTAAGGAAATACTATACATCAAACTGAAGTACATAAACCTAGCAATTTGTCACCTTTTTCTTCTACTATAGGATGACATGACCGTACAACTTAGTCATTTTCCAAGAAAACACATAACATTGGAATTGAACATTACAGATAGATGCACAAATTTATTGTAAGGCAAGTGAATATCAAGAGAACTGTGTTTGGATCCGTAGTTGCCGGTGAGAAGAAAGGTCAATCTACAGTAATTCTGCAACTGAAATTTGGATTCCAAGAAAAACGCAAAGTTAGCATTTTTAAAAGTGCAAAGTTTTGGTTTCTTGATTTATAGATAAAATGTTTCCTATTGGGTGCACTAGAGATAGAAATTCTCTAGCAAGAGAGATCACTGCCTGTCTCTTATACACATCTAGATGTGTATAAGAGACAGGAATTATAGATTCATTGTTAACAGTGCTCCAGCTGATAACCTAGTCGAAATTACTTGAGGAGCAGCAGTCTGGAAAAATTATTTTCAATTTAGGAAAGGCATTGTTGGATGCATTAGCACCTGCCTTTCCTATTACACCTCTAGAATCCAAGTAGAAGGGATTTTGAATAGCAGGCGCTCTTATACTTGAACATCATCATACAATTTCAAAAGCTCATGCACCTGAACATCACGCCAGATAAAAATCAGAGTACAAATAATGCATGAGAACGCTTGAGCAATTAGCTATACCTTTCATGACATTTATCAATATGAATTACATTAAACAATATATTTCTTTTGATAAGAAAGTAGGCCAATAACAGCCTTACGCTCAAAGGAAGTTTCAGAGGAAATTGATCATTTTAGAGCACTGAGAACAGTTCAACATGATGTAATCACCTTTGTTAAAATGCATTAATGAATTCAACCGTGTTGCTGCTTAAGATAAGCCATTATGTTGTATTCTACAGCAAGGTAGCATCTCTTTCAGACCAAATAAACGGTTCTCAGCTCTGAATACAAAGTTCAAGTTAAGCTGCAGAGACTAGCAAGAGACTTGTTCCATGACTCTTTAGTTTAGATAGGATCATAATTACATAAAGTTAAGCTCGCACGCAAGTTTCCAGTCATATAGCATTACTACCTGGATTTTCACATTGTATGAGAGCTCAAAATATCAGGGCAAAGGCAATAACATTAAATCAATAAATCAAGTTCAAACTTATCCAATAAGTACCAATTTGTACCTCAGATCTTAGGAGTCTATAGAGAAGGTTAGATATTTATCACTACATAGTATAATTCAAGTACATCTCAGGGAATGCAAGAAGCAAATTGATAGGATAAAGTTGCAGAGAGAGACCTTTATATACCATTCAACTGCCCAGAAAACAATAAATAATTTTCAAGAACATTTTCAACCTAAAGAAGGAAAATAATGAGCAATAAAAACATACAGAAATTTGAAGGATTTCATAGAATTCACCTTACGAACAATGCCTTGAGTATCATATGCAAGACGAGCATCTACTTCTGTAGAAACTCGACCAGGCACTAATTTTGCAAGATCACTACCAACATTTACCAAAGCCTGCAATTCTCGGAAATCAACTGTTTCAGAAAATTGCAGTTCGGGTAGATAATAAAACAAAAAGAACTAACCTTATTACAGAAGCAAGACATCTGGAGATCTGAATTTTCTAATCCATAACACTCTGAATCCGCCAATGCAGTATCCACAGCATTCTACACCAAGAAAATTACAGAAACATATAACTAAAGAAAACCTATAGCTCCACATTCCGTCTAATTATCTTTGTTCAGATGAAAATTTTGTCATTTCAATCTATTGCATCAGAAAAGCTTACTCTATCTTGTAAGTGAACACCAATAAACACATATTCACCTATATTTACATTCGTAATACCTTTTATTTTTTCAGTAATGCAATTTATAAACATACTCACGTTAGAATACATATAAAACTGTAAATAGTTAGCATGTGAATCGATCATAATCTACAGATATGAATCATTACCCTGAATTTAGTATCTGGAAGGCTGATCGATTCCTATGATTATTTACATTGTAATGTGTACCAGCAGTTGGAGGATACCTGCAGATACATTTAAATGTATATCCATATATTCAATACATTTTTATATCTCAAATTTTCAAATTTTATATTAAAACAAATAATTAAAAAGAGGGTCTGTCTCTAAACCTCTCGAAATCATCGAAAATTACAGTATCAGGAACAATCTCACTGTAACTAGTCACAGCATCCAGCTCAGTGGTTAAACCTAATTATATTAAATTAAATCCAAATTTCAATAATTAACATTAAACAATAAATCTCAATCCAAAAATTAAATATTTTAAATAATACCGGTATCGAGAGAAGAAACCAGTGGACGTTCAACCATACTGTCAGAAAATGCATTTACTGGCCAATTCTGCTGAACCGCAAATTTCAATTTATTATCCTGTTCGAATTTTTTTGATCAATTGCGATTAATTAAGATCATTAGCGAGTGATTAATGCGATTAATTAGATCATTAGCGGATAATTAAATAAAAAATGTGGATATATGCGGCGGACCTGGAGAGCAGAGGAGGAGGAGAGGCGGCGGAGGAGGCGTAGATCTGTCTCTTATACACATCTAGATGTGTATAAGAGACAGACCTCGAGCTCTCTCTTTTTCTCTCACCATTCTTGAGGTACAATTATGAAGCAAAGTTTGATACCTGGAACTATCAAAAGGTTGCGATGTTGGAAAGCTTGAAGATAAATGAGAGTTGGATAGAGTTACAAAAAGAGATTTTTAATTGCTGTCACTGTCCGCTTCAGCAATTTCCTCCTTTATTACACATTGACCAGATGAGTGCAAATATAGGCTGTACAGCTATTATTTTTGAAATGGAAGGGATTAGGTGAATCAAGTCATTCATAATTACGAATAATATTCAACGATCATTTTTAATACGTTTTTAATTATTTTTATTTTAGAAACATTCCATCTTAAAAGTTGCTATAATATTTTTTAAATAATATTAAAAATAATAACTATTCAAAAGCGAAATAATGAAAATTATTCCCTTTTCTCCATTTGAATGGAAAATTTTCATTATTCTTAAATATTTTGAAATTATTATTTAGAAACATTTATCTCCCAGGGGATCTCACATAAATACAATGTAAATCCAAATAGTAGTGTTCTCTCTCTACTATATTGTGTGTGAGTGGTATGTCAAAATTAGAAGATGAAGTCATATAGTACTATTCACTAAATCTTTTTGGGAAATGTAATAATATTTGGATGGCCTAAGATATTCATTATTCCATGAATAATATTCTGTCTCTTATAAATTCTATAAAGGTGAATGAGACATTCATCTAGATAAACATATGAGAAATATGATATTCCAATCAACCTTATAAATTTCCTACTTTAGTTAGTTTTGTAGTCAAGGTTAATAATCTTGACTTAGTTTCTACAACGTTATCAATGTGAGACTACGACAATTGAGATGGAATTTTAAATCAACACAAATGAGTATGTAGAACTTCAATACGACAGACATCTAGATGTGTAATTAATCACAGCTTTATCATAATGCAAAATTTTTGGATACTTTCTAGATGTGTATTTAAATTATACTTATTTTGTATCAACATATATTATTAGAAATTATTTTGATTAGTTTTAATCATGTCAAATTATACCAAATTTAAATATATGGTCCTTGGTATAATAAACAATCTATATTGAATTTTGGATGTTGAAATCCATTTGAATTTCATATGTCCTGAAGACACAATCAGAAAAGTCAAAATACTATATCCAAGTAAAGCTAAACAAAATCTATGAGTTTCGCTATTATATCCCTGAAGGATTCAAAATTTTCTATTTAAAAATCGGATCTATGAGAAATCTGTATAATTTCATTCTCTGAATACATATTAGATAAAATATTCTCTACAGCATATACAATAAATATGCTCTTGAAGAAGCAATATTGGCAAACAGTTTTAAAAATATTTCAATTTTTCATATCTTTTTGTATATTATTGTGTAACCAACCTGAATTCTGTGACTAGTTCAGTAGATTGTATAAGCTATTGTTCCCCAAAGTGAATGTAACAAAAGTTTAAATAGTACTTGTGGGGTGATCGTCGAAACCAACATATTTATGATGGTTATCAGTTAATACTATTCTGATTATAATACTACAACACACTACCATAGAAGTTTTGACTATAGTTATTGTGCTATTGGTTTATTCCTAAAGTATTGACCATTTGATTGTGGTATCACTGGTACTTATATTTGCTGGTAGTGCCTATCACTAGTACCTGCATTGGTGCTAAAATTCTACATGTCTTGTTATTTTACATTACTTTATTTTCTTATATTCTTTTTGCTGTTATATTTATTTTGTTTAAAGAGAAATATATGGATATAATATCTGTCTCGAGGTATGAGAATGTGTATAAGAGACAGGATGTCCTCACTTCAGGACTCATAACCTGAGCATCTGTCTTATCTAACACGTAATATTTTTTTTTTTACTTATTTGTGCAGTGTGTACTCCTGTCTCTTATATACATCTAGATGTGTATAAGAAGTATTGACTGTTTGGTTGCTGTCTGGAATACACATCTAGATGTCTTGATAATCTTGTTGAATTTGGAATAAAAACAAACAAATATTTGTATGAACGTCCTGAAGCACGTGTTCATACACAAAATGGTCTAATAAAATTGTTTATAAAATGCCTCCACAATAGTTAGACCATTATTTATGAGAACATGTTATGTTGCTTGCAGCATTTATACGCATCAAGCCAACAAACATTTTAAATTCTCCCCATTATAATTGACTTTTGGTTAGGAGCCAAAAATTTTCATCTATGAATTTTTAATTGTGTGATATATGTTATTTCATGCATAGCACAAAGATTATTTTAAAGATACACATGTCATCCCATCACATGGTGTAATACTTGCAGGAGTGTACGTAGAAAGTAGTAAAAAAGTGATCCAAAGCACCACACACAACCCACACCCTGTCTCTTATACACATCTAGATGTGTAGACAGGTATATGTTTATAGAATTTATAACAGACCTGTCTCTTATACGCATAAATTGTGGTTGATTAATCGATTCCAAATGATAAAAATGCTTGTCAGGAAATGAGTAAATAGAGATGGTCATAAAATGGAGCGGGTGCTCTGAAGATACCTAGACATAACTAATCATAAAATCTCATAAGTGGATCGAATTGCTGATAAAAAAGAGA
Source organism: Cinchona pubescens (assembly GCA_025175665.1). Taxonomy (NCBI): domain Eukaryota; kingdom Viridiplantae; phylum Streptophyta; class Magnoliopsida; order Gentianales; family Rubiaceae; genus Cinchona; species Cinchona pubescens. Next base: position 1,333,033 of record JANKKI010000192.1, on the reverse strand, counting down.
TCTCGATAAGTTGTCACTCTTGAAAAGCATGTAACCGAAAAGAGATTATTGTCAACAACATATTATTATATAATATCACTGATATTTTGAATAGAAAATGAGGATCTTGAATGTATATTTGTCGAAGAATATCGATATAGAAAGGATTAAAAGATGCAATATAAGAAAATTCACCTGTAGTCCTAAATCCTAAATGGTTGAGCCGGTTGTGTACAAATATATTTGTACGAAAACAAATTTAGAAAAATGAAATTGTGCTATATAAAGCATACATTGTTGAGCGAAAATATTCGCAAGAAAAATAAATGATAAAGAGATTTATTCTCTTGTGGTGGATATAATCACCTTTTGATATCTAATTTGTGTGATTCATAAAATTGAAATCGTCTAATAGATATGGAGCATATTTTGTATGGTTTATTTTGATATCGATATCTATGAAAATCTCAGAAGGATTTAACATGCTTGAATATGTAAAGTTTCCTGGAAATATTGTTCAATGAGATTGCAAAAATCCTTGTACACATCTAGATGTGTATAAGAGAAGCGAATATGATATAATCGCCTCAATGAGTATTTCTTTCATTAGTGTTACAAAAATGATCTAATTTGTCTATACGTTTACACAAAAGGCACAAAATTAAAATTTGTAATAACTATTGTATATGTTAATAATATAAGTCATTCGAAATCAAATTATGTTGTATTAAATAAACATCCAACCTGTCTCTTATACACATCTAGATGTGTATAAGAGACAGATACTATACAGCTTCAGAGGTTCGGATTTGGTCCCATGCTGTCATTACTAAAAACTTCAGGTTTACTATAACATGTGCTTCAATTGTATAGTACAAATCAAAATAAAGACTGTCTCTTATACACATCTAGATGTGTATAAGAGTTTTGACTCATGGACATCCAAGAGGGAGTGTTATAAATTCTATAAAGGTGGATGTCCATTCATCTTCCTAAATATATCGGTTAATGTGATATTTATTCTCTTGAATTTTGTGAAGACTTATTGATCCCCGGAAAATTCTAATGATTCCCGTTTTTCATGTCATATTTATGAATCAACTTGTAACCTCTTATACACATCTAGATGTGTATAAGAGACAGATCATTAAGTGCTGTCTCAGCATCTTTGATTTTGAAAGGGTTTTGGAGACTTATGAAAAGTTTATAATATAGGATATTGAAAAATTTTCTACTATTTCTCTATTTACTATTTTCTCATCTATACTTATAAAGTTTATACTTTAGTTAGTTTTGTAATCAAGGTTAATAATGTTGATGGCCTTAGTTTTCATTTGGCAGGTAAATAGGAAAGGCAGCACCCTGTCTCTTATACACATCTAGATGTTATTCATTAGACAGATTGAATAATATTCTATAATCATTACAAAATATTTAAATTTTTCAACTAGATTTTTATCTCACATGAATCCTATCTTAGAAATTGCTACGATATATTTAAAAAATATTAACTTTAACATAATTATTATCCTATGTTATGAGTTAATTTGGTAATGTCTAAGATACAGTTATTCCCTTTCCTTCATTTGTATGGAAAATTAAGACAATTTTTTAAATATTTTGTAATTATTATTTAGACATAGATGTTGAAAATAATCACATCTATCTGTGTATAAATACAGATGTAATTCCAAATAGTAATGTTCAAAATAATATCTTAAAGTTATAGAGATTAGTGTAGGTTTACATGTTTTTTTGTGAGTGGTATGTCAAAATTAGAAGAACAAGTCATATAGTATAATTTGTGTTCCAAAAAAAAAAAAAAAAAAAAAACATGTAGTACTATTCACTAAATCTTTTTGGGAAATGTTAAATTAGTAGTGTAGGTTTACATCTATACATGCATTGCTGACTCGGACTTGAGATTTATAAGTCACAGTCAATGGTCTTACAAACAAAATTGTGATTCTTGAAAACGTTCAATTTCTATCACATAATAGTTTATTACAAACATTGAGTTTTTAAATTTTCTATATGAAATTAGATATATAACTGTTCTGATATTGTATAAATTTGGTAAGCTTGAAAATACTATGTGATCCTCAGTTTATTTTATTAGGGAGTTTATATGCAAGGATGCCCAGAAAAATGGGAAAGGAATAAAAAGGTTATACATTCTAGATGTTTGGATTTCTTTATCACTTGCATTTCTGGCCCCAATTTGGGATGTATTAGTTAAATTTTAGTTCCAAATTAGGCCTAGCTCTTCTCTCTGCTACTATATAATGGGCTAAAAAGTGAAAAAACTCTCGAATCAAACTCAATAAGATAAAGAGCTTAATGTTCTTAATAATAAATTTAGATGTAAAAGAATCATGCAAGGAATAGGAGGATCAATATTATGTTGATTGACAGGAAGAGGTAAAATTTGTTTAATTTTATATTTAAAGACAACAGGGTATTCTTTCAATTCAATGGATTCGATAAAATTTGTTAAATTTAATTTAAATGATAAAAAGATTAAACTTAAATAAAATAAAAAAATAATTAAACAAAATTGAATAGCAAGTGTTCGACTTTTTATATTCATTTACGCCTCTAACTTTATAAGAAGACTGGAATGGCCGTAGTTACTACCGTGCTTTTATGTCTTCTGATGTAAGTTACTCAAGTAAAACTGCAAAATATCAGATTCCATTTTGATTGACGCAATAACGGACATTAAGAAAATAATCTCGTTCTGCTTTAAAAATATATATAAATAAAAATTTTTAAAGCAAAAGGCATTATGTTATAAAGTTTAGAACAAGTATCTGTCTCTTATAAAAAAAGCATTAAAATTTGTATAATAATAGATACAACCACCAAAGGAAACAAATGAAAGAACACTCATTGAGGGGGATGGATAAACTTATTAGCCTCCTCTATTTCTGAATGGAAACAAAACGAAAATACGAAAAGTTCAAGCTTTACAAGATACAAGGGAAAACTCTAAGACAATGAATGCTTGAAATAATGATGAATGAGATCTCGGATGAATTCTTCGTACCTCTAGCTTGTCTTATAATGGTGATTATTATGAGAGAATTGTGTGACCTAATTAGTATCTATTCTACTGTAAATTTTATAAAGATCTTCCTGTTCCTTCATTCTCACAAGAGACCTCGAGGAATTCTTTAACCTGCACGAAGTTTAGATATATACTGTAAGTTTGCAGATTTGGAATGCAGTAATGAGGCTGAAATTAGTAATGATAGCATGGGACCAAATCCGAACCTCTGAAGGATCCCTGAGAGAAAAGAAAGCTTTGCTTTCTTTAGGAACAGCGGATACTATAATTCCATATCCTTGGATTTCAGCCCGCAATACCTAAAGTCGGGATTAATCGCTTAGATATTTTCAGGCAGGCAAAACATATATCACAACTTTCATGCACAAAGAATAGTGAGCTTCCAAGTAGAGGATCTGTGCTGCATTACCTTGAAAGCATAGTTCATCGCTACTATCATCTCCAATATAAATGGGAAGCACATCAGGACTATTGCCGAGCCCTGCAAAGTTATTTGTGCAAGAAACAGGTTATGGTTACCCAAAAATTGCTAATCTAAAACAGCTTCAATTCTATTGGAACGGAGTTGGTTACTAACCCAATGATTCAAGAAGAAATTCAACTGCTTTCCCTTTATCCCATTCAATAACAGGACGGACCTCTAAAACCTTTGCAGAAGAAAAAAAAGAGAACTTCAGAGAACATTGACCATATTTGCCACCTACGAAGAAACAGGATGTAGCTAACATTACCTTCCGTCCATGAGTTAGTCTTAATCTAGGGTAACTGTTGAGGATATCATGCACGCGTTGTGCAATGATAGGCCAATTCTGAAGCCAAAATGCAAGAGAAAAATTGTGAGCCAATCAGAAAGATGCTGAGACAGCACTTAATGATATAAAGAGTCAGGTAGGAATATTAACCTTCTCGTCTACATTTCGGTAGTGTACAGAGGTGCAAAACTTGTGATTCTCGACTTTTGCACCTTTTATATCTTTAGTATTCTCGACAAGGGTTCTAAAAACCTTCAGAAGAAAGATCAAAGAACAGTTAGCAATCCTAATGAAACAAGTATTCAGTGCAACTTCCATTGAGTGAGCTGCAAACAATAACACCTCGTCAATCATGGGCAGAAATTCACTTGCAGGTTGGAAGAGATTAACCTCCTTGCCCTGAAACATATTCAAAGGGTTCATTCAAAAGACAAGAAAGATCTAATGCAAAACCAGAAAAGGGATTTCTTTGTAAGGAGCAATGGGATGTTTAGACGGTATAGTACCAGCAAGTCAGTAGCTTTGATATAACCAGAATGCTTAGTGGGCTCTGCATCTCTGTCAGGGAACATGATGTCCATGCCATGACTACCAGCATAATAAAGTTCTGTTAGTCCTACCAATTCATAAACCTGGACATTAGGTGGAAGCAAAAAGGGCATACATCAGACCGTAGGCAAGTAAGAAAAACTTCTATATCAAATAAACAAAAAATATAGCCCAAAAACAGGGGGGAAAAGAGTCAACATAATACAGAGTAGTACACAAGTGGTACTTATCCATAGTTCCATACTACTGATTTATATACATGAAGTTACTTTTTTTAGCTAGGAATTCCTCTACTATGAGTACCTTGTCACGGCTTCTCCCAGTGATAATGGCTGTTGGGAAATAATTTGCAACACTTCTAAGGGCTGACCGCATCTGAAATAAGCATAACTGACATCATGACAACACGTAGTAAAAGAAGCATTAAACCTACAAAAATCTCTATAGCTACTTACATCAGAAGACATAAAAGCACGGTCAGGGTCATCCACAATTGGAGATAGGGTTCCATCATAATCTAAAAACATCACTATCCTCCTATTCCTTGCATGATTCATAATTTTCCCAAAGGAGTTAAGCGCTGACGGATACTTGATCTACATAATAAAAGTGAAGAAATATGATGATGTAAGCTATAAATTGATAACTAAAATGTGCTTATCTTATGTGAATCAAGCATACCATCCAAGAGTTGTAAGCAATATCACCATCATCCGGAACAACCTCCACATTGACATCCTTCATATTCTTTTTGCGAGGAGGTGAAGAAGATTTCATGGCATCTAGCCAACCATTAGAACGAACATCATCAAGCTTTCCTGGTTTCCTTCTTGGAATTGCTAATACACTGGACGAGAATGATGTCCCTGATTGAGCACGAGGCAAGAGACCTCTGATACCCAATCTAGACTTGTCCATGGGAGTAGGGTCAGTAAGAACAGGAGAAGCTTTTGAAGACTTCAAGTCCATCAATACAGATTACTTTCACAATTTTGCAGCTAGAAATTAAGTGTATTATCCTAAACCACCAATAAATTTGATAACTTTTTATCCAACTCTTTTATCTATGAAAAACCACCGCTTCAATGTTTTCTTGTCACTGCTACTGCGTAAGCAGTCCATCAAGCACAGCCTATCTGAAATCTGAGAGGCATCAAAATAAAACACAAAACTAATGAACTTGGTGTGATTGTAAGAGTATAAGCTCATTTCACTGAAACAAGGGCCAGAAAATGATACCTCATCTCCAGAGCTCCAATGCATTTATCTCAGGAACTAAGCATTTTGACCTACAATTTCATAATAGAGAGTCGTAGTTTGCCTCCAAACCAGCAAATCTACTTTCTTAACCTGGAACGTGATAAATATGCTTAGTCTAGCAGTTCCTCCGATATTAGGACTTACCGATGACAAAAAACAACAAAGCTGGAGCACCAAGACAGGGTGAAAAATACAAGAAACCAAGACCCTTCAAATGCTAGGTAATGGACTACATATAAATATATGTATTTCCATTGCTGTTAGAAAACGAAAGGATTTTCTTATAAATTTTAAAAAGAGCAATGACTGTATGTACACAAAACAGAAACGCTGAATATGACAGATATACCAGTATGCAAAGAGGAACACAAGTGTGTAGTATCACTAGTAAATCTCAAGCACCTAAAAGAAAGAGTTTAATCCAACCTTGGATGTTCATGTCTTTATCTTTTGTAAATCTTAAAATGCATGCAAAACAGAAGTTGAGGCGCTAGGCAGACCTGATGTGACTGACAGTTAAGCCGACGTTAATATCAGCAGGTCTGGACGGCTTGTGCTGACAAACAAGCTGTAACTATAAAGGTAACTTGCCATTAGACCACACATTCTTAACTATAAGCAAGTTCAGTGCAAGTAAGCACATAGCCTTTACGGGTAGCTCAACATAGAAGGGACATGAATAAGACGGGCATTTTATGTAAGAAAGAAGGAGAAGGAATGCTCAAGAATGGAACATGAGTCTGGGCATTGTAAACTGAAAGGAAGGTTGTTCTACTCAGAACCTGATGAGCTTGGGGGCAAAATACTCGGAACAATTAATTAATAAATTCAATATTCAGCTAAAGAATGAGTCCAAATTCCCATCAATAAGAAGATCACCATCAAAGACAACCTCATACATGAAATATTCAACCACAACCAGTCACCACAGGGTTACGAGACAGTTATAATTGTACATGGTATAGCTGAAAAAGATCATATTTCACTAAATGGTAACATTTTGTTAATGCTCAAATTAGATCAATTTGACCCAGCTACTTGGAAGAAATTCACCTATTCATATTCTTATACAGATGTAGTCATTCTTTAAATTTACTACGAATGATATGCAATCCAAACATCATAGTTCGAGTTTTTGAAAGTGTGAGTTCTTCCCTTTCTTTTCTCTTTCTTTTTCCCAATAACAAAGTCCAAACTTATAAATAATCACTTTTCCTTTCTGTAAAATTTTGTTGAAGTTGTATCTTCAAGATTAAAAGGAGATAAAAAAATGCTACAGTTACAACTGAAATTATAAACAAAGGATAACACTTTTTCCCTCATTTTATTCTTTCCTTTTTACCTGTGGTTTGGTGAGCATTACATCTACATTTCACCCACCTAATCAATCTAGAACACACTATTTTTAGAACAGGAGCATGATACACCTTTTGCCAAAAAAATGAGCAACCTAAGATATCATCAACTACAACTCATTCATGACTGTTTGGCAATGATTGATCAAACAAATTACTTTAACCACCTTTCTTGGTCTAATTTTGTTAACTTTACTTCGTGGATATCCCTTAAAAATCTATATTTCTATTGCAAATCTAACATTTTTTTAAAAAAAAATTTACAGTGAATCTCTACTTATCCTAAGTGACTTGAACTTATAATCTAAATTATAACAAAAATATAATCATATCATCTTGTCATAAAAACTATAACATCATACTACTAATTTTCAATATGTTGTCATCGTCACGACAAAAGGCCAAATTTCTTCTGTTCTTTTTTTCATGAGAGAGAAAATTTAAGAACCCCAATAAACTCAAGTGTTGGCACCTGTAATTTAAATGATGTGACTTCTCAACCATCAAAACTGATACCTTATGTTAACTTACTAGCAATCTCACCACCCTCACATGACACAGAGAGATCATACTTATAGAAAATGGGCAATGATATTGCCACAGCAAATATCTTATTGCCACAGCATTTTATTGGCAATCTAATGACAACAGTACCCCCCTCCCTATTCAATCCCCCATCTTTTCCACTTCCATCCGCCGCCCTACACCTCCTGCCCCCACCCCAACCCATCGCCCTTCTACCAACCTCTCATCTCCATTCTCTTGCCATGCTTTCTAAATCACAAACCTCCCTTCTCTTCTCTCCCTCCATATCCCACCCTTGCAGTCTTTCTCCTCTTCTACTGGCTTTCCTCGTAGGCCCCAACCATTCCATATACAACGATTCTTTTTCTGAATCTCCACCCATCCCCCCCTTGGCTTGGGATTTAATCTTGCAGTATCTTTCCCCATGTGAATTGTGGATGGTCTTGTGGATCTAACAAGTAACATAGGCCATACTCTAGTGGTCCAGTGGATTTAGCTGAATTTTCATCTATAATACAGCAAGTTTCTTGCTTGATGAACAAATTTTTTAGGGTCGGATTTGATTCTATTTTGGGATAAAAACAAGTTTATTTTCAGTTATAAAATGTATTTTGATAATATTAATTCTATTAAAACACAGACAGTTTTCGCATTCGACTTTGTTGAATACTGGAACTCTTACTAAATGAAATTGGGGAGGTTTGGTAGATGAGTTAATGATCACTCTTGAGATGTCAGAGGGCATTGGTTTGTGGTTGTGGTGAGAGTCTCAATTGACAGGAGTTTTGGCAGCGGAGATGAAAGAATATTAACGATTGACTTGTGAGGGGTATTGTTGCCATTGCGCCAAAAAATGCTGTGGCAATAAGATGTTTGCTGTGGCAATATCATTGCCCATAGAAAATAAACTTGGCCTAATTACGCTTTCTGACTGCACATGGAGGTTCTATTAATCATTGTGAAGAAATAAGTTGTAAAAAGTCAGATGTGTATAAGTGACAGATGTAAAAGTTATATATTATGTGTTAAGAATTGATATAAAAACTTTTTAATTTATGTTTCATTATGTCACTAATTAAAATGACGTGGTAAAATATGAATTAAAAATTCATAATATTATATTAGTTGTAAGTGAGGTCAAAGGTCGAGTCTACTTAAATATTTACCATTATAATAAACCCAATAACCAGGTGTTATAGCATAGTTATTATATCCACCAAGTACATATCATGTATTAATTCGTGTGTATCCTGCAAGTAAAGTCAAAGATCGTATCTAATTATTATAGCATAGTTATTATATTCACCAAGTACATATCATGTATTAATTCGTGTGTCTCGATATAACGTATTGAATATTAATACATCATATACATATATTTTAAAAAATATGATATCATGTATTAGAAAAATATCACGTATTTGATGTGTATAATAGACAGAGTCACAACAGAGGAAACAAGAAATTTTTCCAAATTAGCAAAATGTGGCTCGGCAGGAGAAAATAATATTTGACCTAACAAACTTCCAAACGCCGTTCTGAGAAGGCTAAACATGATGTATTCACTTCTACAACTAGTTGCTTGCTTCTAATTAATCAGGCCTCAACACAGAAAACTGATTAAAACAAATAATCAATATTTCAACATCATTCGGCAACCGACAAAATATTAAATCTACAATATAAACTACCAGTATCAACTAAACAATTTTGCTGTGTATATCGATATAACTATACATATATATTTATCTGTATGTTTATACACATAAATAATAAACATGTATCACACGTCCACATACATCTACACGTGTGTATCCCAGGCATTTCTTGAATTTCTAAAAATTTATTGACTCCTTTTGAGCAATAATTATTTAATATATTATTTAAAATATTATTAAAATAATCATTATAATAATTTTTTATTTTTAGACCTAATATATGTGCGAGAAAAAAAAGTAATCGTAAAAACATGATATAAAGGATTAAAAAATATTTTTTAGATAATAATTAAAAATTGTTCTGTCTAAACATAGCCATAACTCACAAAAATATGCCATCCCAGAAGAAGTTGCCAGAAATCCCATATAAAATTTAAGGATTTTCAAGAAATCCAAACATGAAAATGCCAAAAAGTTTGTAACTTTACATATCTCATCATGATAACAATAATAGAATTGTCCAATTTAGGGGCACAACCCTCCCCCACCCCCAAAACAAAAAAAAAAAGAAACAAAAAATAAACTCAAATTTTTGAGCTTAATCTTATACACATCTAGATGTGTATAAGAGAAAAAAAAAAACATGGGCTCATCATAAAAAATGGAAAGAAAGAAAGAAAGAAAGAAACAGAAAAGTAAACGATATTTACCTGTTTTAGAAGGGTACCAAGAAAGTTGTTGAAATCTTTGTGGGAAAATCAGCCAAAATGTGAAATATGGGATTTGTTCAGGACCTAAAAGGGTCACAGAAAATCAAAAGAAATCCAAATTTCATTGAATGAAATTTGGATAAGAGAGAAATGAATGTACCTTGTACAAAAGGAAAGTTCAGGGAAAAGGAAAAAGCCTAGTTGTTAAAAGGAAGAAAAATCCCTTTGCACCTCTAGTCTTTTTTTGGTCTTTGGGGCACATCTAGATGTGTATATTTACAGCATTTGATGTCCCCAAAAACCTCAAAAAGAATGCCAAACAAGGCAATCTAGTCTTCTGTTCCGGTTTTTTGTTGGTTTGGGAAACAATAAATCCGGTTCATTCTTCTTGTTATACTTCCCCCAAATTCACCTCATCTATTCTTCTTAAATTACACTATTGAAGTACTATTCCATGCATTTCAAAATAACGATTATTTTTAATTTGATATACACAAATTAAAAAATTTATTAAATTACATTAATTTTATAAAAAAATAATTCAAGGTGATTAAATTATTCTTTTGCATTGATATTCTAATTACATAATTCTTCCGTCATTAATGGAGGATTAAAGTTAAACGTTGGAAAAATAAAATTTGTATTTCTTTAATTTTCTAACACAAGAGATAATATAAAACAAGATAAATTGTCTAAAGTAATTGTTATTTTAAAATAAAATAGTAGTAACTAATAGTGAGTTAATTCTTATTTGCTTCTTAAAATTTCGTGCCTTAATTCACTTGCGCATTGGTCGATATCAGAAAAAACCACGTCTTTTAATTTTATTAGAAGCATATTGGATTTTAACTCACGACAAATGTGAGAAGTTACTCTTTAATATTAGGTCACTGTGATTTTAGTGTTTGGTACAAAAATTAATATTACTATTATTAAATAGTTTAAATTTTAGGTAAAATTAATTTTATAAAATTAAATTATCCTTTTGAAACAGTAATAAATTAAAAGAGTCTAACATTAATTACAAGTTAAGTAATAAATAGAGACAGGTTATAAATTATTCTTTTTTTAAATTTAGTAAAAAATATAATTAATATTTTATTGAACTTCTAAAGTGATACTTAAAATGGAACAATTTTTTTGTTAAAGTGACACTTAAAAAGAAATGAATGTAACAACATCATAACAAACTCTTCCATTAGTATAAAAAGTAGGAAAATTATTAACAAAATCAAAAAGTCAATACCAGCCAATAGTTAATTCATATGGCATCATATTGAACACAAATCCTTAATTTTAAATATTTGGTCGGATTTCAATTTGTTACTTCTTTCGTTAATTTAGTGACGATAATAATTTGAATTTATACATGATAATGTACTCTAAAAGCATATAATATATGAATCCCTAAGTCTAAAAGAATAAAACAACTGAATGGGGTATTGAGTAAACCTCAAATTTACTAAGATACAAAACCCCATTATTCCAGGAAGAGAATATTCATACCAATAGATTGCTAATGGTTTAAGAATATACACATCTACACTGTGTATAATAGACATATTGAAGATCTTTGATTGTAGGGTGTAAGTATAAGAGAAATATTTTTAAACTTGGAATCAGTTTTGTGAATATAATAACCTGTCTCTTATACGGAATCTACGAGTATTCAAATTTTTAAAATTCATTCTAAAATTTTGAATCCCATTTCTGTTATCTAAGCAATTAATAAGACCTAGTAAAGAAAAAGCGCATCAGAATCTCAGAAGTGAGTTGAGAAAGTGGATGACAATCTTTTGATTTCATCACTTCTGACCATTCTTATGCGCTTTTTCTTTACTAGGTTATTTTAATACTAATATTTGACAAATGACAGCAACATTTGTTAGTATACAAGGTTGTATGTAATCAAACTTCGTAGTTATACACATCTAGATGTTTGTAAGAGACATGTAACATTGTATCATAAATAAATACTGTCTATTATACACATGCTAGAAAAATTTCTTGTTTCCTCTGTTGTGATGTGTGATGATATAAAAATATGAATCAACATACCCGTAGCATAATTTATACAAAAATTTCCGTAATTATAACTGAGATTATAATAACTATGCTATAACAAGTCGTTTTCATTGGGTTTATTATAAGAGCACATAATAAATCTGTCTCTTAAACCCTTCATACATAAAAAAAAAAACAAAAAGCAAAAAATAAAAATAAAAAGTTCGTAGGTAGTGTATAAAATAGTAAGAAATCCATTAGTTAATAATGACTTGCTTATGAGATAGTAATGCTTCTCATAAACAAAATCAAATTGAGGTAAATAATTGGCTTCGGTGTCTAGACTGAATTAGTTCATAGGTGCAAGCGTATTAGAATAAAATTTATTTTGATTATTAAATAATTAATAAATATCATAATAATTACTTAATAATTAATAATTATCAATGAAAGAAATATTAATAAATGTGTTTCTCTTAATAATTATTGAATAACAATTAAAATGTTAATAAAATAATCTACTCTATATTGTAATATATTAAAATTTTCAAAACTTTTGAATTAAGTTAAAGAAATTTTGTATTGTTTACATGAACTCATTGGTTAAGAAAGTTACGAGTTTAATTTGAAACAGTTCGAATTAAAATTATAAAGTCGTAATGTTATCAAATTTTATTAATAACTTAGTGATTATACATATAAAAAAAATAATTATATATAAATTGAGAAATTTAACAAACTTACAAATAGAATAGTCAAAAATTTAAATTTCAAACTCGAAACGTAGTTCGAATAATTTGAACATGACTTGAATTCGATTAATACGAATTCGAATCGAGTATTTAACGACACAGCGAATTAGTTGCGAATAACTCAATTTGTTGCCACTCCGCATATGCAAGATTTTCCCAAAATGCTATGGCCGACTATTACATGACCCGGCACTGGTACAGACGTTTACTGGACCGAGGTGCCGTTGGAGTAACGGTGGAAAGGAGTGTGTGGGCTCTCTACAACGCTGGCACAGCCGACACGTGTGCTATGCTGACGTGGCAATCCTGTGATTTTTTTTTTTTTTTTTTTTTCAGGGGGGATGGGGGTGTGGATTTTTTATTATTTTTTTGTGGGATGGGCTGTCACGTAAAATCAGAGTGTTTACTTTTACATTACACCCGGTTCTCTTGATTCACGTGTGCCAATCACGTGATCACACTGTAACTTTCTCAAAGTCGTGCGGTAATCTCATTTTGCGCTGATAAGCTTGATTATATCTTCATTTGTTTTTTAAAAAAGATTATGGACTTGATCTCAACAGTTTTTTACAAATTGTTTATAGATTTTTTGAAATTGAAAATTATTTTTTGAAAGTATTTGTGGACAAAAATTTTAAAAAAATATTTTTGTTTTTCATGTTTAAATAAACTAAAAGTTATTTTCAAAAGTAACTCTACACTTACTTTTCTATTTTTTTTAAATTTAAAAAAAGAATAATTTATAACTTTTTAAGCAGTTGAGAAGTTGTAAAACCTGTATAGGATTGAAATGAATTCAAGAAGTTTGGAATTCAGTTTGAACTCAAATCGAAAAAAACTCGTTCAAGTTTCTTAATTGAATTATAATCCAAATTTAAACAGACTCGATTTTTTAACGAGGCAAGCATGATCATAATGTTTTCTGACTCTATAGGTTCGTAAATATAAAATAGAAGGCTAGAAGTAGGCTATTTAATTGTAAGAGTATTTTTTATTTTTCCTATTTATTTGTTATTTCCCTTATTGAATATCTCTTTTCTTATTTTTTAAATCACATCTAAATCACTAGTAATATATCCATATCACATTCTTTAGCTATCGTAGTTAAATTCTAGATTATTATAAAGTAAAATTTTAGAGTAAGAAAATAACAATTTAGAGTAAAACTGTAAAAGTAACAAACAAACGAATTATGAATGTATTTGAATTCAATTCAAAGTTATGACCAAACTTTTCTTAAACAAATTATCAAATATTCAAACTTATTACACTATTTGAAATTGATTCGAGTTTAAACTAAATACAATCAATCATCTCTACTTAACAAATTAAGTTTAAATATACGCACTTGTTGAGATTCGATTATATTCCTAGATCTATGCACATTTAACCCACTCTTACAAGCCCCAATATTTTGACTAATAATTGCGTTTGACTGTTAGTATGAAAGGGTTAAAAAGAGAAATGTGTTAAAATTCTATTTATAGGACAAATCAAGATATAATAAAGTTTGTAGGGGTAAAGTATACATAATAGTCCAACTTATGTTGTACATGTGAATGACCTGAGAACTTTTTTTTTTTAATCTATTAACCAAAACAGTAAAACCACTTTTATCTGTCAACCAAAAGCTCCACCGCGAATATGGCCACAATAAATCAAGAATACTGTGAAGTGTAGAGTTTTTTAAGTGAGGTGATTCCATAATCTTATGTGATTGTGTCTTTGTTCAATCCAAACAAACACACCCTTAATGTAGAGAACCTTCAACTCTTTAATTTTATGAATACAAGTTTAAAAAACTTATAACAATGGTAATAAATACCTTACAAGTAATTGTGATTAATAAAAAATTGATTTTGTTCAAAATTAAATGATAGTCAATATAGTAGTAAAATATGCATAATGATAGTTATATTAGTGTGGGACCTAATTGAGAGAAAAGCGATGAAAAGAATTAAAACGAAAATAAGTTTAGTAAGCGAAATTATAAAAGTAAATATTTGAGGTTTAATGTCATTCTTGAATTATTACACAAAAATACGAATTACAAAATTCCTTCTTAGTTTTTGAAAATTATACTGATTAGAGTGTTTATTAGAAGCTTTCTTAACACATTTAATCTGATAAAATAAAGAGTTAGATGATAATAAATTTACTTACTAATTCGTAAGGATCTCTTAAATGATTGAAATAATATGAAATACAAAATCTCTTTAAATTAGGTCAAAACATTTGGTGGTAAGGTAGCAAGTTATGGAAGTCTACAATCCAGGTAATTAACAATTTAACAGACTTCTTTCAAAGTCAAGTGACATTACACATCAAAGTATGAGTGAACGTAATTGTCTTTATTTTAGGTTTTTTTTTTTTTCAAAGAGGAACAATGCTGGATTTTCATCACCTACTTCTTGATGTCTCAAACTATGATTCATAGATGACAATACATGAAAGTATCTTACTAATTAATCTGCACTTTGTTATCGAAGTCTAGGAAATTTATAAGAGACAGACATTATACTTTGTTATCAAACTTAAATAGTAAAATTGTTGTTAAACCATGCTGTAGAGGTGGTAAGATATTTCTTTTATAACCTACTAGTCATGGGTTCGAGGTAATAGAGAATAGAGAAAGAAGTGAGGTTCTATTATTTTTTTTAAAAAAAAATCAAATTAAGAATATATTTATTTTATGGACGAGCAATTTGTTGGGCATAATGGTCAAGCAAGCCATGCGAAAAGAAGAAGAAAACATGTCGCTTCTTATAACTAGTCAAACTGTTGTCATTTATAAGAATTAAGGTTATAATTGGGTTATGATGTTCTCAAAGGAGAATCCACAATTGTACAAGTATATTTGGCTCTATACTTACGTCTCTTATACATTGATTTTAACAATTGATGTTAAATTTGTGATAAGTATAAATTTGTAATTACATTTGACTAATTTATAACTTCTTCACCTTTTATTTTTTGGAGAATTTTATATTCTTTTTAGCAAATCATTCCTTAATTTTAAAAATTTATAATATAAGTTTTTGCCACGTCAGCATATTATACTGTATAAATATTTAAAATATAAAGAAATTAAATTTCCTATAAATGATTGTAGAATTTAATTCCTATCTTTTGACGGACTAAATGTAATGCTTGAACAGTGTTGAATGTGGAAGAGTGCATGTGAATGTCCAAGTATCATGTGTGGAGTATTATTTAATAGTATAGTATTAAAGAAACCCGTGTTGTATACAAATTTGTTTAACAAAATGGGTGAAGTTAGTAATTATCTAACAGTGATCATTTATAGGAGTCACTTTTTTTTATTTTTAAAGTTACTCCATAAACATGGATTAATTTAATCTTGAATTTATAGACTTGTAGTTGTTGATGAAGGGAATGTTTGGTAGAATAGTTCGATGTTCATACGTTATTGTTGAGGCATTTATCAATTTAGGCAATATGATTTGTTGGACAATTTGAAAGTCTCGTAATGAAATTATTTCGTTGTAATTTAAAAGTATATACGTATGATATAATATTATGTACTTTAAAAATTTATACTGTATAAATTTTTAAAATTAATGAGATAATTTCATCAATAAAACTGTAAAATTCTCTTATGATTTGTATACTTATAGCAACAATAATATAACCATTCAATTCTATTGCCATATAATTCCCCAAAACCTACTAGTTTTTGAGAATCTAGCCAATAATCAATATCAAGCTAAGATAGGACTAACTCCTATTTTAATTTTAAACGTTTGTACCTTTAACTCACTAATCTATCTTACTTTATTTAATTTTTAATATCATTATCAAAATTAACAAAATCTTTATATATGCACAACAAGTTTAACATGATATACAATATATTGCTACAATATTTTGGATACACTCACAGATATCCTGTTAATTTTAGTGATGGGATTAAAAATTAAAATGAACTGTGATCGATTTGATAGCTAAAAATATTGAGTATCTGAAATTAAAATTCACGATACTATGAATTAGGTATAATATCGGGATGCAAAGAACAATCATTCCCATTACTATATACTATTAGATCAACCATGCATCATAGTTACGATTTTGCAAGTTAAAACTGTAAATATAAAACATGGTTAAATTCATGTCCTTTTCTTGTTGATAAGACATTAGTTGGTAGACGTTTTTACTTAACATTGGCCTACCAACCAGCTTAACAAAAAAAGCTTGGCTGTTATGAAAGCTGAAGTACATGATTTCTTTAATTTCCCTCTAATGCCTTCATTTTCTTCACGAAGTTTCTCTTTCTGTTTCCTTTCTTTTTTTCTTTGATTATGATACAAACATCCTCTCCATTTATGAGTATATAAAAGAGTCTCTATTTATTTTTAAAAAATATTTCAAAAATTAAATCAATCCATAATTTAAATCATGTTTCATATAAATGGCTTGTAAAAAATTAGAAAAATAATAATATTTTACCTTTTGATTAAGTTACTTTATATTTCATCAAAATTTGAGAATTTCTACACCGTCCTAACATGACTTATATTTCAAGATAAAATTTTTTTCGAATTAATTGATTTTTGGATATGATGATATATTCGATGAAATAAAACTAATATCAAGTTCAATTTTTTTTTTTTTTAAAGTTTTGACTATTTAGATATAAATAAATTAGGCAATAAATGGAGAGAAATTAAATGCATATTTTCCTCAATATATTGGTACTTGTCAACAAATTTGAACAAAATCAATTTTTTATTAATCACAATTACTTGTAAGGTATTTATTACCCTGTCTCTTATACACATTTTCATGTGGGTGGAACATATATAATCATTGAGTGTATTGCAAAATGAAAATAAGCTTCTATTTTTTTTCATAGAAAATCATGAAGAAAATATCCATGCATGGGAGATCATATTATAGAGAACGCTATCGGGTTTTTGAGATTTGGCAAGTGTTTAGGATGTGCCAGGTGGTGGCCTTCTTAATTTGTAATGGATTGCCAACTAAAAAGAAATATTCATTTCATATATTTTCTTCGAAAGTTGTCTTTTCGATTTCTAAAATTCTCCACAATAAGAACAATTTGTCAATGTGATGTGAAGAATGAACTCTTGGTTTATTTTGTGACTAAAAAAGTCTAAAGATTTGTACACAACAATTCTGATTGATTACATGCAGTTGGGAAACCGGTAGCATATTATTTTAGGTGGAAAACTAAGAAGAAAACCATGCAAATTAATGGGAGTTATGACAATGAAATCCCCGATCATATACTAGCTTGGTGGAAAAGCATTTTGGAGTAGTATTTGATTTTCGGCACTTGTGAAATGAATTTATCATATCACAAATTTAACATCAATTGTTAAAATCAATCTATATAACAAAATTATATTGAATCCAATCTTAATTTTAGATTTTTTTTCGGATTTCGTTACCAGATCTAGTTAAATATAAATAATCATACCACTTTATCATTTTGTATAAATATACTGCAAATATATATTTTCACGTTGAGTATTAATAGTATACAGCTCATTCATTAAGAATACTTAAACACCATCCTTCCTAGAAGCTCGAGGCTTGCACTTCTTTCTTTTCAATTATTGTGAGAAAGTGTCGTATTAACTATCCCCTAATTAATTAATTACTAAACTTTAATATGAATTTTGACTAGCAGCAAACAAAACATCGAAATCCTTTTCAAATAGATATTCGTGTAATCTTTTATGCTGGAGCATTATTGGCCACTAATTTCTTTTACAATTATTTTACAATTGTCGTATTAATTAACTGCAAATAGACTATAATAGTTGAGACTACTAGAAAACAAGACCACGAAAAACAAAAATATGTAATTTGTTTATTAGTTTTCCGTTTGAATAGATGTGGAAAGAAGATAAATTTTTCCACTTTCACATACAAAACCAACAGAACCTTCCTTGAAGAACATAAAAGAATAAATCCAATCTACATATCTTTAATGCGAATCTTCCTCCTTAAGAAATTGGAGTAATTTCTAAGGTCTTGTTTAGCATTGAAAATAGATAGTTTTTCAAATTAAGTTCAATATTGTTTAGATTTTATAATTTTTTTTTTAAAAAAATAAATTTTCATATAGTAATAATTTATACTACTATTCATTTCTTTTATTTAACAAATTTCATAAAAAATAAATAAATTTATACAAGTTATTAATTACTAAATATATTCGTGTGACTCAAAAGTCCATTTACAAAAACAAATGGACAAGGGGATTATTAGGTGCTCCATTTGTACATAAGCATCGTTGGTTATTTTCTAAATAATATATATGAATCATTAATTTGTAACACATTTTTTAATTAACTTTTTATTTTCTATATATATATCAAATCTCAAAAGTTATTGTAAAAACATCTCAATAATATTTCAAATAGTATCCTGATGCATAATTGTTCATATTTTATAGTCTTTAATCTTTCTTAGAACATAATAACTTATTTTTTCCAAATATTTTTTCAACAATGTATTTATAGAAAGTAATAAAATCACTAATGCATCACAAAATCTGTTAAAAAAATATAAAATCTAATTCAATATTTAAAATCAATAATTATCGATTACGTTTGATTTGTGTTACACAGACGGTTTTGACAAGTGATGATAAATATTATAAATTATTTTGATTTTCTTTAAAAATTAATCTTAGTAGTAGTTTAAGTACAAATGTAATGTGTATTATATCACACTTCAAATGTGAACAAGTAAACATGGCCTATGTAGCCACCTCGGATACACGAGGTTTGGCTGTCGCGGCCGTCGAAGACAAGAGAATGCTAATGATAGTTTAAAAGTACCCCTTTCATAATGATGAAATAATCAAACGACGACTTTGACGTCCAGACGGGGGCCACACTTGTCTTTGTTGTGGGCCCGAGATAACTCAGAAATGACGCGGTCACGCTTTACCACCGAGCCCTGACACAGAGCTGACGCGGCTGGGCCGTGTCAAAAAAGCGTCCGAGTACAGAGAACTTGCGGAAAATCAAGGAGCGCGTGCATCGGGTTAGAGGTATCCCAGTGAGTTAAATTTTCAAAAATAAAAATTATGTATACATATTTTTCAAGAAATAGTTGATGTATAATATTTACAAAATTTTATAAGATAAAATCTAATTTTTTTAAAAAAAAATAAATAAATAGTAATAATATATTTTTTAAAATTCTTAAAAAATAAGACTATATAAATACATACATATAAAAATATTTTTTATATTCTTTAAAATTTTTAAAAAAATAAAATCTAATTATATCATTTATTTTATAATATTTAAAGACACGACGTTACCAACCAATGATACTTCATGGAAAAACACTAGAACATGTTCCTACTGTTTTTCCATGAAGTATCATTGGAACTTAGCTAGTCTATTGCTGACTAGGAAAGTAGTCAGGCATTTTGGCCGTGCACTTGACGTTGTCTTGATTTCAAGATTTTATTGACAGATGAATTTTTTTTATGAATTTGATTAACGGTCTCAAATATAAATTTTTTTAGTTAAAATAATGATTATATAAAAATAAGTAATATGTATTGATATATATAAAAAAAAATGACAGTGTGCTTCTCATTTAAATCACAAAGTTCACATATACTCAAAACATAAATTGAGTTTAATATAAGAATTTTTCTTATTGACGTGGGAGCTGTATTAAGGCTTTAATTAAGCTTTGAGACGAGATATTGTTAGATTTTAAACATTTATATATATTTTAATTGTGTAATATATGCTATCATAATTAATTAATTTAATATAAAGTGATCTAATATTTTAAGTTAAATGGGTTTATGTCTCTTAATTATCTACGGACTTATAACGACATGAATACTCGAAAATCTTATTTTCTGTTTTATGATGAACAAAAATTGGGAGATAAGCAAAGTGTATATATGTCGTCTAATTTTACGTATATTACTTTTTCTGACATTCCATCATTAAAAAAGTGAGAACCCTATTCTTTATAATACATATACAATAATTTAAAAGATCAATAACCACAATATTCAAGAATCAAATTCGTAAATTTAAGAATCACAACAGAGTATTCAAGAATCATGTAAATTCTTTTGAACTCAAGTACGCTTTCGCATCTAATCTTTAATTTATATTATTGATGATTAAATATGAAAGATTTGGATTATGATAACGTTAGTTGTGATGATATTAAAATTTTCTTGGAATTCACCAACAAGTGGTATCAGATCATTTTCATGTTGAATCACTAAAAAATTAATTTTTTTTATTTGATTTATTATGTGATTTTACATGGATCTAGTTCTTGAATTCAACAAAAAAAAATTATGTGATTTAATTTATTGTATTTAAGAACAATTATAGTTATATTAAAATTTAATTTGTTGAGTCTAATAATTTTTTATATTTATTTGGATTTAATTATTAGATTCAAAGTTTTGATTTTAATTTTTTTTTTCCATTTTGGATTCTATTTGTTATTTGAATTAAAAAGAAAAAAAAAAAAAAAAACACATCTAGATGTGTATAAGAGACATAACCATAAAGTTGTTCGGGCTAGTGATTCCTTTTGGAAGCAATTTGGAATTCAAGAATTAAAAAAAAAAAAAAGAGTAATTGTTGGTTGGTCATGAAATGTAAGTGATCAAGTTCAAGTTCAAGGCCTTTTGGTTGTTGCATGTGTTCGTGACTAAACAGCCAATTTTTATGGGTTTTTTTTTTTTTTAAAGATTTTAAATTCAAATCTTGGTGCAATTAATTAATGATGTTTGATGTTAAAAAATATATTGATTGACACAACATGTTATTAAAATAGTCTCTCTTGTGTAGGTCAATTTATTTTGAAACATTAAGATAATTGTGTGTACATAATTCATGTGGATATTTATCGATCCAGAGGAAAGTTAATATTTGGCCGAATTATATATGCATTTGTAGTGATAAACATGTGACAATTATTTGGTATTCCATGTAAATAATAAGTCGATCCAAAGATAGACTTATTATTTAGCAAGATTTATTGTCAATATTTGATTATTACACTAAGAGTATCACTTACAAGTTAATATTTTTATCCAAAAATTAAATATTAATTTTGTGCTAGGTATCTTGTAATGGCCCAACCATTATTTGAATTTATTATTCATGTTATCTATTGGAACTTATTTGAATATGTGATTTTATTCAATTTTCAGTTAATGCACAAGCTTCTATGATATCTACTAACATCAATTCCATCACTATGTTAAATGGAAACCAACTTTAAAGAATAGAAAAAGAACGTAATGATCGTTTATTGGTTGCATGAATCTAGACTAGCGCTAAGAATTAAACAACTCACTTCTCTTACAAATAATAGTTCCAAAGAGAAAAAATGGTACTATTAGTTGGATCGTTCAAATTGCATGAATCTTATGATTATGAAATGTGCAATTCTAGAAACCTTTGAGGGCGATGTGTCTGAAAAAGTAACTATCAAAGAGCTATTTAAGGAAATTAAAAAGCATTTTGTTAAAAACGATAAGATTGAAACAAGTACGATTTTGTCGAACTTGATTTCAATGAGGTATAAAGTAAAACAAATACGATTCTGTCGAACTTGATTTTAATGAGGTATAAAGGAAAAGAAAATATAAAGGAGTACATTCTAAAGATATCTTCATCTTATTTCAAAACTTAAAACACTAAAGTTAGAGTTTTCACGGGACTGGCTCGTGTATTTGGTTTTGATCTTTCTTCTTATACAATTCTTAATTTAAGGTCAGTTATAACTGCTAAAAGCAACAATGGTCTCTAAATGAGTTCATTTCTCATTTTTTGCTAGAAGATAAAAGGTTGAAGTAAGAAAAGATTGAAAGTGCTCACTTGATAAGTACTTTTAAAGACAAAAGCAAGAAAAGGAAAAAGATTAAGAAGTTGCGGATGGTCCCCTTCAAAAGAAACAGCAAAAGAAATAAATTGAAGAATTTGGTTGTTACTTTTATAAGAATCCTGAATACATGAAGAATAACTGTACCAAATATCATGTTTGGCGTGCAAAGAAATGTATACTTTTCGTTTTGGTTTGTTTTGAGGTTAATTTAGCACAGTACTAAGATGTGTATAAGAGACAGATTTTACTCAACATATAGAACTTATGTGAGTAGTGCTTACTCATTAAATGTGTATAAGAGACAGACATAAAAGATTCATCTATATTGGTGATGGCAAATCAATTAAAATTGAAATAATAGAGATTCTTAGGTTATTATTAAAGATTAGTTATTATTTCGTTTGGTTCTTATTTCTCTTTTGGATAAATTCGATTATTTTTATTCATCTGAAAATGGTCAATTTAATCTTTTTCTAAATTCAAATATTGTTGACACTGGTTCTTTGTCTTTTCATGATAACCTTTATTTACTTGATATTATAAGCTTCATATAATATAAACTTTGCATATAAGTTCACATGGTTCTAAAAGCAAATTAGCCAATGAGAATTTTGCTTCACCATGTCACAAACGTTTATGTCATATATCTAAACAAAAAATTGAAAGATTTGAATCAGATGAAATTCTTGATACCCTTAATTTATCAGACTTTCAAGTTTGAGCTGAGTGTATTAACTGGAAACAAAAAAACATAGGGAGATTAAGCGCCAATAGATCTTCGGACGTCTTGAAAGCAATAACACACTATATTTGTGGGTCATTCCCTACAGCTTCTTGAAATATTCAACAATATTTTATTACATTCATAAACGATTTTTCTCATTATGACTATCATTATCTAATTCATGAGAAATTTCAGTCATTGGACATGTTCAAAACTTTTATAGCTGAAGTAGAGAATCAACTTGGCAAAAGAATTAAGGTAGTCAGATCCGACTGTGGTAGTAAATACTATAGTAGATATGACAGATCAAGTGAACAACATCCAAGGCCCTTTGCCAAATTTCTAAATGAGTGTGGAATCGTCCCATAGTATACCATACAGGGATCTCCTAGCATGAATAGTATTGTTGATAGACAAAACAAAACTTTAAAGAATATGGTGAGAAGTATAATTAGTCATACAACTTTACTGGATTCACTCTGGAGAGAGATATTAAAGACTGCAACTTTATCCTTAATACAGTCCTAACCAAGGCTATGACCAAAATCCCTTATAAAATATGAACTGACAAAAAGTACAACCAATATAAAACACTTACATATTTAGGGTTGTCCAACTGATGCAAGGCCGTATAAGCCAAATGAAAAGAATCTGGATTAAAAAACAGTTAGCACCTATTTTGTTGGGCACTCTGAATGGTCTTGGGTGTACAAATTTTATGATCTCACATTTAGATCCTTTTTTTATATGAAAAATACCCAATTCTTTGAATATATTAATTTTAGGAAGAGAGATAAAGTTAAAAATTTTGTCCTTGAAACGAAATCTATTTCTCTTCCTACAGTTGCTATTGACAATGATCAAACTTCTATTCCTGACATTACTCAAGAAACAATAACAAGACCATAAGACAATGCTGAAAATTTTCCATATCAAGAACAATAGGTTATTCCTAAACAACAAACTCAACAACTTCAAGAACAAATGCCATTAAGAAGATCCACTAGAAAAAGGAGAAGCACAATTCTAGATGATTATATTGTATTTCTCCAAGAATATGAGGATGACATTGGATTGGTGGACAGATGATCCAGTCAAATTTCATCAAGTTATGCAAAGTTCTAATTCTAAAAAATGGATTGATGTCTTGAATGAAGAAATTAAGTCCATGAAAGACAATGACATTTGAAAACTTGTCACACTATCTGAGGGTACGAAACCCATTAGTTATAAATGGATATTTAAAACGAAAAAGAATTTGAAGGGTAATATAGAGAGATATAAGGTACGTTTTGTCGCAAAAGACTTTACTCAAAAGGAATGTATTGATTATAAAGAGATTTTTTCTTTGATTTTATCGAAAGACTCTTTCAAGATTATGATGGCTTTGATGACACATTTTGAAATTGAGTTACATCAGTTGAATGTAAAAACTGTATTTCTCAATGGTGATATTAATGAAACTATTTATATGGTGTAATCGGAAAACTTTGTTTGAAAAAATGTAGAGAATATAGTTTGCAAATTAAACAAATTCATCTATGGGTTTAAGCAAGTTCCCATCAATGGTATCACAAATTTCATCAGCAATCATCATTTCGTTTGAATTTGAAATGAATTTAGTTAATAATTGTGTATAGTATAAGTTTAATGAGTAAGCACATTTTTCTGGTTCTATATGTTGATAACATACTGCTTGTTATAATGATATAGGCTTATTACACTCCATATTGAGTTGAATCATGTTTATACACATTTGTTGCTTTCATGAGTTATCTCTTACAGATGTGTATAAGAATAAGATACATTTAGATCATTAATCCTTCGGAATAGGCACTTATAACCTGAGCTATACATCTAGATGTATTAAGAGATATGACATGCAGAATAATAAATCAAGAGATACTCCTATTGCTAAAGGAGATAAATTCCGTCTCACTCAATATGGTAGTGCCCTAAGAATATTTTGAAAGTAAAAATATGTAGAAGATTCCCTATATTCAGCAGTAGGAAGTCTGATATATGCTCAAATTTGTATGCGTTCAGATATTACATATATTATTGGGATATTAGGTAGATATTTAACCAATCCAGAAATTGGTCATTGGATAGCAACTAAAAGGGTCATGTGGTATTTTCAGAGAACAAAACATTACATGCCCACATATATTTGATTGGATAAATTAAAGATCATTGGGTATTTATACACATCTGATTTTGTTGGATGTAAAGACAATTATAAATCCATTTCGAGCTATATTTATATGCTTGCTAGTAGAGCTGTCTCATTGAAAAGTATTAAACAAACACTCATATCTCTTCCCATCATATCAACTAATTTTATAGCATGTTATGAGATATCCAATTATAGAATATGGTTGCAAAATTTTGTCACAGGACTGTCAATTATGAATGGTAAGGCCAGTTAAGTTATTTTATGACAATAAATCAATAATTTTATATTCTAACAGTAATAGGAGATCAACAAAGTCTAAGCATATATAAATCAAATTTCTAGTTGTTAAAAGAGAAGTTCAGAATGGTCAGGTGTCTATAAAGTATATTAACACAAATTTTATGATTGTGGATCCGCTTACTAAAGGATTACATTAACCACCCAAGATCTTTCATAAGCACACTATTTATATGGGTGTTATGTCTTTTGAGGATATTCGGTATTAATGAGAGTTTGTATTCGATTTATATGTTCTTTTATCTTTTGAGACACATCTTATGTTTATGGATATTTTCTGTAGAAATAAAGAATTCAATTTCAGAAATAAAGTATTATATTATATTTCACTCTGATTTGTTTCAATTTGATCTCTATAAAGAATAATGTTAGACCAGTTAGAAATAGGCATGTTTAAATCATATTGCATATAATTTCTATGCTATAAATCCACACTTGATCTATGTCATTTAGTTGTATTGATGTATGTGACCGAAAATAGATTTAGTTACGATTGATGTAACGAAAATCTTTTTGATCCTATATTGACATAATTAATGAACGAGATTGTTCGGAGATAACTTTGGTAATGATGGTAAAAGGTTTTGAGTTCATAAGATTTTATGCAATAATATATATGTAGTCTAAGTGGGAGAATATTGGATATGTATTTAGATATTTACATATATATATTAATTGTGTAATATGTGCTATCATAATTAATTGACCCAATATAAAGCGATCTAATATGATTTAAGTTAAATGGATCTATGTCATCTAATTAGTATGAATTTTTATATGTAGATACCTTGAAGTCTTATTTTCTATTTTATGATAGACAAAATCTGAGAAATAAGAAAAGTGTGTGTATATATATGCGTGTGTGCATATATATATATATATATATATATATATTATATCGCTTTATATATATATATTATGTTCCCTAAATTCTACGTATGTTAATTTTTCTGATATTCCATCATAAAAAAAGTGAGAACTCTATTCTCTAAAATACATACACAATAATTTCAAAAATCAATATTGTACAATATTGAATAATCAAATCCGTTGGTTCAAGAATCACATCCAAATATTCAAGAATCACATAAATTCTCATGAATTCATTACGTTTCCGTAATTAATCTTTAATTTATGTTTGATAATTATACATCTGCTAAAGGATTTGGATTATGATAACATTAATTGTCATGATATTAAAGTTTACTTATAATTCACCAACAAATTATTTCTTAATCTTGGTTGGAATAAATAAGTTTGGAGATACCAATCAAAGATTAAAAGCAGATTTTGCTAATGCTATACTTGAATTAATATGCCTTGTAATCCTTATGAAAAGTTGTACGACGTTGTGTTTTTAAAATAGAAACAAAATTAAATTATGTTTGAATAGCTATTATCTTGAATATTATTATGTGATATATGTAAAATAAAAAAGATAAATTTGAAAAATAATGAATAAACTTTTTGTCCAAAAAGCCAATTGAAAAAGTAAATCAAACTTTTTGCAATTTTTATCAGTTAAGTGTCACAAAAAGTAAGTTTTATTAGTGTATATAAGATGTGATTTTATAATCAGGGAAAAAGATTATTTTGGTCCTTTATTTATGAATTGTATCTCAATTTAGTTCCTTATATATCTGAATAAGTTAAATTAGTCCATCATTTCTCTATATATTAGCTAATATATAACTTTTAACGGAAAATTAAACAAATTAATGGTGAAAATAACGTGAACATCACTTTACCGTTAAAACATGATTGAACTAATATGGAGATGTTATTGCTTTCTCCAGACAAGTTCAGGACAATAAAGCACCATTTTCCTTGAAGAGATTTATATAAGGGTGTCAATGGGTCCGGTTTATCAGGTTATCGTGTCGTATCGTGTTCGTATTGTCTCGTGTTGTATGGGGTCCGTTTGTTATCGTGTTTGGTTCATATCTGACTCATTCGGATTCGTGTCTATTCATGTCTGACCCGTTTACTATTGACAGAGAATATCAGCCTATTTAATAATTATATAATTTGCGATATATTTGAATTAAAATGTCACATTTTGATTATTTAATAACTCAAAAGATTATTAATACTAACCTTATTATTATAGTAATCTAAATGTGTATAATTAACATTACTAAAATTTTTTGGATGATATTTAACATAATTCTGATTTTGTTCGATTTAATAATCTAATATTAATTCTATTATTCACAATCTTAAAATATAATATATTAAATTATAATAAAATAAAATTTTCAGCAAAATTTGTTCATACAATTACTTAACGGGTTATCGTTCACTGCAGGTTGACCATTAACTCGTTTAATTTTGTGTCATAAATGGATTGACCCAATAATGATTAGATAAATTTTAAATCGTGTCATAATATATTAATTTCGTATCGTATTCGTATCATATTATCAGATCGTATCAGAAATTACTCAGTCCTAGATTTATAAGCTCAAAGATGTTGCAAGTAATCTTCAATAGTAGCACATAAATATATGATTGGCACTACGTTTGCGTTCTTTTGAACATCAAGACGTCAGCATGATTTCTATGAAAAGACAACATAATGAAGTTGAATCACATTTTTTTAGGTTAGAGGTCCATGGTTGATGGGGGTGCATACTCCATATCCATTGTTAACTTCAAGCATGAGGACATCAAATATGATGTCCCACAACCACAACGATTTTAAAGTAATTCATGGGCACCTACCAAAAAAATAGAATTTTGTAATCTTTTATTCATCTTCTAACTTGTAAATTCTAAAAAAAAATTATATGAATCCGACTTAGTTGGGTGACGTGACTCAAATATATCAAAAAAATCTATAATATTGTATTATAAATTAAATTGATGTAAGAATTTCTTGTAAGTCTAAGACGTCTCTATCTTGTCACAAAGGAACTTAAAGCATTTTTTGAACTTGTGGTTATGAACTAATGAAAACTACCACTTAATTATTACTCAAGAAAAATTAGTTGTGGAAAACAGACAGGTTGTTGTTTCTGGTTCTTGACAGAGTATTTGTAATTTATTTTTAGTTCATCGTGACAATGTCATCTTATAAATGATTAAATTCATATAAAGACAGAAATTATAATCTCATGATGTGTATTAAAATTAAGATTTAATAATTTAATATTATTTTGTTTTATAAATTAATTTTGTCAAATAATTTTATATGATAAATTATTTTCCATTTATTTTGATATATATGTCATTGTCTATTTCTTTAGGTATGCCATTGTCGGCCACCTTGCTAGCTACTTGTCAAAGGATCATGCGAGTAAAATGAGAACGGAATTAAATAAGGCTCTCGTGTAACATGTTCTTGGTCCATGATTATGAAGATATATATATATATATATATATGATTATGAACATGGAGGGAGAGAGGAAGACATAAACAATGGTTATATATATATATATATATATATACATATCTTTTGGAGAAATTTATAAGGAGTTGACATGTGGATATTAAGTTAAATAAAATATCTACATGTAAATAATAGAGATATATTTAACTATTTATTATACAATCTCTTATTTACATTAATTACCTAAATATTATCTTTAACTACCATTTCTTTTAAATATTGTGTTTATGCATACCTCTTATAGTTTTTTTTTCTTTCAACAGAGTTACAAAATTGAAAATATATTATAAACTATCATTTATGTGTTACGTTATTAAAAATAAGTTAGGAAAAAAATTAGGAAAAGAAAATAAAATTTTTTTAAGGCCAATGATTTTGGCACTCCAAATTTTATATTTCTTTGACCGAAATGACTCATATATTCATGACTTATATTTTACAATCATATTTCAAAATTACCTAACGACAAGGCAATAAATCAATCGCTTCATTATATTAGGTATAAAATACACTATTTATAGAAACTAATAATACCTACAACAAATTGACACTCTATTAAGTTCAAAAATAAAAATCAATGTGAAATATTATGGACAACTTGAAAGGATTATTAAATAAATCATGCATTCTAATTATAATAGTAAGACCTAATTCAGGATGAACAAAAGGAAATTCTATCAATTCAAAATATCCTAAATCCACAAAAAAGTTTCCACTAATATTAGATTAAATGGATTAATCATCCTAATTTCTCCATTTTCTTGCTAATTAAGAAAGGTAATGCTCTTTTTTAACTGAAAAAAAAAAGAAGGAATATAATTTACTTTAAGAAAATTGCAAATACCATAATTAGTCCAATAAAACATATACAAATATTTCATAAATAGACAATAAATAAAAGAATTTAAACACAGAAGGCAATGTTATTATTAGAAATGTATATGGCCATTTAAGTCATTTTTATTAACCAAAAGTGATGATGGAGTGCCAAAATTACTAGCCTTAAGCAAAACTTTTATCCACATAAATAAGTTTTAAACCTATACATACATACATATATACATATATGTATGTATGTATATATGTATGTATGTATATGTATATACATTTATCATGGTAAATAATTATTAAATGTCAACAAATATTATTTTACGTGATTGTGTAATCATAATACATTTAAAAATAATTTCAGTATTACGAATTATTATGTCTTATCTACTTTTTGGCATCATGTTTATATGTATGCTATATATAATGAGACCTAAAATCAATTATTAGAAATATTATTTTTTTTCTTTTTACATATACAAAATAGCTATCGTGTTTTATTGTATTCCATATAATTATGACATTTCGTTTATATAATTTTAATAAAATTAAATACTTATTCACATTTAAAATTTTGGTTTTAAAGTTTGCTGGTAGTCTTTTAAAAAAATAATTTTATTTAAAGAACACAAATTTTTTAAAAATGATAATACAAATAGACGTAAAATTTGTGATTATCTTGTGCATATCATGGGTTGGAAATGTTTGAACCTATGATAATGTAATTATATTACATTTAAAAGTAACTTTAATAATATATATTCTCCACTTCAATTATACTTTTTATTACTAGAAGTGTTCTTTTTTCCTTTTCTAATCTAGAAAAAAAAAAAAACTCCAACTTTCTTTTTACTATATGATTTTCACAAATTATTTTCAGGAACTGCATAAATTTGGAAAGGAGTATACAAATAATATAATTGTAGCACAGTTTTAAATACTGGTTATAGTAGATAAAATTGATTTTGTACCATATGTCAAAGCTAGCAAAATGCTATTTTTTTTTTTTTTTGAGAAGTAGAAGAAAAAAATATCAGGAGCAACAATAGTTTTAGTGTTTTTTTTTTTCTATCTATCACAAACGAACTAAGGATTTTGATATCTTAATTTTTTTTAACCATTTATATATAGACGCTATTAAGTTCATTTATTTCAAAATATGTATAAGCGAAACATGGTAGATTCAAACTTTTAAAAATAATAAATCATAGTATGTTGTTATTATCGTACACATCTGATATAATTTTCAAAATATAATTAATTTTAACATAAATTTTCAATAATTATTTATAGCTAGAAAGAAGCATAAAGATTTAAGTGCAAATTTAATAATCATATCATGTTCTTATTTTTTAGTTTCTGGTATTGTAAAGCTTTTTGATATTGTTACTTATTTATATTTGATTTAATTGCTAAAAGTTTTATGCTAACATTATTAATTTACTAAAATTATTTATTATAATATATATATATATATATATATATATATATATATGGATGTATGTATATGTATGTGTATAATCTTAATAAGAATAATATATATGTATATAAGTATTTTTATCTTCTCGCATAGCACAATTTTTCAAACTAAATAATTAATCATTAAAAAATTAAAAATAATATTCATCCTCCTTTACGTACTAAAAAATTACTATAATAAAGCACATAACTAACTCAATACTTTAAATATTCAAAAATTTTAATTTATCTTTATATTATCAAATAATACTTAAATAGGAAAAATGGATCGATACACATCAATAAAGAATTCTATTATTATGACTACCAAATAATCATTGGTTAAGAAAAATAAATATATATCAAGTATCTTTGATAATGACAAAAATATCACTAATTAAAAACTGTGACAAATACTTCTAAAATGTTATTTTTATTGATGATATATATCGATAAAATCAAGCTAATTTATACTAAACAAATAATACTTCTAAATATTGAGTTTGATTTGGCCATTTACAATTTTAAAAAAAAATTATGTTCATTCACATTCAACAAAATGAGTTTCATTCTCTACCTTTTCATGGAACACAATATAGCTATAGGTTTTCAAAACAATATCATATCTAAGTCATAGTAATATCATTATATATAAAAAAGAAAGCCATAGTAATTTAATTGCTATGATATACATATCTAATTTATTTTTTCTACTAATAATTAAGTTATATACATACTTTTCAATCACTTTTATATAGCAGAAATATAAACATTTCAAATGCATACTTATGAATTATATTTATAATTATTTTTCTCTCATTTTTGTTTAATAATTAGTAAAATTTAAAGATATAATATTACTTACTTTTATTTGTATTTATATTGTTTAAATATTAAAAGTTTTATGCAAACCATCATTAATTTAATATTATTGTAAAAGTTAAATACAGATATTCATACTCCTGTGCATAGCACAAGATATTTAGCTAGTATATATATTATGTAACTGTGCTCTAGTATACTGTTGCACCGATCCTTAATTTTTTTCCCTTTAATTTCCCTTAATTTAATGGCATTGATCCCTTAATGTTTTTTCCCCTTTAATTTCCCTTTTGGGATTGTCACCATTTAATATTAACAATTTAAAGTAAATCAGTATGAGGCTGATAAAGGGTTTATTTAGATGACCAATCAAAATTTGTCATATAATCATTTTAACTCCACCCCCCATAATTAGAAACTCTCTTGTAAAAATCTATAACTGTTTTCAAGAAAAATTATAATCCCATATTGTTCTCTCTCATAAAGAAAATCAAATTCCAATTGAATTCGTGATATGTGCAACACAACTAACAATAAATCCAAACAAAGGCTTTGTCAGGCTTAGTCTGACAAATATTTTTCTGTAATATTAAACAGTTCATGGTGGTTGATCGATATTTCAATAAAAACATTAGAAAAATAATTGACAGGTTTTTTTCGAATATCGTTATATGTGTTCTACATATCACCAATTTTGATCTTGAATCTCCTTATGTTGTGAGAGAGAAAAATGTGGGATTATAATTTTTTCAAAACTATATTATAGAGTTTTAGGGAAGAGTTATAGATGGGTTGAGTCTTCTGATTATAAGGGGTAAGATAAAAATGATTATGTAGTAAGTTTTGATTGGCCATTCGACAAACACTTTGTCAGGCTCCTTTTTTACTTTAAACTGTAAAAATATTTAAGGATTGTGAGCAATTTGATAGTTGGATAAGATTTTAAGTCAAAGGGTAAGAGGATTTGCGGTATAATGTAGAAAGATGTTAATTCCTTAATGTATGAACCAAACGTGAGCAAATTGTGAGAAAAGTTTATGCTTCGTGATTTGGTTACCAAATAATGGCAAATATTTGTCAAATATTATTTGGTTAATAAAAATTGTTGTTTGGTTAACTGATGATTATTGATCAAATAATATTACACACTATTTATATTTTATCTTATCCATTATTTGCACTATTCATCTAATGTTACTTCAATGAATTATTTATATTGTAAAAATTTCACAATTATTGTTAGGTTCGGATTGCTGAAATAGTAATGTTGCTAAAACCAATGAATTAAAGTAACCGCTGAAGAAGTCATTATGACCATTAATTTGAAATTACGAAGTTCGGAACTCCAATCTTATGCTAAATTTTGAAATAATCATCTGAATGTCTACCAAATTCTTGTATTAAAACTTATTTTTTTACTTTTCAGACAACTTTGTTAGTCCCAAAGCAACCTAAGAGGGTGGGTGAATTATACACATCTAAAAAATTATGCTTTCACAAAGCAGTGAGTTTTATAAATTTAAATGCAGAGATAATAAATTCAATAAAATAGTAAAGTAAAGAGAGAAAAATTGAACAATACACATACTTCCAAGTGTAGCAAGCTTGACAGTTCAACTTTCTTGAATGCTTCACACACTTGGTGAGCCAATAATCTTTACAAAGTTGGGCTCTTTTCGTTCTTGCTCACACTAAAACTCTTTTAGTTGAGCCAAGAATCTTACTTACAACCACACTCTTGTACAAAATTATCACTCCACTCAAAGTTGAATTGCACTCACAACTTCACACTAATACAACCAAGCACTATAGTAAATTTGCACTCAAATTACTCTTTCCTTAGGCTTGTATTCAATGTATTAGATGATTTATTTAGTTTCTTAAAGCACCTATTTATAAGAGCAATAAATAGAGCTTTCAACTATTTCCTAACGGCTAAGTAATAAATGCACAAGAAATAGCCGTTGGGGGTTCGGACGTCCGAGGAGGTTTGAATGCGTCCGAGGAAGCATCTCAACAAATAAGATGGGATAGAAGTAGACAGACTTTCCGGATTCTGTCTCTTATACACATCTAGATGTGTATCGGAGACAGGTCCTGAACTAGTTAAAAGAATTTTTAGATGTGTATGCAAAAGCTTGTTTTACAGAGTTAAGTGTTTATGTCATCATCAAAATAAGGTTTGGAAAACATCAATCTCCCCCTTTTTGATGAGAACAAACCTCAATTGGATATGACTAATTAATTTGTAATATCTCATAACAATCATATCAAGGCATATCAAAGCATATCAATATAACTACTCTCCCTTTTGACATCAATCAAAAAGACTCCCCCTTAGATCATGCAATCAACAATCATATCAAGATATATCACAGCATATCAAAGCATAGCAATATAACTACTCCCCTTTTTTTGACATCAATCAAAAAAGACTCCCCCTTAGATCATGCAATCAACAATCATATCAAGACATATCACAGCATATCAAAGCATAGCAATATAACATACTCCCTTTTTTTTGACATCAATCAAAAAAGACTCCCCCTTAGATTATGCAGGTAGTTTGATAGAAATTGAAACAATTCATTAAAAAATTCCAATAGGTCAAGAGTCAAATACATAACCAAGCTACAGAGTTGCTGAAAGCAAACATAAATACAATGGTAAAAGAACTAATTAGAGTCATGGCGCTTTTTGGAGCGCTTTTCAATTGGCTTTGGCGCTTGGATGGAACGTCTTGCTGTCTTGGTTTAGTAAAAAACAAAATTTCGATGCGGCGTTGCATGATAAACTCAAATGTGTCGTCAACATCTTCATCGTAAATAAATCATTCGTCATCGGCACTCCTGGCGGCTTCGCATTGTCTTCTCGTGTAGGTTCATCTTGGTTTCATCAGCATCGAGAAGATGACTCAAGTGGATGTTGGGACTGAAGTTCGTGAACTGGACTTGAGCCGAAGGACATGCCAAGATAGGTGCCTCTTGGAGAATTATTTGACGAGTTTCAAGTCGTTTTAGGCTTGCGATTCGTACGACGTTGAAAGGAACCGACTTGAGTGCTCAAAGATGTGAGGAGTTCACAGATATGTGAAAGAGATGGTTCCGAGGTAGATGGTGCAGATGTAGATGGTGTAGATGTGAGTGGAGGTGGTTGAGGAGTAGGAGAATGAGGGATAGCAAAATCAGATGTGGAGGCATGGGATTGGGATTGGGCAATATCAAAGGCTGCCTTAGTAAGCCATTGATCATTAAAAAATCGGAGACCTTTTCTTTCAATGTATGATTTATTAAAATAAGGAGGTTATTGTTTATTTCCTGTAAAGGGAACGTTGAGGAAATCAAAAATTTTTGTGAGAAATTTCCCAAAAGGAATATTTCTTCGAGTATCGGTTAGAAAAAGTTCCCATAGGGAAAAAAAAAGATACCCAAAGTCAAGAGGAATACCCTTGAAGATACAGAAAAATAAGTACAGTTACATTTTTCCGGGCTCTATAACATTAGATGAATAGTAAGTTCGAGGAGAGCGAGTAGTCTTGGCTTAGAAGCCTGTTTAAAATGGACATTGAAAATGGCTCAAACTTCATCGATATCAAACTGAGTATCCTCAGCGGGCCATTTATCCAATGAAAAGAAGTAGGAAAAATCAATGAGGGGTCGGAGATTTCACATTCAAAAATGGTGTTAATTATGTTTGATCAAATCTCAATATCAACATTCCATCAACACGATGAAATAAGGGTGCGAATAGTGGGACCTTTCTGAAGATTGGCCGTCAATTAAAGCACTAATCGTTATAAACTTATAAATCAAGATGTACTATATGACCCCAATCTTGTTATTCAAAACAGATTTATAAGAGGAAGATTATACTCATCAAAAAGACTACTAGAAGTAGGACGTTGAACGATAATTGATTTACTAAGAAGAGAAGTATACCGCTCCGATGCCTTGGCATTGATAAATTTGGATAGAGTGGAGTGGTGGAAACTTGATTTCTTGAGGATTCTCCTCATACAGAGCTTTCCTTTAGTTTTTTTACCTAGAATCGCGTAGAGGAACCTCCGTGATTTCACCATTGTTATGGAAGAAAAGAAAATTAAAAAAGTTTGAAGATTTTTGAGATTTTGGGGAAATGAGATGGTGAAAGGGAGAAATGAGATGTGATTTAAGTGCTAAGGGTTGTGGGTAGGATGATTCTTCAATCAATTTTGGAAGTGAGAGTGTGAATTTGGATTGGGTAGTGAAGGGGAAAAAATCGCCAGAGGATTTTCGGTGGGGGAGGTAAGTCCGAAAGGGGGGATTTGTACGGTTTTAATAGAACAGGGGTATCGTTCGGACTGAGCGTTTGGCTGCGTCGACAAAGCGTCAGCTGAAGAAGCGGACGGCGAAAAGATGAGCTAGTGCGTCAGAAGTTTCTTTGGACAGTATGAGTGAAAGATTTCGAGAGTTATATTCATCCGATTGTATAAAACTACTTTTCCTTAAACTCTCTGGAAATCTTTCGGACCTATGCTCTTAGACACATCTAGATGCGTCCGAAAGGAAAGTTGTTCGGACGAATAAGTGCGTCCGAACTATGAACCTATTCCAAATTTATCTGTAAAATCCCCAAGCATTTTATGAGCGATTCAAAATGATCTAGAGCTAAGGGTTTTGTAAAAATATCAGCCAATTGGTCTGAAGTAGGCACATAATCAACACGGATTTCCTTTTTACAAACGAGGTCTCTAATGAAATGATGCTTAACATCAATGTGTTTGGTTCTAGAGTACAAAACAGGATTTTTTGTGAGATTAATTGCACTAGTGTTGTCACATAATATAGGAACACAATAAAAAATGACACCAAAATCTTTCAAAATATGTTTCATCCAAATCTAGTTGTGTACAACAATTTCCTTCAGCAATGTATACATCCAAAAAGAATAACTAATTAGATCAAATGTAGAGGACTTTGGATATGGTAATAAAAGCATTGTTTGTAGATATTGCCAACAACATGGACATACTAAGAATATGTGTTATGTCAATAAAGCAAAAAAAATCGGGAGTAGTTATATTGTTATAAATGAGTCATGCTTTGATATCTTGTTATGCTGTCTAGTTGTGTAAAGAGAACTTCCGATCATACCTCTATAGTGTTTTTCATCAACACTATTACCTTCTTCGTCTTTATCAAGTTTGGTTGAAGTACACATTGCTGTACCAAATTGTTTGCAATCTTCCATACCAAATCGTTTGAGCAGATCCTTTGTGTACTTGATTTGTGTAATAAATGTTCCTTCCTTAGTTTGATGAATTTGTAGTCCGAGAAAAAATTGCAACTTGCCCATCATACTCATCTCAAACTCTTGGGTACATTAAGTATGTGTACTTCAAGTTAACCTGTCTCTTATACACATCTAGATGTGTATCATCAACAGGGTCAAGGAAGAACAAGCCTCCCAATCCTTTTAAATCTGTTTTTGTAAAAAGTGTGGTGTCAACAATACCTCTTTTGAAACCATTTTCTGACAAGAATCCACTTAATCTTTCATACCAAGCTCTTGGAGCTTGTTTCAAATATAAAGCTTTGGAAAGTTTGAAAACATAATTTGGAAGATTCTTATTTTCAAATCCCGGAGGTTGTTCGACAAAAACTTCTTGGTCAATAAAACTATTTAAAAAAGCACTTTTGACATCCATTTTCAATAATTTTAAATTATTGAAACATGCAAATGCAAGAAACATGCGGATGGATTCTAAAAGGGTTGCAATTCAAAGGTTTCATCAAAGTCAATACCTTCTTCTTAGCGTAACCTTTCGGAACAAATCTTTTGTTTCTTATGATCTCACCTTTGTCATTTAATTTGTTTCTAAACACCCATTTAGTACCAATAACGGGATGAGAAGAAGGTCTTTCAACTAAGGTCCATACATTATTTTTCTCAAATTGACTAAGTTCAATAGTCTTGCATAGCAATAACCCATGATTCATCACTCAAGGCAACATCTATATGTTTGGGTTCAATGTGAGAAAGTAATGCACAATTATTATTCAAAGGTTTATGAGAACGAGTAGTTACCCCATCGGATAGATCACCTATGATTAAATCTTGAGGATGATTAGAGACGAATCTCCAAGCTTTCGGAAGATCGTTTTGAGCATCCTCATTCTTTTCATCATCAACTTGATGGTTGGTAATATCAACGCTTGATGTAACCTCTTGATGATCTTTATGAATATCGAGATTTTCGAGCTCCTTTAAAATACCCGTGTCTTCATCTTCACACAAATTCTTTGAGATAACATCATTAGATTCATCAAATGTAACACGCACAACTTCTTCAATTAAAAGCCATAAAGTGCTAAAATACATCGGTATGCTTTCTTGTCACTAGAATATCCTAAAAAAATTCCTTCATCCGATTTTTTGTCAAATTTTCCAAGGTTCTCTTTGATTTTTAAAATAAAGCATTTGCAACCAAAAATTTTGAAATAGCTCACAATGGATTTTTTAGAGACAGGAACTCATAAGTGAGTTTTAAAGAAGATCTTAATAAAACTCGATTCATGACAAAACAAACCGTGTTAACCGCTTCGACCCAAAAGTATTGTGGTAGGTCACACTCACTAATCATAGTTCTAGCCGTTTCTTGAAGAGTCCTATTTTTCCTTTCAACAACACCATTTTGTTGAGGAACTCTAACAACCGAAAACTCATGAAAGATACCGTTGTGATCACAAAAGTCGGGAAAATCCCCAAATTTAAACTCGACACCATTGTCACTTCTTAAACGAACAATTTTTGTATCCAATAAATTTTGAATTTTAGAAAACAATTTTACAAATTTTTCAAATATTTCGTTTTTGTGAACAAGAAATAATACCCAAGTAAACCTAGAATAGTCATCTACGATAACAAACGCATATTTGCAACCCCCTAGACTAGCATATTGAGTGGGTCCAAATAAGTCTAAATGCAACAATTCTAAAGGTTTATGAGTAGACACAAAATTCTTAGGTTTAAAAGAAACTTTGACTTGTTTACCAAATTGACAAGCATCACAAATTTGATTTTTCTAATTTCAGTTTTGGCAAGCCTCATACCAACTCCGGACGCACTAATACATTCAATCAAATCCATATTAAAATGACAAAGTCTTCTATGCCAAAGCCAAGGATCATCTATGGAAGCGGTAAGACATTTTACATTGCTATTGCTAATTTTATCAAAATGAATGTACATAAACATCATTGTGCCTAGTGCCTTTGAATAAAACAACATGATTTTTATCAAGGATAAGACATTCATGCTTGGTAAAGAAAACATAGAAATTTTTGTCACAAAGTTGACTAACACTTAATAAATTATAGTTCAAATTATCAACAAGAAGTACATTCTTAATCAAGGTTTCACCATTTTTACCTACATCACCAATGCCGATTGATGTTGCTTTGTTGTTGTCTCCATAAAGTTAGCTTTAGCAAGTAGTAAAAGCTCTTACCGTTGCTATTATAAATCACCCGTCATGTGCCTTGAACATCCACTATCTATAAACCACTTAGCATTGTTGGCGATGTTAAGTTCCTACACAATAAATCAATTGATAACTTTTGGTACCCATATCTTTTTGGGTCCATTTGTGTTAGTGAAATTGCTTACTAGATATGCAAAAGGAACAACGGATTTTGGTCTGTGGTTGACATAACACATATTCTTAGTATGTCCATGTTGTTGGCAATATCTACAAACAATGCTTTTATTACCATATAAAGAAGATTTTGGTTTTACAATACATAAGTCATCCCTTCTAAGCATGACAAAATTTTTGTTGATTGCTACATTTCTATTTCTTTTCATATCAACAACATTTTCTTTCTTTATAAGAAGGCATTCAAATATGGACCTTAGTTGAAAGACCCTTGTCTCCTTGACCACAATAGATCTCACATGCATTCTTTTCTTCAAATCACAATTTTCTTGTGAGATTTAGCCTATTGTTTTCATTCACAAGTTTAGAGTTAGCATTCAATAAAGCATTTGACTTTTTTACTAACTCCTTATTTCTAGCATATGATTCTTTTAAGCTATCATGCAATTTCAAAATGAAAGCTTCAAGATCATCTTCATCATTTTCATCATTGGAGTCATAGTTAGAATTTACCTCATTGTCTCCAATAGCCATAAAGGCCATTTGTGCCGACTCCATTTCTTCTTCTATGAACTCCCGGAGTTGCAATCGTCCCATGTGATTTGAAAGTTGTTGAATCTTAGAAACAAATTAAATGACAAAGGTGAGATCATAAGAAACAAAGCTAAACTTGTTGCAAATTCTAGTGACAAGAAAGAAGAAGGTATTGACAATATGAAACCTTTGCTTTTAATTGAAGAAGATGTGCGTAAGTTACATTTGATGAATCTAAACATGTTATTTGTTGAAGGGATGTTTAAGGAATCCTTTGGTGATGAGTGCAAGATCTCCTTCATCAAGATCTCTCATCTTCTAGATTGATGGAGCTGTTCTCATCTTCCTCTTGAGAGGTCTTTAGAGCAATGCTCCTTCTTGGCCTTGCTTCTTCATCATCCACAACCTTGGCCTTTAGCTTGAGTTCATAAGAGGTAAGAGAATTGATTAGTGATTCAATAGGTATTAAATTTAAATTCTTAGCTTCCTCTATGGCAATTATTTTGGCATCCCATTCTTTGGATAGAGCATTCAGGATTTTTCTATTTTTCAACCATCAAATTGATGATGAAAAGAATGAGGATGCTCAAAACGATCTTCCGAAAGCTTGGAGATTCGTCTCTAATATCCTCAAGAAAAATCCTGATGATGAAAAGAATGAGGATGATCATACACGATCTTCCGAAAGATTTAACTTTTGCTCTCTTATCATCCTCCCTGTGAATCATAAGAGATAGAAATCCCTATATGTAATGATTACTAAATATGTGACCCTTCACACGAGTTGATTCATTTGCATCCAAGGCATTATATAGCACATTCATGGCTTTTCCAGTCCGTGCATTCAACGTCAAGTTTGCCTTGTCTTGTGGAGTGAGCTCATTCCTTGTCTTTTCTCTTCTTCTATTTGTATGATCATCAATGATAGAAGCTTCAAATGGACCTTCATTGACAACATACCACAACTCAATGTCAATAGATTGCAGAAATATTTTTATTCTATCTCTCCAACTAATAAAATTTGCCCCATTAAACATGGGAGGCCTAGTAACAGATTGGCCTTCAAAAAACAGAGCATTGTTGGTTGCCATAGGTCTCTTTCATGAATGGGGTAACTAAGTTCTCATAAACCTGAGTGTTATACACATCTAGAACTTGGTGAGCCAATAATCTTTACAAAGTTGGGAAGTTCTTGCTCACACTAAAACTCTTTTAGTTGAGCCAAGAATCTTACTTACAACCACACTCTTGTACAAAATTATCACTCCACTCAAAGTTGAATTGCACTCACAACTTCACACTAATACAACCAAGCACTATAGTAAATTTGCACTCAAATTACTCTTTCCTTAGGCTTGTATTCAATGTATTAGATGATTTATTTAGTTTCTTAAAGCACCTATTTATAAGAGCATAAATAAGCTTTCAACTATTTCCTGGCTAAGTAATAAATGCACAAGAAATAGCCGTTGGGGTTGGACGTCAGGGAGGTTTGAATGCGTCAGGAAGCGTCCGATCTTCTTGCTTTGTTGAGATGCTTGCTTGGACGTCCGTGCATGTGTCGGTCCTTCGTCCGACAGAGGTTTCGGACGGTCTGGCGTCCGAAGAAAAGCGATAGAATCCCATTCTTTACGCGAGTGTATAAGAGACATGCAATGCGTCCGAGGTGCTTTTGACTAGTTTGGACGGTCCTGTGCGTCCGAAAGATCGTTCCTGCAAAAGCTTGTTTTACAGAGTTAAGTGTTTATGTCATCATCAAAATAAGGTTTGGAAAACATCAAACTTAATGTTCCTTTGAATTTTAGCAACAAATATTCTTCAAACGACAGCAAATAATCATGAACCGAACAGTAAATATTCTTTCAAACGACATTATTTTGGTCAAGAAATTCACTTGATTCAACTCTTTAAAACAAGCTTTTGCTCGATTGAAAGGCTATAAACATGACCTGTCTGTTGGTGAATTTTAAAGGCATATCGCAACGGTACTTGTTTTCCCCTTTATCCTCTCTCTTTAACCCCATTTTGCTCTTCATTTTTTCGTTGCAGATCTACCATTTTAAATGCTATATTATTCAATTTTTTTTTAAAATTTTTTTGTTTGCCTCATGTTGGATCATACCTACGTTGGTTAGTTCATCCGCATTTGTTGAGATCTCACCTTCTTAGCTTTAGAAAGGTGTTCAATTATGGACATGAGATGTGTATATCTCTCTCTTCACAAATTTTTGAAAATAGTCAAAATTTGTGCAATTAATTAGAGTGATTATCACACATTACTAATTTTATGCATGAATTTCATTTACTTGCAAGGTTTGCAGTTCAATTTGTGCACCAATAATGCAATTCATCTGGAATAAGTTGAACCTACACAGCTTAATTTCAACTAAACAAACAAGATTGTGTATTAGAAATGTGTCGTTCACTCTACTATTCAATTTTTAATAAACTTCTATGTTTTCACTGTCTAATTAGTGTCTCGTATTTAGTCAATAAGTGACTTCCTAAACCTACGAAAGCAATGTTTAGTTTTTGATACTATTTATTTTTAACAAATTTTATACAATTAGTTTTTTTTTCATCCACTTCGATGTACTGCCTGTCTCTTATACACATCTAGATGTGTATAAGAGACAACAGCTTCTTCCTTTTGTTCTTAATGATTACATGCTGTCTGTCACATGGCCTTTTGGCGTTAATAATCAATAATTTTCCATTTGTGTCTTGACATTAAACTAAATTGGTTCATGCCTTAAAAATATGAAACCAAAATGATCTTTTTCCCGTTCGGTAAGTATCGTTTGGGCTGTAACTTAGTCATTCGACTACAGATACACATCAATTGATGTGGAAAGACAGAATCCATGGATCAGTAATGTCTAACTATTATAGTTTTTGATTATTTTGGGTTAAAAAAATGAAAACCAAATAATAGGCATTCATTATTTGCAAACCAAAAATTATTTCGAAATATTATTTCATATCCAAACAATTATCTCATTATTTTCAAAGTCAACATTATTTCTAAATACAACTCAAGTTAAAGGCCAAATAATATTTGTCAAATAATAAGTGATTATCTGCTATACATACACAGACTAATCTGTTTAAGAGACAGGTCAAATAAAATTTTACAATGGTTAATCTAGTTTTTATTAAGATGTATAAGAGAGATAGAATGAAACAGTAATCTTCTAAAATCTAAATATTGCTTAATTTATGTGACGAGGTTCTTGTGAAAACTTGACAGAAGTATAACAAATTTTTGATTCAAGTTGCCACAAATGACTAAAAAGTAAAGATATAGAGCAGATGCTGACAGGCTGATATCCAGTTAGAGTATTACTGAGTTATGATTGTTTATGTTGCAAGTTGCATTAAAGGGCATGTAGCTTATTGAAAGTTATTCATAACTTTTTTTTAAAATTAAAAAATACACATTTAATGTTATAAAAAATTGAAAAACAAACAATGTTTTTCTTGTTTTGAAAATTAAAAGTTGTATACACTTTTCTATAAGTGCTTTAATTCATTTTTTTTTTTTTAAAGTAACTTACAACTTTTTTTTTTTTTTTTTGGATTAAGGAATCTTATAACATTTCATAAATAGTTAAAAATTAGGTCCAACAAACTGAAGAGGTCTTTGTTTTTCAGTGCTATAATCAAACTCTTAATATTCCCGTTTGTGAATCAAAATCTTGAGAACCTTATCACTAAATTCTCTCAAAATAAATTCGATGTGGAATAAGCGAAAAGCTTTACAACCTAGTGTTGACTACCACAACCCTTCTTTTGAGACACATATTTCGTAGCTAATAATAATATGTCAAAAAATAAATTCGTCACAAATTTCGTTGCTAAAGATTTAATTGTGACTAGATAAATACTCATAGACGGATTTGTTGCAAAATTAATCGCTAATTCTATTGCAAAAAACTATTTTTCTAGTAGTGATAACTTAGTGTATATACTATTTCAATAATTGAAAGAGAAAGTTAAGAGGTATTTGGTTTATAGGTATGAGTAGAAGCAATGGTAAGCAAGATTAATGATACTCATGGATGGTGTTTGATTAATCACTATGGAATCATTATATAAGAATGAAAGTATTGAAAAATATCCACTTTTATTTCTCACTTGTGACTTTTCAAATTGATTAAGTTATGAA
Source organism: Cinchona pubescens (assembly GCA_025175665.1). NCBI lineage: Eukaryota > Viridiplantae > Streptophyta > Magnoliopsida > Gentianales > Rubiaceae > Cinchona > Cinchona pubescens. Next base: position 1,288,499 of record JANKKI010000192.1, on the reverse strand, counting down.
CATGATGAATCTCATTCCTTGTTCAAACCAAACAAGTAAGGGAAAATCTGATATAAACCCATATCAATAGTAGAATTTACGATTCTAATTCGAATTCCAATTGCTAAATACTAACAAAACATCTTATAGTCTTTCAAGTTGAATAGGTGGATTGGATATTGGTACCTAGCTAATTAACTTGATGTTTCAATATTGTCATGTTCAGGTAATTAAAGATCATGGCTCCGTTTGGACACTAAATCATGTTAACTATTTGCCAAATATTATTTGTCCAATATCAAATGCTAAATGATCAAGTGATAATTATTCACCAAATAATATTACACACTATTCATATTTTTTCTTATCCATTATTGGCACTATTCATCTAATATGACTCAACAATTCTCTATATTGAAAAAAAAAAACCAACAATTAATTGTGAATTTGAACTGCTGAAGTATATGTTACTAAAACCAATGACAAAAAGACAAAGTCATAGGAGTAGTTACTAGCAATAATTTGAAATTAGAAATTCAAACCTCTGATCTTTTACTAACGTCTGAAGTAATCATCCGAACGTTTGAAGATTTTCTGTATTAAAGTTTATCTTCCACTTTTCAGACAATTCTTTACTCTGTGCAACTACAACTTAATTCATCTTGGTTGCATTTGTTCCTTCAAACGATTACTATTTTAGTCAAGAAATCCGTCGTTTTGATCAAAAAATGATATAGAAATGTATAAGAGACAGACTGTAATAGATTATGGTGGTGGTCAACTATCAAGGCAAATCACAGAGGTACTTCTTGTCCCCTTTTTCCTCTCTCTTCAACCCCATAATGGCCTTTAATTATTATAATAGTATATGTACTATTGCAAGCCACACATCTAGATGTGTATAAGAGACAGCTGTTTGTCGCATATGAGATCATGCCTATGTTGGCTATTTCATCCGGATCTATTGAGTTTTCTCCACAAGATAGAATTCGGGGTTTTGGCATAGAATTTCATATCATTTTGCTATTAAATTTTGAAAAATGGTTAAAACTTGTGCAATTAATTACAGTAATTATCGCATTTTACTGAATTTATTTTTTGATTTCATTGACTTTTAAGGTTTGGTGTTGAATTTGTGACAGATTGCAATTTTCTGCAATGCAAAAGTTGAAACTACATAGTTTCATTTGAATTAAACAAGCAAGCTTTGTTATTAGTAATATTTTGTTTACTCTACCATTCAATTTTTAATATACTACTATGTTTTCATTGTCTAATTAGTCATATTTAGTCGATGAGTGCCTTCAAAATCATACGAATATAAAATTTGTCAATTTTTGGTACTCTTTATTTTTGTCAAATTTTATATAATTAGTTTTTTTGTTTGAAACATTACGATTGCCTTGAAAAAACAAATTCTGATCTCTATTAATGGGTGTTGAGTTGTAATTTAGTTAAGAAATTGTCTTTTTATATACATTAATTTAATGTATATAAAAATATTTTACAGATAACCAGTAAAAGAAAGAAATGAGTCAATTTAGGTATTCAAATTTTTATTCTAGATCCGCAGTTACTTAATCCGTTTTAACAATACCTTATGAGCTAACCTAGTTTTGAGGCACGTGTACCCACAAAGCCATGAGGCAGACCTCTCCATCTTCTACTCTCCTTGATCGAAAAATCAAGATCAAGTGCTACTCTCCCAGCAGACTTTAAGGTGTTGAAAGCGATTGCTTTGTTTGTTATACAGTCTATGTGGACATGATGTTGGCCTACTAGTTTTGGTACTTTGCTTATATTTACTCCAAATGCTGCAATTTGTTTTGACATGTTTTGGCACTTTTATCATATTTAAGGCAATTATTTTTTTTATTTTTTTATACGTCAAATCATGTTTAAATCGAAATGATATTGCATATAATATTTGAAAATATACCTCAAATGTGCTTTGATGGACAATAAATAAGAATGGAGTCTCATCGAAATGATGCAATTTGTTACAACACTTGTTGATTAGAAACGTGATTGACTTTGGGATACTAATGTCCTCTTTTAGCAAAATTATAACTCTCTCGCCCAATTTATGAACACAACCTATAGTTTCAAAGTGAATAACAAACAACTTAAATCTTTTAGGACTATCTGGTAAAAAAGAAACGGGGATTGGTTAGGTAGAGAATGAAATGTACTTTCACTGCAGAGAGAGAGTAGTGGGATGACTTGTGTCAGGTATTGAAATCTGCTTGGTGTACCAATTTATGCTTACTTGCTCACTTATAACTTGGTTTTGCTTACTAATTTCATAAGCATAAAAGTGAAACAGTTCAGTAGGCACTTCAATTTATTCAGAAACAGATAGCGGTGAGATATTTATATCATCCTTACTGAGATACTACAGGGAAAAACAACCGCTGGGGCTTTTGCACAATCATCAACCACTCAAATCAACCAAAATAGCATTGCTCTACTAAGAAATGTGTGAGTAAGAAAGTCCAGAGAAGGAAAAGAAGAGGCCTCCAACTCAGTTGTCGACCAACACCTCAACATCCCTTTGTCAAACGATGACCAAACTTATTTATCAAAAGTTTCATTTAAGAGGCCATTTTCTCTTCTTGTCGCAGTAACTCCGAACATGATGACTCAAGGGCTTCATACAAATCAGCTAAGAGTGGGAATGAGATCTACTTTGGAGGGATAAATATTCTTTCTTAGGCTAGCTGAAATCCACATTTGGTTGATCTGAAAAAGGTTAATTTAGCCATGTCTATGAACCAAAAGTGGCCATAAAAGAACTGCATGTGCCTAACTTAGAATTGGAGATTTACCTCATGGAGTGTCTCGTTAAGAATAGTTTCAAGCCATTGTTCTTTACGTTTGATATATCTGAGAAGTTTCGGTAAGTTGAGAGGATAAGGAAGAAGAGATATGGTTGTAGCTAGATGTAGCTAGGCCATAGTAGTGAGCCAACTATTTTTAGTTTGTGGCAGTTTGTTGTTAAACTCCTATGACTTTGTCTTTTTGTCATAGGTTTTAGTAACATATGTTTGGATATTACATTAGATTCACAACTTTTAATGGATAAGAAAAAATTTTCGACCAAGATGGTATTTATGTAATTGAATTCGGCTTGTGTTTAATTACTTGGTATGGTCTTAGTTGTTACTTTGACTTTTTGCTGGTTGCAGATAGTTTGGAGCCTTTACTCCTTGTTCTTTTATTTGAAACTAGTTTTGCTTGTTTTACGGTGTAAGTTTTTGGCAGCTTTAAGTTTAGATATTTGTTTCTTTAGGTACCAAAAATTTCACGGTTATGCCGAATGTTCTGCTGATTACGATCAAATTGACATACAAGGATCGAATATCCGAACATTCTTTTTGAAATGTTCAAAAAATATCTAGTGTTGGGTTTCAATTATATGTGCAACTTTTTTGCTAAAACGTATTGTATCATTTCTTGTAGGTACAAATGGCATAGAACTCACAGTTGGATACATTTCTCTATGATACCGAAGACAATGAATGGGATACAATTGATCGGCTCTTGATACGGGATGTGACCTTATTATTATTTTTTACCCTTTCAGGATGAATTAGTAGACAGCTTTTTAGAGTTCGTTGTAGAACCTCAATATTAAGACAGTAGGAGATGGGTTCACGAACTCATACATGGCCATTCTGCAAGGTTGATGGAGAATTGTAGGATTATAGTTAATAATTTTTGCGACTTTGTGATATCGTAGTCTACTACAACTTTGTGCCTCAGAATCCGCATAAGCAGACAGCCAATAGAGGAATCTTTAGCTCAATAACATTGTTTTTGCTCTTAAGGGCATCGTATGATTTTGAAGTGTATTTATCGACCTGTCTCTTGGAAAACATCCTATTTTAAGAGACAGTCTCTTATACACATGCTTATGCGTATAAGAGACAGCAAAGTTTGCGACTATGTGCTATGTCTATTTTTGTAAAAATTTGTAGGGATTCAAGGTTCTATCTGTGGTTCGAGGTTAGAAACACCAAATAGTGAATACTTGTTTTATTTACACAAATGCAACCAAGATGAATTAGACTTGTAGTGCACAGGGTACAATTGGAGCGATTGGCGGAACCTACATTCCAACACACGTGCCTTTAAAGCAACAAGACATTGCCTACAAAAATAGACATAGCACATAGTCGCAAAATGTTTTGGGTGTATGCGACCACGATATGCATTTCATTTATGTTTATGTGGGTTGGGAAGGTAGTGCACACAATGCTTGGATTCTAACCGAATGCCTAACAGGCCCCAAATGGATTTCCATTCCTACCTCAAGTTTAGTTGCATCATGCTATAAGTATTGGCACTGTTATTTTTGGGTTGACGTCATTGAAACTGTTATGTAACTTCTTATCTGCATTGTTTGTCTAGGTAAATACTATTTAGTCGATGCAGTGTATAGGATGGTGCCTGGTTTTCTTCCACCTTTTAAGATTCCAATGCCTGGTAACAACCCTAACAGTGGATGATATGGGAGTGGCCCAAAGAAATTTTTTAACAAGTGCCATTCACTTTGAGAAATGCTATTGAGAGAAGATTTAGTATGCTGAAAAAACATTTTGCTTTATTGAAAGGATCTGTCCCAAATTTCCTAATGACAACCCAAGTAAAATGTGGTAATTGCATGTTGTGTTGTTCATAATTTCCTGCTTGACTACTAGTCTCACAATGAACATTTTGTGAGGAGCACCGGCAACAAGACTCACAGTCCGGGAGAGATAAGGATCCGATCCCTTTTCCCCCAGTCCAACAATTTAAGGTGTCTCTGATCAAAATAGAGAATTAGAAGGAATACACAATCACATGACAATTGAAGTGTTCAATGCATATCAAAATTGGCATTCAAGTATACACATCTAGATGTGTATAAGAGTGTATGGTATTCCCTTTACGTTTGGAATTCCACATTATTGTTTTATTTTCCAAGTTGGTAGGTACAATTTCATTGTGTTTGGGTTGTGTCTCATTTTCAATTAAGTATGTAATATTAGTTGCAAGTTTGTAATATATGCTTTTCAGCGATTGGACTTAAATTTAATACAAGTTCGGACTACCCATATTTATGTAATTTTTAACTTATTATTATTGAAATTTTAATTTGAATATCTGGTTTTATTAGTTCAAACATTGTACAAATATAAATATTACAAGTTAATCAGTCCCTTAAAATGGAAATTTTATTCATTGATATAACTTCAAAGAATTTTTTGTGTGCGTGACTTAGATAATCATCTCGATACCAAATTTAGACTTGAGAATGTACTTTTCCTTGATGCAATATAAATAGGGACACTTCGGAGATGCCAAACATTAAAACCGAAACTTGGGCAGAGACTCTGCCTGATGTTTGGATGTGCTTCTTTCATGGCAATTAATTTTCGGTTCGGCTAGCTGAATATTTCAAAAATACGTCTTATGTCTCAGATACTACATCTAGATGTGTATAAGAGATGCCCTCAACATCTAAAAACACTAAACCCTTTTTGTTCTATTTCATAAAAATTTTAGCACAAATTAACCATTAATACACAAATTGAAACGAATATGGAAACAGTTGAAGCACAAAAATACTAATTTGGGCACATTTCATCTTGAAATTACAGCTATAATGGTTATTTCTTACACTTGTAGATGTGTGTATGAAACACTGACATGTGTATGCGAGACCCTTACTATGTGCCTCTCTTACATCTTAGCTCTCTTGATATAGTTCTTCCTTGAAGAGGTATCTCAGTTTATCAACAACACCGCTACAGAAAAGCACTAAAGATGGTTCAAAACAGGTAAGCCCATAGGTGTTCAAAGAAGTTGTAATAATACAATTAATGAAATGCATTTAGAATGGGTGATTGAGCACTTCTTGTTTCAAAAGTGGGACAATATATTGTTTGTAAATGAGAATGTTTACCCTGATATGATAAAGGATTCTATGCAAATCTTAGCCTCAAGGGAAAAAATGAGTATATAAGTAAGGTAAATCACTGTAACATTAAATTAACAAACTGTGCTTTGAATGAGATTCTTTTGTGTATAAGACTAGGTCTTATAATCTCTTATACACATCTACTCTGTGTCGGCCACTGGTAAAATGTCCTTCAATCTTGTCAAGTTCCCGTATCATAAGTCAACTGTGTCTAATACACAGGAAGCAAGTGTATTATATATTAAATATTGGTCACTTTTGAAGAAAATGAATTTGTTTATGTTTGATTGCATGGTTAATCATTTGCAGCTTGATTTTGGGTATTTGAGGTGCAATTACATGCTAACTGCTTCTAAGGTGGATCGAAGATGTATGCCTTTTATTCAATTTGTGACCATTATTTTCTGAGTACTAAACATTCCTTTCATTTGGAAAGTTGAACCCAATCCTGTCCATAACTTTTATTCAATTGGCTTATTTAGTCATTTGGTTCTTAAGTTGCACGAGGGGTGATGGATGTATAAGAAAAGAGTATTATATTCTTGTCTTGCCCTTACAAAATGTAAGTCCACGAAGAAGAAGAAATAAAATGGGAAGTGCGACTAAGAATCTAATGCATGAGAATATGGGATTAGGTAATGAAACAGGTAATACATCCCAAGCTCGTGTTTAACAAGAAGATACTAGTATGGAAAATAGGATGTTTTCCATGTTGGAGAGCATAAATACACACCTTGACACCTTAGTCAACCAAAGTGAGAGAAGGTTGCATGTACTTAAAGGGAAGATGGATGTTGTTGATGCTAGGGTGAACCTCCTCGAGCATGATATGAGACTTGTGAAGAATGAAGAGCAGCGGGCAAGTTATGGAGCTTTTGAATGAGCAAAAGGAAAACAACCAATGATTGATCCTATAGAAGACGACACCGATGAGCAAAGTTAGGAAATGATAATTGCAAAAGTGACAGATTTGTGGGGAAGTTCACCCTAGCATCAACAACATAGCTTGGTGTAAGTATAGATAATGTTATGCTTTCTTTAGTACTAGTTAATATTAGTTTATATGCAAAGTAGTTGAAATTTCTTATTGTAGATCTTGTAATTAATGGAATCGGATTTAGGGGCTACCATGTAAATTGTGGTACTTTTGCGATTGGTGAACTCAGTCAGCATCAACAACATCCATTTGAATTTGAAGTCACATTAGACATATTTTGGTGTTTGAGGCATTTTCTTTTGTGAAATCATGTGTTCGAAATTCATTATATTGCCTTGATTTTAGGCATCTTTTAAACTAAATTCACAGATGTTGGTTACCATGCAATGGAAGATTGTCGACTAAAGGTAGATTGAAGAAATGGGGAATTATGGAAGATGGTTCTTGTGTTGTTTTTAATAAAGCTATCTTGAATTTTGAACATCTTCTGTTTTGTTATCCTTTTTCATTTACTATGTGGTCTATAATTTTGAGTTAAATCATATTTATAAGGAGCATGTGACTGGAATCAAGAACTAGTTTTGCATTGCTTAACTAAATTAAAATGTCAATAATGCTAAGTTAAAAATTACATCTAGATGTGTATGTCTCTTATACACATCTAGATGTGTATAAGAGACAGTAATAAATGTCTATTATTTGCTTTTCATTTTTTAATTTATAAAGAATTATAAAATATAGATCTGTCTCTTATACACATCGTGATTTATAGTCGTTTGGCTTTCCAAACTCATCAAATCTCGGAAAGCAAAATAATTAGACCATAATGTCTAATTACTATATTTTATAATTCTTTATAAATTAAAAAATGAAAAGCAAATAATAGACATTTATTATTTGCAATTTAAACAATTATTTCAAAATATTATGTCGTATTTAAACAAATATTTCATTATTATAAAAGTCAACATTATTTTTAAATACTATTCAAATAAAAATTGAAATGATATTTGGCAAATAATAAGTGATTATTTGCTTTCCAAACAGAGCCCATATTTCTTTGAAGTTCACATACATGTATACTATACTAGCTTTAGGAGCAACAAAATGCCCCACATGTCCCGTTTCATATAAAGGCATCGGATGATAGATCACTACTTTTGGATGCCTTTCCTTGCGGGCAAAAGCAACCCAAAAAAGCAAGAAATGACAAACATGCATTGCTCGTCTTTTAGACGTACGTGATGGGTAGTTTTCCCGAAAAATTGAGATTGAAACCCTAAACTTCAACAACAAGGTAGTAATTTAATCCAATCGGGAGGATCTGGGAGATGGTAAAATACAATCTCTTGTAAGATATTAGAAATATTTACTCATACCCAGATTGCTATTTTAAGTGTATAGAAAAATTCACCGACACGATCAACAAGTGGGAATGTATTTTAAATCTATCAGGCTTTCATTTTTTTATCTATCAGGCTTTCATTTTTTTATCGATCAGTTTTCTTTTTTTTTTTTACTGAACTAAATGATCTGGAATTGAACTGTCTCTGGTCTTTGGCAACCTTTGTAGGAATGTGTTTCCATGCAACAATTGTACAGTGTGCCCCTTTGTCCTCTTACCATGCAAAATAAAAAGAAGTGGATCAGTACTGTCTCATGTTTGAGCAAGTCAGTGCTACAAACTTATAACAAGATGGGTATTTCAATCATTGAGATGGTTAAAAATTAAGAGTTCTATTATTTAGCAAAGAATTTTTCCTTGTGTTTTTTTTGTGAAAATTATTTCTTGTGTCTTGAACTTTAAATTTATCAGTCCCTACCTTCTAGACATTCAAATTTTTACTCGTGTCTAGATGCATCTTTTCTGCTTAGCCAGGAGAAAAAAAAGTTAAGAAGATAAAGACTTCCTGCAATTAATCTTGCAATGCAAAATCCACTTTTAATGGTTAAAATGAAGTCCATTTTCTTCCCTTTTTTTTTTCAAAAAATTCAGATCGGTTTATAATAGGCAGTTAGAAGGTGTTTGGTTCGCATTCAAGAATCGAAATCAGAATCATAAACTCTAATATTAGTATGAGTTTATGTCATTGCCTTTTATTTGTTTGATTTGAATATGGAATGAGTTTCATTTATATGGATAAATTCATATATTGGAAACCCATGTCACTGGTGAAAATGAAAGTGAATATTTTAAGCATTTTATTAAGCAGTAATTAGCACAAATAGCACTTATGAATATTATGCTTAGTGATTACCATTCGGCCCATACCGCTTTAAACTATGCTCCTTACTTTTTTTTTTAAAGGATTATTAACTAAAAGGTGTACTTGAAGTTGTTGGGCTGGGCTAGTTTTCCAAAAGCTATTAAAGAAAGGAGTTGCTATCATATTGTCAAGAGTTTTGGAGTCCAATATCAATATATAATAAGACTTGAAAGGCTTGGGCTAGCTTCATTATCAGCCATTTACTTGATAAAGCCTTCAATGATCATCAAGGCTTTTATTCAGTCCCTTCCAAAGTAAAGACAGAGACATCTAAGCCACTCAGAGCTGAAAGAAATAGATTAGAATGGCCTAAAAAAATTTCATGGATTACTTCAATAAAATCTCCGCTTCCATTAAAATTTTTAGAGTAGAAATTAAATAGTTTCTTCCGGCATTTTGCTAAGGTAGAAAACAAAAGAACGAAACTGAAACTACATGTTCTACAAGTGATCAAATTATGAAGGAATCAGTAAGCTAATAATAAGCCAAGTACACATAAAGACTAAGAACCATATTACAGATTGCAAAATTAATCAATAAACACCAACTCATGTCTTCAAGGATAAATCAAAACTAAACTCATTAAAATGGTTACTAGTAAGTACATCCACTCAGCAAAATTCAACAATGGAATATTGCTAATTGAGATTTACAATTACAACATATATTTTCACCCATAACTTACAAGAACTATAAACCCAAAATTCCCAATTTGATCAACAAACAATTTCTACACCAAGATCTCTTTTTCTTTGCTACAACCCAAAAAAAAAAAAGATACTAAAAAATTAAAAGCACCCAAAAGCCTTAATTGCTCCAAATTATGCAAGAAATCATCAGTGTGGAAGCCAGCAATTTTTTTTTTTTTTTTTTTTTTTAACCGAAGAACTGATTGAAAAAATCAGATGAATTTATTGTTTCTTAGATTGATATAAATCTTGCAAACAAAAAATTCCTTAAGCAATTTTTGAATCAGTTTTCCAACAAGAAAAAAAGCCAATCCTTCAAAAAAAAGCAGGCTTCCACACAGATGTGTATAAGAGACAGATATATATATATATATAGTCACATCTTCCTAATAGCATCCAAGAACACATTCACCAACTCCTCCATCTCACCCATCATAGCCTCCCCAACACCCACCTCCACTTGATCCCTCCTCCCTTCACATTTTCTCCACTCGAACCCCACGTGCTCCACAAACCCCGCCTGTGCGTTCCTCGCACGTGCCACCAGAGAAGGCACCATTAGCCTCAGCCCGCACTCGAGTGGAGGTGCCTGTTGTTCATCCAGTGTATAATACACACTAGATGTGTATAAGAGACAGACCGAGAACTAAACCCTCTAAAGCTAGTATAGTATACATGCTGTCTCTTATACACATCTAGATGTGTATAAGAGACAGGGTTTCTCGAGGAGTTGCGCCATTCGGGAAAGCTGAGGAGTGTGTTGATGGAGGAGGTTGCTGCGGCGGTGGCGGAAAGATCGAGCTGTTCGTAGTAGGTTGGAAGTGGTGGTGCATGTCTACGTGGGTGGAGAGGAGTGTTGGGGAGGAGGATGAGGCGACTTTGATATATTCCCAACTCGAATGCCTTTTTTATAAATTTTTAGGTTATTTATGTAAATACTCTTTGAAGAGTAAAGAAGAAATAAAACCCACTATTAAGACATCATATTAGAAACAAATTTGATTGAAATCATTTTCTTTATGTAATGGAATATTAGGAATGAATTTTAGAAATAAGAAGAGTAGAAAATATTTTTAGGATGGGGCTCCGACCGACCAGGGAACTGTCTCTTATACAAAAATAAACAAAATGAACTCTAGATGTAACACAAATAAAATATTTTTTTTAAAAGTCCAAAAATAGGTACAGCAAAAAAGCTGGTTTTTTTTTTTTTTATTTATAATTAAATTTTGATTGAAGTAAATTTTCTCATATAGTAGAATTTTAGGATAGATTTAGAAATTGAAAATGAATATTAAATAAAATTATCAAAAAAATAATGGAATAAAATTTCTGATTAATTAGAACTATGCACATAATTATTATCAAAATATATAAGTTGTGGATACAAGAGAGTAAACTAGATAACATTTATATGCAATTAAATTAACTAATAATTTATTACCAACTATTAAAAGAAAAAGAAAATTTTGTTTGACAAATAAAGGAAAAGAAGAAAATAAGGTTATTTTAATTGCAAAGACTCAAATTTTTATCCAAAACATTAACAGTATTTTTTGTCAGACCAACGAAATACGTACTTTGAATAATATTTTTGTAGAATATAGAGTTCCACAATTCATTTCTCAGGATGGATTCTAAAAATCATACAAGTATGCGAATGAATTTTTATTATTAGAATTTAGTTAAATAATAGAAGAAATTATCTTTAAACAAAAAGTAAGACTTATACGCATATAAAACTTTTGAACTTTTTTTTAGAGAATAATTATAAAGTCTTTTCTATTTTGATACAAAAGGAAAAAAAAAAAAACAATAAAGAAGATATAAAATTTCTTAGCATCAAAGTCATAAATTTGAATTAACAAAGGTATTATCTTCATAGATATTGTCAATATCTTCACTCTTTCTGCGGTCTTATTTTTACTTTGTCCAAATATTGTTATCTGAGCACTTTCTAAATTAAAAAGTTTAAACGTCTAGAAAATGAAAATAATTTGGCTTATGTGGTGTACTAATAAATAAATATAATGTAAAACTTATCTTTTTTATTATAGATGTAACTAATTGACATTAAGAAAGGGGTAGAAAATGTACTCATAACCTATTTTAATTTTTTATAAAGGTTATAATCCTTATCTTATAATTCTTATTTTGCTTTTCGGTTCCTTTTCATAGACTCACTAGTACCAAAACCAGTAAAAGCAAATAAAATTACTTCCTAAATTATTTATTAGATAAAATTCTTAATAAATAATTGTTATCCTTTTATTTGGGAAATCATTATGTTTATTTTTAGAACTGTAAATATCTAACTGTTGAATATTCCTGTCTCATATAAATTACATACTAAATGTGTAGAATATCAAATCAGTTACTTAGTAATTATAATTTAACTAAAGTGTACTTCGTCTAATGAAAACTAAATACTAAATGTTTATTGTTACATTTGAATTAGATTGTACAAGTAGATTGTCATCGTAGCTACATATTATTGATCTTGTATCTATTCAAATTAAATTTATAATATTAAATATTTACCTTTTAATTTACTACTATACAAATTGATAGTTTTAACATAATGAATAAATCACTAAATTTCATGCCGTAAATTATAAAATAGCGGTAGACTATTTTTCACTTTTTCCTATTTTTATGATATAATTCCTATAATTGTACAAGCTATACATTTAAGAGAGATTTTGTTTTCTAAATTAGAAATTGCTATTTAGTAGTTATACATGAATGGTTCCTTCATCAACTTGGTTCCAGGAGAGATCTAGATGTGTATAAGAGAATACCTTAATGCATGAACTATCAATTTGTATAGTAGTAAATTAAAAGGTAAATATTTAATATTATAAATTTAATTTGATAGAACAAGATCAATAATATATAGCCTGTCTCTTATACACATCTAGATGTGTATAAGAGACAGGATTATCCCACAAAGGCTATATTTTTAGTAAAATATTATCTCCAATTGATGATACTTTAAACTTTCATATTTTTAAAATTAAATAGATTAGAATGAACTCATTGTAGAATGCTTAAATAATTCTCAATTGAGAAATTAATTTCTATTTTAAAGTTGCAAAGCAATTTCATAAAAACAAAATAATTAATCTGTCTCTTATACACATCTAGATGTGTATAAGAGACATCTGTTTTATACTTGTAAAGAATTTTGGTTTTTCTAAACGTGCAAAGCATTACTCTCATCTAGTAATTATAAGAATAAAAGTGTTAAAAAATATTTATTTTTATTCTTTACTTGTGAGTTGTGTTTCAAATTGTATTTGTTTATGAATATAATAAAGCTAATTCTTGTTAAATCAAAAAAATTAAAAAAATAATTTAAACTCGTATCAATATAAAATTTATTATTTTCATTCGATTGTAATGCAAACCAAACATATCCTAACAGTAGAACCTGACTTGACAGACCACGCGGTTAAGCATAAGAAACAAAGGGGATGTCCTTTTTTGAGCGTACTCAAAAGTTCTTCAGAAACACATACACTCATCTGTCTTTCTTTTTGAGACAAAATTACTATTACAGATTGTGATGGCATTTCTGATAAGAACGATTACTTTCTTCTTTGTTCGGGAAGATTTCTCTTATTCGTGAATATTAATGCTTCGATGTGACATCTCCATGTGTTTTATTCAGATGTGTATAAGATAATAATAAACACACACACTATTGCCTGTACTGCCCCTTCCCAATTCCATAGGCTGTGCAATTCAACACGCAAATAAATTGATGATATAAATTCAAGTTCAACCACACACTTCAATTTCTTCAATGAAGATTCTGAAATCAAGTCGACTCACTTACAACGTTAAAATGAGAATTTTCTGCCCTGGAATATGTGACAGAATAGACATTTCATAATATGATAAGCAGTCGACAATCTTTAGGTCTATATGCTGTCTCGATATTTATGTACATTCTAGAAAATTTGTATATTATTGAGGTATATTGCCCACTGCATAGTACTAACTTTCTTTGTGGACAAGATTCTATGCATATTGAGGTACACCACACCACTCGGGGACTGTTTGAAATCTTCAGTACAAATGTTGTCTTCTTGGCTGCTGCTCGTTTGAGACCGGCCCCTCTCCATTTCCAGGGAATTCCCATTTGACAACTTCCCCATCCGAAGAACTGACAAGCATCGGGTAATTAGGGTGCCAGCTACAATCTCTGATAGCGGAGTTATGGTACTGCAGCTTTGCAACTTGAACTCCAGTAACCTAAATGAGTAGCAGATCACTCTCAAATAAGGGATTTTCATAAGGGAATAGAAGATCTATAACAGCAAGATATATGATGGTATACTCGTTGAAGAATGTCTACAGCATTAATATTTTACAAATCGACTTCGGTGGATATACATTAGCCATAAAGATGGATCTTTTAACCACAAAGAAGTTTTTTGGAAAGGACAACACTGGTATCTTCTTTGTGGAGACTATTCTTCCAACTGAGTATACCATCATATATCCTGTCTCTTATACACATCTAGATGTGTCAGTGTAAATATATTTCTGCCCAGTGCTGAAACAGAGGAATGTGGATAGCACGTTAATTGGATACCCAGTGAACTAAGTTCAAGAAAGTCAAACCAAGCAGGAACAAAGAATACAAAATCACCACATAGAGATTTGAATACAAGCTGCTTATGAATAACTTTTACCTATATTCTGGGAAAGTAGCGAATAAGAGTACGTAAGACTGAATGACCTCTGTATGCCACTGATGATTCAATCTTCATGTACTAATACTAGATGGGTATAAGAGATGGATGGATAGTCCCACAAAGGCTAGAGGGCTGGATCCAGGTGAACAATCAGTGGCAACCCTGTCTCTTATACACATCTAAATGTGTATAAGAGACAGGTCCTTGCAGAGGGATGTTTTAGACATGAAGAAAATGACAGTTTGGTACAACAGAATGGCACATCAAAGATTCCAGTAAGTATTATTGATATCACTGGCCTTTGACAGTCATGCTACTTCAGATTGTAAAAATAAGTAGTTTTTAACACTTTCATTCTCACTAATGACTAGTATGAGAGACATGTCTCGCACGTATGAAATTTAAGTTTAATGTTTTTACCATATGAAATAGAATAGCCTGTATCTTTCCACATCTAGAAGGTGTTTGACTTTCTCGACAAATTCGAAATGAAAGTTTTACACCTGCTGGCTCCTCGGGCTCTGAAGCATCGTCTGTCCCAAACCTTTATCAAAAAGAGTGGTACCAATTCCTTATAAAGAAAAAAAAATCTAAAACTTCCATTTCTCAATTTGACTTCGCAAAATGTCTCATTAAGTATGGAAGTTAATTCAGAGATCTGAGTCTTAATATTATTGCACATGATACCATTTATATCATCAGATGTTACTTTGAGACAGTCTGAAGATAGTGTTATTAACAACATGGGTCAATTTCTTATAATTTCCCCTATTTATTCCAATGGATCAGTATCCATTTCATACACTAGATGTGTATAAGAGACATATAAGGATGTTCAACGTCAAATCACTTGAGTCCAAAAAATTCAACTAGAGAGGAGGAGAACGCAGCTCCAAGTGATTTAACTGATTGCTCATTTGATAGTTCATGCCTGGACATGAAAGCCCTAGGCTCAATAGACTAAGAACTATCTGACTGCAATAGAGACCTGGAAAACTGACAATTGGTTAATCTTACTAGGAGCTGCGTTCTCCTCCTCTCTAGTATGAATTTTTTGGACTCCCAGAGAAAATAAGATGGCTACTTTCATCAGCAAAACACACTGTATTAACATCTGACTGCAGCCAGATGTAAGATGTAACACACAACACTCAGTGTGGGCAAACCAAAATTCTTTACAAGTATAAAACAGATTGAATAAGTGCACTGTGTACATTGTTGTGTAATGCAACCTAGGACAACCCATGAAACGTTCTATTGCACTATAATCACTACCGTGTGTGCCGATATCCGAAGACTTAGTTTGTTTGCTTCAAGATCATATACATATATTGCATCATCACTGCTTATCAGCTACAACTTCTCGACCATCTGTTGAAAATATATGCTCATCCTATTGCTATTGAGATGAACCAACGTCTTCATGGCATTATCCTCATGATTGTAGTGATGATCATGAGTTCATATGATCCAGGAGACACCATGATGGTTTGGATCTGTCTGATGAATGAACATATACAATGAATATTAACAGGAAATAAAGAATAATACAGTTGCACTTAGAAAAAGCAAACAGGAAGTCTTTTGGTTCATCTCAACCAGCAATAGGATAAGCATTAATGCAGGGCCTATGGCATCACAATTAGATGTGTATAAAGACAGGATCACATTATAACTTATAAAGTTTACATCTACTTTTGCTCTTTTCCTTGAGGTAGGAACATTTAAAACTAAGCGCAAAAACCTTCTTGGATGGGTTCAATTCTTTACCCTAAACCCATCCTTGCTAAAACTTTTATGCATTCATGCACACCCAGAGAATATATCTAACACCAAAAAATTGGAAGCTCACAACTCTTCCCCTGGGAAAGTTACATCTACTACATTATAAAATAATCTCAAACAAAACAAAAATCGCTTAACTTGGCCTTCTATAGATACTTGATTAAAGAATTGAACCCATCCAAGAAGGATGATACCCAAAATCCAGGTGATTACTGGAAGAGTGAAAAAAACAACAGCCATAAAAACTTAAAAGTAATGCAGTACAACGGTTTTTTAAAGAGTTTTCTTGAAGAAGTCTCCTTAAATATCATTGCACAAATTCCATTTGTTTAGTGATTATCATCCGAAAAACTAATGTGCCACACAGAAGATACAGAAACAATGCTAATCAAAATTCAATCCTGCAACTCAAGATGCTAAGGCAGAAAATCACATTACATACCCAAAATTTGATAAGAAGCACAAATGAGAAAATGAATTTTCAGTTGGTCAACTAGACTCACTAGTACCTGTCTATTATACACATCTAGAATGTGTATTCAACCAGGTTCCAACATAAAGACAACAAAGTTTGCGTTAGCAACAGCTTTTTTAATCTTAAATGCACCAACAAGTGCATGAAATATGTGACTATGTGCAGTGAATTCAGCAATTCTCTTGATCTCAGCATATCACATGTGGAAGCTGCATCAACGTCAACATAAAAAGAATTCGATTTCATACCGTTACGTTTGCCAGAGAGTCTGTTGTAGCAGATCCAACATTAACAATGTGGACTATAGGTGACATGGTGGCATAAACCTGCAACGTTAGAATTCATATTCAATGGGTCAATAGAGCTTTCTAATGAGACTCTTTTCATGCCAATATGACAATGGCTATAATTTAACAAAGGAAATCTATAAAATAAAAGGGCATTTTAGTGTCAATTGACAAATATACAACTTTAATACAACTAAAGATTTGTTTGAGGACATGGTCATGTACAATCAAAAGTTCATCTAAATGGAAGCATCACATTATATGTAACAAAATTGGATATGAAGACGAATAAGCCCATGCAGTCGCAGTTTTTAGCAGCATGAAACTTACAAGATTCCTTTGGTCTAGAGGGGAAAGAGATGTATCAGTAACTGTCCATCTTAAGCTTCTGGCAAAAATGTTCTTTTGAACTTTCCACCTTCTTTCCACATTGTATATCCTAATGAGACTTCCCTGTTTAGTAAAAGATAATTAATTTATTAGGAAGTTGATGCACAAAA
Source organism: Cinchona pubescens (assembly GCA_025175665.1). Lineage (NCBI taxonomy): Eukaryota > Viridiplantae > Streptophyta > Magnoliopsida > Gentianales > Rubiaceae > Cinchona > Cinchona pubescens. Next base: position 1,270,909 of record JANKKI010000192.1, on the reverse strand, counting down.
AACAGTAATAGAAACCTTTATTAGCTCGGGCACTGACATCTAAAAATACCATAAACCAGAATACAAAGATGGCTTTTTGTAATTTGTGAAATCAAAGAACATAGAATCAGACTGGGCAATTTACTTGAATGAAACTCAGCTAGGGGAAACTTTCTTAAACATCAGAAAATGAAAAGAGTACCTGAAATGCGGCAACAAAAAGGGAACCATCAGCTGAAAACTGTGACACATAAGCCCTGGTGGTCATTTGGTCCACAACCCAAGGACCATTTACTTATACACATCTAGATGTGTATAACATGACAGCGATCGGCTGTTGAAAATCTGTTTCTACCTGAATAATTAGCTTCTCGACCAGACTAACATCTTCATGGTTGAAATGGGAGATTCCGTTTCCCTGGTAGAACTCGGCTTAAATTTCAGTCGGGCCAGATCTAAGCTTAGTTAGCTGGGCAATTTCATGGTCCAAAGAACTCAATGGTCTGTTGGATGTTGGACTGCCAACAACCTCATAATTGGAACTATAACCATTGAGAAGTTCCGACTCAAGTTCCAATGTGCTAAACCATTGACCCATAATGTTAATAACACTATCTTCAGATGGGAAATACATTTCACTCTAAAAGTACCATGCTTATTTGTGACAGGACTATCAGACATTCTCAAGTCTCCATGTTATCCCCAACAGGGTTGTTTCGTTACCTTGCCAACCTGCAAATAACGGTAATCAAATCCAACATCAGAATATCAATCAACGTTTATACAAAAGACGAATAAATACGAACTAGTCTTGTATGCTACGGAAAAATTAATGAAACAGGAAATATTAATTGTCTTCTTAACTCTCTCTAGTCAGATTTTGGGAATGATAGTGTCTCAGATTCCCAACTGTTAAAAGTCATTCAAGGCGATAAACCTGATAAAGATCAAATTTTTATAATTAACTAAGTAGATTGATATTCAATTAATGTGGAATTTACCAACCTTGATCAAGTGGGTTCATAAATCGAAATATTTGAAGGTTTCAGCTATTTCAACCACTACCAAAATTGTGAAGTTACAATAAGTATTAGTATAAGACAGCAGTAGAAGACTTGATTAACTACTAAAAGAACATTCCATCAAGAATTAATGAAAGTCGGATTACCCCTTTAAGCAAGAATAGCAATAATAGATATAAAATGATCCTGAGGGAATAATCCTGTATGATTCACCTGAATTTTGAGACAGAAATACCACAAACTTGCCCTTTTTATATCCTTTTTCTTCTGTGGTTTTGGTGTTCCGTCCGGCGATATTCTCAAAGCTGGATAATGGCTAGTAGTGCAAAGAATGAAAGAAACAAAGTATAATTGGATTGTTCATGTTTTATGAACTGAATTAAGCAATAATTGGGTTGTTGAAGGTTGTACGGGGTATAGCGTGGCGTGGTGGACTGTGCTTCGTAGAAATGTTACAGCTGAGTCGGCCTTGCCTTCGGCCTGTCTACGACTACTACTTCCTAGTTTCTAAACTTTCTTTTTTATTGGTTTTATTTAATTATTTTTGAATTAAATGCAAAATACCCCCAAACTATAATGGATTGTTAACATGCACCCTATATACTCGGCAAGTAACCACCTTAAACAATCAATTTCTGGCACTTAACAAAAATCTATGTACTATTTTATGGGCTGTAACTGAGTATACAGACTTCAATCGCCTCAAAAGAAATATCTTGCCCATTATGCCCTCTTTGTATATCCGAACCTCATAGCCAAACATCAGTCATTACTATGCACTTTTTACCCCATTACAATCACCTATATCTAATTTATTTAGGATAAAAATCATGCACATAATGGATTCCTTCCAAAATTCTTTGCTGGAATCTCTCAGCTACCCCTTAACCAACGAATGGCCGCTCACATGTGTTAATTGATTGATTTATCATATAGACCAAATAATTAACAGAAAAATAATGAAAAAAGAAATGATGATATTCCCAATCCCAATTTTTCCTAGAACTTCAGTAAGTGCTAAGCAATCGTGGCGGGATAGTGAGGTACCAGATACGGGGCTCGAGCAGGCGGGCCACGGCTATGGGAATCTTGCGGGAGCTAAAGGAGAAATGTGGGACACCAAAGGCCAAATTTAAGTTGGTAGATTTTTAACAGAATTATTAGGATACAGAAGGAAATTATCTAAATAGGAGAAAATTCTTTACTTTGTTAAATGATTTGAAAGTAATAATATTTTTACTTTAATAACTGTCATACTTATTATGAGTAACCAAAAATTAAAGAAATTCCAAAAAATATACAAATGTCATAAAAGGAAAAGAAAAAATATGCGTGTTTTAGGTACTTTCATTTCACCCATCATGGTAGAATTGAACCTCATCCTAGACATATTTTAATTAATTTGTGTACTGTGCTAGAAATTTATTGTTTGAGGTGGCAAATTGCTCCAATTAATAGTTGAGGGGGTATGTTGCAAATTGATAATAGTTCAGGGGGCAGTTAAGTTAAGCCTTTTTATTATTATTATTTTGTGGGTAATAATTTAGGTAAACCTTTGCGACCCCCTAAATTCGCCAAGTAGTTGTTAGGAACATGCACGTGTCTCTCCAGCAATTAGTAGCACTCGAATATGGTAATCCATCAATCTCATATTTTTATAGTAATTGTTTGACCTTTTTAGTTAAATTGATTTCTTATATATATATATATATATACAATTTGATTTGTATAAAATTACATTTATATTAAATATCTTACACATATAAATTTAAATCTAAAAAATTATATAAAATTGAATTACAAAAACTTGGTGTATCGACAAAAAAAGTCAAATTAAAACGGGCATAGCAATTAAAATTAGTGGAGAATGCATACACAATGTGTAACTGTAAAATTTTAAAAAATAAATAAAAAAGAGGAAGAAATTATATAGGTTAGTTATTAGTAAAAGTTTAAAATGATATTGTTAATGCTAATTAAAGGCAAAATAGGAAATTCAAAGACACCAAAAGACTATATATATAAATTTATATATTGTAGGAGAAACTTTATTATGAAAAGGTGTTACTAAGTGGCATGCAAAATGATATCTTCAAATTAATAAAATTTTATTATTTAAAGTGGTGGGACTAACAATAAAATGAATTGGTTAGGCCAAATGTTAGAATTTTATTAGTTTGAAGATATAAAAATGAGTTAGTTATTATTTAAAATATTAGAATTTTATTGATTTGAATACAATTCGGTATGTCACTCCTTATATAATAAACTTTTTCATATAGTACATATAGTGTAGGAAAATTTTACAATTTTTTTTAAGAATCATTTTTTTATATTTTAAATATTTGTATAGTATAATATTTTATTTTTTAAAAATTTATACCTTATAAATTTGTCAGGGTAGAAAGAATAATTTATTAAAACAGATTATAAAATTTCCGTATCGTATAATATATAGTAATATAGATAGATATAAATAGATGGTTATTAATCCTTAAACGGTTCAATACCGGCCAAATTTGTATAGTAGTCAAATAGAAAGTGTTTTAAAAAGCCCAAAAAAAAAAAAAACCAAGGCAGTTGGCTGACGCAGCCCCGCACACAAATCCCTTTGTTCATTTTCTCCAAAATTTCACTTAAATAGTAATAAAAATATTTGTGTATATTTGATTTTTCGTTTTGTAATTATGTGATTAAAATTAAAATTTAAAAAATATTACATATATCAATTAATATCATTAAATTTTTAAAATTTAATTCATATGATATAATTTATAAATAAAATAAAAAATTAAGATACATTTAAATATTTGCCAAACCATAAACCCTTCAAGAATCCTAAGAAGAATGCCTGAGAAGTCCAACATCTCCATTACAGAAGTATGAAGCGAGTATGGAAATTGTCATCTAGATGCAGCCCAAACAAGAAAGCTATTTCTCCAGAGAAGATCAATTGTATAAAACCCAGGCGCGTTTGCTTCAATGGTTTACATCACAAAAGCCATCTACGACGGACTCCCAAATCGGGTGGCCAAACACAGCCTCTTTGTTCCTGAACAAATGGAGCAGCCGAGATGATTCGACCGCCCAAAGGGATCAAAAAGACAAGATCTCTTTATTGAAAGACGAGTTGTTACATTGTGGTGGGGATGCGGAGAATATTGAGAGAGTTTTGAAAGAAAAAGGGGTTCCTTTGTTTAGGAGTTATAAAGATGGATCTGCTGTTCTTGAGCTCTTAGTTCAGTTGGCTTCTTCACCTGATTTAGCTCTTCAGGTTTAACCCTTTTTCTTTCACTAATTCTGTCTTCTTTTTCTTGTTTTATTATTGTGTGAACGTGAACATTTATGGTGGTGTAATGTGAAATTTTATGGCTTTCTTTGTTTAATTGAATAAATAATTGTGGATAAGGGACGCTTATGTTGATAATATTGTTCAGACATCGAGTCTTTTGGGTACTTGTTTATTGAACTTCAGTGAATGAGTAGAGTAAGAGGGGTCTTTTAGGTGGTACTAGAGAGTTCAGAATCCAGAGCTGCCTGAATTTAGCGAAAATGTTCGGTTTCGATAGCCAGTCTACTCCATACCTTTGTAGAATTAAGAGTCTGTTGCTGTCTGGATTTAGTGAAAATGTTGAGGGTTTATGAAAAGTCCACACATCCCACTGTAGAATTGTGAAAAATGCACAGTTCTGATAGAAAGTCTGCATATTTCATTGCACAATTCACAGTTTGCAGCTGTCTGAATTTTGTCAAAACTGTTGACTAAATGGATATAAGTCTACTACACATCTCATTGTACAGGATATTTGTTATATAGTCTTCTTTTTCTAATAGCATCAAATGCAATGATGAATCACAGCTGGGCATGATTAGAAGCAATAGCAACTTTTTTTTTTTTTGGGTGTGTATCTGGCTCAACATAGTTCAGCTTTCTTGAATTACTTTGTTTCAGGTTTTTAATTGGAGAAGGGAACAACTAGACTATGGAGCACCTATGACAACAGAAGAGTACGCCAAGGGTATAACTGTGGCAGGCAAATTGAAGGATGTTGATCTTGCTGCCGAGCTTTTTGCTGAGGCTTCCAACAAAAAACTAACAGAAACCTCTCTGTATAACGCACTAATGGGTGCTTATATGTACAATGGTTCAGCTGCAAAATGGCAGTTAGTTTTCCAAGATTTGAAGCGGGAAGCAACATGCACACCAACAATTGTAACATATAACATTCTTATCTCAGTCTTTGGACGGTTGATGCTTGTAGATCACATGGAGGAAACTTTACGAGAGATCAAGGAGATGAATCTATCCCCTAATTTGAGCACATACAATAATCTAATTGCTGGATATATTACTGCATGGATGTGGGATAATATGGAAAAGACCTACATGATCATGAAGGCGGATGATGTGAAGCCTGACCTTATTACACCCATTAACTGATGCTCCGAGGGTATGCCCACTCTGGTAAGTTGGCAAAGATGGAACAGATTTATGAGCTTGTGAAAGATCATGTGAATAATAAGGAAATGTCCTTGATCAGAGCTATGATATACAACTACTGCCGGAGTTCTTTTTCAAATAGAATTGAAAAGATTGAGGAATTGTTGTTGTTGATTCCAGAAAATGAGTACAGACCCTGGTTGAATGTGTTATTGATTTGTCTGTATGCAAATGAGGATTTATTGGAGCAAATGGAAAGTTTAATTAGCGAGGCATTTAAGCATAATACTTCTGTCAGGACAACTCATATAATTGTTGCATCTTTGCCAAGTTACCAGAGATGTGTATAAGAGACTACATTAGTGAAGCAGGCAGACCGGCAAAGTTGGAAACTTTGCCGGTCTCTCTACCACTCCAAAATGGTTATGTATTCATCACAAAGGCGCCTTGCTGAGATGGAGATGGTTCTGGATGAGATGATTACCTAGTGAATTTCTACTTCTCAAAGAAAACATTTTGGTTACTGTACAATGCCTACTCACAATGGGGTCAAAAGAGTAAACTAGAGCAGGTTTTAGGAATGATGTGCAAGCATGGCTATGCAATTCCTTCTAATGCATGCAGTTCATAGTGGATCATTCCATTCAATAGCGTAACTGTGCTGAAAACTTTTATTGAAGAAGTTCAGCAGCAATTAAATTGTGGAGCTTCCAATTGGATTTGGACACTATATATCTGCCTAAGATTCACCCGGAAATTCAACAAAGGAAATTCCTTGGTTCCCTAGGTCCGAATATTGAGATTCAGGTTTCACTCCAGCCTAAAGGCATTTGGTTCGCTAGGTCCGCAGAGCCTGCAGCCTAACAGTTTCCCTAACAGTTTCAAGGGCAAGTTCAAAGTTCAAAAGGTCAATTGGCAATTGCTTGATACAAACAGATGAAACCAGGAAAAGGACATTCTAGTTAAAATATGAAGTAGCGGTAACTCTGGCAACAGTGGGATTCTAGTTGTGTAATGGTACAAGAGCTGCTACTAAATGTACATCTATGTAGCTGTTTTTTGTTCCAAGCAGTGGAATGGTATCGAAGCTCAAGAAAAAAGTATCCAATAATGTCAGCAATTTTCTTCCCGGAACTAAGAAAGAAAATGGTGACGTACCTGCCTTCATCAGATCTGGAGTTCAGAAAACCTGTCGAGTGTGTGTTAGTTGGATATTAAATATATGAATTCAGGCATCAAATACACATATCAACTAAATAATAGTCATGTCTATAATATTAGTGGGAAATTTTACAATTCCGTTGAGAGAATCTTTCTGTTAGTTTTAATAACTTGTACAGTATAAATTTATGTGTATATATAGACAGGTATTATATATGTCTTTAAAATATAATGGAATAATTCTTCAACGTACTGTAAATTTTCAAATATTAGTATCCTTAGCACAATTGACAATTTGGTAATTGTTTTTGTAAGTAGTAGAGTATTAGTCTGTTGATATAAGAAATGTATCACAGGCATAAAGAGAAAAACCAAAGATATGTGAACGTGACATGCAAGGCAAGTCGCCGCGGACGACCCATCAACATAGATTAATGGCCTAACATTTAGATACTGACAAACAAATTAAACAAAAGTTATTGTCTATGGATGGCGTTTATTAAAGAGGCTATTTTATGAAAATGACTTGCATCTTGTCTGTGATGAAGCACATTTGCAAACGCTAAACCAGCTAATCCACAAACGACAACAGCAACAACCCATGATGTATATACTAGTAACTATTACTTTAATAAGACATTAATTAATTATAAATCCAGGACAAGAAAGAAGAAAGTTAATTAACCCATCATTAAATTAATTATACTATTGCAACAAAAGACAAAGTGAAGTGATTACGTTGGTTATGGACACAGAGACATATACAGAAAGTGTTCAACGCATTCATTCATTCTTTTTTTTCTTTTTTTTTTTTTTGGGTAAAAGAAAGTTTAAAAAACGGCGATAAATTATTCTTTTTTCTCTAGGTCAGGACAAATTATTGGTACATATTTTAGCAATTCTTATAGATTATCAAGAATTGAAAGGTATCAAAATTAACAATTTATAATAATTTTTATAGATTATCAAGAATTGAAAGTATCCAAAATAGAAGTAAAAATCTTTTATTTGGTCGAGTTGCACTACTTACCGTGTAATTAGTCATTCGTTCTAGTTCCAAATAAGAATGGTCTACAGAGTCAATCTAGACTTGTAAGATAATCCTACTCTGTGTAACTCTGTATTGTCATTTTCATCTTAGATGTGTTAAGACCCTTTAGTGCTATTAAATACTAATGACTTCAGAAGTTACCTATTTTTCAAAAAATATTGGGGGGGGGGGATGGGTTGAGGTCTGTGTATCCGTGCATGTGTTGTGATTTTTCAAGAGTGGTCCCTTGGACACAAAAGATGTGTCCCAAAATTCCCAACCACTAATAGGATGAGTTAACCTTTCCTTCTCAATCAAAAAACAAAAGCCAATCCCTGTTATTATTTGCTAGCCTAGTAGCAATAGTAGTAGTAGTATTATCCCAAACTCCAAAGTCCAAACCCACTAATCCAGACTAGAAATACCAACAACAACAACAAGAACAAGAAAGAGAAGCTATCGAGTGCTGACAACGAGTTTTTAACAAAAAATCAACGTCCAAGATGGGCTATATCCAATGATTCCGAGTCCTGTCCAATCATTTTTTTTGGTGGACGGGGTTTGGACAGGAAACGAATCAATGACACGCGGGAATTCATTTCCTCCTTTCATCTAGATGTGTATACCACCAGACCCCATTACCCCAATAGCATTTGCCCATCATCCCAACCAGCAGCAGGGTCGCGTGTACTTAACCCTTTTATTTCTGTTGATGACTAATAAATAGGAGTACTACACTACACTACACTTTTGCGAGATAAAAGAAACAAAGATTTGGTCAACTGCATCAATACAAATGGACTTTGAAAAGTTTGCATTTATGATGTTCTCTGACAGAATATTTGGTCGTAAAGGAGAAAGAAAGCCGGGGAAATATCTCTTGGCGAGGTAAACAATCAATACACAATCATCATCAACAGTCTTAATTGCCAACTCATCTAAGGAAGATTCCCTTTTCAGAGTCAAAAGCGTACATCTTTTATTTTTCAAAAGAATAAAGACTTCTACTCAACTATTGATCCAATGTAGGCAGTTCCAAGCATTCAAGAAAAACAAATCAAAGAGCAAAACAATCCAAAACATCACATGATGAAGACCTCAAACAGCTTGAAGTTGAGTGTTTTATAGGAAGTCGGGAGTTGAAAAAAAAAAAAAAAAAAGCATTTCAGATTAGAAGTAAATCAGCGTGGAGGCAATTATACTTACAAATTAAAGTCAGCATATTATAGATGAAAACTGAGCTTCAAATCAGGTAAACGAACAAAATCTTTATATATCTCTAGCGGATAGTATAACATACAGGTTTACAGCTCCATGAATCGTGAAATTAGACTTTCTGCTAGATAAAGCCATATGCTGGAGTCTCCTGGATGACCAGCAACTATTAACCCTGACTACTACTACTACATCCTCTTCCTTCATGGCCAGAGGTTTTATGTGGATGTGGTGAGAAGGAGCTTGAGCCGAAGACTTTATGCAAATCCATAATAAGTTACAATCAAATCTTCAGCTTCCCAATACGAGAAACACAACCTTGTGCACCACCAATACAGTCTACAGACGGGGGGACAGCCAGTCCCCAAGACATCCACCCTTCTTATACAACCACGAGAAATAACAAAATTGTAAACAACAGTAAGTAGTAATTCTACACAAATCATACAACTACACACCGTCACTGCCAAAATGGGAAATAAAAGGAACCCGCGTGAATGTCAGGCTTTCTGTTATGTATGGCTGCAAGTAATGAAGTTAATTAATCTATTAACAGTTAGGATGGATAAAGCTGGTAATCTCCTCCATGAGAGTATAAAAATAATCATTATTTGGCAAGAAGAAGAAACCAATTTGTTGCATCTTTGAAATGGAGGAGTTTCACCTCTTTCTCTGATCTTTTAAGCCCTTCGACATAAGCCAACTGCCAATCCTGCACAAGATCCAAACCGGGCACAAGAGACAAGGCTTTTTGGAAAGAATAATCTTCAAGTTTTCTAAAGGGCCAAATATATTACAGGCAGGGTGGTCTCTATCCTCTCCTTCCGGTAAAAATGCTCTCCAATACCAATCCCTGTCTTGGATTTTTACAAAGTACTTCCCATCTAACCTCTTCTCAGACTCTGTTCTCCCTTCTCCACCAAACAATGGCTGAAGAAGAATGTTCCCCAGTACCTCCACCCCTGATTCAGCAGCTCTAACTAAGACATGATGTACAATATTACCACCAGAACTATCACCAGCCAAGTACGCGTGAACCTTCAAATCCTTCCCACTTTGCATATATGGCCTCGAGTGAACCCACTTAAGAGCTGTCCATCCATCATCATAGGCACAAGGATACCGGTATTATCTGGCGATCGACGGTAATTTACAGATACAACGACAGCTTTGCACATGGTTACCAAACGACGACAAAGGGTATCATAAATAGCACTATTGGCTGAAGAATGACTAAAACTTCCACCATGGAAGAAAATAATAACAGGAACAACTTCCGTAGTACTCAAGGGATTTTCAAGTTCTATTTTTCCCCACTGATCCTCATTTTCTGGGGCAGGCCGGTAAACTCGATTAAGAAGGCTTGTAGCCCGGTCAACAACATCAAAAGAATAAACACCATCAACAGGAATGGTGTTAGCAGGGACTTTCCGGTCAAGAAACTCGGCCAATTCACGATTGAATGTGCCATCAGGACGGATAAGCATGTTGTAGGCTAACTTGAAATTGGATATAAGTACCCATGTATTAAGTGGAACAACCCTCTGAAAAAAAAAATGATGGATACCAAAATCATTAGACATTCAGCATCTCAAGGACCTAATACAAAGCACTAAAAATTGGCCATTTATTAGGGCATATCTAAAAAAATGCTAAAGTTGACCATACTTTCCTAACCATCTCTTAAATCAAAGATAATCCAGTAAAGGCAATCAGCGAATAAGGGAATATTGAGGAAAACTTGTTGCATATCCTAAAAAAGAAAGAAAAAGGAAGAGTATAAAAACTACCCCCACCCCACCTGAAAACAAATGAGCAAAAAAAATAACTTTACTGAGGGCTGCTAATTCAGCCGAAAAAACTCACAAACACACCACCCCAAAAAAAAAAGACACAAAACCACCAATTAAGCCATGAAATCAAAAGAAATACTAAGTAGTAAAAGATTAATCTTTTTGCTATAAAGGTTTGATCTTCCTTGAACAAGAGGCAGAAAACCCGAGAGAGAAATTGTGAAAGAAACAAAAAATGGAACAAAACCCAAAAACCAGATTAAAAAAATGGTGTGATTAAGTAGTAATTAAGCAAGATTAGTATCCTGATTAGAGGTGATTAAGAGATATTGAAAAGGGAAAGAGGGGGATGATCAGGATACCTTTGATTCATTGGCGTTGATTTCATTACTACCAGCCATTTACTTTTTCTTCATTCAAAGATTCAAACTCCGTGAAAACCTTTAAAGGGCTCCCAAAACTCAAAAGCTAGCTGAGCTTCAAAAAGATCAGTCTTTCATTACTCACAACGAATGAAGGAAAGAATGACTCTCTCAGCTCTTCTTTTCTTCTTTTCTTTTCTTTTCTTTTCTTTCCTTTTTTTTTTTTTTTTTACTTTATTGGAGTGTGAAGGGGAGGTGTGGAGGGCAGAGGAGTTTGATTCCTCCTTTTGAGTTTCAGAACAAGAAGAGACACTTCTGAAATAACAACAGAGGCTTCAGACACGCAGAAGAAGATCAAGCAAGGAAAATTGTGTAGTCTTGTAAATATATTTCTATTTGAACTGGGAGGAAAAAAAGGGGACACAGATAAATGAGAGCAACAAGGTTTAGAGGAGAGAGAATAAGACAGGGAGGAGTGAGAAATGATGAGGGGAGGAGTGAGAGGGATAAAAGATATAGTAGTGAGGAGAGGGAGAAAGAGCGCGTGAAATCAAACGCAGAGGGACGAGGGTGGTGGACGGTGACGAAAGAGACGACAAAGGAGGGGGCGGCCGAGTAAAACTGTTTAATCGGACCCACCATTTTTGTATAAGTTGGGTTGGGACTTGGGAGTATTATACAACTCCAATATTGCTTTATTTATTACGGGTGCTTTCTGTCTTTTCTCCCTTGTAAATTTTCAACTATAGTACTAATATTTAAGAGAAATTCTGCTGTCTAAGAATTATTCTTTTAATTTTAAAAAATTTTACAAATTTGTAAAACTACTTTTGTAAGTAAATTCAGACAAAATGAAAATTAGATAAATTACATTTATTAAAAAATTTTACAAATTACCAAAACTACTTTTGTAAGTTCGTCAGACAAAATGAAAATTAGATAAATTACATTTCTCCTCCCCTTACAGTTTGGCTGTATTACTAAACAAATCTTATGATTTGGCTAAATAATCCAAATATTCCCCTGATTGTCTAAATATTTCAACAAATTCTACTTAAGATTTGACCATATTACCAAAACAATATTGTGCTTTAGCTAAATAACAAATGCCTCCATGAATGTGTAAATATTTTAACAAATATTCTTTAAAGTTTGACTTTATTACTAAACAAACTCGGTGCCATAAGCTAAAGGGATAAGAAATATATTGGACTTGTTTAATGTATTTTTTCCTGAAACGGTAATTTCTTGTTTAATTTATTTCATTCATTTTCTATCATAAACTTAAAAATATCACTTTATAATAGGAGTTCAAATAATTTGAGTCATGAATTAAAATTTAAAATTAGTTAATCTATCTCTAATGTCAGTAATAGATAAATAAAATGACAGTCCTGTCATAATTGATCACAAAATTTTAATGTTTATAAAAAAAATAATAAATTGAAATACATGTGATGCAAAAACTAGTAAATTCCATTATTTTAGTAAGCAGTGTTATATGCATCATATCGTATCAAAATTTTAAGGAAGTAATTGTGCTAAAAGCAACTAGCTTTTCTTATAATTTTATTTATTCACTAATACGATAAAGTTTCTTTTTTTTTTATATATATATAATAAAGTTTCTTGTACATTACTCCTAAGTCATAATATGAATAAAATTATATGTTTGTCTCCAACTAACCATATAAGTTTTTAGTGGAGATTAAACATTTTTTACTTTGCTTTATTAGTTGCTACAACCACCACCAAATACGAAGGTGGTTTTAGAACTACAAATAGTGCAATACTACGAAGTAACTTGCGCTTAGAACAGGGGCGAATATTAAAATTTTATCTTGAAAGGATAAAATTTAAGGAAATTCTACGATTCTTTTTAGGTAATTATTTTTTTGTACTTTAAGAATTTGTATATTATAATATTATGTGTTTTGAAAAATTATACTTACAAGTCTTTAAAATTGGAAGAATGATTCCCTTAACGGGATTGTAGAATTTCTCCAAAATTTAATAGCCATATACTAAAATAATTTATATTTCTATCAAAAAATTTATGAGAATGAAATATAAATTTTATAAAAACATAAATTAAATTTTTAAGAATAAAACTTACAATTTTTTTTATGTGTTTTACCCTTCTAGATTCTTAAAAGAGTGGTGGAAGGAAAATCCGCCCGACTTATAAATGGAATAAAGTAATCAAATCAAGTGCCTGGATCTATGGCATATTGGCGTGTATCAGTATTTTGATGTGGCTTGCTTTTTTTTTTTTTTTTTTTTTTTATATATATTGGCGTGTATCAGTATTTTGATGTAGCTTGGCTTGAACCTTTGATATGTTCACCAAAGAGAAATAAAAGCTTCTCAGCATTAGGAAAAAATAATACTCTATTATATATAATAAAGGGAGAAGGGAAGAACTTGGTATCCGTAATTATTTAATCTTTTCTTTTTACCTTTATTAGTAATTATCTAATATCCATAACTTCCTTTCCACCATCAATCCTTCACTCCCTATATTATTACTTTTATAATTTTTCAAATGTTAATATTTCTACTATCTATTATTTTTCTTTTAAAAATTTGTGTAAATTTTTTAAAATCACACCATGTGTCTTTCTCACTCATACGTAATAACTTATTACACAAATATCACATATTTACAATAAGAACTCTTATACATCAAAATCATTGTAATTGAACAAATTTACGATAAAAACTGAACTAATAATATTAAGGCACCCAAATGGAAAACAAACGTATTAGGTTTGAAGGTGTGATATTTCTTTCTACAGCGGAGCTTGACTGAAAGGGGGGAAAAGTTTGGTAATAGCCAAACTGTTTCTGTCTTTAGACGTACTTTTGTGAATTTTCTCAAAAGAGAAAGAAAAGATAAAATGAATACTGCAGAGAGAACGGAGACAAATTGCTTTTCCTGCGTGCGGCCGACGCCAAGGCACGTGGCGACAAAAATGGTTCCGTCTCTACCCCTTTGCCAAACTTCTTTAGTATTTACACAATGACTCAAATGCCCTCATGATTCACCACTCAAACCCACACCACTGCACGGGCGGAGGACGACACGAGTTTTGTCATTTAGCGTCAAGCGCGTGACGACATGTCTTTTGTCACAACTCGGAGGCTTTATGGAGTAGTATTTGAAATTGATTGGAATTTTTTTTTTTTAAATACGAATTAAAATAGAGGTTAGGAGAAGTTATGTGTATTAGTAGAGAAAGGCACATTCTATGGTTGTAAAATATTTTTTTTTAAAAAATTACTCTATTTTTTTAAAAAAAAGTAGTGGAAATGCTAGTAAAAGAAATTGTACAAATAATTTTAAAAATAATGTAAGTGGTAGAGAGTTGAAGGAAGTTACGAATAGAAAGAAATTATAGTTAATTATATATATAATAATGATAAAAATGATAAAATAAAAAATGACGGATATCAATTTTTTTTCTCTTCCTTTATATATATTGCATATTATATTATGAAATAATTAGGGTTAATAACATTGACAAATTCTATAATTTTATTAAAAGACAGTTCTGTTCTAGATGTGTATAAGACAGCCAAACTGTAAGGGTGTCTCTTATACACATCTATATGTGTAATGGTTCTCTCTACGGAATTATATGATTTTTCAATAATACTCTACCCCTTGAACTAAGAGGATAATTACACTTTACACCCAAATTAAATAATATATATAGTAAAAATGCACATTATAAACGTACTACTATATTTTTATGTGAAATTATATAAAATTTTAGATATTTAAGATCACTATGACTTGACATTCTTAAAGAAAAAAAAAATATTTGTATTTATATAGAACTTTGAGAGAGTCGTTGTTACATATCATAAATTTTTTTGTTAGGTTAATTTAGTACTATCAATAGTAAACGAGTTAAACAGGTCATACACGACACGAAAATAAATAGGTCATACACGACACGATACGATTATTAATTGGGTAAGGTTAGGGTTGAAATTTTATACCCCGAATACGATTATGACACGACACGATAACCCATGACACGACACGATTGACACTCTTATGTAAGAGATTTTTAAATTTACATGGGTAAAATATAATTACCTACCTAATTTAGGGAGGCAAAGTATTATTTACTCATATAGTTATATAATAACATGTGGTTGTAGATCAGTTATATGAATGTATGTGAATGTGTTGATTTTCCATTTGTATAAAATTACACAAAAAACATAGGGGAATTCAATAATTTCTTTTAGGAAATTATTTTCTTGACTTTAAAAGTTTGTACAGTACAAGTTTTTAAAACACATAACTAGTATTTAAAGTATAAGAAAATGGTTCCCCAAAAAGAACCACAGAATTTTCAAATATATAAATTACATCAAAATTGCTCTTCCACTACATAAAGTAGTAACAATATTAGATAGAAAGACATACCTTATAGGTGTGCAATTTAAAAAAAAAAAAAAGTATTAGACAAAAAATCAAGAGAAAATATAAATAATAGGATTCTAAAAAGGGAATTATAGAAACAAAATAAAAGAAAAATAGTATTAAGTAGTTGAAAGTGGAAATGAGAGAAATTATTTTTAAGAGATAGTTACAACTGGTACGCTCTCTCAGCATTATTGATACGGTTAATTTTTTATTTTTTATTTTTAACTTTATTTTTATAGAAGTATAAAGGAAGTTAATAAAATGATATACACCTAAAGAAGACTAAACCTTGTTTAATTTTGAGCTTGTTTAAGTCGTTTATATCTCAATCATATGGATAATAATCCTCTCTATTTAGGGTTAAATGGAAGGAGTCTCTATTTATCCATTCGTATGAGTGAAACATTACAATTTTATCAAATAAAGGGTTAGATTTTATCCATATTTTAATTCAATAATCAAAAGAATTAAAATTACGTAGTTTTAATTTGTCTTGTTATTTATATATAACAATTTTAAATAGAAGAAAACAAATTTAAAAAAAAAGAAGAAATGTTATGAAATTATAATACTATGTTATTCGAAATTTATGATATATTAAATAAATTTTTATATGTGACAAGAAGTTAATTGGTATACTTTTGACTTATGTATTAATAATTATTAATAAAAAAATTTAATTAATTTTCTTAACTGTTAATGATATTTTTAATTTAATTAAGTACAAAGAGAAGAAAATCAAAATTACCTAGTTTTGTCATCAAAATTTATAAAAGTGGTGATTTGATAATTCCATTCATTTAAAACTTAAACAGATTAACTTCTATTATAAGATGATCTCTTATATAATATTTCATTTTTTCTTTTTTTTTTATTTTAAAAAAAAAAAAAACAAATCTATTTATGTTATAATAGACAAGATTCATCCTGTCTCTTATTCACATTATTTTAAAAATATTATTTTTTGTGAATTAAAATAATATAAATAAATATAGATCAAAGAATTTACCTTTCTACCGTAAACTGTTTTCGCAAAAGAATTTTTTTAATAGAAATGATAGGCGTGGAAATTTGTCGTTCTTTATGT
Source organism: Cinchona pubescens (assembly GCA_025175665.1). Classification (NCBI taxonomy): domain Eukaryota; kingdom Viridiplantae; phylum Streptophyta; class Magnoliopsida; order Gentianales; family Rubiaceae; genus Cinchona; species Cinchona pubescens. Next base: position 1,254,375 of record JANKKI010000192.1, on the reverse strand, counting down.
GCGTACTTCAAATACTTTCCCGGACATCGACACGTGTCCACATACATGAATCAAATACGAGGATAGCGGGGCCTTTCTTGAGTGGACCAATGGGTATCGTACTCCTAAAAATTGACACGCGTCCACCAAAGTAGAAATTGCACTGATTGATTGGATTTTTGTTGGGGAGATAAAATCAGGTAGAGGTGGGACCAGGGACAAGGAAACTAATGGCCGCCGTTGGTTGGATTTTTGGTTGAAATATCAAAGGAAGAGGACGAATGCAACGACGATCCAGGTTGGAGATGAGAAAAAAGTTGACAAAACAAACAAAGAAGAGCATATTACACGACTATTAAAGTGTTCAGATTAATATTAAGTACTAATCGTACTAAGCATTTTTCTCGACTGTGGAAGCAGATAAACCAAATACATGGACATGGGGTCCTGTACTTGGAGACAGTAATGCTATGGACCATTTAATCCTCACGTATCAGTTCGAATACGGAGAAGTAATTCAAGCAAAATAAATGATTTACCAAGTCAAAATTTTAAAATCACTTATTTAAAGTATTTCACGTGATGGTATAGTAATTGTTTAAAAAATTATTCTGCTCAAATAACATTTGGTAAGTATTTTAAACATGTTTTTGAATTATCATTTTTATTTTTGTTTATATCACAGTGAAAAAAGTTGTTATAGTACTTTTTAAAATAATATTTCAAAAATAATAAAAAAATTACCTTTTAAATGGATCGCTACTCTTAATTTTAAATATTCGATTAGATTTCGTTTATTATTTTTTAGATTTAAAGACAAATCAATGACTGTGTCACTCTAAATAGATACAATGTAATGATTATTTGTTTGAATATTGTAGTAGTATAGTTTCGTTGATTAGGACACAAGCCAGCCTGAGCTACATCATGACTGGTCCATTATAGCATTTAAAGAAATACGTACTTATTTAATCAACTTAATTATGAAGCTAAAGGACACTTAGTAATGCGTAACTCAGTTAGCAGGTGTTGTGGGAAGACAAAAGAGTAATGATGTTTTGACAAATTTTCCCAGCAAAATGCGGAGTACCTTGGAAAATGTTCAATTCATTGTTAAATGTAACTTTTATAGACTAGTAAATTTTGAGAGTATTTTATGAAAGATATTTCAAATGACAATGCCCCTAGGTTTTTTTGTTATATCATGGGTATGTATGCTCTTTAATTTTATAAAGGGAAAAAAAAAAAGAAAAAAGAAATAGTAATGTAGTGTAAGAAAAATAGCATTGATACCCTTTTGGAATAATGGTAAAAGGATAAAGAAGAAATAAAGGACAAGAAGGGCAAAGAAAAGCAAAATGCATTAGTTGAGATCTCTATTTGTCCGTATTATTATCAGCATCAGTACAAAATAAAGGCAAATATTTGAGTTTCACAATATTAATAGATTTTACATAAATTTTAAAATCACAGTTAATTCATGTGTAGATTCACATATTATGTGAGATCGCGATGTAGAAAGATTTTTGTTAATTCATGTGAAGGTTGCTAAGCATGTGCCACACACAAAGCATAACAAAACTTATAGACCCAGTAACGTTCCGTTACTTTTTTTTTTATTTTTTTTTTGTATTTGTCCTATCCGTTTTCTTGCGTATCGACACATAAAATTCCTTGTCTCGGGGCATTAATGTTTTTCTTTTTGTATTCTGAAAGCTCAAAACGATTGGGGAAAAAAAGGTTGTGCGCTCCACATTTAGTTTGGCCTTTTCTGCGTTAGGTCAACAACTAGGAACAGCATTTGTCTTGTTGTGCCGATTGGGTCAATATTATCCCACCAAGTCCAATAAGTTAAATACTACTCACTGTGCGTAATAATGTCTTCATTTACACCCCGATTTCCACACGCACCACCCACACCCACTACCCCATTTCTCTATCTCTTTCTTCACTGTGTTTGTCATAAGTCCTTTCTATTTTGTTGGTTGCTTTGTTTTCTTCTGGTGTGAAGTATAGATGTGTGTACCCATTTGGGGCTTTTTTTTATTCTTTTCCATTTAGCATAAGTCTCAAATTGAATAGTGTACCGCTAACTTTTTACTGTATGTTATTCATAGTAGATAAATTTTTATATAGTGGATGGGAAATGTCATGATTAGGGCGGTAAATAGGTTAGATTTGAGTCGGATTTAATATATTTAAATTCGTATTCGAATATTTAACGGATTTATAAAAGTAAATTCATACTAGAATTTAATGGGTCTTGTTAGATTTGAATTCAGATTCAAATCTTAATATTCTTTTTAACTTTTAAAATTATATATAAAACTATTATAACTTATCGAATTTTTTATTTATTTTTAATTATGAGAAAGTATTTAGTTCATAATTAATATTTATGCATGTATCCTACATTAAATATAAATTACATGGGTAATTTATAAAAAATGTTTATATGATACATACATGTATCATACTAATTTACAGTACTTTTTTTTATATATAGTAAATATTGATTAATTGAGGGTCCAAGTCTAGACTTGACCCATTGGTCAAGCTTAGTCATGAATTTATTGATTTAGAAAAAAAAAAAATGTCACTTAACATCAATTTGCATCACGTAATTAAATAATATGTTTACACAGACCAATAAATTTATGATATCATGTCATAAATCCGATCTATATAAGATTTGTTCACTGATAGTAATACTTAGTATAGCTAAATTGGTGTCTCGTTCTAGACTATTTATAAAAAGTTATAAATTAATTTTTTTAAAATTAAAAAAAATATTTTTAAAAAAGCATATTGAAAGCTGCTTTTATATTAACTTTTAACTTTTTTAAAATATAAAAAATAAAAATAATTTTTTAATTTTTATTAGCAAATTCTTTTTATAAATTATTTTTCAATTTCTAGAAGCTGAGAACATGTCCAAAATGCCGTAGCCTCCTAAAGGCTAAAGTATACCCTAAAAAGCAAGAAATAGCTATCACTTAATTTGGAAAAATTCTATGAAGAAAACTGAAGGTAACTTTAATTTTACATCATTGACACAATAATAAACATCTTATATGTGTCATAAGAGAATGGCTATTTAACTTGGAACTTATCAAACTTAACATGAGGATTAGTTGTTTCGGACTAAAATAAAAATTTAGATTAAAAAAATTTTATGTCGGTAAGTAGTTGCATCCATACGGCATGCCCAGTGATCCAACCGTGTAGATTGTGAGCAGAACTTTCAACATTTTTAACAAATATTAACAAACAATACGTTGCTGATGGAGTTAAACATTTCCTCGTCCATGAACAATGATTCTAGAAACTGAGAAATTGATCTTTATTACAACAATAATAACCTTCATGAACAAGTAGAATAAAAACATTTCTATCATATTCGCTTAAAAGCATCTCTTGGTGAAAATTCGAAAATATATATATCATCTTAATTTATAAATTTGGTCTGGTGTTTTTAATACTTTGTACCTATCCCAATACAACAAAGTGATTTTAAAATTTTACATGTATGTTCCTCTTATTGTATTATCAAAGGATAAATGGATGGAATTACATGGAGAGATTCTCCTACTATAGATTATCATCAATTATTGGTTTCTCGTAAAAAAATTTATGGCTGAAATCATTATGGATTTGGGAATAAAACGCTGATGTCTTATATACAATTACCAATTTCATAAAATTGTCTACAGTTTTGTTGCCAGATTTTGAAGAATCATGGACTGTTTACGTTTCCATTGTTATTACTAATATTTACATCAAACAAAGAAAAACCCTCTTCACTATCACACTCATATACCATATGCCAATTGATTAGGTTCACATTCATTGGTTTTTCTATGTCGATTTTATCAGCAAACCCAAACAAAACAAAACAAAACAAAAATCATATACTGCATGGATATGATTGACCTCGTTTCTTTTTATGCTAATATTTTCTCCCCATTTCAGAAAATTATGTACTATTATTTTTCTTCAATAGACGTTAATGTAATACATAGTCAAATGCACCGTTTTCTTGAGTGATTTCTTTAACGTGCTTTGTATCAATTCTTGTAATCTTCATATGACTAACGACATTTTGTCACATACGGCAGCTAATTTATTGTACTTTGTCTTTACATAGATACATGTATTACCCCACAAAACATTAGAATTAAGGAAAAAATTTAGACACATTTGCTCCTGTGGATTATATAAATCAGAATTAAATATCTTACTTACATATTTTTTTGGAAGTAATGAAAAAAAATTGTGTTTTATAAATTTATATTAATTGATGTCATTTATTTTAATAATTTAATAAACACTATAAAATTTATAAATAAAATAAAAAATCGTATCTATTCAAGTTTTTATTTGGTTCTAATAACAAATATTGTAAACTAAGCCATACCAAAATTAGGGATAATCCATCTCAGATGGTACAAGTTGCGAACGGGGCCGCCAATTAGTGAAAAAGAAAACCATTAATTAAGGTAACTTTTAATTTTTTGCGATGACAGAATCTATAACACATAATGCAGATAAACAAAACCCCATTTACTTTTTTTCTTGTGTTGGACTAAATAGATTAATAATTAATACGATTAATTATTTGTAAATCTAAAAGCATGCCTGTATCTTATTCTATTTAACCAAAAAAAAAAAACTACTTCACCGTAGAAATATAATTTTAACAATCAAGACGCGTGACTCTCGTCTTTACTCTCTTTAATTTAATTGATGCTGCTTTTTCCACCACCACCACCACCACCGGCCATTGTAAATTAGTTGAAAGATTCTTTAGGCTTCTCGCTTTACTATAAAAACATCATGTGATAATGTTACCAATAACGTTGGTTTTTTGTTCCATGATGTTGATCCATTTTAGGTTGCATGCAATGCATATTATTGTACTACCTGTGATCCAATGGCACATGCATTCATCAGAATTATTTCACTTTCTAATTAATTAAGCAATAAATTAAACGTATATTTATACAAAATGACAAATAAAAATTATTGATGTGTTACTAAATTTAAAAAAAAAGAAAAGAAAATCGACCGATAATCTAAAATCATCGAATAATCATAATTTGATAAGATCTTGTCACATAAAATATATTTAATAAGTAACTATGAATACGTGGCATTGTAAATGTAAATTAATTGTCAACTGTTCCAGCTTCCAATGTATAAATACAATGAATACATGTGTAATTGCCGATTTATCATGTTATCATGAAAGCATGTGTTTTTTAGTCAGTCCAATAGTACATGGACTAGTTAACAGTAGTTAAATTACACGAGTCCTAATGGCTAGTGGTGCACAAGAAACCCAAAAAAAGAAAAGAGAAATTTCAGGGAAAAAAAAAAAAAAAATCATGAGCAGCAATCAAATCCCAATCCCTTTTGTAATAAATGATAATTAAGCACTACTAGTTGGAGTTGGAGCAGTGGAAAAACATCAATTGAGATTGGGATCCCACTCTTTTGACTTTTGCTTGTTTGGGATTCGCACATTTTCGATTTGAATGGGATGAAGCAGTGCTGTCACACGAGTTACGTCATCATATATATGAATTATTATTTCATTTACATGGTTACATAAAATGAAAGAGTTAACATCTTCAATTCCATTATCAATATCACGCTTTTATAAACTAAGTTGTCAATTTTTCTCTCACATTGGGTTTAAACGTAGGGATTTGAGTAGATTTAACTTGAAATTTTAATCTATAATAAATTATTTAAATAAGGCAATTGATTTAGTTATACTAACAAATAAGAGTGTGATTTTAATAATTAAATAAATAGATAGTATGGTTCCGAAAGTGATTTTAGTTCGCCAGTTCAGGCTCAACTCCTGGCTTTACGTTAGCGGACCTACAGGTCAGGCCGGCTCCGCGCTCTTTCTTTACGACTGTTTCAATCGTGGATTGAATAAGTCTCACTAAACTCAGTCTCGAAACCTGACGTCGGAAACGAACTGAATTCACTGAATTGGGACGGAAAATTTCCAATTAAGTGTTATTTTTTAGAATCGTGTTGAGAAATATTGTCCTATCCTCAATGTCGAAACCTGACGTCGGAGACGGTTAACTGAACTCGCTGAGTTGGGACGGAAACTGGAGAGAAACTCTCTTTTTTGCTGACTCCTCACAGCGATAAAGTTTTTTTAGGAACAAGCAAATCAAAAAATTCTTATTGACATATGTTTATTCTCGATATCCTTGATTTTAAAATTCACCTAATCCAAATCCTTCTTTCAAATCAAATTCACACATCCAAACACAATGTCAATCAATTTGTTAACAAACAAACAAATAAACAAATCAAACTTTATTCTCATTAAGTAAAGTCGATTGTATAAATACTACTACGTCATTACTTATAAATTAATTTGTTATCAAAAAATAAAAGGTAATCGACACAGTCGGATTTATATACACGGATTCTTTTAACATATATCAGAATATAAAAAAGATGGAGCTAATCATATTGCTTCTATGTGCCTTTCATTTTCATGCTTATAAATGGGGATTCACAGTAACAAAAATAGCCATGACGGAGACAAAAAGAAAATTAATTACTTGTATTACTATTACCGTCACTAATGTGAAATTGGATCCCTCGGAGGAGGCCAGGCCAATACAAGAACCCTCAAGAAGAAATTAAAGGCGTGAGGGGGAAATATTATGAAACGGACAATGGAGAAAAAGATTTTTTTATTATAAAAATGAGGACATATAAATTCTTTCAGTTGCATTTGGATCGATGGATTTAGAGATAACTTTGATATTTAAAGTTTGTACAGTACAAATATTTAAAACATAAAATATTATATTATACAAGTATTTAAAGTAAAAAAGAATGATTCGTTAAAAGGAATTATAGAATTTTTTAAAATTTATCTATTTACTGGAGAAAATTATAAAATTAAAATAAAATTTAAATTTATTCGAATTAAAAATATTCTATTTTTCACACTTTTTAATTTAAATAAATTTAAAATTAATTAATTTTAACATTAAAAAATATTTCAATAAATAAATAGAAAAGTATTCATGTTTTCTTTTTTCAAAGTTTTTTGTCGATAGTCGACACCACGATCTGAAAAATAAAATATGCCAACTTTTGCATTTGGTCTCGCTACAGGGAATGATGGAAACGGATAGTTTTACTCCATCCAGATGAAATGTATCTAGCTATCTTTAATTCAAGTTTGACCCGGTTATTATTATTATTTTTTTAAATATATAATAAAAAAAAGAACTTTCATCCTTGTGTAGATAATTTTGAAAATAAAAAATAAAACCCTTTTGGTGACTGTTTCACACGCAAGATGAAACAGACAAACAAAAAGCTAAACGTCGTCACAAGAGATATCCTTGGACTCCAGCATTTTTTATTTATGAATAATTAAGTCTAATTTTATTTTATTTATTTTTTTCAAAAGATAGAATTTTATAGTAGGAGTTTCCACGTAACGATTTGGTCCTGAGTGGGCTTGGTGGCTTGAAAAATAAAGGGTTGCTAGGAGGAATTATTGATCATTTGAGCCCAAATCAACCTACAGCCCAATAATTGAATGAAGTAAATAGATGGTTTTAAAGCCTTTTTAGTCCTGGGCTTCTAGGAGTCCATAATTGGTTATTGGATCAGATTTGGCTCACCTTCCGCCCAAACTTTGAACCTATCACCCCCAATCCATAAAGGTAGTCCAACATGAAATATGGATCTCATAATTAGTTTTCTTCTTCTTTTTTATTTTTTTTTGTCGGTGCTGCAATGTAGGTGGTGGTCGGCCCAATCGTACACATTTTCTCATTACTATCAAAAATAAAAAATCGATCCCTTTCGGAGCAAATGTAACTATTAGAAAACTCAGTTCCATCAACAGGATATTAAAAAATAATTGTAACAAAAAACGAAATGATTAGAGCAACTTATAATTATCAGCTTATTAAAAGAAATTTAGTAAATTAGTTTCAAAACTAGTTTAGGATCAATTAGATATTTATACTTATAGAACGATGACCGACCAAACTGTAATCGATCAATAATTTAAAACTCTTTCTAATATATATAAATGGGGATTTATATTATCATTATAAAGCAGGTAATGATAAATATACAATATAAAAAACTAATGAATCTCTCTCTAGTTTCTCTCTCTTTACACAATTCAACTGCACCAAATTACCCAATTCTTTGACAGGGAAAAAAGTTTTCAACGTTCTACATAGCTGTGGATGATTTAAAAAAGTGAGATGCAGGTAACTAGACTGATAGCAACTCAAGGCCCACTGACTTGACGCAGAACAATTTGTATTTAGTTTAATTAATCCATAAAATGTTATTGTGTTAAACTCATTGGTTTTATGATACTAGTTGATGTCAAGTATGCAAATTGGATTGCGTAAAGATAAGTAAGATTAATTAGTACTCATGAAGAGATTAATTACTATTATTAAAATATATATATATATAAAGTCAAAGGCATCAAGTTCAAATTGTGGTTCAACCGTCGACCTTGTATGATTTCTGACGTCGGGATAAGTCTTGACAATCCATAGTCAAACAACCAACCTCATCACGCCTCTAAATGTTCATTCCTTTCATATTACACTAAAGCGTGCAATCATTCTGGACATTTCATGTGTTTAAACAATTGCAACACAATCAATTTTCAAATTCAAAGTTGAAAATGCTAGGGTGAATATGTCTATGTTTATATTCATCACACATAAAAATTTAAGAGTTGTATAACAGAAGTTAGACCATAATGAACTAGGCTAAACATAACAAGGCAATTGTCCAAGATATATACTACTAGGAGTATTATTCAATCCAAACTGCTCCTTCCGTCACTATCACTTCCTTAATCATCCATCCTCTTTTGTTTATTCAAAGAAACAAAGTAAAACGTATTCCAATATTGTTGTGATCATTTTGCTCTGCATTCCCTTTATTGACTAGTGCAACAATCCCAAGTCCCAACCAAGCCACAGTTTGTCCACGCAAATGCCAAATGGATCGACTTGTGAGCCAGACTTGCAAGAACTCTGTCTATTCTTCACCAGAGGACAGAGATGTTGTGCAACCTTCAAGTTAACCAACCTGATGCATACCATGTCCTGGAAGTCGCCGTTTCTCTCACCACCACCAATCCATCTCTCTTCGACTTCTCACAATGTTTCTCAATCATTCCACCTCTTTCAACCTCGGCATTCACTCTTTTCTTATCTCAATACTTGTGATCAACCTCCTCTCTCTAAATGTTCGGACAGCATAAATTGTCCGGTCATTGATGCTTCCCACTGGAAAAGCCCGCCATTCCATACAAATCTCCAACGTTCATTCTCCAAACCAGGGCCACACATCTTCAGGGATGCTACAATTCCCATATCCTTTGTGGGACCTCATGTGGTTGAGCTCCTGATTCTCCCAACCTCACCTAAGTCCCTGGAAGTTGCTTTTCTTTCATCCAAGGCCATTTTTCGGTGTGATAAAAGGCAGCTCACTTCACTCCTTCGATGTTCTACCAGGCATCGAAACACATACTTCGCTTCGGCTCTGATCGAAGCTGGTGTAGATGTAAACGATAGGGATCAGGACGGCCGATCTGCCATGTCCCTGGCTGTTAAATCGGGCTTCTAATGTTGATGTCGTCCAGGTCTGGTTATGCAATAAAGCATTCGTTTGATCTGTTTTTGCACAACTCAGCAGCAATTAACCGCCTAGACTTGATGAATGAAAATCTTGTGTACCGAGTATTCAGATATTGATTTGAATTCCATTGATTCCCGCGGTCAAACAGCTCTTCATATAGCCGCAATCCAGGGACATCTCGAAGTTGTTCAATTCCTTGTATCAGTAGGTAGTGATCCTGATGAAGGCCATGCTGAACTGTTGAATTCTTGTTGGATCATTCTACATTTGCTAAACATGCTTTTAACAAAAGAAGGAAATGCTAACAATAATTTAAATTTTAAGTCCGAGTGGGCTCTTGTGGAGCCCACTTTTTACACAACTTGGAAGGACCCAACTCATCATTCTTTAAGAAGTGTTCATGATTCCAACAAACTCTCAAAATTTGAAACGTTATTTACAATAATTCAACTTAACAATCTTTGGAAATCAGGGAACACATCAGGACAAATAACGTTAATAATCTCTAACTTTCAACACTATAAATAGGAGTCTTTTCCCATAAGAAAATTATGGGACAATAACACACTTCTCCAAATTTATATGAAGTTACTCTCCCCCTATCCATAACTATTCATATCCGTATTCTTATATTATAACCTACAATCACGTAAATAAATTATATATCCAAATAACCATAACTATTCATATCCATATTCTTATATTATAACCTACAATCACCTATATAAATTATATATCCAAATAAGTTGAGTACAAAGACAACATCACTTTGTTAGTTCTTATATTATAACCTACAATCACATAAATAAATTATATACCCAAATAAGTTGAGTACAAGGGCAACATCAGTTCGTGGGTATAGTTTTTACTGCATCAAATCATACTTGGAGGTCGTTGTATCTTGGAGAAGGAACGCCATATTAACCCAGTGTAGTAGGGGGTGTATCACTCTTAAGGAGAGCGTCATTTAGCGTGTCTCGACCATGATCCTCAGGCAATTTCTAATCCTTGAATTTAAATTAGTGAATTTAATTCATTGGTGAATCATTGTGTGTTTCTATTTTTCCTTTCTTGATATATAAAAATTCCAACAGGAAAATGCTGCTTTCGATTTAGTGAACTAACTGAGGGCCATTCTCATTTGTACAATATGTTACATTTAGGAGATGTCTTGCACAGAGCGGCAACAACAGATGATGTAGAAACAATCAAGAATTTGTTGGAAGTTTGCCTCCAAAATATAATTTTAATAAATTTGATTTTTCTTCCAATTGTGTTTCCTTCTGTGAAATCTTTAGTCCCATATCGAAATTTTGTGTTTGTTGTTTTCGCCTTATATGTGTTTGATGTTTTGCCAATGTGTAACTCTAGTTGGAATTCTCTATTATGCATGGTTGATGGTTTAGGGATTTCTTTTCTTTTCTCCCAAGTCACCTAACTTTTCTCTCAAGGCAGTGTTATTACTTTTAAATTCTAGCTTAATTTTGTTAATGTATGCCCTAAAGCTAGTGTCAATTTGTTTTAGTGATGAATTACACTTTTATATTTATATATATTTTGTAACATGACATTTTTTGAATTATATATATATATATATATATATATATATATATGAAATCATAAATAATTATGATGTACTTATATTTTATTCGTGAATATCCCTAATCGTTGTGTTTGACACGGATAAATTAACACATAATTGTATGTAAATGCTCATTGAGAATAATTGCATTGGATTAACCCGCTATAGGTATTTCACACGGTGTATTAATCGAATGCCAGTGGATTAATCTCTTTGTGATAATTGTATAATGATCATGTGACTTGACATCATGAATTTATATTAACTGTTGATTATTGTACTTTGACTCTATTAGTCGTTACTCTCAATGAGTCACATATATTGTAGGATAAGATATGACTAATACATGATTCACCACTCCTTATAATAGTAGAGTATATCCCAATATAAACATTTCTTGAAATACGATTCAAAATTTTTTACGCAAAGTGTCGTGAAATAGAATTAAGAGTGTCTTAAATTATATTTCAAATGAGTTGTATTTTGAAAAAATATAAATTAATTAATTCGATAAGAATTGACATTATATTTGTACTATTGAATTTATCGGAATATAGGTTAGTGAAAGAATTATAATTAAATGGGAACTAAATCATGGATAGGGAATGTTGAACTATTTGACATATTTCAACCTTTAGTGGTCATAATACTTTGATAGAAGTCAATTTTGATTTATAAGTGTAAAATAATTAATTTGAGAATTAATAATAACTTAAAAAATTTTAATTTATCTAATCTTAATTAATTTAGGATTATAATTTATATTTATTGTCAACATAATTGGGACCATAAATATTCACACATTTAAAATAATTAATTCAAGATTAAAATGATTTTGATAAGTATAAGAAACTTATGGGTTAATTTATGAGATAGATTAATTTTTTAAGATTTAATTATAATAAGTTATAAATCTTAAGAGTAAGTGTGTAATATATTCGTTAGAAGTTCCAATAGTTTTATACTTATTCATGTATATATATATGTTTATTTATTTATAAGACAAGTACTAATAGTAGTACTAGTACGGTCTAGATGAAAGCGTGAAAAGTCACGTTCAAGAAAGAAAAGCCATGAAAAAAAGGGGAGAAAAATAATTGTGGAATTAACATTTCGCGGTTAATCTTGTGAAAATTATTGATTTAATTATCTGTGTGAATATCATTAGAAATCTGATACTTATGCGACTTGTGGATCGATATCCCAAACATATTGGAGATTTTACCGCGACTTTAAAGTACAATCTGTATACTTTTCTTATATTTTATATAAATTAATCGAGGTGATTTGTGATAAAAAAGTAAAAAATTTTAAATTTCACTGTATTATTACAGGTTTACTTTAATACATAAATGGAGACTATAAATACCTGTCTTGAGGTACTTTTCAACACCACCGAAATAACTCTCTTTTTCTCTTCTTCTTAGTATTGAGTAGTTCAGTATTATAAACTCAGTATTGAACTTGAAACAAGTGTACGCAACCGAAACTGCATTTGAATCCTAAAGAGTGACCGCCCGATGGTTTCATTTGCATCAGTAGATTACGATCCCGTAGAGGATAAAATCACTTTTAAAGATTACATATTTCGACGAATTTTATTCTGCTTTTAATTATTTTTTATGTCCATATTTTCTAACAGAATTGTTTGGCCAAAGGGGCGAAGGTGAATTGCAAGATCAAAATGGTTCGACTCCTTTGTATAGAGCTGCATCCAAGGGTGGATTGATAGTGTAAAGGTCTTGATCAACCACGGAGCTCCGATTGATCTTGTTAATAATATTGAATACACCCCACTTCACTTGGCAGTTGAGGCTGGTCATATGCAGGTTGCATTGTGGCTCCTGGCTCATGGGGCTAGAGCTGATTTGAAGAGTCTTAAAAGCGAAGATTGTTCCACATGATTTGGATTGTTTCAAGTAGGGGTGTTCATAAATCGAATACCCGATTCGGTTGATGTGCTAAAAAAAATACCCGAACCTCATTGATCGGGTCAAAAAAATTTCGACCCTCTACTCGTTCCATACAAAACGGGTAGGTCAGATACTCGCAAAAGAGGGTCAGGTTGACCGGGTACCCGACTCTCACTAAGAACAAAATAAAAAATTTAAACAATCATAGTTAGACAAGTTAATTTTACAATTAAATCAATAACAATTAAGTCTAAATCACAAAATACATCCGAATATTATATCCCAATAGCAACAAACTAACAAGTAGTAACAACAATTAAATCACAGAATATATCTCAATAGACGTGAATGTGAAGAATGAGGATGCGTGGAAGAGGAAGGGAAGACAGTGAACTAAAAAAGAAGAGGTGAGAGACTGCCAGTAACCCTAGTAAATATTAATTTCTAATGAAATTCAATTAATCAAATTTACAAAATTATCCCTAAAATGGACTGTGTCAGGTATCTGGTGGGTCACAAAAATGTGACCCGCTACCAGACTCTCAACTTGACTCACTTGACCCTGCTACTCTGACATGCTTTCAGAATGCAGTTCGAGTACCTTTTTTTCAATTCGGATCGAATCGATTCAGTAGATTTTTTGAATCTGCGAATCAAGATGAACACCCCTAGTTTCAAGAACCATACTAATTCTCTAGTATTATAAAGAGAAAGAAATAGCGTAACATTTTCATCTCCTAACAATCCATGAAAATTTTTGGTAATTTACTTCGCAGTGTAGTGTGGGTATTACAAATCGTTTGATGAATAAAAAGTTATGAGAATCACTTGCTTTTCATACTATCATACCCACTCCATATTACAGAGTGAATAGTCAATGCTTACTTAACAATTCATGTGACCTTGAGTTGCGTATATGGTTTTGTGAGATCAGGATTTTTCTTTTCCTTTTTTATTTTCTATGCTTCTTCAGGTGATTGTAAAATGTTAAGTTTGTGTCAAATCTTGGAACCAGACTGGAACAGTGTGGTAGTTGTAATTCTCATGCAGCGGCCCGATTATACATGAAAAATTTTCATAAACATATACTAACTCCTAAATCTGTGTTTGTCCAATTTATCCTTGTTAATTATGGTCTAATCAGATAGATAGCAACGGACGAAAGTGATATACTGATATCTTGGGAATTTTCCCCCCTAAAACCACAATAAAGTTTAGTTAGGTGAATATATTGGCGATTATCTGAATTTAGCCTTTGATTTGATATTCTGATTTCTATTAAATACAATTTAGTTGGACTTGGATTTGTGGTTTCTTTGTCTTAATTTTGTATCTAAAACATATTTTAACGGTACCTTATATGAGTAATAAACCTGAATAAGACATTAGTATTTTCTAAAAAGTTATAATCTTGGACTAGAATGTTCAATCATGCAATTGCACTCCCAAAAAAGAATTGATCTGGTGGTAAGAAAGGTGATGAGATGATAAAAGAATTTCAAGATTCGATTATTGTTGTTCTTAATCTTTTATATAGTGAGTAATTTGTAAAATTTATTATGAGCTATTGTCCAGTAACCTGTCCTTGATGAGTATAGAGAAAGAGGAATAAACTATCATCTTCCAAACTTTTAATTACCCAAAAATAAAAAATAAAAAAATAAAAAAGAAAAGTTGTGCTACTGTCCATGGATTAATTAAAATTGACCAGTAAGGATGAGTAATTAAAATTGACTAGTAAGACTGAGTTATCTGGACTAGTGGACCATGGACTCATGACGAGTAGTTCTTCATTGGGCCTGTTCTCAAAGGATCTATTACTCGAAAGAAATATTTGCTCAGTCGAGACTGGATCATGGGCCTAAGAAAAGCCTACTTAGTTTTTACTGACTTCCTTAATTTTCATCATTGGATTTCCGCGGTGATTGTAAAAATCAAACGAAATTTGCAGGAGGGAAAACAAAAAGAAAAGTTCCCTTTTAAAAAAAAAAAAAAAAAAACTCGTCGCTGAGAAGAAGAGAAAAATTGGAAATTTGAAATGGAAAGCAACCCGCGAAATCATTTCATTTCAGCCACCTTGGCAATCCTGGCGAAAACGTTTAAACCAATAGATTCACGACACGTATGCAACAAACCTTAGAAGCTGAAAAGGGATAAACCAAGTTGGTAATCCGAGTGATATCAAAATTAACCAATCAAAATCGACGCCCTCTCCAACCTCAGCTATATAAACCTCACCGCTCCCCAACGAAAGTTCACATCCCGCCTAGTCTCAATAATATCTCTCGTTTCAAATTCAGAAAATTCACTTTCAAATCCATCAAGCATGAGTTCCACAACTACTAAGTCAGCCAAATCCACCGGCGGCGGCCGAGGAAAGGCCAAAGGCTCCAAGTCCGTCACCAGATCTGAGAAGGCCGGTCTCCAATTCCCCGTCGGTCGTATTGCTCGATTTCTAAAGAAAGGCCGTTATGCTCAGCGAGTTGGTTCCGGTTCACCGGTCTACCTCTCTGCCGTTCTGGAATATCTCGCAGCCGAGGTTCGTCTCTTTATCTCTCATCTCTTTTTTTTTTTCTCATTTTTTTCCAGATTTAATAATCTCTAATTGTTTGTTTTGTTTTGGGAATATTATTAGGTGTTGGAGCTTGCTGGAAATGCTGCAAGAGATAACAAGAGGAACAGGATCATACCAAGGCATATTCAGTTGGCTGTGAGGAATGACGAAGAACTTAGCAAGTTGTTGGGAGCCGTGACCATTGCCAATGGAGGAGTTCTGCCAAACATTCATCAGAATCTGCTACCTAAAAAGACTGCTGCAGGAAAGTCAGAGATTGGGTCTGCTTCTCAGGAATTTTAGGTAATTTGAACATATAGTAGAGGTACTACCGGTGAACCGGAACCCTCACTTCAGTAATGACAATTAAAGTTCATGAAAACGAGAGCTATCCGCACCCTATATGAAACATCAAAACAGTTACTACTACAGAACCAAATCTAACATCATATTAGATCTGTCTCTTATACACATCTAGATGTGTATAAGAGACAGATATATAAGAGACCAGATGTCATTAGTACTGTTCCTGCATGATATTTTATTTTATTATGAATTTTTGATTTATATTTATATAAATTATATCAAATTTTTATTGATTTAAATTGACATTGGTGAATATGGATTAAATAATTTATATTATTTTTAGATTCATGTAAAAATTTAATGGCAGAGGAAAGCCCAAATCCCCTGAAACCGTCTTCCGGTCCCACAAAATCGGCCGACCAATACCTCGAACACGTTGAATACCTCGCTGCTGAAGTACTTTTTTTAATTTTCGATTTGGAATAACTCCCTTAACCCTAAGAAGTGTATAAGAGAAGATTCTATACCTGCACAGATTTTATGATGAAAATTAGGTTTCTGTCTCTTATTGTTGATTGGATCTTTCTTTTTGGTTTTAGGTTATTGAACTTGCTGGGATTGCCGCAAGAGATAGTAAGAAGAATTGGATCGTGCCAAGGCATTTACAAGTTGCAGTGAGGAACAACGAGGAGTTGAGCAAGCTTTTGGGTGCTGTTACAATTGCAAACGGCGGCGTATTGACTAAGATTAATGTCAAAATCTGTTGACCAAGAAGGTTTGCAAAGGGAAAGGCGACATTGGTTCAGTTTCTCAGATGATAAGGTTGGAACCTTCTATGTACTTATCAAAAACCGATGATTTTCGTTGCTTAAATCTTCTAATTGTTGGTGTCCGATTACGTTGTAAAACCCTAATTTTGGGATTTTTGACATAATACATCAAGTAATGAAAATCTTTTTCTGCAAGATTTATTTATTTTCCGTACATTTAGTTTATGCATTATTATTATTATTTAAAAAAAAAAAAATTTCATTCTTTTGGTCTTGTTCCTTTGTGGCATGAAAATGGTGATGGGTTTTCAAGAATTTCGCAAAGCAATGTTGGCTCAGACAATGGTTGATATTAGTTGATTGTGATTGCTGGCGTCCATGATCATCTTTTTCTGTGCTTCGTCAAATACTTGGATGCGGGAAAAAATGAAACTTACTGCAGTTGTGGAATTGATGATTTTTTCCGTTGTTTGGGAATTCTTTATTTGTTAATTGCAAAATTGAAGGTCATCCAGAAAAGCAAGATGGGGATGTAGCTCAAATGGTAGAGCGCTCGCTTTGCATGCGAGAGGTACAGGGTTCGATCCCCTGTATCTCCAATATTTTTGTTTAGTAATCGAGCCTTAATTTTGTTCTCTTCTACCCTCAACTTATCTCTATCCTTCTGTTTTACACCCTGCTGTAATAATTCCTTTCTTCTCCCGCGATTTTAATGGCGGTTCCGATGTTCAATCTCACTCCGGATATGACGGTTTCTAGACTATGTTTAGGTTCGGCTGCTTGGCAACTTCTTCTAATTACTTCTTCCTCCTCGAGTTTTCATGTCAATTGCTTAATTAGAATAATAGTTATTTTTTTTTGTTGGGCATCTGGTGCTTTCTGTTTGCAGGGACTATGACGTTCGGTAGCAGAACACGTTGCCTCAGTCATTTCAGTTGCTGGACAAAGCTTTCGATGCTGGAATTAACTTCTACGACTCCGCCGAAATGTATCCTTATCAAATTTCCCAAATCCCATTCTTTTGTTTTCCTACTCCTTAAAAAACTACTACTAGTATTATAGTATTACGATGTTTGCGGTACGTACTTAATTTTTGAAATTAGGTATCCAGTGCCACAGCGAGCCCAAACTCAAGGGAGGAGCGAGGAGTCTGTCTCTTATATCAGATCTAGAAAAGCACTCCCAAGGGAACGATATTGAGTTTAGGCAACTAAGGTATACATGCTTCTCAGATGACAGAGGTGTGTTTCCATTACTTTGTTTCTCTCAGACAGTTTGAGGGATTATCATTCTTAGGCCCCAGAGTGGTTCTGTGCTTCAAAGCCAAGTTGGAGATGTATTACCTGTTATATTAGGAGCTCCAAAAAAGTTTCAATTGAATCGGGTATTTTAATTTTCATTTTTGTGGTGAGGCACTTATGACTTGGGTTCTTTAAGGTAATTGTTTTCATACTTACTAATTGCAATAGATTGGGTACAAGGTTTTGGCTCTGTTACTTCATATATGTATATCTTGTTACTTGCTAAAAAATCTGTGTACAAGGTCTTAAGGGGAGCTGCTTTTACTTCCAAACACATCGGGGCGATGGTTCGACATTGTTAACAAAGCTGTATTTAACTGTATCTTTTTTATGTAGTAGAGTAGTGTATGTAATTCTTAGTGGGATTAAGGCTTGGTTTGTTTGTTAGAGTAGTATATGTAATTGCACCTTTTTACATTGTACGGTTTCCTTGAATAGTTGTCAATTGCTTGGATATAGGTCAGTGGGCCATCTGGACAGATGAGTTGGATTCGAAATGGACCAGAAAGTTTGGATGCCTGCAATATAACAGAAGCCATAGATAATAGGTTGAGTATACTGTTTCCTGGTCCTCTGCTCTTATTGAATTTAACCTGTATAGAGTGCCTAGGTGGTGCTATTGTTCTCAGCTCTATTGATTTCTACAATCGTATGCTAAGTCCTGTTCTGCCACTTATTGTTACACTTTCACATTTAGAGATTGTATGTCTAAAGTGTAGGGTCTTTTTGAGGAAGCAGTTCTTTACTGTAAGATTTATTTGCTTTCTTTTTTGAGATGATTTTGTCGTAATATTCTCTGACAGTGTTACTAATCAATTTATGCAGTTTGTTGCGGGTGCAAACTGATCCAGGACAAGTATCAAATCCAACTGGCCTGATCGGTTTGTACGTTGATCCTGAGAAGAAAGACATTGTTATACATGTGTATAAGAGACCCGCAACAAACTGCATACCAGTGATTATATGTGACAGAGAATTATAACATTCCAAATCATCTATTTAGAAAAGCAACTGAAGTAATCCCACATATGGTCCCCTGCAGAACATTTAAGTAAATGAAATAAATATTGCATATCTCTTTAATTGATAATGACCACTGGGATTTCTTGCAGTTATGTTCCAATGTTTGGAGAAACTGAGTATGATCCTGACCGTTATATCTCACATAATAGTTTTGATGAACAACTTGATGCTTTAGGCAAAGCTGTTGATGCTGGTAAGGTTAGTAATGTTCATGACCTAAATGTTCTGTTGTTATTTAACCTGTTACTTCAGGGTGATACATTTCTGTTACGGAGTGTTACTATTATTGTAGATCAGATACATTGGACTAAGCAATGAAACTTCATATGGAGTTATGAAGTTTCTGGAAATTGGCCAAAAGGAACCTTGCTATCCAAGGATAGTATCTGTGCAGGTATTTTATGGCTAACTTCTTTTTGCTCTCAAGTCATTATTGTCTATGCTTGCATGTGTATGCTTGTCTCTGCATTTTAGTGCACCTATGCATGTGAAGCTAATTTATGATTTACTTCCCTATTTTCAGAACTCGTACAACTTGCTTTGCCGGAATTTTGAATTCGGGATGGCTGAATGCTGTCACCATGAGAGGTATTCTATACAGTCATATGTGCATATTAGCTGCACAACTGAGTTGAGCTGCATATTTCTTATTTCAGATAATAACCCAGCAGGCAGTTTATACATGTAATATAACCTTTAAACTACCTGGTAATAGTATTGCTTCTGTTAGGAATCTGCAACCATTATTGAGGAAGTGAATAATATGATATATATATATATATGTGTATAAGATATACTAAGTTCATGCAATTCAGTTAATTGGAGAACATAACTATATACTGCACTGTCAAGATGTTTAGCTGCGACTTCATTAAATTTGTACTGTCATAAATATTTATGGCACCCTTCATTCTTGGTTTAGCCACAGATTAATGATCATGACTTTTTCGTTTAAATTCTAAACCAGAAGTCTCGACAGCCTGATGTTGCAGCATATATCTGTTTCTGTTTTACCTCTTCTTTTCTATATCTTTTGGCAAGTTATCACATATCATAGTTCTGCTTTGACTATCTTCTCTCATTGAACTGGAGATTATTTATTCTGTACTTAACTTTTAAATGGTTTTAATTTTATGTCGTTTTTAAAACAGTTACTGGCTTTATACAGACGATAGTGAATTTGAAATTTGGGAAGATAGAAGTTTTAAGTTTCTCAGCTTAAATGTGCTGGTCTTTGTGAAGACTGTTGCTTTCAAGTTTTCAGCAGATTTCCAAAGTCAGATATGCACAGCACCAAAATAGGGGATTCGACTCTTGTCTAGTTTTTCCTCGACCTTCTAATTCTGTATTGTGACTTTGTTATGGCAGAACTTCACTTCATGTTTATGTGAAATTATGAATGTTATGGCGGAACTTCGCTTCATGTTTATGTGAAATTATGAATGTATTCATCTGTTAAAATGGAAGTTATTTTGTTTATGACATTTGCCTGTTCTGACTTCCTATTGTACATATAGGGTCAGTCTGTTGGCATACAGTCCTTTGGCAATGGGTATTCTCTCAGGCAAATATTTCTCAAATGACAAGGGTCCAGCTGATGCTCGTTTGAATCTTTTCAGAGGTTACACTGGTTACTTCCTTTAAATCTTGGACAAATTGCTTTTGATTTTTGTAAGAGAACAATTGTTTCTTCCTTTTGTCAGGAAGGTATGCTGAAGGCAGAGTCAAGATACAACCTATCAAGGACCAATATAAAGGAAGCTACTAAAGTAAGCTAATTATCTTCATTGGAGGATGAGCAAGCTAGTTTTATGTGATCTTTAGTTGATTTTAGAATTCAAAGGAAACTAGAATCAGGCAATCAGCTTCCTAAGTGTTGAAACTCCCATTCCTATTGGTGATGATCAGCCGGAAAATAGTTGCCTACTTGCAAAATCTTTTAACAAAGTGGCTTGTGCCTAGATATTTGCCTGTCATTGCTAAGTTCTTTTCTTTCTTTTAGCGGTTTAAGAGACATTTCTTTGTATTATTTGGGTTTACAATTGTTTTTATTGAACGATTAGGACCACTCAATAGCCTAGATGTGTATAAGAGACAGGAGAGAGAGAGAGTTTAGGAGGATTCTAGATATGAAGCACATTTTCTTTTTCTGCTTATCAAGATTTACTTTATTGTGCAGTTATATATTGAAATTGCAGAAAAATATAATGTCCACCCAGTGGTCTCTTGCAGTTGGTATCTCTTATACTCTCTCTCTCTATCCCCACCCCCATATGTATATAGGGATGCCTACCTTTGCATGTATTAATTCCTGTTCTTGTATTTATATTTCTTTTTGGATTTTGCTTGAACCTTGTTTTCTTGATAGTTACATGTTTCTTTAATTGCATTCTACATCATACTGTATCCTTTGTTTTCTTTATTTACCCAGATTAAATGAATGTGGTACTGAAATTTGACTGTTATTGTTTTCTTTCAACTCTTGAAAATAATTCTTAGAAGGAAAACCACCAACTATTGATCTTATTGTTATAATTCTTTCAACCTTATAATCAGCAACTATGCCTTTTACAGGCTGCTTTATAGTGGGTTTCCAGGCTTATTTTGTAATGATTTCATAATATAATAAGACATATGATTAAAAAATATTAATCACTAGATGTTTGATACTATGCTAAATGGTGTCCTGGAGTGTTCTCTTTCATTTGATGCCTGTTATGTTGGTTTGGGAGAAATGTTCGTCTCTGAAAATTGTGTGATACTGTAGAAAAATGTTAGTTGCTCACTGGCATAACCGGTAGAATGACTTTCTGATAATCTGCATTTGGCTTCATATGAAGTGAGCAATCTGCTGGTGATGGTTTGGCTCAAGTGTTGGTGGTTCTAGATAAATTGTTGTGTTCATACCATTGTATCCTGCATAAGATAATGTTTCTCTATTTATATCATAAGATATATCGTCTGCTTTCTAATCATCAGTTATTTTTCTGGCAGCCTTTGTTCTAAGACACCCTCTTGTTGCTAGTGCCATATTTGGAGCAACAAAGCTGTGGCAACTCCAAGAGGTTCTGAATGCCTGCAGTGTCAATCTGAGTCCTGATGTGATTGCAGATATTAACAAGGTGCATTCAAGGTTCCCAAATCCCTGTCCCTGATAAGATCGTAATGTCATTGGGAAGTTATTTGTATATTACAGTGGAATTAATCCGAGTTTTTTTTTTAAGGTGTCATAATTAGTGCAATCATGGAGTAATTTTCAAGTGTAGGAATTTTTATCACAGTTGAGTTGACCAGGGGAATACTTGCATGAACTTAGTCTTTGGATTTTTTCGGCATCTAACGTAGGCTGTGGCATGGCATGCTGCCGCGTGGTTAGAATGTCTAAAATTCAATAGTCTTCAAAGAGGGACTACTGAACATTTATCTAGAAGTAGTGCTGCAACAACACGTGGTTTCTAGATGATGTGCCCGTGGGCCGGTCGTATTTGGGCTGGGCTTGGGGCAGGAGGATTGAGAAAGATGCGCTACCATACCACCATCACCATGTTGTGTTACGGAATGAGGTTTATACCCTGCATTAGTAATTCACTATGCATAAAAGAATTTACGGGGGTAAGGCCACTATATTTTGGAGTACCTAAGATAATTACAATCCAATAAACGGATTAATTATACTTTGCCCTTCTTGAATTATAAAAATATATACTTTGTCCTTTATTGACATTAATTATCTATTATCTAATATTAAAATTATTATGATAATTTAGTTAAATAATTAAAATATTCTTGGTGTTATATTTTAATTTTTATATATTTAAATTTTGATAGTGATGTAATAATTATTTAAAAATAAGAAAAAATAAATTATAGAATATTTCAATGTAATCTATATTAATATATTTTTTGGTCAAATTTTTATATTTTATTTTATATCATTTCGAATATGAATATGTTTGATTGTAATGGTAGAACAATTTTTAAATAAACTTGTTTTTTATGAAATTTTTTTCTGAAAATATAATTTTTATAAAATTTTGTGATTTTTTTTCGATATCTCTTAGTATTTTATATTTTTAATATTTGGTTTAATCTATGCAAATTGCAATGTCGAATAAAACATAATTCAATAATTTCTCACATTTTTATTCCTTAAAATTCAAAATATCAATGTGTTATTTTAATTATAATATATATAAAAATTTGACTCTATAACTATAAAAAATTAATTAAATGTATGTCATAAGCATAATACATCTATAGGGTATTTTAATCATTTAACTATTTTTTTTTAATATTTTAAAATTTTTAAAGAATGAGTAATGTAA
The DNA here is from genome assembly GCA_025175665.1 of Cinchona pubescens. Lineage (NCBI taxonomy): Eukaryota > Viridiplantae > Streptophyta > Magnoliopsida > Gentianales > Rubiaceae > Cinchona > Cinchona pubescens. The sequence continues at coordinate 1,230,944 of JANKKI010000192.1, read as the reverse complement.
ATGGAATAAAGCGTATATTTATATAATTTTGAAGTATAATTACTCGTATAACCCAAAAAAACAAAAACAAAAAAGCTCACGCTTAATTAAAAGCCACAACAAGTGCCAGCTGCCTTCTTTTTGAAGGATAAATTAATGAATTAATTACGTGCTATAAACCAACTCTGAGTCTGAACTATCTCCCTCTCAAAAGTCAAAAGGCAAAAGCCAAAGTCCCAACCCAGTCCAATCATGCCCTTTTAACGGGGAGCCATCGTACTAGCAAAAAAAGCCCAGCCCTGGGGATCCCAGATTCCGGTGTTATTCGCCGAGGACAGGCCTGACCGGGATCGGATAATAATTTGTTTGTGGCAAAGTCCTTTTCTTTGATCTTCTTTCTCCAGTTAGAAGTCCTTTTCTTTGATTGAGGAGGAGTTGGGTACTTGGTGGTGGAGATGATAGTGGATAGGATAGGTTTGATTTTTTTTTTTTTTGATGGGCTCGAAGCCGTGGCTGTATCCAGCTCCGACCTATCGCCCGTTAGAGACCTTTTGGGACACCGACGATGATGCCCCTGGTCCACGCTGCTCCCACACCCTCACTGCCGTCGCAGCCACCAAAACTCACGGTCCCCGCCTTATCCTGTTCGGTGGCGTAATTGCCATCGAGGGCGGTAATGGTGCCGCTCCCGGAATCCGTAATTCTCCCCTTTTTCTGGCTTCCATTTCCTATATTTCTTTGTTATTTGCCTTTACCTTTTTTCTCTTTAAATTTTAGTTGTTACTATCTGTTTGGTTGACTTTTTTTGGTGTGAATTCAGGGTTAGATGGGGTAACGAATTCAATTCATTCCTATGATGTTCTTACTAGAAAATGGACCAGGCATGTCTTCTCCTACTTCGTTGCAACTGATGGAATTATTATTATTATTATTATTTTTTTTTTTTGGGTTTTGCTTATGGTTGTTAGTCAAACTCGAAATTGTATAAGTTAATAGTATTGATAAATTACTGCTCTACTCAGACTCCGGCCAGCCGGCGAGCCACCTTCTCCCAGAGCTGCTCATGCTGCTGCTGCAGTTGGTACTATGGTTGTGTTTCAGGTGATTAGAAACGGAAACCCATATTTTCTACTGAATTTTTTTCCTGAACGTTGGGTAAAAAGTTGATGATCGGTTTTTTAGGGCGGAATAGGTCCCGCTGGGCATTCCACAGATGATCTTTTTGTGCTTGACTTTATAACCCAATGATAAATTCAAGTGGCACCGGTCTGCATCTGCAAAATTGCTCTTTAACTTTTTCTTCACTTCTTTTTTGAATGCTGAATTTGACATTGTAAACTTGTTTAAGTGTAGAATTGTAGTTCAAGGACAAGGTCCTGGTCCACTATATGGACATGTGTTGGACTTGGTTGCTCAAAGATACCTTGTCACTGTTACTGGCAATGATGGTAAGAAATCTTTCCAGTTTCAGATTTTCATCGCGTTAATCTTCCTTGATATTGTGGCTAAATTTTCATGAGTTAAAGAATCATACATTAATATCAATTTACTGCAGAAACAAGAAATTGTGAGTTATTGTTGGATTCAAGTACTATCTAAATGCATGGGATATGTATCTAGTAATAAGTGATTGGAATTTTTTCCCTTGCATAATGCTTAAATGAAACTTTTTGGAATTAAGCAGTATATGAATCTAAATACGAGCTTGACTCATAACTTTGTATTACTAATCAATGCTAGTTACCTTGAATAACCTGTTAACAGTTACCATGTTTTTCCATATACAGAACTTTATATAGGAACGTGTTACCTGAATTGTTTATGTAATGAGTTGTACCTCAAAATTTTGGAAGTCGGCTTGGCTTTATCAGTGTTGTCATAAGTTTTCTGTTTTTTTATCTCATCCAAAGTTTAATTCTTTATAGGAAAAAGAGTGTTGTCTGATGCTTGGGCTTTGGATACTGCTCAAAAGCCATATGCTCTATGGCAGAGACTTAATCCAGAAGGGGACAGACCATCTGCTAGAATGTAAGTTTACATTTTTTTTTTGCTCTCATAGATGTTATGCTCTGTGTTGCAAAAGATAGACTTCTTTGTTGGTCCAACTAAACTCTTTTATAGTTGAATTTTAAAACGGAACCTTCCACTGTTATGAAGGCATTGTCCTATAAATGTTGTATTATCATATTTGAAATAGTTAATCATTCTTACATCTATCAATTTCATTTATATCTCTCTTTCTGGTAGGTTGCTTACACTGTTCATATATGTTGGGGTTTATTTTTAATTGCCAAAAATAAGTCCGTTATAGCTTGTTCAAGTTAAAAATTTTTTTTCAGGTGTTTTTGCCTGCATCTTATCTAATGGTATTAGTTTATTAAGATTTAATGAATCTGACTTACAAAAGGAAATCTTGAGGTGCTAGATGCTTTTTCATTACAGCTTTAGATTTTGTTTTGAAAACTCTTAAAACAAGAAAATTTTGTTTTTTACAGTAGAAGGGTTATTTAGGGGTGTCTTTTTTCAGCCTAAAAAAGTTGCAGCAAATGAAAAGAGACCGATCAACTCTGAGTTGAGTCATATGTTGTGATCAATATTTTATAAGCACTTGAGTTGCCTCTGCTTTATATTTTATATGCATTTGAGTTGCCTCTTAATTGGAATCATAATGCGTGCCAATGGTTGTCCACTTTTGCCTGTACTTTCTCAATTGTCAGTGCCACTAGATTTTGCTCGCCCTTATGGTTATCGTGTTGTGGCAAGCTGTTTCTCCTGAAAACTTATTACTTCGATATATAAGTAGTTGTACAGCTGCTTATATTTGGTGGTGGTGTTCACCTCGTCTTTGTTTAAATGATGTGAAGTACTAAATGCTCTACAAATTGTTTCATCTTTATTTTTTTTCTCTTTGAATATGAAGATTGTGTCCATTTAACAGTATATACACACAGCTTTTGTACTTGTATATATGAAGTTCTTGGTTGTTTGCTAGGTATGCCGGGAACAGCTAGCTCTCGCTCAGATGGCATGTTTTTGCTTTTTGGTGGAAGAGACTCTGCTGGCACGGTAAGGTCAAATATCTTGGAAATAATATTTAGGTGTTTTCTGAAGCTTCATGATTCATGTAGATCTGATGTTATTTAAAGCAGAAACAGAAGGGGAAACGGTTGATTTCTAACCAATTAAGAGTAAAAAAGATTCAGATTTATCTTGCTAACAAGGAGACTCGTCCAGTGCATTTCATATGCTTCATCACCTTTGTATTCCTTTTTTCCATTTAATCAGTATATTATTAGGACTTACCATGTATCCACCCAGTAATCTATTTCAGAGTTATGATGTTGTATCCATTAGTTTCTCTGACATGGAGCTGGAGTTTTGTTTTTATTTTTTCATTACACATTGTGTCCGAAAGGTGACTAGTCGTCAGCTACAATGTTGAACATTTCTTGTGTCAAGGGTTTTTATCAATACTAATAATTTCGACTTTACAGCTGTACTTTCCACATCTGCCTTGTTTTTCCCAGACTAATGTCTCTTAACACCGTTCTAGCTTGTTAATAACATAAATTCATGTAGTTGCTCTAGTCATTGGAATAACATTTTAAGTACGTATTTAATGTGTATCATCTGCAGCCTCTGGGAGATGCTTACGGGTTGCTTGTGCATAGAAATGGCCAGTGGGAATGGACTCTTGCGCCTGGAGTGTCACCTTCTTCAAGGTATCAGCATGCTTCGGTAAGTGTCAGGTTAGATGAACACACTTGTAGATGGTGCGTATATAATATCTATATGAATCTATCTCTGTCTCTCTTTGTGTGTGTCTGTTGCCAATGACCATTTAATTTTATTTTTATGTTATTTTTTCTTGTATTTTTGGGCTAGTGAGGAACAGGGAGGTGACTGGATGAGTTCTGTTTAGATAATCTTCTCATGTTATTTGTGATTTCAGTATTTTGTTTTGAATTGCAATTCTAAGATAGAGATTTCTAATCATGTTAGGCCTTCAGGTCTTTTGATTTTTGGTTGACGCTGGTGCTTCTCCTCTTCCTTTCTGTTTGCATCCTCTCTCTTGAATAAACTTAACATTTTCTGTTGTCAGGTTTTTGTTGGTGCTAGATTGCATGTTACAGGAGGTGTTCTTAGAGGTGGTCGAGCAGTTGATGGTGAAGCTGCTGTGGCAGGTTTGTTGGAAAGCTTTCTTTCTATTTTATTCATTCTAATGGTTAATATGATGTCCATTTGATGTGAACTAATCTTCTCAATTTTGGTGTGTATATAGTGTTGGATACTGCTGCTGGAGTTTGGTTGGATAGAAATGGGCTGGTGACTTCTTCAAGGGGTAACAAGGGACACACAGAGCATGATGCTTCACTGGAGCTTATGCGTCGCTGTCGGCATGCAGCAGCATCTGCTGGGGTACAAATATATATTTATGGTGGTCTAAGAGGAGGTAAAGTTTATGAGCTACAAAAAATTTATTGGTTTGTTTTCAAGAGTCTCTCCCATGCTATATGTGCAAAAGCATTCCCCTTCTTGCTGCATGATCTCTGAGATACAAAGTCCAGTTCTGGATGAATTAATATCTGGAAATGTGTTCTGCATAAAAATGTTCTAGAAACTCCACATGTTATTTGATTACCGGATGTACATAGTTGAAGATGCTAACTACTAGCTGATGAGAGCTCTCTTCTAACATGAGAATGAGTCAAATAATGATAATTTTAGCTGCACTTATTTGTAACACCTAAAATTAGTGGGACTTTCATCAGTCTTTCATCTTCCATAAGTCTTATCATTTATCACAAGTTGCTATGCTCTTAATCTGTTGTTGAACGGAAAAGACATCATCATTTATTGTCTCTTGTATCCTTGTCTAAAACTTAAACTTTTCTAGATGTGTATTAGAGACTAATTTTTAGCATGTTGATCTGGTACAAATGGCTATTTTTTTTGGGTAGTTGGCTTGTTATTTTCTGTATGTGCTTACTTATCTGACCCTTGAATGCTTCTCAAGCTGTTGTGTCCGTTGATACAATGTCAATTAAAACGAGGAAATTTTGCTTGAAAAAATTGAGTCTTGTTTGTGACAGTGGTGATGTAATTTTGTGGTGCTCTGATGAGATGAGATGGTTGTCAGACCTAGTATCCTTTTATGGTCCTTGTGTGCTCATGAAGGAGTAGAATTGGTACTGAATAGGTCATAAATTTCACTTGTTCTTTCCAATCTTTTTTCTTTGTTAAGGTGCTTAATCAGAGTTGTCCTGTAAGCGTTTACTTTTCTTGGTGCAGATACACTGTTGGATGATTTTCTGGTTGCAGAAAATTCTCCATTACAGGCTGACTTGAATTCACCTGTTAAGATCTCAAAAGTTACAAGTCCAAGGTCAAACCCTTCTAATTTACCTTCACATAGTTCTGCGTCAGCTACAGATGGTGAACCTGGAGCCCTTTCACCTGGCAGTTTGAGGTTTCATTCTGGGGCCATCTTTTTTTCTTTGTTTGAAAAGGTTGATGGGGGGAGAACAATTCAATATTTTTGAAGCTTTTCATTTTGTATAGCATGGACAGAAATTCAATGGAAAAATTAGCAGAAGCTTCTGCTGCTGAAGCAGAGGCTGCCAATGCTGTCTGGCAAGCAGTGCAGGCAGTATCCTCCACCCCTGAAGAAACATCTGTATCAGATGACAACTTACAAGTTGCTGAATCTACTTCGGAGGGTAGTGACAATGAAGCTGATGTTCGCCTCCACCCTAGAGCTGTATGTTTCCTGCAGTTGTTCGTCTTCTTTTCCTTTCTCTTTTCGGACCCAACATTGAGCTATTTTTGCTACTGCAGGTTGTAGTGGCAAAAGATACTGTATCTAACCTGGGTATATGAAGACAGTTGTCACTCTTCATGTTCGAGAATGAGAGCAGGCGAATGGTTACACCGCATAATGATCTGTCACATCCAACAAAAAAGTTCACCAGGAAGAAATCTCCTCAAGGCTTGCATAAGAAGGTAAGAGCTGCAAATTTCCGATAGTCTTTCTGTCTTAGTACACAAGCACAACAATGAAGAAGTGAACACCTGCTGCTGTTTACTACTTTTTGCCTCTGTTTCATTGCAGATAATATTTCACTCTGCTTCGGGCTCGGAATTGGAAAGCTCCTGTTAACAGATGTGTATAAGAGACACCATTCTTATGAAGTTGGTGAGCTTTGTTATGCTGCTGAACAGATCTTCATGCATGAGCCAACAGTTCTCCAACTGAAAGCTCCAGTTAAAGTGTTTGGTGACCTTCATGGACAGTTTGGTGATCTAATGCGGCTATTTGATGAATATGGATTTCCTTCCACTGCAGGAGACATCACGTAAGCTAGAAGTCACATGGTTGTTTGTGAACCCTGATTGATACATAATTTACTTTAATTTTATAGAGAAGTTGTGAGGTCAGATACTCTTATTCTTTGTGGTTTAAGCATCTGTTTTTTTGAATGTGTTTCTCTGTGAGCTAAAGGATGGTTTTTGATCTTGTGAACATAAAACAGTAATCAGTTATGTGATTCATTTAGCTCTTTGTTACCTTCAATTTGAAAGCACTTCATTTCTTGCATTTTATCACTATGTACCATGTACGGATGTACCTGGATCCAATTTTTGGAAAACCTTCTTTAAAACTGGATTTGATGCAAACTTCTTTTCTCTTTCAGCTATATTGATTACCTTTTCCTGGGAGATTATGTTGATCGAGGACAGCACAGCCTGGAGACCATCACCTTGCTCTTGGCACTGAAGGCAAGCTTTTGTATTAGGTAATTCAGCCCTTTTAGTCATATCTTCTGTTACTTGCCGAATGAGATGTTTGTCTGCTTTGGCTTACAGATTGAATATCCTGAGCATGTCCACTTGATACGTGGGAATCATGAGGCTGCTGACATAAATTCTCTTTTTGGTTTTCGCATTGAATGCATTGAGAGAATGGTATGTACAACTTCAGTAAGTATATTTCCTTCGAAGATTTTTCAATGTTTAACTGGTGGGTTTTCTGCTAGACAGGGAGAAAATGATGGGATATGGGCCTGGACCCGTTTCAATCAACTTTTTAATTATCTTCCACTAGCTGCATTGATTGAGAAGAAAATTATCTGCATGCATGGTGGTATAGGGAGGTCAATACATTCAGTAGAACAGATAGAGAAAATAGAGAGGCCCATAGCAATGGATGCTGGGTCTATAGTCCTGATGGATTTGCTATGGTATGTTCCAGCCTATGTGATGCCATTTAGTTTGCAATTGAATGCTTTCTTCTTACAGTGTCCGTACAGGTCTGATCCAACAGAAAACGATAGTGTAGAAGGATTGAGACCAAATGCCAGAGGGCCTGGTCTTGTGACTTTTGGGGTATGCATATTTTGAATCTTTATGTACGTGTAAATTTTCCTTTGTATTCTTTGATAGATAGCCGAATATTGAGATTCCTCATTCTTCTTTTCTTGCAAGTTGCAACTCTTCAACTATAACCTCATAAAGGAATTGCTGCTTATTTTAGCTCAAATCTCTATTGAGTTATCTAGAAAATTTTCAAATAGGTTTTGGTTGTTTAATAAACTGCAAAGTGTGATATCATGCCTTTTGCTGTAAAGTGAAGAATTTAAAGTTTGGGGATGTGCTATCAGCTCTTGGTTGTTAAGTATCACGCTAGATGTTCATACATGGAGTCAGTTCTATCTACTACTTTGTTCAAAATCTTTTGTTGAATCGCGACCTTAATATTGCTGTGTAATCACCGACTTTGGTGCCCTTGCAGCCTGATCGAGTATCAGAGTTCTGTAAGAAGAATAAATTACAACTCATCATAAGAGCTCATGAATGTGTGATGGATGGATTTGAACGTTTTGCTCAGGGACAGTTGATCACCCTTTTCTCTGCCACTAACTATTGTGGTAAGAGCTTACAGTTTGTTGTTCTTTTTCCACATCATTTCTGGTGCTAGATCTTGCTGTCTAATTCAGAATTTGCTCAGGAACGGCCAACAATGCTGGGGCCATTTTGGTGGTTGGCAGGGGTTTGGTTATTGTTCCAAAATTGATCCATCCCTTGCCACCTCCACTTCAATCGCCAGAGACAGGTATCCAGAACGCATGAAAGAGGAAACTTGGATGCAGGTAAATGATTTATAATCTTTTCCATTTCTTGCATACAACTTTAAGTTAAACTCTGCACTATTGGTAAAACAGGAACCCTTAAAAAAAAAGCACCTCTTTATCTTGTCTAAAGGAATTTTATTATTTTTCTGGTTTCTACAGGAGCTTAACATTCAAAGGCCGCCGACTCCTACTAGAGGACGTCCACAGCCTGAACATGATCGAAGTTCACTTGCGTATATTTGATTTTTGATGAAAGGTGTACTGCATGATTTTGATGTGAGAATATCAAGTTCTTTGGTTTGCATGATCATCATTTTCTCAAAATGCAGAAGCAGCCATAGATCGAAATATTCAAATGACAGTTTTTTGTTGTATTGACAAATACACCAGTGAGAATTGTTGCCCTGAAAGTGGTGTAGAGAATTAAGTGGTCTCTGCGCGTTCTCTGGACAAATCTTTGCAGCAGATTTACGACTGAGCCAGAGAAATAAAGTGGCCATCCTGACACCTGTAATACTGGAAGGTAGTAATGATTTTGTAACCATCATAGTTACATGTGTTTAGCGATGAGTTTAAAATACCTGTAAAATTTGTAGAAAAATAAATCATGTAGTAAGTATTTTGTGTGAAATAAGACGTTGATAATAATGTTTTGGTTTGTGCTCTGGATGCGCCATTTTATATGCTATTGTCTAATTTGTCTTGGTTTCAGCAGTATTTTTAGTAGGTAAGATGAAAATGGCGCGAGGATTGGTTAAAATAAAATAAAGAAAGGAAGGAAAAACCGGTCAGGCTAAATTCTTGCATGCATGATGCACCTTGACAAAGTGCAGGGGAAAATTCGGAAATGGAGCCCGTTATTGCATGAATGAATGATATGGCCAAATTATCAAAGAAATCTAGGTATAGTGTCACGACCAACTCTATACAAAAATGGCACAAACCAATCGTGGCCTGTGTGAGACTATAGGATAAGATTGCACAAAGTCCTCCCAGACGGGTCTAGTGTGGGAATATTTGTATTCTTTCGTAAATAAGGTATTCGTGTACTACAGATACAAAGATTATGAACTCACATGAATTCAAACATAAAACCCACATAAATTTCATAATTTTTGAACGTCTACTGCAAGACCCATTCTGAAAGGAAGCCAAAACCCTAGCCAACTCACCCAATTGATGAATAATCAGTTGCCGTTGTTATGTATTCTTTGCAGCCATGGCAATAATGGTTGAAAATCATCATCATTATCGGAGAAGCATAATAGCCAAGACCCCAAAGCTGAAACCCACCTCCAATGCGCCCTCCACTCCTACTTCCGAATCCAAATAGACAGGATTGGCGCTCTTTTAAGACCTCCTTATTCAAACCTTGGTTTCTTCCATAACCTCCATTTCTTTTGCCCCAACACCCCCCCTCGTGACTTCCCCGTCAACCACTGTGCCTCCGTCACTAGCTTCTCTTACCAAACCCTCGAGCCCAAGGCCACCATTTCCTCCGCCTCCTTCTGCTCCGACTCTCGCCTACTCGCTGCTGGTGACCTTTACGGCTCCCCGAGTCGACAAGCTCCATCTCTTCTCCAGTGGCGATGATGCCATCGTGAAGTACTGGGACGTCATCACCGAACAGTTAGGGATGTTCGGGTCTCAAATTCGGGTTCTGTCATGAAAATGAATCACGGCAACCCGTTGAAGATGCAATCTACTTGCCATCAGGCGGGTTAATTGCTACTGTGAAGATATGGGATGCGATTGGAGGTGGGATCTTTACTGCATACAATGGAGAGTCACAAGAAGACTTACATCGACAGTTGCTTGGGGATGATTGGGAGGGCGGGGAAGGATGCGCAACAGTATAGAATTTCGAGTGTTTCATTCGACGGATGCATGAAGGTTTTCGATTACGCCAAGCATAATATCACTCATTTTACTGAGGTTTCTGAACCCTTTATTATCTGTTGGGTTCTCACCGGATTGTTTAACGAGGGTTATCGGGACTTCCAATATCACATTGTATCTCAGAAGAAGGAAAGTGAACCAGAATGCAGAGGAGCAGACGTTAGGGGATTGGAATACTCCAACACCAAAAGGCAAAGGACTCAAACCTCGCGTAAGGGCGCCCACCTTTTTTGGCTTTCCTAAAATTGAATATTTTGAAGTTTGAGGAACTTTTGCTGACTGAATCCATCTATAAACCTAATGTTATATATTTCAGGAGCTAAATCAGTTGCCGATGAACAAGTAAGAATTGCCACAACCTTCTCAACTCTGGGTCGACTTCTTTATAAGAAAATCCAATTCATCGAAAACGAGGGAACTTTCGCTAGTTAGTGTTAGAGATTACAATCCAAAACAAAATGAAGATAATGTATTGGCAAGATTGTTAGAAGGATATTGGGGGATGTGGCAGAGGATGAACCAAAGAGGCAGGCATAGGATTGAGGCCGTCATATTTCAGGTATTTCCATAGAGGCCAGAATGAGAAGCCTTCAGAGAGTGACTACTTGATTATGAGACCGAAGAAGGTGAAGTTGGTGGAGCATGATAAACTGTTGAACCTCTGAGGTCATCATCACCTGCAAAAGAAAATTTTGATCAATAGTTAAAGCAATGTACTGAAACATAGTTAAAGGAAACCTGTAGATTGGGAGCTATTGAATTTTTGAGCAATCAAATGATCATCCACTAGTGCCCCAATAGCACGCCTTATCTCTGGTGGATCATCAGTTAATAAGTCATATAAAGAACCTAATTTTTCATCAGGAACAAGTTGATGTCTGCAGGACACTACAGAGACCACATATTAAACAACGGACTCCACAAGGATATGTCAACTTGCTAAAATAGCTATCACACTTTCTTCTACTCCCAGCTGTCTCTTATACACATCTAGATGTGTATAAGAGACAGTAATTCATAATTTGAGTAGTACTTTCAGTGGTGTGTGTTTCACAAGCCCAATCCCCAATAGCACAAAGCCACAGAAATATCAATGTCATCAGCAAGCTCAAGCATCCTTTTGAACGAGGCCAAGGGACAGGACATTATCATCCACTTCATAAAGATTTTGTAGTGCAATGACAGAAGCCTTTCTCACACCAGCAGTCTTCAATTGTTATCAAAATACAGATCAAATATGAGTTTTCTGTACCCCAGGCAATTTGCCCTAAAAAATACAATATTAAGGTTGATTTAAAACTGCAGCTCACTTTGTCATTCAGTGTCCATCCGAGATATTTCAAGTACAAATCCTGGAGGAACAGTGAGGGATATAATAAAATCCAAACACCAAGAGACTGAATGCATGACATTCTGACATTAGGATCCATATCTCGATACTGGTGCACAAACAACCTACAGAAAGTAGTATGTTTAATTAGTTTAAGAGAATGAGCAAGAAAGGGAGAACAAAAGGAACAAGCCTTGAGACCGTTTCCACCATCGAAGTGCTAGATGATACAAGAAACCATGCACACTACATCTGCCAAATTTTAACTGAAACCTCTTAGTTTTCTTTTTTTTTTTTTTTAAATGTGAAACAAGTGCCTGTACATAGGTGTGTGCAGGCATCCAAACAAACACACGTGTGTGCGAAACAGTTGATAAGCCATTGACTCAGGAAAAAGATCAAACGATTGAGGAACCTAGCCAATTCTCCTATTCTGAAGTTCTTGAAAAGGCAGCTGAAACTAAATATGCCATTAACAGTCAAACCAACAACACTAGAAACATGTTAATTGGTCAAGTTAAAACTTACATTACTTAAGCTTACATGCATCTAGGGTTACATGTACAATTGTAATACACATATAGCTTCAACCCATCTCTTGCTAACTAATATTCCACCTAGTGTCAAATGACTTGTGAAAATAAGATTAAAATTCTTAAAGGGTCCATTTGGACGGATGGATGGATTTGGATTGTAGGAAGGATTTCAAATGAATGGCTTTAAACTGCTGAGTGGATTCGAATTTCGAAATGACGTAATTTAAGTAAATTAGAAAGTCGCTTATTTTAACCATTAAAGTGCCTCCCACTTGGTGAATTCAAAATTCCTAACCAAATGCCTTCAACTTGTTTGGATGGCCTAGGATATATTTGGATTTGAAATCCAATACCACCCAATCCCTCCATCCAAATGAATCCAAATGAAAATTTTAACTATAAATACTTTATATGCCAAAAGCAGCCATGGTAACACATGTTTGTCCACTATCTGTTTGTATTTGAGAAGCAGAGCCAGGGGCTACAGTTGCATCATCTTTAAACAATTTAAAATTTTCAACTCTTCCTTAATTTCCACGAGTTGTTAAATTGAAGCCATCATTTTGAACCAGGAAGTTAGTCAAGTTAAATAAAGAATAAACAACAAATCATACAAAAAAAGATCCTACCCAGTGAATAGTTTGTGCATAAGAGACTTTTGTCATTGTTATCCTTTCATGCATCATGGATAGCCTCTTAATTGGGTGACTCCACACGAGGACCATCAGTTCTTTATTTCTTTTCGGCATTTAATTGCCTTTGAGTAGTTTCTCACTGTGCACCAAGTATTTTGGCAACATTTATGAAGGACGTGACAAGTTGAAGCCCCATTAATGAAGCAACCTGACGATAAACTCTTGGAGGAGTACTATGATGCAAGGGCATAAATTATTAACTCATCAAATAAATGAACCATTGAAGGGTATTTGATAATCATGGAGATTCGCACACTTGCCATGATAATGCAATTATGTAGTTCATGCACTTGTCGAATAAGCCCTGGTTAAATAGTGGTCCATTTTGGCACTCAGCAACTAAACTGTCCCAGAAAGACACAAATTGTCCTTAAAAATCATAGATTCCTTCTTTGAACTTTGATAATCTTCAACTTCGCCCTAAGATTTCATGGCTGTAATGGAAAACTAGGTGCAGAGTTAATGTATTGCATGATATACAATTTTAGATATAAACATAAGAATTGCCATCTGAATTTGGAAAACTTGTTCACGGTATAGTGGTATACAGAGTTTATATGGAGCCTAGAAATTGTGAATCTAATTAAGAAGGATACTTTTCTGGCCAAATTAACAACAGCAACTACTATGTTTTTCAACATCAGTCTTATCCAGGAATTCTTCTTTAATGTTATACTTGGCTCCACATGCCTACCTAGTCACAAATTTCATCTCTGGTTAACTCATTATATTGGAGCATCAAAATACAGTGCAAATTTCCCTCCTTGCCCTTGCACACTCCCAACCAAAAAAAAAAAAATGTTGGAAGAATGTCACAGCAAGCTGTCTGAATTATTAAAATACAACACCAAATCACCTCAAAGAGCATTGTTAGTAGTTCAACTGTTGCAGGCTTTGGGTGTTTCTCATATCTTTCAACCCAATGTTGAACAACTAGGCAATTTAGTTTCCCATTCCTTTAATAATTTCTGCACTTCGAATAAAGTTAAATCCTCTTAGAATCAATCTCTTTATGTATACCCAGTGAAAAAAAAAAACATCAACTGAAGTAAACATGTACAAGAGGCATATTAGATACTATAGGACATCAACAACAAAAACAACTCAGAGTACAAAAAGAGGAAATTTAAACAAATCATCATTACGAAAATTTACGGAACAGTTTACTATGTAATAACTGGACCAATCAGTTGGGCATCATAGACTTCTTAATTTTGCAAGTTTAACAATCAGACTGAAGGTAAAGGTGCATAAACTGAGGCCGAGTAGACAACTGCGCAAATTATAAAAGCTAACTCTGCTAGAAGCCTTTAATAGTAAAAACTACACCTACAAATTTGGGCAGCAACCGTCAAGTCACAACACACAACATCGTGAAATTGGTATTTGGTTCTATGAACTAATCCACCATGTCAAATCATTGCAACGAAGAAGAAAACGAGACCTCTGACTAAAAATATACACATCAAAAAAAAAAAAAAAATAACAATAACAACACACCCCAAAACCAATTGAGAAATGAACCGATAATACTCTTGTAAATCTACAAATCCGTACTGTAAAAGTAGAATCCTCAATTGTAGTTTCGAGAAACCCGTGATGCGCCAAAGGAATAAACCATAATCAAACTACAGTTGCGATGACAAAACTAAAGTATACCAAACAACCGCTAATTAGGCTTCCGTTATACACATCTTGAAGCACCGTCAGTAGCCCTATTCCGCTTGGTTCTGGCGCGAGATTCTTCAAAGTCGTCACAAGACTCCTCCTCTGCCTCCTCGCTGTCGTTAATATCTCCGCGATTGCTATTCGCCGCTTTCCTCCGTGGCTGTGGTTGTGTTCGCTCATCGTTCGCCCTATACTGAGACCTGGCTCTTTTCTACTCACAGAAAAAAGAAATGAGACAGCAAATTGGAAAACCTCATGAATAATAACCAAAAAAAAACTCCAGTAATTTCTAACCAAATCAAATAACCGGACGGCGAGGAAGGATCTCCGAAGCGACTTGCTGGTCTTCCATGACGCACACTTGAGGTCTCTCCCTGAAAGGCTCGAGGATCACAGCTCTCTGTTAGTACGCTGTACCGGCGAGAGAGAGACAGTGAATGTTTAGGTCCGGTACTGGTGGCGAAGGAATGGATCTTTGCCTAGGGTTAGTGAGAGAAAGAGTTCCCGCCAAGAAACTCAGGATAGAGAGAGTTGTAGAATAAAATGGAGCAGCCGAATTCCGAGCTTTTATATACGACAGTTTCTTACTTCAGAAGCCTCTGCCCCTCAACGGACCGTTGTTGCATTGTATTTTATTTCCCTAGAGGATATTTGCCCGTCTGGCCCGTCTCCCGCTATAATTTCTCTTGGGCTTAGTTTGGGAGTTTTAGGAGAGAAAAGAAGAGAAGGGAAAAACTCAAGTGAGAAGGGGAGAGAAAAGAAAGTAAGTGATTTTAATAGTGTTTGGGAGTTTATGAAGGGTTTATGAAAGATTTAGGATATGTATGGAATAAAATTTATTTGTATTAGTGTTGAATGATAGATTTGGAAAATCAAAAAAATATTTAGAAACCAAGTTTTTGTTTCCTTCCTTTTCTTCCCATAAGTGGGAGGAAAGCTATTACTTATGTGGAGGGATGTTACTTCCCACCATTTCCTTTCCTTTCTTTCTATCTCAAACTCCCAAATGAAGGAAAAATGTCAACTTCCCTTCCTAATTCTTTCCCTTCTGTCCATTTCCTTCTTTCCAAATATAGTATTAGGAGTGTTCAAACCCAACTTAACCGAAAATTCGATCCAACCCGAATGAATTTGGGGTTAAATAGATTGGATTTTCAGGTTTTAGGTTTCCCAATTTTTGTAGGATTGGGTTAGGTTTTATTTTTAAACCAACCAAATCCGAATAAACTTGAATACTCGATTAATGGAATTTTGTTATTTTTAAATATGCTACTAGTATTTGAACTTCTTTCATGAATTTATTTTTTTGTTTTTTTTATAAGTTTAGGGTTTCGGGTTAACTCAAAAACCCGCCCGACTAATACTTGGGTTGGATTACTATATTAGGCCTTGGGTTGAGTTTTAATTTCTTCACCTGAAAACCCGATCCATGAACACTCCTAATTTTACTAGTGAAGGCACACGCACTATGTAATTAATTAAGAATGTGTTTGCATCTGAATTTGAAAAATGAGTTGAAATATGTTTATTTGTTATTAGAACTATTTGGAAGATTAAAATTGACTAATTTCAATTCACTCAGGCTTAAAAGTATAAAATAAATGATTTTAAATAATTTTCTAATTTAGTTGATACAGATCTAGATAATTTATTTTGACAGGGAGGTAGATTCCAATAAGGAGATAAATTCATCAATTCAAACACAATATAATAATATTGAGAAATTTTATGGAATAAAAATATTTAGATAAGTAGTTAGTTACTTTATTTAGTCCTTGCAATGATGAGGTAATTACTCACATAATTTTAGATTGTTTAGGGAAAACTTAGGAAGGGAGAAAGTATTGGACAAATGGGTCTCCTTTATTAATAAAAAGATCCTTGATCAAAAATAATCTTGATTTTTGTTAGCGTGATGTTGTATGTTAGAACTATTTAACAAAGTTGTTACTATTTTCTTTTCAAAAAAGCAAAGGATGAATAAAGTAGGTCCAAATATTTGCGTAACCCTTGCTTAATCTTCGTAATTAAGTGAAGAACAAAAGATGCCAAGGAATACAAGGGCTAGAAGTTGGCTTTTACTTTCATTAGAATTAATTCGGGTGGGAACAAATTCACAAAATTGACTTATTCCTTTTTTAATAAGTGGAATAATAAATTTATGGACCGAATTTTATTTTAGAATGTGGCATCTGAAGGTTTATTAGCTATGACTATGGTCTAATTTTTATATTGCCATGTCATTTTACAGCTCAACTTTTAACTTCAATACCCTCTTATCTATTATACATATCTAGATGTGTATAAGAGACAGTTAATAAATAAAAGTCTCTTTACACATCCGAATTAATATCAGAGAAATCGTAATTTAATAAGATTTTACGTGAAATAATTTTGATCATTGTTTATAAATGTATGACTTTATAAATGATTTTCCCTTAACCTCTTCTCACCATTTAGTCATAGGACACCTATTTTTAGCTATGGTGTTTTCATAACCCAAAAAAAAAAAAAAAAAAAAAAAGCAAACATGATTTTGGAAAGTTCTCTAAACCGACATGTTAAGGCTTCAAATAAATGACACAAAATTTCCATTCATTCTCAATTCACATAATTTACCCCGTGGATGCATGTATTAACTTTTAGAATACAAGGTGCATCTGGCCAACCAAGATCCAAACAAATTCCGCAGTATAATCTTTGGATCCATGTTGCACAAGTCAATCCCCATAGTGGAGTATCAAAGCTTTATTTGACTGTCTTTAAACTAGACCCAGATTCCCCGAAGAACTGATACACATTGGTTTTGACGGGCATGGTGGGCATGATCAGGAGGTGCTAGCCATGGATTCAATTAGAAGCTGGTAACCTTCAGGAACAGCTGACTGCGTCAGCACACATTCTGATTTATGCCAATGCAGGGACATCAGCATTGATGTCCAAAAATCTAGCCAGCAAGAGAAGCAGATGGAAGTCAGAAATTCGCTTCACAAATGGGAGACTCTTTGCTTTGTCCAGATGGTTTCTCAAAGCTTTCATGGTGACAGGAACCTTTCTGTTCTCCATGGGAAATGTTGATGAAAGAGGGCCCTGCATCATGAACAATTTGGCTTACGTTAGAAGCATCAATAGCATATGGGCATGCAAATCTACAAATTTTAAGTTACAACCACAAATTCATAAGTTTGACAAACAAATAGAACTATGATGATAAGTCTTTGCTCCCTTTTTTTTTTTTTAAAAAAAATTATGAATTATGGCATCCAAAGCAGATAGTTATCACTGCAGAACTCTGGTTTTGTTCATGGTTCATCAACCCAGGGAAAAATATTAGATTCTAGTGGGACTACTTCTGGTGTATTGGGAACTAATAACTCAATTTAAGCACCATAGCAGTAGCATAAAATGTCTAACATAGCTAGGAGTAAGAGTTCAGGTATATAAGATGAGCAATTGCAATCATCCATACAATTTAGTAAAATGCCTGATCGAATCATCAGTACATCTGGATTAAGCCGAGTCCCAATGAGAATCCACCATTTTTTCTGATTGATCTCATTAGACAGGATACAAACACCCATCATGATACAAAAATGCATCATATGACAAAGGTACCATAAACTTGAAGCCATAACCAGGGCTACAATGCACATACTACTCTTATGAGACTACTTCCCAGATTTGAATACTACATTAACCCTAGACAATTTTCTGCAGGCCTTAAATAATATGCATTTGTCAATCAGAATGTTATGTCTTTAAACATCAAATCAAAACCTTCCCTCAAATTCTGTGAACCAATATATACAACGTTATTTATGAGTAACCAGTATTTAAACAAGGAATCCTTCTTCAAATACAAGCTTAAAAAAGGCAAAGTAGAAAGTTGATGGAAAGTGAAAATAACGACTAAAGGATTAAAAATCATGACAGCATGTAGGCAGGAGAGAAAGAAGAAATTTTCAGAAAAGTTGAATAAAAAGTAAGTTGAACAATAACAAACCAATAGTATACACTACAATGTCCTAGTGACTAGGTCATTTATGTATAAGAGTTTGGAATTATCTTATGAAAACTGAATTTGTCTTGGTTAAATTCAAGATGTGGGGTATAACTATCTTTTTCCCTTCACTATGTGGTTCCCTATCTACATTGCTTTGAAATACAACAACTCTCAACAAATGGAACCTGCATCTGGTTAGTCGTACTTCACCATATCATCAGATTTTGCAAAGCTCAATTAAGAATTTTCCCGCCCAACCCGCAATCCCAAAAAAAAAAAAAAAACTTTGAAAAATAAACAATTATACTACTTTTGACGCACCTGGTGATCAAAAATCTTGACAACCACCAAGAAGAAATCATTATCAACCTCCTTAGTATCCTTCACTCCAACTACAACATCCTTCTTCATCCTGGATAGGTGACAAATCTTCGGATCAAGCCCTTCAGGAATCACAGTCTCGAACCAACCTTCCTTGAACAATCTAATACACATGTCACTCATCTGAAAAGCCTCAAAATGCACATCAGCACCCCCATCCTCATTCACCTCCAGCTTCACCACTGCGGTAACCCACTCCTTTAAATCGCTCTCACCGTGCAACTCCACAGCCTGCAAAATCTCCGCATTCGACATCGTGTAGTCCTTCTTGTCCTGACTAATCGTCTGCGTAAATATGAATCCTACTCTCCTCATCCCCAACCCCACAGCTATCGCTTCCACGAATCTTTCCTCATTCGGATCGCGCAAAAGAATCAAATTACCCTCCGTCCCCTGCTGCGGCGGCTCGTAGATGAAATCTACCTCGACTTTCCCCTCGGGAGACACCGTCCCGTACATAAACCCCCCGCGCTTCACCGCAAAGGCTAGGGTTTCATTCACATAATGCTGAAAGGCGTTGGCGGTGTCGCGATCGAAGGAGACTAATTCGACAGTGAGGATTCTCCTGGCGAGTAACCCGCATTTGAGGACAAGCGATGAGGTCGTCCATGGTCATGTTCTTGCCGAAGGAGCCGGAGGGGTGAACGGGGGGCCCACCGGCGACGGTGCGTTCCCCCTAGCAGAAATGGCGAGTGTATAATGGAGCCGTGGGTGAGATTGAAGGAGGAGATTGGGGTTCTGGGATTGGACATGTCGGTGAATCTGGAGAGGTCGTCTGGGGTTTTGGCTAACAAGAGACTCTGATTGGTGGAGAGGGTTTGGGATTGGATGGGAACCCGAAGTTGGGATTCGATTAGGGACTTGAGCTCGCCGATTGCGGATTGCGGGTTATCGATTTTGAGTCTCTCCAGGCCATCTCTGCTACGAATTCTCAGTACCAACATCTTCTCTACCGCCGGTTGCCGACGATTAATTTCTCTGTTGGTTATGACTTCTGAATGTGTGTTTAAAATTGGGATTTTGTAAATAACAGCGATGAATATATATATAGAGATGATGTGTGTACATTTGGTAGGCAGTGTATTGGGGGTTCAAGCAAGACGATCAAAATCTGGTCTAATTACAAAAGGAGACCAACTCTAAGGAGGACACAAGGTATATTATAGAGCCGTACAAGTACAATCTTAACTCGTGTCTACTTACTTTCTCTAAGGTAGAAGGTTCTATGTTTTTCTTTGCTTTGTAACCGTGATTTTTATTTATGGTACGTAAATGTTATGGTACTAAATTCTAATTAGGGTTAAATATAGTATATATATATTTTTTTTAAATTAAAAAGATTATTTTGCACTAAATTTTTTAATATTTTTTACACATCTAGATGTGTTTTTAAGAGACTAATTTGTATAATAAACAAATTTAAAAAGATAAATTTACACCATCCAGATTAAAAAGTCATCTAACCTCCTTAACATTTAAGCTTAAATTTCTAGATATCCCCTTAGAGACATTTTGATGTTTTAATACATTGGAATAAAAATAAAATTCAATAATGTTATCAATATTGTTAAAATATAAATATGCTCCAAATTAATTACTAATATTCTAATTCTCGAATTATATTTCCTTCAATATTTAAAATTTAAAAATATGGTGAAATAATTAATTTTAAAATTTTTGATAAATTATTAAAGGTATTTCATCTAAATTATTTTACTTTAAGTTTTTATTTATATGTTCTATTTATTTCACATAATTTAAGTTATTAGTAAAATTATATTAACAAAGGAAAAAAGTAAGAAGAAAATCACTTAAATAAACATAAACAAAAGCTAAAAGAAAATAGAATGATATAGTTTTTACAAATGATTATAAGTCTAGTATATTTAAAAATTTACTTTTACATGAAAATAAAATATAATAAAAAGACTAAAAAAATACATATAGTGTTAGGAAATTTTTATATTTAAATTTTTTTTACAAATATTTTTCAAAAACCTATTGTTGGTAGACATTATTATATTTTTAGTTATTTTGACAATACAGTAAACCTCCTTAAGATTTAAGTTATTTTGCACAACCGTAAATTCTCTAATGTTATTTTTTTCTCACTTTATCCATTCTGTCAGTAATTTGACTATTAAAAAGTAAAAAAATGACATTTTTATTCCAAGACAATACAAGTAGTTCTCCGTACATAATTTGTCTTTTTGTTTCTCCAAAAATAACTAAACTTGTCAATTGAGCTCCTGAAAAGTTAAAAACTTTTGATTTAGCCCCAACCAAGAAAATTTGGTCTTATTTGTCCCTCGTCTACTCAAGCCCCAATTCCATCTATGAAATACTATGGATTTAATAGGCTAATGAAATACGTATTTTTCTGGAATTAGAATAGTCAAAATTTAGTCTGAAAAAAGATATACAATGCTGTTGTATTACAAATTCCATTATCCAACTTTTATGAGAAATCTACACAACAATGTACATTAATTTTTTCTTTATTTTTTTTTGTTGTTGAAATATATCCAAGGAGACAGAATTCGTGTTATCAATCACAACTTATGAAGAGTAAATCTTAGTTACTCACTCCACAATGTGTGAAGTGGGTATGACTGTCATTGAAATGACTGAAAACCAGGATGATTCTATTACTTTTCAATCATCCAACGGTCAGAAATACTCATTCTACAATAAAGAGTGAGTAACAAAGAATTTTTCACTTATGAGAGTTAAAATATTGGCATACTATTATATAGATCAATAATTTTATCAGTCAAATTAGTTCTATAATTGATTGAATCACGATTTCTACCAAAAAAAAAAAAAGATAAAAAAAATTGTGAAGATCGTATAGTCAAATATTATGTTAAGAATCATTATTTACTGTGGGCATCCTAATGAATAGTGTAAAAAAAATTAGGAAAATATTACAAGGTCAAAATTATATACATAAGAGATTAAAAATAAAACAATGGACAAAAAAAAAAACAAAATGAAGAAATTGACAATAAAATGTCTTCAAACAACTTATGCAATCAAACCATAAATTCATAAAGTTAAATACTTGCATAGGTTAGGCTCTTTTTCTAATACACCTTACCAAAATATAATTCACAAATACAATTTTTTTAAAATTATAACAGTTAATAATGTAATTTGTTACATATATATGCTATATATAATATTTGAAAATAAATAAGTTTAAATTTTTTGTCTTAATTTTGACTCATTTTACACTGTCCAAATATCTCGTACAAATTGAATGATAAAATATTTACGAATAAATTCGGTTTTAAAAAATATTGATGTACTGATCAAAATAAAATTGTTGATGTAATTTGATAATTTTTATGAATTTTAGTTATTTAAATATAATATATGATTAGAAGAAATTAGAGAAAAGTATACTATAGAAAATCTACTAAGATGTTTATGCACATTGTATGCACCAAGAGAATAAATTTATAAGCTCTATGTGATACCTAATTTGGGTCCTATTGGAGGTTTCATATGACACCCACCACCTCTCTTCCTTGGTACACACATTATACATAACATCTTATTCTATATAAGAAATTTCCACCCACAAATGACAAGGTACAACTTTTGGTACAAAAAGAATAAATGTCACAAATTTTGAGGACAGAAACTTTTAAAAATGAATTGAAATGAAATATTTAGAAAGCACTAAATATTATGAACCGACGACTCCACAATTATTCCTAATTTGTTCGAAATTTCCCGTGAGAACTCCGATGGCTCCCTTCCTTTTCATCGACTGCCCACACTCTCTAAAAAAGACATTTGGGTTGACAAGCTTGTTGGAAAAATTACACTACGTACTAAAAATGGAAATACTACGAACAAAAATACACAAAAACACAAATGCACTTACTAATTAACAATAAAAGAAAAAGAGAGTTCGTTAGTGATAAAACCCATTCGAGATACACTATGGTAGGCGCTTTCTTCAAAGTAGATTTACGCCGCTACCTTGGTGCAAATAGCAATGATGACGTCCTACTTCCAAAATACAACAAATCACACAAAGATCTTTTAATGTGCACTCAAATAGAAAATCAAAAGAATTCTAAATCTCTCAACTGCTCTTGTAAGAATTTAGAATAAATATATAACAAAAGTTTGGAAGGAAGAGAAGAATAAAACTTCAAAATTGGAATGTAGGAATATTGAAATAATAATCACTTTAGACTGGTTGGATATTTATAGAGAATGAGATAATGCCAATGTACCTTTACCTAATGGACATGTACTTTCATGAATCATCCAATGGATGTATTCTTCCATTCATGAATAGACATAAATATTAGAGATGTGTCTTCTCATTCATAAGTCATATGACTATTCATTAATAGTTACATTTCAATGGTAACATCCTAATAGATGTGTCTTCTACATCAAAGAGATGTGTCTAGGAATAATATTAAATATAATATATATATATAATATTATTTTTACGTAAAGGCACATTAAATATTGATTCACTTATAAATTAAATGCAACAATCCCTCACATGATTCAAAATTTGTTCATATAAAAGTAATCTTTTACAATGCAATTGGTGAAGGTGTCTTGTGGATTTGAACCTCACTTAGTATGAGAAATTCCATTACTCGGAAGAACCATAGTGAACTTGTGTCTTGAACTTGGATCTTCTAATCCAAACTTCAATTAATCATACACATAATACGAGATTTTTTGTCGAGTTCATTAACGGGATTGCGCATTAACGGCCTTGCGCTAGTATTTTGATTCTTGAGTGCTCTAGAGAAAAGCCTAATCTCATAGGTTGTGGCCCTTACAACCACACTCAAATAGGTGAATTCCTCAAGGATATGTGTAACTAAAGCATATCCTACATAGTTTGTTACGAATTCATTCAAAACATAAACTCTTATTTACCACTACACTAAGTACCATAAAATCACGGTAAGACTAAAAATAAAGGTATGGTACTTCTCCAATTACTAAATAACTTGTTTTTACCACATTGAACCTTCGTCTTGGGATTTCCAGTCAGAAAAGTTGGGTTGCCACTGTCAGTAATTTCTAATTTATGAGCTTCAGTTCTATTCGTACTGAAAATTCTTTGACTTGCTTTTTAGCCAGTCCCTTAGTTAACAGATCCGCAATGTTTCTTGAAGATGAAATATAATCCAACGCAATTACTCCATTTTTAATTAAACTCATAATAGCTTTCTGCTTTAAGCGCAGATGTCTCTTTTGCTAATTTGAATTCTTTTGCTTGCATTTTGCAATAGTAGCTTGATTATGACAATGAAGGCAGACTGTAGGAATCGACTTTTCAACAATGAGAATATCCATTAATAAATTCTTAAGCTATTCTACCTGTTGTGATGTAGCATCTAATGCTATCATCTCGGATTCTATAGAGGATCGAGAAATACACATTTGCTTAGAGGATTTCCACGCAACTACTACTCCACCTAATGTGAAAACATATCCAATAGTGGCTTTGGTCTCATATGAATCGGAGATCCAATTTGCATCGCTATAGCTTTCGAGCACCGCGGGATAACCCGAGTAATGTATACAATGTGATACGGTACCTTTTAAATATCTAAGTATCCTTTCCAATGCAGTCCAATGACTCTTATCAGGATACAATTACTTGTATATCTACTTAATCTTCCCATATATTGTATATATATCAGATCTTGTAGTATTTGTGAGATACATGAGATTACCTATAATTTATACATATAATAATTGGGAAACAGGCTTTCCCATATTTTTTCTTAGTCTTATATTGGGATCATAAAGAGTATTCAAGGGTTTACAATCATATTTATAGAATTTTTTAAATATTTTTTCAATATAATGTGATTGTGTAATTGTAATACTCGTTGGATTTCGTAAACTCATAATTCCCAAAATAACATTAGCCTCTCCTAAATCTTTTATGTCACAGTTATTTGACAAGAATCTTTAGTTTTTTTAATAATTCTCATATTACTACCAAAGATGAGAATATCATCTACATAAAGACATAATATAACACAACCAACACATTTTTCAGAGTCATTAATTAGAAAACCATTTAATAAGATAATTTGATCAAATTTCTCAAGTCATTGCCTTGGGGCTTGTTTCAATCTATATAAAGATTTTACTTAGTTTACAAACTTTATTCTCCTGTCCAGGTACGACAAGTCCCTCCAGTTGTTCTGTCTCTATTACACATCTAGATGTGTATAAGAGAAAGGCGGTTTCTAAATTCCATTTGAAATTTCTAATTTATATATGGATGTCAAAGCCAAAATGATTCGTATTGTCGTCAATTTTGCTACTGGAGAATAGGTATCAAAATAGTCAAACCCTTCTTTTTGGATATAACCTTTTGCAACTAGTCTTGCCTTGAATTTTTCTATGGACCCATCTGACTTAAGTTTCTTTTTAAATATCCACTTGCAGCCAATAGGTTTTCACCCGTTGGGCAATTCAGTTAAGACCCAAGTCTTATTACTAATTAAAGACTCTATTTCAGAATTTATTGCTTCTTTCTAAAATGTCCAATCTATAGATGACATGACTTGTTTGTATGTTTGAGGATCCTCTTCTATTAGATATGTATAAAAATCATTTCCAAAAATTTTCTCTACTCTTGCTCTTTTACTTCCATCTAGGACCTTCCATATTGATTTTTTCTTCTTCATCATGCTCTACCAAAATTGGCATGCAATCAGAATATTTAGGTTTATTTATTGTATTTTTAATGTTAAAATATCCTCAAAAAATGCAACATCTCTTGATTCTGTGATAGTGTTTACATTTATATCAGGAATTTTGAATTTTATTACTAAAATCCTATAAGTAACACTATCTTGGGAATAACCCACAAGAACTCCATCAATAGTTTTAGATCCCAATTTCTGTCCTTTTAATTTTTGAAATTTTTACTTTTGCCAAACACCCCCACATTCTTAAATAATTTAAATTGGGTTTCCTCTCTTTCCATAATTCATATGGAGTTGTGTTTAACACATCTATTTATGAGGAACTCTATTTAGAATGTAACATGCAGACAAGAGTGCTTCATTCCATAAATTATTAAGAAGCCCATAACTCAATAACAAAGTTCTATTTTTTTCTCTCCGCTACAGCATTTGATTGAGGTGTGTAGGGGGGAGATCACTTGATGGATAATACCATTTTCATTACAGAAATTTGAGAATGTTGTAGAAACACATTCTCCTCCCCTATCTGAACGAAGGATTTTTTTTCTCTTTCCCTTTTGATTTTCTATTTCATTTGTGTATGAAGTGAACATAGTCAAAGTCTCATCTTTTATTCGAATAGGAAAAACATAGCAATATTTAGTAAAATCATCTATAAAAGTAATAAAGTATTTCTTACCATTCCTAGAATAAACTTGAATATCGCAGACATCACTATGTATGAGATCTAAAATTGAAGAATTTCTAGTTTCAGATTTAAAAGACTTTCTTGGTAATTTAGATTGCACACAAATTTCACATTTTTCATGCAAGTTTATGTTAGATTTAGGAATAAGATCTAATTGCATCATTCTCTTAATAGATATATTCTTAACATACCCTAAACGACCATGCCAAATATTAGGAGAATACACAACATTATAAAGAGAATAACTACTATCACTTTTATTATTATTACATAATAACATTCGATACATTTAATTTGAAAATACCCTCAAGTACATAACCTTTACCAATGAAAGATTTATTCCTATTAAGACTCAAATAATAATTTATATCCATATCTAATAAGAAGAGAACCACTAATAAGATTTTTCTAATATCGGGTACATGCTGTATCCTATGAAGAGACAAATTTTTCCGAAATTAGTAATAAATCTATTATTCCTTCTCCCATCACTTGTGCAACAACAGTATTACCCATGTTTACGGATTTTCCATCAAGGACCTAATATTGTGACAACAAAGATCGGTCACACACAAACATGAATATTTGCACCGGTATCAATCCACCAATCAATAGATGTACACACTATATTGACCATAGGAATGAGTGGAACAAACCTTTCGTCAATCTCATTTGTTACAACATTGACTTGAGAATCGTTGACCATAGGAATGTCTCGAATGCTTTTTTGCCTTTGCGATGTTGTCAAACTCTGGCCATATGTCCAGGTTTTCTACAATAGATACAAAACAACATCTCTTCTTTTTCTTATTAACATCGGATGGATTTTAAAAAAAATTATCTTTTGAAAACTTTCTTTTTTTAGAATTTAAATTTTTTCGTTCAACAATGTTTATTTTTTCCTTAAACTCAATGGACATTTTATGTTTATCTCTTTGTTTTTCTTCAATTTGAAGAGAAACAATCAAACTGTTCATGGTTGGAGTTTCACGTTTGTGTTTTAGGGATAAAACAAAAGATTTCTATTTTGGAGGAAAATTTTCAAGTAAAGCACCCACATGAAAATTTTCACACATTTCAATATTTTTCTGATTTAATTCATGAATAAGATGTTGGAAAAAGTGTGCTTGTTCTACTACAGATTTATTATCATTAATTTTAAAATCTAAATATTTTCCAATAATATAGTTATCAAATCCTTCATCTTCTTTACCATATTTCTTTTCTAGTGCATTCCACAATTCACATAAAGTTTTTGTAGTGCGATTAATATTGTAAAGATTGCTAGATAAAGTTGATAAAATACGACCATGACAAAAATAGTCTTTATCTACTTCATTTTCAATTCCAATTTTGTCAGTTGAATTAGAATTAGAATTCTTATTTAAAGGATCAATGGGATTTGAGATGACAGAAAAAAGTCCTAAGGTTGTTAACCAATAACGTATTTGACTTTGCCATCTACGAAAATTTTGTCCAGAAAACATTTATGGTTTTGTAGAATTTTGTTCTTCTAAAGCAACCATTTCTTTTTTTCTTTTTTCTTTTTTTAAAAAATTTATTACTTTGAACTTGTTGGAAAAATTACATTATTAAAGATGGAAATATTACGAACTAAAACACAAATGCACTTATGAATTAACAGTAAAAGAAAGAGAGAGTTTGTTAGTAATAAAATTCGTTCGAGAGACGCTATGATAGGATACACATTTAAAGTAGATTTTCGCCGCTACCTTAGTGCAAATAGCAATGATAACGTCCTTCTTTCAAGATACAACGAATTACACAAAGATCCCATTCTAGTCTAAATTTCTCAACTGCTCTTGTAGGAATTTAGAATAAATATATAACAAAAGTTTGGAAGGAATAGAAGAATAAAACTTCTAGATTGGAATGTAGAAATGTTGGAATAATAATCACTTTAAACTCTAGGAAGGATATTGTATAGAGAATGAAATAATGCAATGTACTTTTTCCTAGTAGACATGCACTTTCATGAACACTCAATGAATATAAGAGTGTTCTTCCATTTATGAATAAACATAAATATTAGAGATGTGTCTTCTCATTCATAAGTCATATAACTATTCATTAATAGTTACATTTTAATAGTAAATCCTAATTAGATGTGTCTTCTACATTAAAAAGATGTGTCTAATAATAACATTGTAGACATATAATATTATTTTTACGTAAAAGCACATTAAATATTGAATCACTTTAAATTAAATTCAACGGAGTCTTGCGCCACGGTTAGTTAAAAGCGCTGCGTAAGACTGGAACATGCGTGCGCATTATTTGCTCGAGGATGATGAAGTAATTGGAATCGAAGTTTTTACCGCTTCCGGGATCCATATCCACCACCGTTGTTGTGGTGTCGTCGGATAGGTTTTGGTATTTTGAGTGAAGAGATGGGTCTCCATCTCCTTTCCCTGTGAAGTTGTATAGCCTGTTGCTGAATTAATAAGTTGCAGTGCCCTGTTTCAATTATGTGCCCCACCTACATGATCATTGATTTCAGTAACGTAACTAAGCTTCATGAAAATGCAGTACGAGGAACTTCATAGTGATAGTATAGGATTGGTAGAGGTGCGGTTCCAGGTGATAGTTCTTATTATATCTTCCGCTTTAATTTATTACATATGATATGACTCTTCATAGTAATTTTTTCTTCAGACCGCCACCTGCACAAAGCACGACAAACTCCCGAGACACAGAAAACTACAAAACACACAAACAAGAGATGTCCCATGAGTTTTATTCTCGTCTATTGGAATCTTTTTGAACTCAAATCCAGTTAAGAGGGTGCAAATTTTCAATGTAACGAGCTGGAATTCGAGTATTTAATCCCATATGCATGTTATTTTATTTTCTTGAAAGCAACCGGAATCCTCCATCGTGATTGGTTGCTTATTAATTTTCTTTCTGGATCATAAAATGTATTACAACTAACAAATTGTTTCATTGTATTAATAAATTAGAATACTGAAGTTTGGCATGTTTTGTCTTTTTTTTTTTTTAATAAGCATTGACTTTTTTTTGTTTTACATGAAATGTTATAAGAGACAGCTGTTAAAATGTCCATGCATATTCTCATTTCTCTATATTGGCTGAGAATTTCACTTTAATTGACACTAGCATATCGAATAAATGAATTCATTCTGCCCTCTGATCAAATTAAACCTTCCTCATTTCTCTCAATTTCCAACGGCTTAGGGTTTTATGTTATATTTTTTCTGTTTGCACTTATATTATTACATTATGTGATAGAATGACACTTGTCTCTCATTTAATATTTTCTTATACCTTAAAAATACGCATGTCATTCTATCACATTATATAATACAAGTGTAATAAAAAAAATGTAATAGAAGATTCAAAGCTGTTTCTGTCATAGAGCTGTTAAGTATCATTCCAAGATTCCTCCGTTGTGATTTTAAAACTAATTATTCTATGCATAATTGTTTTTAGCCTTTAGGTGTGTCTGAGTATAACATTAATTGCAACAAATGTCAACGACTTAGGAGATGAAATATCAGTTTGTTGACTACACTGCAATGTTAACGAATAGAGGAACGAACGTGCATATGATCGTGAGAAAATGTAATTACTTCACTACTTCGTATTGTGAAAGTCATAACAAGAACGTTCCTAGTAATTTCGTATCTGTTTCCATTAATGCATCTGTACTTGGACATATTCACACATACCAGAAATAAAAATAAAAATAAAAGAAGTTAATATGTCTATAAGGCCTCTATTCGATAACGGTTGCAATCTTTCTCATTGTCTCTTAAACACATCTAGATGTTAATATTGTATAAGAGACAGTTGATAGCTCTTTGTAGATATTTAGGGATGCTGTTTCTTTTCAAGTATTAATACAATTTCTTTAGTACTAATTATCATTGATATATAATTGTAAATGCTGATAAATTGAAAGGCTGAAGAGCCATTGTTCTATACTTGTGCGATTTAACAAGTAATTAAAACAGCTTTCAGTTTATATTGGGAATCTCTTGTACTTGAAGCAAAAGGCTAAAAGAGATGTAGTTTTTTTCGGGCACAAGGGGAATATAAAGTCATCCTTTGAGAGAGTATTCGAATTCTTCTATTAGACATCGATCCCTTCTTCCCGAGCTTACTAAACCTTTGCCATTTTTTTCCATCTTGTTCTTGTCAACACTATTTTTTTTTTTTTTGGCGGAAAACCATTTTAATTACCCACTTTTTCTTATCAATATTATTTTATTAATCAAATTTATTTGCAATTAAATAAGGAAAGAAATTAATAAAAAGTATTTGAAGTGCCTTGTAAAATAACACTATCCACTTGTTCAAAGATTGGATATATACATACATATTAGGTTAGAAATATGTCTATGATAAATATCTAAATGGTAATAATTTATCATTTATCTAGCACGACTAGCTACATGATGGAGTGGAGCTGTAAAAGTGTCACAAGAGTAAATTAAGGAGACAAAAGGTGTTCATTCTCTTCTCTCTTTTCTTTTCCTCTTTCAGTATTAAATTCTCCATTATACACTTGTAATACACAATGTAATAAGATAATATTTGTCTTTTAGTTAATATTTTTTTATATTAAAAATACATATATTACTCTATTTCACAATGTAACTCAAGTATTATCAAAAAGTGTAATAGAAAATCCAAAATTCTTATTAGAGTTCTAATGTATGTACACTACTCACGGATGAGATTTTGAATTATGCCGCTTCTATACGAATATAATTGATGAAGTTGACAAACTAATATTGGCTTGCTTTTCTACGAATATATAGCATAACAAGAATAAGATTCAATACACATGAATTACAACCCACATTCCAAAAAGTTCATTTTTTTCATTTCAACATCAATTTAATACCAAAAAAAATAATCATCAATTGTATAAGAACAGACTATTGGAAAAGGTAAAAGGAAAAGAAAAACACTTGGGGAGAAGTACTTGTGTGCACTCATCTTTAATGCACGGTGCAACTTATACTTTTCATCTAGATGTGTATAAGAGACAGTCCGAATTTGAATTGAAACAAATGACTCAAGCACACACAACAATTAAGACAAAAAAATTTAGAAATAAGTTGTGCTTGCATGCGTATATGCATGTACGATGAAGTATGTGTTGATCAAGGATTGAAGTGACTCTACAATTCTCGCGAATCTCTCCGGAATCTCCCGTGAGTACTCCGACATTTCCCAACCTTACCATGGAGCGGGCGAACTCTGACAAAAACAGTGATGGGTTGATAAGGCGATTCACAAATCTCTTTGCGGAGGTGTTAGTTAGGAGTGCGGCATCAGATTGGAACATGTGCAGGTAACCCTCATTCCTTTTGAGGATAACGTAGTAACTGGTATCGAATTTCGTAGGGGTTATAGGATCCATATTAACAGCG
Organism: Cinchona pubescens; assembly: GCA_025175665.1. Taxonomy (NCBI): domain Eukaryota; kingdom Viridiplantae; phylum Streptophyta; class Magnoliopsida; order Gentianales; family Rubiaceae; genus Cinchona; species Cinchona pubescens. The sequence goes on along the minus strand of JANKKI010000192.1, from coordinate 1,199,491 downwards.
GAAGTGGCTGCAAGGTTGGGACATTTTCTTTTCAAGAATGTAGCGTAGTTTCGGTTCAAAGAACGGTCCTGATCTCCTTTCCCTGTAAAGTTGTACAACCTGTTGCTGAATGTATATTGCAGTGCATACTCCAATTGTGTGCGCACCTGCAGGATGATTTATAACTTAATGTATAGGACTGGAGTATTCATTGTAGACCTATTGGAGATTGTTAATTTTTCGTGGTATGTACCTGATAATACCACAAGGTCGCGGGCATCGAGTCCTTTATTAACAAAATTTTGGTTGAGGGTCGAGAAATTGGAGAAAGGGGACGGAATGTTTGGTAGAACTTCAGATTCTCTGGAAATATTGCCATCTTTTCTGCCGACAGAAGCACTATACATTGGCCTTCTAAACTGCAGCCAAAAAAAATAAAAAAATAGATATACACAATTACATATGAGCCACGTACGAGATCTCATATTCACTCCGCCGTACGGAGTGAATATTATAAACAGTTAAATAATTGAAAAATAATGGGATTCTTCAATTTTTTAGTCATCTCTAATAGTTGTCATATCTATTTAATATTATGGAGTGAGTAGCCAAGATTTACTCCTAATTAATTGTATCTTTTGTAGTACTTAGGTGAACAATTAATTAAGTCTTGCTATATCTACGAATACAGCTAATTGTTATTGCAAAAAAAATAAAAAAATGAGGGAAATTGTATTAATACTTGATAAGAAACAGCATCCCTGGCTGCCAGAGCTACAATATCCGCACAGGATACAGTTCTAGGACATTTTAATTCGAGCGCCTTTTTAATTTCGTCAATGACATCGAAACCTGTATGCTGATAGATTTGGGATTGCTTCCTTCTCTGCCGGATTATTCGCAGTGGAGTTCAGCAAAATTGAGCCATCACATCCCTGAAAAGTAAGCATTCGTTTTGGAGAGTTAATGAACAATCAAGCAGTACTTATACAAGCACGTAGAGATATGCAATGCTACGGAAAAATGTCTTTTCTACTTATTTTACAATGCAGAGTGCGTATTTCTAAACCGTTAAATACTTAAAAAGTGATAGAATTCATACTTTTTGTAAAACTCATCCCACCTTGCGGAAAGAGTAGTACATACTTACTTGCAATCGTGCAAATTGCATGCGTGAGTGAAAAGTAGTACTATGCTCAATATGGGTTCGAGTTGATGATGAGAACAAGAATTGTGATGATTAATATATAGTAATACAGTAATTACCCGGACGAAACAGTCATGAAAATGCATTCTGATGAGCTTGGCGGGCAAGGTATTATTGGCAGCCACACGCTTCCAGGTGATCTCTCTTATAATCTCTTCGACTCCATCACATGATCCCCAGTAGTAATTTGGCCTTAAAACATTGGATTGATAATTTCCTATAACAGAGGAAGCTAGAAAAGCCACCATAGCAATTATCAAGAGATTGCAGATCTTCATTTTTTTAGGAAGCTTAACAATAACACCACTACGTAGTACTACTTTGTATAAACTTCCTTCTAATTTGGTGAGAAACTGAGGTTAATTCGATGTCCTTTTATACTTGTCTAATGGCTTCATTTTGATCTAAGATCCAACAAGTAGATTTTTTTTTTAATTATTTTTTTAAAAATAAAAATGGAGCTGGTCAGATCCACATATATAGCCCATTAATTTATAAAATTCCATATGCCTCAACGGAAATCCTTTCATAATTCAGATTTTACCAATCATGATGAATTTGCCTGACGAGCATATATGGAAGTGGAACAATACTACAATATTTAATTAAGAATTAGCCAGCTACCATGCAAGAGGATCATGTTCTCCGAGTTCTCTGAGCTGTCTGAAATGATAAAATTTCATCAAAAGTCAACCTATTGAGATTTCCGCTGAGGCATATGAAAGAAATTACAGTTACATGAACGCATTTTTCCCTATCGATTTTCATCCAATCCATCGAATACGTATCGATCTTTGTACTGCTAGTGGAATTACGTACTGTATATACTGTGAAAAATCACTTGCAGCCAGGTAAAACATTAATTTGGGTGGCCGCCTAAATATATCCAAAGTTATGAAGCACAAGTTAGTTTATATATTTTATAAAAAATGTAGATCAATGAATTATTGGTTCAAATAATAAATTATTGATTTAATCAGTGAATTATTAATAAAATATTTTTTTATTAATATATAATAAATTCAAAGTATTAAACAAAAGACATATGGTAAAAAATTGATGGTAATACTATATCAAACTTTTAATTGTTGTAAATGAATTTTAAAATATTTAATTTCTTTAAAAACAATGATGAAAAAATATTAAAATAATTAATTTTAAAATCTTATGCATACGTAGTTCTAAAAGTAATTACAATAAAATATATAAAATGTATATTTAACACATAAGAAATTATAACAGAATATATGATCCCATTATAATACTGTAGAACATTATTCTAATGGGATGTCTATATTCCTGTCTCTATACACATCTAGATGTGTATAAGGAATGAGCATTGACTTTTTTTCGTTTACATGAAAAATTATTTGCTTGTTGTTCGAATGTCCATGCATATTCTCATTTCTCTATAGGCTGAGAATTTCTCTTTAATTGACACTGGCATATCGAATAAATAATTCGTTCTACCCTCTGATCAAATCAAACCTTCCTCATATAATTGACACTAGATTACTCCTTGTGATTTTAAAACCAATATTCTATGCATAATTGTTTTTAGCCTTTTGGTGTGTCTTAGTATAACATTAATTGTAACAAATGTCAACGAGTTAGGAGATGAAATATCAGTTTGTTGACTACAATGCAATGATAGCGAATAGTGGAACGTGCATATGATCGTGAGAAACTGCAGTAATTACTTCACTACGTAGTCATAACGAGAATGTTCCTAGTAATTTCGTATCTGTTCCCATTAATGCATCTGTAGTTGGTCTATATTCACACATACAAAAAAATAAAAAATAAAAAATAAAAAATAAAAATAAAGGTTCGAATGGGATATATACGGTTTAATGTCGATTAAGTGTTCAATTTTCTTTATGTGAGTTTAAATAATGATCATATATTTCTCCATACAATTGCTTTATTTTGTATGATTTTTAGGTGTATACTTTGAGTTTCAGCTGTTGGTCTTTTCGAGTATTAATTATCATTGATATATAATTGTAAATGCTGATAAATTTGTAAAGGCTGAAAAGATACTAGTTAGAGATTTGACAAGTAATTAAAGCAGCTTTCAGTTTATATTGGGAATCTCTTTTACATGAAGCAAAAGGCTAAAAGAGAAATGTAGTTTTTCTTGGGCACAAGGGGAATATAAAAGTCGAGGTTTGAGAGAGTATTCGTATTCTTCTTGATAGAAACAATGGATAACATTGTATAAATATTGTGTGTATACTCCAGTAATAATGCAAATAAGCTTTTATATAAGCTTGAGTATATAATATAGAAAATGAAACTAAATAACTTGTGAATCAAGATTAATCAATCACACTAAATCAATACGAATCAAATATACACATTATCATTTTCCCTCAAACTCAAGGTGGTTAAACAGAGACCAACTTGAGTTTGGAAACTAAATCAAAGAAACATTCAGTAAGATGGGTTTTGGTAAAAATATCAGTTGTCTGATCAGGAGACCGGATAGAGAGAAGTTTCATAGTTCGTTGAATAATGTGATGACGAACAAAGTGACACTCAATCTCAATATGCTTGGTGCGTTCATGGAAAATATCATTGTGAGCAATTTGGATAGTACTCTGATTATCACAATGAAGTGGAGTAGAAGTCTGTGAGAATTCTCCATATCCAAAAATAACCAACGAAGCTAGATAAGTTCTTGGGTGGCATCAGTAATAGCACGATTTTCCGTTTCAGTGCTAGATCGAGAGACAATAGTCTATTTTTTGCTACGCCAGGATATGAGAAAGTCACCTAAAAAGAAATGTGCAGAATCCTATAGTAGAGAGCGTCTATCAGTAGAATCCCCCCATCCAATCAGAATTAGAATATGCACACAAGCCAAGAGAAGAGTGGGAAGAAAAGAGAAGACCATGATATAAGGTATCCCAGAGATATCGAATAATACAAAGAACAACGGCATAGTGAGAACTTGTAGGACTAGCCATAAATTGACAACAATATGGACAACATATGCAATATCCGGACGATTAACTATAAGATATACCAAATTACCGACAAGCTGGCGATAAAGAGTTGGATTATGAAAAAAGTGTACCTTCCTCTGGAGTAAGATGCACATTAGCCTCAATATGTGTAGAGGCAATCTTAGTGTCAGTTAACCCAGCACGAACAATAAGATCCGATGTATACTTGGCTTGTGTAAGATAGTATCCAGCAGATGATGAAGATACCTCAAGACCAAGAAAATAATTGAGTAAACCAAGATCTTTCATTTCAAAATGTTGAAGCAGATACTTCTTGAGTTCTATAATGCCTCATCGAGATCATCTCCAGTAATGATCATATCATCGGCATAAAGAAGTAGAAGAATGATACCTTGAGTAGACTGGCGAACAAATAGAGCAGAATCATACAAACTACTTTGGAAGCCAAATTATTCAACTGTACGGCTGAATTTAGAAAATCAGGAGCTTGGAGCTTGCTTGAGACCATATAGAGCCTTGCAGAATTTACACACTTGGCCAGGTTTATCCAGGTGATGGCTGCATATAAATTTCTTCAGAAAGATCACCATTAAGGAATGCATTCTTAACATCCATTTGAAACATGTCCCACTTTTGAACAGCAGGAACCGCATGTAAACTTCTAATAGAGGTTAAACGAGCCCTAGGTGCACAAGTCTCTTCATAGTCAATGCCATATTCTTGTGTAAACTCCTTGGCAACAAGACGAGTTTTGTAGCGATCCACAGTGTCATCAGAGCAAGTTTTGATTTCGTAAACTCACTTACATCTAACAAGAGATTTATCTGGACGAGGGTGATTAACTAAGTCCCAAGTATGAGTTTTCTCAAGAGCCTGCAACTCATCAGATATAGCTTGTTACCAAATATAATTAGAACGAGGTTCTCTATAAGATGTAGGTTCATGTAAGAAAAAAATAGTAAAAAAATAATGAAAATCTCGAAGATGAGTAGATGGTTCTCTGATCCCAGTCGATCGACGAGGAGACAAAAGTGGAGGTGCTGTAGGAGACTCAAGAGGAGTGGATATGTTGGGGTCGGCAACTGAACGTTGATCTTCGGATAAAGTGAGATCGTGGGGGTCAAATGTGGATACCTCTGTTATAGGGACAGTATCAGAAAAAAGATTACGTGTGGGAGAGGTAAAGAAAGATAGTGAAGAGGATGAGGACAGATGAAACTTGGATAGTGCAGAGAATATCTTATGTTCCCAAAAGATAATATGGCGAGAAACTCGCAATCGTTTAGATTAAGGATCCCAACAACGATAACCCTTGTACTCAATACCGTATCTGATAAAATAACATCTGGAATAACCTAACCCGAGGTTCTTATACACATGTTCATGAGGTTGGAGAAGAACAAATCAAGTGCAACCAAAAACTTTCACATTCTGATAGTTCGAAGATGAGTCGTAAAGACGCTAATAAGGAGACTAATTATTCATGACAGGAGATGAAACGCGATTGATGGTATAAACAGCTGTAAGAGCAGCTTTACTCCAAAAGTGCTCGGGACAAGAAGAAGAGAGTAAGAGAGCATGAGTGGTGTCAAGAATGTGTCAATGTTTACGTTCAGCACGACCATTTTGTTGAGAAGCACCTGGATAAGAATGATGAAAAATAGTACCTTCTTCGCGAAGAAAATGAAGAAGAGATGTTTCTTTGTATTCCATGACATTATCAGTTCGAAGAACTTTGAAAGGATAAGAAAATTGAGTTTTGATCATTATGACAAAGTCACGATAAATTTATGGTAACTCAAATTTATGTTTTAGGAGAAAAATCTAGGTAAATTGGGTAAAATCACCAACAAATAATATCAAAATACCTAGAATCACCCATAGTAGGTATTAGGGAAGGACCCCACATTTTTGAGTGTACTAAATCAAAAGGTGCAATTGACATAGACTTACGGATAAGGAATGGTAGTGTATGATGTTTTGCAAGTTGACAAAAGACACAATCAACAAAGTCATTTTGCACAAATCCTATCTGACCACTAGAAATTAAAAATTTAACACGATTTGAAGATGTATGGCCTAGACGAGAGTGCCAGAGACTTAGGGAAGGAATATGAGATGTAAAAGTGACAGATTGTACCTAAAAAGATGACGAAAGTTTGAGATCATCTAACTCAAAAAGACTCCCTACTTTACAACCCGTTCTGAGGAGTTGTCCAGTCTGACGGTCTTGTAAACTACAAACAGTAATAGAAAAATAAACATCAATCCCAAGTTCCACTAGTTGCCAATAGAAACAAGATTTAAAGCCAATTTAGGAACATGAAAGGATTCTGGCAGAGAGAAAGAGGACGTAGGTATTCAGTGCCCATATGATTGACTGACATGTGAGATCCATCGGTGTTTGAATGTACGATATGTGTGAGTGTTGAATGGAGGAAAAATATTAGAATCAGATATCCTATGATTGAAACATACAGAATCAAGATACCATATAGAACGGGAGATAATAGAATTAGCGTTATTGTAAGATGGAAGGAATTTAGGGAGTACCTGTTTGGGTCAATTCAAGATTATCATGAGTTATTGGGGTGTGAGGAGATATATGAGTGATTATAGAACTAGAGGAAGCCATTAGACAATCAATAATGAAGAAAACCAGAGGAATGAGATAAAGAGTATAAAGAAACAGCACCGTAGAGAGTGATTTTGAGAAAACAGATACCACAGTTGAATTCATAAGGCTAAAAACACTGGGAAACCGGACTAAATCGAAATAAAACTAGAAGAGACTAGACCAAACCAGAGTAAATAATGGTTGAATCAAGAATTGGACTAAACTGAACCAACTGTGAACCAGAACTGATTGGAGAACCGACCAACCACGTGTCAGAAATGATGATGTGGCAAGATGGTGTGGCAGAAAACGGATTAAAGTGATGACGTGTAGCCTACGTGTCTGATGACGTGGCCGAGCTTGTTCTGACTGGATGCTAACGTGTGTACACGTGGCACTGAGATGGCTGTATAATTGGATAAAAGCGTGATTTACTGACACGCTTTTGGAAATTGCAAGGAAAGCATGCTCCGTAAACACGCTTTTACCTTCTTCAACCTTTGGAAACAGAATTGATTTTCAGCCGGGTCTATGGACGGGTCAAGAGGGCGTGGAGCAGTTTTCGACCCCCAGAAAACTTGGAAACTGATTGCAAGAGGTTTGGGAACAATTTTTGAAGCTTTCTTGGGACGTTGGAATGACTAGAAATCGAGATAATAACTTGAGATGCCTAAAAATCAAAAGTTAGAACACAAACCGAGTCTTGGAAGAACACCACCGAAGATTGACCAAAAAATGAAAAGATTTAAGCCTCAAGATAAGACTCTGATGCGTACCATGATAGAAATAATAGATAACCTTCTATAAAAATTGTGTGTAATCCACTAATAATACAAATAAGCCTTTATATAGGTTTGAGTATAATATAGAAAAGGAAACTAAATATCTTGCTAATCAAGATTAATCAATCACACTATAAAACAATGCGAATCAAATATACATTTTACATATATACATTAACATTTCTATTTGACATCGATCCCTTCTTCCCGAGCTTACTATACCTTTACCATTTTTTCTATCTTGTTCTTGTCAACACTATTTTTTGTTTTGGCGAAAACGATTTTAATTACCCTTTTTTTCATATCAAGATTATTTTGTGTATCAAATTAATTTGCAATTAAATAAGGGAAGAAATTAATATAAAGCATTTGAAATGCCTCGTAAAATAGCACCCACTTGTTCAAAGCGTAGATCGATGTCACTTTTTTTTAGGTTGGATCGATATCCATATGATGCATAAAGCCAAGGGTGGATCATAGGGAGTGGAAGGGAAGGCCAATTTTGTTAGTTCTAAAATGTTTAAAATTATGTTTTTTTTTATTTTTTAAAAATTTTAAATTATTATAACATTGTTATAAAAAAATTGTTAAATACATTAAATTTCTTTAAGATTTCGACTGTTTTACAGTAAATCCCTTAACATCATTTTTTTCACTTTGCCCTTTTTATTAATTTAATTCAGCTAAATGTCTATTATAAATTATTAAATGACGAAATTGCCATTAACTCTTTAAGTACCAGAATAGAAGCATTAGGGGCTATTGCAGGCAGGATTGTGTTGCCCCGCTCCAGCAGCAGTTGGTGAGGACGGTGACTTTGCCGCCTTAGCCGGTACTAGAAAACATTTCCGGCAACATTTTTTATAAATACTTATCTGGCTGAACTCCAATTTGTGTTAAGAACCCAATTTTATGTCAAAATAACCCATAAATCATCAAAAAATGGTTAAACAATAACAAAATAAATGGGCTTTTTTAGAGCCATTTTCATCCAACATATGACCTTAATTTCCCCACGTAATTTTTGCCTTAAGAAACAATCATAGGCATATAACTGAACTGGATTAACATACCATAAAGCCTATAAACAAGCTAAAAACTTGTCAAATTAATGATTCACTGGCCAGCTTCTTTGAGGCATTCTGTCGAACAGGTTCAACGCGAAAAAATAAGATACGTTTTGGGTTTAATGTGTATTCATTCAGGCCCAGAATTGTTTAACCAACACCCATTCCAGTTTTAATCATATAAAATCTCATGGTTGCAAGCTGCTCGACAAGGAAAGAGTAACCCCGAAGAGACTATAACAATTTTTTATTGGTTTTCTTGTATTTCATGGGATTTTCTGTGTGCGTTTTTGTTGTGTACTATGTGTGCATTGTGAATGAGAAAGATAAAGGTTATACACATCTAGGTTTTACTAGTAGTAAAGGAGAAAGGAGGTCGAAAGATTTCTAGAAAAGATATGGAGAAGAACGCTCAAGTTGTTCTATGCTTTGAAGAAAAAGGATACAAAAGTTTATGAAATTCTAGTTTTAGCTCCTCAAGATTTTGAGACTTTTTGTTTTGACCCCCATAATTTAGTTAAACACATATTATTGGACTGAGATCAAGGATATTTTTGTCAATACACTGAAAATTCACGGATAAAATTGTCTTTTTACCTTTAGTTGGCCTAGATGTTATGAAATGTTAGAGTTGACTATTAGTTTTCGCAGTAAAGTGAGAAAAACATAACGTTAAAGAGTTTACTACAAAACAATCCAAATCTAAAGAGATTTAATGTATTTAACTTTTATAAAAATTTGACTTTGTCCCCCAAACATTTTAGAGAATATAAAAACTATTTTATATGTATGTATTTATTTAATCTTATTCTTTAAGAGTGTCGAAAATATAATATTTTTCTTGATATTTTTTAAAAATTTCAATAATGTCTTTAAAAAAGTAAACTTTACCACATAAAATTTTATAAAAATCACAAAACTGTCATTCCAAAAATATGTACATGTAATTTTTAACTCTAAAATTCAACTCTTACATCCACCCTTGCAAAAGCCAAGGTTGGTAGTTTATCATTTATCTACCACGACTAGCTATATGATGGAGTGGAGCTGTAAAAGTGTCACGCGAGTAAATTCAAAAGGTGTTCATTCTTTTCTCTCTTTCCCTTTATTTTCGATATTAAATTTTCTGTTATACACTTGAATTATACAATGTTACGAGATAATATTTGTCTTTTAATTAATATTTTTTTCTACTAAAAATATATATACTACTCCATTTCATAGTATAATACTATAACATAAGTGTAATCAAAAAGTGCAATAGAGAATATTCCAAAATTCTTATTATCCTACATTTCTAATGTATATACGCGACCCGTCGGATGAGAATTTTTTGAATACTGCTTCAATCGGAATACAATTGATGGAGTTGACGAACTAATATAATATTAATAATATTGGCTTGCTTTTCTACGAATACATAGAAAGACAAGAATAAAATTCAATACAAGAATTACAAACCATATTGTAAAAATGTTTATTCTTTTCATTTCAAGGAAACAAAAAGCATCAATTTAATACAAAATTCCAGGAAAAGAAAAACACTTGGGGAGAAGTACTTGCTGTGCACTTATCTTTAATGCAAAGTGCAACAAATACTTTTTCTCTACATGGAAATAAAATTAGAATCCGAATTTGAATTAAACAAATGACTCAAGCACACAAATCACTTAAGACAACAAATGTAGAAATAATAACTTGTGCATGCATGCATATGCATGTACGAGCGAAGTATGTGTTGATCAAGAATTGACGACACTACAATTCAGGCGAATCTCTCCGGACTGTCCCGTGAGTACTCCGACATTTCCCATCCTTACTATGGAGCGGCGGAACTCTGACAAAAACACTGATGGGTTGATAAGGAGTTCCACAAATGAACTTGCGGAGGTGTCATTTAGGAGAGCGGCATCAGATTGGAACAAACCCTCATTTCTTTTGAGGGCAACGTAGTAATTGGTATCGTCGAATTCCTCAGGGGTTATAGGATCCATATAAACCGCGGAAGTGGCTGCGAGGCTGGGACATTTTGTTTTCAATTCTGCAGCGTAGTCTCGGTTCAGAGAAGGGTCCTGATCTCCTTTCCCTGTAAAGTTGTACAACCTGTTGCTGAATAGATTGCAGTGCCCGACTCCAATTGTGTGAGCACCTGCAGGATGATTTATAACTTAATGTTGCAGGACTGGAGTATTCATTATATACCTATTGGAGATTGTTAATTTTTCGTGGTATGTACCTGATAATACCACAAGGTCACGGGCATTGAGTCCTTTATTAACAAAATTTTGGTTGAGGGTCGAGAAATTGGAGAAAGAATTATGAAGGTTTAGTAAAACTTCAGATTTTCTGGAAATATTGCCATCTTTTCTGCCGGTTAGCACTGTCCACATTGGCGTTCCAAACTGCAGCCCAAAAAAAAAAAATAGTGTACACAATTACATATGAGCCATGTACAAGATCTCATTATTTGTCATCTTTTGTAGTATTCAGGTGAATAATTAATTAAGTCTTGCCATATCTAGGAATACGATGCAGCTAATTGTTATTGCAACAAAAAAATAAATAAATAAATGAGGGAGGGAGGGAAATTGTATTAATACTTGATAAGAAACAGCATCCCTGGCTGCCAGAGCTACAATATCCGCACAGGATACAGTTCTAGGACATTTTAATTCGAGCGCCTTTTAATTTCTCAATGTCGAAACCTCCCAGTGATAGATTTGGGATTGCTTCCTTCTCTGCCGGATTATTCGCAGTGGAGTCCAGCAAAATTGAGCCATCACATCCCTAAAAAGTAAGTGTTCTTTCGAGGGTTAATGAACAATTAAGCAGTACTTATACAAGTACATATGAAATGCTACGCCAAAAAGTCTTTTCTACTTATTTTGCATTCTTAAAAAGTGATATTCATTCTCCATACTTTTCGTGAAACTCATCTCACTTTATAGAGTTAGTAGTAAATACTTACTTAGTGCAATCGTGCAAATTGCATGCATGAGTCAAAAGTAGTACTACATCGAAATGGACTCGAGTTGATGATGAGAACAAGAATTCTGTAGATTAATATATAATACAGTAATTACCCGGACAAAACAGTCATGAAAATGCAATCTGATGAGCTTGGCGGGCAAGGTATAATTGGCTGCCACACGGTTACAGGTGATTTCTCTTACAATGTCTTCGACTCCATCGCATGTTCCCGAGTAGTAATTTGGACTTAAAAGATAGGATTGATAATATCCTAGAACAGAAGAAGCTAGAAAAGCCACCATAATTATCAAGAGATTGCAAATCATCATTTTTAGGAAGCTTAACAATAACACCAGTGTGTAGTACTACTTTGTATAAACTTCCTTCGAATTTGGTGAGAAACCGAGATTAATTCGATATCCTTTTATACTTGTCTAATGGCTTCATTTTGATCTATAATCCAACAAGCAGGAAAAAAATTTTAATTACTTTTTTAAATGAAAAATTGTATAATGACTATGGAGGTGGATCAGATACACATAGTCCATTAATTTATAAATTTTCATATGCCTCAACAAAAATCTCGATTTTCTTTCCGTATTCTGATTTCGCCAATCATGATCAATTTGGCTGACGAGCAGATATGGCAGTTGCACAATAATATTTAATTAAGAATTAGCTGACTACTAACTATGTATGAGGATCATGTTCTCCGAGTTCTGAGCTGTCTGAAATGATAAAATTTCATCGAAAGTCAACCTGGTTGAGATTTAGCTCCCCGAATGAAGGAATTACATTTACATGAACGCATTTTGCCCTTATTTTCATCCACTCCATCGAATACGTATCGATCTTTCTACTGCGAGTGAAATTACGTACAGTACTATGAAAAGTAACTTGCAGCCAGGTAAAACATCAATTGGGGGAGGCCGCCTAAATATATCCATAGTTATGAAGCACAATTTCTAGTTATTAAAAGTCTTATACCCACTAACGAACATTCCTTCTAAATATAGTTAGTGAATTTTAATAGCAATTGTCATAAGAAATAAGATGGGAGATCTTTTAGCAAACACTCATACGGAAGTATTTGTCATAAGTGGTAGGGTTGGCAAACAAGATTTATGTACATATAAACACACATACGGTATATTTTATGAGAAAAAATTTTTGTTACTCATTACGTAATATAGGGTGGATATTTAAAATCGTTAGATGATTGAAAATAATAAAATTTTTCTACTTTTAGTTATCTTAATAATTGTAATACCCACTTCGCATTGCGAAGTATGTAGCATAAACTTTCTCGATTTATAAACTCAACTAATTTATAGTGGTTAGTATATCGTCAGAATTATCCAATTGTGTGTTTATACGCTATAATTAAAATTTTAAAATATCGATATTGTATTATACAAATATTCAAAATACACATGAATATATCATTCAGTTATAATGACATAAAATTTTTCTAACCAAAAAAAAGTTATGTTTTAGATGTGATATAAGTGATTCAACTTCCTCATTAATGGTAATGCCATATACACTAGTAATTAATAAAGTTCACGTTACAAACATTTATTGATTCTAGCGATTGGTTAACTTGTGGAAGAATTTAATACTGTGGTAGCCGGTGGGTAGGAGTACATGCGCACCATGATTCATGCGACATCCTGGATTGGAGGTAAGAATGTCAACTTTCCGGTTTCCAGGCCAGCACGTACGCGTTGGCCACCAAGCTGTGATGCAAAATTGCAAATGAATAAATCGCTGGATAATATTTCTATAATCTATATTTAGATAAAATTAATCATATCGTTTTCCTTGTGTCACCAATAATATATGATCCTCTGTGATCTCAATAATTAGTTAATGATATGTACTAGCTAGCTAGTTGGTTGTGTGATTGTGCACCGTTGCTCCTTAATTAGTCAGTAATTTACACAATATAGTCATTATCCTAACCCAAGTGATCTCGACGAAACCACAAATGCTGAAGAAGAACAACCCCTCACACGCTACATAATTTCTTGCCAAACCGTTTCAACAGCTCACAAGACAAAGAAGAATTACAGTGCAAATTAACGTCATTGTCATTATCATTATTAAGGCAAAATGATTTTCTATCCGAATACTTAATCTAATTGGCATGAGTATAATCACCACAATAAAAGAAAAATGGTTATGCTTTCAACATATTCATCCTTATAAATTTGCCCTTATACATGCAAATATTATAGAACCTGTATAATGAAACTAGAGTTTGGCACTTAGAAGTGTGTATCACCATTACTACATCTAGATTGTTTACTTATGTAGACCTTGTAAGAAAACACATGTTGAGGTAGATAAATTCTGGTACGTAGCTCACAATACTGGTAAATTTTAAATTGGATTCGGTTCATATAATGTGTATGGAGCCCTCAGTATTAAAGATGTTACATTATTTATATGGATGATGTAATTTCTTCAAGATTAAGGAATCTATAACATAAGATAACTACTTAATTTATTTTAAAAAATTTTATAATATACACAAAATTTGTGAATTTTATTGTTAAACTTATCGTAGGTCCAGATATTATATTTTGTGATTGCATAAACCTCTTATTTATGTAAAAATTTCTCGTTCGAAGTGTTGGTAGTGGTGCAGTTTTAGGCTTTTATCCCTTTCTTTCTGGAGGAGCCAAACCAAGCCGGATGGGACGTCTGGGCTTTTGCTTTACAACACAATGGCAACAAGGCCGAGAGACCAATGTGTATTCGTGGGCAGTGGCCCAAAGTATTTCTTCCCTTTTAATCGCATTATGGTGTCTTCATTTTGCGTAACTTTTGGTCAAAACTTGAAACTGAATCGAAGGTTTATGATCTTTTACATCTTTGTACTATTTGATTTCTTCCCACATAAGGACGAGGAGAACGAGAAACGACATTAAATCAATAGCAAATGTTAATATATATATATATATATATATGTTTAGATTTATTATATAGTTACATTATTTATTAATATTTAAATTTATATATAATTACTTCCTATTAGTTAGTATCTAGATTCATTATACAATTTAAATTTATTGTACCTATAAACTTATAAATATAGATTATTGTATCATTCATTAATACATACAAATTTTCTCCAATATTTCTATCATGGTATCAGACTCATATATTGGTATTTGAATATTTAGTTTTTCGGTGATCTTCCTGATAGATTTCTTAATCTATAAAAATGAATTTAATCTGTGCATAAATAATATCACAAAATATCAAATGCGGAATAAAATCGATGAACGTACCTCCAGCCATTGATGTTGTTGGGTCACTATCAAATAACAGGAAATAGAAAAATAATTATCTGGGTGCTTGTAAACCTAGACAGTCTGATACGATGGTGTAATTTTGATAGAATGTCATTTAGATAGGGACCCAAAATATTTGTATACTTATAACGTTTTTTCCCCATCAGAAAACGTAAGCCGTAAGAATAAGTAGTTATCACAAGTGTAATCATTATCACAATGTGATAATTATCACAAGAATTATATTAAGTCAAATTGATAAATATCAGAATTAAATATTGGATCAAATATTTGAAATTTCAAAAATAAAATCACAGAGACAATTACAAAAATTCCAATACCGAGTAGACTTGATCCACATATTTCATAAGATATGCTCATACAAGGAAGACAAGTACTCCAAAATACATGAATCATGGCGACAAGTCTTCTAAGAAACAAGTATTGTCTTCCATGTATTACTATGCATTATGTCTCTTCAACACTAAACTTTTATGTGATAACATACCTTAATAAATAAGCCTTATGCTTATTATAGGTCCAACTTAAGTGTGTTTTCTCAAATAACTAAATAAGTATGCGCAACTGAATATGAAAAACACAATTGAATAAGAGTTTCAATGAAAATATTAAATGTACGTACATGTAAAATGAGGTCAGTGCTCATGGAACCAAGTCCCATTCTGAGACTTATGAGATTAGTGGATGATGGAGTACTTAGTACTCTAGACTAATTCGGTGTTAACGTGTTCAATGACCACTTTATTTCTGTTCATCACGTCAGTCTAATGGCTAAGTACTTGATGTCGATATGTTTACTTCGACTACCACTCTTATTGTTCTTAGCCATAAAAACAGCAGCTGAATTGTCACAAAATAACCTCAATGGCCTAGAAATAGAATCCACAATTCTAAACCCAGACATGAAACTCTTTAACCATACACCATGCGAAGTTGCCTCAAAACAGGAAACGAACTCAGCTTCCATAGTAGAGGTTGCAATCAAAGTTTGTTTAGCACTTCTCCAAGACACAGCTCCACCGGCTAGTAGACAGAATTAGACATGTAGATGTGTATAAGAGACAGGTATTATGTTTGATGGTCTTTTTCAAATTAATTTGCAAAATAATGCTACATTAAGTAATTTGCATGTTCAAAATAATGTTAGTATTAAAAGATGTGTTTTCCCAACATTCCTACAACCAATGCAATGTCAGGCCTTGTGCAGACCTGAGTATACATTAGGCTTCCTACGGCAGAAGCATATGGAATGTTTTTCATTTGTTCCCGTTCAAAGTCATTTTTCGGACATTGGTCCAAATTGAACCTGTCACCCTTCACAATAGGTGCCACACTTGGTGAACAATCTTTCATCCGAAACCTCTCTAAAACTTTGTTAATATAGGTTTCTTGAGACAAACCCAAAACGCATCGAGTTCTATCTCTATGGATCTTTATGCCAATGACATAAGATGCCTCACCCATGTCTTTCATATCAAAGTTTCTAGAGAGAAATTGTTTCACCTCATGTAGCAATCCTTTATCGTTACTTGCAAGTAAGATGTCATCTACATACATAATAAGAAAATAAATCTTACTCCCACTGACTTTCTGGTATATACATTGATTCATGATATTCTCTTCAAAATCAAATTGAAGAGATCACACCATGAAATTTAAAATACCATTGTACGGGAGGCTTGCTTCAATCCATATATAGACTTTTTAAGCTTGCAAACTAAATGCTCACCATTACTAGAGGAAAATCCTTCAAGTTGTTTCATATAAACATCTTCCTCTAGATCTCCATTAAGGCACGCCGTTTTCACATCCATTTGATGCAAATCCAAATCAAAATGGGCAACCAATGCCATAATAATTCGAAGAGAATCTTTCTTAGATACAGGAAAAAATGTTTCTGTGGCTGTCAATTCCTTCTTTTGGATTGAATCAAATGGCAACAAAACTGGCTCTTATATCATCTAGATGTGCCTAATGACAGGATTATGCTTTTGAAAACCAATTTACATCCTATGGTTTTTGCACCAATAGGCAACTCGACAAGATCCCAGAATCCATTCGATGCCATCGATTCTATCTCCTCTTTCATGGCATTGTACCACAAGTTAGATTTATTACATTTTATGGCTTGTAAAAATATTTCAACATCATTTTTGGCTCCAATATTGTACTTAAACTTTTTTAGGAATTTTGCTTATGAGTGAGGCATCCTTACTCTAGTAGATCTTAATACACATCTAGATGTGTATAAGAGACAGCCTTATAATATGAGCATGCGCATTAATTGAACAATTCTAGCTCTTATACACAAATAATTCAAATGGTGTCCTTGGGACAGCCTTGGTTGGAACTCGGTTTAATATGTACACACTTTTGAGAGCTTCACTCCACAAAGATTCGGAAGTTTTGAGCATGCTTGCATGCTCCGCACCATATCCAATAATGTTCGATTTCTTTTTCTGCTACACCATTTTGGCTCGGAGAACCAGTGTGTGTATTGGGCAACAATCCCATGCTCACAAGAAATCTTGCAAAAGGACCAGTGCTTGTCCATCTTTGTATGTCTCCGTCATAGTACTCACCACTCTATCGATCTCACATTTTAATTTGTTTTTCTCGAAAATCGACATCTGGTTATGTCTTTATACTAGCCGGTGGAGCTGTGTCTTGGAGAAGTGCTAAACAAACTTTGATTGCAACCTCTACTATGGAAGCTGAATCGTTTCCTGTTTTGAGGCAACTTCGCATGGTGTATGGTTAAAGAAGAGCTGCCACAATATAGAGGAATTCTCATTCATAACACATCTTTTAATACTAACATTATTTTGAACATGCAAATTACTTAATGTAGCATTATTTTGCAAATTAATTTGAAAAAGACCATCAAACATAATACCATTCCCGATAAGGTCAGATTTATAAAATAAACTAAATTCAACATTTGAACAATACCAGGAATATCCCAAAGGTACAAGTTTTGACAATGAAATTAAATTTCTAGAGAAATTTGGAACATAAAGAAGTGCTTTCCAAACTTTGATTGCAACCTCTACTATGGAAGCTGAGTTCGTTTCTTATTTTGAGGCAACTTCGCATGGTATTTCTATAGATGACTGCTTTCACTTTCCATTGGTCCTTAGGTTTCGTCGAAGTAAGCCTGTCTCTTATACACATCTAGATGTGTATCTTCTCAAGCCGTTATGAAATTTGGGCAATCCTTCTTCATGTGCCCTTTTTTTCTTGAGAAAGCACTTGGATTCCTTCTTAATATCTGGGAGGAGATATCTTTTCCTTTCTTTTGTAATCTACAGACTGTCTCTTATACACAACTCAAGTTGCCGATGCACACTCTCTCCAGCTGTTGGGAAAATATCAGAGTAATCCACTTTGGCGTCATCAATTCATTGATGGACCATTTGTCCTTATGTGTGTTGTAAGAGATTTTGAAAGGCCCATACCTGTGTACTTTGATATCTGGTAAGCTTCATGGTAGAGAATTTCATGATTAGGTGCTTGCAAAGCCTTATCTCTCAAGACTCAAACTGCTCATTAATGGCCTTCAATAGCTCTCAGACATTATTATACTGATCGACAGAATCTCGAATGCCAGTTGAGATGTTAGTTTTTATGAACATCACGCTGAGACGATTAGATCGCTCCCATGTTTCATAAAGCTCAACATCATTAGGTTGGCTATTCTCAGTAATCGGAGGTGGTTCGTCTTTCCTAATAGCATAATCAATGTCCATCCACCCCAAATCGGAGCTCAGGAATGTCACATTTCATATCATAAAAATTCATAAGTTGAAAAACTGCACAAATAATTACATACACGCTTATATCAAAATTTGAGGCAAATTAACATTTATTATGTTTTACCAATGCAAAACATAGTAATAATATGAATTACATGACATAGAAATTGCCTGTAAGCAAAATTCCTAATTCAAATAAATTTATATAATATTTATCAAAATGACGAAATATTAAATCATGTTCCTTTCCTTAATTCCTGTGGGTAAATTAAGGAATATAATTTAATATTTCATCCCTTTAATCACACAATATAATATAATAAAAATTCCTGTGGGATAAAATTTATTATATTAGAAGTGCTATAATTAACAATTAATGTCTTATATTATAGGTGATCTCAAAATTACAAAATTACTGTACACACACATATATATATTTTAATTAAAGATGCATGATTAAAGGGATGAAACTGTCTCTTACGAATCATGAACATTAATAATTCTCAAAAGTCACAAACATATATATATATATATATATATATATATATATATATGTTCAAATAACAAACTGGAAGTATCATATATATAAATAATACATTTTACAACTAAACAATTTGAATAGTTCAATTGGTCAGACTACCTAACCTTTAACCTGAAGGTCTCAGGTTCAAAACCTTCCACCGCCTCTGATTTTTTTTTTTAAACAGAATAAAACTCAAATCAACATATACATATATGCAAATCAAGGCAGAGGCATAAATGCTCTGATACCAAATGATAGATTTCTTAATCTATAATAATGAATTTAATCTGTGAACATAAATAATATGTACAGAATATCAAATACAGCCAAATCTAAACGATCCTCCATTGATGTTGTTGGGTCCTTTGTCAAATAACAGAAATAGAAAAATAATTATCTGAGTGCTTCTAAACCTAGACAATCTGAAACGATGGTGTAATTTTGATAGAATGTCAGGCCTAGGGACCCAAAATATTCTGTATACTTATAACGTTTTTTCCCCATCAGAAAACGTAAGCCGTAAGAATAAGTAGTTATCACAAGTGTAATCATTATCACAATGTGATAATTATCACAAGATATTTATTAAGTCAAATTGATAAATATCCGAATTAAATATTGGATCAAATATTTAGAATTTCAAAAATAAAATCACATGGGATAATTACAAAAATTCCAACACTTCCAATATCTAGTTGATATTCTCAAGCTTTGTTTCTTGTTTTTTCTCAAATTATTTGATCAATTTCCATTTTGTCCCTCGATTCCAAAAGCCTTCTCTAAACAATTCTAAAAGCGTGAAAACAAATCACGTCTTTAGCTTCTGCCACGTATACACACGTCATCATCCAGTCAGTGACAATTTATCCACATCATCAATACATGTCGCCGCTGTGTCATCTCCCACGTCGGTTGCCATGTGTAAAAAATGGTCAACTATCTACCATGCCATCAAACCGCGGTTTGCCACATGGACCTCTCTGCCACGTCATCATCTGTGTTGGGTTCTTACTTTCAGGTTCAATTTTGCGTTGTCTAATCCGTTTTGCATTATTTTTTGTTTGGTTCATTTTGATTTTATCCGATTTTCTCTCGTTCTGGTTCGGTTTTCTACTATTTTCAGCCTTCTGACTTCAACTGTAAGCTTTATTTTTTCAAAATCTTCCTCTGAGATACTGTTTCTTTATAATTTTTCTATCATAGTACTCTAGTTTTCTTTATTAGTTGTTAATCTCATGGTTTTGTCTAGTTCTATAGTTGATCATATATATCCACACAATCCAATAACTCCAGATAATTTCTATATAGTTATCAAATAAGGACTCTCTAAATTTCTTATACAAGTTCTGTTATATCAAATTTTAGTTGGTATTATGATTCTGTATGTTCCAATCACATGACATCAGACTTACTATTTTTTCTTCCAAACAATCATCACACATACCATATATTCAAACAGCTGATAGATCTCTCGTGTCTGTTAACCATATAGGCACTATATCTACATCTTCTCTCTGTCTACCAAAATCTTTTCATGTTCTAAAATTGACTTTAAATCTTGTTTCTATTGGGCAATTAGTTAAACTTGGTATTGATGTTTCTTTCTCTATTACTGGTTGTCATTTACAAGATCGTCAGGTTGGACAACTTCTCAAAACGAGTCGTAAAGTTGGGGGCGTCTTTTTGAGTTAACTAACATCAAACTTTCATCATCTTCTCAGGTGCAATCTTACCGCTTTTACATCTCATATTTGTTCTTTAAATCTTTGGTACTCTCGTTTAGATCATGTATCTTTAGATTGTGTTAAATTATTATTTTTCAGTGGTCAATTAGGATCTATGCTAAATGATTCGTTAATTGTGGATCTTATCAACTTATTAAAAATCATGTTTTTCCATTTCTTATAAGTGAATTTGTCTCAACTGCACCATTTGATTTAATACACTCAAATGTCTGAGATTTTTCTCCAACACCTACTATGAGAGATTCTAAATATTTTGTTATCTTTGTAGATGATTTTAATCGATTTACAGGAATTTTTTGCATGAAAAATAAATGTAAATAAGCTCAAATTTATCGTGATTTTGCTACAATAATAAAAACTCAATTTTCATGTCCTATCAAAATTTTTCGCACTGATAATGCTATGGAATACAAAAATCTAGATTTGTATAAGAGTCTCTTATAGACATCTATTGTGTATAGCAAACAGGTTGAAATACTGCCCAACAAAATTGTTTCTTATTGAGCGTAAATACTGACACATTCTTATCTCACAAGTCGAGCTCTCTTACTTTCTTCTTTTTGTCTAAAGCATTTTTGGGGTGAAGCTAACCTTACTGCTGTTTAAACTATTAATAGAATTTTCTTAGACTATTAGCAACAACCAGTTTCCCTATGAATGTTTATATAACTCCTTTCCAAACTATAAGAATCTAATAGTTTTTGGTTATATTTGGTGTGTTCTTCTACAACCCTATGAGTATACTAAAATAGAATCTTGAGTTATGTTATGTTGTTTTATTGGCTATGGTATTGAGCACAAAGATTATTGTTACTGGAATCCCCAATTTAAACGATTACGAGTTTTTCGTCATGTTATTTTTTGGAAAATTAAGATATTCTCTTCAATTTTCAAGTTTAATCTGTCACCGTCCTTCTTATCATGTACTAGTTTTTTTCCAGATATTGTCCATGTAATAGATTTTTCTAGCTCAATTCATAAGGTATCCACCTCCGACGACCACCGTCTTATCTCACCTCCTTCGAGGATCAATGTCCAACTGATGGCCTTAATACACGCATTCCTCTTGAGACATCCATTCTTCCTGAATCCTCTACTGTATTATCTCCACCTCTTCATCAATTTACTAAGGTAAGGGAACCATCTACTCGTTTTCGTGATTTTCATTATTTTTTTTTACTGTTCTTTCCTTACATGAGTCCACATTCTACAAAGAAACTTGTCTTAATCTTGTGTGGCAACAAACTATGTTTGATGAGTTATAGTCCCTTAAAAAAACTCACATATGAGATTTGATTGATTTTCCTCCTAATAAATCTCTTGTTGGCTGTAAGTGGATGTACAAAATTAAAATTCGCTCAGATAGTAGTATGGATCGTTATAAAATTCGTCTTGTTGCTAAGGATTTTATGCAAGAATATGGCATTGATTACGAGGAAACTTTTGCCCTCCGTTGCTCGGCTTACCTCTGTTAAAAGTTTACTTGCCGTTGCCGCTATATGACATTAGGGGTTGTTGTTTCAAATGGATGTGAAGAATACTTTTTCTCAATGGAGATATTTCAGAAAAAATTTATATGCAACCACTGCCAGGGTATACTAGCGATTCTAAAAAGATTTGTAAATTTCATAAGACTCTCTATAGTCTTAAACAGGCTCCAAAATTTTGGTTCTCTAAATTCAATCACACGGTTGAATGTGTTTAAGTTTCAAATTCAATTCTTATAATTCTACTCTATTTGTTCACCATTATAATCAGTGTATCATTCTTCTGTTTTAAATGTTGACGATGTGATGGTTTCAAATTCAATTCTTATAATTCTACTCTATTTGTTCACCATTATAATTAGTGTATCATTCTTCTGTTTTAAATGTTGACGATATGATCATCACAGGAGATGATTTAACTGGTATTATTAAACTCAACAGTATGTGAATTGTGATTTCGAGATGAAAGATCTTGATTTTCTTAACTATTTCATAGGCCTCGAAGTATCTTTTACATCTCATGGTTACTATCTTATACAATTTTGGATACTCTCGTACTGAATTAACTGATAGAAAAATTGTATCTACCCCTATTGAAGTCAATACTCATTTCACTTCTAGTGATGGTTCACTTTTTTTTGATCTAACCCTTTATCGACAGTTGGTTAGTAGTTTGGTATATCTTACTGTTACTCGTTCAGATTTGTTTATGTTGTTTATAGTGTCAGTCAGTTTATGGTTAACAGGAGTTATTACTTCACTGCTATTTTTTGTATTCTACGTTATATCAAGGGTACTTTGTATCACGGTCTCTTCTTTTCTTCTCAAGCTTTTCTTGTATTACATGCCTATTCTAATACTAATTGGGCAGGAGATCCTACTGATAGGCGTTCTACCACATATTTTTATTTCTTTCTCGGTGACTCTCTTATATCGTGGCGTAGTAAAAAATAAATTGTTGTCTCTCGCTCTAGTACTGATCCGAATATCGTGCTCTTACTGATGCCACTCAAGAGTTTATTTGACTCCGTTGGTTACTGTCTGATATAGGTATTTCACCTATGAATCGTCTACTATTCTCTATGTTGACAATCGACGCGCTATCCAAATTGCTCACAATGTTATTTTCCATGAGAGAACCAACCACATTGGAACTGATTTTCATTTTGTACACTATCACATCTTAAAAAAGACTGTCAAATTTCTTTGAATTTCGTTTTCTGATCAGATTGCTGATATTTTCACTAAGTCACATTTTCATGGGCATTTCCTTCATTTAATTTCCAAACTCAAGTTGGTCTACACTATACCATCTTAAATTTGAGGGAAAATTTTAATGTATATATGTCTGAATTTATTGTATAATTACATTATTCATTAGTATCTAAAATTATGTATAGTTATATTATTAGTTAATATCTAAATTCATTGTACCTATATATCTATAAATATAAATTATTGTATCATTCATCAATACATACAAATTTTTTTCAATATTTCTGTCAACAAATATGAAACCAAGATCTCAAAAGAAATCCAACTCTTTTTTTTTTTTTT
Source organism: Cinchona pubescens (assembly GCA_025175665.1). Classification (NCBI taxonomy): domain Eukaryota; kingdom Viridiplantae; phylum Streptophyta; class Magnoliopsida; order Gentianales; family Rubiaceae; genus Cinchona; species Cinchona pubescens. The sequence continues at coordinate 1,175,507 of JANKKI010000192.1, read as the reverse complement.
TCTTTCTTTGATGACTTCATACAATTAGGCCCTCCTTGATTCTTATTTTATGAAAGCATTGTAGTAACAAAATAGATTATAAGTTCCCTCAAAACATCTAGATGGTATAAGTTGACAAGCTGTCAATGATAACCAAATCTATTAGATTGCTATAAGAGACAGGAAAAATTTATTAAGATTTTTGATATATTCCTTTGATCATTCATTTGTTTAAACCAAAGAGCATAATTAATGTTTGCTGACCAAGTAAAGATAAATGTTTGACTACAGTAAATTGAGTTTTAATGTCATGTCAAAACTCTAGGAAGTAGAAACCTGCTCCATTTATCATTTGTCGTTTCATTAAGGAAAATTTTTATATGAATCAAAATGTATGATTCATCGTATATCTTGTAATTTATATAGATTTGTATAAGAGACAGATTTTTTTAAAAAAATTAAAAATTAACAAATTTTATTTACAAGTTGACTTTTGGTTTCTCATTTTTGTCTTTTATGGAGATTAGATACAAAAAGAACTAAACAAAACTAAAATAATTCCCAGGCACTGTCTTGTCCCTCGTTTGCTCCCTTATGGTCGTCCGACATAGAAAGCACCCCCCTCAACACGACCGCAATTTTTTGAAACATCGAAGATGCTTTTGTTAGATGGCAAAGGCTTTTGTTAGATTCGTTTTTTTGCCATCTAACAAAAGCATCTTCGATGTTTATAAAAATATGCGGTCAGTTGATTTAAGTAATATTTTTTAAAATTTAATCCTTACCAAATCAGGGTCTACAGGTAGAGTCAAAAATCGTATTTATTTACATATTTTCCTGTGTTAGATAGCCATTTAGCAGCACTACAACCAATCACCTATCACTTTCTAGATTCATTAATTTTTTTCTTAAGAGTACAACTTGATGTGTATACATACATGTTACAACTAGTAATATTACACCTAACTTACCAATACTACAATGAATACAAATATTTTTTTTAACTTTTAAAAAAGAGTTTATCGTATATCTCGACACTTATTCTTTAATTAGTAACTCAACTCATATAGTTAAGTCTAAGGGAAGTATAGTTAGACCAAATTCACATACAAAAAATTTGAATGAAGACTTCTGATTCATGAAGAATCAAAGAGAGTTGTTAAAGGTAAGATGATATACAAATATAATATTTTGAGCTACTCTGAAATTAGTAGGAAAGATTTCATAAATTCGTAACATTTCCCAATCCAATAGTAGAGAAAATTATGCACACTTCCAAATGCGATAAAAGGAATATATATATAAAGAATTGAGACATTTTCAATTCATAAATCTCAAAAAAGAAAAGAAAAAAAAGACAGACAAACAGACAGAGCGTTTTACAATTTGTTAAAGTTGGTTCGAATAAGTGGATGGTAAACAAAAAATTCTGCACTCTGTAATTATACATCATTGGATAATTAAAAAAATTATTTTCAGAATTTTATAGGGTGAGTAGCGAAAGGCTGTCAATAGGTCAAGTTTAGATCTCGATCCGAACTTGTTTATTCGAGTCTAGATCCATAAGAAATTCTAAATTCTAACTATGCGGATTTGATATGGACTTGTTTAACTATTATAATAAACGAATTAGATATAGATTTTGTTGTTCTGACTCGATTAAGATCAAATATAATTAAAATATTTTAATACATAATAAAATTCTATACATTCTAGATGTATATATACATATATGTTGTGTAAATTATCAATATAAATTATATTTTATTGTGAAATTCATGCATAAATATAAATTTTGAAATAAATATTTTTTTATAATTACAAAAAAAGAATAAAATTTTTATATAAAAAATTTAAAAATCAAAAAAATATTATAACACCTGAATTTGAATCTAACGAATTCGAGTATAAATTTACTTTTATAAATTTAATGAATATTTAAATTCAAATTTAAATCTGAATATATTAATCGAATACGGATATAAATCTATTAATTCTGACCGATTTACAGGCCCAGAATAGCGAAGGCTGACTCCTAATCCACCAATGGAACGCTAGATACTAAATGGTAAACCAGTGAAGAATAATGATCGAGGCCCAGTGGCATATCCGTGATTATTGGTAAAGCAAAGGCTTATTTGACACGCTAAAAGGATAAAGTGGACAAAAGAAAAAATTTGAAACGAGTGGCCGTTTGAAGTTTGAAGTTGAATCGCACCCCCGCCGGTCGGTCTATACTCTATAGTCAATAACCAAATACAGCCAATCAACCTTAGATTTTTTAGAGGGAGAAAGGGATTTAGCTAGTATGACAGGCATGGTGATGATATCATCATCTAACGGTGGAGGACAGGGAAAGGGCTCTTCCACTTCTTCTTCTTCTACTTCTACTTCTTCTTGGAGAGGACTAGGACTAGGACTAGGACTAGGAGGTGTTGTCCGGGAGCAGCAAAGCAACCATCAGCAGCAGCAGCAGCTTTCGTTGTTGGAGTTTGTTTTGGCTGCAATAAGAAAGTCCGTGGTGTCTTGCAGAGTGGATAGACAAGATGAGGCTGCAATCACGACCGTCCATTCCATGGAAATCGGTTTGCCCACCAACGTCCAGCACGTAACCCACGTCACTTTCGACCGCTTTCATGGGTTTATGGGTCTTCCTCTCGAGTTTGAAGTTGACAGGCCCCTCTCGAGTTCCCAGTGCCAGGTTTCCCACTAAATCATCTCACCTGTTTTAGCTCTTTTTTTTTTAATATAGAAGTAGCAGATCTATGCACACATAATAGTTAAGTAGTAATTCAGATAATTTCAGTGGTTTAAGTTTTGATAGGATTGATTGTGGAATGTTAAACCAAGCCCATATTTGGATAAGGTGGATGGGAGATGAGGAATTGAGGAATTAATAGTGCGTTGATTGTTTTCTTGTTGACTGACTTTAGCTAGTGGTGGAGTGTGAAGAATTGGTTATTTGGTCTATTCAGTTATTGCTTAAGCTAAGTAGATAAACAGCCCTACAAGAACCCCTAACAACTCCCCAAAAAAAAAAAAAAAAAAAACCGAATAGGCTACTGTTGTTTGGTTCCATTCAGTCATTGTGGAATGTTATTTTGGTTCTATTCCAGTTATTGCTTAAGCTAGGTAGAATGTTTCAATGTTTGATTTTTGCCACGAAGATTGCTGCAATTGCTTGTTGAAATTGTTTCACTTAACTTAATATTTGACCTGGCTCTTCTTAGACATGCAGTGTTAGTGTATTTGGAGTCTCTGCAGACTCGATGCAATGTTCTTATGATACAAGAGGCAATAGTGTTCCAATAATTCTCTTACTGATGCAAGAACGATTATATGCCCAAGGAGGCCTCAAGGTATAACGAGTTACTATTTCATTTGTACCCTGAAAAAGGTTTCTGTAATACAGGGTGGATCGCTGCTGCAAACTTTCTTTACCAAATTTCTTTAAATGGTATTACAGGCAGAAGGACTTTTTCGGATGTCTCTTAGAACATCTAAGGATGAGCATATAAGGGACCAGTCTCTTATAGGCAACATCTAGATGTGTATAGATGTACACTGTTTGTCTGGTCTTATCAAGGCCTGGTTTCGAGAGTCTTCCATCAGGCGTGCTTGATGGGCTCTCCCCTGGGCAGGTTTTGCAATGCAACACGGAAGAGGAGTCTGTTGAGCTTGTAAAACAGTTAAAGCCAACTGAGAAAGCATTGCTTAACTGGGCAGTTGATCTTATGGCTGATGTTGTTGAGCATGAGGAGTCTAACAAAATGAACGCCAGGAATATTGCAATGGTTTTCGCCCCAAACATGACTCAGGTATGCATATCATTTCAAACAGAATTTTATTCTGATGATTATAAAACCATTAGTTAAGCTCATTATCAGATTAAAAGATTTGTATTCTGTTATTTGTTTCAGATGTCTGATCCGCTGACAGCTCTTATGCATGCTGTTCAAGTTATGAACTTGTTGAAGACCCTCATCATGAAAACCTTGAGAGAACGCGAAGAAACAGTGACTGAAGGATGCTCGCCTATGTCGTCTCGTTTATCAGATAGGCCCACGGATGAAGATCTTGACAGTCAACAAGAGGAGATGGATATTACGAGCTGTGAATCAACAGGGCCGGCAACTGATGATGATGAGCCTGCCAATTACAGCCACAGCAGTGACGAAAAAGATGAAATTGAATCACTAAGTGACATTGAAGAATGTTTCTTGAGGCAATTGGATGAGAATGAGAACGCAAAAAATGACTTTGGGAAACAGTTAGAGGGGATTTCATGCAGAGACCATGGTAGTCCCATAATAAGAGACAAAGAACCTTTAATGGAGATTCTGACCCTTCTTTGTCTCATAGTAAAATATTTCTTCTTGCTTGAGCACTAGCGATGGAGAAGATCTGAGGACAGGTTCAGCTACTTTTGAGCTTAAGGTGTCTGACATAAATGGAGTGCCGGCAGTTTGCAGAAATACCAATGATGTTGAGATGGTGGAGAATACAGCAGAATCCAATCCTCCAATGCCATTGGGTGTTCTAACTGAATCTATTTGATTGATTGTGTTCTGGTGTCTTGACATCTTGAAGATGCATCAATTTCCAGAGGTTGACTACACATTTTTCACCACTCCATTGTTTGCGTTTGTAAATTGCATTTCGTTAGGTTCTCGTCTTAGGGACATGGTTAGTTTCTGTTTTGATGGTAAGATTCTATGTTCAGTTTGGGACTGAACTTGTTTTGCTTGCCTTGTATTAGTAATAGCAAGGAACTCTAACAGTCACTATTTGTGTTGTGGCATGACAAAGGGAAAAAAAAAAGAAGTGCAATTTGTAGTTTTGCAGACCAAAAGTCTCTTATTGGTCATGCTAGGTAGTTTACCCCTTAAGGGTAGGGGTTAACTGTTTGACTAACGTTTGTAAAAGTGCTTTGTTCAGGTGTTTGTGGTTAAACATCATCTGCTGCTGGATTGGTGTATGATCTTTTCTGATATTTTTTCATTATCTGTGGAGAATCAAGTAGCAGGCAACATTAGAGCAATGTTTGCTTATATTTTTGTTGGGTTTTGCAGTCAATGATTTTTGTTGATTTTTACTTTCAGAAAGAGTGAACGGTAACATTAAGAATACTGAATTCGTGTTTATGGAAGGGCCAATTATTTCCATTTGCCAGCCTTGTGGTAAGTAGCGGATCTATATAGTTTAAGCAAGGGAGGCAATAGTTTAGTTTTGGAAAATTTTTAAGGGAAGCAAAATAAATAATTCTATATTTTCTATATATAATTTGTAATTTTTCAAAAATCAAGGGCTGCGGTCACCCCTGTCTGCCCTGTTCCGTCCTTCACCGAACTTGTGTCTTCATATAGCCAATGAAGACTTTTTCACCACGTGAAAGTTGTAATTTATGACACTAGTAATCGTACTTAAACAACGACCGGAAGCCCTGAAGGGACAGCAGAGTCGTTCTTGTGGGATGACCGGGACTATAAAAATGAAGACTGAAGACAGTGAGGCAGGAAAAATGAAAACACAGAAAAGAAGTTTTGGGTTTAGATGAGAGAAGTCTAATTACACCGTTTTCGTTCTTTAAAAAAAAAAAAAAAAAGGCCAAACATGCATGGAAATCTGTTACGTTTGACATGCAAATAAATTAAAAGTTAAATACTACCCAAAAAAATTGAATGCCGAACGTAGTTGCATGTTTGGTAGATCAGACAATTCTCGCATTCAAATTGGAAAGGGGATATATTCAATGAATTATAGTGAGAAAGGAAGAAAATAGAGATGCAGCTATCTTTCATTTAATTATTATTTTATGTACAATTGTGAAAAATAAAAATGGGACAACAACATTTGAAGCAAAACAAAATGCAATTATTAATCTACCAAATTAAAACAGAAGATTTGCTACTATGATTACTCTTAAAACTCCCAAAACACGAGTCTTTTATGCGTGTTTGTGTGTGTCTTCAATCCATCAAGAGAACTGCCAGACTAGTCATGAGATCATTCAAGATGCCAAACAGGTTTCCCAGAAGTGTCGATCCTTGTCAGGTTCATTCAAGAATTCAGAACAACAAACCTTTAGTTTTTTCGTCCTAGTTACAGTTAGCCCTTCTTCAGACTCCCACTCGCGATTGCGTTTCAACACCTTTATATCATCAATCACAACTTGATCAACTGACAGACAGTCCTCGTCCTCGTCCTCGTCCTCGTCCTCGTAGTATTCATATCCATTGAGATCCACCGAGTTTTCTTCCTCGTTATGATCATCATCGACATAAACGCAATCATCCCCTGTAGGATGATCAAAATCTTTACAATACTCGTGAGTTTCGCAGCTGCAAGAAAATGCATCATCCTCAGCTAAACCCGATCTTTCTTCAGAAATTGATCCACCAATATCATCGTTATGATTAAAGTTGGAATCAGCCTCCTCTGAATCACCAATGGTCTCAAAAAGCATGCAGGAAGAAACATCCACATAATTGCACCTCCATTCCATTATGTGTCTCTTTATCCTTTTTTCCCGAGTATAGAACCACTAATTAATTGCTAAAAACCTTAAAAGAAAAGAAAAAAAATTGTTGGTCGGAAGATATTCAGAAACAATAGAGTGGCTTATATAGTAGTAGTAGTACTATAAACTAGGGGAGTGTTGGACTAAGACCAATTTTGGCCGACGAGTAAGTGTCGCAATGAGCTGTCTTGTTTGACACTTGGAGGGGGCAGTCTAGTGCCTTTATTTTGTCTTTATGGGTTTTAATTTATGATTATCTTGACTAATTTTATGACTTAATGGTTAATTCCATAATTAGCCAACTTTGCAGTTAAGGATTACTTTCCTCCGTACCATCTTATATATTACTTTAAATAATTTGTTTTGTTCTAAATTATTTATCGTTTTAAGAATTCAAGAAATATTAAATATTTTTTTTCTAATTTTACTCTTGGTACTATATTAATAGAGGGAGATTGTATAATTAAGAAATTAACGTAAAAAAGTAATAATTTAATTACTTTAAATTATTTTTTTTGTGAAATTAATAACTTTTTTAATTCTTATGTACTAATCCAAAATCACAATTAAAAGGAATTGAGGAGTATATCACGTGAGATAATTGCTTCCACTTGGGTGTTGAAGAACAGAGTCCAGTGAGATACACTACTATAATAGTACTTTATAAAGTCTATAACTGTAGATTGACTTTAGATGGAATTGAATGATAGTTTGTCCTTTGTCTAAATAAATAATAGTAATACTAATAAAAAAAAACAAGTACGCACCCCTTGAAAGTTTGACAATCTTCTCTGTAGACTTTCATTGGCAACAAAGTTTATTTTAGTAATTTTGACAAAGCCTAGAAAGTTCAACAGTTTAATTATAATATATTATTGAAGATTAATTAACAGTTCAGTAAGTAAAGAAAAACTGTTAGTTTCACTAGCAAGACCGATGTGTTCTGAAGTAGTAATCAGCATTTGACTATCCATCGGCAAGAAATAACCGGAGGTATACTTACCCAATATTTGTCTGAGTCATATTGCTGACTAAAAGGTGGAGGGACGTTAAAGTAATTTAGTTTGTCAAAAACGGTACTTCTATGAAAAGGGAAATACTTAAATAGATCTGATTTTTTGGTATACCCACTTATAAACGTTGGAGTGTGGATTAAATATTATAGAATTTATGACATAAACTGATGTAAGAAATATTTTATAAAATTTAATCTTTATACACATCTACAGTGAGATCAAAAACTGAGTTTATGGTACTATTTTCCTATCACAAATATGTTTTTAGGTTTTGTTTTCCAAGGAAGATTTTCGGACTAATCTGAACTCAATCTCTAAAGTGGACTAAAAGATGCAAAGACTATTTCCAACTTCCAACTAATGATGGACTCCTGTCGGGGGCTGATAGCAATTACTAGGAAAACTCAGACGATCGCAGTTCAAAATGCGTGCGTTCATTCGTAGGATGGTGGTAACTTCTCTGTGCTGTTTCCTCCGACATTAATAATCAATGCCCTTTGATCCTGTTTTACGCAAGAACGAAACGTTGAAATTTATTAAAGCCATCCACTACATGGGTGGCAAAGAACTGAAAGTGTCAAAATACTCACATAATTAGCAAAATATATATTTATTTTTTTTCACAAAATAAAAAGCACGTTACTTGCATGTGCACAAATTTGTCAAAATTATTCTAATCTATATATCTATTATATTATATTATTATATTATACATATGCAAGTGTTTCTCCACTTTTTCATTTCTCTCGTTAAAGTGTTTCTTCCTTTTGTTGTAATAGTTAAAATAGACGCTTAATGAAATATAATTCATTGAAAAACACAACTAAATTACTCATCTTCTAATCTAACTACTATTTTTTAGGAAACTACCACCTATTTTTAGTCATACAATCATACTCGAGATATATAATTTTTTATTTTTTTATTCTTTTTGTCCCGCATAATATACCCTTAATTAAATAGTTATGTCTAATATTTCCTTCACGAAGTATATAATTAGCCTATCTAAATTACTATTCATTTAAACAGTCTCTTATAACTATTTTATATACCATTAATTCACAAATAATTATTTTCTTTTCTCTAACTGTTTAGTCAATTATTCTAAATTTATATATATTACATATGTCAAAAACATCTATAACTATTTTGAGTAAAAATATAAATTTTTTACTCTATTATAATGTGATTAATCATATATTTAGTTTAGTTACAACATGAAATTAATGTGGTTTAGGATCTATGTATAATAACTAATTTGTTGTTCACTGTAGCAGATAAGTTAAATTGTTTGATCGATTTTCAAATTTATTAATGTTAACGATTCTTTATACTTTAAGGTGTACTTTGCCAAAACTTAATATCAAAGTTTTCCTCCATCTTAAAAATCATAGAATTAATAACCGTACAAATAAATATTTAGTATTTATAAAAGTGAAAAAAATAATGGAGTATAATTACTATTTTTTTATCTCATTTAAATTTTTTTGTTATGATTAATGTAGATTTGTTTTTCCTTCCCTATATAAAGGGGAAAAAAAAAGTAACTAAGCAATGATACTAAAGCTCGATTCGAAATAGAAAACTCACAAGTTTTAATTAAGATAAAAGTATTTGAAATTTTATATACATTCTTTAATAGTAATATTTGATTACAAAATCCTTATCTGCAAAAATATCATTTTGTAAACTATTGATGTTAAATAACTATTAATAAGATAGAAAAAAAATTTAACCCATGATACGATGCAATACCTAAAATATTTCAAAATAATCATTGTAGCACATACAAGAATTGTACACATAATTTGTCATGCTAATATAGAAACTTAAATAAGTAATTAATATAGAAACAATACATATTATGCAAATAAATCATAGTATTAAGTATTCTAAGTATTTACTGGTATACATTGAGTTTAAATGTTAATTTTGGAAGCTATAACACTAATTGTTAGAGTATTTGATAAAATAATATTGGTTTAAATTAACTATTGATGAGGTAAAAAAAAGTTCAACAAATGGTACGATGCATTACCAAAATAGTTTAGAATAATGATTGTAAGACCTATAAGAATACTACCCATAAATTATTGGAATGACATACAGAAAAAAATAAGTAGGTAAGTAATGTAAAACTACAACATAAATTATGCAAAAATCATAATATTAAATATTCTAAAATAATTGCATATATACATTACGTTACACGTCAACTTTGGAAAGTACAATGCAAGTTTTACACTATTTAACAAAACAATAAAAATGCAGATTAAATATCTTAATAAACAATACAAGAAACTAATTGAAAAGGTACACAAAAAAATAAAAATAAAATTTATACACTTTTATTAGTTTTAATTTTTTTATATATTTCATAAATACAAATTTTAATTTCATAGTAAAAATATATATCAAAACATAATTTCGAAAGTAATCACGTTCGATACCATTTAAGATGAATAGAAGAGTTTATAATGAAGTCTTGAAGTGAGTGTTATCATAAGGTTAACAAACATAGAACAATACTAATATATTTTCTATTTTGATACATATTTACACAGTATGCTAAAAAGTTAATTGCAACAGAGATTATATAAAAACTATGTATTATTTTGGATATATTTAAAAATTAATGTTATAATAGGTTCCCTTTCAGTACAGTTCCGTGTATTTATAGTAAGATAAACAATTTTTTCATTAATGTTTTTTACCTTTAAAGCAAGATAAAAGAACAACGTTTTATTTTTATCTTTTGATAATGATTTTAATAGATTACGTGGTACCTATCCATATTATAGAGAATATATTAGTTTAATCTGTTTAATTTGATGTCTTTGTTATCTACATTTTACTTAGGCTCATTTTTTTCTTAAAACTTTGAAATTTTAATTAATCATTTTGTAGTCATTACCATATATTATTTGATCTTATGTAAATATAATTTTATTAATAAAAGAATTTTAAAACGCTTTATCACATAAAATTATATTTGATACTTGATAATGATTTTATCTTTAATAATAATAGAGAATATATAGATACTTCTAAAAAAATCAATATTATGCAAAAAATCTTTATTTTTAAATGATCAAATCATTGGTGATGTCATTATAACAAATTATAATTTGGAAACTTAAACGAGAAATAGAAATTATTTTGGATTCAAAATTAATCACATTTTGTGTCATCAATATGAATAAAGAGATTAGATTTCAAAGTTTCAATACAATACTAAAACAGATGTTATTATAAGTTTAAGAAATATAAAAAATACCAATATATTCACTATATATATACACATTTACACAATATGTTAATGATAATTAATTGTAATAGAGTTTATATAACATCCCAATTAAAGAAAAGTATAATTTTGGACATCTTTAGAACTATATATTTTTTATTAGTATTGCGTGTATTTTATAGTAAGATAAAGGATTATTTTTATTAACATTCGATGCATTTCAAAGCAACATAAATGAATAAGTTATCAATTTATTTTTTTATAATTATTTTAATATACTATGTGAGATGTCTCAATAATATGCAGAACATATTAGTTTAATTAGATTTTAAATTTTATAATAAATTTCTTGATGTATTTGTTCTTTACATTTTAATTATAATGTATTTGTTCTTTACATTTTAATTATATTTATATTTTTGTTCTTTTAAATTATAATTATTTTTTGTAATTATTATCAATATATCATTTGATTTCATGAAATATTTTTCGATAATCAAAGAATATCAATATTTCATCTATAAAATAATGTTTGATACTTGATAGTGATTTTGTCTTTTAGTAATGACAAAGCATATCAAGTAATTAATGGTGCCGCTATAAGAAATCATTATTTAGGCGTATAGAAGAGAAATAGAAATAAGATGCAGATAATATCATATGATGTAAAAATGAATGACATTAAACAAATAACAAACAATAGTGAAAAAACTAAAAAGAAATGTGAAAATAATTACAAAAAAAGAGCAATGATATTAAACATATATTTTAAAATATATACCATTTGTATAAAAAAAAAATCAACAAATAAAATGTTTACACTTTATATCATTCACTGATTATTTATTTATTTTTTAAAAAATAAAAATGTCTAACAAATCAAGAGTATTACACATGCGAAACACATGTTTTTTTTTTTTTTTTTTTTTATTTACTTATATGTAAAAACGAGATAACTGGATTTTTGGAGACCTAATCAAGTCCAAAATAAATATTTACCCAAAAAAATAAAGTCCACAATAAATGAGCCCACAGTGTGGGATTTGATTAGATAATGCCCACAATCTTTACGCCCGTCTAGTAAAATCTTTACCATTTTTTTGGATATGATTACATAATAATCACAATTGTGAAATTGAATACAAATAAAGTATTAAAATTTACACATTATGAGACAAATACTAGTATTTTGCTACAACCATTTATTTTAAATATAATTAATGTAGATCCACAAAGATGAAATAATTACCTAGACTCTTGGAAAAATGCAATAGCTAGTGATTACATAAAACATTTTGATCCTAGAGATGCAGAAGAAATGTTAAGATATTTAGAACAATACTTAGGAGAATCTGCCCAAGCAATGTGGCAGGAATGGAAAGAAATAAATCCTATGGAATTAGCTGAATTAATTTCTTTAGGACCAAATCCTTTTAATTTTGGAACATACTATACACCAAATAATAACTGGAGAAGATCCAAATTTAGGAAATACAGAACAACAGAAAAGTGCTCTAATAAAATTAGAACAATTAAATTTAAAAAATTGGTATTATATAAAACCTTTCTTAGCAGAATTTGTATATTATGCATCACTTAGTGGAAATACATGGAATAATGATATATGAAATAAACTTTTTAATAAATTACCTGGAGCATTAGGGCTAGAAATCAATAAAAGATTTAAAGAATAAGTTATAGACAAAAGAATGGAAGCAGGCATAGATACAGGAATATCTTTAGGACAAAGACTAATATTTATAATAAAAATACTAGTGGAAAAATGTACAAATATACAGATAAGTAGAAAATTAAAGAACGAGACAAGTTTTTGTAGTCAGATATATACTCCACAACATTATGATAAGCAGGAAATACCTGGATATAAAAATAAAAAATATTTAAAACAAACACCAAAAAGAAAATATTATTATACAAAAAGGTCACAGGCTAAAAAACCATATTTAAATAGAAAAAGACATGTTAGGAAATATGACCCTGACAGAACTTATAGAAAGAAACTTTACTGCTATACTTGCAGCAGTCCAGATAATTTAAGTTCAGCCTGCCCAAAGAGAATAAATATGACAAATAGTAAAGCCATGTTAGTAAATAATACAGAACAAGATTACCTAGATGTAGATGAGACTCTTAGTGATACAGAAACTATACTATTCTATAGTAAACTTTGAAGAATTATTAGAAGATCAGGAAATAGAAGAAAGAAATGAAATAATAGATCAATTCATAGAACCAGGTGAACCAGATTTAGAAGAATTCATACAAGACTTACAATGGATAAATTTTATGTTTAAAGCAAAAATAAAAATACCTGATATAGATTATAATCATAATTGGCAAAAAAAATAAAGGACTAGATTCTAAACCATGTTTATTTTGTGATTGGTACCCTGCACGTAATAAAAGAAGTAAATGTAATTTATGTTTTAATGAAGCCTGCTTAAAGCTGTATAGAAAAATATACGGATTTTAGATTCCAATAAATACAAAATACAGGTAATCCCCAGATAGATGAAAATACTTTTAATAGAATAACTCAACTAGAACAAAGAGTTCCATTTTTGGGATGGCACCATAACCACGAGAAGGGAGGAGGATAAGAATCTCGACTCTTAGACCTACTTGGGAGAAATGACAAGAAAACAGGCATCATAATCAACCAATGAAACCAACCCATATGCATTACAATCTATAGTATCTGGAGGTATAACAACACTAGTATAGAGGTTTTCTAGACTCATCATACGGGCATTTCCCCTTGAGCGGCTTCAACTTTTGCCTTAGCGGGTACTCTCGAGGCCCTAGCCTTTTGTCCAGAAGTTCTATACAAGTTTTATTGTATCCCAAATTTTAATCATAGAATGAAAATTTCATCCAAAGTGCCAACATACCTCATGGTGCCTGGAATCCTATTCTTGTCTGAGTTGATCCTTTGAATTCCCTTGTTAAATTTTTATGGGTTTGAGACATTTCGGTCTCTCCCCCTGACCTTCTTCTTCTTAAATTAAAGAACTAAAATTCAAAGTATTAAAGACAATAAATTGGATTGCAAGTGCGAGAGAATATATGAACTTGATTGTTATTGAAAATTTACAAAGGAAAGAGAGCTTTCTGAGGTTTTCTGATGTTTTTCCTCGATGATCCTATACAAGTGAGGAGTGAGTCTATATATACAATGAGTTCCAGACTTCAAACCCGGACTTGAACTATCCTAATTCTATTATACAATAAAGGAGATTCCTTACATTACTTTACTTTTCTAAAGTTTTCTGTATAGTACAATAATTTAAGAGATTACTACCAGCTGTCTATAGTGTGGTCCCTACATTTTCGAATACAATACTATCTATTCCATCAGTGAATGACACCTGATCTTCCAGATCACATGGTTCTTGTGGATTTTCTTTAGTGGAATCTGTCATTGAGTCTGCATCTCTTTCTGTCTTGTCAGGTCTTGATACCTCTGTGTCTGATCTTCTGTGATGTCTGAGTCATGATTTCACTTAATGGAATTTTGGGCACGTTCTTGAATTCACCAATAAGTTGTTCTAAAATGATTTTTAATTTCTTCTTTTTTCTTTTTATTCTTTTTATTTAATTTTATTCCTCTTTTCTTTTCTGAGGAGGATGATTCCTCTTTTTCAGAAGTTTTTGGCAAACTTTCAACTATTAACGGATTATTGATTATGTCTTTACCCTTGTCCGTTTGCAAGGGACTAGATACAGGCTGACACCCTGTATTGGTTTGCATGATTTTTGGTAAATCACCAACCTTCAACTGTCTTGATGAGTCTTTACCGGCTGCCGTTTGAGCCGGACTAGGCGTTCCTTTACCGAAAACGCTGGCCTTCGTTAAGTTAACTGTATCAAAGTATCTGTTCTTCCAGTATTCTCTTTCTAAAGTTAAGACTTGGATCTTTTGTTCTAATTCAATGATTTGGGTCTGATTATTATTGAGTCCCGTTTCTATTTTCTGGTGCCTATTTTTCATTAATGGTTTTAAAACTTCTTACCATTGTCTCACAATGATCACAAAATGTAATTTGGTTACCTTCATCAGTCTGGATAATGGTTCTGATATTAATTTAGTATATAAAGACACTGGTTTTCTAAGTAAAATTTACAGGCTTCAAGCCCTTCCTGCAATTGTCTGAAAACTTTATACTTTGGGTTTTTAACTCCTCTAATGGCTAAAAGGACTTCAACCCATGTCTTGTAAATGCTCGCTTTTCCTGGAGTACCATGAAAAACTGCATAACATTTAAATTTAGAAAGATCGTTAAGCCCATGGAAATTAGCAGATAATTCATTTAATAAGAATTAGTAAAATGTCCACTATTTTTTCTCTGGTAAGAAATCCATAAATTATCTAAAATTACTTTTTGTTGTTCATTGATATTTCTATAAAGATCTAATATTCTAAAACTATTTTGTGGTGGTATTGTGGCTAAACTATGACCATTAAAATCAAATCTTTTTTCTATGCTAACTGGGGGTCTATTTCAAAATACTTGGAAAATGAAAAGAATTATCTAAACTTATAAATGTCTGATGAGCTTGTTGGCTGGATTCATCACATCAGGTCTTGATACTGGATATGAAATAAAACTTGGTCTAAGAGCCCTGAGCTGGGCTCTTGGATTTGATCCAGGCCTATAAAAATTAACAATTATTAGATCTGTAAAAATTAACAATCATTAAAACTATAAATTTTTCTAGACAATTCATCAGCTAATTTATTGTCTTTCCCTTTTATATACTCAAAATTGATATTATATTCGGCTATAGCTAATGAAAATTTTTGCCATCTCTTATGCCTACTTTTTTCTTTCATGTTCTGAGAGTATTTAATTATTGCTTCACAATCGGTTGTAATTGTAAATTCTTTCCTTGAAATTATAAATAATTTAAAAGCATCTAATGTATATATTATGGTTAAAATTTCGCAATCTACACTGGTTTTATATCCTTTTTCCCTATAGGTGCCACAGCATATAAACTCGACATAACTTTTCTTGGTCTTTTGAAGAGTATTTATGGGGTTTTGATTTTAGGATTCCTTCCCATCCTAAATCACAACCGTCTGTCTCTATTACTAAATATTCTAATTCTAAGGGTAATTGTAATGGGGGTATGTTCTGGATCATATTTTTTATTTTCTTTACTAAATTTATATATTCTATATTAAAAAATCTTTGACTATTTTTTCCCGTCTTTAAGTACAAAGGTCCTGCAATTTTTCCTATAAATTTAAGAAATGGTCTTGCATAATTTATAAGTCCTAAAAATTTTTGTAATTCCTTTAAATTTTCTAATTTGTCTGGCATTTCTAAAACTTTTTTGGCTATATGTTCTAGTAACTTCATCTGACCGTTTCCTATACATAACATTTAAACTTAGAAAGATCGTTAAGCCCATGGAAATAATCAGATAATGCATTTAATGAATTAGTAAAATGTCCACTATTTTTTCTCTGATAAGAAATCCATAAATTATCTAAAATTACTTTTTGTTGTTCATTGATATTTCTATAAAGATCTAATATTTTAAAACTATTTTGTGGTGGTATTGTGGCTAAACTATGACCATTAAAGTCAAATCTTTTTTCTGTGCCACTGGGGGTCTGTTTCAAAATACTTGGAAAATGAAAAGAATTATCTAAACTTATAAATGTCTGATGAGCTTGCTGGTTGACAGCCAGCAACAAGGGTCTTGATACTGGTTATGAAATAAAACTTGGTCTAGGAGCCCTGAGCTGGGCTTTTGGATCTGATCCAGGCTTGTAAAAATTAACAATCATTAAAACTATAAATTTTTCTAGACAATTCATCAGCTAATTTATTGTCTTTCCCTTTTATTTGCTCAAACTTGATATTATATTCGGCTATAGCTAATAAAATTTTTTGCCATCTCTTATGCCTACTTTTTTCTTTCATGTTCTGAGAGTATTTAACTATTGCTTCACAATCGATTCTAATTGTAAATTTTTTCCTTGAAATTATAAATAATTTAAACGTGTCTTAGCATCTAATGTATATATTATGGCTAAAATTTCGCAATCTAAACTGGTTTTATATCCTTTTTTCCTATAGGTGCCACTAGCATATCGATATAACTTTTCTTGGTCTTTTGAAGAGTATTTATGGGGTTTTGATTTTAGGATTCCTCCCCATCCTAAATCACAACCGTCTGTCTCTAATACTAAATATTCTAATTCTAAGGGTAATTATAATAGGGGTATGTTCTGGATCATGTTTTTTATTTTCTTTACTAAATTTATATATTCTATATTAAAAAATCTTTGACTATTTTTTCCCGTCTTTGAGTACAAAGGTCCTGCAATTTTTCCTATATTTTTAAGAAATGGTCTTGCATAATTTATAAGTTCTAGAATTTTTTGTAATTCCTTTAAATTTTTTAATTTGTCTGGCATTTCTAAAACTTTTTTGGCTATATGTTCTTGTAACTTCATCTGACCGTTTCCTATTTCTACTCCTAAAAATTTTATATGTGTTTTAAATAATTCTACTTATCTTTTTACTTATTACTATCCCATTTTGGCAAAAAATTCTGAAAACTGTATTTAAATGCCCTATATGTTCTTGTTCATTTTTTGAAAATACTAGAATGTCATCTATATATATTAAGAGACAGCCTGAGAGTATTCTAGGAAAATGTTATCCATCTTTCTTTGAAAAATACTAGGTGCGTTTTTTAGTCCGAATGGCATGACTAACCATTCAAATAATCCTAATGGACAGGTAAAAGCGGTCCATTTTATGCTATCTAGGTGTACTTTTATTTGCCAAAATCCTGATTTACAATCAAATTTACTAAAGTTCTTTTTACCCTGTATTTTATTTATCAAGAATGTCTTATCAGGAATGTCATAACTATCATCTATAGTGTTATTATTTAATCTTTTATAGTTTATTACCATTCTACTTTTTCCTCTAATTATTTCACTATATTTTCTAACTATAAATGTTGCTGATCTATGAGGAGATTCTGATGATTTTATTACTTTTAAACTTAGAAAACCGTCTTCTTTTATATGCATTTTAAATTCTTCTATGTCATGTGGACTTGTTCTATTTTTGCTATATTTATTATATAATCTGGATTTTTTACTTTTATTTCACAATAGATTTTATTTTGGTCCCCTAATCTTATAGGGTCTTCTCCTATGAATGGTAAGGTGTCAATTTGTGCTTCTATCTTTGTTTTTGTTTTTAAATGCAATAAATTTTTAAGATTTATTCTATCTATTAAATATTCATTTATTTCATAAGCATCTAAATAATCTTGTTCTAAAATTATTAGATTGTTACACCAATATTCTTTCCCTTTTTTACATTCTATGCATTTTTCTTCTGTTTTGTTACTAGATTCTTTATTCTCTATTTGTCTTATTAAGTTTGGATGGATAGGTGGGAGTGAAGTTTATACTTCGATAGACTAGTAATTACGTTATTAAAAATTTGTACATATTCTTTTGTTAAGATAATTCCTCCATCTAAGTCTAATAAAAATTTCAATCCTATAATTATAGTACCTACTCCATGTTTTTCTAATATCTCTTTAACTAATACATATGGCATAAAGTAATATTGACTATAGTTATTACAACTAACAACAATCTAACAAAGTGTTGGTTAAAATCTATACCAATTTATTGGCATAGAATTTTCTATCCCACACTTTATGTCATTTTCTGTCACACTATCTATAAATTGTCAAAACTTTATAAAATAATTTTAGTAAAGTAATTTTAACAATTTTATTGAATAATGTGATAGAAAGTAATATAAATATAAGATAAAAGATTTTTTAACGCAATTTATCACCTCTTCTTGGGCTTGCATCCCACCCAAACATTTCAAATTCTAATATTGAAAAATACTTATATAAATTCGATTTTTGATTTCACTTGTAGACCTTATGATTAAGATTAAATCTTATAGAATCTTTCTTACCTCAACTGATGTCATAGATTTCATAACATTTAATCTACACCATAAAATTTACAAATGAGATCAAAAATCAGATCTACCTAAACATTTCCCTCTAATATTACCCATAAGGTGCAAAAATTAACTCTAGTAAAACTTTTAGCAAAATCAGTAAAAGAGCACATGCTCAGGACCGACCAGCCAACCAAGCCGTAATTCGCACGTCCATGGGTAGACTGTTGTAATAGTGGGAAACCTCATTCCGATGTTTGGTATATTACCAGTCCACCCACGGCGGCCAATGAGCTAGTAGTTTCATGTTGCATTGTCAATTAAGTACGGCCATAGCTGTCGCCATCCTAATGAAAAGCAAAGCCACGCAATTAAATCGCGTAGCACTTTTGAACTAGCCAACCCTAGCAAAGATACTTCCGTATGGGGTATACTTTTCACCTCACTATCCAATTTACCTCAATCTTGGAACCGACTTTACTTCTAGAAGCCTTTTTCAAACTAAGAGAACCATTGTCTTTGTCTAGCAAATTGATCAACTCAGCATCTGAGACTAAGTTATCCCCACAGGCATAGGCAATGACTTGGCTGAATATGTGCCAATGCTTCTCCAACACGGCGATGACAGTTGAGGGAGGCCAAATTAGACTGGCTCTGGTGCCAACTGCCAAGGACCATTAACTTATTTCAAAGAGGTAGAAAATGCTACTCTCCAGTAGCATATGGAAGAGGAATACAGACCTTGTGGAAGTGGAAGTCCTAACCATGTCAACATTGCCTACAACGTTACATCATATAACAATTTGAACTGTAGTAAAAAAAAAAAAAGAGTCAAAAATAGACAATTCCAGGTATCCAGCCCCCACATGTCCATTTAAGGTACAAAAATCAGCAAGTGGAAAATGAGTACTGCCCGAGGTTTGAGCAGATTAGAAAAACCAACATTTTGCCTGTTTCGTAATAAAGTAATAAACCAATCTCAACAAATTCAACTACACTTTAACTCGGCTCTATATGAATTGTGAGCCCTTGATGTTATCAGATCCCCGTTCTAATACAGGAACCAGTTTTGTGGAGACAAAAAGCAGGTCGGAGAAGGGATGATGTAACAAGCAATTGAAGCAGTCAGAATGATATTACTAAATCATAAAGAGATCATGATTTCAATAACCTGACTAGAAGCAATTCAGAAGTTTTATTATAATTCAAGAAGTTTTGCCACCAAAAAGCAGTTATCAATTCTCTAATTGCTTAACGAGTAAAGGATGTCAAACACAGTTCAACTAATGGTCAACTAGGTTTAAGAAACAACGAAAAGCCAACAAACGTACTACTAACCAGCTAGAAGCACAACAGCTGAAAAACTAGCCACACCACAACTGTCGTAAAGTTGACATTTAGGATGGTCAGAACATTCAAATCACCTATTAGGTGCAGTAATTAGTGTGATATGTGAAACAGTACACTGACAATGGATAGCAGCACAGAATTTGTTAAGGCACCAATGCATGCCTGAAACAAATGAAATAAAAGAGAAAATAAGAAGAAGCAAGACAAGAAGGAAATAAAACATGTTAGTTCTAGTTGTTCAAACACACTACAAATGCTTTGACCACATCACAAAGCATAGTCGCGCACAAAACAAACATATTGGGCCCTTTCAACTGATACTGGAATTTGGAAATTGTAACTTTTTCACTGAACAATGTCCCAAGGAGTCGTTCATGTTGTCCTCTATGACAATTAACGGTTGTACATGGAAATACAAAATTTTTGCACCCCCCCTCCCAACAAAAAAAAAGGGCAAAATGAACTCATAAAGGTACTATAATATTCTGTCATTAATACTATCAATGTAACTTTATCAAAAGGAAAGTGTAAAGGTATAATTAGATGTACTGAGTTTCTGTTTAAAAACCAAAACTAATAGGCAGCAATTTAATAACTTTTCCATTTTTGCAATTATAGGTTGTAAGAAAGTCAAGTGTAAATGAACTGCAACTGTGCCTTAGATTGAGAATGCCTAGCCTAATGAATGATGACCATATGTTCAGGTAGTAAAAGATGACAGCTTATCGAAGTATTGCACAGGGAAGAAAGAAACCAAATGGATCAATAGTTGCATCATTTCAGGAATTAAAATACTAAAGAAAAGTAATGAAAAAACAGTAAAGTGCTTAAGATTCCGGAGACAGGAATTAGGCAAGGATGACGAATTATAATTATAAAACATTATGATATATGATCTTTAGTATTTTGTTAGAAGTCTTAATGGTGCCTTTTCTAGTCCTCTGTGTACTAATTGAAAACTGAGAGATGCCCACAACTCTATCTACATTTACAAGACAACATAAAGATATCAGTAACTAGGAAAATTTATGGGAGGCTTTCCGAGAAGATATCAGAAACTGAGACATATAAACTGAAAGATCTCAAGAAGAAATTTTCATGGAAGTATGTGAAAGATGAGTCCTGAAACAGACACACAAAGGAACAGGGTGTAGTTTGAACAGTAATATGAAAGTTGCACTGTGTGGATAAATGACCTAAAAATATCTTGTATTCAGTATAGATATTTCATAAGCTACCTGCATTTATAACCATCCAAACCATATTGATTTCTAGCTGAATATTAAAGAAAACAGGACATTAATTACAAAGCATAATTAAAGATCTTTGAGGTGGCAAACCTATTATAATAACTAAATATGTCCAAGATCTTCTAAATTAGCTAAAAAATATATTGAAAGGGAAACACGAAAACAACTTGCTTCATCCCTAAATAACAAGGAGCTTTCATATCTTACCCAATGTCCAAGGTAAGAAAGTAAGTTTCCACCCTTTGGTTTTATTGCGCACTCCCAAGTCAACAGTGGAGGTGGGGCAGGGTAGAGCCTTCATATAATGGTGACGCAGTCTAAAGATAAGTTCCTGAGGCTTTTACAAGTGAAAATGAGGTGCATGTGATTAGCAGCTACAAAATTTAAAACACATAACAGGTGAGCAAACAAGGATCAGCATTTAGATTAGAAAAGAAGTACCTGAATATCCAATACAAAAGTAAAACACTTCTCAACAACACAGTTTGATGAAGAAGCATTTATAAATCTTTGTTTTCACCACCAATTTGAGGCCATTGCTTGCTTCTGGTGGCCACAAAAAATCTATAACATCAGACCACATACCTAACTGAAAATGAAACAGTACTAAAATGATAATGGTTTTGATAAAAGCAATGCAGGAGTTCAGAATTCCCAAGACAGAGTATTCCAAAGTTTACATAACAGAGTTAGTTTTCCTTCCAAAAGTGCTTTTTAAGCACAGTTTTGAATACAGCAAGAAGCTAAAATAATAGACATTCATAAATTTCTAAACCGGGAAAATAACAACAGAATTCTCAGTGACCAAAAAATATATATATATATATTTTAAAAGCTTTGAAGAAAGCTATGCCACAACTAAAGTCAATTGGAGAAGAATCAAAAAATTAATAATCCTTGTTCAAATTACTCCATGTAAAATAAATTACAAATTGCAATGGCACAGAATTAATCGACAATTTTACAAGTTTTTGGGACTTCAATCCCAAAAAGGCAACTACAATCAGGATGGAGTTGCACGTAAACTCCATGGATTGTCTCAGATCCACCCTCAACAGCTTATGTTGAACCAAAGCCAGCTTGAAACGTGACCATTTGTTGTAGAAAATTCTGCTTCCTTCCAGAGGTTATCTGAATCAGTAAGGTTTGCTTTGTTTATTATCTCGTTTGAGTTGAACCTTCAACTTTTTACCTCCTAATTGGTAACCATTCATCATGTTAATAGCAGATTGTGCAGCTGCTGGGGAATCATAACTGACAAATCCTGCAAACACGAGGATTTAGAAGCATAACAAAGACAGCTCATTTCAGTTGTACAACAAGTTGAGTTTATACCAAAGCATTTGCTAACGCCAGTTGCCTTGTCAATGAAAACCTTTGCACTCAAGACCCTACCAAATGGTTGAAAGGCATTTGCAAGCTCTTCATCACCAAATTCTTGAGGAATGTGGTAAATAAACAAATTAGCACCAGGCGGACCTGCAATTGACCAGGCTATTCATATAACTAGATTTCATTGCAGAATAATAATCATAGAGTACCGGAGAGGATATTCAACAAATTTAATCCATTAGAATATAGGGGAGACAAAAGAATGGATCCAACAACCTTCAACTTGACTAGCAGAACTTTGACTGACACTTGAAGATGCTGCAGAAGGGCTATTTGCACTTGCAGGTGGTGCAGAACCAGGTGAACCACTCAAAGGCCTATTACTCATAATTCTTCCAGGATATGCCATAGGATACTGAACCCCGGGTACTGCTGGATAAGTAGATCCTACATAACTTGCAGGTGACATGGCATAATTTCTTGGGCCCAATCCAGTAGAAACATCAGTTGCAACTCCTCGTAAGGCACTTCCTTGGTTCACAGAAGGCATCACATTTGGGAAAGCATGTTGGTTTTGTAAAGGTGGTAAGCGATACTGCATGAGACCATAAGTTCCAGGAGCCTACAAAGACAACAATGTCAAGTTAGATGTAGAGGCAACATCTAGCAATCACTGAAAAGGAAGAATCAATTTCAATGCACAAATATGAAAACATAAGCTACTTAAGAGTTTCCAAGTGTCTGCAGAACAATGATCAAGCAATTTTTACTTCATACCCTTGTACTAGTAAATAGAATTTAAGAGACCTGATATCCATATCCATTGTATGGTGGAATATAACCCATTGGTAAAGCTCCAAACAGGGATGGATGCTGTCTTGATTCAGAATTTGGAATACTAGGAGCCTGTGACAGAGCTTTCTGGGCCCTCCGAGCTTGTCTTTCTTTTTCTGTATCAGCCCACTTGACTACCAACGGTACGGTTGAACCCTAATGCAACATCGGAATCAAAATTAAAATAGATCACAGGTACCAGTTCACAAATAATTGATACATGTGATGATAGTGTGTTATTTACTGGATATGCAAAGAAGCGTTCAAAATCTCAGTACTGAAGAGCATATATAATCTCTTAGCAATGGCGATGAGTCAAAAGCAACAAGCACAGAATTCATTAATGCCATTACTTGATTCAGTAATAAGTCCAGGTGATTTGTAGAATTCAAAGATTGTAACCTTAGCATTTCACATTTTATTCAAGGTAAGGGGCAAAGGTATGTCTTCTTCATGTGGAGAGAGTATGGGTGACACGGATATCCAGACAATCAATCAATCTGCTGATGACTGATCTATGGGGAACAAATTTCTTAACTACAACCCCTGACCACTAAAGACTACTCATACGCAAGTATGGAAGAAAAGTTTTATTAATTAGCCTCCACTGAAAAATCAAAAAACATGAAAAGGTTTCGTGACTTGCCCAATGCAATTTCATGATCATATTTTCCTCCAGTGACAATGCAAGAGCTGTTCACAAAAGAAGAATATATGCCAGTGTAAAACCAATACTAATTTAGCTGGCAAAGAGAAAAATGGTAACTAACACAAACCTCCATCATATGCTTCCCATTAAGGCCCTCAATGGCAGCAAGTGCTTGTTCTTTAGTCTCATATTTTAGAAAAGCACATCCTACATAATCAAAATCATCACACAGAAGTAAGCGTTGTCGCATGGCTTGAGAACTGCAGTTAAAACTCCAGCTCAAAAGAAATTTTGACACAATACTGCCATACCTTTACTTGTATGCTGAGAGCCACTAAGAATTTGCAAGTCTTTGATAGTTCCATATTGAGAAAATAAAGAAGAGACTTCATCATCAGAAACATTCTTCAGAAGCATACCAACAAAGAGTTTGTGCTCTGGTTTTAAGACAAAGAAAAATGCCAAAGGTAGCAGAAAAC
This sequence comes from Cinchona pubescens, assembly GCA_025175665.1. Classification (NCBI taxonomy): domain Eukaryota; kingdom Viridiplantae; phylum Streptophyta; class Magnoliopsida; order Gentianales; family Rubiaceae; genus Cinchona; species Cinchona pubescens. The sequence continues at coordinate 1,150,866 of JANKKI010000192.1, read as the reverse complement.
AGTTACAAATTCAAATATAATAAGGCAACAATGTAAAATGGAAAAGAGAACAAATAAATTAATGCTAGAAAGAGAATGAGAATCAGCGTTATCATGAGTTAAAACTTAAATGTAAATTATAAAGACAAATTCTGGGTCATGATTATTGACATGTAATTCACCTAGCCTTTCCAACTCGCCATCTGCATACTTCACTTGCAATGGACTAGATGCCTGAGTCACAAAGAGTAAGCAGGATGATTTTAAATCACAAGGAAAAACAAACTTTAATACTTGCAAAGACGAATAAAATACACAAATGAAAATAATCTGTTACACGCACAGTTTTTCTGAAAACATCACTTCAGAAACCAATCACCAATTAGCATTGTAACATTACCTAAAATAATAATTACGAAAGAACAAGTATCAAAGCCGTGACCCTCACTTTCTAGAATCAACCATGCTGTATTTCCCAAAGATTAGTTATGAATAATATTTCTTTTAGTAAATAACAGCAATAAGTTGGTTGCTTAAAATTTAGTTGATTTTGCTTTTCTAAGTTATGAGTGAGTTTTGCCTATATGTTTCTATCTAAAAATGTGCGAGTTAGCGCATGTGTGTTTGTTTATTCTCCATCCCCTTTTCCGAGAAAAAACTCATAAACATAATACGTAATCAACACAATGAAGATACCTCGTCTATTCTAACACTGCATAAATTGATTTGCATATGATGTCATCAACTATCGAAATAATAAGTCGTTAATTCTAATAGCTGAACCATATAGTATTTAATGACATAATACAATATCACAGTATATGATGTTGAGATGTGTGTTGTTCTGCGAAGTGCGAGTTATTTATTTATGTGCTCTCCAATATTGGCAGCATTATGACTAGCATAAACTTCAATGCTAGTTATATATATTGGTTTTGTATACAGTAAGAACAAAACTGTATATCCGAAAAACTGCAAATAGTCTTCATTTATATTACTAGTAAATAGCATTATGAATCATTAGTATTTAAAAACAAAAAGAATTAAAGAAGAGGAGTAATTTTGTGATCTGTGGAAGTTTGACGATAATTCAAGTGAACGGTCACAATAGTAATTAGTACAAGTAAGTTTTCTTTCCCCCCAAAATCAATAATTACTAGTACTATTTAAGACAACACAAAACATAATGGATAGTTGTCAATTAAGAGCAATTAATTCTACAAATTCAATTATTAGGACACAGAACAAAGCAACATTAAATTAAATTAAGATGTTTGAATTTCTCAAATTCTAACAATAATTAACGACAATGTCAAATAAAGGGGGAAAAAAAAAAGAAAACTACCCCAGGCAAAGTCTTCTGGTTATGGCACGCAGTCACTGCCTTGTCCGCTTCTTGCCGTGACGGACATATTACGAAACAACACCCTAGGTATACAACACGCAAAATTAGGGTTTCAAACAAACAAAGAACACAATATCCAAACCTCACAAATCTTGAATTAAACTCAAATAACAGCACGAATCGTACATTGTCGATCCAGAGAAAATAAAAATTGCGGAAAAAAAAATTACTACAAATTTGAAGGAGAGGGAGGAGGAGGTAATGAGAGTGCAAGGGAGATAACCTCGAGAAGCTCGCGTGGTCTTGTCTTTGATGATGTTGACTTCGTCGACGATGGCGAACTCTTCGAACATTGCCGTAAGTTGCGCTTCCGTCATGTCCTTGGGGACTTGACCTACAAATAACTTCACGCTCTCGTCGCTATGCTTTCGCGGTTTTTGCCCCTCCGCCATTAACGCCACACACACTTTCTCTCTATATAGATATATGTATCAATTTTAAACTCTGTTTTGTTCGTATGTCTGTTTTTCTCTCTCTTCTCCTTCAAGTCTCGTTTGACAATTGCTTGCTGATCTCTTCTCTTATTTTCTCTTTCTCTCTCCTCCTCTTATTCTTCTCCCTTTCTCTTTCTAGTTTTTTGTCTGTCAAAAAATTTTTTTTTTCTCTCTCTCTCTTCTCCTCCCCCTCCTGCAGTCGTCGCTCGTGGAAGATCTGTTTTGGGGAAAATTGGGGCAATTTCTTGAAAAGTCGGATCTTGGTCGATTTTATTAGTATTATATAATAATTGGAACCGGTATTACTAGCCCTCGTCTTTCATTTATTTACGGAACTACCACTGTAGTCGTTTTGTAAATCCGAAACGGCAAAGTCGGCGATGACTGTCGCAATGGATTCGACAGACGCACCTTTTTTAAGCGCAACCGCTCTGGGCGTAAAAGTACTATTCTACCACTAACGAAGAACTGAAGGTCCTATTCAGTAATGAAAGCTACAAAACAAAAGAGTTTTTTTTTTGGTTAATACACCTTTTTATTTTTCATTTTGGGGTAAGTTTTAGTTACTCACTCGGAATGAATATAATAACTGTTAAAATAATTAAAAAATTAATAAAATTTTTATTTTTTTAATTATCCAACGACTTGTAATACTCACTTTAAAAAAAATTTTCTTTCATTTTGACTTCCTATAATAAATTCGAGGATTTCAAGTTCCCAGTGTTTCTTTTTCGTTTACAGTAGGAAAGAGGCATATGTGGACCAAATAGAAATAGGTATACTCATCTAGATACAAGTAAAGGTTTAATTGCATAAAATAACATAATTACTTTTGAGTAAGTTTTAACGGCAGGATAGTAGGAAATAGGAATCTTTGAACATTGTTGAAGAAATTAAATAAGAAACTTTTAATTAACATTAGGGAAGTAATATTAACCTCCAGATATGGTAAGATTTGTCCGAACATTGTTAAGGACATCAATAACAAACCCAAAATTGACAATCAGAAACCTATACAAAACTTCGTAGATATTTTGTAAGAAATTTTCTAAAACTTTTGTCCTCATTTACAATATCATTAAGAGACGTGGGAATTAAATGTTCATTTTATTCGTGAATGGGATGAGTGAGATCAATCAAACCAAGATTAATTGTATCGAGATGAATCATCTTGTAATTTTACAACCCATCTAAATTTGTTATCTTAAGTTTTTATTAATACTTTCTTCCGTGGCCTCGTAACTTTGATTGATAAGTGATACCATTCTATTCTCTTTCTCTTATATCTTACAATTTCCTCGTAATTTTAGTTTAATAACTCTTTATTACTGTAGGAGTAGATTACCGATATCCAATTATAATGTGTCATAAAATAGTAAGTCGATGGTGTAAATTAATTTTACACCGTTAATGTATAGAAGATTTACTTTAAATTAATTTAATAGTTACCAAAATTAATTAAAAAATAACTTTAAAAAAAGTTGCACTAATAATAATGAACTACAATTTAAGTAGTAAAATCCTTTTTTTATAATATATTAATCATGATTTTCAAGCCAATAAAAAGTATATAGAGAGGTGAATTTTTTTTATTTTTTATGTCACACTAATATTTATTTATTTCACTAAACTGTCTATAATGAATAATACCACCTCTCTTAAGATTATTGTATTTCACGATTATAGGATTATTGGGCTAAATATGATCACTTAAGTTTGCGACAGAAAAAGGTACCCAACAAACATGAGAAAACAAAACAAAAAGGGAATAATTTAGGAATGTACTTTAGTCATAACTAACAACCAATAGGAGGTTTTTATTGCTAATTAAGACATCAAGCTTGTTTGGCACATGCCAAAATTAGTAATCAGTAATTAGTAGCTGGCTTTTTCAGTTCAATAATCATTGTTTACAAGTAGAGGTGACCAAAAAAAAAAAAACACATTCTTATCACTAACGAGAATGAAAGTTGACAATTAGCCATCTATTTCATAAATAAATCACATGGTCGGTAAGTTGAGATATAAATTATATTAGGGCAATTATATTGCCACAGCAAAAATCTTATTGCGAAAGCAAAGTTTTACCAAATGTCAAAAATATCCCTGCCAAGATCTCAAATCTTTTCTTTCTCAGACCTCGTATCCCTCACAATACCAGACAACTATACCATTCCCATCCCCATTTTGTGCAAGTTTGCACTTTACTTCAATTATCTCCCTTCTGCCAAATTATTTTTATTCCTCAAATCGAATTTGACGGACCCATTAGCAGAAATCGATGAAAAAATACAAGCGATGTCGAGAAATTATTAATTTATTTGTTTTTTCTAATTCTTTACAGATTTTTGATTAATTGGGATGATTTAATTTTTCATGTTCGAGTTCAATTCTAATTGTTGTGACCTCTGAGTGTAATCTTGCAAAAAGGCAAAGGAGCAAAGGAGCAAAAGTTGGCGGTGGAGTTGTCAGGAGAATGGGCACTCTCCTAAAGGAGTGAGAAAGGCATAAGGGGACATGAGAGGACGAGAAGACTTGAGAGATGGTTTTGTCATTTGATTGAAATTTGCTACTGTGGCAATATTATTCGAAACTTTGGAATATTAATTAGAATAATTAAGATGATAACTTTTTAATATGACATGTTTTATAAAAATTAGATTTAAATTTTTATTACGAAAACAGGTAAGAGAAACTCGGAGACAAGCAAACATACTATCGATAATATTAGTGCGCAAAATATTATTTAAAAAATAATAAATTACACATCTTTCAATCAATTTTTTATATCACGTATAGAATATTATTTATTTGGTGCTATCGACTAAATGTGTATAGTAGAATTATCCGAAAATACTCCATATGGATTTGGCTTGGCCATATGGCACATGCTGACAACCCCATAATCTCAATGGTACAAAATTAAGAACACAGCAGCAAAGTGCAGTTTGATTGTCAAGTCTAGGGACGGACGTGCAGACAAAACTAGGCTTTGTTGTGCGGAAGAATTTGAGGTTAGGATTTAGGAGTTTTTGGGGAAAAAAAAGTTGAAGACAGCGAAATGACTAAATGAGTGAGAAGGGTAGTATAGTAGATAAGCGTGAAGACCGAGGATTAAAGATAAGGATGCCAGGCTGTGTCCCCGCCAAGCCACATTCCCAATCAATCTAAGCATGTTGTCGACATTGAATCTTTGCATCATCATCTGCAGGAATGCCGGAACGGTAAATTTGATTCAAGATTTTTTTTTTTCTTTTTTTTGGTAAGAAACTGAAAACTAAAACAAAAGATTTTAAGAGTTTACAATCATGCGAGGGAATTTAATCATTTTATTACTCCATTAAATATGGTTGGTTAATACATTTAGGAGGTCTAATAAGAAAAATAAAATAAAACTCGATAGTTCAAATTTTTTATTTTTTTTTTTGAATTTCAAAAATTGTTATCATTTAATATAATGTAATTTAAAAATTGTATCGTATAAATTTTTAAAATTAGTCTTATGAAATAATTATTAGAAGCTGGAGGGTAATTTACAAATTAATGCACGCACCCATTTAGTATAGTATAATAGTAATCATTTTATTTTTCAAATTTGTTCTTTATATAGTACAAAATGGGTCTGCTTTGTCACTTTTTTCTCGTGTTTAATTATTTATACTAATCATTCAATAAAAACAGATATTCAAGTAAAGGTTTTAAGATAGAGAAATTACAAGTTGATCTTATACATTACAAGTTGATATTATATTATATAAATTTCTAAAACACAAGAAGATAGTTATATTGACAGTATTGCAAAATTTTATTTAAAAATATTTATTTTATTATCTTAACCGTATAAATTTTATTTTAAAGATATCTATCTTGTTATCTTGACAATACGGTAGAATTTTATTTGAAAGATATATATCTTAGGGCCACAAACTCACAATTGAATTTTATTTGAAAGATATCTATCTTAGGGCCTCAAACTCACAATTGAAATATATTGATATCGATTCAACAAAGTTTACATACCCACTTTAAATCAAATATGACAAATTCTTATATGCACTGAGTTTTACAGCACAAAGACAAACATAGTAAGCATCTGCCTTCTCCCCTATTGATGTTTAGCTGGAATAAATACCATATAATTTTTTTAAAAAAAATGTAAAAGGAGCTGGATCCAGGTTTTAGCAACTGGCAAAGTCAAAATGGGAATTAGTTCACTGAATTATTAGAATTAGGAAGGAATTGAAGTCCCAAAGCAAGAGAAGGGTAAAAAGGAAAAAGAAAATAAACTCCAGCTTTATATATTAATCAAACTCCAAGGGAACATCAAAATTTCATTATTCATTCAATAGTTCATTGACTTGCTGTTACAGCAATGAATAAATACAGGAGTTACAACCAGGGCAAATATTCCTGCTTCAGAAAGACACAAGGAGGCCCTATAATACAAAACAAGGCCATCAAAAAAATGACAAATGATACCAGATTTTGAAGCAAAAAATGGTCTACAATGAATTATGTAGTATGTGAGGATGACAGCTGGAAGCAAATCCTAGCACGAGACGAATGCCGAATTAGTGAGGTAGTTTTCAGTCCCCTGGTTCAGGACCTGAGAGTTCCTGCTGCATTTCTTGATGAAGGGTATGAGCATGGTATTCAAATGGTGTGAACTGTAGAAGCTAGCTCCTAAAAGGAAGAAGAATATGTTGTGAACTAGATTGCCTTCAATCCTGCAAGCTCACGCAGCTGTTCACAGATTATGAAGGTGATTGAAGTCTGCGGTCCCAATCTCGCAAAAAGGGTGAGGCCTCTGGTAAAATTCAATGTTAACAGGGGAACAAGTGATGAGTTAACCAAACATATTAGGAAAAATGAAAATTCTTAGGTAGACTGGGTCCATGGTGAGTGTCATGAATCCCTTGGTCCACAATCACTCGCATGAACATGAGAATAGTTTATTTTAATAATTTAAAGTAACGTGAGAGATTGTGGACCATGGATCCAGTCCACCTAGAATTTCACATAAGGAAAAGGAAACATTATAGCTTGAAGTATAGATTGTGGAGTTGATAGTGAGATGACACCAACTTTAAACAAAGTAGCAAAAGCATGTATAAAACTCACCCTTTGAAGAGCCCCCGAGGACCTTCTGTATGCAGCACCTGGAATCACACAGTGTCGTGAACATCAGATGAAACAATAGGATTAATCAAGCTTGTAGTTTTACTCTCATGTTACCTCTCATCTATCATATTAATCAAGCTTGTAGTTTTGCAACATAACTTTTACTCTCGTATTCCTATCATCTATCAATTATTCAGCTCTTCATCCAACTAAAATCGAGCAGATTGAAAAGTAGACCGAAAAGGAAATGAACTCAGAAATTCACAATTTTAACTTCCATTCAATTCAAATAAATATCTACTTGAAAATTACGGCTCAAAATAAAAGGTAGAAAAATTAACCTGATATGCACAATGAAATCCATTCTTATACATCCCAACTCCCTTGGATTCTCGTTGCAACATAAGACGGGTTTTGACCATGTCCATAGGATGGACATAAGGGTGCTGACAGCACCCGCTATTGTACTTGAGCTTCACGAGATGCAAAACACAGTTAATTATCCCTGATGGAACATATCAATTAGGCATTCTTCTTAGGCATGACAAAAAAATAACTTTGAATTATATGTGGAACCAGCAATAACCAATATCAAAGGTGTGGCTTATAAAATTCAGCCATTCCTTTTAAGTTAATACCAGTTTCATGAAAATTTTAAGACAAAAATATCAACAAACAGTTGATCCCACTTTTCCACTTTCCAAGTTATCTAGATCCACAATGTGTTAGCTAACTATGTTAAAGTAATTCATTAATTCATGTCCAAATAATTTATGAAAACGTGAAGCAATTATCTTGTAGATTATGGATAGTGCACCTAGCAAAAAATAGAGAACATAGCCCATCTACATGGGAGATAGATAGGAATCATATTGTGCTGGAGCACTTCCAAATGATTTGTATAAATCTAAGTTTCAAAGAAAAATAAATTTATAACTGCATTTGAACCCCTGTCTGCTCTTATGGTCAATACCCAGAAAATTAATCTTCACGTAAACCTCATATCACATACAGACATCAACTTATGCACTCGGTCTTTTTGTCATTATTTAGCACAATGGGAGCTTAATCTTTGAAAACTTCATTCTTGATCATGATATGTACGCCATAAAGGAAGAATAAGGAAAAGTAGCCTACATTAGATGCAGATAAAATCCTTCTTCCAGAGGAGTCCACCTCATGAGTGCCTGCATTAGTTCAAAAGTTTAATTTCTGAATACAGTTTCAGACTATGAATCTTATAAAAGTCCAACAAACATAATCCACATAAATGGTTTCATGGATGTAAATAAAGAAAGCAGGAGTATTGCTAGACCTGCTTGGATTCATCATAAGTTGCCAGCTGAGAGGCAGTCAACAAAGCAGCTCTGGCCATAGCAGGACCAACCCCCTTCCAAAGAGCTGTCATTCCCCTCTTCGTGAGTAATCCTCTGGAGTTCCTGTAGTGGTCCTTTGCTTGATGTTGCATTCATCTGTAATCGTACCTGAAAGCATATAAAAAATGAGACATATGTTCAAGAAATTTCAAAACACTTTGCAATATCATACCTTCAGGACTTCCACTGGATTGGTCAGTGCTGTAGCAACGGCACCAGAAAATGCTCCAGATGCAATCTTCACCAAGATATTGGTGGACTCAAAAGCCAATTCACAGACATATTTTGATGGTTCATATAAGCCTAAACGGAGACCACCATAAATAACTGACCTTGTTAATGCAGGCGTTAATCCTAGATACAAGGACTTCAGCCCCTCACTTTTGACTAAGTGAACACAAAGTCCTCCCTGTGTGCATCATAAAATAAATAATCTATTCGAATTTATCTACAAATATTAGACAAATTAATCAAGAAAGGAGCAAAAGTTACAAATTCATACCATTCCAATCAAGGGACCTCTCTGGCCAACTAGCTGTCCTTTTGGACATTTGCAGCCTAACTTTAAGAACATCTGCAAACCAAACCACGTTGAATCACGTTTTCTTATCCCACATGATAGAACCCTATGTGACTCAATGTAATTACTGTAGTGGTCGTTCCTTCAAAACAATAGCACAGTCTTAGCCCTGTCATCATACTATTTCTTCCGTTTTGAATACTTCCAAACATCATGGTCCTCCAGACATTTTAGACGATGCATAATATACTAATTACAAATCATTAAGCCATTAGCTTCACATAATTCAAGCACATGATTTGGGATCGAGTTAACAGGGTGCCGCCCAGAATGCAAAGTTTTGGCCTTCGATTTGTTAAGCAACTATAGACACAAAAAAATGACCAGATAAACTCAAATATAACCAGCAGGAACTCAGTGAAATACTTTAATGCCTTACCATTAAAGAATAAAGACGTTAAATTGCTAGAAATCTAGTTTTGATTTAACGTCTAGATGTAAAGGAAAATCTTAAATTGGCATGAAGAAATTTTCTGAAGCACAATGTATACAAAATGAACCTTAATCAGATTTCAAAAACAACTATGCAATTGCAACAATTGAACATAAAATAATAGCCCCATCACATAAACTAGCAACCAAAAAGTACACTATCAAAGAAAGAATCTACAACCTAAAGGGTGGGTGAGGCCGGTGGCAACAGCAACAGAAATTCCACTCGTACCGAAGTGAGAAGCAACAGTAGATATTGGAATCCCCAAAATATGCCCCTCCTTCACCTTCTTCAAACCTGAAGCATTCAAATCTCACATCAGAAAAAAAAAAAAAAAAAAAAAAAGGAAAAAATTAGAGAGATTCCCATTTTCTTGGGAAAGCTCCCACCCTTTCCCTCCGCAAAAAAAAAAAAAAAAGGTACATCCTAATCAAATCTGCAAAGTTATACACCTATAAAAGGGCAGGAAAATAAGACCTGAAATCGGAGTTTCGCCGGAAGGAGCGCTGGCAGCCATTCTTGATTTCCTCGGGGGTCGTTATTTGAGACTTATGGCTGCCGGCTTACGAATTTTATATTATTAGTCCCAGATTCGAAATCAATTTGTTGGACCGTTGATTTGGACAGTTAAAAACCGCAGCTTTAGCGCGAACGTCACCAAACACGTCCCAAGGCCTACCCGACTAACTGGAAAATATAAGGGTGAGGTTGTGCGGCCTTCTCATTAGGGTTGTTCGTCAGGCCTTTTTTTTTTTTTTTTTTTTTTGATAATTTCGTTAAATTTTTTTGATTTTTAATATAAAAAAATTAAAATTAAATTTGAATTAAATTTTTTATTTGTTTGGTTAACTAATTTTTATTTATATGATTAATAGAAATTTGTTAGTTAAAAATTATAAAACTAAAACTAGAAATAAATTAAATACATGGAAAATGGAATTGGGTTATTAATCAAATTAATAAACAAAATTATTCCTATTGAAAATTCAAACTAAAACTAAAATTAGAAACTAACCCCTAACCTTAAATAGAAACAACGAGTGCCTAAAAATAATATTGCTTTCTAAAGAACTGTCCAAAATAAATACATGCATAATGCACCTAGGTATAAACGAGTCAATCATCGAAGTTTAAGAATTAAGGGGTTATTTCCAGGATTACTATTTAAAACTTATGAAAATCTTAAAATTTGTACCTATAATTTAACGATTAACATTTAATTATTCTCTTATTGAAAAATCAGATTTGAACCTGGGTATCTACCATTTGAATTCAGATTTGAAAATGGGTGGACCAACAACTGGCAGTGGTGAAAATGTCCAAGATGCAGAGGCGGATCATTAGTATGTCCAAAATGGTGTTTAATCATACTTTTGCTGCTTGGTGTTGTTAATGTGATTGCATCCTTACAAAGTAGATGGATGCTATATAGCATTATTCATCAGAAGATTAGCAAATTTTCCTGGCTAAACAAGAAAGGAGTAAAATTGTAAGGAACCATTTTCTTAACTTTAAAAGATTGTATAGTACAAATTTTTAAAACACATAATGTTACACATCCGTACTGTACAATTTAAAGTATAAGGGAATAATTTCCTGAAAGGTATTGTAAAATTTTCAAAAATAGTTTTATTGGGCAATGCATAACTCATGGTCGCTTGGCTGGTCTTTTATTTAAGACGAGAACATGGCATCTATAGAAAAAATGAACAAAATCTTCTGCTAAACTGTCTCGTACTCTCCCACTTACTCGAGCCAGCACCAACAATACATTTTTAGTTGCTGAAATGAAGAAATGTATTGATATGCTTCAATTTGTGCTATAAATCTGTAATGGTAAAATAGTAATGAAGCAACAGGAGATGCACAGTTCAAACAATAATAAAATCACATTACATTTGCATTCAAATTTTATAATTACAGACCTGAGCTGAACAGGACAGAGATGCAATAGTCACAACTCACAAACACGCTTAAGCTGCACACAGTTATACTTTCTTTGCCATCACCAACCATCAGTTAAATTTCAGCTTATTTACTACAGCCAATTAAACTACATCAATTATTATCTTATCTTCTGTCAAATAACACCGTCTAATACATTAATCATGAATCTTGTAAATTATACTCAGAGATATTTGCCCTATTAAATCTGAAGTAGCATAAAGTTTATTATATCTACCTCAAATACACATTCTTAATTTTTATTTTGTCGGAGTAAATATTCTAAAAAAATCAATACAAAATGACAAACAGAAATCTATAATAAATGACATATTTAATAATTGTTCCATTGTCCTTTTCCATTTCAAATAGGTTCTACCGTTGCAACCCGTTGGCCATTCTGGAAACATCTATTGGCCCAACATAGTTGATGTAGAAAATTTATTATATTTTCGAATACGGATGTATATAACGAATGCATTATTTAAATTTAAAATATTATTCTTTTGCATCTATGACATACATCTATTCTTAATGATGTAAAATTTTTTGACATTGATGATATATGAAAAATTAATTAATCCAAAAATTTAACGTTCTTTAAAAATTAGTAAGTTTTTGTAATTCGTCAATTTAATTCCGCAGGAAAGAACCACCAAATGCATCCTGAGATTTCGAGGACGAGGGAGAAAATACTCGCGGTGAATAACGCACTGAGCAGCTAGCATCCAAAGTGCAAGAAAGGACTGTGACACAGAAGAGTTGGGCATGAATTAATAAATGAAAGTGGTCCCTAAATAGCCCCATACCCAAATTTAATTACAGATCCAACAAAATTACTGCCTGCACCGTCCATTCAAAGCTTTATGCATGGAAAGTAATGATTAATAACAGAAGCACAAGTAAAAGCGGAATGATGTCAAGAAAAGTTATGCGGTAAGCAACCAAAAAACTTTACATTTGATTCCACCCAGCATACTTCGCTACTGAATTTCTGAAAACCAATTAAAGGTACAGCACAGCATTACCACAAATTCTGACCTTACCATGGAGGGTTTGGCTTTTGACTAGGCAATATCATAGAAGTTGATACATGATGTATTCTGAAAAATTAAAAGTCATCTATGCAAATCCGTTGATACAGGGCTTTTTAAGCATCTTACAGAGTGCAGCTCATCCAAGAAAAGCTTAAGCATATCATCCATGTTTATTAGCGGCGTGAGAAAGAAGGTCCTTCAAAGGAGTAACGAGATGAGACTGTTGAAGATGTAACACCAGGATCACCTCCAAGACGGTGGTAAGTTTTGTTGTACTCTGACAGAGCATGGGAAGCATATGATGAATGTGATATTTCTCCCTCGGAATTCAATCTTCCTAGGTGATCTTTTGTTCCATATGTGTAGCTGGAATTATTTACATAAGCCCCTCCCCTTGTTAGATAGTAAGGTTCTGTAGGTGTTGCAACAGTCCCCGGCAGTGAGAGATACCTATTTACCAATGAGGTAGTGCTATCATCATAAGGGTTACATACATTCTTCATGGAATCCTCAAACACACGATTAGCTTCTAAGGTGGGAAGAGTTTGTCTGCTAGGCGGTTCCTGACAACCTTTAAGGCCATAAGTCCGGTATTCCTTTTCACATGAATATTGAGAAAATGAATATCACCACGACCAGGTTCTTTCGGCACTAAAGCTGAATTGTCACTCCGAGATTTTAGATTGCTTGGAAGCTGCTCCCTTCCATGATCAAACCTGTGATTATCATACGTGGTGCTAGTAGGTAGACTACCAGAAGCAGTAGTTGGCAAGAAATGCCTTTCTGAACGAAGACCATAATTTCTATATTCTTTCTCTGTGAGAAAAAGAGGATCTGAAGAGTGTGCATTTTTAGGCAGGATATTGTGGCCATCATCGTCATAAGGTGTAGATCCCTGTCGTGGCTTAGTTCCATATTGTTGTTCTCTGTAGACTTGTTCTCTATGAGTTTCCTGACTTGGCAATGTTGATAAAGAAGGTGGTGGCTGAACACTTGGAACGGGCATAAGTTCTGATTGGGAAGATCTACCATTTGAATGCAACCATGGAGCAGGATGAAACAATTCTGTCAGCTTTTTTACCTACAATGGCACAATTTAGTGTTTGAAGTATGAGGAAGTAGGGGATAAGATGATTTTAAAATTTGAAAGACACACTCCTGTTTGGAAAGAAACAATACTACTCATAAATTAAACAACATATTCTCTCACTTGATCAACTGTCAACTCTGTCTTGAACTTGTGTGTCTTCTCATCATAACTGTCTCTGATTGCCTTCTTAAAAACACCCTCAGGCAGCGGAAGGCAATCTTTATAAATTTTGAAACGGACCTGTTGAAATTGGCGAAGATAAATTGAACAACCAAAAATAAATAAATACAGTTTAAGAGAAAGCACGAAAATCTAGAAAACAGAGTACAGTATCAACCTGAGCAGGGAAGGCGCCAGCAAAAGCTGCTGGTTGAAGCTTCATGCCACCAGTCGAAGTTGCCTCGTAAATTCCATACATGAGCTTGAGATCAAAATCATAGAGGAAAAGCTTCAAACCAGGTTTAATACGCATCACAAGCTCCAGCCTGCCTGCGGAGACACCCATCACGTGATAATGAAAACAGTCTGATTGTTGTTTTGTTTTTGCATTGCACATGAATATCATTCCACCAATACTTTTGCCTGGCTTCTGTTCCCTCCTTTCCCTCCCTTCCCGCTTGTCTTTGGTGATTTTCTCCACTTCGTTCCTGCGATGTGAAATTACGTCCTTCAGAGTATCTGTTTTACCATTCCAATCTTTTTTGTCTAGTTTGTTTCTCTTCCTTTTGTTCTTATTCTTGACTTTAACTTCTGAAACAGTCCTGGCTTCTTTAGATTGCACAAGCTCCTGAGACGATAATTTACTCGCATCTTTTAGTTTTGCCTTCACAGACTTGGCAGATATTAGTTTTGCCTTCACAGACTTGGAATTTTTCTCATCAGATTTCACCAGTTCTGCAGCAGAATCAGCAATATTACCATCATCCTTTTTCTTGAATTTTCCTGGTGCCATTACTTACTTCCCTGTCAGTGATTATACGACGACAAAGAACATTCTTAGTTAAATAGCAACCACATTTCGTAAATCCTTACCCTTAAGAGCAGCACTCTCTTGCAATTTTTAATATCAATGACTTTCTATTAGGTCATAACTGACCTTCATCAGAAGCTCCATAAAAAGCCTTCTATTTAGTTATGCAACAATAGTTCCATACGAAATACGGCATACTATATATAACTATTTTCCAACAGAGATTAATCCCCCTTCTTTCCTATGAGCATAAACTCGAGCTAAACCTACTACGTAATTAATAGTATAAAATAGGCGATTTCCTTTTTCTTTTTTTTTCCCTTCTTTTCTCCCGGTTAGAAAATTGGATAATTTTCTTATTTTAAAGGCGAATTGAGAGGCGACGCTTATAACTGCAATTTGTTAATCAATATTACGAAGAAAATTGAAATTCCCATAGCGAATTCGAATTGAGGAACAAATTTTAAAAGAAAAAAGTAAACGCAAATACTAGCAATCCGAACTTTCAGTACTTAAAATTAACTAGATTTTAATTACTACAATATAACGATTCAAATCTTAGATCGATATCGTCTATGAACAAATCCGTTAGTAAATAAAAAAGATTAGATAAGATTTAGAAAGAAAGTTTACCTCCTCAAAATTCTGAAGAGTTGAAAGCTGAGCTTTCCAAGGGAGGAGCTACGGAGTTCAACGGCGATGCAGGAGGCGGAGAGAGGTGGTTGTTTTGCTGCGGTAAGGAGGAAAAAGCGGCGGAACAGTTAGGAGGCCCAGCCGAGGCCAGTTAAGTTGTTGGGTTTGGATTTGTAGATGATCTAGTGAATGAGAGACCTAAATGTGACGATATTAGTGGGCCTAAGGAGTTAAAAACTTAAAAGCAACCCAACATGTAATGTTTAACGACAGGGTTAAGTTTTGAATTTTGATGTACTAACAGGCCCAAGTTTTCGTACAAACTAAGGGAATGATTTTTTAAGAGAGATTGTAGAATTTTTTAAATTGGGAAATTCTACAATTTCTAGATGTATGAAATTATCATTCATTTACAATGTATGTTAACAGGTCCAGGATAATGAAAATATTTAGTGTTGTACTATACAAACCTTAAAGCAATATGTTTAACGTTTTTTTAAGGTTAAATGCAGTTTGCACCCCAGAACTATTGATATTTCGCACTTAACCCCGGAAGTCTCAATTTCCGCAATGTGATGCGTCGAACTTACAATTCTTCGCACTTTGCGTGATTATCATTATCCTGGACGGCTGCAAAATTTTTAGGATTTGGTTTGAACTTTCTAGGGAAAAGACAAAAATACTCGCACATAAATTAAACATACTCCTGCTGCGTTCTTCTTTTTTTATGAGTTGGTTTGAAAATTTTTGGGTAAGATGGTGAACAAAACAAAGAAATGAACTGTTTTTTGTTAAAGCCTACCACTTGCTCGATAAAATGCCCCAATTAAGTTCTTTCACAATCCTATGGGTTTCTTCAGATTGAATGGTTGTCCCATCAAAGTTCTTGAACGCAAAGAATTGTCGGATTTAGCCTTCTCGAAAGCATTTTTTTTTTTAACAAGGATTGAATTATACTATTAATGGGGGGTTTGAAGGTTGTATCAATTTTCTCCAGAGTTTCAACCGCAGCTGAGGTCAAGACGTGGGATCAGCGGCGAGTGGAGGTGCAACCTCTTCTACCTTTAAAATCCCGAAAAATTAGGAAGAGAGGAAAATTTTTTTTTTTAACAATGTTTGAGGGTCTTGCCTTTCAAAGGTTAATCGGGGAAGGTGGTAATGCAAGGAGGTTAAATGTATCATTTACGTGTTAATGCGATGTGCAAAAAAAAATACATCCAGAAGTTTGAGGAATCAAATTGCTAAAATTAATACTTTGGGAGGTTAAGTGCAAAACGGTAATAATTCGGGGTGCAAACTGCATTTAACCTTATTTTAAGGTTCTGAATTTTGATGTATTAACAGGGCCCCAGTTTTTGATGATTCAACAACATGGGCATTTGGTCTAGTGGTATGATTCTCGCTTAGGGTGCGAGAGGTCCCGAGTTCAATTCTCGGAATGCCCCTAATTTTCCTTTTTGCTGCGAAAGGCCAAATATTCACATCACATAGATGGGTCTGGGTCTAGGTCTGTTCAACGCCAATCCCTTTTCTTTTTGAATTTGGACGACCTTTCTTCTTCTGTCATTCTTAGATATTTTCATTTCCACCACTGGAAAATCAGGTGTTATCTATATCTAGGAAGATTATAAAGCCAAATCGATACCGATTGGTTCTGATGCCGTCCCTGCTTGTTGTCAACTGCACAATCTAGATGAACTTATGCGAGATGAAATTCGAATCTCAGGAGTCTGCCTAACAATTCATAACTCATATCTAGATGTCAATTTTCATTGAATATCGCATGATCGCATCTGGGTTATTGGTCTCTGTCTCTTATACAATGTAAATGTGTATAAGAGACAGTTCCCAACCGGAGGAAATCATAAACTACAAAAAAAAAAAAAAAATAAGAAGACTGGTCCATGCTTTGGAAAAATTTTGAACTGTTGTTTTATCTAGGTTAAGGAGTCCTGTTTTCCCACTACAACAACAGGGGAATATGAAGGTAACTTTGGGTAAGATTTCAAAAGAGAGGATGAGTCGTTCTTGGACTAACTGTTCAAGAATGACTGATCAAATGATTTCTAACTTTATTTAAAATAGTTATTTTATGATATTAATGAAATATTCTAGAAATAATTCAATTTTATCTCTGATAAGTATGGCATTTATTAAAAAAATATATTTTGGTTGTCATTCCAAAATGTTGTTTTTGTTTTACATGTTTAGAAATGTTAACATTTGTATTCAAGAACAACAATGTATACCAACCCCTTAAAAGTTTAATTTGTTTCAGTTAAAAAACAAATTTTACTGTATAATTTTTGAAAAGTTTGTAAGAACAAGGTATAACCATTGTCAATAACATTTTAAGATAGTTTAACAAGTACACAATTCACTTTGATAAGATTTTGAATTTCGTAACACTTATATGATACTATTTATATGAGTGATACTAATTATTTTATTATAAATAAATATTAAATGACATACACATGTCACTCATATAAGTGATGTTATACAAGTATCGTACCAAAAAAAACCTTGCTAAGGTGTCTAAAAATAATTTCTGATAGCACAACTTGAGAACCAAAAAAAAATAAGAATTAGGTTGAGAGAAAATTGCGAAAAGCGGTTAAAAGAGTTAGATTAGCACTATTATGCAGTTAGCCAGTCAGGATTTGTCGCTAGTAGTAAAATTCACACACACGACGTAATAGACTACAACTCGGTTTCTTCTTCCAATAGATTCTGACGATCCTATTTCTTCAAACTAAAACAAAACCATTGGAATATCTGACGAACCCCATTTATGTTTCATTAAAAAATAAAACGAATGGACTCCTCAAGACCTTCGAAACTCGGCAAAGTTGAAAAAGAAGAAGACGGGTTTGTATATAACAGTTATTTTGTCTTTGTTCTCTTTGCTTCTGCCATCACATCCATCCATCCCTCGACATGATTTTGTGTTTTTTCTTTTAAGATGTTATTTTTGTTTGAAAATGGGCGACTTATAGGATTTATTGAGTCATTTTTTGTGTTGTGATCATCACTTGTTTTGTTTGCGATTCATATGATATTGTAAAAATTTTGCATTTTTTTATTAAAAAAAATAAATTTATATTGAATCCTCACTTGTGACTTGAACCCCTCAGTGATATTTTTTAATTTTAATTGATTTTTATTACAAGCTTAAGTAAAATTCTTTAAATGGTTACTAACATGTTAGAGCATTTGTGTTTAAGATTGCTTCGCTACCCGAATATTTGTCCAGTGTACCAAACGTGTGTATATATGCATCAGTCTCTTATACACATCTTTTGAACTATCTAGTCAAATGAACTAACAATTAATGTTGAATTTTTCATAGGGAATTATAGATTATGAACGAGTGCATTCAAACGGCTATACTAGTCACCCCGTCTTGCAAACAACTGTTCTAATTCTTGTTGAAGGTAAAACCACCAATTCACATATACTAAATTTCGAGGATTTCGAAAGGATGTTTTCTGTGTTTTTCCTTTATGAGATTTTTGTTTAACTTTTCCATTGTTTAATTATTAATCTTCAAAAACAAGCAGGAAATCAGTTATTGAATCAGTTGAGGATGATATTGATGATTCAACAAGACCATGGTCTGATCTACCTTTTGAGCTTTTATCGCTGATTGCAAACCGCTTAGCCATAATTGAGTTTCTTGGTTTTCGCGGTGTATGTAAAGGTTGGCGCTGCGCATCTTCCTCAGCTTCCGCAGACCTTTGACATTGAATCTGCAGTAGGTATTAAGCCTAGCTTCCTAGTCTATAGCGAAAGGGACAAGAAATGTTCCTTATATTACTGGGAGGATGACAAGAACCACAAGGATTCCTTATATTACAAGGAGGGGGAGGACAAGAAGGAATGGAAAATGTACAGCATAAACATCCCAGAACTTGAAAATGCAACCTGCCTTGCATCGAATCAGGGGTGGCTGCTTCTATTTGAACAGGGCTCAATGTTTTTCTTCTGCCCTTTCTCTCGTGCAAGAATAGACTTGCCTCAGTTACCTGAATCTGAGTTTTCGAACCCTGTTGCCGCATTCTCAGCTCCTCCCACTTCTCCAGAATGCATCATCTCTGTGGCTAACCGATTGGAGAACTGGAAGGTGGAGGTATATCTGCTGAACCGTGGAGATAGCATTTGGACTAAGCATGAGAGAAGATGTCAAGCGGACGACCTAGGTACCATCACAGGCGCTCTGTATTGTAAAGAAGAATCCAGCTTCAAGTTTTACTTTCTGGATAGCTTTACAGAAGTACTGAGATTCTCAGTTGAAGGTAAAAGGTTTTTTCCGTATAGAATAGTACCTCCAAGTAAGGATCCCTATTGTGATTATCTACCATTTGTATATAAAGTGAACTATTTCAGCCGTTAAGACTGGATTGAGGACCTTCTTGGGGCTGCAGGATGATGCTTCAATTTCAACTTGTGGGACAATTTTACCTGGGAAAGAATGTGATACTTGTGTTAAAAATGAAATTGTGGAAGCTCCTAATGGTCCTGCCAACTCACAACTTAAAGGAATATGGATTCAAGCTCGATTCCTTCAAGTTCCTCCAACTCAAGGCTGGTCTCTCTGAGGTTTAATTTGCGCAATTTATGCCTTTTGAACTATTTGTTTGGACTAGCGTTTTCTTGTTTGAATTTGGTATCATTTTTATTAGTAATCGGTAATGTGTTTTCCGAAAATATGAACAATTGGGATAACTTTTACATCTTAGTTAGAAGTCTGATTAATCCTTAGTATTCAGCAGTTGTGTGCTTCATAGTTTGATGTCCCAGAGCAGCTGACTCAATGTGGGAATAAAGGTTGTAACTTCTGCCAGTTGGAAAATCCTTGTATGAATCAAGGTCTACGGCGTCACCGTACATCTTGTGATCCATATTTATCAGCATCCTCCAACTTGTGGATGAAGTAATATAATTTTTAATTTTTTTAAAAAAATTAAAAATATAAATGAATATAGATCACAAGATATACGATAGAACCGTACACCTTGATCTATACAAAAATTTTCCTGCTAGGTTTGCCTATCAAATGACATCTTATTGTGGGAGGTAGATAGTCTGTTCAAGGGCCCTCAAGTACTTGCATAATTGCATTGCAATTCAGGTTGACATCATATAAAAGGAGACTACCTTGCGAAGATGCATGCTGGATTTCACTATTAGTAATCAGGGAGGAATATATACTGTGCTGACACGTCCTATCTGATTTCGTCGTAAAATCGATCACAGCTTCTTCAACTCAGATGCCAACGAGTTGATGCCAACGATTAGGGGCGCATAAACTAGTCAGGAAGCTCAACTAACCAATCTATTTAACCAAAAAATGACTCAATATTTTTCATGGAAATAATTGATTAATGCATACAATATCATATCATCTCAATTGGAATAATGATGCATCCTAACAATATACTAGCAAATTATGTTCACAAGCACACTACCACTACAAATATACTCTTGATAGTTGGTGCCAACATGGTGGTTAGACGGGAAGTATAAACCAGGCGACTAGACTATCAAAAATTCTATCATGCAAGTAACTTCATTCTAAACTTTCTTCTAATTTAACAAAATAATAATAAAATAAATAAATAAATCTTCAAATTGGTTAATGGATCATGACGCCCCAAACTTCACAACATAACGGAAGAGCATCTGTTTGTAGGTATGTGGCAGATTCTTTCATGCATCATGATGTTCAAACACTGTAAATCTCATGTTGGTCACATATTAGGACCTACATTTCTGTAAGACGGTGTGCCAAACAGGCAACACCCCGGTGTACAGAAAAATTTGCCCATGTGCAGAGGTGCATGTATACATACAAAAGTTTAATTCACAAGTTGCTGACTTCTCATTTATAAAAAAAGCTGTTGTCAGTTGTCAGTTGTCAACCAATTGTATCTTCTTCATTCTTCACTCTCCCCCAAGGGAGAAAAGAGAAGTGATCAAGAAAGACTTTGAAACTTGAAACTTTCTAGCTGCTTGAAGATCAAGAACATGTTCAGCATCGGATCAAGGTCGGTAATTAATGTTTCAAGCTAGCTAGCCAATTCTCCTAATGCTTCTTTTGTGTTAATGAATGTTTTTGTGATGATAGATTAGCATTAGCCCTCTAAAATTAATACTTAGAGAGATCTGCGCTGCAGTCTTTGATCTTTTTAAACTTTGATATATCAATATATGGTGGCTTTCAGAAGGAGCATCTCCATTTCAAGAGCCTTGCTCGCTCGAAGTCGAAGCTTCAACAGAGAGTTCGCTACCCAAATAGGAAGGTACGTGTGTGGACGCATCTTCCTCTCTCTTCCTCATCAATTAATGTCAATTTCGCTATCATTCATTATTCTATGCACAATTGCACATACAAACAAAGTATTTACATACATGTATGGTGGAAAAATTCTTTTATTATTTGTCTCGCATGAGTATTATAACTCGTTAAATTATTAAAAAAGAATTAAATTAAATAAATATTATAAGTTATTAAATAATTAAAAAATAATAAAATTTTTTAATTTTTTAATCAATTCAATAATTGTGATATCCACCTTACGTTATAAAATAAATAATCAAGAAGTCAAGATTTTCTCGGGCGATGGTTGCATTATGCATGTGATTGCGTCAGTTACTTGCTCTCCATTAGTTTGTATTCATTCTGACTTTTCAAATTTTATATCTCCAATATACTACTACTATTTAGTTTTTTTGTTAGGAAATTAAAAAAAAAAAGGAAAAGAAATTCTGATGTGGAAATGGCTTTAGTCCTTTAGATATTTGAACTACTTGCGTTAAAACTTATTCAGGAAAAAGAAAAAGTACAAGATATTTAATTAATTATTGCTTAAAATCAGAAATAAAAGGTGCAGATCTGTTTGGATACTCATTCACAAATTGACGGTCGAAAAAATAAGTATGAAAAAGACAATGTAGGAGTGGGCCTTTGACGGTGCCGACTATATTTGCAATCTAATCTAAAATAAGGGGTATTTGATTGGTTATGAATTGAATTGATTCCTCAATCGGGAATATTGAATTACAAAGGGTCATTCTAGAGCAGAGATCAAATCACACAGTGAGTGATGAAGTTCAGTCATGTTTGTAAAGTTAGAAATAGATGCAAAAATTGTAGAATTTGTAAAAAAATCTAATTCAAGATGTGTTGTTGGAAGATTTCTTCCCAATCTGAGAGACAGTCGAAGTGTAGTCAGAAAAAATATACTTAAATAATGAAAAATATTTAGGTAGATTTAATTTTTTATTTCACTTGTAAATTCTGTCAGAACATGATTAAATATTAAAAACACTTACTTATATCAGTTGATATTATAGATTCTCTAAAATTTAATTTAGATATATTAATCTAAATCTATAAATTAGGTCAAAAATCAAATTTATCTAAATATTTAGCCTAGGATAATTATCCTTTACGTGTAATTTACTCCTTCTATCAATATATGATTTCGTTTGAGAGAAAATAAAAAAAAAAAAAAATCACTTTCTACGTTGACCATGTCAATTACGTAATGAATATGTGAATTTCAAGGGTCAGAGCACTATGTCTATAACCCATTTGAAAATTGTGATTAGAGATATTAAACTTTCTTGTGTAACATTTCTGTTATAAATTTTTTGAATATTTTAATTTTATCCAGAAAAATTCAACTACATCATGATTATGACAATATTTTACAATTCAACTAAAAATTTTAAAAACTTCTATTTTTAAGGAGATCCAATGAGATCCCTGGTAATATTACATTGTGTTAAAAATTCTTTGTCATTAACTCCTCAGTTTGGAGTGCGTATTACAGATTATTGAATAATTAAAAAAGTTATACGACTCACCTGTTTTTTAACCATTTCAATAAATGTCATATTCACTCCTCGTCTAGATATGAATTACCAAGACTTATTGTATATGGATACTAAAGTTAGATGATTACGTACTTACTAATATTTTTTTCCTTTTCGGGGTGTGTAACAATAGCTACAAATTAGAAGGAAAGGTAGCACTGATCACAGGAGCAGCAAGTGGCATAGGAAAAGAGACGGCCACAAATTTCATAAAAAATGGTGCCAAAGTAGTGATGGCGGACATAAACAAACAGATCGGGCAAGAAACAGCGAGACAACTCGGAGCAAACGCCAGTTTCGTTACCTGTGACGTCTCAAAAGAATCAGACATCTCCAACGCAGTGGATTACACCGTTTCCAGACATGGCCAACTTGACATTATGTCTTACAACAATGCAGGCATTGCATGTCGTACTCCGCCAAGCATAGTGGACCTCGACCTCGCAACCTTCGACAAAGTCATTGCCATCAATGTCCGAGGCGTTGTCGCGGGGATCAAGCACGCAGCGCGAGTGATGATCCCCCGAGAAACCGGATGCATCTTGTGCACGGCCAGTGTTACGGGCATGATGGGTGGCTTGGCGCAACATACTTACTCCATAAGTAAATCAAGTGTCATAGGAATAGTTAAATCCGTAACAGCAGAGTTGTGCAAGCTGGGTATTAGAGTCAATTGCATATCACCATTTGCTATTCCGACACCCTTTGCGATGGATGAAATGAAAGACTACTTTCCTGGGATGGATTCTAAGGCACTTGCGGATATGATCCACAATGCAGGAGTGCTCAAGGGAGCTAACTGTGAACCCCGCGACATAGCTAATGCTGCGCTTTTTCTTGCATCTGATGATGCAAAATACATTAGTGGGCATAATCTGGTGGTAGATGAGTCTCATCAGGTTTTACGTCATTCAAAAGCTTAAACCTTGGTATAGATGATTCAAGTGTGCAGTGAAGAGATTTGGCAATTAGCCATTGACAATTATTGTTATAGGCGAGACAGCTGAACTTGAAGGCACTATCTCTAAACATCTTGAGTTTCATTTTCTTGTTCGATAAGTAGTCCATTTTGGGGCATCAAGCCTGATTCGAAAACAGAATTGGAATATACAAGTCGTACCATAAAAAGAGAGAAGAATGCATATACCATGATTATTGTTTGTAAATCTAAAAATGAACAAGAAATTTACTTTAAGGGGGAAAAAGGAAGAGAACCTCCATCTTCTATTAACTCACTCCCCTGCAACAAGCTGCTATGCAGAAAGCTCATAAGCAAAGCTGTTATCCAGAATAACTCCGACAAGCTGTATAGATTGAGCTCCCGATCCTTGGCCTTGGGGAGTGAGTTTTTGGAATCAAAACTTTTCTAATACAGTCTGGCGCATGAAGTCCTCTGGTGCTGAAATGATATGAAATAGTTAAAGACATCAAGGTTAATGAAAGCTTTATACATAGAAGTTTGTCATTATTATCATCTAACCTAGAGAATTTCGAGGGAAGTCATTGATATGATATATTCTCTTCATTCCTTTTATCATTTTAGTGGTACATATGATAACAAAATCATGTGAAGATTGCCTTTCTCTGTTCCAAAATGCAATTGTTTATAAGTTTATAATTGATGTCAATAAAGGGTCACTGACTCCTATGCATATGGGCATTAGTTAGGTGGTTCTGGGAAGGAATTACTGTTCTGATTAGGAGACGCCAAATACCTAATCCACCAGTGAATAATTTGAATTGACCAAGTGCCTGCCTGATGAACATCTCAACACCGCTTACTACAATTGCTCCAGCCTCTGCAGCCTCTTGCAACAGCCGAGTGTTTCTTGGTGTGTAAACAGCATCAAAAACCAGCTCATATGATCTCAAGGCCTCCTAAAATTCAGAAATGTGAGAAGAAATTAATCACCAGAGTAGGCCTAAATGGTATGCATGTACAACACAGTTAGTGTGGAATAAATATGCTGAGAATGAGAACCTTGGGGACAGGGGTCTGATCTGCGTTTGGCTGCATCCCCACAGCAGAAGCATTTGCCAGAATCATCCCCTTCTCTGCGCAATATGTGTCTAGACATTCATAGGGCAGAGCTTCACCAGATACTGCTTAGGACACATGTCTTTGCCTTATACACATCTAGATGTGTATAAGAGACAGGGCAAACAGTTGTTATAGAAAGCGTACAATAGGGGTAGATGTGTATAAGAGACTAGATGTATAAGAGACAGTTACCAAAATTGCGGTTGAAAATGTAAACTCTTGCCCCTCTGCTCTTGGCACCAAAAGCCATAGCTCTTCCTGCACCACCAGCTCCAACCAACACAAATAATTTCCCAGCAATGGGAGAAGTATGGGATGCCTGCCCATTGGTGATTCGTCTTTCTGTCATCCGACAAATTGCCCATTGGTGTGAATGGTATACATGCATGTGAGACAAACACAAAACATGCAAATATGGAGATGACATTTTTTGAGTGCATCAGGTTTATGAAACGGACATAGATAACATAATGAAAAAAGCCAGAGTACCTCTAAGTGCTTCTTCAATTGCAGTTATACAAGCGTTACAATCTGTATTGTAACCAATCAACTTCCCATCGGAAGGCCTTCGAATAATGGTGTTTACAGCTCCAATGGACTGATTGTGGATGAATAATTTCATTTAGAAAGGATTTCACCAAATGCAACATTAACTGCAGAAATTTAAAAGATGAACCATAAAACATTTACATAAACTCCCCCCCTTTAATTATATATCCAGTTGAACTGAATGGTGTGAATGTTGGAAAGACCATTTCAAGATGACAAGGAAAAATACTACCTAAATGCATAATTCACATGGTCACAAGCACACACAATAAAATAGATTGCAGAGATTTCGCACCTTAGCAAGGGGATCAACTTCATCACAGCACCCTACTGCTGCTTCCTTATGAGTGGGATTCCAACACTGCAAACAGCAATGGAAGAACATTAAACTAACAATGAATTCTGGCTTGCCTGTGATATGAATTATATCAATAAGGTTCGTGGAAACTGCAGATATATCATTATGAAAACTTAAAAAGAGTTAAAGTCTACTCTTCCTGGCTGAGCATAGTAACATACCTGAAACCAGCAAAATCGCTGCAGGAATACACCCTAAAGAAGTCCTTGATATTGTCAACGAGCAAAGGCACATAAATCCCATTATAACTTGTGTGTCTGAAAGCAGGGTTGTGCAGAAAGGGGCCCTTACTATGGCCTACTGGATTTGAAATGACACCAAAAACTTTTATGTCTGGATTCATATGTTCGAGTTTGTAGACTTGTGTGATGCTAAGCAAAGGAGGCAACCCAGGTACCGGTTTGTCTCCCAAGGATCCCCAGACTACAGAAGCACCATATTTTGGGCCTAATAATTGGCTTATGAGACCTCTATCTCCCATAGCTCTTGCAAGATTAGTGGTACCTGCACATCAGATTGGTAAATTTAAATGCCTTAAGAGAAAAGGACAAACAATTTATGCAATTTAGAAACAATAACTCTCAATGATCTTGAAACTTAGCACTGTTGTTCAACCTTTCATTATTCAGAGGATTGGGAATGGACTGAATACAAGCTTCTGGCACCCCATTGGGCCTTTGTACAAGCATTTAATTGCTAATTTGCTCACTACATCCAAATGTAGTGAGCTCTAAGGTGGCTAAAAGCATTTCTGATGGCAGATGGAAATGGCCTGCTGGGAGAAGACTTATGGAAGAGGTTAAGAGGTTACAACCTACACCCCCTAACTTCAATCCACTAGATGGACTGGAAGACCACACAGATTGGGAAAAGCCAGGGGGTAGTTTCTCTACCCAATCTGCCATGAAACTTTTACATACCAGAGGGCAGAAGGTGTGCTGGTACAAATTAGAGTGGGGAAAGAGATCAATTCCAAGAGTCTCTTTCATCTCTTTGGCTTGCCTGCAAAGGAAGGCTTAATACTACAGATAGATTGCGAAGCTGGGGGCTAATTCACCTGGACACAAATTGTGTGCTATGCAATGCAACTGATGAAACCTATGATCACTTGTTTTTCAATTTTGTGTTCTCCAGGGCTGTATGGAATAAAGTCCAGCAAATGTGTATGATTGCTAGAGGAAACTGTTCCTGGGAAGAAGAGATAGTGTGGATAACCAAACATCGGGCTATGGATTCTTTTTCAGATAAGTTTTAAGAGGGCAGTTTTTGCTTTCACTGTATACCAGCTATGGCATGCTTGTAATGCAATGATTTTCAGTAAACAGCACATAGCTCCAGTAGAGATTGTGGGGAAGATTGTAGATGCAGCTAGGCAGGTTGTACTCACTTGGCAACAGATAAAAAAAATATATAGGTCAAATTGGGAACTGGCATTAGAATGGGGGTTGCCCCAAAATTTTTTTGTGTAAATAGTATATGGATTGTAGTTCACTAGTATTGCAGGGCGACACTTGCACTCGAGTCTTTTGCTCCTTGTAAAGCTGACCTTCCTTCTCATCAATAAAAGCTAAAAAGTTTAACCCCCTCCCCCCATCCCCAAAACAAAAAACTCTCACTGATAAAGAAACCAGGAAGAACCAAATTGTTACAACAGAAGCAGAATTATAGTCCTTGGTAACTGGATTTGCTGCTGCCTATCTAAAAACAACCTTTTAGATACCAAAAACCAAATAAATATGGAATGCTTTCCAGAGAATGAGTTAAAAATAGCAACTTTTCGAACACGTTGCAATTTGTACAAACTGAAAATTTGATCAAGCATCATTTTCAGGCATGAAAGGAGAAAAGGGACAACAAAGATACCTGAGAATGGGCAAGCAAATGAAAAAGTGGAGCGACATCAGTGATATAAGCCACATCCACCACAATTTTAATGACATCTGCCCCAGTTGATTGCAGGCATATAACGAGGTTCCCAAGCTTCTCTTTGCAAAGGGTCTGAACCACTCCCACAGCCACCGCCACCATTTTGGAGATAGGTTGAGATAATTATCTTGGTATTTGATCGTCTGCTCATCAGCTCACTAATCAACTCTTCAGTAGCCATCTGAAAACAATTCCATATCAATCTAATAAATGAAGTTGTGGAATCACATAAACTTGCAAACCTCGTATTAGTTCAAATAGCGTCACTAACCTCGTATTCGATTTCGACGAATTCGACGTCCAATTCCACCGCCAGTCTGAGAACTTGCAAACCTGTCTTCTTCCCTGAACATTCTCTTCCCTTGAGCAAATTGGACCTGCATGTAGACCCCACAATTCCATCATCAACATCGGTACTTCAAGATTATCTCCGGTGGACGATATAACCAATCAAAATTCCCAAAACAATTTTGGTACTTGTATTTTTCAGTCTCTGATGGCGAGATTAACAAATTGAGAACCCTTTTTTTTTTTTTTTTTTCCCGGTGGGTTTTGGGCTGCATTGACAAACTGAGATTTATATATTCTGGGTCAACCGCAAATGGAGAAATAATGTCCAGAAAGACGCTCTTCGGAAGCTAAGAATAGTTTCATTTTCAATTGGGGCTGGTAAAGCCCATTACTAATTCATTCCCTGCTTTTACCAAGTAGTAGCTGTTTTTGGAAAAAAAAAAAAGGAAATTAGTAATTTAATATAATTATATTACGTGAATTAATTTTGATAAGTGATTTTAAATTATAGTCTCGTAAATCATTTTTCATAAAAGAACAAGACTAGTAATCTATTAATTAGTTATATTTTGCATTTTCAATTTCAGTGAACGTAATATTTACTAGACTAAAATACAGGTGGAGTGTAATTGACAAGTTTCTAGCCAATTGATTACTAGGAAATGACCAACTATGACCATGGGAAACACTGGGGTGTGGATCAAGAGCCTAATTATACTCAACCATGGGGTTGTCTAATTCTCAATTACAGTAAATTTTTATTGAATTAAAATCCATATACTCACTATACTCATACATATGTAGACTTTATCACCAGAAGTTACCTAAAACTTACAAACTTTGCGTTTTATTTTTGGCTCATCTTAATAGTCACTTTATCATGTGTACCCCACTTGACAGCTCCCACAGCCTTGATATTGTCTACATTGTACATTATATGCACTCTCCTATCCCTTCACGGTCTTCATACGTGACATATATTATACCAATCAATCAATGCTGAAGTTCATCATGCGTACTGTCCCTTTAAAGTTATGTACTAACCTTTATTTCTCGTACGCATAAGTCTTCTCCCAAATAATTAAGTTGTTGTCTGCATAAAGAGAAATGCTAAGAAAACGTTCTTCATAAAAACAGCTGATTCGTCTCCTCTTCATATATACCCACAGAAAATAGAACTCGTGTTTCTTCTTGATTCACCTGTTCATGATTTTCTTTTTCCTTTTTTTTAACATTGCAAGTATCTTATGCAATTTGAATTACCTCTTTTTTTTTTTTGGAATAAAGTCACATATCTAATAAGGAGGAGGACGGGCTGTAATAAGCTAAAAATGGATTCAGTTCATTATGACGTGAATCTCGTGATATTATGAGTCCATTATACAATTAGATAAATAACTGAGATCAGACGATAAGATGAACAACACAGTGATGTTGAATGGCCCGGTGTACACATTTTGCAGTTATTTGCCTTGGGAAAAGCTTCTAGGCAACTAAAAGAGAAAATGATCAATAATACTAGAGTAATAATAAAGAGAAAAGACAATGGGTGTCCATTTAATATTAGTAAACAGAAGGAGAAAAAGGTTACTAAGTATTCATGTTCTTGCAGCAGGATGTCAGGAGACAACGAAAGTGAAAGTGAACAACCTTGCATCTTTGTTGTAGATGGAGCAACTTAATTTGGATGGAAAGTAGAAAGTAGTACCTGAAAGACACAATGGAAGGCAAAGTTCTAAGTCTTCCATAGATGTTCCACTTCTGAAATGTGAGAAAAAGACATGGAGTCGATGCAGAGTTCCACAAGGTTTGCTCCATTCTTCCTTTGCTTTGTCAATGGCAGCCAACATTTCTTCCTTGGTTTCACAGTCTAAGGTCGTGCAAATCAGTAGGTCGCTCGTAAAACCCATGGCCTAATTAATGTATACTGTATATTAATGACAAAAATAAATGGAGAAACAAACCAAAAAAATGAGGCAGCAGCTGCACAAAAAGAAGCCTATATTATAACTTGGTACTCGTATTACTTACTAGGATGACTCGTATATAGAATAGTATCATGATAACTAGCCGTGGCTCCCGACCCCCTCTTTATAATAAGCACCATCACCATCTGAGTGCGACATTCTTTGGTATTACCCATCACAGCCACTTTTTCATTCACGTCCACAAGAAAAATGGCATGTAAATTTTCTTTCTTTTTTTCGGGAGGGGATTTTATGGTGGATTTGCTTGCTAGTCTCCGTTCTCATGACCTTGAATGATCAATGCAATTTCACAATTATATATATTCTACCATATGTGCGGTGGCTTCAGGACTTTGGCATTGGCTGCTTGAGAATAATTTACATTATTTTCTTTTCCTTCCATACTCAAGTGATTCATTTTATATATTCATTTTTTGTCATGACTCTTCATATATAAAGTAAGAAAAATTCAATAATTTCATTAAGTAAATTATTACATTAATTTTAGATATTTATACGGTATAAATTTTTATAACATATACTAATATTGTATTAGTATATTATGCTATTTCTAATGGGCTTGTAGCAGATGATTTGATGACCTATTCAAATATGTTTATATGCTCAATTCAACCGTTTGGGTAAAGTCGTCCTCAAAATGTCCAGAGTTCTGTTTAGTCATAATTTGTTTGGACTGATAGCTTTGGCATTCCTTGGATGGATAGGTCCACGGACGGTCCATTATTGGCCATTTGATTCCATTCTTTTTGAAGAACTTTTCCAAAAAAACAACAGAAGAGACTAAAATAGTCTTTTCAGTCACGTGGGATGCCGCGCTTAATTATTGGATGGGTTTTTGCCTCTTGGCCCCTTACTGTTTTAACCGTGGTAGAAAGGCAAATGATACTGCCACAGCAAAAATCTTATTGCCACAGCTATATTTGTTTAATTGTCTAAATTGCCCTCTTTAAAGTCGAACCCGCCTGGCCTGAATTTTGTCTCTCATTGTCTCAGAATTCAAAAGCTCTCCCTTTCTTTAATTTTTTTTCTTTTTCCTTTATTAATATTTATTTATCATTCAAGAACTAGTCATCGATAACACAGATTGAGAAGACTGTTAAGACATTTACAACTTTCATTACAGCAAAAATACATGTGCCGACTCGATATTTTGTAAACATCATGAATCTGAGTTCAAAACTCGATTTTTCAGTAGAATCCTCCGTTGAGAGCTGAAAGACGTGAGGAGAGAGAAATTTGGATAGAGATGCTTAGATAGGCCTCGCTAAAATGGTGAAGTTGATGATTGTTTGGAAAGGCAATTAGAAGAATTAAATAAAATTAGCTGTGACAATAAGGATTTTGCAGTGGCAATATCATTGCCCTGGTAGAAAAACGCATGGGAATTGGGAAAGTGAACAATAAAGGGAGTATTTCCTGCTTCAGTGATAAAAACTCTTTTAACTGGATGTTTTATTTTTCTTTCATTAGTCATGATTAATACTCATTTGCCTTTTTTGTTGGGAGGAAAGAATACGAGATGCTATTACCTTTCGTATGGACTAATGTTATTGCCACGACAGCAATCTCATTGTCACAGCAAAATCAATGAGATTGATACGTTTCTCACATTAACATGAAGGGCAGCTGGGCACAGTATTATTATGGTCATTTCTGTCACGTCACAAAATCGAGATTGCAACATATTTTATCTTACTTTTTTAGTACGACGGTAAACTCAAAATTTTAATTCTTCCGTCACTTATCTTAAAAATTACGAATGTCTAGAAAATATTTATTATGTAATAAGATAAGTAAATATTTATCTAATAAGTAATCTATAATCTCTTTCATCAAATTGACTACGTGACATAGATATAATTTTACAAATCATATTTGATTACACGTTAGAGCATGCATATACATATATATGTATAATTTTATAAAAATCATAAGTTCTAAATAATTATATATATGGAAGTGACAAATAAAAATGTATATTTCATATTTGTAACATAAAACAAAATCGAATAATAACAATACGTATTCATCGTACATATTCTTAACATTAGGCTCAAGGATTTTCTAAGATTTAATCGGTTACCTGAATATCCACTGTTAACTATTATATCCGTTAAATAAGGGCCAGATATAAGCTAACTACCCTCCGCTGGGTGGAGAAATAGGAACTAGTTCCTACTAACGTCACCAAAGTTATTCAAAAAATCAAATCATTTTTCATACTAAAATAAGAAATCATATATCACACAAATTATATTTAATCAAAATACCACTTACTAAGTTAATATTAAAAATATTAAATTAACCATATTCAATACGAATTTCATATGTGACATAACATTTTATAAAAATACTTTTTAAAACATGAAAGAGGTTAAAACTTTATTTTCTAATAACCTGAATTGCGAGGGTTTAATTTAAATAATTCGAATATTGTGCACGTTTACCTATCAAATAATTAAAATATTTGATTTCTCGTAGTAAAATCGATACACCATCTAGGACCTTAGATTTCTAAACCAAAATGTTAAGCAAACCTGTTAAACATTAGTACTTGAATCATTTAATTAGTTACTCTATTATTTAGTAGTAATATGATGAATTCAATTTGGTTTCGAAATTTACCGACCTTAAACTCCGTTACAAAGTAATCATGATCACATGCTCAAATTCCACTGTTGCTGCACATTCTGTCCATTCACTAATACAATTAACCAATTGTTGCTTTACTGCTACTAGACAATTCGAATATCCTCTCGGTCAAGCACTACAGAAGCAGTCCACATGCTTTAGTCATGCGACTTGTCTCCAATACTTTATTTATTTATTTTTTTAAATAAACAATTAATGCAAATATCTGAATTCATAAATTTAGTTAATAAAAATTTAAATAAATAATCACAATAAAATTACCTATTTATTGATTTCGAATAGACTTTAACACCTCTTCTTTTTCGACAACTAACCTTAAATTCAATATAATATGTCGTATAGTTATTTAACCTTAAATATATCTATAACATTTACTTAAACGGAAGCCTCCAATGCTTAGAGGGCTCCACGTGGCAAATATTTGGTTATGGAGTTATTCTTTTTAGGAAAATACTTAAAGTAGACCCGTCATTTTTAGTTTTATTTGTAAATTTTGTGATCAAAATTAAATTTTAAAATATTTTGTTTACATCAACGGATGTCATAAATTCTCTACAATTTAATCCACACTAGAGAGTCTACAAGTGAAATTAAAAATTGAATCTACCTAAATATTTGCCTTCTTTTAAAAATGTCTTAAATGAGTAAGAGTGGTGGGAAATAGACGCAATCGATCATTACATATAAGAATCATTTAAAAAAAAAATCCAATTTTTTTAAATTTTAACCTGTGGGTTGCATCTCTTAAACATTGTGCCTTCTAATACAAATTGTACAAAATCAGAATTCACCACTGAACGAGAAGAAATGTATAAACCTGCATTAAAGAATTTATTTTGTTTGAATGTCTACATATTGGTTTGTTAGATGAATATCTCTACGTGATTATTTGATTTAACAATTAATGGATAAAAGTGAATTGTTCTTCTCCTACTTCTAAAGAAGCTCTTCAAGATTATGAAGTGGAATGTTGTTGTTCTCTGGACTTGGTTGGGTCAACAATCTCTTCATTTAATTCTATTCTAGTTGTTATGGTTTGTAATTGGTGATTATTTCATAAATTAAAAAGCTATTATTGCGTTAGGGTTTATATTTATGTATTTTATTTATGCAGATAATGTTGTGGACAATTATGGGATTTGCATGAACCATGTCATTGATCTGAGTGAGTTTGAGAGGCATTTTCTCAACATTTTGGTCAATTTATGGTAAAATAAATCTGGTTTCAGATATTAAGTGTCAAATTAGAGTAAATCTTTAGTATCATTTTTTAGTTCATTCTGCGCCTGTATAAGAGATTGCAGACTCTTCAACAAAGAATTTTTCGTCAAACTAATCAAGATATTGCTACAATTGAGCAGTGCATTGTTAATTGGGTACGTATCCAAAAATCTAATCCTAAGAAGAGCAATAGTGGAATATGTTGGATATCATTTTCAATATAGAGATTTCTGCTTTTCTGGTATATTATAATGCATAATTTGTTTAGATGCAATATATTGATAATATTTGTGTACTTGAATTTTTTTTTTTTTTTTTTTTTTTTTATGTGTTAGACTGTTGTGTCTCGACAAATGTTGCGTTTTTAAATAGTTGAAAGGTGAATTCTCTTTTTATTGGGTAATTCTTCATGTATTATTTACAAATGAAAGAGTAGAATGTCATATTAGAACAGATTTATTTTTCTTTCCAAAACTTTTTTTTAAAATTATAATTCCAAAACTATAATTGAAGAACACTGGAATTCATGTTAAAACCTTAATTGAATGATGAAAGGACAATACTAGATCAGGACCACATAATCTTCTCCCTTTTAACGTTTAAGATTTTCTTTTCCTGCCCATTTAATTGCAATTCCTAAAAAATATGGTTACAATTCTAAAGAATACATAACTAAATAATTAAAATTCTAAAGAATAAATAAAGACACCAACCTTTACACAAATTTTACAAGTAATTTACGATGACAATAGGTACTTTTTATTGCTTCACTACTAAGTTCAAGATTTATCCGTGCTCGTGGACGGGTTTACAAACCAGTATATAGTAATTCTTAACTTTTAATATTTAATAAGAAGTCCATTTATAATACTTAATTACCTATTAATTTAAATTAATAATTTATAGACTCAAAAAACTAATATCTATTATTGAACCTTGATTATTAACAAAAAGTAGATGGGCTAGGATTTCACAATTTCACAACATTTTGCAATAACATTTGCCTAAAATATGCTTTAAACCTTAATTATTATATCTGCTGCTGTCGGTTAAGGTTGCATGACTTCACCCAAACAAAATCGTGACTGTAGTAATCATGGCAAGATGAATTATGACCCATTTTCGTGTTGTTTGATTCTGAAATGTGGTAAGGTAACATTGTATGGCCCAATTGAATCTCTACCTAAGATTACTTCAGATCATGCGTGCACCAAAAGTTACAATGGTTCACACAGGCAATTATTGGAATACACTATACACAATAGTGGTATTTCAAGCTTTATCCTAAAGAAGGGTTAATTACACTTTATCCCAAAACCTACATTATAGTTATAGTTACACTTTGCCCCTTGAACCAAAATAATGTATACTTTGCTCATTCTTAAACGATTTCATAATATAAATAATTATAAAAAGATGACGTAGATATATGTTTTGACAAAAATATCCTCCAACAATTTGCGTTCAAAGTTATTTTACTTTTAATTAATTTCTAATGATTGAACACATTTTATTATTTATTTATTTATTATTGGGACTATAAAAAAATTTTATGAATTGTCAAATTTCATTAACCAACTTATACATTATTTTGTTTATTTATAAAACTAAATACAAAAATGTTAAATATAAATTACTAAATGCAACTATTTTTTATTCATTTTCATGTTGCATGAACTAAAAATGTTAAATATAAATTACTAAATAATTTTTTTAAATTAAAAGATATTTTATATAAGAATATAATTTCTATTTCACAGTTCTAATAATAAGGTGCAAGAAGAATATCTTTTAACTAAATAAGCATATTTTTCCTTTTTTTTTTTACGATATCAAAACACATGAATTTTTTTTTAACAATTTTTTTGTAAGTATAAAATGTGTAAAATAAAATCATTTATATAAATAAAAGAAATATACTTACTTATTTTATTTTCAATATGTTTAGATCTTGCTAAAAAAATTGAAGAAAAAATATTGTAAAAGTTCACTCTATTAGTATTTAATTTTAAAAATCTTGAAAAATAATATATAATTTTATTAAGGAAAAATTAAATAAATAAATACACATATTATATGGAATCATTGAAAATGAAATAAAAAGGGATATAATTTGTCTACAAATGTTTGAAGGATAATAATGTTAAAATAAATGACCACATTATCTTTTTGTAATTATATATAGGATGGAATCTTTCAAAGGTGATAAAGCGTACATTTTTAGGGTTTAAGGGACAAAGTACAACTGATATGTAAATTTAGAATGGGGTACAGTGTAATTAACCCCTTAAGGTCCGTTTGATTCATGGGATGACTTGGAATTGGATAAGTAATTCCGTATCATCCCATGTTTGGTTAGATTTTAAATAAGAGATCATCCCATTTAACTAACTTAATAGCCTTTATATAGGATATTACACATCCTATGGGGGTTTTTAGTATTAATAATCCCACTAGGTTGGATAAAAAATAAGATGTCTAAATTACCTATTAAATTAATATTTTCTCGTAACAGATTTTATTTTTTTATTTTTTAGGTGAAAAAAATACATATTTTAGTATATGGTTCACACTTGTTCTTTCATTTTAT
This sequence comes from Cinchona pubescens, assembly GCA_025175665.1. Classification (NCBI taxonomy): domain Eukaryota; kingdom Viridiplantae; phylum Streptophyta; class Magnoliopsida; order Gentianales; family Rubiaceae; genus Cinchona; species Cinchona pubescens. Next base: position 1,114,364 of record JANKKI010000192.1, on the reverse strand, counting down.
CATTTTTTTTACAAAGTATAATGCCTTATATTTATTTATTTTTATTTAAATATTTCTTTTTTAATGTAACATATATTTTCAAGTATAGTAAAATACTATTAACTAAATGGCTACATGAAAAGATCTAATTGTATCAATACGCTATATTCTTTCTAATTTATGAAGGTACTTGAATGGCTATTTTTTTTTTTCAAAATTAATTCAACATAGTACTACTATTACAAATTTTATCATTCCTTGCTAATTTATGTATATATTTCAATGATTTTATTAGTTTATGTATTTTTATAACATGACATTATATGATTTAAAAACTATTTTATTAAACGAAAATTTTAAATTAATTAAGAATAGTAGATAATAGTAAGAGAATATTTCAATATCTACGATTTTCCTCTATCTATCATTTTCATTAAAAATGTAAAATTATATTATTATCAAAATATTCTGTCAATAGCCTAAACAAACCAAACGCTGAATTATAATTTGAGGATGACCTATCCCAAGACTATCATCCGAAAATGAGTTATCCGGAGGATGATTTATCTGTGAACCAAACATAACCCTTAAAGAATTATATTTAGATGTCTCAATTCTGGTTTAATACTCCCTCCGTCTCTTTAAAAGTGTCATACTTTTCATTTTAAGATGTCTTTATCACCTTCACAATGTCAAAGTTATCTTTGATTTTCAACATTGCCCTTCCTTCAATTATTAGTCATGTCAAATTTCAAATTTCAAAAATTTGAATTTTGGAGGGTAAAAATGAAAAGAGAAGTACTAACATCACAATCAAAACATTATTTTTATAAAGTTAGATTCCTGAAAAGTGACAAAAATATAAGACGGAGGGTCACCCAATTGTGTAACTTGCAATTATGCAACTTGGTTGCAATGGATCTAGTCATGTGTTAATCTCATATGTCTCATCTAACGAAAATTCTTTGTTACTTACTCCGCCCATTATATGATTGAAAAGTTATGAAATTCACATACTTTTCAGTTATCACAATAACTATCATATTCACCCCACATTACAGATTGAATAGCTAGAACTTACTCCTGTTGACAACTAACTCTAGGTTACTCGAGACTCTGCTGCAACTGTGTTTAAACTTCAATAACAGTTATTCACAAGAGTGTCTAAGAGTCATTTAATCTTTGAATTCAAGAACTAGAAGTCTTTCCTGTGTCCAAGGACACAAGTTTCATGATAGTTTCATCATCTCTCAAGATAATAAACTGAAGAATTTTGTTATGATTTATCTGGAAAAACACTCAGTTAGGTGGCATATATCCAACTTTTACATGATGGAGGGGTAGCAACATCTGCAAGGAGTATCCTGCCTTTATTCAACAATTTAACTGGGCACAATCTTCCAAGCCCTTCGGCAATTATTGCCACATTATCTTGAGTTTTTGACACCCATTAACACCAGGCCACATACAGCAAATCATACTACTGATACTCTATCAAAAATCAAGCTGTTGCATGATTAATGAGATTCACAATCACAACTACCTGTCAGTCTCCTCTTCGACTACTCAGCTTCAAACCAAACAAATCATAACCGAGTGTTTTCCACATTGATTTAACTTGGCCAGCAGAGTGAAGGGACTGCAGGACCACATTTCGTCTAATAACTCAGAATAATGCTAATAAAAGCGGACCTTACACATTATGCTTCTGTACTTAGTAATACCTCATGGAGTTGCAATCAAAGCAGCATGGCAATCTTCTCTCAGAAAGGAGAAAAAGGAAGCTATGGCATTACAATCAAAATTCAGCACTAATCAATCAATTCTCAAGCATCAAGGAAAATTTTCTTTTGGGGGGTTAGGGGATAAGAAGGAACAGAACAGTCTTTACTTTTCAAGAAAATGATGGTTCGGGTCCTCTGGCTGAATAACTGTTGACAAGAACCATCCAGGAAACTAACTTTGATATATGATATAACATTTCTGATTACAATGTTGATACCAGAAACGGTAAAATTTATTTGATAAATTCCATTATTTGTCCTATTTAGTTCTGGTGAAAACGTCATTCCATTCAGCGTACAGTCAAGGATTGTTCGATGATTTACTCAGACTCCCATCTATAGACAAGAAAGAATGTCATATTTAACGTGCAGATGCATGCAACAATGTCATTATGAATTCTAACAGCATACCTTTCAATGAGCTATGACAAATTGACATTAATGTTAGACATGTGAATCTTTCTGGCCAGGCATCTAATCCTGTTGTATCCGTTGGATTATAAGATCAATGGCTGCATTTGCTGATGAAAATGCTCCATGAAAGCTCTCCTGATATGATATAGAACCCAATTCCTGAACCATTTCCAACAATATCTCACCCAGGTCAGTTTTTTTCTCCGCCAATGATTTGTAAAATGAGTGGCTAGCAACCTCACTGATTTTCTTGTTTGTTTCCTCAGGACAGTATTCATCATCTAACCACTGATGAAGAGTCAACCTTAGCCATTCTGATTCCTGCACTTTCATCATACACAAATGTTAAGCATATTTCTATAAACCGGGGCAGGAAACTAGAAACTCGTAAATAGCAATCTGCAACCATCTGCAGTGAATAGTGGATTTTGAACTGAAACTTCACTCCTACGAAAAGTCCAGATTATTCGAAGTAAAAACCAGATTGCTCGGCAGCCAAGTGAGAATTTTTAAAATGAAGCTTGGTATTCCCCAGAAGGTTCATAAGTGAGATGGTTTTCTCTCAATTCTTAAGGCCAGTGGTGACCGATAGATTTTCTTTCTGGAAGTACTACAAGATCATTGTCTACAGAACCAAGAAAGAATTAAATACTAGTATCTCAAATACCTCACAGTTCTGAACAATGCTAATATTTGAAATGGTTCATACATATCTAGACACTGATAGTCATCCAATGACATGCAGAAACCAACTTAAGATCTGTTACAACTTCAAATACACAGACAACTTGGTGGAAAACCAATAATCACTGAATTACAGGCCAACTGTTGTTTACTGAATCACAAGATTTTCAAAACCAAACAAACCAAGACTTATTCCCACTCTAAAAATTTGTCCATTCAAAAGTCAAAATGCAAAAGAGAAGGCATTCACTACCACTCTTTTATAGGCGTAATGGATCTGAAATAATCTTCTTTAGAGAATCTTCTTTGTACAACAGATGTTTCCTGTGAGAGCCAAAGAATTTAAAAGTAACTAGTAGTACAATAGAAAATATTTCCTTTTACAAGAACAGGGTGAATAGGATGAGAACCGCTCGAGGAAACAAATGAGGAAAGCATGATTGGAAATGCATCTTAGGTAGGTGCTTGGCAAGGCATGGATATTGGAAGAAAACAAAGTAAAGGGCCGAAGAAAAAAAGGATGAAATCAATAAAAGACAATAAACGAACATTTAATGTGTATAAGAGACAGGATCCTCTAGTCTGTTCAAGTTTCTGCAACATTTCCATCACTTCATAAGAAAACAGAAGTGAGGGTTCCGATTTGCTTTCTTTGCGATAAAAATTAAATAAAAATTAGCTAAACTATTGGTCGCCTTAATTCGTTTCCAACTGAAAGTCTGAAACCCAACCAAGCCACCATTACTTCAATCAAAATCCACATTCTTGACAAACAGTAGTCCACCGAGAAATACCCTCGGTCTCTCACTACTTAATAGTTAATACACAAATCAGGCAGATAAAAGCAGAAACAGAAAAGGGCATAACAGGAAAAAGGGAGGCGAAAAAAAAGAAAAACAATTTACCAGAAATTCCATAAATTACCTTGAAAAAACACTTAAAACTTGCAAGGAAGAATTGAAAACAACAAATAAATTTAGAAAAAAAAAAGATTTACCTCAGAGGCTTTTGAAGGGTCTAACCAATTGCTCGGAATCTTAAGGTGTTGAACATAATTTCCTTCTGGGTCATCGCCTTCTACACTATACTGTGTATTTGAAGGAGAAACAAGTACTGGGGTTCTGGAAAGTCGGAGCTCATTTTTGTGATGGAATTTGGGTTGAAAAATAGGAATCAGGCTGCTCTTACGTACTTTTTGATGGTGTAAATACTTGAATTCTGCCATTATCATGGTTGGATTGGAGAATAACAAAGAACCCATTTCCCACAAAAATCCTTGCTGCCAAAATATAACAATTGGGAATTGAGGGTAAATATTTTCGATCATCAAAGGCTGGAAAGGACGCAAAAATTGTCAGACTGTTGAGGACAAGAGCCACATATTTATTGTACTTTGAGGAATAAGCTAAGGCATGTATTTATTAAAGTTAATTTATATATATATTTTTTTAATTTAGAAAAATAAAATATAAATTTTATAACAAATAAATTAAATTTTTAAAAGAGTAAAAGATAAAATTTATAATTTTGGAATTTTGGGTGATGCTCCATCCCTCCTATAATCAGTGATGTGATAAGTCGGAACGCAAATCGAAAGAATTATCGGTCCGGTCCAACTACCTATTCTCTTACTCTTATTATAATTATCCAAAAATAGTGTTTCACTTATATTTTAGATTTTATATAAATATATTTTAGATCATTTTAAATTATATCACACTTTGATAAAAAAAGACTTAATTAATGAACTGGTCGATTTAACCGGTCTGATCGGTTAAATCACGAACCGAACATACCACCGGTTCAATGACCGGTCCGATTTTTAAAACATTGCCTAAATCCACTTCTATCTTTGGGAGTTATGATAAAATGAACGTTATGTGACGGTTGAGTTCTTTAATTGGCTAGTCACTTCGATTCTCCTAACTTAATCTTTTATTTATTAATAGAAAAAAAGGCTCCCGCGAAAATTTTGGATAACTCCAATTAAGCACTACTACTATTCTGAAGTTGGTGAAAATTGAGGGGTGAGACCACTATATAAAAAGAAAACCAAAAGCCCACTATGTAAATGCTGACCCAACTTGGGCCTACTAAAATTTTGAACTCAAGGCAGGCTGGCTAGGTTTAGAAGTAAACTTTCACTTATACGAAAAGCCCAACTCGGGGAACCCAAGTTGATAAATGACAGAGCATTACATAGATAGAAAAGGAGGGGAGGCGCCTAAAATTAAAAGAGAAATAAGAGATAGGAGAAATTTTTAGATAAATTCATTTATAATAAATAATTTAAATTTTTAATTTAAATTTATTTATATTATTTATAAAGATAATTATTATTTATAAAAATAATTATTTTAATAAAATAAAATAATATAAATAAATTTAGACGAGAGGATCCATATCAGCTAATAACCGAATCCATATAAAACTTTTCCCATATTTATACTGTTAGTGTTTTACATTAGTGGATAAGGAGCCAACCAACGTTTAGAAGGGGCAGTTAGTGATTGTCTCTTACTACAATGGCGTTTTTGGGCGGCCTTCGTGTTGTTGGTTCACGGCGTTCACCTCCACCGCCGGCACTTCCCCTCATTCTCTAACCTCAAAGCGGTTCTTCCCCACCACGTTGAGGCGTCAGCGGCACTCGGGATCATTTATTGGTTTCCAACTCCCAAATCAATCAAATTCCCGAAAATAGCAAGAGAAGAACCACCTCCAAGAAACCCCTCCCTTCTACGCGTAAAGCCAACGCTCAGGTATTTTTCAAAACCCTAACCTCATCCCACCTCAATTTCTTATCACGTTGAAGAATTTAATTTTGTTTAAATGAGGGGAAAAATATATGTTTCCGATAAATTTTGGGGTCTCAATACAACTAAGTTGTTCGTACCCTAATATAAAGCCTATTCAGTGATGTAATTGTGCGTTGTGAAGTTCAGAAAGAAGCTAGTGGTCAGAAGTTTCCAGGGAGCTCAAAAGATGAACTACATTTTTCGCGTGCAGATTCCAGAAGTGGTGGTGGTGCAAGTAAATCAGGACGAGCCCCGCGGACCCAAACGGCAGCCTTCAAATCTTTTGGTCTGCAGAAAAAAGGGAACAAAGGCAATGTGTTTGATGTAAAAGAGCCACAGGTAATTGGAGGGCAACAAGATCTACAAAAACTTTCCTTTTAGATTGCTTTTCAAGATTATGATGAATTGCTTCCCTTTCTCCAGGTTGAAACAGGTAATTTTCAGGATGCAGCTTTTCTTAATGCTGTCGTAAAGGTACTTGTTCAGTTTTTATCTATTTTAAGCCGTTAACTGTTCATCGTTTTGTTGATTGGTTATAATTGTTATGTAGGTCTATTGCACGCACACTGCTCCAGATTACTCCCTTCCTTGGCAGAAACAAAGACAATTCACAAGTACTGGAAGGCAGGTTCACTTCTACTTTCATCAATTAATTCTATTTGAAAAAATGGTCTCCATTTACCTCGAGAATTTTTTTAATGTGATGTTTGGCCTCGAAAGGCCCTTGCCACGTTCTTTATTTGTTTGTTCTTTAACTTTATATACAGTGCCTTCATGTTATCGGTAATGGGAAGCTTTTGAATAATGCACATTGTGTTGAACATGACACACAGGTAACTCTTCTCTTCTACTCCCCCTTCTTTTATGCATTATGTACCTCATAATATTGCTATTGAAGATTGTAATGTGTATCAAGTTTTGTTTGCAGTAAACTTCTAAATCAGTATTATCCGTCAAAGATAATTCTTCTTACTTCTTTATATCACATTTCTTGAAATAAACTACGTTCACTTCAACCTGTCTGATGTTTGATGCATAGTTTGTTATTCTGTTTCAGTAATTGCTATTTACATTAGCTTATTATCATGACATATTATGCTATACTTGGTGATAATGTTTCTGTGATTTGGTTGCAGGTCAAAGTGAAACGAAGGGGAGATGATGCCAAATATGTAGCTAAGGTATCATTCAGTTACATTTTTTTATTGGTTCTATGGCTTTCCTCATTTATTGATAGTTATGTTTCAAGTGTATCACACTTCTTTTAACCTACGGTTTGAAGTGTTTTTGGAAATTTAGAGGTTAATAAGCTCTGTTTCATTCCCTGTTGATGTGAACTTGTAATTAAATCTTGCTTATAAAATGACGTTTCAAGGAACAAGATGATAAAGTATCTGCCCTATTGTTGCTGAAGAACAAAATAAAATACAGTTTACCTATGTTGATATGTATCGATGGTAGCTCAAAATCTTATAGCCTTGAATTTTGAGCTTTTTCTTTTGTTTGTGGCTTAAGTTTTCTGGGGGCAGGCCCTGGAAAGATGGTGTGGGTGCATGAGGATGGCGGATATTGATGTTGGCTCTGGCTTCATATCTAATTTACAGGTTCTGGCTAGAGGGGTAGAGTGTGATATGGCTTTACTCTCAGTAGAGAGCAAAGAATTCTGGGAAGGAGCCGAGCCCCTTCATTTTGGACAGTTGCCTCGCCTGCAGGTGCTTTTCATTTACCTCTTTATCTTCACAAATAGTATTTTAGCTGTTATGCTATTATTCTATACGTCTAGTGTTGGTCTATATCCTTTCACTTCTGATTTCATGCTTGTGCATGATGAACTTTTAGCAATAGAGTTAGGATTTTGATTGGTTCACAAGGTTTATCTGCTCTGGCTCATCAGGAAAGAGTTGGCAAGAGTCTGCTTTTTCACTTTGTTTTGAATACAGGCAAAATAATTTTGGATGCTTCTTTCAAAAAACTATCGTATGCATAACTTTATAAACTTAAAGTAGTTCTTATTTGATACGTCTTACCATGTTGTCTTCTTTGGTAGGACACTATCTGATTTAGCTGCCTGCATTACATTGTTACTTACGATGGGAAATACTTACAACCAAATGGGAAAGCTACTAGAACATCGTGGCACAACATATAAATTAACAATTTGCTCTTGAGTTACAGGATGCAGTGACTGTTGTAGGATATCCACTTGGAGGTGACACTATTTCTGTGACAAAGGGGGTGGTATCAAGAATTGAGGTTTGTTTAGTTGGGACTCTCAATTATGTGATTGTTAGAGTTTTTGGCATAAACATGGAATGAAAACTTAGTTTCCTTGTGGGTCTTCTTTGTCATATAATCTATTTCTGACATTTAATGAAATGAAATTTAATGCTCTCAAATACCTTGTCATCATTTGTGGCTGATGTTCCTATTTTCTTATGGAGGCAAGCAAAGAAACATAAAGTGTTTTACCTTCCTAATTAGTCTATGCCATCAGGTAACCTCATATGCTCATGGATCATCTGACTTACTGGGCATTCAAATTGATGCAGCAATTAATCCTGGTAATGGACTTATATTACTCTGGCATCCTGGACGAGACTAATATTAACAGATAAAAGTTGACCATCTTTGTCTCCGTATTATCTTTCTTTCATTCTCTTTAATGCTATAGCATACATGTTGTCAACTGCACAAATTGTCATATGTCTAAGTACAACGACTTATTCTAGGTAATAGTGGCGGTCCTGCATTCAATGACCTGGGAGAGTGCATTGGTGTGGCATTTCAGGTAATTTTTTGCCAAAATCTAGCAGCATTGCATGATAGACTAGAGATTCAGGGTACTTATGTTTTACTTACTTTCTTTCCCCCCACAACTGGCCACCCCCACCTCTTGACCTAGTTATGGACTAGATCGTTAGTTTGTAAAAAGGTCATGTTCTATCTGATTTCTCATGTTTAGATTATGTTTTATCATGTCTACTATGTCCTTACAAAGAACTTCCTTTAGGTTTTCAGATCTGATGAGGTTGAGAATATTGGTTATGTAATTCCAACAACAGTTGTATCACATTTTCTCGAGGACTATGAGAGAAACGGGAAGCATACTGGTGAGCATATCTTTATCTGTAATTTGGATATCATAACTGTCTGTCTAATGCTCTATAAATATGTACAGACACATTTTTTGTTAAATAACCTATTTGTGGGGTATAAGTTCCTACGACGAACAATAATGATGCTGTATCATGCTTTTGTGCTTGAAGGATTAAGATTAGTTGAGTATTGAGAGCTAACAATCTTCTTTAGATAATTCTGTGACGGTTTTCTAAATGATTCTTGGAAACATATTTCAGTTATTGCATTTTCTCTATTTATTAGGCTATTCATTAGCCAAGTATCCATTCTGGTCCTTGTAATCCTTACCTGTCCTTATTATCCAGGAGAGGAATAATTGTCTACCATAAGCTGGGTACATTTGTCATCTTCTCCTTCTCTTTTTCTTTTGTTTTATTTCTTCTCAATTTAGGACACAGACTCAATTTACACATGTGACCACCCTTTCACTTTCGCAAATTGGTTTGATAAGGGAGTTTTCTAGTAGTAAAGAGCCTGTAGTTTAGGTTGGATTTTTGGGCCTTAAAGCACTAGCATACTAGTTTCTCCAATTAGTGCATGCCTTCTGTCTTCTTCTGCTTTCTGGAAATTGTATCTAATTTTACTGCAATTGCAATATTGGAATAAGCTTCTCTTAATGAATCTTCAGGTTTCCCTTGCCTTGGAGTGTTGTTGCAAAAGTTGGAGAATCCTGCTCTTCGTGCATGCTTAAAAGTGCCATCAAATGAGGTTCATCTCTCTCTAATTGGACTGGACTAAAAAGGGGACACTTAGGTCTATTGGTCTGGTGCTTGTAGTCTCAGTTCTTAATGGACATGACTTTAAGATAAATCTAAGAACATGTCTCATAATCTATGTTCCTAGTCCTCAAATTTACTTGTATTAGTATAGGTTTTAGGGTTTGCACTTCCACATTAACAGAGGGAAACATTAAGCCATAAGTAAAGTAGAATATCAAAAGGAGAAGTTGTGGTCCACATGTTTATTGGTGAAAGTCTGTTGTTTCTTGATTGATTTCACAAAAACTGTTCCTTTAATGCTTAATTTCACGCTATCAAGTTCATGGTGGTGGGATTTATGGTCAACTTCTTATAGTTTCTTGAATCACGGTGGGGATGCCATGTAGTTTTTTCTGTTCTTGCACTTGAGACTGCTTTTGATAGTGCCTATGTAGAAAATTAGTTGCAATCAATTTGTGTTAATTTTCTGCTTATCTTGTGAGAGGTTTGCATTTAACTCTTGCTATATCTCCACAATGATTTTTTTTCAGGGTGTACTTGTACGGAGAGTTGAGCCAACTTCTGATGCCAGTAATGTTTTGAAGGAGGTATACCTGTGGTTTATTATTTCAATGTCAAGAAAGCTCTTGGTTGATAATTGTTGCTCAGCATGGACCAATTTTCAACATTCACCTAAGGGAATAAAAATGAAAAGATATGTAGTTACATAACCAATGAACACATGGGCTTGGTTATTTTATTAGCGAGGGATAATGCAGTTTGTGGTTTTGAACAGTTCAATTGCAATGTTTGCTGATAGGTAGTCTCGACATACTTCTATTGGCTTTTCCTTTTCCCCGCATTTGTTGGTGTTTACTGATTGTGCAACTTTTTGAGCTCACTTACTTTCTTCAGCATAAATGTAAATAGTACACTGAAGTTTCTCAAAAGTGAACTACTTTGATACTTTGATTTCCTTTCAGGGGGATGTGATTGTAAGCTTTGATGATATTCGTGTTGGGTAGTGAGGGGACAGTGCCATTCCGATCTAATATCATCAAATATATTCAACTGAACGCATTGCATTTCGCTATCTCATTAGTCAAAAGTAAATTTCTTACTTTTCTGCAATGAAGTTAAATTCAGTTGAATTTCGATCCTGGAGTGTACATTACTTGTTGCTTCAAGGTCTCTATATTTATTTCAATTCTGGTACCCTATTGCCTATAATGGTGAGGTCTGTCATTTACACACATAGTCGAACAGTCAAGGTATTGATAATTTTCCATCCATAGTCCCATGGGAGTCCTGATTGATGCCATCAAATTCCATAATTTCCAAGCTTGCTGTGCTGTCATGGAAGTTCAAAAGCATTTCCTCGTTTTATAAGACTTCCTTTGTTATTAAATTTGAAAATGATAACACTTTTCTCAGTGTTAGCCCATCCTAAATTCTCTCCAAGACAAAAACAAAATGACAAAAAGCTCTTTCCTGTGGAGGATAATAAACTTCTGTGTTAAATTTAATTAGAAATCTATTAATCGTGCCTTTCCCCGGCCTTATCCCGGGCCTGTTAGTACTTCCTATTGATTTTTCAGAAACAAAAGGTTCTCTCTCTCTCCCCCCCTCCCAACCATACATTAGATCTCATGATGTTTTATTTCAGATTTGCTAGGGATGTGACAGAACTTGGTATTATTAGAACAGGTTCATTCACAAAAGTAAAAGCAGTTTTAAATCCTCGAGTGCATTTGGTATGTAATAATAAATGAAAAAAAAAATGTGATGCTCAATACTATTTAATTTTGAGTTGAGATCCCGGTGATTTATCTAATCAAAATTATGACTTGATATCCCTGTGATTATCTAAATCTGTTATGCTTTCAACTCTAGGTTCCTTATCACATCGAAGGAGGTCAGCCTTCATATTTAATAGTCGCTGGCATGGTTTTTACACCACTGTCTGAACCACTGATAGAGTACGTCTTGTTATTTACCTGTGCTTTTACCTTTTGTGGCTAGTAAATTGTTAGTTAGGAACTATCATTTTAACAGCAAATTTATCTCCATTGATTTGCCAGGGAATGTAGAATGTGAAGACCAAATAGGGGTAGGTTTTATTTATTTGATAATGCTTTCATTATAATACTATTAATAACTTCCTTAGAGTTCTCTCTTTGATGGCTTGCCTCTTTTTTCTGGGTAGTTAAAACTATTGGTGAAGGCACGGTACTCCTTGGCTAAGTTCAAAGGGGAACAGATTGTGATCCTTTCACAGGTTTGTGAATCAGATTCATTTTATAATCCACACAAATATGCATGGCTGAAATAATTCATCACATATGTATTATATACATACATTGATTTGTAGTGCAGCTTTTGACAATAAAAGTTTTAGGTCCTTTTCTCCTCTGGTTCAACTGTACAAGTGACTGTCATCTCCCATCTACTTATAAGACTCCTAACAAAATTGTGATCCAATTTTATTTGTCTTTGCTCACAACCATGGTCCCATGGTCCAGATCAAGATTGTTAAGTGATTATTATGATAAAACTAAAAATTGGACTTGCATGGTTATCTTATGCCATAGACGGATTTCTCTTTTTGGTCCTTTTCACTTGTATATTTTTTTGTTTACATGTATTTGACTCCTTGGTTTGTTTGTTTACATGTATTTCACTAGCAGGTGTTAGCAAATGAAGTAAATATTGGATATGAAGATATGAGTAATGAGCAGGCAAGCATTTTCTCAATTGGCTTTTGATCCTGCCACTACACATATATTACATATTTGGCATATTTGAAAGATGTAATGTGTTCTTAATTAAGAAGCAATGGCAGGTTTTGAAGTTGAACGGAACTCGCATTAAAAACATTCACCACCTTACTCATCTTGTTGATTGTAAGTGTTAGCTTGTGTTGATCAATTTTTTCATTGTTTTTTGTTGGTCTAGTTCTTACATTTCTATTTGCTCAGCTTGCAAGGATAAATACTTGATCTTTGAGTTTGAAGACAATTATTTGGCCGTTTTGGAAAGAGAGGCTGCTTTTTCTGCTTCCGCTCGCATTCTCAAAGATTATGGGATTCCATCTGCGTTAAGATCAGAAGATCTTTCAGAACCATATATTGACTCGATTGGGGATAACCATCCAGTTGAACAACATGAATTTGGAGATAGTCCAGTTTCAAATTCAGAATTTGGCTTTGAGGGTCTTCTTTGGGTGTGATAAGCAAAGCCATATGGAGTTTAACCAGGGGGTATCTGCCGCCATTCAAAGGAAGTGTGATAAAAGCCGACAAAAGTAGCTTCTGCTCACCTTTTTGGTCACTCTCCAGGCTGCGAGTTATAAACGGCCACCAGACATTTTTCTACACAGATTGGATCGAGGTATTTGTAGAATCTTTGTAGGACGTGGAAAAATCTGTCAAAATCCTTTTACTAAATATTGTTGTACTATTAGCCGAGAATGAACATTCTCCATTTTTTTTTTTGGGGGGGTTAATTATGAGAGGATATACGTTACATGTCCTTGAATAATAGTCTAATTATGTTGTTGAATCAGTCTCGCGAATTGGTTAGGAGGATTAGAATAATGTGGCACTTGATTATATTGTGAAACAGTTGAAAAAAATAATACAGCCTGAAGCAAGTGCATATTGTCAATTTGTCATGGAAGTTGTGGAAACGTAACGTGCTTGCCGTGCAAATTTTCTTATCATCTGTCTTATCATTAGTAATTTCTTTTCTTCTTCTTCTATTAGAAGTGAGATTTCGATAAGGAAAAACATTGCATTATATGCTGACTACTGTTAGTTATGATAATTTATTCCCCTGAACTAACGTCCTTGAAGTCCAGTCCTTAAGCAATAAACAAATAGAAAAAGAATAAAAAGGAGAGAGGAGCTGTGCAGAAATTTCCCTATAGCTGTATGATAAATGATAATTACTAGCAATACATCCCTCGTTTAAAGATCTCCTAATTAAACCAAAAGTAATTGTTTTATTATCTGTAAAACTTTTAACAAATTTCAAAGACACAACTGTTTTTTCACTCTCTGTTTATCTTTAACAAATTTCCCAAAACCTTTTAATTAGTATATATTTGATCGGGTCGATCACATCTGTAGGGCCTGTTTAATATCATTGGCTATGTTTTGGGCATCCATGGCAGCTCCATACAATCCTCGTCTAGCCAAACCAGCGCAATACAATCCCTTGGTTCCCTTCCAGTTGTTAGGGAAGGTCGTTGGCTTCGCAAGGCCATCATCAGTCAGAAGATAGTCATCCCCCTGATCGAGGCCAGTACAATAATCAGTAATCCAAGCAATCAGGTGGAAGTGGGGGCAATATTAATATTGTTGGGAAGATATTAAATTTAAGGAAAATGAACAAAAAGTGAAAAAGGGGACCAAGAAGCTGTGAAAGATGAACTAGTATAATGTACCTTGAGCCACTTTTTTGTCGATCTTTTAAAGCCAGTTGCAAAAATAATAGCATCAAATGGGTGAGACTTGCCATCCTCAAACACCACATCATTGCCTCTAAAGCTTGCTACTGCCGGCAATACCTGCTTATTATTACTAGTTCAGTATTATTAAAGATTTTATCTAGAAAACATGCTTCAAACTTAAGGAATTTCGAAGAATACTTGTATCATTACTCTACTACATTATAAGTTTACATGTATCATAACTACTGCAAAATGGAAATCATGCACGCAAAGCAAGATAGCTACCCACTGATCCATCCACATCAATCCTACAAATATCTTTAAAAAATTTCAGTAATCGCTTTAAATTTTTTTCTTTATATACTTTTTTTTTTTTTTTGGATAGTATAATAATATTTTCTATCTTATTATCTTAACAATCTTCCATCTCGATGACAAGTGTATTTTGACGTAAGTTAAAGTAAAGTATACGTGTCAATCATCCAATTATTAAAATAGAAGAGACAAGATATTGATAAAAAGAAGATACTGAGTAATTAACGTCAAACAATTAGAAACAGGATTTGCTTGATCGATTCATTATTAGTTCATTTTCAATTAGCCTACACCTGAATCTCGCCGGACTTGATTTTCTGGTATGTTCCAACATCAATGACGGGGTACTTTCCATCTACTTGACTTTCATAGTAAATGGACCTTCTCCAGGCCTTTTGATTCCGTACTTGGATAGATCTCCATACCACAGATTGCTTAGGATCACCAACATCGAGTCAACCAGGTTTAGAGGAAAATATTTCAACAAAACCAATCCCATATATGCCATTTCCCTTGACAAAACATGAAGCTGCATATATATATTACATATATACATTAATCCATCATCAAGAATTATTAACTTGTAATCATAATTTCCAAAATATATATATATTAAAGAAAAAAATATTAATCACTTACCGGGCTACGGACAGCAATGGAAGTCTTAGCACCGTAGTTTGATAGATCAAAAGCAACTTCCATGCCAGAATTTCCAGACCCCACAACCAAAACATTCTTGTTTTCGTAGAATTTGCCGTTTTTATATTGAGTAGTGTGGACAACATCACCGACATAAGTGTCTAGACCTTCAATTTGCGGGACGAATGCGTCGGTTGTTTCTCCGGTGGCCACTACTAAAAAACTTGCTAAAATATTCCTCTATGACGATCTCATCGGAATTAGAGGGCCCCAAATTTCTCGCCTTAACAGTCCATGATTTGGAGGCTTCATCGTACTCCGCGGACTCCACCGATCTTTGATACAATGGGCGAATGTTGAAATGGGAAACATAGTCATCTAAGTAGTTCAAGAATTGGTTTCTTGAAACGTAAGTAGGATAAGTAGTAGGAAATTGTTTGAGAGGAAGTTCACAAAATTGTTTAGCCAAATGGAGATGAAGGCGATCATAGGAATATTTCTTCCATAAAGAAGCAAAACAATCTTCTCTTTCGAGGACTATGTTTGGAATGGAAAGGTTGTTCAAGCATGCAGCTGTTGCTAAGCCTGATGGCCCAGCACCCACCACGATTACTACATGCTGTTCTTTCGGTGCCATGTTGATCTCCATTTGCAATTAATCTCCAAATTTCTAATGCAATAGAAGAAGAAAAAGGTGATGAGGAGAGAACATATATAATTCTAGACTTGGACTTTAGAGTTACTACAAGAGATAAGAATTGAACAATTTATAAGAAATTTGCAAACTGGGAGTCGGAGGAGGTGGTTAAGCAATTGACTTTAAGTTCAGGATCTGTGTGGGCCCTCATGATGGGAATTTTACTTTTTTCTTTGTCTTTGGGTAAGTAAATATGGGAAAATAAACTTTATTCGGGTCAAACATAATATTTAATATACAACGTAAGTTGTTAACTATTTATTGTATGTTGTTTGTTAGCCACTTTGTATTTGCCATTATTAGTGTAAATTATTCATAAAATAAGAACGATTTTTTCATAAAATTAGGTGAGTTGGCATTTGCAATTTTATTTATCGTAATGGGGCAAGATTTTTTTTTTTTTAAAGGAAATTTTCTATAAATTTTTGCTAAGGTAATTCAAGAAAAATTTATCAAGAATAATTATCATCCTAATGAATGTATTATTATTGTATCTAGAATAAGTTTGTGCTGCTCATTTTAAAAAATTAATTAATGAATTCAATATCAAGCATATAAAAATGCAAATGAAGACGTTATACTAAACTTCAATACTCCAACCGAATGCAAATTAATTTTTCTCCATTACCTTCCAAAATAATTACCTCAACAAATATTAATGAGATTAAATTCGGGAAACTACTTTTTGACCATGGGACGGACTTCTTGTTTATTTATTAATGAGATCAAAATAATAATAAGGACAACAAAAATTAGTTGACGTATACCAAGAAGCTATCTACGTGCTTTTAAACCAAAGTGGGATCCATTGCTACTTTTCTCCTGGCCTAATTACAGTTTGGTCCTTGTAAATTACTCTTATATTTAGTTTATTTATAAATTATCTTTTAAGATTTAATGAAGTTAAAATATAATATAAAAGAACTGATAAAATGTCATAATTATTCTTAATCTTTTAATTTCTATAAATAATATAAAATTAGGATGAGTTGCACTTTAGTATCTAATTTTATTTTATAAACAATTTGTTATTCATCAACGTAATCATGTCTTTTTATCCAACATTATTAATATTATTTTTTACCATACAATATTAATTGTATGATTTAATTTGCTATTTTATTATTTCTTCTTTGCATCCAGTTTTAGCAATGCCATTACATACTTCTTCCGCCATTAATTATTTTATATCTACAATAAAATATTTTATTTATTTAATCACATTACTTTAGTTTTATTAATTTTTTACTTTTTATTTTCTTTATTATCATAATTAATTCATGTCTTGTATTTAAAAAATCGCATTATTTGAGTAAATATACTACTTTGAGATATAATTAATATATGTTTTAAATAAATTTTAGTTGATCAATTCACTTCCTCATGCTACCTAGAGGAAAAAAAAATTTGTATCAATTCTATAAAAAAATAATTCAAAGTGACTAAGATACTCTTTTACACTAATATCCTAATTATATAATCATCCTTTTATTAATATGGCATTAAATGTAAAAGTTGAAAAAAATATCATTTAATACTTTAATTGATTTTCTAACATGACAGATAATTTAAAATAAAATAAATAATCTAACGTGACAGTTATTTTAAAATGAAAAAAATATATACTATCATTTTGGAGTAAGCAATAAACAATTTCATGGTAAATATGAATGGGGATGATAGCTCAAGAATCAATTCCAGGACGAAGGGGTTGTTTTGGACGGGTCCATTTTAAAAATTTTTATGTTACAATTATTGAAAAATTCTACAGTTTATTTTATGGAATTATTCTTTTGTACTATAAATCTTGTACAGTATAATATCATGTGTTTTAAATACTTGTATTGTATAAACTTTTAAAATTAAAAGAATAATTTCTTAAAATAGACAATAGAATTCCCCATAACTATTACTACAAGATTTGACTCACTTTTTATACATTAGTCTGTCTATTACCCTCTAGGGGACGACAATTAGTTAATTAACGAGTAAGTGCAGATTAAAAGAGCACGAAAATTAATCTTTGGCTTAGTGCAGATTTGACTCACTAAGATAATGTATCATTAATTAATTTGTTCTTTAGTCTCAAATTTTATTTTATTTTTATTTAATATATTCCACGATCTATCTTTTAATCAAAACTACTTCAACGGAGCAAAAGATAAGTTTTAATAATGGGTTGGGCACTGTGTATTTTTTGATGAAGAACAAAGGATATAATAGTTATTGGAAAAAGAGAAAAGGAAAAATAAAAAGTAAAAGAAGAAGAAGAAGAAGATTAATAATCCAGGCGTGCTTAATTGCGAGTCGTCCTTTGGTAGAGCTTTTTCGGATAGACTCTTTTATACCAACACGATTCATCTCTATCTTTACCCCCAAAAGTTCAGTAAAAATGTTCCCCTTTAGCCTTACATGGTAGATTTCTTGCCATTAATTATATGGGGTCGGGTGGGTCTAAAGAAATAATAGAAAGAAAATGTCTCTTTCTTTCAATACCGTTTTATTATTTAATACATATATACAAAGTGATAAAGTGTAAGATCATTAATGTATTTTATGAAATCTGAAAAAAAACGAAATCTGATCGATTAAATATCTACAAATCTATATAATTAGTGATTTAATATATAATTTTGTAATTTAAATTTATTTTGATGAGTGATGTTGTAAACGATTTTTCTTAATATCGTTGCCATTACAAATCAAGTCTTCTCCTAACCTACTTTTCGTTGCGAATTAGAATGCCGGTCAGTATCAAATCCTATTTGAAAGCCTCGTGAGATCTACAAGATTGAGCACCTTTTTTTTTCATTTGTTGATTTGTTCTCAATTTGTATGTGTTCCACGAGACACCAACATAAGTGGATTTAACTAAGAATTACCTTTTGTTACTCGATGGTATTCGTAGAAGGAGGGAAATATTAATATGGAACTGATTTTAAGTTATAAATTTTATAAAATTTAATCTTATATCAGTTGATATTATAAATCTCATAATATTTAATTCATATTACAAAATTTATAAGTAATATACAAAATCAGATCTATTTAAATATTTCACTTATCGGTCAAATAACTCATTGATGGCCAATTCATATAAATTACCATAACAACGTTAGCACTTGCACAAGCTATTTTGTCTTTGGCAATAGATAAGAAATTCCAATTCAATGAAGTAATAGTTATCACCTATTGAACATTGAACACGTATGCCAAAGTTCAATGATAAAATCGATTCTTATTCTATGGTTTGGTCGAATTTAGAAATAGTGGGTTGAAAGAAAGTAGATCACTGAATAAAAAACTAGATCTTGGACAATCAAATTATGTTGACTTTTTAAGTCAATTACAGATTCAAAATTCTCTAGTGCATCCAATTCATAACAAAAATAATCCGATTAATTAATTTTACACGCCAATTGATGATTTGATCAACTGATCAGGCATCATTAATTAGAATAAATTGATGTAGCAGAATACATGTGATGTGAATTATGCGTTCGGGATGAAAAATGTTTCTCACTATTGCGTTGCGTGGAAGGTTTTACAACTTTTTAAGTCCATGAAAAAGAATAAACAGACACAGGAGTTTCTGACAATAACGTTAATTACTAATGTGATTAATTTGACCAAACATAATAAATAATTAATTAATTTTAATATAGTACAAAAATGATTCATTCATTCTAAAAAAGTACTTTTAACATGGCCAGTAAAAAGAAGAGAAATGCAATATTTGTGCAGACATTTCGGTTATGTAGTTTGGTGAACACGAGTTTTCATTTCGTAAGGAAAAAGCAATGAAAGCTCCCCATCTCCATGGCCTATTATGATTATTTTTATTTACCGCTGTACTTATGCAACACTTTTGTCTTAGACTTTTCCGAAAAACTTTCCGCAACATGGAAAAATCAAAAGTACAATTAAAAGACTTTATTGACCGTCTCTCTGATTCTGGGAGGGTCCAATCAGGACAAAAGTCGAGATTTCAATTTAGGCCACAAAATCATGATCATAAAATTGATCAGTGGCGCATTTGGAAATTATCCTACTATTTTGTTTCCTTAATCCTGGTATATCTGTGTAGCAATGTCAACTCTTCCATTACCATACCTTGTATATATTCTAGTTTAAAAGATGTGAAAAAATAGGTTAAAATGTCAACTCTTCCATTGCCTTGTTATTTTTTGGTGAGTGATTTTTAATCTTAGGTTTTTAAAAACATCCAGATTTATGCTCTGTTTGGATGACTTTTTTTTTTTTTTATTACTCTTCAAATAATATTTTACGTCATTTCAAACGCTATTTTTTAATTAATTTTTTATCTCGTATATATTATATCCAAATATTATTTTAAAAATAATAGTTAATTGTGAAGAGTACCGGGAACACGCATCACATTTGTTGACGCAATTCACAACACAGTGAGGGTTGCTGATTAATTTCTATATTGATTAATGAAAACAATGGAGTACTACTTCTTAACAGGCATTTTTATTTAAATCCGCAGACAATTATTTTTTAATTTAAACCGCACACAATTATATTTTAAGTACGTACTCACTAATACGTTAGTTAGATATCTAATCCCATTCTTAATTTGACAGGCATATACAGCTAAAGCATCGCCATTAGAGAATGTGTCGCAATATTTTTAGGCAAATCCGTATTTCGAAGATTGTTGACTTATTGTTTAATTTACCTCTTTGTCGCGGTATGAGCAAAGCAACATGGGCCTTGGAGCCCACCAACCAACATTTGACGGGCTAATTAAAGGCCTGAGTGCATATCTTCTGCTTTATTATGTTCGGTCTTAAATCCACAGTTGGACCAACAATAGTCCAAGAAAGATCCAATACACCGGTTTCCCCGATTGCTACAGACTTTCTGCTTTCCCACTAATCAGGATGCAATTTCGGCCAGTATTATATTGGATTTGGAGTGTTATCAACGGACACTAGTTAGTTGGGCTATTCTCTTTGGAAAAAAATTGGGCTATTTTCATTGTTCTTTGTTCTTTTAGATCTTCCAATCTTATTAGTCTGTTGGGTTACCTTGGGCCTCTGATGTAGGCTATCCTAATTGTCAAGATACACATGCAAGAAAAAAACTTTCGTTGAGCCTCCAAAGAAGCACAAAAAAAAAAAAAAAATCATGTGTAAGAGGTATGATAGGTGCCAAGTGTAAGAGATATGTCACGTTATCATATGTTTTTAGAAAAAACTTTATTATATGAATGTCT
This sequence comes from Cinchona pubescens, assembly GCA_025175665.1. Lineage (NCBI taxonomy): Eukaryota > Viridiplantae > Streptophyta > Magnoliopsida > Gentianales > Rubiaceae > Cinchona > Cinchona pubescens. The sequence continues at coordinate 1,093,526 of JANKKI010000192.1, read as the reverse complement.
TATCAAGTGTCATGTCAAGTGGTATCTTCAAACCAATGATATTCTAATATTTTTAAGTAGTGGCCACCTATTTATTTTATTTTTAGGCCTACAACTTTAAACTATTTAATTTCATTGATTTGGGATACCATTTGACATGACACTTAGTAGGATCTTCCCATAATAAAGATTCTCGGCTTTTAGTCTCCTTTTTCTGAAATTTGCCTTATCTGCTGATACGATAGGTGTCACATATAAGAGATATGTCAGGTTATAATAGGCTTTTAGCCTCCCAAAAAATAAAAACAAACAAACAAGAAAGAAATTATGCGACTTTAGTTTATAATATGAGTTAATCTTATTTATACGGATGGTGTAAAATTGTGTATAAGATTTTTTATACCAACTATGTATATATATAAGATTAACTCAATATATAATAACACTAGTTTCTCAAATGCTGCTGTAGCCCCTTTCACTTCGGGCAGTCGTAGCTATTTACCCCGCAAAATAATTACATATATTCGATTTTTTACTTTATTTGCAAATCTTACGCTCAAAAGTAAATCTTATAAAATTTTGTTTATATCAATTTATGTCATAAATTTCATAATATTTAATTCACACAATAAAATTTATAAGTGTATCTAAAAATCAAATCTACCTAACTCTTTTCTATTGCCCCTAAATGCGCACCCCGAGTCCAGAATTAAATAATGAGACATCCACGAAACAGTCCAAAATTCGGAGCGTAAGTTGCGCAATTTATTTTGTCTTGAATAAACAGAACTTTCACGGACGAAGGATAGCAACGACAGCAAACAGCCACTTAGGAAAGAAATTGACAGAAGCTGCCAATTCAGCTTCATGTGTTTCCATATCATAAATCATTTTATCAGTCTGATGTCTCTTAGCTCGACACTACAAGCTGTCTCCTCAGATGATTATAACATTATCCCTTGCCACCTGCCATTCCAGTCCCCACCATAGACGTCGACCCTGTACTAGTCTACTACGACTAACAGTAGTGTGTTAAAGATTCTTAGTTGTATCGGATTCATCCTACTATATAATATCATCATGAACCTTAAATTTACAATCAGTACTACTATATAATATCACGGTGAATTCATCAAATTTATAACCGACTGAGTTACCTATTTAGCCTTACAGCCCAATCACTCATTGATTCGTTTGAGTGTGCTCGTAATAATATATGATGTCGCTAATTTTGAACTAACTAGTGTATGGTACTAAATACGGTCCATTTTACAATTTCCTTTAATGGTACTACTTGTTTTAATCCCTTCAACATACATTCATGCCCTCATACATATATTCTTTGATTCCATTATCGCACACACAGTCACAACTCTCTGTCTCTAAAATATAACATTTATTTCAGTACTTAATGGACAGCCCTTAGACCTGTAAGGGGTGGTATTGATTTCCTTGTCATTAATGGCTGCCATTAGGCTACTTTTTATCTTGATTTTGATTTTCTTGGGAAGCCCGTCTTTAATGTTAGCAGCCGTATCATCAACAATTGTACCTGATGATGATCAGCCACAGTTACCAACCTCTAGAATTTCAGCTGCTCCAGCATTGTTGCCAGATGCTCCTTTAACTTCACCACCAGCATTATCTCCAGATATAACTCCCCTGTTTCCTTCACCAGGTGGTTCAGAGCTCTCTCCAAGTGAGTCTTCATTGCCCACTATACCTTCTAGTCCAAGCCCTCCAAACCCGGATGCAATTGGGGCTCCAGGACCTGTCATGGCGCTTTCACCATTTGGATCATTGCCACTTTCCTCCTCCCATCAGCTTAAAGTTTCAGTCTTTTTAAGTTCAGCTTTTGTTCCAGCTTTGTTAGCATTTTGGTAAATGCAGATATCTTGCTGTGTGTAAAGGTGCAAAATGCAATGCAGGTGTTTGTGTTACACGAGGTAATAAAAGTCTTGTTCAACACGAGCTTCAATTATTCTTCAGATTAAGCTTTTCAGCCATGTATGTCGAGAGCATTTCCAATTTGATTTCATTTTTTTTTTTAAAAATTTTGAATGCATATTATCAAGTCTGATAGTCGGAAGATAGGTCTTAAAGGTGTATTTCCTTGTGATTTATGTCAGCAATCATGAGCTAATCAATATAAACATTGTAAAAGTTAATAAAGCTCCAACTTACATCAGATCTTGCTTTTTCTCTATGGTTACTTTTCCTCAAATTAGATGTGTGCTTTCTGTTGTATCTTAGTACATCTAAGTACTATGTTTATCACAGGATTATAATAGAACACATATATAGTGATTCTACTTGATCTTAGCATAATTATGCGTGGATATACAATAATTCTGTTGTAGCATTAAAACATTATGGAATGTTTTGAGAGAATTCAATCAAATTGTGTTTAAACGTCGAACTCAGCAGTTAGGAGTTTAACTACCATTTTTTTACTTCATCACAAAAAAATAATAATGATAATGATAACAATTACAAACGCTAATATAACCAGAAGCTTAAAATTGATGCTACCTGGATGGAAATTTAAGTCAGAGCTAGTTCGTGAGGAACCCTATAGGAAGTATATTGTATTTACCTCTTGCTGGCATGCAAAACATACTATATCTACTGAATACACAGGACTACAACATTTAATTCAGGAGATCAGTTGAACGGCCTCCTCCAGAAGACATCTAATTTGTTCAGTTCAGAGTGATTCTGTCGCTTAGCAGAAGAGTCTTTAATAACTCTCTTCCTGAGCTCCGCATTCTCCCCCCTGAGCAAGTCCATAGCTAAACTCAGCTGTCTGATGACGTCTCTTTTCTCTTCATCCTTCTCCATTAGCTGCTCCTTTTGAGTCCTGTTTTCTTCTCTAAGTTTCTCTACTTCTTCCATCAGTTTTATTACTTGACTGTTTCCATCATCACCACTTGGAGCTTCCTTTTTTACCATTTCTATCTTGTTATATTGCACTTCTTCTTCTGGTTCAGGATCCTCAATGTCAGACTCCTCCAACTCTTCAGTGTCATAAGTTTCAGAATAGGTATCGTAGGATTTTTCCATGGAACTCAAGCTCATCAACTTCTCTGGTCGACATTTGGTCATTGATAATGGCGATGCCCATGGTGTGATGAGGCGAGTTCCGGATTCAGACTTGAATTGTTCATAGCGCTCGGCTAATGAACGATGGGTTCGATAAAATTCTTCAACCATGCTAATTAACTCTGGTCGCTTCTTGTAATACATCTCTGCACGTTGGGAAAAGGTATCTGCATCTTCCTCTATTAGTTTTAGCATGGCCTTTGTCTTCTCATCAAGGTCTGTCAATATGGTTAGATGAAAACTAGTAACATTACAAAACAATCAACAAAAAATTAGAAGCTCCAAAGCATAAGCCTGTGGAAAATTGGAAACATTGCTTTGGATTATTTATTACATGAGTATCTACTCTCTGATAGTAGTACTTCCTTTTTTATTTGGGGAAGCAGGTGCTATGATAAGCTTAATAGGAAGAAATTCAGGTAAGAAAGGGGAATCATGAAAAATAACTTCAACCACTATTCCTGTTCCACCTCTAATACTTGAAACCAGAAGAATAAGAACGAATAATAAAAAGTCCTAAAAGAAGTTTAGCTAATGCATCTTACGATCTGGAAACAATTTCAAGAAATCCAGTTCACTTGAACTATAGCCCAAAAATTAAAAAATCCAAATTTCTTCTTTGAACAGTACTCTTACTTGTGTACTCAAAAAAACTTGCTGCTTATTATATTTAACTACATTAGCGGGTCAGAGGCACATTATTAGGATATCAAAGAGAACTTTCTGAGGGTTAAAACGGAAAACTATTGAGAGACCTTAAAAGTGTATAAATGGTCCTGCTCTCAGCACTATTATTGAAAGAAAACTTCTCTATATTGAGGGCCATTGCTATCCAATCCCCAAGCTGTCCCACATATTCATCAGTGTGAACAACATTTTCTCTTTTGTCATGAGTAAATTCCATAATTCCCCTATGGAGAGAAAACCTAAAGATTATCCTCTTATATCTTTATAAAGGCCTTATGCTATTGCTACCCTCTGTCTTCCTCAAATATCTTGTTGTTCTCAATCCCAGTCCATCTATTCATAATAATTGTGGATCCCTCCACCATCTACTTTAAAGTCCTAACATGAATCCATGCTAAACAATTGACCTTTACCTAGTGAAAAGTTAGACACTAGCAAATAGTGAACCTTCCTCCAATTAAACATGGTTTCGGTTGTAGTTCTCAAAGATTGAGTCTCATCGTCTCAATAGTTGGTGCACATTTCATACAACACTTTAATTTTCAAAGTTATTATGGATTCTTGGAAAATTGTCTTGCCAAAACACATGAATACTTACAGAAATTTGACTTCACTGCTCATGAAATCTTTTAACTACTGTTGACTTGGGGAAGATTTTTTTTTACTCGATTTGATTTTTGGTTGTTGCTCTGGTATTCATTCTTTTTTCTCCACGGTACGTGAAAACCACATTCACAAACTTTTATCAGTTCAATTGGGATTATTACATATAACTCATTCAAAATCTGATATCAGCAACTTTTTTGGGATGTCAAATTTGAACTTGAATTTCCAGTAAGTCAACTCTTCCTCGAGCAAATAAATCCAATGTCCACTTGCACCAAAAACAATACTACTAATTATTAAACTAAGAAAAGCCAAAAAAAAAACACTCCAAAGAAGGCACAAAAATTAAAGAGTGTAGAACACTGTATTCTACATTCTGCATAAATAGCTCACCTTGAAGGCTGCCCAGTAAATATGAAAAAAGGCTTTGCTGGGTATCTAAAACCATATAATTGAAAAGTAATCGAATTCTCTATTTTTCAATTATTCTACAATGTGAATAAGCAGCCCAGACTTACATTTAACTAGAGCTCTATGGCCTATGGTGGGAAGGGGTGTTGAGATTTACCTGAAAGTGTGCGTTGATTGGAGCCATGTGGAACGCTTTTGGTTGCTGTTACTCAGACTGAGACGGTCAAACCACCACCAGTTGGATGATTCCTTCTGCTGCTGCTTCTTCTTCAACTCCACCATCTTAATTATTCTTCAACCCTTTTCAAATTTAACAAAATTGTTAGCAACATATATATATGTCCCCCGAAAAAAATTATATACTACATAGCCTCCAAAATAAATTCAACCATTGACACCTTGTTTTTGCCCTTTTTTTTTTTTTTTTTTTATAGCTTTGGAGAAACTAAAAAACAAAAATCTTGATCTTGAATATCATACCTGAATTACCTACTAGTTGTGTCCACCACGAATTGCTTAGACGAGCTGTAGAAGAAAAAAACACTCGCTTCCTCCCTCCCTCACTCACTCACTGCTCCCATGCGCTGTGGATTATGATATTTAACCAATTCTAAACACCGACGACGCGACGTACGAATTCTCGAGATTTGAAATTTATTATTATTATTATTTTGTATATTTTCCTAAAATCGAACTGCCACGTCGTCTTCTAACCTTGGAGTTTAAGCCGGGCTGTCGAAGGAATTCAAATCTTATCACTAGAATTTATTCTAATCCAAAACTGAGAAGGTGAAGTTCAAGAGGATTATTTTGTAATTACACTACAACTGGATTTGTACGTCATAGACTAAGATGGGAGCGTTTTGGACTAGGGTCCCATAAAAAAGGAACATAACGGTCGAAATTGATGAGTTGGTATTTCCATGTGTCATCTAATATAAAAAAAAGAGGTAATCCATAGTGGTTTGCTTATAATGTTCAGATTATCTTTTCTGATTTGTAAATTTATCTCCTGTGATTTATATTAGAGTAAAATTGTTAAATTTTTCGTTAAGTGATCACAAGAGACTAAAAAAATTTATTTTAAGAATTATTTTAATCATTTAAAGTTTATAATCATGGTTAATCATGTATTTTAATATAAAATGCAACTATTCTCTTTTAATGAACGGAGTTTCAAGATGCTAGTACTAGATTTAGAGGTTTTTTGACTTTTTATACAAAAATCAAACGACAAGAAGGCGAATCGTAAGTTTATAAATAATAAAGAATAATTTGAATATTAGTCAAACCATATGAATTATTTGTAATTTACCCTTTTTGTTTTGATTTCTTACCATAAGTGAGGATTTCATAATTGATTACCTTCCTAATTGATTTTTTTTTTAAAAATTAAGAAGTGTAATTTCAGATAAAAATGAATAAGGGAAACAAAATGGACGGTAATTATTAGTGGAAATATTTTTCCTATCCAAACATAGGGAAAATCGCCAAAATAGTCCCTCAACTTTTGCATTTTAGCCAGAATAGTCCCTCAACTTTTTTTTAGCCAGAATAGTCCTTCAACTATTTTGGCGATTTTCCCTATGTTTGGATAGGAAAAATATTTCCACTAATAATTACCTGTATCTTATACACATCTAGATGTGTATAAGAGACAGGGATAAGATGGCAATCAGACTGCTTCAGCTAAAAAATGCCACTAATGAAAATCGCTGAAATAATTGAGGGACTATTTTGGCTTGAGTGCAAAAGTCCCTCAACTTATTTCAGCGATTTTCCCTCCAAACATATTTAAGCTTTGACCAAATAATATTTTGGAAATAGTGGCATTACCTTATATCTAAACAGAGTATCTCCATTTCACTTAGTAGAGGAAGATTCCATCCACACACAAAAAAAGCGAAAAACAGTCTCAGGAACATAAAAATTATAAAGAGGCGAAACTTACATTTACCTCCTTTTCATTAAATCATTTTTTTAGCTGAAATTACTGAATTAATGTTATGTATTAAGGGAGAACCCATATTACTTTTGCAGTATCTCCCTTTATGGTCTCTTTTATTTATTTTAGAATTTAAAAAAACTACCACTACTCATCCTACCTTTTATTTTTATGAAATTATTCACTTAAAAAATAAAATTTAATCTTAAAAACTATGAATATTGATAAACTAATAAAAGCTGGTCTTTTAATAGTTTTAATTTTAACTAAAATAATTAAAAATGTTCTTGTCGTTGCTTAAAAAGTGTGAAAATTTCTATGGTCCCGTAAGGAATTTAGGGATACTAAACCGTTGTGCTGCTTATACACTATAATATTATATATTTTAAATGATTGTATAGTACAAGTTTTAAAATATTTCGATAATACTTTACCAATATCATAGAATTTTCTACAAGTACAAAATTAATTTTGTAAAAACACTTTATCAATGAAATTATTTTTTTGTTGCACATGTTGAATGTGCTTTTATTTTATCACTAGTTATAATTAGAAGGGGAGGAATCATGAAAAGTTCCTTTAAAAAAAAGTATTAAAAAAAGGGAAAGAGGAAAGGCAAAATAGAATCAAGAAAACAAATAAATGGAAAGTAAATGCAGTGCAACTTCCTCATTTATTTGGAAACCATTTTATCGTTTGCTACCGCGCGGGGAAACTATCCGTTTGGCTAGGAGCCAACTCATATTTAAACCCTCCAATTCAGAAATTTTAGAATGTGAGAGAAGTCGGGGCTGCATGGCTGAGTTGAGAAGTTCCAATGTCCGGCCGAGCGATCAGATTAGTATTCTCGTGCTTCTCTATCTTATTTATTGTTCGATTAATTCCAAAAATTGAGTGAATATTAGCTTTAATTTTTCAGATTTCAATTCTTTGAAATTTGTGCATTATTCTTTCGTTTGTTTGTTTATTTATTTATTTTTTGATTCTTTCGTCTATTTGTTTCCATCGTTGTCCGACGAAATATTTTAGTATATGTATATATGTATGTGTGTGTGAATTTTGCTTTTTTTTTTTTCCCTAAAAAAACATTAAATCGGTTTCTTGATTTATGCTTCCTATTTGAGTTTTTAATCTATTAATCAATATTGTCAATTAGAATGATTTTGTCCTGCGAAACTTTGCGGTGATTTTTTTTTTTTTCTTTAAAAGCTTTTTTCATTGTCTTGCTTCTGCTAACCTTAAAATGGTAGGATGCAATGTATTTCAATGGATTTTACCTGCATCATACTGCTTATTTGGAAACCATAAGAAAAGGAATGGAATTTTCTTGCTCTTTTAGAAAGCTAGGTTTATTATAAATTGTTTTCACCTGTGGTTTAAAGGCATAAGATGCATTTTACTTTCTCAAAGATCCCTCTATCCTTCCTTTTGCCTATCCCCACTCCCTCAATATGATTTTGTTACAACCCTTTCAAAGGTGTTCTCAGTGTGTGTTGTAGGATCCTACCTCTCTTCTTAGCCCCATTATTGCTGGCCTTACTTCTAAACTCCTCAATAACTCCATCATCAGGTCTGCTGGTACTAGAGCTCTGTTGTCCACCTTGTTTCCCATCATTCTGCTGTTGGGATTGCAATGACCCCCTCTGAATCTCTTCAATTTCCATTGGTATGTTCTCCTTCTGAGTACTCTCCTTTATCACCCTATCATTTTCCCCTCCCATCATCAACTGAACTACATTACTCCGCTTCTCCCTCATGTTTGATAAACTATTATCTCTCCCAAGTGATATGCTTACTCTTGCAGCATCAGCCTCTATATGCCCACTGTCTTGAACAATAGCAATTTGCTTCCCTTTAGCACTCTCCACCTCCTGGTGAGATTTCCCCTTGTCCCTATAATTTCGGTCAGCTTTCAGAAATATTGGCCTGCGAGAGATCATCATCTTCAGCTTGTTGAGATCCACTTTTGCTAATAATTCTGGGTCTGATCTCCCCTTGCTTCCCATTCCCACCTACAGTCTTCCCGTTGCTTGCTTTTAACCAGGAGCCAAATTGATCAGGTGTGTGGTTATGCATATTAATTCCCTTGTTGTTGCAATTCTTGTCAGCATGGCCAATGACTCCACACTTATAACAGAAAATACTGGAAGTCCACCCATTTGGTTAACCCATTAAGCTTCACCGTAGTTCCCCGAATAAGAGGCTAAGTAATATCCACATCCACCAAGATTTTGATATGTCTTCCTTCCTTTCCCCCAATTGGAGTTTATTTTTTCCCAAAGGTGTTTCTCTTTTACTCTCTAACTTATCAGTATTAAAAGAGGGAGGAAATTGTGTATTGTGCTTTTTCTTGTATGTGTCTGACATTTATTCCCTAACAACCTAGAATCGTAGTAAATTAACACCTATAACAAAGCAGGGGTTTTGACTTATTGATATGGACGTATTATTGAGTAGATCCCCAAAATGCTTGTGTATATTGCTCATAAAAATTGTCATTAGAATAAATATTTTGGACATATATGATCTGAGCAGCAGCAGTTGATTGCCGTTTTATCCTTTATATTACCACAAGATAATGGAAAAACTGAGTGAAGAGACCCACTAGGGATTTTCTGTTCACATAGCAGTCTATTGTCATTGTTTCTGTGTCAATGACAATGAATAGGCAGATTGACCAACCATTCCATCAATTCTAGGTGTTCTTCTGGCCGTGTACGGGTATCTTATTCAATGGAGTTATCCTTTGCCATTTATATGAGTAGAATATAGTGGGTTACCATATCTAAATCTTTTATGTACACATCGTAGAGGTTGAAGATACTTTAGCATTTAGGGGCTTAAGAGTTACTTTAGGTCCTATAAGCTATCATACTATGGAAAGAAAGAAGTGAGAGGAAATTGTGAGTTTGAAAACAAGAGATCTACCTACATGCTATCCAAATTAGAGTACTCCCACATGTTTTTTGGTCTTTGAAGGTGAAAGCAACACTAACTGGTAAAAGTGTAATTTCTGGTTAGTCCAGGCAAGCATGTAGAATAACCTAATTGATGGTATGATATGAGATGAAGCATTTTTGTTGGCTAAATGATTCACACTCTTTTCACTAAAGCTAAAGGCATTAACGTAAAGAGAAACGTGATAGTTATGGAGCCCAATCCCTTCATCTTCATGATTTTATTGGCTGATCTCTCTTCACAGTAATACCGCAGGATGGGTATACATAAGAATTTGGACTACGTATCGGACATTTGCAATTAGGAATTTGGTATATATTTCTTGTTTTTATGTTGTGATTATGGAGCCCAGACATCCCTACATCTTTATGTTATTGGAATTGTTTTATATGGTTTATGATTAATTACTAGAAGAGTTTATGATGTATTTTCCTCCATCAAGCTTCTTTAGTCAGGGAAATGCTCTAGAACAGTAGATGCTGTCAATGCTTACCGTTTCTCCTGAAAAAATTGGATGTATATTATGGGTAAAAAGGGCCAATAGAAAAAGCAAGTTTAATTTTCCTTATTTATGTGACTGTCAGGTACTTTGTTTGTTTCTTGAGTTAAACATATTTTAAATCTTGTCTCTTCTTCTATTGTAATTCTTCTAAGTGTGTCCTTTTCTTTTTTTGTTTTCCCTAAAGACGCCTTTTCTTTTCTTTTATCGTCAATCTTACTAAAGAAAATAGTACTACCCAATAGACACCTTATCGCTGCCACTATTGTAATTTGGGATATACAAACTTTTTCCTTTGGAAATGATTTGCACGCGGCAAGCCACAGGCTCATATTTGAGCTCTTGTTATTTTACCTTTTCACATGGATCATTGAGAAATAATTTTTCCTTCTATCTGAGAAATGATATTTAGTGATAAAGAGTTTCAACAACAAAAGATTCTCGACTAGTATCTTCTGCTGGTGCTGACCAACTATCTCTTAGCTCATTCTAGGTTATAATAATAGGACCTTAGGACCTGTAAAGCAGGTAATGCGAAAACCAGAATCCATGTTAAGGAGAAGAATGTTGGAAAGTCAAATCTGAATATGTAGCTGCACAGGCTGACAATTGACAAGTTAAGAGCCAAAGTTTGGTTTTCCCTTCGGCTTGAATGCACACATGCTTACTCTGTAATTTGTCTTCCTTTAGTTCTGTGGAAAGCCATTGGAGCTAATGCATAATTAAAGTCAAATAATATTTTCCAGAATATGGTGCTAATTTCACCTAAAATTATGATTCTAGTCCTGTTGGATAGGCTATTTTCTAGAATATAGTACTGTTGTGAACTTATGGTTGGTGTTGGTACATAGATTGGTTTTTGACCTAGTCCGCAGTTTTCTGCTCAACTTTGTCATTAGAACTTGGATCGGCTAGTTGTCTTCTATATTCTTGTCCTGGGGAGCCCATCATGCTTTGAAGTTTGGGTTAGTATTGAAGGAGAAATATTTGAGGATGCTTATGAATAAGCGCTCATATCATGTTTTTGGTGTTCTTGTAGTGGATCACTTTTATTAAGGCCTTCTTATGGACCAATTTTATCGATATTGGTCGAGAAGCTTGAGAATTCTAGGTTAGCCATACTGGATTGTTAGTTCTAGATAATGTACCGATAGTGATGGGGCATTCTGAAAGGGATAACAGATCCCACAGGCCACAGGCAATTTTTGGTCTTTTTGGTGCTGGGGCTGAGCTTCGACATCCATTGGATGTGACAAATTTGTTGTACATTACCATTGGCCGAGACGCTTGGGTATTCTAGGATAGCCATACTAGATTGCCAGTTCTTTAAAATGCACAGATAGTGATAGGGCATTCTGAAAGGAGATATCAGATCCCACAGGTAATTTTGGCCTTTTGGTGTTGGGCTGAGCTTCAACATCCACTGGATGTGACAAATTTGTTGTACATGCATGTATCCAATATAAGAGCACTAGGGAATATGAAATGAAATGTCAGTATTTCTCTAAATACTCTTGATAGTTGTCGTTACATCTACAGTGACATTGGTGGTTGTACCGACATGTCCATCTTTTACTTCACTTTTGTTCATAAAGTTGGCATGAGTCAACTAAGTTTGGTTGCAGTAGTCTCTAACATGTTCATTTAGTCTATTTGGGTTGAATCATGAATGCCCTCAGTGATCATATTGTGCATTCTACTATCTTCATTGTACCTTAAACACAATGAAAAGTTACAGGCTGAGGTTCGTGCAAAAGATCACTCAAGTCACTCGACACCAACTTTGATATGGGAGGATTAATTAGTAAGCAGCTCATATTTCTATGCACCAAGGTTCATGTGTACCAAGACACGGAAAATGTGGGTGCAGGTCCCCTATGTAGATCTCACGCCTTATGGGCCCAACATGGACCCTAAGTGAGGCCCACATTTTATGTGTCTTGGTGCACACGGGACTTGGTCTATTTAAGAAAAACCGTAGTAATAGGGTAGGCAAAAAAATTCGCTAATTCGAAAACCCGCCCGTCCTGCCCTGCTCCACTCTAAAAACTACAGATATCCGACCCTTTTTAATTGGTTGGGACAATTAAGGGTAGATTATCCGCACACTATTTAAGAAAAACCGTAGTAATAGGGTAGGCAAAAAAATCCGCTAATTCGAAAACCCGCCCGTCCTACCCTGCTCCATTCAAAAAACTACAGATATCCGACCCTTTTTAATTGGTTGGGACAATTAAGGGTAGATTATCCGCACTTTTTGGATACGGATCAAAAAATTCAGAACCCACGGGTACTTACGGGTATATAAATCATTTTACCACAAAACCCTAATGTCTATTACTATTTTCCTGCTGTCAAAATGTTTAGCCGCTGAGCCTTCCTATCCTACTTCGACCCTTTCCCTCCTTTTTTGGTTTCTCCAACAAGTAGTCAAATGCGTTCAAGGCCAAAGAGCTTTATGGGCATTCCAATAGCCACGAGAAGAGCAGGGAAAAGGTCAAATCCTAATAGACGAGTTTATAACAAACCTCTCAACAACATCACACCCCTGTCATCCTTCTATTTCCTCCGACAGCATCCATGTTGTCCTCCTTCGCAGTTCCTCTTTTCTATTACCACCACAACCACCATCATAAAACCCCCCTCGCTACCACATCCTTAACGTCATATCCTCTTGTTAAAGAACATGGATTTCCATCTCACAACCAATTAGTGATAAATAGTGGCTCATGAAACTTATTAATTAGTCTAGCATCTCTTGGCTAACCAATGTGGGATATTTGTATATTTAACACCCCCTATCATACGTGACTTGGATTGATTGAGCACTTGGGGCTAGAAAGAGAACCAGTGACTTGGATTGGTTGAATTCCCAGGGAGACGTGTCTTAAGAGTTAGGTTCTTTCTAGATCAGCCTAGAATTGAGCGCTCGGGGCTAAAAAGATAACCACCCCTGATCTGGGTTAGTTGAGCTCCCGGGGAAATGAACGAGCCCCTTAGGCTGGGCTAGAGAGAACCTAAGGCACGTGTGGATAGTAGAAAACCAAAGGTTAGCTCTGATACTATGTTAAAGAACACAGGCTTCCATCTCAAAACCAATTGGTAATGAGTGATGTGGCCCATGAGTCTTATTAATTAGTTCATGATCTTTAGGATAACTAATGTGGGATATTCTGTATTTAACACCCCCTCATACACGTGACTTGGTTGGTTGAGCCCCCGAGGCTAGAAAGAAAACCAGTGACTTGCGTTGGTTGAGCTCCCAGGAAATTGAGCACCCGGGGCTAAAGAGAGAACCGCCGCCCTCACACACGTGACTTGGTTGGTTGAGCACCCGGGGCTAGAGAGAAACCAGTGACTTGGGTTGGTTGACCTCTCAGGGAATTGAGCACCCGGGGCTAGAAAGAAGACTCTGAACCGCCGGTGACTTTGGTTAGTTGAACTCCCGAGGAATTGAACAAGCCTGTTAGGCTAGGCTGAAAAGAACCTAAGGCACGTGTGGATGGGAGAAAACATGAGGTTAGCTCTAATACCATGTTAAAGATTTGCATTCTACTTGATGCGGTACATGAGGTATCAAATACAATGTTACACAAAGCTAACCTTGCCTAGGATCTCTTGCCTGAGTTTATGTTACAAATATTGATGGTTAGGTTTATGTAAAACTATGTGCAAAACCTTTTCATCATCATCATGTTTCGAGTATTTGTAGATGTTCTACAATGTTACACAGAGCTAATCTTGCCTAGGATCTCTTACCTGAATGTATGTTACAAATATTGATGGTTAGGTTTATGTAAAATTGTATGCAAAACCTTTTTATTATCATTGTGTATCAAGTATTTGTACATGTTCTACACCAATGCGTGGTCTGTGGATGTGTAAAAGTGACATGGATTATTTCATGGATGTATTGACCCTTTCGGACAAGGATTATTTGCCTTTTTTTATTAGCAATTTGTCATTACGTGGTACATGAGGTGTCAAATACAATGTTACACAGAGCTAACTTTGCCTAGGATCTCTTGCCTGAAGGCTAGGTATGCAAAACCTTTGTATAATCATTATGTATCGAGTATTTGTAGATGTTCTACACTAATGCGTGGTCTGTGGATGTGTAAAAGTGACATGGATTATTTCATGGATGGATTTTTGGAGAAGGATTATTTGCGTTTTTTTATTAGCAATTTGTCTATACTCTTATTATAAAATCATACACCAATACATAGTCTATGGATCTGTCATCTGTGTCCGAGTAAGAGTGAGATGCATTATTTCCTGGATGAATTTTTGGACTAGGCTTATTTGCGTTTTTTGATTAGCAATTCGTCTATATTCCTATTATGAAATTGGTCTATTTTGCTTTGAAGTTTTATACATACAATACAGTAAATGTAGATGGTATTATCATGATTTCAGACTATTAAAATTTCTCTTAGGTGTGTTTGGTTCCATGGAATAGGGGCAACAGAATTGGAATTGGATGCCCCAATTCCAATTCTGCTGTTTGGACACATCATCTCTTAACTGATTTGGAATTAAACTCAATCTAGAGGGGGCCAATTATATAGGTTAAATTATTTAGTTGGACCAATAATTTCAAAACCAATTCCACACTTACTGCCCTAATTCTGGTAAAATGCATAGATTTAAGAATGGCCAAATTAAAAAAATAGGTCTCAAATAAAAATGGTAAAAATAGAAGCAGACTTCTTTCTCTTGCATCTTCCTTTGCTTCTCACTCTTCACCAATCGCCACTCCATCCCTGCTTGTTGAATCTGCCTGTCGCCTCGAAATCTGGGGTTCCGAAACATTGGAATCCCATTCAATGTGTGATCCAAGCCGCTCGTCGCATCCGCCTGCCACCTCGAACAAATCTAGGATTCTAAAACATTGGAATCCCATAATTCCAATGTGTGATCCAAGTTCCGATACCTTGCAATTAGTTTCATTGCAATCCACAACACTCTGCATCCCTGATGCCCACACGGGATGGCTTTGCACTAGATTCTCTTAGCCTCGGCCAAACAATGCAATTCTAACATTACCACCTAGTCTGAAGCGAACACTGCCATGCTGGCGTCCTTAACTGCGCTCAGAAAGGCTGATGGATGATTTTGATATCAATTGATATAAATCTTGGGAGAACCCACCTCAAAAGCTAGTTGATGGGGTAAGAGAGCCCAAAGTCATCTAAAATCCACATTAGAATCTTCTACTTCCAATGTGAAATCCAAATCCCATACCTTGCAATTAGTTTCATAACAAGTTCCGAAATCTCTTCTCCTGCCACCAAATTCTGGTTCCAAAGCTGCACGGGTGTTATCATTTCTATTTTGTTGGTTTAGGAAAACTCATAATTATTTATTTGGAAATAATTTTGTCGATTTAGGATTTTTGTGATTAGGGATCTGATTGATTATGAGATATTTGATGACTCTGTAGGGTAAAGGGAATTGGGTTCTTTGTTTGCTTTAGTTGTTTTAGTTATTAGGATCTCTATTATTGCATTTGGCTGATTGCTTTTTGAAGAAAAAATTGGTTTCAGACTTTGGATATATTTTAAGAAATTGAGTTCGTGCCCTTGGTTTTTTGCCTAGGATTTGTACTGCTTTAAACTTTAATTGACTAATTATGTTAACACAAAGTGTTAGTTTTAGCTCTTTTCCAAATAATGATTCTAAAGATTGTATCAGTTCTGCTATAGGTTTCTTTCGAATCTTAAACATGTTTTAGTGTTTGTCTTCCTCTGGATGTTTTACTTTATTCTTTTTCTGTAGTTTTATTTTATTTTATTTTTTTTATTTTTGGGATTTTTTAACCTTTTGTGATATTGTTGGATCTGATTATTTAAGGTTTAAAGGGCCTTATGATGGCTTGTGTATCAAGATAGGAATGTTAATACAAAAAGGACACAATCTTTTCGTGTAATTTGCTAAAAAACTGTTTGATTTGGAAGTTGTGTTTGTTGTTATAAGCTTTAGAAAGAGTCAAGTTGTAATCTAGGTTTTTGTTTTAGTTAGTTAATGGAAGTGAGTAGCATGGTAAAAAGGTGCCATTTTTACATTGTTGTTACAGATTTGTTAAAATGAGAAAATCCTTATGAGGTGGTTATGAGAGAAAAACTTCTATACCAATATTATTTTGAGTTGGGTCTCTCATAGGTGCTCTTTGTATTTATTGAATGCTAGTTCGGTGGATTCGCACTTGATTAATACGAGGCCAGTCAATTAAATTAGTTTTTATTTTTTTTTTCAAAACTCGCAATCTCGAAGGCTAGTTCTTCTTACATTGCCCATTTCAGTTTTAACAAAAAAAACTTGAATAATGGCCTCTTTACCTCCCATTTAACCAATGCGAACTTGAGTACACATTTATTCCATCGGCCCCAATCTCTAGGTCAAGTCCCATCTTTATGAATCAAGTTATGCAAAAAGTTTTTTTTTTATTTTTTTATTTTTATAAGATAATAAGAGTTTATGGGATTTAAATTGATCGAAATAGCATAAAGATTTAAATTTTTTGGGTTATTTTTGGGTTTATCATGATGGATGGGATTAGACATTGGGAAGGAGAAAAGTAAGGGAATAACCCTATTGATATTACCCAAAGGAGTTCTTTGTCTAGCTGTGGTGAATGGATATGAAGCATTTAGGATTTTTTTTTTTTTTGGGATAAAATAGTTCCTCAAATTACAAGGAAAAAAAGGCAGTCATTTTCTTTTCTTTTTTTTCCTCCTAATTTCTCGATTTGGATGTACATGTAAAAGATACTTTTAGCAATTTTTTTCCCAAATGCATGCTATGAATAAGGTCTACAACTTCTTTTTAAATTTGTTCATTGGTAAAAATTTTTTCTTTTATTTTTTATTTTTATTCCATCCCGTACTAAAGTTTAGGAGTTCTTTTCAATTCGTTTGCTTTGATTTCTGACTTTTTTTTGACTTACGGTTTTTTTTTTTTTTGGCTTGGCTGATTTAATGGGGTGTAGGTAGAAAATTAGCTTGTTATTGAACAATAAAGTATTGTTTCTTGATTCCTTCTACCGTGTGTTGCTCACATAGTTAACTATTTGTTTAAACTAAAACTTGCATTGCCAACTAGGCGAACTCAAGCAGGTAATTATATGACTCTATTTTACTTCCATTGCAAACTTAATAATGTTGAATGATATGATGAAGAATTGTGAGATAACAGAGGATGCTAATTAGTTGGCTGATCCTTTTTTGAAGCCTTGGCAACTTTCTTGCTCAATGCAGCAGCCTATTCCTGCTTCTTTAGGATTATTTCAGCTTTGAAATGATGGTGACTTATATGGCCATTCTTTGCTGAAAATAGCCTCTCTTGGGTTTTAGTTTGTGCTTAATGTAATGTCTTGATCATGGTTTGTTGTATGCTTTGTCTGTATTAGTAGTGTTAACTTAATATGCAGCTGTTAAATGTTAGTGTGGATTCTATTAGAGCAATTTACTCTTGATCAATCTGAGGAAAAGGGTATAGCTCATTATGTTTTTGGAAATAGATGCACTATTGATAGTTGCAATATGTGACATTTTCTTATGAATTTAAAAGTTAGAAGATTTGTTGAAAATATAGTTGGAGTAATAGGATTGTAGAATCATATACATTTAGTGTTCATCTTCTAAATTAATGTTATATTAGTTGTTTAATAGGTCATTCGAAGGGGATTAGAATGGCAATGGATTAGTGGGCATTGGAATGGTGAAACTTCAGATTATAGTTGTACTCCTTTCTTTGTGGTGCTATCAGATATCACAAGGGGATTTTAGAATGGTGAAACTTTTACAAGTTTAAAATAGAAACAGAACATTAGAACCTGAAAGTTCATGAATGGCAATTGTCTAAAATTAGTGGGCATTGGACATTAATGAGTAGAAAGACATTCTGGAAGATAGTTTCTTGGGTTTTGTTACTCCTACATTTCAAGTTTATTTGTACACATGCTGGAATTTCTATCTGAGCCGAGCCTGTCCAATGACTCCTGTTTATCAGCTTGATCATGTGTAACAAAATCAAATATTATGCATTGTTGCATTGTATAACTAAATCAAGAAAGTTCCAAGAAAGTAGGAGTATTTTTTTTTTTTTTAAATTTAACAATGGTGGATATTGATTTGATATATATTCCTGTGCAAATGAGTGATGGGCACATGCTTCTCAGTACTGATTCGTATGGAATTAACACGATGACTATGCATAGATCACCCCTATTTGTGTGGTTTTGTTTAAACAAAGCTAACGATGACATTTGACTTCATCAAATAGGACACTTGCTTCTCTCAACGATAGAGCATTTATATTTATATTTGAGACTTATGCTCTTTATGCTTTTCTTGGTATTGTTAACTTATTCCCGTGTAATGTACTTAAATTCAATGCCAACTTCTTGATCTGGTGGATGTTTGCATAATTTGAAGTTTTTAGGTTTTATTGCTTACAATTAAAACATCCGTTGATGTTTAGTGCATCAAGTTATTTAATTTTAGAGGCAAGTTACTGTCATGGGTTTCTTTTCCTTGCTTGACTAATCCTTGGATTTCTTCGAAACTTTTATAGAGAGCTTAAAATCTTTATGTTATATCCCAAAGTTACTTTCAGAAGTTGTAAATAGTAATTTTTTGAGAAAATGATTACTCTGTTTCACTGTTTGGTTTACTTTAAGAAGTCTCGCATTGGATTTGTTTTAGCTCAACTAATGTAATGCATTCATCTGCTGACATTGGTAAGCAGATTGTTACAACTCTATGACTTAGTTGGATCCACTTTTAGATTTTTTTCCAGTACTATTGCAATTATAATTGTTCAACTATGGAGTCTATAAACTTAATATTTTGATGACTCCATAAAACAATGTTGCTTCATTATATTCGAAAACAAAAAAGTTCTATTTCCACTACTTTCTTGATGTAATCTCTAAATGGTCAATAGTATATAGTTGCATATTTAACCGAATTTGGTTGTCCATAGCTATGAAAGTCTGGATAGCGATCCAATTTAGTGATTCTTCCCCCCTTGCAGAAAAAAGCCATACCGCTTGAAGAAATAAGATATCAAGCAAATAAAGTTCTATCAAAAGAAGGGCAATTAAGATTAAGAATGCTACTACTACTATTGGGTTTAATGGTGAAAAAAAAATAATAAAAAAGGTTTCCAAGATTTGAAACTCGAACATGGTGTTCAAATACAACAAAATTTGTTTCAAGTTATTTGCGTACAATGCCGAGAGTTTATATATGTTTTCTTCATTTCTCTTTTATTTTTTATTTTTGTACTTCATAAGATGTTTTAAATTTATGGCAAAGAAGGATGTTGTGTTTTGATTGTATTAGTAATACATGCTGTCTTTTATTATTTGAATGTGTATAAGACTGTTTTATTATGTAAAGATTAATGAATAAATGGTAATTAAGTTATTTTCATTGAATTTACAATTTCAGTGTGCATATCTTAATTAATTTTTGGATATTTACTCATTTGTTACAGATGCACATGTTGAAATGTTGTACTTTTACGCATAATTGGATATTCTATTTGCATTAAAATGTGTCGACTGGTGGCATCAGGTCTTATCATTCTTGTCCAAATAATGGGTTAAAAAGCTGTCTTATTATTTCCGTTCAAAGAATGGATTAAAAAATTAGTTAGTATTATAATTTCAGAAATTCTTATTAGTTTATGTAATATGCAAATATGCAAAGATAAATCCCACGTTTCGTGTAGTATTATCTTGTAAGAATATTTGTAAGGTATTTTTACATTGGTATATTCACCAAAGGTCCAAAAATAATAGTTCTGACTGTCCTTCTTTCTTTCTCTTTCGCATTTAATTATTGGATTTCACTGACCAAAACGGATAATAAAGTATATTTTGCCAACTTAAACTTGGAAGGTAGTGATGGCACAAGAAAACCGGATTCCAGCAACACTTAGAAGTTGCAAGATGGAACCCCGCTGCTGTTAAGTTTCAGATCAGTTATTTAACTCCTCTCTTTTTCTTTTTCTAATTTTCTTTTTCCTTTATCAGTTATTTAACTGCTCTTTTTTTTTTTTTTTTAAAAGTATACATAGAAAAAGTATCTTTTTGGTGCATACATTACACTGCATCTGTTGATCAGCAAAATTTTAGCTCCCTCCAATGCGGCAAGGAATGCATCAATGCTGCACATGCCACCCCAGTTAAAACTGTCTAGTTTGCAGTTAGTAGACGCTGGGTTCCTCTGAAGAAACCGGATCCAGTCGTGTAAACCCCCTCCCACCAAACACTGGGCGCATTACGGCATCATCAAATTTTCTCCAGTAATGATGAATTGTGTAAGCAGGTGTGGTAAGAAGCATGCGCAAACTGGATGGACGGTGAATATTACTATTTTCCTTGCCAACCTCTACTTCTTCCTCATTGCCAAGAAGTGGTGTGAGAAAGGATCTTGGGCTAGCTGTCTCAGATGGAATCCCGTTCTCAGGAAGCATGGGTGGATGCAGCAAGAACTTCACAAGAGGCTTGGTCATCAGCTTCCAAACACCTTAAAGAAATTCAAAGATGAAATTGGAAAAGAATTAGTTACAAACATAATTCATAATTCAATTATATTACTCTACAAGTATGAAGAAAACTTTCACACACTCAAATCCTCTTTCACAAGGATGAAGAACACAATCTGCTCAGCCTTTTTGAACTAGTTTGGTCCATCCAACAATTTCTTATATTTCAAGGGCACATACTTGAGCAGTATTGACTACCTAAGCAACTCAAGAAACTACCAGGCACCCCACTGGTAAGTCCCACAGTAAATTGTATAGCATTTGTGCCTTTGAAATGTGCAAAATTCAAAACTAGCTGGGAAGAAAAAGATCCTCAGAATACCTTGAAGAATACAGCACGGAAATGCAATAAAGTTTACTGTCCTATGTACTAACTAGGCCAGCAAATTCAAATCATATTTGCTATCAAATTGATGTGCTAAGAAAAAGGGATGTGCAGCCAAAAGAAAAATGCTAAACAACAAGAATATTCAACGTTCAAGAAAATAAAACATTGTTACTTTTATAAAGGTCTCGCACTTACAATGGTACTGAATAGAACAACAGTGATGGTACTAGTGATCATAATCGCATTCCCAGGCTGTTGGGTATGACCAGACCTTGCAAACTGCAATTTTATGAAATGAATGTTTCAGAATACAATTATCACCAGCATCAACATAACTTTTTTTAGTAGCATTTCATTCCACGACTAAAATTACAAACTTGGTTTGACATCAGCATGTACTAGAGATCCTTCTACCAGAAGTAGCATCTAAAAGCCAATGTGACTAACACTTTCAAATCCACAATTATTCGAGTAGCCTAATAGGATAGCTAATCAGGTATCCTCAGCTATATTATTTACCATAGTTTGCTATTCATAGTCTCGTGGCTCCGCTATTGTATTCTGGAAATATAATATAACAAAACCATCAGCATAGAGATATGAGTACCCATCAGCAGACAAACTTACTCTATGCTAATAGTTGTTGAATAACTCAAGCCTACCATTGATAGAGATGTGAACCAGTTAGAAACATTTTCCTCTAATATATTTCCTATATAGCCTGATATAGCAGAAAGAATTGTTTCAAAGCCCGTTCAGCAGTCAGCAATATATCTTCCTCTTTTTTCTATTTTGAGAGAACATAAATATCTTCACAAATGAACGTTGAATCACGCTTTTTTTTACAGTAAATTGTTAATAAGATCAATAGGCTGTAATTGTAGAAGAGCGCTATGTCACCTTATATGCTACTTAACTAGTAGTCATATGCTACTTAACCAGTCCGATCAATGTTTCTCCCTAGTTAGAAATAAACAATATAATCTTAGCAGCTAAGCTCCACCAAAACTCCTTCCACAGGCCCACCCCAATTATTCCAAAAGAAAAAAGAAAAACAAGACGACCAGATATATACCTGATTATAAGCTAATGCCATAGACACTGCACCTCGCATTAAGCCAGCCCACCAAATTGTTACCTGTTCAGTCAAAATTTTGTTATGGTATTCTGCTATAATCAGTAAGTCAGAGGCCAAAGAACTTGAAGAAACCCCAAATAGTACCTGCTGCTTAAAATCAAATTTGTCACTCTTTGACTTCCTGGCAAAATTGGATGCGAAGGACAGAGGAAATACAAACGATGCTCTTCCAACCAAAACCAAGCCAAACAAAACTGCACTCACTGCAATAGATTTCCCTGGGCTGCAGGATTTGAATGAAATTATGATACTGGAAAACTATCTAGGAAGCAAATGTTAAACTAAGAATAAATGAACTCATAATTTGTGGAACATCTAATGAGGAAACATCATATGAATTCCTTTTTAAAATGTTTCAAGGCTTGATTATAAAAAGAAATAGAAAGACCACTTCAGTACATCAATAGAGAATGAACTGTATCTAGCAACATTTCATCCATGTATATCTCACCTATCACTTGCAAATTTCCACTTTTCAATGTCTAATGCGTCCATCCCCACATAAAGGAAGATAAAAATCTCTGCAACAAATGACAACGTAGCAAAAGCATGCCTTGGAAGAAAGTTATGTTATGTCAGTAACATAAGATGACTGAAAGGAGGACAACATTTGAAATCAAACTTTGAAAATATGGCCAGAGAGATATACTTGGTAGTTGTTCTAGAACTTTGAGTAACATTATGCCAGGTATAGTGGGACATGACTATCCCACAGAAGAACACCGTAAGGATTCCACTCAGTTTAAACATCTGCAAAAGGGCACAAACTAACATAATAACTCAAATAAACTTTAAAACTTTGAGTATAAGTAAAACTGTTGATCCAGTAAGAAGTAGAAAATAAAGTCTGTTCAACAATATAGGGTCAAAATCAGCTGAGCTTGCGGAATTTACAACTCTCAAGCTCAAGTTTTATAGTTTAACCTCTAACTTTGCCATCCTCTACTTGATGGATGAGAAGATGCACAGACAATGAAATCTAAAGTAGCAATTCCTTCCATATAATTTTAATTTATGTCTCTAATCTTGTGCAATAAACCTTTTTTCTAAAATTGCAACCTAATAAGCGAAATCAAAGAGAATTAAGAGCTGATGTGAAATATTATAGCACAAATGCAGCTTATGCAAGTTGTATTTTGCTAAGGGAATGCGCCAGGAAGCCAAGCAACTTATGTTGGGCAGAAAACAAGAGAAACAATTTTGATTTTATCAAATATAATTGCAAGATGGTATAAACATAAAAAAAAAGAACACGGATGATGAACTAATTTCAAGCAGCTTAAGCCCTTTTAGTAGTGTATCACATGAATTAAACTTACTTCAGACATAACATATGAAAGGTAGGCCATCAGCATCATAAGAGCAACTTCACGATCTGTTGAGTGCCTGAAAGAGAACATAAAGCCACTATGGTTTAAATAGCATAAATAGGATACCTGACCAAGTTATTCCACTAGTTCATATATATATGACGTGCATGTAAGGTTTCATCCTGGTTTATTTCCTATAGGATTGGAGGCAGGGAGATATAGAAGAAAAATAAGATACGCCATAATTAAAGTTGCTATTCAATCCAACTCTTCCATTACATTTTGATCATCCAGTTTTTCCGCAATCAAATGGAGATCATCTATACAATCATGATCTTGATCCCTTGTATTGAGAATTGCATATTTCACTAAACTTGAATGTTAGCAAATCATAATTTATGTGAATAATTACATAAAAAGTTGAGAATCAAATTAAACACCTAGTGGAAAACTGCTCGGGCAATATACCTGCCTAAGTACAACTTTTTGATCAGGTATGCACAGAGCAATCCAATCTGCAGTCATCATAATAACATGTACATTAATAGTTTCATTTTGTACCGCAGTGATTGAACATGGCAAGAATAAAAGGCATAACTGCATTAGCATATGAGGAAAACTTTCTGTAGATGCAATTAAAATCAACTGATAACAAGCCCAAAAATGACTTGATAAATATGGAAAGTTTTCATCAAAAGTCCAGTTGCTAATGTAGAATACCATTTAACACTTCCTACCTTTATATGGCATCATCACTCGTACGCAAACGTGTTTCTACTTGGAAACTAGATGTTCAGCTACCAGGTGTTACTTATTTGGAAATACGTCCTCTGTGAAACAAACAAATTTGCAAATACTTTATCTCCAATTTGCTCAATTTTCACATGCAGCACCATCAGTGCACATACTAATTGCAATGTACTAAAACCTTATCGAGTCCTCCCTCCTAACCAATTTTCCGAACCATGTGTGCAGGAACATCACACATCAGTCATATATTGATAAGGTTTTACTGTACTTTAAGGAGTCAATCTTATGAAATACAGTAAAGCTCATTCTGATAATTCACAGGCCTAAGATGAAATTTACAAGAAACACTCACAGAACATGATAACTCGGGGAATTCTAGAATCCTATTCGGAACATGTCAAATGGAGAATACTATAGGTTGGGCAAACCAACAGAAATAGACCGATCTAATTTTATATTGATCTAAAAAAAAGCTTCAAACAATTGCACAAAACTTGAAATGGGTTTTTATCCATATTACTAAAACCTTCTCTATGATCAGGCATCAAGTTTGACAAGCCCAATAAAGGCGAAATTACGTTCTAAAAGGAAAAGATTTTGTAAATTGTAAGATTGCAAGTTAAAGATGTTGGTCTAATTAGGAGAAACACCTACCACTATCCCTAATAAAGTGCTTGTAACGAACAATGTCAGAAAATTGCCCACAAACTGTGCAGCAATCTTTGAGTTAACATGAGAGAGGTCAACTCTCTGGATTGCATTGAAAAGCACGATCGATGTCGCATCATTTACAACACCTTCACCAAAAACCAGACTGTACAGCAAAGGCGTGTCATCCTGATTTAGAACCTATGCAGCATGCCAAAGAAAAAAGACAAAGTCAGTTTCTGGATTTCCATATTTCCTTTGTAGAAGGAATTATTTCATCATTCATACCTGCAATGTACACACAGAATCTGTGGCTGAAAATATAGCTCCAATTGAAACTGCAAAATGAGGTTCAAAAAGTTGTAAACTAACAGAGTAAAACTTCCACAAAGATGCTGCAAAACATTCAGAAATTTTCATTGTTTAAAGGACAAAGTGATACTCAAAAGGAATACAGTAATGAGACTAATGGGATTGGTTATCACTTTCAAAATAACCCTGGGTAAAATGTTTTCAAAATTTTCAATTCAAACCATCAGAAGAAATTTCTGGATAGCTTATTGAAGCACTAATATCTCAAACAGAAAGTATGGTTTCCTGAAAGTAAACTATGTATGATCATAGGGGAAAAAAATGCATTGGTTACTAGAGAAAATTTCAAAGAAGTATAATTCTATGCAAGGCTACAAATTGGCAAACTCAAGCAGAATTTGACACAATACAGATTTGTGAATGGTATACAATTACCAGAAGTTGGGATGTTGAAATTATGTATAATGCCATGTAGAAAATGACACCATGACAAAAGCCAGCAAAGATGAAATTAAAAAATAAATCATAAAACAAAAATAAACAACAACAATAACAACAAGAAGCATTGTGAAAAGAAGGTTATACTACCAAGATAATCCCGCAACTCCAGCGCTCCAATGTCCAAACTGGCAAACAACAATTTTGCACCTGCATCATAAGTTATCACCATTGTAAATGACAAACATCTTTGTTATACAACACCAAAATCATTTTAGTGAAGGTAAGAGATCTATACTCTCACCTAGTAAATAAAGACATGCAGAAAATATTACAAAATTTCCCTCATGCTCCCTGTATAAACATCTAACAGCTCAAAGAATTAATCCTCTCCCAAGATATTAATGTCCACGATCAATTAAAATATTCATGTGCTTTCTTTAGATGATCTAGGTTATTTAGCATGACTGTGTTTCTATTTGGCAAGAAGAAAAGTAGCTTCTGAAGCACTCTTAATACGATGATTCAAAAACTTAGGTGAAGGATAAAATGTTGCTGATAAGTGTGAAGTAGCTACTTCTCCAAACAATGAAATTATTGCTACTAATCCATCCCTTGTAAGATTAAAAGAAATAATCAACACGAATTTGTATTCATCTACTCAGATTTATGTAACCTAAGTAACTAACCTCATAAAAATTTTGAGCACTTAGTATACTAGAAATGCGAGCGAAACAGAAAATCAAAACGTACCAAATGAGATGATACAGAAGGATATCAGAGTACCAACAGCACCAAATAACATAATGGTCATAAAGTTCCTGAAGAATTGCTTCTTTTTCACTTGAAACCTGATCAATATGAGGATATGATATGAATACAAGCCATGTGAAGATTGATTAAAACTTTATCGTCGTCTTATCACAAAAATCAAATAAATGAGTCCAAAATTTTTTAAAAAATAAAAAAATCTTACCCAGCATTGAAAATAATAGGTGGGAGGAGATATATGAAAAATAATTGTTCATCAAATTCCAATATTCGCGAACTCTTCCCTTTCGTTGTTAGCAAAATAATCATCCCACTGCACAGCAACCCTGCAATCAGACCTCCAAATAATTAAGAATCATTTGAATGGATTAAATACAAAATAAATAAATAAACAAAATAAAATAAAATAAATAAATACAGTGAGTAGAGCGGTAATGGAGTCATTAATCCAGCGGTTTTTTTCGAGCAAATGACCAATCACTATGCAACCGGAAATTAACACCACAAACAGAGTTATAGAGTACAATTCATCATTATTTGATCCAATCTCCATTCCAAACAATCCACCGGTTCCCTCTCGTCAGTTTTTTTTTTGGAAAAGATGAGAAATGGACTGTTTTTTTTTTTGGAGGGGGGGGGTTTGAGGGGAAAGGGAGAATCTGAGAAGTTGAATTGAGCGGAGAAAGTAAGCAAGCAAAGAAACGAAGCTAACGCTGAAAAAGTGAAAAGAGGTTTGAAATACAGCCAAAGTAAAGAAATTGAGGACGACTTATGTTCGTTGAGTAAGTTGTTGGATGGATCTTGCATGCTAAATGGGAAACCCGGACTCACTACGTGGCTGCATTTCTACCGTTGGATTTATTCCACGACCCCGATGTTCTTGAAAAGAAAGACTGTGGGTCCCCTCTAATCTAATTAAAAGTAGGCTTAATTACGCTTTGCTCCCTGCAGTATGGACGATGTCTTGCTTTGTCGTCTGTAAAACCTATATCATTACCTTTCATCCCCAACTAACTGTCAAAGGAAATATTTATTTTTTAAAATCATTTTCTGTTTATTCTTTTGAACCTTTTCTTTTCCATTTGAGTTTTTTTTTTTTACCTTTTTGTACACCAAATTATTTTTATTATTTTCTCAATTTATATCTCACGACATATCACTTTCACTCCTAATAAGAGTAATAATAAAATAATAAAAATGTTTTGCTCCAAAATAATATATTAGTATATCAACTAAATGTTAAAGGTTATTTGAATTCAAAATGGGACAAGTGCTGATTCAATTTTTATAAGGGACAATGAGATATGACATTCATATTATAGCAGAATAATTTTGTCTATAAGATAATACTAATCAGGTTGGGTACCTATTTTACATGTCTCTTATACACATCACAAGTGGGGTCAAATATCGGTCTACCTAAGTATTTTCTACTCCATGTATCCCACCTTTTTTGTCAATGTAAAATAGGTACCCAACCTGATTAGTATTAAAGGATGAGTTATGATATTGGAAAATTTTACAATTTTTTTTAAAAAATTATTTAGTTTTGTTATAAATATTTGTATATTACAATATCATGTACTTTGAAATGTTATACTGTACAAAATTTTAAAGTTAAGAAAAATAGGATCAAATAAATGATTAAGAAACTACTATCGGACCAATATCTAACTCAATTCAAATACAAGATTAATTGTATAATTTTAAGTATTACTATATTTTTTTTTTTTTATCTTCTTTCTAATTTATAATAAATTTTTTATATTTTAAAACTAAAAAAATCATAATTAAATTTAATTGGATCGGATACCCACACATGAAGAGGCCTACCCGTAACTAACCAGGGTCGAATTCGGACCAGATCCAATTCGAAAAGATGAAGGCCACTAGCTTTTCACATTTGTCACTGCCAAAACAAAGCCACCCTCCCCAGTCCAGGGACCTTAGCTCCTACCCCACTACTCCCTTATCAACCCAAAAAGAAGACACACACTTCAGGACATATTTACCAACCCTAATCCCAATGATTTCTTTTCCCATAAGCATACTTAACCCTTAATCAAAATGGCTTCCAAACCCTTTTACTCTTTAACTTCTGAATAAAATGAACGGATACTTCAAGATTCGTCTGATTGTGGTTGGGTTGGATTCACTTACCCACTGTTTGCAGGATGGTTGTTCTTAGCTTTCTGGGATGATTTTGCTTTCTTGAATTGGTATAGATCTGAGTTTTCTTTTACTCAATTTTGGGTCTAATTGTGCATTTGATTTGCATTTTGAGGACTTCATTAATGCTGATCGTATTTGTTTGGTTCTGTTAGAACTACATGATGATGTGAAATTTTACTGCATCAGGTGCCAGCTGCTTGGTTTGGAACCGTTAAAGATGTTATTTTTTTAATTGGGTTTGCAGAAATAATATTAAAGTTTGGATCTTTACTGGATTTTGGATCTTTGGTGATTATATTTGTGGATTTCTTTTTATGTAGAATTATTAAACTTGAGATAATTACAAATGTGAGATTCAGATTTTGGGCTTGTACGGGGGATCATCTGCAGTCTCAATTGTAATAGGTGTCAAAGAAGAAAATGTCTTTTAAGAATAGTATACTTCAGGACATGAGGGGTGAATTTGGGAGCATTTCTAGAAAAGGGTTTGAGATGAGGCTTCCAAATGGGTTGAGATCAAGGTCACAAAGGGTGGTTCAAGATAGTTGTTTTGTGCCTATCGATGCTTTGAAGCAAAGTTGTTGGGCTAATATGCCACTAGAGCTATTGAGAGATGTGTTAGTGAGGATAGAAGAATCTGAGAGCACATGGCCCCCGAGAAAGAATGTGGTTGCTTGTGCTGGTGTTTGTAGGAGTTGGAGGGACATAATGAAGGAAATTGTGAAGACCCCAGAAATTTCTGGAAAGTTGACTTTCCCTATCTCCCTCAAGCAGGTATGGGCCATTGAGTCTATAGAATTATGTATGCATGTAATTTTATGTGGTAGTGTCAATATATGCTGTTGATCCTATTAGCTGTTAAAATTACAATGCGTTCTGTTGATTTTATAGTTCAGATATTTCTTAATTATAATCTGAGTATGTTTAGGAGAAAGTAGCGATGTTCTTAATGTATTAGTGAACTAGGAGTAATTTTCACTCAAAAGCATGCGTAACCGCATTGTGCTTATGCTGGAGGGGCAGTGCTGCATTTCTTGTTGGGTTACCGAATGATAATATACGGTTTAGAGATATAAAGCATTAGTGTTGATTTTTGGTTATTATTATACGATTGAAGTTTTTTCTGCTGTATAAGACATATCCTATGGATTTACTGGTTTTATGAAAATGCTTAACCATGAGCTGTATTTTGATTTTGTTTGAAAGTACCATGTGCATTCTTCTGGCGGGTTTCTTTAATTACTCACATCATATGGTGTCTTCTGCAGCCTGGTACAAGAGGTACGCTGATTCAATGTTTCATAAAAAGGAATCGCAGCAATCAAACATATCTTCTTTACCTCAGCTTAAATCAAGGTAACTGATATACTTGTTATAACTTGTCTATTATTCTTATGTTTGTCCAGTTAGTTTTCTGGAACTTTATCCTTTCTGGGCATTAAGATTAAAAGAGGCGTAACTAACTGCAAAAGCACTTCAGTTGCAAAGTTTGGGATTTTCTGTCTGCCGGTCATTTCTCCTTGGAGTTGCAGGGATCTTCTAATTCTTAAATTGCATAAAAGCAACTACCTAATCTATGTCATTCTTGACAGCTTTAAATGATGATGGTAAGTTTCTTCTTGCTGCTCGGAGGTGTAGGCGGCCAACATGTACAGATTACATCATCTCTCTAAATGCAGAAGATGTCTCAAAGGGTAGCAGCACCTACATTGGGAAATTAAGGTAAGGTCTGCTGGCACTCAACTGCACTGCTTTCTAAATCTCTTCCAGTCTGAGATCACCTTACTCTCCTCCATGGCAGATCTAACTTTCTGGGGACTAAATTCACAATCTATGATGCACAACCTCCAAGTGCTGGAGCTAGGGTTACTAAATCTCGTTCGACAAAGCTAGTTGGAATGAAACAAGTTTCTCCTAGAGTTCCTGCTGGGAACTTTCCTGTAGCCCACACACATATCGTATGAGTTAAATGTCCTAGGATCCAGGTAAGAATTGTGTGGTTTTTTATCAAAGCTGACAGTAGTGAATGAAGCAAGAATACAGGAAAGCACTGATCTACTCCAGCAGCTTTAAGTTGCTCTGCTTTGTGCACCACCCAATATCCAAATTGGGCATTTGTTGGTTGGTTAATATGTTCTTTATTGACTAATTAAAATATGTACTCTGGAATTAGGGGACCAAGGAGAATGCACTGTGTTATGGATGCAATCCCAGCTTCTGCTATTGAACCAGATGGTGTTGCCCCTACACAAACTGAGTTCCTTCCTGGTGTTAGTGATTCTTTTCCTTCCATCCCTTTTTTCAGATCAAAGTCTTCTCGCATGGATAGTTTTCATGCCAGACCTATATCAACCGATAAGGATGATATGTTAGTCTTGCAAAACAAGGCTCCCAGGTGGCACGAGCAACTTCAGTGTTGGTGTCTCAACTTCAATGGACGTGTAACGGTGGCTTTATTGCAGTGAAGAACTTTCAGTTGGTAGCTTCGTTGGATAGTGGAGTTGGTGGACAAGAGCAGGATGATGTTATTCTTCAATTTGGGAAAGTGGGAAAAGATGTATTCACTATGGACTACAAATATCCAATATCTGCATTCCAAGCTTTTGCTATATGCCTCAGCAGCTTTGACACCAAAATTGCTTGCGAATGACAACAGGTGCTTCATCATCCTTATTTTTGCTAGTTCCTGGACAAGACTAGTAGAATGTTGCATTTATTTCTTGTTAGTTATTTTACTCTCCACTTATACACGAGAAAACAAGTGCAGTGGCTGTATGCAGATTGTGCTGCAATATGGTGGTTTTGCTGGGTATCTTTCATAGTGTATGAGGATATTATCTATATTAGTGTGTTACATGGATCGCTCTTTTCCCTTGCAATCTGTGTCCTAGGAACGGTTGTTCCGAAACATGGATCATTTGCGATCCAGAATGCTGTTTTTAGCGTTCCTAAAGAGTTGATAANGTAAGAGAGAGGGACAGTAAGAGTCAAATAGGAAAGAGGAAATAATAGAAACAAGAAGTTCTATACTTGTGACTTCTTTTTGGGAAAGCTAGAGTCACATAGGAAAGAGGAAATAATAAAAACAAGAATTTCGGTACTTATCAACTTCTTTTTATGGATAGGAGTGCATTTATTTAATGAGATTAGGAAATTGTATGTAAAATACTTATCTATACTTAATAATTTTTTAACTACTCAATTTTAACCCTATAATGATCTTAAATACTCCCTCCGTCCCATTTTATTTGGCATTGTCAATCTTGCGTACGGTTTAAGGAAAGTTTGTATTTGATTAAATAGTGGAAGAGTTTTTCCATTATTATCCCTCAATTAAAATTCAAAATTTGTTAGTTGGTTTTGGGGTTTCAAAATTTGAAATCATTTGAGAGTAATTAATGTTAAAACATGACTTTAATGCTTTGTTTTTGGAACTTGTATGATGGGTAAATTAGGTAAATTATCCTTTTATTTATTTGCCATTTTAAGGAGTGACAAATAATTTGGGACAAACTAAAATAGCAAGAGGGACACATAAAATGGGTATAAGGGACAGCAAATTTCAACAGCTAAAAAAGCGACCCTGTCAGAGCCTATCCCTCCGTATGTGGACGGGAAAATGTTCCTTATCGCACATCTGTATGTGTACTGTGTACCAAACTGTCCCACGATTCATGTAACACTGAGCTATATGATTTTCATGAAATGGACCAACTCCAACAACTAACTCGCCTTATTTATTGAGAACTTTTGAATGTCGATTTGTGATGCGTAGACAGAGCTCAGGCTCAAGGCTTGACAGGACACTTTTAATGGCTCTTGCTAGGACTTCTTCAGGAGTTGCAAATTCACTCTGTTTTTATTTGTATTTCGTTGGTTAGTATGGAGGGAATTGCAATATCACTCAAGTACAAGTATGGCGGGGGCAATGATATGTATAATATTCTATCATCTTGAAGACTGCATTGTGCTACTATATTACTGTTGTTTGCACCAGCCATTGCTGTCCATAGCATTCTCAATTGTCAGTAATGGTTCATGTGCTTTGTGTTGTAGGTGATGCTGATGGCATTGACATTTTTGGGAGTCATTAGGCTGACATCCATATTAATGGTACCTTAGCAATGCTGCATTATCCTTTTAAAATTGGCGTGCTGTACTAGCATCATCAGACCTGTGTGACTTGTTTCATGTATATAGAAACCGTTAGTATTGTCAAAGAATTGTTCTGGCCTTTCCGGTTATTCTCTGACTAACATCTTTGCATTTGTTAATCGGTTGTGGCCTTTTGGTGTTTGCTTCTTGACTCAATTCTGTTTTCGGTCCTCGACACCTTTCCATTTTCTGTTGGCCTGAAACCTGAGCTGTTGAATGGTTCATGGTTGATAGTCGGTCATTTGCTTTTCTGGTTGCCTGGTTCAAAAGCCTAGCAGGTATACCATTTTTCAGGGCATCATGTAGATGTACTCTTTCACAATATTATTTTCTTTTAAGGTTGTAATTTTCTTTTAAAATGTTTTTTTTCCGCTTAAATATTTGCCCCTTTATATAATCCATTTCTTTTAGAAAAAAAGCTTGGACGTATGAGAAACCAGATAGCTGGTGGGTATAACTACTGTATACTAAACACTTGGCATTTATATACTAATCAGTTGATTTTCTTTTTTGTCATGTACCAAAGCGTACTAGATAGGATTTGCAAGAGTAATTCAGAAAAGCAAATACAACTCGGGAATGGAGTAATTTACTGTTACAAGAATGGTATCTCACGTCAGTAAATAATAATTTACTGACAGAATTTGCAAGAATAATTCAGAAAAGCAATACAACCCGGCAATGGAGTAATTTAGTGTTATGAGAATGGTGTCCCACATCAACAAATAATAATAAGACGAAATAAAAAGGGTGCGAGTATCAGAATTCTCAGAAACTAGGTGGCCCGCCTGGTCCAGGACCTCCTCCACCACCGAAACAAACTTGGAACATAGCTATAACCAGCAGCAACACAGACAGAACAAGCTGCATACACCCGCCCCCCAAAAAAAAAAAAAAAATCCCACGTCAGTCTCATTTTCATATAAGATTCAATTTCAAAAGCGAAGTTTAAAAGAAAACTCAAGATGCAAGCATCAGCCACAACAATGCAACTAATCAAGATCATCTTGGCTTTATGACAAAAGGCAGAAGATCCAATAAAAGAAAGTAAAATATCATTTTCCTCCGCTACTTTTATTTTTTTGGGTTTGGAAGAGTAGGTAGCCATAACATGTACGAAGAGAAATTCATGGTCACTTCCCATTTAAACCGTAGATGGTATGGCAAATGTTTAAGATGCTCTCTTCTTATTCTTCATTGGACGGTTCGATGGACTTAGCCATTCTTTCTCAAGTAAAAAGAAAAAAGAAAGGATTCCATCTCCATCACATCGAAATGTTGATCCGTTTCCCACCCAATAAGATGGGAATTTGGAACCTAATTAAAACTTTTAGGTTTTTTTTTATCTTTCTGAAATGAAAACCGGTCCGGCTTGCGTCGTTCCGACACCCGGTTGGGGAGCAGCTACTACTAGTGTAAAAAAGAAAAAAATATTTAAGACATTTTTCATTAATCTATCTGCTTACCAAGCACACAAGGCGTTGCAAATACCACCAAAAAATCCACCGGGGCCGGAACCGGGCCCTCCTGGTCCCGGACCCCAACCAGGTCCTCCAGGTCCCATTGGTTACTCGGGGCTCTTAGGAAACGCAAAAGGGTGCACTCTTACGAAGCTTCTTGTTGAAATCGAAACATGGACCGTTTGTGAGAATGAATTTGAAAGCACCTATGAAGACAATCCTATATATATATATATATATATAAAGAAGCAGATCGGATAAGATATCTAGTGAATTAGTTGCATCTGAGCTTACTTTCTTTTCTTTCATGTATATCTACCAGCTTGCATTGCATGCATGGGAACCTAACATTCAGATTTCAGAGTATCTGCAATTCTACTCCACTCCAACCTAACATTCGAAGCTGATTTTTCTATATAAAAGCTTTAAAGCAGTTTGATAAAATAAAAATAAATTAAAAAAAAAAAAAAGTCAAGGTTGTTTTTAAATCGATGAATTTGAGTAAGGATTTGAAAGATACCGATATCCGATCAAACTAAAAAGTGTTCAATAAATTATTTCAAATAATTTTTTAATTTGAGTAAATTTGCAATTTATCTATTTTAATCTTATAAGTCTTTTCAACAAATGAGCGAATTTCAAATCATTCATCAATTCATTGATCTCTTACACAATCAAAAATGTATATAAGAGTATTTAGGTCTCGCATGCAACGTTCATATTTGTTTACTGTTAATAAATAACTTGATATACATGGACTACTTGTCTTTGAAAAAAAAAAATTTATTGGCAACACAACATATTGCAAATTTACTCAAATTATGTAAATCTCAAACCTAGTATATAAAATGGAGTAGTCTATTGATTTAATCATAATTTTGTCTAATATTTCCATTGGATTAATCGAATGAATACAAATGCTTTCGTCTTTGGACAAGTTATTAGATTTATAATATTATTCATAGTATTATTATAATAAATACTATAACGACTTTTGAAATATGATATAGGTAAGATAAAAAGATAATTTATAAAAATATTATAAAATAATATTTATGTTCAAACTTCAAACTGGGTCAATACTAGCATTTGATTGGATTTAAAGTGATTGGGAGAATGAATAAGCAAATTGTTTGGACTTTGGAGGCACAAAACAACACAACGACGTTCTTGTAAAATAGTCCAAGATCATGATATCAATTAGTCTCATGCATGGGGCTTCCACTTTTGGAAAAGAGTTTATTTACTAGTTCTACGTCAAAGACTGGAAGCACATCAAGGCCCACGCTTGTAGTCCATGTTGCAAAAAGAAAACAGAGAGAGCCGAAAGAGTATAACTGGTATAAAGGGCCGGTGGCCTTCAGCCTACTTCGGTCCTTCCCTTTCCACATATTTGAAAACTCGTTTGGTTAAAAGTTAATATTGTATAAACTATTA
This sequence comes from Cinchona pubescens, assembly GCA_025175665.1. Classification (NCBI taxonomy): domain Eukaryota; kingdom Viridiplantae; phylum Streptophyta; class Magnoliopsida; order Gentianales; family Rubiaceae; genus Cinchona; species Cinchona pubescens. The sequence goes on along the minus strand of JANKKI010000192.1, from coordinate 1,057,860 downwards.
AATCAATGGAATGATTTTTTAATGGGACGATAAAAGTTTCCCATATTATAAGGGGCAAAATGTAATTAACCCAAAAATTATTTTATATTACTCTAGGTAGGCAAAGACCAAACTGTATCACGATTCATGTAACACTGAGCTATATGATTTTCATGAAATGGACCAACTCCACCAACTAACTCAGCCTTATTTATTGAGAACCTTTGAATGTCTATTTGTGATGCACAGACAGAGCTCAGGCTCAAGGCGTGACTGGACACCTTTAATGGCTCTTGCTAGTACTTCTTTAGGAGTTGCAAATTCACTCTATTTTTTATTTGTATTTCGTTGGTTAGTATAGAGGGAATTGCAATATCACTCAAGTACAAGTATGGCGGGGGCAATGATATGTATAATATTCTATCATCTCGAAGACTGCATTGTGCTTATATTACTGTTGTTTGCACCACCCATTGCTGTCCAATAGCATTCTAAATTGTCAGTAATGGTTCATGTGCTTTGTGTTGTAGGTGATGCTCTGATCGCATTGACATATTTGGGAGTCATTAGGCTGACATCCATATTAATGATACCTTAGCAATGCTGCATTATCCTTTTAAAGTTGGCGTGCTCTTCTAGCATCATCAGACCTGTGTGACTTGTTTCATGTATATAGAAACCGTTAGTATTGTCAAAGAATTGTTCTGGCCTTTCCGGTTATTCTCTGACTAACATCTTTGCATTTGTTAATCGGTTGTGGCCTTTTGGTGTTTGCTTCTTAACTCAATTCTGTTTTCGGTCCTTGACACCTTTCCATTTCTGTTGGCCTGAAACCTGAGCTGTTGAATGGTTCATGGTTGATAGTCGGTCATTTGCTTTTCTGGTTGCCTGGCTCAAAAGCCTAGCAGGTATACCATCTTTCAGGGCATCATGTGTAGATGTACTCTTTCAATTATTTGCTTTTAAGGTTGTAATTTTCTTTTACAAATGTTTTTTTTCCGCTTAAATATTTGCCCCTTTATATAATCCATTTCTTTTAGAAAAAAAGCTTGGACGTATGAGAAACCAGATAGCTGGTGGGTATAACTACTGTATACTAAACACTTGGCATTTATATACTAATCAGTTGATTTTCTTTTTTGTCATGTACCAAAGCGTACTAGATAGGATTTGCAAGAGTAATTCAGAAAAGCAAATACAACTCGGGAATGGAGTAATTTACTGTTACAAGAATGGTATCTCACGTCAGTAAATAATAATTTACTGACAGAATTTGCAAGAATAATTCAGAAAAGCAATACAACCCGGCAATGGAGTAATTTAGTGTTATGAGAATGGTGTCCCACATCAACAAATGTATAATAAGACGAAATAAAAAGGGTGCGAGTATCAGAATTCTCAGAAACTAGGTGGCCCGCCTGGTCCAGGACCTCCTCCACCACCGAAACAAACTTGGTATAACCAGCAGCAACACAGACAGAACAAGCTGATCATACACCCGCCCCCCAAAAAAAAAAAAAAAATCCCACGTCAGTCTCATTTTCATATAAGAGTCAATTTCAAAAGCGAAGTTTAAAAGAAAACTCAAGATGCAAGCATCAGCCACAACAATGCAAAGTAATCAAGATCATCTTGGCTTTATGACAAAAGGCAGAAGATCCAATAAAAGAAAGTAAAATATCATTTTCCTCCGCTACTTTTATTTTTTTGGGTTTGGAAGAGTAGGTAGCCATAACATGTACGAAGAGAAATTCATGGTCACTTCCCATTTAAACCGTAGATGGTATGGCAAATGTTTAAGATGCTCTCTTCTTATTCTTCATTGGACGGTTCGATGGACTTAGCCATTCTTTCTCAAGTAAAAAAGAAAAAAGAAAGGATTCCATCTCCATCACATCGAAATGTTGATTCGTTTCCCACCCAATAAGATGGGAATTTGGAACCTAATTAAAACTTTTAGGTTTTTATCTTTGGTTAATGAAAACCGGTCCGGCTTGCGATCATCGTTCCGACACCCGGTTGGGGAGCAGCTACTACTAGTGTAAAAAAGAAAAAAATATTTAAGACATTTTTCATTAATCTATCTGCTTACCAAGCACACAAGGCGTTGCAAATACCACCAAAAAATCCACCGGGGCCGGAACCGGGCCCTCCTGGTCCCGGACCCCGACCAGGTCCTCCAGGTCCCATTGCTTACTCGGGGCTCTTAGGAAACGCAAAAGGGTGCACTCTTACGAAGCTTCTTGTTGAAATCGAAACATGGACCGTTTGTTCTCAATGAATTTGAAAGCACCTATGAAAACAATCCTATATATATATAACAAGAAGCAGATCGGATAAGATATCTAGTGAATTAGTTGCATCTGAGCTTACTTTCTTTTCTTTCATGTATATCTACCAGCTTGCATTGCATGCATGGGAACCTAACATTCAGATTTCAGAGTATCTGCAATTCTACTCCACCTAACATTCGAAGCTGATTTTTCTATATAAAAGCTTTCAGTAAAGCAGTTTGATAAAATAAAAATAAATTAAAAAAAAAAAAAAGAAGTCAAGGTTGTTTTTAAATCGATTCACATTTTAGTAAGGATTTAAAAGATACCTGTATCTTATACAAATCTAGAAAGTGTATCAATAAATTATTTCAAATAATTTTTTAATTTGAGTAAATTTGCAATTTATCTATTTTAATATATAAGTCTTTATTAACATGAGCGAATATCAAATCATTCATGTGTATAAGAGACAGACTTGCATGCGGAGAATACGAAGTATTTAGGTCTCGCATGCAACGTTCATATTTGTTTACTGTTAATAAATAACTTGATATACATGGACTACTTGTCTTTTCAAAAAAAAAAATTTATTGGCAACACAACATACTATACTTTTTAGGTAGTTTATGTAAATCTCAAACCTATGTGTATCCGCTGGAGTAGTCTAAGCACAAACTCAAAATTGATGTCAAATATTTCATTGGATTCCTCGAAAGAAAACAAATGCTTTCGCTATTGGACAATTATTACTATTTATAATATTATTCATAGTATTATTATAATAAATACTATAACGACTTTTGAAATATGATATAGGTAAGATAAAAAGATAATTTATAAAAATATTATAAAATAATATTTATGTTCAAACTTCAAACTGGGTCAATACTAGCATTTGATTGGATTTAAAGTGATTGGGAGAATGAATAAGCAAATTGTTTGGACTTTGGAGGCACAAAACAACACAACGACGTTCTTGTAAAATAGTCCAAGATCATGATATCAATTAGTCTCATGCATGGGGCTTCCACTTTTGGAAAAGAGTTTATTTACTAGTTCTACGTCAAAGACTGGAAGCACATCAAGGCCCACGCTTGTAGTCCATGTTGCAAAAAGAAAACAGAGAGAGCCGAAAGAGTATAACTGGTATAAAGGGCCGGTGGCCTTCAGCCTACTTCGGTCCTTCCCTTTCCACATATTTAACTCGTTTGGTTAAAAGTTAATATTGTATAAACTACTAGAGTTAAATCAATGGAATGATTTTTTAATGGGACGATAAAAGTTTCCCATATTATAAGGGGCAAAATGTAATTAACCCAAAAATTATTTTATATTACTCTAGGTAGGCAAAGACCAAACTGTATCACGATTCATGTAACACTGAGCTATATGATTTTCATGAAATGGACCAACTCCACCAACTAACTCAGCCTTATTTATTGAGAACCTTTGAATGTCTATTTGTGATGCATAGACAGAGCTCAGGCTCAAGGCTTGACTGGACACCTTTAATGGCTCTTGCTACGACTTCTTTAGGAGTTGCAAATTCACTCTGTTTTTATTTGTATTTCGTTGGTTAGTATAGAGGGAATTGCAATATCACTCAAGTACAAGTATGGCGAGGGCAATGATATGTATAATATTCTATCATCTCGAAGACTGCATTGTGCTTATATTACTGTTGTTTGCACCACCCATTGCTGTCCATAGCATTCTAAATTGTCAGTAATGGTTCATGTGCTTTTGTGTTGTAGGTGATGCTCTGATCGCATTGACATATTTGGGAGTCATTAGGCTGACATCCATATTAATGATACCTTAGCAATGCTGCATTATCCTTTTAAAGTTGGCGTGCTCTTCTAGCATCATCAGACCTGTGTGACTTGTTTCATGTATATAGAAACCGTTAGTATTGTCAAAGAATTGTTCTGGCCTTTCCGGTTATTCTCTGACTAACATCTTTGCATTTGTTAATCGGTTGTGGCCTTTTGGTGTTTGCTTCTTAACTCAATTCTGTTTTCGGTCCTTGACACCTTTCCATTTCTGTTGGCCTGAAACCTGAGCTGTTGAATGGTTCATGGTTGATAGTCGGTCATTTGCTTTTCTGGTTGCCTGGCTCAAAAGCCTAGCAGGTATACCATCTTTCAGGGCATCATGTGTAGATGTACTCTTTCAATTATTTGCTTTTAAGGTTGTAATTTTCTTTTAAAATGTTTTTTTTCCGCTTAAATATTTGCCTCTTTATAGTCCCTCATCCATTTCTTTAAGAAAAAAAGCTTGGACGTATGAGAAATCAGAGAGCTGGTGGGTATAATTAGTGTATACTAAACACTTGGCATTTATATACTAATCAGTTGATTTTCTTTTTTGTCATGTACCAAAGCGTACTAGATAGGATTTGCAAGAGTAATTCAGAAAAGCAAATACAATTCGGCAATGGAGTAATTTACTGTTACAAGAATGGTATCCCACGTCAGTAAATAATAATTTACTGACAGGATTTGCAAGAATAATTCAGAAAAGCAAATACAACCCGGCAATGGAGTAATTTAGTGTTATGAGAATGGTGTCCCACATCAGCAAATAATAATAAGACGAAATAAAAAGGGTGCGAGTATCAGAATTCTCAGAAACGAGGTGGTCCACCTGGTCCAGGACCTCCTCCACCACCAAAACAATCTTGGAACAACCAGCAGCAGCACAGACAGGACAAGCTGCATACACCCGCCTTATACAAAAAAAAATGTGTAAATCCCAGACAGGGTGTATCATTGTTCATATAACCATTCAATTTCGAAAGCGAAGTTTTCAAGCATCAGCCACAACAATGCAACTAATCAAGATCATCTTGGCTTTATGATAAAAGGCAGAAGATCCAATACAAGAAAGTAAAATATCATTTTCCTCCACTACTTTTATTTTTTTGGGTTTGGAAGAGTAGGTAGCCATAACATGTACGAAGAGAAATTCATGGTCACTTCCCATTTAAACCGTAGATGATATGGGCAAATGTTTAAGATGCTCTCTTCTTATTCTTCATTGGACGGTTCGATGGACTTAGCCATTCTTTCTCAAGTAAAAAAGAAAAAAGAAAGGATTCCATCTTCATCACATCGAAATGTTGATCCGTTTCCCGCCCAATAAGATGGGAATTTGGAACCTTATTAAAACTTTTGGGTTTTTTTTATCTTTCTGAAATGAAAACCGGTCCGGTTTGTGTCGTTCCAACAACCGGTTGGGGAGCAGCTACTACTAGTACTAGTGTAAAAAAGGGTCCAAAAAGATATTTAAGACATTTTTCATTAATCTATCTGCTTACCAAGCACACAAGGCGTTGCAAATACCACCAAAAATTCCACCGGGGCCGGAACCGGGCCCTCCTGGTCCCGGACCCCAACCAGGTCCTCCAGGTCCCATTGGTTACTCAGGGCTCTTAGGAAACGTCTCTAGATGCTCTCTTACGAAGCTGTTGTATAAATCGAAACATGGACCGTATGTGAGAATGAATTTGAAAGCACCTATGAAGACAATCCTATATATATATACGAAGCAGATCGGATAAGATATCTAGTGAATTAGTTGCATTTGAACTTACTTTCTTTTCTTTCATGTATATCTACCAGCTTGCATTGCATGCATGGGAACCTAACATTCAGATTTCAGAGTATCTGCAATTCTACCCACCTAACATTCAAAGCTGATTTTTCTATATATAATAAGCTTTAAAGCAGTTTGACAAAATAAAAATAAATTAAAACAAAACCAAGTCAAAGGTTGCTTTTAAATCGATGAATTTGAGTAAGAATTTGAAATACACTGATATCCAACCAAACTAAAAAGTGTTCAATAAATTATTTTAAATAATTTTTTAATTTAAATAAATTTAAAATTTATCTATTTTAACCTTATAAGTCTTTCCAATAAATGAGCTAATTTCAAATCATTCCTCAATTCATTGATCCAAATACAATCAAAAAGTTATACGTAGTATTTAGGTCTCGCATGCAACGTTCGTATTTGTTTACTGTTAATATATAACTTGATATACATGGACTACTTGTCTTTTAAAAAAAAAAATTATTTGCAACACAACATACTATACTTTTTAGGTAGTTTATGTAAATCTCAAGCCTACGTGTATCCGCTGGAGTCGTCTAAGCACAAACTCAAAATTGATGTCAAATATTTCATTGGATTCCTCGAAAGAAAACAAATGCTTTCGCTTTGGACAATTATTACTATTTATAATATTATTCATAGTATTATTATAATTATAATAAATACTATAACGACTTTTAAAATATAATATATGTAAAATAAAAAAATTATTTATAAAAATATTATAAAATAATATTTAAAAAATAACGAATAATATTTATGTTCAAACTTCAAACTGGGTCAATACTAGCATTTGATTGGATTTAAAGTGATTGGGAGAATGAATAAGTAAATTGTTTGGACTTTGGAGCCACATAACAACACAACGACGTTCTTATAAAATACTCCAAGTTCATGATATCAATTAGTATCATGCATGGGGCTTCCACTTTTGGAAAAGTGTTTATTTACTAGTTCTACGTCAAAGACTGGAAGCACATCAAGGCCCACGCTTGTAGTCCGTGTTGCAAAAAGAAAACAGAGAAAGCCGAAAGAGTATAACTTGTATAAAGGGCCGGTGGCCTTCGGCCTACTTCGGCCCTTCCCTTTCCACATATTTAACTCGTTTGGTTGAAAAATTAGTCAATTAAGGTCGACAATTGGCAGGGTTATTCAAACTACAAAAACCCAACATTTCTTCTCTTATGTGAGTTTTGGCATTAAGTTTAGGACCAAATATATGATATATCCAGCTAACACTCAACCATTTTCACAATTTAAGGGTAATTGAGCATGCAATCATCACCTATTAGGCTGCTGGTCCGAAAAGTTGTGAATGAACATGAAATAAATGTTGTAGTTTTTTGTAATTCAAATTCACATTTTCCCCAAATATATAACTCCATACGAATAAGATGCTTTTACTATCATTTTTTTTTCCAACACCGAACATGAAAGTTGAATATTTGGTTGGAAGTTATACCTCAAATTGATAGACGAATATCTTCTAACACCCTTTTTTTTTAAAGGATGGTGCGCCAAATTGATTTGTCAATTTGTTTGAAGATTTGTTGATACTTAAGGGGCCAAATAAAAGAATTGATAAGTTTGGAACTCTATTGGGAATTTGGGATAGTCATGTAGTAAATGACCTGGCCAAAGTAACTTAATTATAAATATATGGCGTATTTCGTCTAAAACTAAATAAAGTTTGAAAACTCCAGAAATTTTGAATTTTGTAACTTGCAGCTGAAAATTCATGGTATTAAAGGTGCTATAACTACTTACTATATACATGATTTTCTTAATTATATTTCGCACATCCAAAAAAAAAAACAAACAAAAAATGATATTCTTGGAATTCAATTTTCTTCTCTCGAGGTAAATTTAATTCCAAACAGAGCCTATAAATTTTGAATTTTTACTACCAATTAAAATCTTCAACTTGAGTTCTTATAAATTGTTATCTTTGCAATCATGCAATAGTTATAATGAAGTCGGTAAAGATTAATAATTGTTGTAACATGATGGAGGCCGTGGCCAGTGATACACAGAAGAGAAAATATTGACCAGCTCCAGAAGAAATAAAGAAAGAATGAGGGAAGATCTGTAGAGTGCACTCAATATCTCTTTAAGGTAGCTGCTGCTAGCCTGCTATTTGCTTTGTCAAGTAGACTTTTGGTTAGAAGCAAATGCATGATGTCTTTGACTCTTGATTCCTAACCAACCTGCCCTACCAATCAGGACAATATCATGCAACATGGATAAGTTCGCAGGCACCTTGGACCCCAAATGAAATGAAAAAAAAAAAAAATTGCATATCATCTAACTCTTCTTCTCTACCCCTTGCTAGTATACTTGTTCTAAATGTATGCATTACATGTTTTAATCTAATTTCAGAAGGTGAGGAAATGAACTAGATATAAGTAAAATAAAAAAGTGATTAAAAATATACTAATAAAAATATACAAAATATTATTTAAATAATAACCTCCAAACGAAATCAATTATACTACTCCATTGTATTTATGATTGTCCTATGATGCCTGAATCTTTTTTAATTATTCGCCAGAATGCCCACATTAATAATGGTATTATAATGCATATACTATATGACATGTCAAGTGCGGTGCAATTCTTATCAAGTACGTACTTTAATTCTTCTGCTTGTATATATAGGCCTGGAAAATGCTTACCTGATTATATTTATGTATTGGCTTTTATTCTCTCATCAGACAGTGTGAATGAAAAAGAGTTGTGATTAAAAATGATTACTGATCAACTAAGATGGAGTTTAACGAGTTATATATAACACTTTATTGATCCAACTATCATCAAGGTTGACGTAATCCAGCTTTGCTTTCTGATCATGTGCACCTAATTAATTTCAACCCAATAATCCGTCGAGTAAAAGAGAGACAGTGAAGCTTAATTTACATTACAGATCTATCTAGTAATATACTAATTAGAAAAAGGCAACAAAAAGAGAATATGCTTAAGACTTAAGATGCTTTTTAAGTACGACTTTTTCTCTTTTAATTACTAAAAGCTTAGTAAATTCATCATACTTACAGTATGTTCAGTCTACTAATTACCAGGATATCCCTCCTAATAATTTATTCATTTTGCAAGATTCGAAGAAAGAGATACATAAACAAAACAAAGGTTAGCATACCTTTTTTTTTTTTTTTTAATTTTTTTTTGGGGTCTGTGATACATTTACTCCAAATTTGATATATTTCACTCCAAATTATTTTTTGATGTATGTTTATTTTAGGAAAATCATATTCTATATTACAAATTCAAGATTACTTGTCAAAATTAATTTACTTGACAAAAATATATTAAAACAATAACTTTTGATTTTATATATTAGATCAAATCTTGTTTTGCGAATTATATAACATGTAAGAGGAAGTATCATTTATTTTAATAACTGAGTTTAAGTTATTAAATAGTGAGTACTAATTAACTTTGGTTGTGTAAATTTCAACAGTAAGGTCTTTTTTTAACCCAAACCTTATGCTAGAATTCCTATAAAAAACTTCTTTGGAGTCATGACTTGGGCTGGACATTTGTTGAATTTTTGTGGGGGAACTTGGTCAGAAATTCAAAGTACAGCTACTAACTAACTGTCGTATTAGACCAAGATCTGCATCCAGTTTCTAACCTTATTTCATTCGGTCAATCAAATTTGTTGCCTGTGAGGAAATAAGACAAGAAATGATAGTAAGCTTCAGCATATAATTGTCTAAATATTGGTTGGAGTAGATTAAAACCCTTAATTAAGCTAATTAGCATCGGTCGATTTGGCAATTAATTTGCCCAGATTCTTGAACCAAATTATACAAATTGCAATAGCTGCGAGGGTTTTGCCGGGCATGGTCTCCAATCTTGCAAGAAAATCCAAAAATGTTACAGCAAAGTTCAAGCGGAAGCCATCTATCTAATGTCACTCGAGGGGGAGGAGAGATTCCCGGAGAATCATGCGTGGGATTACTAATCAAATCTTTTTGTTTAGTTGTAATTCAAGATTTAATTAATTTAATCCCGATCCTGATTTCTTGCTATTAAACTATCTTTGCTTTACGTGCAACGCAACTCAGCACATGGTTTATGTGCTATACTACCAATTAGAAATATTTATTCCCTTCATTATTCTCATCGTATTACTAATGTTCATAACCTAAAAATTTCAACATCTAGATAAACATACTTAATTTAGTAGTTACTAGTTATCAAATGTTCTGGGAAATGTCCTAGCGAACAGGACGAACGGAGGATTGAAGGTTTGGGGGTATAAGTACATAGAATGAAGTTCCATCCATAAAACTCCCACTATATGCAATAAAGATCAGGAAAAAATAAGACCATTTCATTTACGATCAATAACCTTATTTTGTATTTTTTTTTTTCATTTTTCCATGAGACAAAAAATTGGACCGTTGACCTCCGTATCACATGGCCGAAAAATATTTTACCAAAATATAACTATACAAAATAATGCTTAAACAGTAACATCGAATTTTTTATTAATTAAAATTCTATTAATGATTTATTTTTTAAAGAAATAATAATTTATTTCGGAACACTATTAATTTAATCAAGTAATTTATAAACACCCTAACAATTAATGGTATAAATTTTTATCATCTTATACTAATTAACAAAAAGAAAAAACTTAATTTGTAAATTATATTAACATGGAAATTAACTGGTAGATAATTTACATTACATATTACTAAAACATGTTAGACACTTGTATATAACTAATAAATGATTCAAATTAAGGCCTAAAACAAATAATAGATAATCAATTCTAAAACAAATAATAGTAATCAATTCTTTTAGTATAATAAAATGTAATTAAGAAGACAATATATTAACTTATTTTAATTTGAAGTGCTGATATGGACACCAAAAATTCATTATTAAAACAATGAATTATTCAAAAATAAAATGAATCTTCAATAGGATTAAGTTGATATTTTAACATGAATAAGTTAACAAAAAAATGACATGAAAAGGATAATAATGTAAAAAGAACTTACTTTCTATAATAATTGAGAATGGTGCTTTATTTAAAGATGAGATTAAAAGAACTATAGACATAATAAGAAAAGTATAATTGAAAAAATATTTTGAAATAGTTAAATCATATTATAATTTTAATTAAGTTGGTTTCAATATTAGTTATTTTAGTTTTTCCATAATTGTACTCTACATTTTAGGAGTTTAAAGTTTAATTTTGTAAGGTTATAACTAAACTTTTAAAAACTTTAAAGTGAAAAAAAATGAAAATAAAAGTTTGGGTACAACAATATTAAAATATATATATATAATAGGGTAAATATTATACTTTATAATACCCAACTCTTATCAACGCACGTAACCTACATAGATTCCCAAGTATTTTGGGAGACGGTCGTTACCTCCCTTCTAATAGTCCACCCATGCTAGCTAATAGTTTTAAAGGGTTACTCAGTCTATTTTAGTAATTAAGCGTTTTGTTAATCTATTTTTGTGCATGTTACGTGACTTTTGACAGGGTAAAATTGTTCAACAACTTTTTGCCACACTTTACTTTCAATAATTATCAAAATGACATAGTTTAGACTTAAAATAAGTCAAAACGACATAGTTTTGAAAAACTCTTAGCAAAAAAAATAATAATAGGGGGGTAGATTGGTGGAGGGCGAGAATGGATTGGTAGGGGCAAAGTGGGGGAGCGGAAGAGGTTGGCGGGACTGGGAAATAATGGTGGGAGGGAAAGAGAAAGGTCAGGTAAGGGGAAGGAAAGTTCAGATCGGAGAGAAGATAGGGAGTTTAGATCGGGAGATGGGGATTAAGTTTTGATCGGGAGATGAGGAGGGGGAAAGATGATCAAGGAGAGAAAGAGAGTTCAAATCAGGGGAAGAGGGATTTATGATCGAGAAAGGGGAGAGGAAAGGATGAAGAGTTCTGATCGGGGGAATAGAGAAAAGAAGAATAGGGTAGAGTGGACAGGAGGTGTTTTAGGAAGTTATCAGAAGGTTGGTGGTTGATGATTGGCTGGAGGAAGGGGGAAAAAGTAGGGGTTGGTTAGGGGAGGTGGGTGGTAAAAGGGGAAGTAAAACGGTAGAAGGAAGGAGATGGAGGGTGGTGGTGTTTCAAAATTTATTTTTCATCCTAAAATTTTCATATTTTTTTGTATAATTCCTCTTATAATTTAATTAGTCTTAGATTATCTAAAAACGGATATTTGACCCTAAATATTTTTAGTAACGTTAATTCAATATAGTTGAATAATTTTATCCCTAAAAAAATTAATTTTCATTAACACTAACTGGTAAAATAGACAGAATCACCTCTTAGATTCAGTGTTAAAAGTTTAGTGATATTATCGGCCAGTAATAAATTTAATAACTAAAATATTAATCAAAATATAATTTAGTGATCAAATTATCACTTTCCTCTGCATATTTAGTCACATTATTGATGGTGAACCTAAGAATTCCCCGGACTATTAGGCGAGGCCGTGGCCTCCAAAAAAATAATACCAAAAGAAAGAAACGTAGACAAGGGTGTGGAGGTTATTATTAACAAGGACGATGATGAGAGAGATAGAGAGGCAAAAGCCCCAGCGGACGGTCAAGATCTTTGGTTGGAAAACTTTTGAAAATGGACCCTGCTAAAAATTTCACATATGTAGCAGCTTTCGACATAAAAGGGACAGGTCCATGGACGCCATACTGAGGGAGTGCCCAGAGCCCCATAATATCATGTCCCTTTCTGTGACTGACATTGCTACAAAAACCTTTGTTCCTCTCTCACCTCGCTTATCAGTATCTATCTTGGAGATAAAATTTAGCTGTTCTGGAGGTGCTTAATTAATTCCGCAATTAGCTAGTTAAAGAATTAATGCATTATACATTTGTAATTTAATGTTCATTTAGCTAATGTTGTTAATAACGCAGGTGATCTATTTCCCCAAAAAAACATGTATATTTTCGTTTAGGACGTTGTATACTAATTACCCTCTATTTTACTGCAAATTGTGTCAATTAAAGAAAAGCCCCAAAAGTAACTTATATTAAGGTTTACACTTTTCATAAATGTTTTTACCACCACATGAACTATTGAAAATTGATTTCATGCGTGTACTGTAGAAAAATAGAATAAAGGGTTGAAATTTGATGCTGCCGGGCCTTTTTTATTTTTAACCCCACTGTCAAAAGAAGAAAAAATCTCTTTTACCTTTTTCCTCCTGATATTATGATCTTTTACCGTAGAGAACAACTATTTGCGACAAAGTCCTTTTCATAAATAAAAGAAGGGTTTGTCTGCTCGTTTAATTGGTGATTCGAATGTTAATTTTAAAAAAAAAAAAAAATTTTTAAACAATGAACTACATAAATTGTAAGGAAAACAATAAATACTGGTAGTCCTTGTGCTTAAATGATGAATTGTACATGTCCTTTTAAATAAATTAGTAAGAGTACTAGTAGTATATACGAGTGTGATTCTACAAGGGATATAAGCTTCTGTGTTTAGCGGTCCAGATTGAAATCATCACACGCGAACCCAAGGAAAAGAAAAGAAAAATCAATCAAAAGATCATTGGACGGCCCTGATGTCATGATTAATTAACCCACCACATCAGATCAATTCCTCAATCCACGATAGAATTTAATTTCTCTCACAATTACGTGGTCCCCGCTTCTCAACTTCAATCTGATCCAACAATCCAGCCGCGCAGCTGGTATCATGAGATTCTACACATCATACGATCCCTCTTATTACACCGTTAAATCATAAGCACTTCAAGTTTAACGCCCAGTTCACCAGCTCACTAAACCACCCCCTTCTTGAAAACTTTCAATTTATCGCGAGATCATAATCTCAAAAAACCAAACTGCAAAAGTCAGTAACAAAATCATTTTCTCAAATTCTCGTGACCCGGCAGCCCACATCCGTTTTATCCGGTTCCAAACGGGTTAACACTCTAGGTCCCCCTTCCCCATCTTGCGGTTCCAGTTCACATTATTACACGTGTCAATTGACTCACCGTCAATACCATTTCACAACTTGACCGATTTTAACCCAAGTTAAATTTTGACCACGACCCACAGTTAACATAATAAAACCTTATCTTCTCAGCAGTTCTCTCCTGTCCCTCACAATATTCATCCATCTCTCACACACACTCTCTCTGACTCCAAGCAAGCTCGTCGTTAATGTTGTTGTTTCAGATCTGAGAAAGTGTGTGAAATTACCATATTGACCTTCGTGGGTTATACATTTCCATTTGGTTGTGGAGCTCGTCGTTAATGGCGTACTCGTCGTGGACGACATCATTTCCGGAGGAGGTGCTGGAGCACGTGTTCTCATTTCTGAGCTCGGACAAGGACCGAAACGCAGTTTCGGTGGTCTGCAAGTCGTGGTACGAAATCGAGAGGTGGTGTAGGAGGAGGATATTCATCGGGAACTGCTACGCGGTGAGCCCTAGGATGGTGATCCAACGGTTCCCGGAGGTGAGATCGGTGGAGCTGAAGGGTAAGCCGCATTTCGCCGACTTCAATTTGGTACCAGAGGGGTGGGGAGGGTATGTGTGCCCTTGGATTGCTGCCATGGCTGAGGCTTACCCTTGGCTGGAAGAAATCCGGCTGAAGCGGATGGTCATCAGCGATGACACCTTGGAGTTGATCTCAAAGAGCTTCAAAAACTTCAATGTTTTGGTTTTGTCGTCTTGTGAGGGCTTCAGCACTGATGGACTAGCCGCCATTGCTGCCAATTGCAGGTTCTATAATTTTCTCCTCCATTACTCGTTTTCCGTTTTCTTTTTTATTTATTAATGAAGTTTGAATCTTTTTGTATTTTGGTCTCTTTTGTTTGCCAAGGACTGGATAGAGGTTTGAAATCTGAGGAATATAGTTTGAGTTATAAGTTTTTCTTTTTCAACTTTCTTTGGCAAATGCTGTGAATTACTTTGACTATTTTTTCTTTGCAAGTTTTGTTCTCTATGACTACAGGAGGAACGCTGAGTATAGCTGGAAGCTTTTTTAAAGAGTTGGTTAATGATGGTTGGTTAACTAGAATTGGGATTTTGAATCAGCGGTTTGAGCTTTTTTTTTTGGTTAATCTGGATTGGATTTGGCTATAATGGGTTGTGATTGATGTGGATAGTTTGTTTTCTGAATTATTGAATCTAAAGATGGGATCTAGCTTTCTTCTTATTGGTTGTTAGTGAACTTGCTAGATTTTGGGTTGGCACTCAAGAGATTCTTTGGAATCTTGAAAATGTTTCATTTCATAACTTGTGTCTCTTCTCTCTTTGGTTCTGCCACTGATTATTTAAGCCTTGATAATTCTTTGGGTGCTACTTTTTGTTTACAAAGATATTACTCCCAACTTTCTGTTGATTATCAGATAGTGTGTGTTCCTTTGTGGGTATCAAATAGATGTCCTTTCTCCTTACTTCTCTTGCTGTTATATTCTGATGGTTGATTCATGTTTTTGGATAGTATATTGGAACATATGTTTCGGACTTTTCTGCAAACTTGGAAATATACATTTGAAGATCTTCACCCCGTGTCAAACGATTGAGAACACTAATCTTAACATAAGCGTACCACTTTAGGAAGTAAGTTTGGAATCCCCTGTTCTGGAAAGTGTCCATATTCTTCAAGTTTGGAGCACAGATAGCTGCAGTTCCTCAAAATGAATTGGAAAAAGTATTAGCTTGGAATGCTGTAAACATTACATTTTGGGTGGGATAGTTTAAGTTCTGCTGTATAAGTGGATTGCTTCCTTCTGTTTCTATGACAAAATTCAGGGATTTTAATAGATTTCTACTGATCTTCAACTTTAGCTTTGATATCTACTTTCAACCCCCCTCTGTCTCTCTCTCTCACACACACACACACATTTTAAAATACTGTTACTTTTTTCTTAACTGTTTAGTTTTATCTAGTGCTGGCTTTATATCAGTTTTACCTAGAAGTGGCCTTCTTTAGTGCATAACTTCTCAGTTTTGATTGTTCTGTTTTGGTGTAGGAATCTGAGAGAACTGGACTTGAGAGAGAGTGAAGTGGAGGATGTAAGTGGACATTGGCTGAGCCATTTCCCTGAGACATGCACATCATTAGTATCGCTGAATATTGCTTGCTTAGGATCAGAAGTCAGTTTTTCAGCTTTGGAACGCCTGGTTTCTAGGAGTCCTAATCTGAGGACACTTCGCCTCAACCGTGCTGTGCCGCTTGAGAAGCTCCCCATTCTATTGCGCCGTGCCCCCCAATTAGTTGAGTTAGGTACATTGGTTCGTACTCAGCTGAGATCAGGCCTGATGTCTTCTCAAACCTAGCGGAAGCCTTTTCAATGTGCAAACATCTTAAAGGCTTGTCTGGATTTTGGGACATTGTCCCTGGTTACCTTCCGGCAGTGTACTCAATTTGCTCAAATATCACTTCCTTGAACTTGAGTTATGCCACTGTCCCAAGCCCTGACCAAATCAAGCTTATTAGCCAGTGTCATAGTTTGCAGCGACTGTGGGTATGTCTTGTATTATAAGTTGTTCCATCATCCAACTTATTTATAGTTAATAGTTTCAAGAGCTGAGAAATTTAATGCATGCTGCTTGGAGAATTGAATTTATATGCTACTTATAATCAGATTGTGCATTTAGCATCAGTTCTTGCCTTAAGCGGATTGGCAGAAATTAATTTGAATTGACTCTAGGCTATTTCTTGGATTTAAGAATTTCATCTGTTTTGCTTCATTGCCTTTTGGTGAATCTCTTTCTGAGATCTTTTTTTCACTTCTCCTTCCTATCATAAACTTTTCTGCCCTTTTTGTTTGTTACCCATTGGTGCTTCCTTTAACCATGAGACTGGTAACTGCAGGTATTAGATTACATTGAAGATACTGGTCTTGAGATCCTTGCCAGGTCTTGTAAAGACTTGCAAGAACTGAGGGTATTTCCTTCTGACCCTTATGGTGCGGAAGCAAATGTATCATTGACTGAACAAGGCCTCGTCTCTGTGTCAGAGGGCTGCCCCAAGCTCCGGTCAGTTCTCTACTTCTGTCGACGGATGTCAAATGCTGCTTTACTTGCCATTGCTAAAAATTGTCCCAACTTTATCTGCTTCCGACTATGTATAATTGAACCCCGTGCTCCTGATTATTTAACCCTTGAACCGCTCGATGCTGGTTTTGGAGCCATTGTAGAGTATTGCAAGGAACTTCGTCGCCTTTCCCTGTCTGGCCTCCTCACTGATCGAGTGTTCGAGTACATTGGGACTCATGGTAAGAAATTAGTAGATGCTTTCTGTAGCTTTTGCTGGGGATAGTGATCTAGGCCTCCATCATGTGCTATCCGGGTGTGAAAGCCTCCGGAAGCTTGAGATCAGGGACTGTCCATTTGGTGACAAGGCTCTCTTGGCCAATGCTGCAAAACTGGAGACAATGCGATCCCTTTGGATGTCATCTTGCTTAGTGAGTTTTGGAGCATGTAAGCTGCTAGGCCAGAAGCTGCCTAGGCTAAATGTTGAAGTTATAGATGAGAGGGGACCCCCAGATTCGAGGCCAGAAAACTGTCCTGTTGAGAAACTCTACATATATCGTACAGTTGCAGGGCCTAGGTTTGACATGCCTCCTTTTGTTTGGACAATGGATGAAGATGAAGGTTTGAGATTTTCTTGAGTGGCACATCAGTGGAAGATGCCCAGGGTCTTGCAGAAACCCATAAAGCAGGTACAATGCTCTATGATAGTCATTGCTCTACATCATTTTAGTGATGCTTTACAAAATGAAGTACTCAGATGGATATCTGAACAAAGAAATTCAGGATGTAGGAAGCTCAAGAGTTCAAATGCCATCTATTTTATTGTTGGCTGAGCAATTTTATATCGTGTACTTGTTAATAAAGAGATGAAGCTCTGGTTATTTTTGTGTATCATCATCATCTAAGCTATCTTTGCCAGCTTAATCACATGTATACTATTTGTAGACTACTGCCATATTTATGCATCTGTTCTTTGTTGTTTGTAACGATAAATATCTTAAATTCTACTGATTGTATCAATTTCCAATTTTTTGGCAATAAATTTGTTTAGTCCCAGGAAATCACTGTCTACAATATACATTTATCTTGTACTTTTAAGGTTTCTTCTAACTGATTAGAAAAGGGTTCTTGAAACAGTTTTACATCTCAGAAATTCAAGAATGCCTTATTGTACATATAGTACTCGAGAATTGCTCTGTTAACTAGTAAGGCATATCTTGTACAGATTTGTTTGAGTGAACCAAAATATCAGATGGTCATTTGCAGATTTTATCCATGTATTTATTTATCTTGGGTGTTTTAATTGACAGGTCATAGTAAAGCTCATACCTTATGTAGTTGGATTGATTGTATCTTGCCTTTTGATTTGAAAACCTAAAACAGATGTTTAATGTGAGATTCTTAGCATGATATCTACTTGAATTTTTTCTGACAATGTTTTAGGTTGTTTTTGCTGTGTGTTCTGAGTTGTTTTATTGAGCAGCTGCAATAAGATTCTTTGGGTTGTATCTTATCTTGTAGTGTTCTTGTGCTGTGGAGGTATTTGGAGGGTTATTACTTATTACTATGGCTTGTTGGGATTTTCACAATGCAAGAAGAAGATCGTCAAAATCCTATGGCAATCTAGCATTACCTTTAGGGTATTTCATTCCCTCCTAGTTTTTAAATTTCAATAGTATAGTAACTCACGCTGCTGGCTAGCAGTGTGTGAGAGAGATAAAAGGCTTTGCCTCGACTGCTGTGTGAAGTAAAAGATTCTGAGAGCTTGCACTGAGTGTTCACAACCTGCTTTAGCTATATTCACGCTCACCACCACCACCTTTGTACAACACCTGATTAAGGGATGAACCATTGAGTGAGTCTATGTAGCCCTTAAAACCCTCGGTCTTTGGGCACATACATTGGGCTTTGGGTCGTCTGCAGAGAGAATATGGAATGGGTAAAAGTGAAAGATAATAGAAAACAAAAGCCAGAGACTTCTCCCGGGTTCTGTAGTAAATAGTACTAGTAGGATGGATATGAAGAAAATATCAAAATATGCAATCTGTAGTAAATAGTACTAGGAAATGTAAATGGATGGATGCGAAGAAAATATCAAAATATGCTATCATTTGTGATATTATTTAGAATATTACTTAAAATAATTAGTATAGTATTTTTTTTAAAATGTAATGTATGTGAAATAAAAAATAGTTAAAAAATGTGTTAAGAGAGGATTAATGAAATATTATTTGGAGATTGTTGAGAAATGAAACCATCCAAACTACTACTGCTGCAGAATATTAGCATGGGAAGATAGTGGAGAAGATGATAGACATTAATGCTACAAGCAATAGGAAGATATTGGAGAAGATGATAGACGTTAACACAACAGATAACCACCACCACTATCACCACCACCTCAAAACAAAGGCTGTCTTAATACAAAAAAGTGAAATTTTTAGATAGATCAAAGTACTTGGTCTTATCACGCGTATTGTGATTTTTATTTATCTATATAATTTTTTTTTTTAAATTTTGAATTAATTTTTTTTACTTAGACTATGTAGCTAATTTCTTCATGCATTCTCTCTGTATACAAAAAAAATTTCAAAAAAAGCAGTCCAATCTTCAAAATAAATAGTAGTCCAGACTGCTACATTAACAAGTAGTAGTTAGTAGTAGTAATTGAGAACTAAGCTACTACAAACATAGACGTGGGAGATGCCTCTGCAAAAGTGATGTAAAGACGTAATCAATAGCAAACAAACTTTTCATTGGCTGAAAATGCCCACACGTTTCACCTATTGAATCTCTTGCATCATGACCACCATCATCAATACTCATCAATCATCATCTCATCTTTTTTATCCACTCTACCCACTTTTTCTGAATTTTCATATATCTCCTCCTACTGCTATTTAAATATGGAGTAATTTATTTACATAGTATGTAAAACTTTTTTTTTTTTTTTGGGTAGGGGTTCTGCTCTTGTGAGTTTCTTTATATTACATGGTTGTGGTATTCCTTCTTTTCAAATGTTATGATCACTATAGTTGTCATTTTGTGGTTGGCTACAGATGTTGTAAGAGTATCTAATCTGCATACAAACTCTTTAGCAGTGTCATTATCTAGTGGAGTTCTGTTTTTGGTTTGGATGAATATTTTGGCTGCAGGTTTATCTTCTGCCTTTGTATGTCATCAATGATAGATCTATGGGTAATAAATAAGCTTTTGCACTCAGTAAGCAACAATTTCAATTTTCACAGTTGATCCATCCATTTCATTCAAATCTATTCTTTCTAGGATGGTTACTTGTAAGGCGCATTCAGAAGAAAATGGGTACGTTCTTTTCTCTCATTTTGACGTAGAAGTACTAGTACTGGTTCATCACTTTATCTTGGATTTTGACAATTGTATTTGGACCTGTGTGCATTAAGCATCAACTTTTATCCCGCAGATATTTGGAAGAGGGGAAGTAATACTTTACTACTAATATCCGAGAGAATGAAAAGCTGAGAGATCAAGAGAAATAGATTTACTGAGGAAAGGTCATTAAAAGAGCAGGATTCTGCAGGATTTGATTCGACCACACAAATAACTTTTCTTCTGTAAAGTAAAATACGCTGTCAATGGAGTCAATTTGAGTGGGATGGAACATTAGATTGTATAATAACTTTCCCAAGAAACCAATGAATGAACAAATTATGGATCTTTAACCTCGACAGAGAGAGTTGAGATAATAGTAAACCTATTTCTGTGGACGGTTGGTGGGCTACGAACCTACGGGCCCTACGGATCTTTGACTTAAGGTAGAGTGGAGCGAGGACAGAAGCCCCTGTTATTGTTTTTATTCCCATTTTTCACAAGTAAAAGAAAAAATGTAAATTCCTAGCAAAAAAAAAAAAATGTAAATGCTAAAACTGATGAACTGGAGCAGGAGAATCTAAATTGGTATTGGGCCTTAGCCTAATATGTGTTCCCTTTGCAAAGTGCTTCCAGTATAGGCATATGTATGCTGTGTATGAAATCCTTCTTAACAGTGTTCGGCATCACTGGATTCAACTAATGTTTCACAATATCATGAAAATCCAATCATAAGATAAAATGAATAGGTAAAAGACTGATTTCAGTTGATAGAAATAAGAGATTTCAACTGTTGGAATGTCTATGAATATAATGACACAGATGCAAACTTCTTTCGTATAAATTCCCATACATTCCATAGGTGGTAACACCACCCTCAGGTACTAAGATGTGTATGCTTCCATGACCAAAATACAATACAACACACAGAAAATATGAAATGCTTAAATTTCTTTTTCTCAGTGACGTTTATTACTGTGTCTGCGAGGAACAACTACAAAATCTAACTTGTTGAACCTTGGATTGTTTGTAAAAGATGTTCAATTCTGTACTTCATCACAGGTTGTCCCGACTTTGTTTTCTTGAACATCTTCTCCTTTAAGGATTTTCTTTGGGCATCAGACTTCTGCCTTTCTTCCTTCTTTGCCTGAATAGAGGCTTCCCTCTCAACCCTCGCTTTCTCTTCCTCTTCACGCTTATTTTCATACAATTCTCTGAGACTCTGTGTGCTGTTCTTTTTGTTTTTCTTATTTTTGTGGTTAACTTTAGAAGCTTCCTCAGTTTCACCACTGTCCTGCAGTAACAATTGAAACTAGGTTATGAACCTAGACGGCTAATGTCCACCCAAAAACATGCAGAAGTCCATTTCAGTGTCGAACAAGAAGACTGATAACGAAATACATTCAGCTGTGATATGTCTAGTGCAGTCATTAGCCAAGAATTGACCTAAGGCCAATTTCAGGCTTCACCATCTTTGGAGGATTACACATTACCATAACACTAATAAAGAAGAAAGCAAGGAATGCAGCAAAGCAAAATCAAGTAGTACTCAAATTCAAACCTCCCACTGTCTCGTAGCCACATTGCTGGCTGCCTGCTGTTCTTGTTGCCTCAGCGACCTCTTATATTTGCTAACATATTTAGCATTCTTATAAAACTCCCTCTGCTTCTCTGGAAAACATAAGCAACAGAAACTTGTCACTATACAGAAGTCATACCCTATCAAACATACAATGACACTCAACGAGAGAAACAAAATCCAAGAGGCAATTATAACACTTCCCACATCAAATTTCAAATTTCCAAGCTAGTTTAGGATTTTTTTTTTTATTTTCAATGCTGCATTAAGCACAGAGCAATTGTATATTAAAAGAATCTACTAGGTAAGGGAAAATCTTAAAGAATATGACTAGCAATAAAGAACATCCACATTGTAGTGAAATGTCGCACCTTGTTCATAATAACTCATCAACTAACCACTCAACATTTCTACAAGATTTTCTTTTGATCATGGCGTTTTACCTAAAAATGAGTCCTGATTTGCAGCTTTCACATATACAAACAAGGCCAAAACCACCATATTTTGTTACCAATATGCAACAAACCAGCTTACATCACCTTCAATTATCTGTTTACCCGATTTTACCATAGTATCCTATCAATGCTTTGACAACATTCAACCATGATTCATCCCATAACACAACCAATCAAACAACAACAATTGTTAACCACTCAAAAATTAATTAAAAATTACAACAAAAAAAAAAAAAGACTTCGAGGAAATCCGGGAAAAAATATCAAAGCACACCCAAAAAAAAAAAAAAAACAAAACACATACTGACTAAGGAAGGATTATAGTCGTTGGTTCTGGATTTGGCATTGGCAAATGCTTGGAGGGAGAGGCCTCTCCCACCCAATCTCTTCATATTCTTTTTTTTCTTCTTCGAATATTGGCCCTTGAATTTATGGTGGTCTGCATTCTCGCGAACATCTTCGGGTCGTTGCTTGATCCTCCAGGTCCGGGGTTTTTCTTCATCCTTCGAAATTTGAGTTATTCTAAAAATTTATTTTTTTAATCAATGCTTCCTCTCTTGAGCTGTAGGAATTAGGGCTTTCTGCAATTCACAGTAAACCCTAATGTGAAGTTGGACGGGTTCGATCTGCTGCGCTGGGTGCATGAAATCAATTATTTTATTTCTTTTTGATGAAATGCACAATCTAGAACAGTCCTCTTTTGTACACGTCTCCATTGGGCTAATCAAACTGAGCCCACTACTTTCTTTTTTTAGTTACAGCATAGTATAAATAATTGGGCCCAATCTCAACGCTCCCCTTTACCCAAAATTTGAAATAGGAAGCTAACCCGTAAGTTTGGGGTTTAGTACACCAATTTTTTTTTTTATTTTTTTATTACAAGAGTCACTTTTTGGTTTTGTTCAAGTTAGCGCACTATAATTTGTAAACCTACGTTCCACTCCATTGTGGTTTGTGATTTTTTTATTTCAAAAGGATGAAATATTAAAAATTTAACGAATTTGTCAAAAAAGTTAAAAATACCCTTCATAGCCCAGGAACCGTTTCGAGGGAAATGATAGGTTGTATTTTATATTAAAATACATAATTAATCTTGATTAAAAATTTTAAATGACTAAATTAATATTTTTTAGTCTCCTAATGGTCAATTAACAAAAAATTTTATTTTGACCCAAACTACAAAACAATAGATTATAGATTTACAAATTATAAGAATAAATTTAAATATTAACCAAATCACAAAATTTCTTATAATTTACCTAATTTTTAATTGTGTTAAGTAAACTTTAATAAAAAGGAATAAGACTAGCTCATCAACTTTTGAAATTATTGGACATAGTTATTAAGAGCTTGAGGTTTTCTATAACACAATTGCTTATTACACTCTTTTTACACCTCATGTAACATTAGGACCTAGACTAGATTAATAACTTTTGAGAGTAAATAACGAATTTAAAATATTTAACTTTAAATTGTTAGTAATCCAGTTATCAAGGTATTATAAATAATATAATATTTCTTTTCACAATTATTGTGAGATGGGACATTACAATCACTTCTCCTTGAAGATGCAAAGCCCAAAGTCGCGACTCAATACCTCCGTTCCATCCGATGTGGGTCCAATACCACGTCACATACACGTGTAGTATGATTTAATACTATTGATCAAATCTCACCCTGTGTAGAAACCATACAAGATTCACTCTAATACATACCAAGTGTAACATCCCAAGCCTAGGCGGGACTAATAACTTTTGAACATAAACAACGGTTTTAAAATATTTAAATCAAATTGATAGTAATTTAGAACTCAGGGAGTTATAAAATAATATAATATCTCTTCCTAAAATTGATATGAGGGCATCACACTCTCTAATTCATTGACACTTGTCCATACTATATATTTCCAAAAGGAAAATATTTAGGTAGATTCGATTTTTAACCCAACCTGTAGACCATGTGGTCACATATGTTTTCATTAAATTTTAAAGAATCTTGCTTACATGATATTATAGATTCTCTAAAGTTTAATCCATATCACATCTACATTTACAAAGATGGCAAAAAACCGGGTCTACCTAAGTATTTGCCTTTCCAAAAAGCTTTAAAATCTTGCTGGGGACACGTGTAAATAAATTAAGAGTTGTAAAAAAAAGTATAACATGAAATTGTATAACAAAGAGTTCAAGCCATTATCAAGTATCTATTGAAAAATTCTACTGCAAAATTATTCTATAATATTTTTAAAATTTATATAATGCAATACAATATACTTTAATAAGTTATATTATTATATCAATTTTTCAAAATCAGCAAAATGATTTCTCAAATGGAATATAAAACTTTCCCATACTATTCGTTTGTAACTAAATATATAACCATCCCATCACAGTGAACCTTTAAATGTCCATCAAATCGTTAATTCATTAACCAGTTAAAAAAAACCGCTCCAACACACTTCCACTGGATTCTAGCTAGAATAAGCAAATAAGAGCTTTCTTTTGATCTCCTACTCCCACCGAGTCTAGAAGACGAGAAAATTGATGCTTCCAAGAATTCTGAGCAAAAAAATGTTCTCGATTATTCGCATATTTCCTTGAAGGAATTAAAAACCAAAAATAAATTCAACTTAACTACTCGATTAAATCTATATAAGTACTTTTGCTCAGCCTTCTACAATTCCTTTTCTTTCCCCTTTTCGCCAAATATCGATAATGGGATATTGGCATTTTTACGGTTACTCCTTAGCAGAAACGGTGTTTGAGGTTTCTTTTGATAATCTTTTTCATTCTTAATTTGTGAGATAATCTAAAAGAGGACCCTATAGTAACGTACCATCCAACCTTTTCATGCAACTTTGGTAAAGCAACCATCATTTTTGTATCCTATAGCTTCCCAAAATCGCGCACATACAAAGGATCAAGTTCGTTGTGGAAATGAAACTTTGTCACATTTTTACTTTCTATTTAACTCTTTATCCGAAATGAACTGTCAAATCATTCTTTTTAAACATAATTAAAATCTTAAAAAAATCTTGATATTTCATTAAAAAGTGGAATAGAGAATGAGGCAGAAAATACTTGAGCATTTTCTGATCAAAAGTCTATGTGGAACACTTACTTCTCATCTGAAAAGAAAGATAATTAATGCAAAGAGAATAGTAGAATTTCATTAGGAAATTATACAGAAAAAGACGACGGAAAAGAATTAATTGCATGGACAATCAGCCTCCATATGATGTAGTAACAGGATCCATCCAGGAATAATTAAAGGACACCCCTCCTTAATGTTGTACCACGCAAATCATATATCTTTGGATACCTTTTTCCATTTTAATGTAGCCGAGCCTTACGAGGTGGCCCTTGTTCATCGTAATCCTCGTCGTACGTTTTCGTCATCTTCATTTTCTTATTCTCCTATTTATGCTTGGCTTCTATTTATTAATCATCCCAATTAACAACTTTCATACTCTTACTTAAAAAAAAAAAAAGAAGCATTCGTATGCTTGCTCAGATCCTGCATCTTAATTTCTTGTCAGAAACTGTAATTAAGGGCCGTTTATGGCTTTTGGACATGCATTGCAATCGGCGAGTTGATTCTCCAGTGATCCATTAACTTGTATAACTGTCACCGTTACTTCTTTCACATCATAGGCTTCCGGAAGAACTAATGGCTTCTTGTTTTCTCTGTAATTTGCGTATAGTACCATTTGCATGATTCCAAATATGAACCCTAAGATGTTCGGAGTCTATTGTTCACAAAACAGAAAGAAATTGACATAAAAATTTAGATTGAGCATACAAAATCTTTAATGTTTCGTGAAATATTGATCCTCCCAAGTAGTTAATACTCACAGCAATGTAATAATCTTTGATCAGAAAACCGTAGAAGAACCACATAACCGCGCAAAGCGTGAGGAAGAAAGACAAGGAAAGTGGCATGAATTCAACGCTACTCGTTCTTATGACTTTCATCTGCATTATGTACATACATATCGAAGTTGTATTGTAATATTTTTTTTGAACAATAAAATCTGAAATTATTATAAATAGTAGTATTATTGAATAATGTTGTGCGTGGTGAGAAATGATAAGTACGTACCATAATGCTAAGAGGAGCAGCAAAAACACAGACTGAGAAGACAGAGCAAATCCATCCCACTATTGAAACTCGCTGATGCCCTTGCGAGAGAAGGAACGTCGAAGCCACGATTATTGCGTAAGCCACAATGTTGAATAGGATCAGCAGCTTTGTGGTGTATATCTGCATGTATATATCATATATACTTAAATAAATTTGATATTACTGTATATAAATGTATGTATGGTTGTCGCTTGATCAGCAGAGAGACCGGAGAGAGCACAACATGCACCTTGGCCTCTCTTGTTGCATATATCACGAAAAGTGTGAGATAAATGGTCTCTATGGCGCAGCCAACACTGTTTATGGTTACAAGGATGATCACATTCTTTTTTAGATGAGCATAATAGAGATACAACATGGCACTGAAAGATAGCGCAACCGAGTAGGGTATCGATTGGAATCCTTCAGTTGATTTCTTCTTGTATATCCGGTAAAACGTTGGCCTGAAAACCAAAATTTTTTATTTGATTAGTATTCTTACGAACACTGATACAAAGATTTAATCACAAACTGTACACAAAGCTAGTTACCTAGTAACTTACATTGGTGCCAAGTAAACCAAGAAAGACACCATGTTTCCTGAGAAAGTAAGTAAAATTAATTGGAAAAGACAAGAAAGGATCAGAATACATACATATATATATAGAGAGATGGAGATTAATTAATTAGGAGATATGATACCAAGAATGCCAAAGGCACAAGCAAGATGGGCAGCAGAGAAGGTAGCCATTAATTCTTGGAGTGAAATTCAAGTTGTTTGGGCACCAGCAATTGCAGCTTGGTGGTGAAATGAAATGGAAGTACTTGTCTGATGATCACTTAATTGGCTATATATATATATATATATATATATATAGCGGAAGAGTGTTGTTCCTGAGATTCTTCAAGAAGGCTTGTTCCGGAAAATTGGCTACTTAGGAGCTGCTGACTAGGCATCAGGTCAAAAAATGTGACTGCTGAGGTGTGAATTACGTCAGTTGATTGGTTGAACCAAAAAATAAATAAATCAAATGAATGGGCTAAGCCGTCAAGCCATCATATCTCTGTTTGTTTTTACTTTTTACCTCAAAAGGGTTAGTCTATAGTTCCTAGATTCATTGATCCTACAGGCCATTTTAGTCTTGTATGCTTTTTAACTAATGGTAATATATACATGCTTCAAAGTTCAATTCACTCTCCCTCAATAATGTACATTTACGGTATTCCTCTTTAAAATAACCCAAATTTTGGCATGATCATATATGTTTTCAGTTTTTATATGTGCTGTATAAGAAACCAAAAAAGACGTATTTCTTAAAAGGACTAGCAATTTGTGATCATGTTTTCTAGGAGCCCTTGGTGGTGCAATTAATTATACTGTACCATATAGTAATTTTGGGAGACCAAAAAGAGACTATTTCTTGATAATCTATACATACAAAGACTCTGCATCCTTGTATTTTTTATGCATGGTTGGTAAAAGTATGGGAAATTGTTACATGTACTGGGTTTATAATATGGTGTCATAAAAGAAAATTTTTATATGGATCAAGTCTTTTGTATAGTACTATGGATCTCTTGATTTATATACCTCCACATCACTCCATTAGAGTGACGTGGAATAATGTGAATGTATAGTGCCATGGACCCCTTTGTCCATATACCTCCACATCACTTTATTAGAGTGAAGTGGGATAATGTGAAGTGATATGGAGGCTTATAAATTAAGGGTTCTATTGCACTATGTCATGAATCGGATCTATATAAGAATTTTTGTGTTATGAATCTCTTGGTCAAGAAAAAAACGCATGACTCAATTGCATTAAGAGATTTATGTAAAAATTTTCCATAAAAGTATAATATCATTGGCAGAACTGACAAGAATTTCACTGATCATGCCAGGATCGATCACCCTATTTAACTTCAGAATTCGAAGTCATCGTGCAAAGAAGTTATGCAAATTTTCTTTATAAGCTGAATTACTATTCGAGAAAAGGTTGAGTTTTGTATATCCTCTTTCTATTTCTTGGATATTACCACTCTACCTAATTTTACTACTACTACATATACATATACCATTTTGTCTCGGATTCTTATATCTCATTTTTTTAGATATTTTTCAAGTATACTATAGTTAACAAATATTCATTATATTAAAATACACGTGACGATCAATGCAAAAAGTATAACACGAGATTTATACATAAAGATAGAAAATTTCGTAGCACTTTATGCTATTACGGTTGAGTGAGGAGCTTGCTTATTTTCACGGCTTAGTCAAGCCACTTCGGTTACGTGAAGCTAATAACAGTAGTGTCTGTTTTTTTATTTTTTATTTTTTAAAAATAATAATAATAATGGCAAACTAAAGGCAAATGGACAAATGAGTGTGCACTTTCAGAGGATGGAGGGGATTGTACTTAGTTTGCACTTAGCACGTGAAACTACTGATCATCCGTTACGTATTTACCGTTTCTTTGAACGGCCGGACTCCACTTGTACTGTGCATAAGTAATTAGTATTAAACGGACTGCACTCGTTGAGATTTTAGTTAATCAATCGGTTTCTTGATCTATTATTTTCTGCAAATTTGCTCATTATTTTCAAATCTTCCATCATTACTGTTATAGAGTGTTTTCCTGAGAAGGGAAATAGGATACAATGATGTGCACCATAGAGATATTTATTTCCCACAGAGAGTTCATCATATTCTTTATGTATCCAATGATATTTATGCCGACCAATAATTCATGCAAATTGGGAGATACACTTTTTAATTTGGTTTGAGTCTTTTCAAGACACCTAAGTAATCAATTGTATAATGCTAATCACTAGTTTATCTTGATAACGGTTAATGAATGTTCTGTCTCACTACTTATACTAATTTTCTATTTCATCATCTAGATGAATAATTAATTATACTCACGTAAATACTATTATGGCAGATGACACATATCAAACATATAAACTGTCAAATAGAAGATTGATACAAAAAAATAAGATAGAAGATCATATGTCCTTGATAGCCCTTTTTGAATTTTATCCAATTAATTAATTGTATACAACTTAATAATTACAAGCATTTTGCTAAAGATGTAAACGTATACTATACCGATATTAGGAATAAAGGGGATGTTTGCAAGCACTAAGAATATTTCCAAATTTAGTAGTTTGGCCTCATAAAGATATTTCCATGCTGGCTAAGATGCAAAAGAAGAGCTTCATCCAAAGTTATTTTCATCCCAGAAATAGGAATTAATCATCCATAATCATAATTAATGTCTTGTGTGGATAGAATGTTGTGTAGAATGCTTGAAACTTCTACTAACTAATGACAACAATGTGTTAATTAATGTGTGATATTTTCTGATGTCACTTCAATGATAGGATAAAAGTGTAGTATACTAAACTACGTAAGTACACAATCTTTCTTTGTGACTTGTTAAGATACACTAGCAGTTTAATTGGATTTCCATCTCAAAGGTTTTTTTTTTTCCTTGGCATTTTAAGGTGACTTTTTGTTGCCTTTGTCTTGTGTTAGATCGATATCTTTAGTCAATCAGTTAAGGTGGTGACCTGTTTTGCATTATTAATGCTCGCTTTAATTTGGTCATATTTCTTTTTTGTGAAAGTGAAACTGCTTGATGCAAAGAAATAAATATATATGACATTCTGATACTAAGTCGATGCATGGAAAGCATGGTTACAAACTGCTTTTGCTCTCTTCCCAAGAGCGAAAGCTCGTCTCGTACATAGTTTGATTTCTGGTCTGTGGGCTCTAACATTTCCTTGTATATGTAGCTAGGATCCATACATATTTTCCGGCATTATGTCTATTTATTGTATTTTTTGGTATTATATTTATATAATATTATGTGATAGAATAACATGCACTTTTCAAGCTAATTTAATATTATCTTATATAACAAATACAAATATATATGTATTCTATCATATAATGTAACATGAGTGTAACAAAATATCCAATCAGATTACCTTCATTTTTTGGTGCAGAGCGGGGCAGAACAGGCGGATTAGTGGATGGACGGGTATTTTTGCCCACCCCTAATTACAATCAGATTTATCTATATATATATATGGCTAATTGACTTGTTCTGAATTCTGAACTATTATAACATTCCACAATCTGAACTAGTAAGGCTAAAATACATTCCAAAATTTGGCTTTAAACAATATTAGTAAAATCATCGAGACAAAAGGAGGTAATGTAGCCTTGAAACTGAAGCATTATATCAAGTTTGCGTAAAACTAGCAGATGTGAAGCTGATGAGATGGTTTCTGGTATAGCAGCAGTCCAGTGTCCATCTCATCATCAAACACACCTCAACGATCCATCTTCGCAAAACGCCCCCTAATTCTTGTCCTACTTTCTGCACGAACTTTCCTCGTTTCGTACCTGATGTGCTTGGAATCATACCTGCTAGTTTTAAAAGATCTTAGGCATAACTTGCAGAGTAAACAGAGGTATATCCATGTGATGCATCTAACAAATGCCAAAGGCTTGACAGTATTGAAGAGACAAAACCTCAACTTCGACTTATAACATACAACTATAGTACCATACGCATATAAGTAGGTCAATAACGGCTAAAATTCTAACAAAATACAATACAATGCATCAATTTGTAGCTGCATTTTGTCGTATGCATTTCAAATGAATAATCTATATTCTTCAAAAGGAGTTCACTGACTCATGTGGTACTAAAGAGCTTCAATGTGAATCCAACTTTTAGCATCATGTCATTTCTGAGGGTAATATGTATTAACAGAAAGTTTCATTTGGTTCGAAATATTAAGCTTTCCAAAACTTGTGAAATAGAGATTTCATATATCACTAAAAAGGATTTTCAAGAAAAAATAGCACAAATGTCTCTTACTAGAGACATGGAAACACAGCTATAATATCAAGAGATAAGGAAGTACCTCCTAGTTTTCTTCTTCTCCTTATACCGTGAAATTGCACAGTCTCTCTGCTGGCTGTTTAACTGACGAATATAAAGTTTAGGAAGAATTTGGAAGGTCTCAGTTTCAGGAGGATACAATTGCTCTTCGTTACTGTCATTTGTGGGGGCTGGACTCTCACCAATACCTGAATCTTTGTCAGGAACTATATGGTTCATCTCGATATTGTCACCTAAAAAGGTAGAAATGTCTTGATCTTCATCCTCAACTTTATCGCTGCCCCATTGAAATGCACTCTCCTGCAGGTGGCCAACACAATCACTCGCTTTTCTTGGTTTCTTTTTTATTTTTTGATCTTTCTTTTACCTTCTCTTTGGGGAGGATCATTCAGGAAATGGTAACATATATGGTAGATGATAGGTTGAGAATATGTTTCAAATATAAACAATACCAACCATAGCAGAGTTAGAGAGAATTTCAACAACGTGAAGTATACCAAGGCCCATTTTGTTGTTTGAAGATGAAAAATGTTTAAATAGAAGTTCAGTTATCCTGTAAACTTACCTGAATGTGATGTTGGATGCCAATAGATGATCACATTTTTTGTTATGTAAATGATCCAGTCTTGGGTAAAAAGAAAATACTTCAAGGGAAATGATCATGATTCCACTGTAGTTAAGATGGCAGCTCTAAATTTAAATAGAGCATTCAAATTGTTATTGCTTTATTGAAGTTAAGATAGCTTAACATCTCCTAGGATGGATGCTCTATTTACTCATGCTATGCAGATGAACTAATTCCAAAACACCAAATGTATACGAAGCTAACATTGATCAAACAAATCAGTTTATGAGTAACTACTAAATACTACATAGTAATGTAAAAGAACAATCACCTCATATGAAGAACCAACTATTGGCTCTGCATTGTGACTGTGGCTTTCAACTTTCTGCCCAAAGTGGAGTTCTTGCTCAGTTACCAAGGATTGAAATCCAATAAGGGGTTCAACATCCGCTTAAGCTCCAAAATTGAAGTTAGGTTCTAATTTTGACATTTCGCGAAGCTGGAAAAGTATTTCTTCCTTGTGTTGTCCAAATGTAGAATTTCGATTCTAGTTCAAAACAAAAGGCTCAAGTTATTAGGAATTGCCATGAGATAAGCCTTCTTCTATAGACAGTCCAAGCACACACCTCTCATATTTCAAGATTCAATACAAAGAACAAAAGGTTTGGGAGACTGCAATTGCAACCACAATTATGATCAAACATTCAATTGAAAAAATATATATATATATATCAGCTGATTGACATGAATCCTGTAGTAGCTCAAGGTTTTCACAAATTTGTTTAACTAGGAGTTACTTAAATCAATGCGGTGCATTGTCCCTTGACATTTTTGAGAAATATGTACGAAGCCAAGATAGAAGAAAACAAAGAACACATTGAGTAAGTTGTGTTGTCAGTATTACAACAGAAGGATCTCATTATTGTTTAATCACCCAATGATTCAGGATATTCACTCTTATAGATTGCAGATTGAGTAGCAAAGAATTTTTTATCACGGGTGGTATGACAGACAATTAACAACTAAATACTAGCAAGAACAAAGTGAGGTAATTAATAGCAAGATACCTTAGGCAGAGGAGGAACCCCCATAGCCTGTAAATTACGCCCAGAAGAAGTATCATTAGACATAATCAAATCATCAAGACTGACAATCGAAGGCGTCTCCCAAACCAACAAATCCGAAAACCCATAAACATTTTCATCATCATTAAAATCATGATTAATATGATCACTACTAGGAGTATTATGTTCCTTAACATCAGCAGAACCCGCATGAGAAAACGAAAGGGATTTCTTGCCTATTTCTTCAAACCCAAGAATCCCCAACAATTCGCTCACAGAAGGGCAGCCACAGAATCCCTCAAGAGGCCTGCGATCATGTACAGCCGGCACCAAACCGTAGGAGGAGTGGCTCTCCCAATCGCAGTTCTGGCAGAGAACTGAGGTGTCAGTTGAGCAGTAAAAATGGTAGCCGACGTGGAATCACATCCGTCACAGAGAAGCCATCGAGTGTGCTTGGTGAATAGCTGATTAGTAGAGTGGACTTCACGGTCACATGCGAAGCAGAGCTTGGCAGAGTCAGCTCTGCAGTAGAGAAGAGCCGTTGAATCTCCACAGAAGTCACACAGCCGCCCTCCAGTTCCACCCTCATCAGCAGTTTCTGAATCCGGCTTTTGGCGGTTCATAATCATCTCATGCACTTTTTTTTTTCTTCTATTATTAGTATTATTCAATTCTTGAATGTGGTAAATAAAGGGTGATGGACGCAGTACAGACTATAGCTTGCTGAAGAAGATTGTAGCTAATCTAGACTCTGACCATTCTTATTCCACAGCAGCACGCGAGGAAGTAAAAGACAGCCTCCTTTGTCAAAGTCTTGAAATAGAATTAACTTGAACTTTAATTGGGAGGCTCTGCCTTTGAATTATTTATTTATTTATTTATTTATTTATTTATTTATTTATAAGATTATTTATTTTAATAAAGAAATAGATGTGTATTATCGAGAATGTTATTTGCTTGTAGCCGGGTGATAATAATTTGATTTAATGGAACAAATTAATTTAATTAAATAATTTAATTTTTGATAGTTCGGATAAATTGAATAAAAATCAAATAAGAATATTGGTTATATAATTTTGATTTCCTTATTGTAAATTAATAATGGAATAATAAATTTTTAATTTTATTAGTTTGAACTTTTAGTTTTTTTATTTATAAGGTCTGAGACGAGCAAGAGAGTACTTGATATCAACTTTGTATGTAATTTTATATTTTCATTCATTCAACACATTGACATTTTTTTTAATATTTTAGTTTTCAGATTTTAGTTTTTTAATTTTGTATTTAATTCTAGACTTAATTTTTAATTAGCTAGTAGTTTCTGTTAATCAGATAAACCGAAATCTAAAACGAAAAGGTTTGGTTAACTAACCTATTGGAAAAAAAATAGTTTGAATTTAGTTTTGAATTTCATTACATCAAAAATCAACATAACCAAAAATTTTAATTGATTACTAAAAATTGGCTAGTGAACACCCTTAATTATAACAACTTGTTAAAATGTGATATTTGTGAGAAAAAATATGATTGAAAAATGTGTTTAAATAATAATTACAAAATATTTTTAAAAAATTAATAAATACTGTTTAAACTGTCAATGACAGAAACTTTCTTTTCATATAAAAATAGTACTCAAGTTTTTATCTTTCGGTTTCTTTTCTTTTTTTCTTTTCATGTCCAATAAAATCCAATTTCTTTTAACACTGTCAGATTTTTTATTCATTAAAAAATCCAACAGTAAATAAAAGAGGAATTGAGGGCTGGATACCAAATAAAAATAAGGGAAAATCGCCAAAATAGTCCCTCAACTTTTTTACTTTAGCCAAAATAGTCCCTCAACTTTTTTTGTAGCCAGAATAGTCCCTCAACTTTTTTTGTAGCCAGAATAGTCCTTTAACTTTTATTTTTTAGCCTAGAATAGTCCTTTAGTGATGACCGGTTATGAATTAAGGACCATCCCTTATTTATCAGAATCCCTCATCGACGCGGCCATTAAGTAGAATTGATCAATTCAAACCGAAAAAAAATGGCGACATCACTCTCATGTTTCACAGAGTCAAGGTGGCGCTTTAAATAAAATCCTTTTTTTGTTCACATAAAGGCCCCATTGCCCCAAACCCCATTCATATATAGTACTAAGTATGTATTTGGTTTATAATCAGAAATTACAACTCGAAATCGAAATTATAAATTTTATTATTGATATAAGTTTATATTATTTTTTTTTATTTATTTATTTGTGAATTAGAGAAATAGATTTTATTATATTAATGAATTACTCAATTTGAACTTCACAGTGATAAGTAGAGTTAAAATCTAGATGTTTTTAACACTTTCATTCTCATAAAATAATTCTTATAATATTCAATCAAATAATATTTTTTAATATCATTAACTTTAATTCTAATTCTCCCTCTCATACTCATAAACCAAACACCTCCTAACTCTATTTTTTCTGTGAAAGCGGCCCACCCCAAATACTAGCTCCTGAGCCTGGATTCATCCCTGGGTTAACATGAAGTTAAAAAGTTCATTTATGAAATTAAGAGGTTTGGACTATGTTTTTTGATACGAAATCCACCCAAAAAAAAGCTCGCAAGTCGAAATTAAACACCCACGCCACGTACTCACGCAAATACACAATACATATATATACAAAAGCGTGGGTGTTTAATTATATATATATATATATAGCAGTTTTTTGCGTAACTGTTATCTTTTATTAGTATATATCAATTAAAAAATTTATTTGTATTAATTTTATAAAAAAAATAATTTAAAACAATTAAATTATCTTTTTATATTAATATTTAAATTATATAATTGTTTCTTTATTAATATAATACTAAAATACAAAATTAAAGATCTATATTATTTAATACTTTTTTAATTTTTTAAAATGATAGATAATCTAATACAAGATAAATTATTTAGAGTAACAATTATTTTAAAATAAAAGAGTCTTTTTTACTAATATTTTAGCTGTCTCCCTAGTGTCCACAGAGTTTTTTCAAAAAAAAAAACTAGAAAGGCGGGGCATTTGCCAGTTTCGGCATTTTCCTCTTAGATTTGATTCAATTAAATAAGGAAATTTGTAGAAAATAACGAGAAAGGTGAGGCATCATTGTTGTCGTCGTGATCCCACTAATCAGGATTGTTAACCTTAATACAATGTATGCTGTGGCGTGAATATGATACACATCTGTAGCAGGCTGTAGCTGTAATCTCGGTCTCACCGATTCTGACTGTCGAATTGCTAGGCTTGCTACTAGGGCTGTTGTTGGTGGGAGGGTAAATTTTTAATAGATCAAATTTATGAGAAATTTTTTTTTAAATGGATTCGATTTATAATAAGTAGGATAAATTTTTTAATTTATATTTATTCACATTATTTTAAAAAATATTATTTTTAATTAATTATAATGATGTAAATAAATATAAATGAAAAGATTTATCCCACTCATAAAGAATCGAATTCATATAAAATTTTTATTGATAAAAAATTTTCAAATACACACGTCTGAGATTCGTCCGCATTTGTCCGATGTATAGTGCCTACATTGAGCCACCTTTTGGTAAGAGGAAATTAAAAAAAAAAAAAAAAAGAATCGGTAAGCTACCTTATAACATTTTGCGAATTTTCCTAAATTGTCCGTAAGTTGGCAAGTGTTGTTGCATATTATGTACTTGAAACATAATTAACCCTTTTCTTGTTATGTGTTATGTAAACTAAATTTGCTTTATTGACACTAATGATTTAAACAGCGGTTGGATCGCACTTGTTCCAGTCCAAAAAGATTTTGACAAACTCGTTGTTGGGATACTAAAAATCTCTCTCTAATGTATACCTGTGATTTCTATTATAATGTTGGCCTATACTAGGATTTATTTTGGCTTGCGGGAAAAATCAAAAATTTTGAAAAAAATTCGTCTTGACATCATAGTTCTGAGAAATTTTTTTTTGAATTTGGAAGTAATCGAGCATTAAAATTTTAATGAATCAGTGTTTGCAGGAAAAAGGATGGCCAAAATGGAATTGGATGCATAATCAGTAATTAAAACCAATAAGTATCTCAAATCCCCTTTCACAGACATCACTTTTTTCTTGTTTTAGGTCTTGCAATACTATTTCATTCCAACATCTATTAAATCAGACTCCTGGACACAGTATGAGGCAACCTAGATTATGTTTAACGTTTAGTGTTGTATTTAGGTGAGGTGGGAATTAATTTGATATTGAAAGCCATATGTTGGGCGGATTTGTACATAATCACATACCCAGCCTTTCTCCATGGTGAAGAGTATTCTTGAACAAGATGGATAATTACTTTTTACCTTTCCATCTCAAATGTTGAAACATGCGGCCCGACATTTTCCCGGGTCAAATTTTATTTGGACCATCTAAGTCTAACATCCCACAGTTGGTATGATCCATAGAAGTATCTATCTTTTTCCTGCTTCAGTGGAACATGACTACTCAAGAAAATTGAAGTAGAAAACCATATATATATATATATATATATGAAATTCTACGGTTCATTTTTAAAGAATCATTTTTTTGTACTTTAAATGTTTGTACAGTACAATACTATGTATTTAAAAATCTTGTACTGTACAAATTTTTAAAATCGAATATATATATATATATATATATATATATATATATATATATATATATATATATATATATATATATATATATATATTAAAAATATATATATATATATACTAGAAATGTTCGTTGTGCTACGCAAGACTTGTGCCCATCAAAGAGTTGCTATGTCATGGGTTAAGCAATAGAGTTTCCATTACTTAATTTTTTTTTTTTGTTGAGTAAAGTTTGATATAAAAGTTAAAAACGAAGAAAGGATAGACCATTTTCTTCAATAATTAGACATGATTCAAGGGCAAAAAAATGTCAATTACAAGTACTTAGGTGTCACTATAAGAACATTTAAGGACAAAAAATGAAATGTCAACTGAACCCAATGATCCATGAAATCAAATATGTTCGGCTGAAAATTGTACAATTACCAGAATGATTCTTTGACAAGATTAAATTGTATAGGATGATTCAGAAAGTACTCAACTTGTCTAATAACAACAGTAATGTTATTAAGCTTTTCGTCTGTCAATGAAAAAGGTATAGAGGGAGCTTAACTTGGCCAATAGAGAAAATAGGAAGGAAATGGAACAAATGAAGTAACAAAGATGTCTTTGTCTCTCTATCACCCCGTCAACATATTGCATCTCTTAATGCATTTTGTAAGGCTGGTTCCGAACGATATAATTTTGCAGCATCAAAGTGTTTGTATTCCACCTATGTACAACAGTACAAGTACAATATCATTTAATTTATTGGTCATTAACAAGTTAAAAGATTTCAAGTATTATTGCATTAAGTAATTTTTGTGACTTGTACACTGAGTTCCATTAGGACAGCTAGTTGAGCAGCCTCTCCATCATTTTCAAAGGAACAAGTGCCCAAACTAGGTGTAGGAATCCGTCATATTCAATCTCACCTGCCTCACATTTCTCATATTATCTTTAGCAATTTAATTAAATGGTGTCCTTCTCTCTGTGTAATACTTGTAATACTTCCTTTTGTACAGTGCATGAAGTTGCTTCTTCTTCTCCCATAAATTTATATACAGGAGTTATACATAAAAGTCAAACCTTAATATATAGTATTCCTAAATTAAAACAATGAAGCAACTAAGACTTTAAAAGAAAATTAGGTTGTAATTTTCTTATAAAGAGTGATAATTACTGAATTGAGAGGGATTAGATGGTGAAATTAAAATCAAAGTGAAAACCGTCATTGCTTGAGAAATAATTAGAGCAGACCACCAAAGTAAAACTTACTTGCTCAAAGTCTAAAAGAATCAGCAAAGTAAAAAAATTTATTGTTACTCTTTAGTATGGTGTAAATTAGAAGATCCTACTGTCATTTCTTTCTTCTAATTTCTAGCTTACTCTCTAATAAAAATTTTGAAAGGTGAATTGGCTAGCACTGTCTTCTTTGGATTTGTAAGTTTCTCATGATTTTCATATAAACATTTTAACAAACAACTGGTGGGCACTGAAATCACATTTTTCCTTACCAAAATATGATTCACATCCAAGTAAAAATCTTCATCTATCTCAAAATCCAGTCATCAACAAAACAAAACAAAAAAAAGGGATTAGTGTTCTCGCCCAAAAGAAAGAAAAGTTCATAAACTAACATGAACCAATTCCTACAAAATAAATTCAATAACACATACAGAATTTATTATCAAAAAAAAAAAAAAGTGAAGAAAGAAGAGAGTATAAGAACCTTATGGTGCTACTTTGGTGAAAATTTTCCGTGACTGGTAATTTCCCCAGTAATATTGCTCGTCTTCCATAAATTACTCTATTATGTGTATACGGTTGCGTTTCTGTGAGAGAAAGATGATGGCTTTGTGGGATGAGATATAGAGAATTGTAAGGGTCAAAAAATTACTTATAAGTATCGAAGTTGTAACAATTCATTAATAACCGAGGTAAAAAGGGAGTATAACCATCTCAGTCTCTATAGCTTCGTGGGAGCATAGTAACATGAAAGGCCACACATAAAACACAAATCGAAATCCTCACTTGCAAAGATAGCCACGTGTTAGCATCTCAAACAGCTACAGTTAGTCCTCTTGTTTTCTTATATACTATCTATCTATGTATATATATATGTGGTAGATTTGGCATCCATTGTGTTGAATATAACATCATGGTCTCAAATCTCGAAATGCAAATGTAACTGTTGTTAACTTGGTTTTTTACCCATTTTTTGCTGGTATGCAATTCCATTTAGAATCTTTTAGAAAGGATTCAACAAATGCTTACATCAATAAAATGGTTAAAGGAAAAAGTGACAAAAATCAATAAAATGAATTACAAAGAATATCTCCAACAAACGGTGATGGAAAGAAGCACAAATTAGGGAAGCATGCAATTATAACACAAGCTTTTCTACCAAGTTGGAAATGGACATCGATTTTGTAACACCCCGCCACAAAAAAAAAAAAAAATGAACATGGTCATTGATGATTCTCCCCCGTTGTTATCATGCGGGTATTATACGAATTACAGTGCCTGCACTTGTGACCAATTATGTGAAAAAATGCTTTACTAGTATTGTTGCAGTCATTACAGAGGATTGGGACCTGCAAAGTCGATGAATAACCCAGTCATTCAAGAGAAATTCAAGTTGGTCAATCACAATCCTATAGTAAAAAGTAAGGCATCACCAAAGAGCTGAACATGAAATACTGTGAATAATGGCAGGGAAATACGAATATGAACCTCAGCGATGATATCTGAAAAAAAAAAACCCAAACTGCTTTTGGACAAGGAAATCCTTCACTGTAGGATAATTTCAGAAGTTTCAGACCCGTCATAATAAAACTTTCCCCATGCCCCAACTAAAAGACTAAAAGCAATTCCACATGAACCACCAGTTCTCATGGTGGAAAATTCCACAATATCTTTATCAGGTATATTTCAAAAATATGCCTTGTGAGGGGTGCCGCAAGTAGAACTATGGACAAGAAGTAAAAAGAAAAAGAAAATAGGAAAAGTTCAAGTTCAACTTACTTCATAACGGTATTCCTCTGGCATTGCTGTAGCTTCAATCTGTCCCATAAAGAACGACCACCAATGTAAGACCAGGAAAACACTTTAATCAACAGGAAGTTATAAAACTCTACATGCATAAATGGCATAAAACTAGTGCAGGCATGCACGGCCAGCCACTTACATGGTGTATCTGTGCATATGTGATTTCAGCAACCAACACTAAAATCAAATGAAATTCTCCCACTATATAAAGGTATCTATTTTAAATGTAAAAACATGCCACATGCCACAATCAGCAGCATGTGCATTTTCAGTGCCATTCCAGCTTTCGAAGAATGGACTGCTGTATTAGGCAGGAAGAACAACGAGGCCAAGGTCAATGGCAGTTATTGGTAAGCATTTCCCCACAGTCAAGTTCAGAAAACCACCATAACTGACGAGGGGGAGTATATTTCTGGACCAATATACTTTTATGTCAACATGGGAAACTGTCGCATAATAAACAGGTGGTTCATCCAATGGTAATATCAGCTAAATTTAGCAAAAAATGCAATTGAGAAATTGGGCTCTGAAAGATGAAAAACCACTCAGGACACAATATATAACATGTATAATGGATAGGACAACTAGGACAGCGATTTCCAAGTGCACCTATTTAAGATACAATGATATATAGTTATGCCAATATAAAATGCATTGCGGCCCAAATTTGTACTGGTCATGT
This sequence comes from Cinchona pubescens, assembly GCA_025175665.1. Lineage (NCBI taxonomy): Eukaryota > Viridiplantae > Streptophyta > Magnoliopsida > Gentianales > Rubiaceae > Cinchona > Cinchona pubescens. The sequence continues at coordinate 1,016,595 of JANKKI010000192.1, read as the reverse complement.
TTTGGACACAATTCGTGCTCTTGAATGTTTCGTTCCTACTATTCAACTGAAGACAAAACTCTATCTTATTTCTTTACAAGTAACTAATCCACAAAAAATCCTCCCAAAAAGAGAACACAAACACCATAGCTGAGCTTAGATACAAAAATGATCAAGAGGCAAGGAGAACATAATATCATACTTCCTGATCTAATCTTTCCCAGGTTCTGGACATGTTGAAAACCGACTTTGAGCAGATTGGACATTTATACCTACAAGATGAGTGCAACAGTAGATGGTATTAAGTGGTGAAGTATTATAGTGCAGAGACTGGAAAAGGCAAAAGACAAAAAGAGCACAAACAGCCACTGGTTGGTTGATTCAAATAGAAGAAATGGAAAGACAAACTGGACTTTACTGGTTTTGGCGGATCATCTCTGAACAGCAATCCATATGCATTGTATGCCCGCATTTATACACCATGACTGTTGTGCCTTTTACCGAATCAAAAAGAAACTAGCAACAATCCATAACAGTTAGATTATTCAAAAAACAAAGATCAGAACTATAAATAAAGGAGATACGGTCCAGATTCAAACCTCATAACAGATGGGACAGTGATTCTTCATTGAATTCTCCACACATGAGTGATTATCATGCAAATCAATTGTATAGCAAGATCCTGTGCTTTCAAACATCATAAATATTGTTGCAAGTATCTAAAAGAAAAAAAATTTGCTCAAAGGGTGATAAGGCTTTGTGCTGCTGCCTCTGTGGGAAAAATTTTCAAGTTTATGGAAATGAACGTAGGGTAAGAATACTAGTATACTTATCAAACACTACTACACACTATACTGTTATCTAACATAATGTAAGAAAAATCTCTCTTTTCCCTTTATCTCCTTTTCTGGGGGAAATGATCCATGATGCTTTCATGATAGTCAGGTAAGGTAACTAGACATTTTCCAAAAGGGTCTAGTTAAAAAAAAATGACGGGAAGACAACTGGTATGGATTATTCACTAATTATTCTTCCACACCTTAGAAAATAAATTGTATAATGTCGGGAATCCATTCAAACAACAGCCTTAAGGGATAAATTAGCATAAAACTTCTTGTAAACATAATAAAAATTAAATGAAAGTGAATGGCTACATACCACACTTGGGGCAGTGAAAGAAGTTTTCCCGACCCCCAACCCTGCATGGCCATAATTTGCACAAAACACAACAAATATAAGAATCTTTTTTTTCTTTCATTGAAATAGAGATTAAGTACAGTACTATACAGGTTGTGAATCAATAGTCAGGTTCTCCAACTCAGTTACCTACAGATCCCACATTCATGACAGTGAAACTGCTTCTTTATGGTCTGCAACCAAAAGAAGAGACAACAATACCATTGAACAACTTATGTCATTTACATATATCATGCATTTTGACTAAATATCACTTTATAATTAAAAGACTAGAAAAGTGAAATAGCATATTACATCATCATCTCATAGAATTTGCAAATTTCGCAGAAATATTCTCCAAATTTAACACCACAATTGGAACAAAGCCCGGAGACCTATGTAACAGGGGTGTAAGAAAACAAAATAAAGGAGTAATTCGTCAAATTTAATAATAATAAAAAACAGGTATTCGCAATTTCATGATGTTCTATCCGGGAGATATTAGAATCTCAAACCTCTTGCTCGGTATAGCATACTGCACAGATAACCTGCAAGAAGCAATCAATTGAAACAAGAATTATTTAAAAAAAAAAAAAACAATAACGGGCAAAGTCCACAAAAGGGAGAGAGGAAGTACTTGCTTCACATCTTACCGAACAAGCTCATGGCGGTCTTTGGGATTGCTCAGAGTGCTCTGTGGAAAGTTACCAACAGTCAAAAACACCCGCACAATTTATAATTAACCCATAAAAAATGACAAAAAAAAATTATAATAATACAAATACTGACTAGTCGAGGAGCAGGAGAAAGATCTTACAGTGGCCTCGTTGTGACAGTGACGGCAAGTGAAAACCTGATTACAACAAGGGGTTCGGAGTTTGCACCGTCTCCGATAATGGTCGCATCTATCCACAGACACCAAATAAAATAGAAGACAATAAGCGCAGGAAAAAAGAAAAAGAAAACTAACCCGTAAAGCATTTTTCCATAATCTTCTGTTTTGGGCTCGTCGGTAATGTTGTCGCCGTCACCGGCAGCTTCTTGGTTTTCTTGAGGTTGGTCGACAAGGGTAGTTTTGGTATTGTCTTCTTCCAAATTCATGGATTGAGAGGTAATTTGATTTGGGAAATCTTCTTGTTTCTATGAGGAGGTTTAGTGTGAGGGTCCAGAGAGAGTGTAATTAACGTTAAGTTTGGGAGTTCATGAAAAAAGAGAAAATAAGGAAAAAATTTAATAGAATGAAAGGAAAGTTTAGTTTAGATTTAGATTTTGGAAAGAAAATTTTATTAATATTAATATTTTATTAAAATATTTTTATATTATTTTTAACACAAAAATAAATAAAATATATCATAATTAATTATAAGGTAACTTAATTTTTTTAATTTCTTCTCATTTATGAAAGGAAAGTTTTTTTTATTTTTATTCTTCCATTTCACTCTATTTATTTTTTTCCACCCACTTCAAACTTCAAAAAAAAAAAAAAAACTTAAATATCTCTTCTTCCTTTCTATTTCTTCCCGTTCAAACTCAAACTAAACCAAAACCAAGACATTTATATAAAGCCATCACTAAATTCAAAAAATAAGTAATAAAATTCAACTGAATATTTGTTAGTTAATTTAATATAAAGTGATAGGTTTGGCAAGTGAATCATTTCCCAACCACAATAATCACTCTGATTACATTTTCTAAGTTGGTTACCATATATAACGGACGGCCGACAACCGATGGCGAGTTGTGCTTATGAAGGCGTGATAATGATTGTGTCGATTTTGGGCGCCTTTTTGTTTTTAGGTTGAGCCGATCCCGATACTGAATTTCAGGGGTGATTCGTTCCTCTAGAGCCATCATCCACATATATAGTGGCAAGTACTCCTACTACCAACTACCAGACAATGTGCATCCTGAATTACAAAAACGAAAACGAATTTATTATTCAAACTCAATTTACTACTAGTTTATGAACGAGTCTAAATCGATTTGAGTTAAAATATTAGTAAACTATAATTATTAATTAAACTTATACTTAATTTATTCAATACATCTATACAAAGTAAAAAATATACAGTGATAAATAAAAATTACTGATATATCACTAAATTTTTTTTAAAAAAATTAATTAAAATTAAAAATTAAAATATTAATTTAATAAGATACTGTAACATGAATTAATTTTAGAACATAACTTTATAAAATATTTTTCTAATTTAATAACGACTTGATAATGAATTTTTATCCAACTGAATTCGATACACATATATTACAATATCTTCGTATATTTTGCATCCGCATAAATATGTGTATCTTCGAGTTGCATCTTAAGCCAAGCCAAGCCAAGTATAAAGGAGCCACAAATGAATGGGCAAGTGGGAATTTCACACCTATAGATATAACACAAGCGAAGGCAGCTAAGGGTGTAAACGAATCGAATCGAGTACGAATAATACTTTATTCAAACTTGAATTCGAATTTATTTCTGATACTCAAGCTCAAACTCGAAAAATTTGACATAGTTCGAGCTAGAACTCGAGTCGTTGGACTTTTTCATAAATAAAATATGTAATTTTTTAAAAAAGTATGAACATTTTAATAATTTTGCATATAATACAAAATTAAAAAAAATTATATAATACTCGAAAAACTCGACGAGTACTCTAGCATATTATACATATGTTCGAGATCGGCTCGTCAAAATTTTCGAACTCGAATTAAATTTTTGATCGAATTGCTTGCGAGCTGCTCAGTCGTTTATTGCCCTATCAGCAGCATATACTACTCGATTCTCCAAAAAGGTATTTAGTAGTATTAACATTCATAACATCACACTAGTTCCCATGGGAAATAAGATCCTATTGTACATAATTGTCATGCTCGATCCCTGAATAGGTTTTAGCGCAAATATACACCATGAACACATGATATGTACCCAATATTTTTCCTACATATAATATGGCTTTTGAAATATTTTTACCAAAAATTAGAGTTTAATGAGAAAGAGTAAGATATTTATAAAATTACTAAAACAAGAGCCCGTAGAACAAAAAACTTAACCCAAATCAAGTGTTAAGGATGAAAGTAATAAGGTGTTAGGAAAAGATGAGAAAATTAAAAAAAAATGTGGGAGAGATACTTCCATCATTAATTCAATGAAGACAATGGAGAGTAATATCTTTTTAGAAGACTTAGCTAAATCTAACTAGTATAGAAACGTAATATATTATCGACGTATTCAAGAATCAGAGGTGGAAAAAACTTTGAAGAAGATGAATAAAGGAAAAGCAGTTGGTCCCGATGATATTCTAATCGAGGTATGGAAATGTTTAGGAAAAAAGGGCATAAGTTGGCTTACCAATATTTTCAATAAAATATAAAAAAGTAGAAAGATGTGTGACAAATGGAAGAAAAGTACTCTTATACCTATATTAAAAAATAAAGGGGACATGCAAAATTGTGCGAATTATAGATTATATTAAATTAGTGAGTCATACAATAAATTATTGGGAGAATGTGATAGAAAGAAAGTTAAGAAATGAGACTAAGATGTTAAATAATCAATTTGGTTTCATGGTAGGGAGATCGACTACTGAAACTATAAATATTTTAAGGAGACTTACCGATAAGGAAAAAGATTTGCATTTATTTTTTATTGATTTTGAAAAGACATACGATAGAATCCCTAGATAAGTTATGTGAAGAGTTTTAAAAAAAAGAGGAGTTAGAGTAGTACAAATAGAATCAATAAATGAGATATATAGAGATATAGTTACAAGTGTGAGAATACCATGAGAGCTTACACGAAAATTTCCTATAAATATAGATTTACACTAAGGTTCAACACTAAATACTTATCTATTTGCATTGGTTATAAATGAACTTACAAAGCACATAAACAAGAGAAAATACCATAGTGTATGTTATTTACAAATGACATTATATTAGTAGATGAAACAAAAGATGGGGTTAATACTAATTTCAAAATTTGGAGAAAGACATTTAGACAAAAGGGTTTAAAATTAGTCGATCAAAAATAGAATATATGGAATTTAAGTTTAGCAAGAGTGCAAGTAGGAATAGAATAGGCGTTGATATTGGAAATCAAGAGATATCTATAAGCGAAAATTTTAAATATTTAGAATTAGTTATTCAGAGTGATAGTGGTATAGATCGAAATGTTACATATCAGATACAAGCGGGTTGGATTAAATGGAGAATGACATCGAGAATATTATGCGATCGCAAAATTTTTATACGATTTAAGGATAAATTATATAGAACATCAATTAGGCCAGCGATACTTTATGAGTTTGAGTGTTGGATAGTGAATTACACACATGAGCAAAAAATGAGAGTAGCACAAATGTGATTGTTAAGATGGATGTGTGAGTACACTAAGATGATCAACAAGATTCGCAATGAACATATGCGTGAAGAATTAGAGTACCATCTATTGATGAGAAGACGAGAGAAACACGTTTAAGGTAGTTAGGTCGATGTGTTAAGACGAAAAGTAGAAGCGCCTATCAGGCGAGTAGATTTTAGAGAAAGTAGTCAACATTGGAGGAGTAAGAGAAAATCGAATAAAACTTGGTAGGTAACTTGTAAGAAAGATATAACCCATCTAAAAATTGAGGAAAATATAATCCATAATAGAGCACAATAACGTAACAGAATTTATATAACCGACCCTATTTCGTAGGATTAAAATTTGATTTGTTTGTTTGTATAATATGAGTCGTTGTAGTCGTTTCATTTTCCGAACAATGATCACAGTATGAACAAGAACAAGTTGCAAGTTTAAAAGGTTGATTACTAAATTCAGGTAATGCCAAAGAGATGCTTTCCTATGTTAAATCCTTTTTACAAACAGAGAGATCCTATCTAGATTTTACATGGCGCTACATTGCGAAGGCATTCAAGGTACAAATGTACAAGGAATCCCTCTCAGCAATCAGCCTCAGAGCAGAGCATTTTATCTCTAAAGGATGGCGCAGAAGCATGTATGTGACTCCCTTAGGTTCTTGTCTGCATCGTGGAGAAAGAAAATTCAGGAGGCAGAATGTTAGGTAAACACCAGAATACTTCTAGAAAGGCAAGCAAATTAAGACTGTTAAATGCGAAATTCCATTTCCACTGACAATATTATGGATAAAACATGAAAATGGCATAAATCAGTTGTAGAGACAATTCCCCTCTACAATCTGCAAATATCAACCCACCCACACCATCCCCCCCCCTCTCCGGGGGTTCCCTTCACAGGTGGAAAAAAGGAAACCCCAAACCTATAAGTTAAAATTCTTCACAGAGCCAGTTTGGGTACATTTACCAGAAAATTGGTGAACGGGAGAAGTAGTCCAATTTCTTATAAAATCAAAGTATTAACATTGTCACTAGAAACCGGACTGTTGCTTTAGATCACCGATTCAACTCATCTTAGCATAATATTTGCATAGACAAAATGATTGCTACCCACACATGTACTTGATTCTAGGGGCACCTGCATTTTCAGAGGTTGCTCAGGAAAAATTACCTGTATTCTTTCTATTATTACCAGGTTGCACCACCACATGCATTGTGACAACTCCAGACACATCACCAATGGGTATTCTTGACTCAGCAAGCGTCGCTTCATCATCCAAAACTCTTCCAGCATGTATTAGTTTGATATCATCCACTGATTTGGGTGCGACAGATTTATCTGTAAAAGTAGATGTTAAGAATAAATCAATATTAAGTGCTAAAAAAGGATGTAAAACAAGTCAAATATCGAGCAAGTCTCAAATGCATAGAAGAAACCAAGGCACATGCATGATTGATTTGCACATTTTACCAAATAAACACAGAGAAACCACTTTTTAATTAAACAAGCTACCAGAATAACTAGATGAATGTGAAGCTACGCATTAAGAGCGCGTGCGCTGTTATATGCTTGGTTATCAGATCTTTGACAGAATTATCATCTTGCAAGCTATTAAATTCAAGCAACTCCAGCCAACCCAACTGATTGTGTAGTTAAGTATAGTAGTTTAAGAGTCTCAGCATTAACAAGTTTGTAACATCGACATAGGATTTAAAGCAATCTCTGCAAAACCCAAATCTCTCAGGTGCAGACAAGGAAAAGGGATCAATTTTAATACCCTGAAACTAGAGACAAAATAACCATAATAGATGTGTTTGAAACTCCTGGCATAACACAATTTCCATTAGCAATAACACAATTTTCCTTAGCGATGATAGCAACTTTTTCATATCATCATTAAAAGCAAAATTTATCTCTGAGATAAAACCAGAAGATTTTTTAAAGCATTGAGAGTAAAAATTTGTCAAAATACATACAGCCAAAACAAGGCTACAATCTTAGACTCAACAATGTGTATCAATATGGATACCACAAAATTAAGGATATTTATTAACAATCACATGTGTTAAGAGATGACTGCATTTGAATAAGCCTTAGTCTAGCCTTTTATTCAATTTGAGTCCTCCTAAATTATCTAACTAATGCCCTAATGGTTTTTGAATATGATCCAACCATCTCAACCAGTTTTATGTTCAGTTAGAGATGTATTGAGATGAGGCAGGCAGTAACAAACTACATACCAAACACATCCTCAAAATGGCAATCATTACATTCTTTTCCATGTTTCATATTGCACTCAACTCCTCGTCTACATCTATAGAAAGTGAAAAAAATTGCACCCTCATTATGTGGTAACTGTTCACTTTGCATTAATGACAATCTCATGGCACAACTTCCTCCCCGATGACAACTTTGGAGGAGTAATAGCAACTTGAATTTTAGCTCAAGAACAACTTATTTTTGACATTTTGCATACCCCTTCATCAGAAATCAGTTTTTTACTACCAAAAAAGAATAGATAAATAAACAAATAAAGAATTGATTTTAAATCCTTAGACCGTCTGATAATGAGCCCAAGCATTCTCAAGATAGACATATAAATCCAAATGCAAGAAAGAAAACTAGAAAGTTGGAATGTTACTCAATCACTGATGAATATTTAAAACAGAAGTAATAACCTTGAGGCCATTCATCAAGAAGTTTTTGTTTGAGTGTAGCAATAGCAGTTGATGATGTGTAATTTCCGTGTCCTATATCTGTCCCGTCAAAGATTCTGAACTTGAGTTCGACTTGCTCCTCCACGTCAAACATTCCAACCCTCCTCATCCTCTCATCCAAATGCAAACAATCTCAACATTTTTACTCGGGATAAGTCGGCTTTCCAAATTTACCTGCACAATAAAACAATCCTCACAAGGTCATAATGTAACTAATCCTGAATCTCACAGGAAAAATAAATACACACAATATTCTACGCAACTAATGAGAAGAATGATACCATATACCGAAAAATCATATGCAGGGAAAATTGTCTGACTACTCTAACACTTGTACTTTCAAGAATCAATTGAATAACCACATTGATATCATCAAGCAGCAAGGGGCAAAGGTGGCATCCATGATCCAACAGATCCCCAGTCCTATAGAACCTCCACAGAAGGTAGTGCAACACTACCAAATTAATGCACACAACATTAGGCAATTTTTCTTGAAAATCCAACACATTTTCATTAAGATAAACTATAATTTACACAACAGCAGGCAATTGAGTAGAATTTTCCGCTAATGTATCCAGACAGAATAACCCAATTCAATAAATTGCTAATTAAACCCTAGATTTCTGTATTAAGCAAAAAAAAATCCAATAAACAAAAATCACATCCAGCAGAAAAGTTGTAAAAATAAAAAAATAAAATCTGAAGGAATTAAAAGCATACCAAAATCTTGAATGTTAATTCGAGTAAAATAAAAGTGAAGTAATATTAATGATATTCTACAGATTTCTATTATTTTCCATCTGATTTTCGAATTAACTAGAGAATTGAATAAGAATTAAATATTAAAAAAAAAAGAAGCCAAGAAATAGTGCCAAAAAAAAAAAAAACCAAATGAAAGCTAGTGGTAGTAAGAGTGAAGACGACGCTATTAGAGAAACAAGAGAAGGAACTTACAGGCAGCTGCAGAATGCGGTTAGGGTTGTCGGTTCTCTGAACTAAATATCAGACAAAAAATAGAAACAAGAAAATGAGATAAAGAGAACAAAATAAAAGTCTTTTTGACGGTTTTGCTTTTATTCTGCTATGCTCCCTTTAGTTTGTTATTTCGCGGTTCTTTTTTCCGTTACTTTCTCCTCGACTGATTTGTAGTTTTTTTTATCTCCTTTTCTCACAATAATATTTTTTTAGATTTTTAACGTTCAGAAATATACAACCCTAATTAAATATTATAAAATTATTTAGATTGATATAAATAAAATTTTATAAAATTTAAAAATATAAATTAAATGGAATAAAATTGGATATTAAATCAATTAATATAAATAAAATTTTATAAAATTTAACTTTTGTCATAAAATATAAATAAAAATCAAAACCGAATCTCTATAATATTTTTCTTTCTACTTTTCCTCAAATAACAATAATTGTCTTCTGGATGTATCGGATCCGATTGGTATAAATCCCGTTAGAGGACCCGGTCTTACTCTCGGCTGAATCCGAGTCGTGTCCTGGATATTCCCAAAAATATTCCTTCTTGATCCAATAGTGATACATTATATATAAACTACAATTATAACATAAATCTTATTTTTGGTTAGTTAATTTCTTAAAATTAATTTATAATTTTTTATGATTTTTCAAATTGAATCTATTTGTTATCTTATACTGTTGTGATTATTGTGAAATAATTGTGATCGCAATCGTCACTGATATCGTGACTTTGAACTACATTTACTATGATTTGATAAAAAGTCTTTGCTATGTAATTCACAATATAAAATGTGTATTTTACACCATTATATAATTTTAAAAAATAATAATAAAATTTCTTACTTTTTCCTCATTTAAAAAATTATAATACTTATTCCATTTTACATTGTGCAATGAAGAATACAAAGTTAATTCGATAGGACTACCCAAGCTCAGCAATTACATATCTTTGTAAATTAATGCATAGGATACGTATACCTTCTATTTTAATTGAGAAACATGTACTGCAATTTATATTGACATACATGATATATTTGTTCATGAAAAATATGTAGGCAGACCTGATGTTTGGTCTTATCTGTAAATTTTTTAGTCATAATTAAATTTTAAAAAATCTTACTTACATTAGTTAATGTCATAAATTCTCTGAAATTTACATCATAGAATCTTCAAAAATCAAATTTACCTAAATATTTACCTTTGTTCATATATATATATATATATGTTTTGCATTAGATGAGACTAACATGTATATGGCGAAACTTATATTCATTTTTACACTTGGAAAAAGGAGAACAATAATTGACTATGGGTTGAATTAGTTAAAGACAATGAAATCGTTAAAAAATTTATTATTTGAGACAACAATTTTCACCTTGTCAATTTGTTAAATAAAAAATAAGTAAATGATTTTCTTTTAACTAAGTGGCCAAGTTTCATCAGGCAAAGATTCTTGGTGCGAGTCTTCGAGATACGTATGGATCCTTTGTCTTTCGTTCTTAATCAAGAAATCTTGGGCGGGGGTCTCGTAGGTAGCTTTGTTTCATGGAAGAATCCTCTAATGTGAGTCAAGTTGTACGCATCTTAATTGAAAAGGATTTGATAAGCCCATATGGCCATGACCAAAGCAATTGTTTCGTCTTACTTTTGTGTTTTTCTTTTTTCTATGAAAAAGACCCAAGAATTAATGGCCCGTTTGGGTTGTTTTTTTTTTATTTTTTTTTACCATTTTAACTTTACTGTTTATATTTTTGTGAAATATTTGTTTGGTCAGCAAAACTTTTTTTGTCAACTTTTTTTTTTTACTTTTTTTTCAAAAATACTATTCAAAATTTTCTTTCACTATTTATTACTTACACAATTCAAAATTTTCTTTTACTACTCATTAATATTCAATCAATTATATATATTTTACTATTTTACTATACGCGTATTATACTATTCACATATATTAGTATTAATTTTTTTTTTTACTATCTATTACTATTTATTGGTCTGAATTTTTTTTGGGTAAAGAAAAAATGGAAATATAAGTTTGGATTTCCGAACCCAGGTTTCGAAATCCGAAGTATAGGCGAAAAATAAAGTTTAAAATAGTATATAAGATTTGGACACCCGAACCTAAGTTCAGGAGTCCGAAATATAGACGGAAAAATAGAATTTAAAACAATATATAAGGTTTTGGTTTTCGAACCTATGTTGGTGAATCCGAACTAAGAGCAGAAAAGTGTAAATTTTAAATTGTATTTTATTTTGTATTAAATAAATACATATTTAGCATTTATATATGGACATATTTCCTTTTGACATATTTCATTTTTCAAAATTCAGATTTCAAACGACAAATATATAACTACCATTGCATATGATTTTTAATACTGATTTGATGGTATAAAAAAATGAATGGAATTATATTATTTTGATATTAATAATTTTATTCAAATTTTATTTATGTATTTTTTCTTTTAGTACACTAAATACTAGTTAATTTTTAAAATTGTATTTTTATTTTTCATTAAATAAATACATGTTAGCATACATGTATGAGTATATCTTATTTTTTAATATTTTGTTTTTAAACGACAAGAAGGCAACTACGTTTATATGTGATTTTTAGTACTTGATTTGATGCTATAAAAAAGCAAGTGAATAGAATTATATATTTTGATATTAGTAATTTCGTTCTACTTTTGCGTACGTTTTTTGTTTTTTAGTGCAAAAAACACTATCCAAACACTTATTTACAAAAAATTATTTACACTATTTACAATCCAAACACTTTTTCAAATTATTCACATTTTTTAATTATTTACACATCACTCAAATAATTTCTCGAATAATGCACCAAAATAATACTCCAAATAATACAATCTTGCATTACTTGAGGAAAATTATGAGTGAGAAAAATGAATCCAATCATTTGTCAGTTAGAAAACTAATTAACTAAAAAACCTTGTGTTGATTGAATTAATTTTTAGTTTTCTTTTTTCAATTTATGTTGCCCACGTAATTTGCTTTGATCTGTGTATTTCAAATGTGAAGTTCAATACATTTACTGAATTAAATACTCCATCCGTTTTAAAATAATTGTCACCTTATATAATTTATCTTGTTTTATATGTCTGTAACGTTAAAAAATTGAGAAAGTATTAAATGATGTTTCTTTCAACTTGTACCCTTATTATTACATTAATAAAGTGAGAATTATGTAGTTAGACATATTAATATAAAAAGATAATTTTGTCAGTTTAAACTATGTTTTTATAAAATTGATATAATTTAATAGTTTATTTAATTCATATACACCAGGAAAATGTGACAGATATTTTAAAACAGTATATTTATTCAAGCGGGGGCAGATAAAAAAATGAAGAATTTTCAAACCAATATATAAAATTTAGAATTGGAATGATATAAGAATAAAGTTAGCAAAGCTTTTGTTATCTATGCATGAAAGTGGAAGAATCAGCTGCCGCTCATGATAAAGTGGAGCATTTTCTTTTGGAACTTTATGCAAATTGAGCAATCCCGGAATGTTGACAGCTGAAATTGCATCACCATTTACACTTGTACTGTGTCCCCCTTTATCACCAATACTTGATACTATGTTGAAAGCATCCCTGAAAATGTTCCATTTAGGTGTGTTCTTATACATTCTAGATATTTTTATAAGAACAGGTTTGTTGTCAAATACTGAAAAATATTTTTTAATTTTTCTTCCTATGGCTGAAAATAACTTATCGAATTTTTTAACGTAAGTTATTTTTCGGATAATTCAAGAGTGACATTAAAATTCAAATACTTACTTTTAGAATTTCGTTTGCTAAATTTATTTTTGTTTTTAATTCTTTTTCATTCGTTTTTCTATCAATTATGGGTCCCACACTAATATAACTATCATTATGCATGTTTTACTACTATATTATACTATCATAAATTAATTTTGAATAAAATTAATTTTTTATTAATCACAATTACTTGTAAAGTATTTATTACTATTCTTATAAATTTTTTAACTTGTATTCATAAAATTAAAGATAAACCGTTAAAATTTTTTATTTCAAAATATTTTCATTTTATCAATCGAATACCGAAAAATTGTATGAAAAATAAACTTTTTCATATAAAATATTTTCTAAAGAAATATTTTCAATCCAAACAAACATACCCTTAATTTGCTCTTTTCTTTTCCCGTTTACGCTACACACGTTTTGGTTTGGGTTGGTTTGGTTTGGCTTATACGAATGTACATAACCTCTAATAGCTATTAATTAAGATTAAAGAGCAAATTATGCCAGATTCAGTTGAATCAAAGCTTTGTTACTCATCCGTAATTAATCATGCATGCACTTGCCCGTGTCACAAGTGGAGATGCATCTTCAATGCTTCTTTTAATTGATTAGCTCATAATTGCATATTGATGCAAGTAGTGCGTTAATAATTAACGCTTTAGCTTGATTAATTACAAGGAGAGGTAAATGCAGCATTCCTATTATATAATTCGTCTTTATCTAACTAAAATTAAAGCAATTATTAACTATTTAATTTTGAGTTAATATTTTTTATAGTGTCGGTGTAAAGAAAAATTTACACTATGGGAGTTTATACAAGCCACTATACAAAATTAAACAATGTTTTAAATCAAAAACTGGCACTACTAGTATAGAAATAATAAATCACTTTGATAGTCAAGTATAGAATTAAACCAAATTAAACTAACTTCATTACTGAAAGCAAATAGAATACATGATTCTTGATTAGGCAAACATGCTACTTTCTTAATCATTTTTATAGCTAAGCTACATACTTAACTGCTTATGCTAATGGAAACTACTAACAATTTCAACCCATATTTAGTAACTAGCTAGTTCAATGCAGAGAGCTCAATACAGTACTGGAGAGCAAACTAAGCTTTATTCTTCTTCTTCTTCTTCTAATATTGCAAACGTAATCCAACTTCGTAGACTTCTTAAGTTAATGTCTGCAGGTATGGCTTGAGAAGTTGAATGAGAGAACCACTCAAGTGAAGAGACATGACTTCATTGGTGGATCCAACCAAGTTCCCGTTTATGAAAACTGCTGGAATTGGAGCATCACACCCCATCCTCATCAGAGCTTTCTCAATTTCCTTACCCTCTGGATCTTGATCAATTTCATAAACACAAGGCCTCACCCCGAGTTCTTGAAATAGAATATTTACTGCATAGCACAAGCAACAAGTGCTTTTGCTGAATATCACGAGTCCATTCTCTGATATCACCTTTAATACCTTGTCCATTTTCGCGTCGTAATTAATTACTACGTAGTACGTACCTTTCTGATTACAGAATGTTGATGCTGAAATTGTTCAAATCTTTAACTAGGGTACGGCGTGATACAATGGTAGGTGTTAATACCACAAATGAAGTAGGTAATTAAAGGGATTTCACATGTGAGGTGAGGGGTTTCTTGGAGTTGATGAGTAGTAGTACTATATCAGGCTACTCTATTTATAAATAAACAGCTGAAAGTGGACTAGTCTCCCTCTATGGTCAAATAACAAGAAAGAAAGAACATTCAAAAGATGGTGGTCTTTAGTCTTTACCAAGATGCCCGAAAATTACTTAAAGTTGCTGACATTAATGTTCCATCCGCACCAAATTAACGAGCTGGTTCATACAATATATAATATATCTTGTCACCTTTGATCCATACGGTTTAAGACGAGAGAGCTTGTATCATTTGATTGTGGTCAAAGAATTGCTTTCCATAATAAAACTTTCATTGACTAATTAATACTTGTGTATGGTCCAAACTGCCTTGTCATCTCTACTAATTATAATTATGAACATGATTATGAATACTTTAATTAATGTGAGTAGTAGAAGATGAAATGCATTTATAAAATTGCAACAAAAGTAGAAAATTCTTGATCAGGAGTTGTCTATTTCCCACCAGATTCTCCTCTCAATATATTTCTCTCCGGTAGCTAGAAAGATCACAATGCAATTGCTTTCGGTGGCTCTGATTCTTAATTTGTGCTGCGCCCACTAATTCGGGCTGGCTATATATCACCTTCCCTGAGCGAATATATTATTCCGCACAGGGAGTGTTACACATGTATTTAAAGAGAATTGAAGGTCCACAAGATTCACGCAGAATAAATGCATATTTTAGTACTGTTGTTCTCTTCTCAAATCAAATATAAAGAAATACGTACAAATTAATTTATTTTGTTGGCTTTATTAAATACAGGTATTTTAATTTGTAGTTGTACTAGTGTTTCTTTTTTCATATCCAGAAAATTGGACGTACAATTCCGCATGGTCTCCATACTTGTGAACCCCAGCAGGTTGAGACTTGAGGGAGCTTATTCAATATCCTCAAAGGCCCCAAATTTTGTAAGTTATTGGACCCGTATATTGGACCTAGTCTTAATTTATGACAGGTTGAGAGAGCAGCAACAATTTTTTTTTCTTTTTTTCGACTCAATAAATGAAGATCGGTTGGTAAAGACTACTAGTCCACTTATAACACGATCCCACGTTAATTTAGACTCAAAAAGAAATAAAACCACACAAAATTTGTAAATAATTTAGGTATCTATAGTTGGTAAATTTTCTGCCAATTTAGACTAGCTTGTAACCTCTTCGATCTTCTGACAACTATGATTCTTCTTGATTAGCATCCGAGTTTACAAGGTTTTTTTTTTTTTGGCCGCGGGTGGGGGGGAGTTTGATACCAGTATGATGTACACCTGCATGATCATTTTGTTTTTTAATTTTCTTTTTGGTGATAGTACTTGAATTTTTGTTTTTTCGTGGAGAAATTAATAGTTGTTAATTTTGGAGCTGTTTAATTATGTCCATGAACTGTAGAAAGCTGGTGGAGGAAGGCAGCCGGCCACTCCAGAAAAGCTTAATTATAGTGAACTTAGAATACACAGCTTGCTGTATTTATAATTAAGGATCGAAAAGGTACAAGATAGATTTTTTTTTTTTTTCAAAGAGCCAATTCTTTAAAAAGCTTGGCATCTTAATTGCAAGAGGAAAAACTAAAAAGCTGAGTACCTTAAACAGCTTTTAACCACAGCACTAGTTGTTCTCAAGAGACACAAAAAAGAAACTGACATCTTATTTAGTATATTGCTAGAACCAAATAGCTTTGGCATTGATGAGCATTTGTTTGAGAGATCCATCGACGTGAAGGGATATAACATCCTTAGCCGATCCTACAAATTCACCCCCAATAAACACTGCAGGAACACTAGGATTGCATCCTAAGATTCGCAAGGCCCTCTCCATTTCCCTTCCATTCGCATCATGATCAAGTTCGTGAACAGCCGGACTTGCACCGAGTTCATAGAATAGTGCCTTGATGCTATGACACATGCAACACGAGCTCTTGGTAAAGATAACAGCTGCCTTCTTTGAAGCCAAATCCCTTATCTTATCCATTCTAATCAGTACAAAAACACCGCGACAAACTAATGTAGAATGTAGTAATGCAACTAAAAGTTTGATTTTCGCGTAAAGATAGAAACTTTATAAGGTTTTAATTTGTGGGATCGAGCTAGCTAGCTAGCTGGAGGAGCTTATAAGTATTCTTGGTGGTATATATTTAGACTTAACTTCTTGTGTGTCTGAGGAGTTGAAGCTCTCATCATCCCTTATTTATAGTGGTAGTTGACAGTTGAAGATTAAATTGTCTATCCAGACTCCAGAGGGGCCGGGATAACATAAAATACTGACAGAAAAATGAAAAGAGGGGAAGTTCCTTAAGATATTTGCTTGGATAAGAAAAATGCCCCCCATCCCCTCTCCCTCATGATTTGCTTGATACCGACCCTTTGTTCTCATACACACAAGTTGACACATTATACTACAACAACATTAATTATTAGTATCAACGAACAGTACTTGTAAATGTAATCATAATCTTAAAATCTCAAATAATCGTCCGTACGACGAATGATTAAATTCTTTGTAATCTAAGCGAAGTATATATCCTGCTTTTCTGCATCAATGCATGCATTAAAATATCAATTTATCTAGTCAGGTGTTGGCAAAGTAAGTAGGATATATTCTTTCATTACATATTATTTAACGTAAAGATATATAGTCGGTTGATCTGAGAGATCTAGCTATGGATATATTGGAATATTAATTAAATCCAGGAAAATGCATATATGTTCTGAAATGGCAACGTTTTTATCCACGCATATCCCCTATATAGTTACTAGATGATTTTGCAGCATTATTATTCCTTCCAAGAAACAGAGGAGGAAACAATCAAACAAACCTTGTCTGTTTAGTATATAGTTTCTACAGAATGAATACTTCCGAACATCTAATTAACAATACAGAGATGTTGTTCAATTCCATGCTATCGCTAGTGATGTGTTCCTCGATCCCTTTGCATGTTCTCCTGGTTTTGTTTCTCTCTACAAAGGTTCGTCCGATGAGGTGTAATGAGATAAGAGTTTATCCAATTCAGTCCACTTTTTTTGCATACACCTTGGTCCCCTCTCAAATTCATGGAATAAAATCAAGGCAAAATTACTGAATATAAGAGATTAATCAAGAAATCAATCAATTGGCCATGTATATTCACAAGAACGAAATATGTAATACTAGTGTAATACTCCAATAATTTTGAGTAAAAACAACGGGCACGAAATATATACTATTGGTGTAACACCCAAATAACTTTTGAATAGAAACAACAAATTCAAAATACTTAAATCAAGTTGTTAGTAACCCAGAATGTGTTATAAACAATACAATATCCGCTCTCATGACAGTTGTTAGTAACCCAGAGTATGTTATAAACAATACAATATCCACTTCTATGAGATCATATTCACCCCTTTAGGCTTTGCATTCTCGCAAAGTCCAAGTATCACATTCACCACGTGTTGTAAATAATATAATATTTGCTCCCATGGCAGTTATTAGTAATCTAGAAATGTGTTATAAACAATACAATATCCGCTCTCATAGCATTACATTCACCCCTTTAGGCGATTTGCATTCCAGCAAAGTCCAAGTATCACATTCACCCCGTATTATAAACAATACAATATCCGCTCTCATGACAGTTGTTAGTAATCCAGAAATGTGTCATAAACAATATAATATTATCTCCCATGACATCACATTCACCCCTTTAGGCTTTGTATTCCTGCAAAGTACAAGTATCACATTCACCCCGTGCTGTAAACAATACAATATCCACTTTTATAACAGTTGTTAGTAACCCAAAAATGTGTTATAAACAATATAATATCTACTCCCATGGCATCACATTCACCCCTTTGGCTTTGCATTCCCGCAAAGTCCAAGTGTCACATTAACCTGTACAGAGATTACATGAGATTTATTTTGATATCAAATATAACACCTCAAGTCTTCTGCACACGAGATTCGTTTTGATATCAACTGTAACACCCCAAATCTTGGACTGGCTTAACAATTTTTTAGTAGAAATAACATATTCAAAATATTTAAATTAAGTTGTTAGGAGTTCAAAATTTAAAATATTATAAATATTATAATATTTTCTCTCACTTTTAATGTGGAACGAGACATCATAACTGGAGTACTTGTTATCAAAGAAAACATAATAATATTCCACCTCCAGCATACGTATTTATGCTGAATTACTTTAAATGATCAAGCTTGTGTATGATATACTTATGTACTTTAATTAAAAAATAAGAATAATGAAGAAGGGAAAATTCTTTGTTACAGAGAATATTGTAAATCGTTAAATAATTAAAAATCATACAATTTTTTAATTATTTCAATAATTGTTATACTCATCCGTCCAAAAACTTAAGCATGAAGAAAATGTCGGGTACAAATGCTTATTCTGGATGATGTTTGTTGATGTAGACTCCCTATATAGAATCTAGGTTGTAAAAAAAGTATGAAATTCATCGCATTGAGCTCTCATCGGTACATTTACATGTCATGCATATCCAATCAGATAGGATCCTTTGGCAACCCTTGGGTGCTTTTCTAATATTACCGTGTTACAGTGTTGATCTTGTGGCAAATGGGAATTCCTTTGTTTTCAATCAATCACTCCATGCATCGATCGATATATAATCTTAGCAATAGCAGCAAGTTACGTAAGATGATATTTGACCCTTGGCCTATTTCTTGAGCCGGATTAATTGAGCAGCAACTTTATTCAAACGGATTCCAACACCAATAGCCGAATGTTGCACAAGGCCCTTTTATTCTGTGTGTCGAGGATGAAAGATACGTGGCGGTAATGGCACCTGAAACGTACACAATATTCTCCTCCGCATTGTCAACCATACTTTAAACTTGCTATTATCACTTATCACCAGACGGAGAAAAGAAAGAAACGTTGAATGCATAGAACCCCAAATACAAATTTGCCATACCATCTTCTGTTCTCGTACTAATCTTATCTTACATTCTATATGTTTGAGATGTTTATTCTATATAGTAATACTAATAATAAAATTGTAATAGTCTGTGTTTTGAGTTGGCTTAATATATTACTATTGAATAAAAATATAAAATGTTTAAATTAAGTTATTAGTAGCCTAAAACTTAAAGTATTATACACTTTTAATGCGGGATGAGATATTACATTCATCACTCTTTTAGACTTTGAGTTCTCATAAAACCCAAACTCTGGCCCAATAACATATCACATACACAATATAGTACAACCCAATACCACTGACCCTATCTCAATTCGTGCAGAGACTATACGAGATTCGTTTTGATACTAATTATAACACTCAAAGTCTGAACTAGCCCAAAAACTTTTAAATTGAAATAACGAATTTAAAATATTTAAATCAAATTGTTATTAATTCAAAATTTAAGGTATTATACATTTTTAATGTAAGATAAAACAACATAATAAGAATAATAAGTCAAAATATACATATCAAATATTCAGAATGTGAGATTGATACAAGTGATCACACATATTTTCACACATAGATTATCCAAAAAGAAAAGATGAAAAATCATAGTTATGTTTTCTAGATTTTTCTTTTTAAATATTCTGCAATTAGCATGGCCGTACGAATATCCCGTTCTTCATCAAAAGGATAATCTAATTAATTTCCTTTACCTAAGTGTGTAAAAGCATAATATCTGAGTCAATTCTAATTAAGTGCATGCAGGAACAACTTTCAATAATTATTATGCATGCTTATCGTGAATGCAAGTCAACTATACTTTGCGAAAGTGAAATTAGTAGTTTCTGGACGCTAATTATGGAAATTTATTTTAAGTACGTTAGCATTTTGCAATTAGTGATCAATTTTATCTGCTTAGTCATTGATCAAAAATTCTTCCACGTTCGATTTCCCTATTATACTTAACTTTTCTTTCTTTTTTCTTACTTAAGCAGTGTAATAACTCCAACTGCTCATAACTTCCCAAATAGGTTAAGGATCTAAGAGAATTAGTACGAGTTTTTTCACAATAGCACCGACCAAATCTTGTGCTTTTATAATTTTATTAGACGGTTGGTTATCATCATGAGCATAAATTGCAACTTGACTTTTCTATCTTAATAGCCGACATTTGATGCCCTAATTAAGTAGGTTATAGGATTCTTGGTCCAATAATGCTAATTAAGCACGCAATTAACAACATTGCTCACATTATTATACGCAATTATGTCCCTAAAGGCTAAAAAATATAATAAAAAAGCAGTGGAGAATATTTCAGAAGCATTTACCTCTATATATATAGATGAAATGATAATCTTTCCTAACTTTTACTACAATTTTCACAATGAGCAAAACATGTTCATAGCTTTCCAGCAAAATTCTTTAGCTTTTCTCGTCATGGTATGAACTTTCGGTTCTCTTCTCCTTGAGGAACAAAAGCTAACACCAATTGGATAATGCCAATAGCCTTCTCCACCTCAGCAGATGATGGCTCAGACTTGGGTCTATCAGAAAATGTTAATTACCAAGAAATAAAATGAAATTAATTATACTAATATTGGAAAAATGCATGCCACTAGCAACTGAGTAGTGTGTATCACATTGAACTATATCAACACAACATGTTTAGTAATTGCTCAATAATGACCACTATCAATCTTGTCGGGTAGCCCAAATGAGGATATGATCAGTAAATGCCACGTTTAAAAGTCAAAAAACAAAGTTCAAATACCATGCGTAGTAGTAGTAACTAAGTAATTTGATAGTACAATTTGGACAAGTCTTAAGGGATATTGATTAATAACTATATTTTGCCCTTTTAGTATCTAAATGGGCAAATGGCTCGTGACATCCCACAAAAATGTGCAAGACTACCATCCCTACTTTCCTCTTGGTATTTTGAGCAACAACTTGCGTCTAGAAATCCTAATTCTTCCGTAAAATACTAAACTACAGAGAATTCTTGGACAAATGAGCTGGCAATTGATCCCAAAAGGAGAAAATGATGGGCTAATTTCAGAATAACAAACAGAACAATCTTTTTAGCTAGGATCATTCAATCTAGAAAGAAGGGTAACTTATCAGCACTATAAAACCTATATATAAGTCTATTACCCCTGCAGGGATACCAAGGTTCTTCACAGCAGCAGCTCAACTCCATTTCCAATTTAAGTATCAAACCACATTATCATCTACTTAACTCTTTCCAGTGAAGTACATTTCCCTACAAATTAAGTACCAAAATCTATTGCTAATAATAGCATGATGGACTCGATAACCATAATGATAGCTGAAAAGCCAGTGGTGATCTTCAGCAAATCCTCTTGCTGCATGTGCCACACCATCAAGACACTGATTTGCAGTTTTGGTGCGAACCCAACTGTTTATGAACTCGACGAACTTCCAAACGGACACCAACTAGAAAAGGCATTGCTAGCATCAGGTAGAAGACCGAGTGTGCCGATTGTGTACATAGGCCAAGAACTAGTTGGTGGTGCAAGTGAGGTCATGAGTCTTCATGTCAAGGGAAAGCTAGTCCCACTGCTCAAGCAGGCTAAAGCTATTTGGCTATGACAAGAATGCAATGCAGGATGCTATTGATTACTCAGTCTATAGTTTCTTGACAAACTCTAGCAGCAGATAATAATAGATGGAACTTCAAACAATGACCACCAGTAGAGTAGTAGCTTTAGTTTCAACACTTTATAAGTGGTCATTGAGCATCATTCTCTTCAGCATTCAATGTCCACTATACCATATGAGTATTTTCTTTTATATGCATTTTCGTGATTTTGAATACTTCTTAGATGATTCATATTGAACAAATTCCCGTAAAACTTCATTGCAAATGCTAAAAAAGCATGGGTTCAAAAGAGAGACTGGGCATAGAATTATTCGTAACACGTGCAATCTTCCATATTTAGTCATGTTATAAAGTTTAAGAAAACAAAAATCCCAAGAAATGCATTCTAGGCATGAGAAAATATGTATGTCCAATGGGCAAGTAAGTTTCCCTCTCTAGGGGATTTTTTTTTTTTTTTTTGTTGGGGCGGGGTTTAAAATACCAAATATTGTATCAATATTAATAATCCTCATTGTGGGCTTTAAAATACTAAGTAAATAGTTGTCCATCATGAATACCCACTGGTTATATATGAATCGGAATTTGAAATTTATTTTTTATTTTTGAAAGAATTTATAAAGGTAAAATAAATGAATTTTAAATTCATTTAAATTAAAAGGTGTGAAATGAATATTTTTAAATAATTTTTTAATATAAATAAATTTGAAATTTATCTATTTTAATTTTACAAATTTCTCTAATAAAATAATAAAATTTAATTTTTTTTTTTGAAATTTAACTATCCAAACACAACAAATAGACATACTATTTCCATATTGTGTCATCATCACTAATAAGTCTATCCATACAAAGAATGTCAACATGGAGAATACGTTCACAACTTTGCTTTGAAAAATTGTCCCATTTTAACACTGGTACGTAGTTCGTCCAAGCCAAGTTATTTTCTCCACTCCAATTACTAATATTATTAAAGTGAATGTTATCCTGACCAAAAGAAGGTATGTGGTGGTGAAACAACCCCCCAGCCCTTCCGTTTCTCTGTTCATTGCTTCTAAAAGACTAACACTAGCCCAAGTCGCTAGGTTTGATTCGCATGGCTTCAACCGCAGTTCCACCAGCTTCATTATCTGCCTTATTAAAAGACCAGAACCGCAGCCATCGAATTCAGAGGCGGTTAGTAACAAAACATAGAACGGTAATAAGCCGTGGACATCTGGGTATTTATGCAGCAGCAACACAGGGTCCAAACCCGCGACAGAAGGCACCACCTGGAGTTGACACAAGAATCCAATGGGAGAACGAGGATGAAGGATGGATCTGTCTGGTACTAAATCTCAGCCAACAGAAGAGCAGCTCAAAGCTGAGCAGAATCTCCTCGGTCAAAAATTCTCCGACTTACTCAACAGTTCATCAGATTCTCACTACCAGTAAGTCTTCTTCACTCTTCATTCTCTCTTTATTTCTGGAGCAATAATGTCAGATTCACTTCTCCTTATTGCCCAGAATGCCTTCCCCGTTTCTGTGGCTATCATTCATCATCCAGTTTTTGGCACTCGATTTTCTTCCTCTTGTGTAAAATCAAAAGAAATAAAGCAGTATATATGCCGGTGTAATCAATATGGTATATGTGTGCGGGAGGGGGAGTTGGCAATGGCCATCAATCTGTTGAAGCATGAGTTGAACTGGCTCGCAAGTACTATACTAAGTACTACCGCTTTCTACCAGGTTCTTAGGAGTATCTGCTGAAGCAGATACGGAGGAAATTAAAGCAGCTTACCGGAGATTGTCAAAGGAATATCATCCAGACACAACAACACTTCCACTTAAAGCAGCATCAGACAAATTCATGAAACTAAGAGAAGTGTACGACACTTTAACCAATGAGGAAAAGCGCAAGTTTTATGACTGGACAATTGCCCAGGAAGCAGCAAGCAGGGAAGCTGACAAAATGAGAATGAAACTAGAAGACCCATACATACAAGATGTGGAAAACTGGGAATCCGTTCCAGACATGGTAGACCGTCTTGGAGGCAGAAACATGGAGCTGAGCGATCAGGTGACAAAATCAGCTCTGACCTTTGATATTTTGATCATTGTATTTTCAATTTGTTGTATTGTATATGCATTATTTTTCAAAGAATACTAGATGGACCACAAAGAAACTTTACAGCCAAGTAGTATATAGTAACATTTGTTAAATTTGAAGTTGAAATTTCTTGGCTTCAAGAACGACGAAGCTAAATATATGATATCAAGGACTCTATAGACCGGTCTCTATGCAGTATACATCTTTCATCTTTGAATGGAAACAAGTTATAGTAAAATCTAATTTAGCATCCACGGCTATTCAAAGTGCCAATTGAGAACTGGATCAACGCAAAAATGAAGCAAGAAGGTAAAGTAAATAGCTATTGAGACAAGGAAGATCTTACAGATTTCACATGATTGTACCTTTATCACGTTAGACTGAAGAAATACAGTACTAGATATTAGTAAATCATTTATCAATAAATTCCTTAAAGATAGGGCTATGCTGCTCAACTTGAGCATTCCTTCGCCGAATTCTCCACAGCCATCTTAACCGTGGCATTTGCCTTGCGTATCTCCTCTGCAGAAAACTTGTGTTCTATTATCCCCAATGGACCGGGCTGCAGAACCTTAACCACAGTTTCCATATCCTGCTCAAGTTTTCTGCACACATAACGATAAATCAAATCCACCAAAGGTATCGGATGCAAGTCAATCCATGACTAAATGTCACCAAGAATTTACACCAAACTCGCAAAGGTTAAGGTTAACCACATAAAAGTTAAGATTAAAGAATATAAAGAATATACCACAGGATAACAGCCAATGAATCCCAACAAAGAAACAAAATAAGATAAAATTCAAAAAAAATAATTAAAAAAAACACTATATTTTTTTTTCAAGAATCTAGCTACTCATGTTGTTCATCCGACAGCAAGTTCTGTAAAGGAAAATTGTCGAGATAATACAAATTCTGGGTAATTCTAAGCTCAGTCGAAGGAACCTACCTGAAAAGATCGGAGAAGGGCAAAGAGTTAGTATTTCTTGGCTACCCTCTTTATCGAAAATGCCATTCTTGAACGCCGAAGTCCGTCAAACCCACCCAACTCTGATTTGAGGGATTTCGCCGGCAAACGATAATTGATTATGCTGCAACGAGGAAAGGATAACAATATGGATCGGACCTTAAATGAATTCCAATTTGGATCTCTCCCGTTAAACTTTAGCGGGCTTTTTTCGTTTGGGTGGATCGTTTGTCGAAGTGTACATGGGCTTTTAACTATAAAGTGGACCAACCCCATTAATAGCTCAGTTTGCTCTAAAACTTCCCAAGAAAAATTCTTTTTCAAAGAATAAAAAAATGTCACCTAATACTAATGGATACCTGAATATCTTATACTAGTTGTTGGTACGAAAATTTTAAGTTAAGATTATCTCATGTGTAATATTGTCCAAAATAAGATTGAACACTGCGACGTAGTACACATCCGGATCAATTGAAAATAAAAAAGGTTCACAGCGTCTCTTAAACTTTACTCTAAAATTTAGTAATAATTCAGAACTTGAACAATTAGGAAAGTAATTAATTGAATTTGACCTGTCACTTTGATATTTATACCTGAAACTAATGGGTCGGATCGATCCGTGGGTCGAACATATAATACTTGATCCATTTAGACCTATTCGAATCACAAGAATAAAATTACTAAAATACCTCTAATAAACTCAGAGTCACATGTAATATTGTTGTTAGATATATTATTTTAGGATCATCACTAATAAATTGTTTAATAGTGTAGGAGTACTACATTAGGTTCCATCAAACTTTTCTTCACTTGTTCAATCAAAGTTATTGTCAATTTTACATCTCATGAAAACTCTATCACACACGTGACACGCCTCTTATTATAAAAATACTTACACAAAGATGATTTTTGATCTTATCTGTAAACTTTGTAATTAAAATTAAATCTTATAAAATCTTTTTTACATCAGTTGATGTCATAAATTTCATAACATTTAATTTACATCAGATGTGTGAATTCAGAATTTATAAGTGAGGTAAAAAACCAGATCCACCTATGTGTTTCTCTAATACAATTGGAAGAGTACAAGGTTTTATTGAGCATTTAAATTTTTTTTTTAACAAGATTTTATTATTATAATAATAATTAAAAAAGAAGATGAAGAAAGGAGGTGAGAACTTTACTCACCTAAATATGGATACACAGAAGAGAATATAGACTTAAAAAGGTAGTAAACCACACAACATCACAAGGCTGAACTATACAATACATTTTTCCACGCTTTCATGGATATGATTCATGAAACCGAATGACACCTTCTCTTTTGAAAAGTAAATCGTGTTTCAGAATGAGCTTTGCCGCCTCCAACGGGTTTTATGTCTATAATTCGGAACAATGAATTCAGCTTGCTTATCTTCTTGGTGAAAGATCTGAATAGCCTGTTGGTTGTGGGATGAGAAGATCTAACCAGCTCCTGTTTTATAGAAACGTGATCTTTTTCTAAATCAGTTAGCCTCATTCTCATGATCTTGCTACTTCAAGCTTCAGTTCTCTGTTTTCTCTTCTCACTGATGCATAGTTGTCTCTAGGTGAAATGCATCCGCTTCCTGCACCGCTCCCTGATCTCTGTGGGAATTGTCCGTTCATTGAGCCGAAGAATAACTGATTATGGCTTCCATTCATTGCATTTCTCAGCCTGATTTGCTCAAAGTATAGCACTTGAACTGCCATTTGCACCGGTAACCGTTCATTCTGAGCTGCATGGCTGCAGGCTTCTTGAGACAGCTTCTGGCTGTCAATTGTCTTGCATAGTCTGTATCTTTCGGAGTCCTTTATGTTGGGATGAACCTGTCATCAATATAAAGACAGAAAATCATAACACTTCTTTCTTGTAAAGAGTACTTATTACTTTAGAGAGGGCTGTGGAGTTCTTAGTGAGAAAGTATTGAGATTGAGAACATTGCTCACACTGCCTCACCTTGAGAAATATATCAACTGCTCGATACAATACATCGTAGACCACACGAATTCAGCAGGCATGGTCCGGGAGCAATTCCGCCAATGCTATGAACTTTGATGGTGTCAAGTTAGAATCTAATGCTACTTCTGCAAGATAATTGTCCAGTAGTTTTGACACCTTGAGTATTGAGTTTTGTTTAGGTGATCCAGGACTGTCAAAATCATAAACCATTTCACTTTCATCCCCCATTTGATGATCCTCTTCTTCATCATCCTCGACTATATTCAAGAAAAAGGAGAAAATCCTCAAGATTGAATCGGTGTCGTACATTGGGGTATGGTTGTTTCCATGTGAATTTGTCGGAATCAGAATATCCTCAAGAATGGCCTGATCCAGCTGCAGGCCTATCCGCCTCTCCAGATCAGATCTGCACAATGTAGATGCTGAAGCTGCTATTGCAGATTTTAACAGACTTGAGAGAAATGCCATTGGAACCACACTTTTCCTTGACTGTGTTGGTAGTAAACTTGCTATTGTTTCAACCGTGATCCTTTGTTTCTTCTGGAGGTCTGAATCACAAGAAAGTTCCTTTAGTGAGTTGAGGATCCCTTAAGAGAAGGCCTTGAAGAGAGCTTTGTGCATAGTTAATCAAAATCCTGCTAATAATGTCCTGTTTCAGACCCTTTGTCTTAACCGCGGATAGGACTCTATGGAAGAAATCAAGATTCAGCACTGTGAGCGACTTTCCCCACCAGTCTGATGGTGTTTCAGCCTCAATATTTCGGATAGCTTTTGAAGGGAAGTTATATTCCAGCTTGGATAGGCCTGATGTTAGCTGCTCTTTAGAAGCATTGTTTGCAATTGCATTGATTAGCCTGCTAACCAAGTTAACTTCTTCTGATATCGGTAGAAGGCTTTCACAGTTGTGAAGAACAGATACAGAGTTGGAAATATTTGGGAGTACCGTATCCCTCAGATATACTTCAATTCTTGCTTCCAAGTTCTTCTCAGAAAATTCTTCTGTCATTTCCAAAAAATGGGCCACACATCGTAGCATGGCAACATTTGATAGTGTAATCATGTCAGTGTTCAGTCCATAACAGAATTTTGCAGCCAGCTCAAATGCCTCCGGTCCACCAGGAACGCCAGATAGATTCAGTTTTGAAATTTTCGAATCCTTAGCTTCAACCAACAATTTCCGAATTCTTCCGCTTCGTGAAACTAGAGTGAACTGCAATAGAGGGTTAGTCTTACTATACACCAGTCCTGCAATAGTGTTCCTTTTTTGTCATATGTATTTGCATGATTTCCTTTCAAGAAGATAAATTTAGCTATAAAAATTGCTTGCTCTTTAATATTCTACAAGCAAATTCACAATTTATGTCTTTTCTTGACCACAATGTCTTTCAGTTTTTGTCAAATAAGTGAATTAAACAAACCAATAAAGAATTGTAAATCCTGGTTTAATTCCTTGATGTTCTTACCTTGTGAAGTGAGAATGTTGTTGCGCCAACCTCAATTGTAAGATCACTAGAAACATCAGATATAGGCCTGAAAAAAAAAAAAAAAGGTCAAATGAGTATAAGAAGCACACGCTAAAAGTTCAGAACAAAGAGAGTATTTGGTAACAATGCATACATGATTGTTAACTTGAATTATAACAAAGAAAGAGATTTTCAAGTTAACTGAACTTCAAACTCTATACCTTAAAGTCCTTAACCCAATTTTCTTTGTGATCTTCATAGATGTTAACTGTTACCTACACATGGATGGCCCCCAACTGAAAATTCAAGACTTAAATTGATAACAGAAACAAGACTGAGGGACTGCTCACTCAATGCATTTTGTTACTTACTAAGGTATAGTAATTGAGAGGCTTTTAATCTGTATGGAGTCTCCATTTCAGAAAGTTCCACCTGAAATTAATTTAACTCTATCCCATATATGTTTGTCTAGTTTAGAGAAATCTTGAAAGTGTCATTTTCCAACAGCTAATAGTCTGAGGGACTATTGGCAAGAAGATAGCAGACCACGGCTGAGCCTCAAGTTATGACATCTGAAATCTAAGTGCCAAAGCATTAGAATTAGTCATGAACTGTTGTTTTCTTCATCATATATCCATATTGGTTGGACCTGAGACAGTAACTTGTGATAATATCATGCAACATGACATACATACTTTTTAAGAATCCACCTACATAAAAATCTCTGTTCTGGGATTTTAAGGTCAAGCCATTTAAAAGAACCTTCCCCTATCATCTTTAATGTAAAAAAAAAAAAAAAAAAATCCCCATTACAGATATAGGAACCAGCATTGTATGGAAAGAAATAAGTTACCATTCTGTAACATGTCTTGCACTGGAACTTGGGCGGAATGACCTTTTTCCTGATATGCTTGGCTTCAGCTCGGCTACAGTAATAACTCCCATTTCCTCCCAACTCCACAGCCGTGTGTGGAAAGAAAGACTAATTAAAGAAAGGAAATGAGAAAGCTAATAAGAGTAGAGTGAGGTGAGAGGAAGATTAATATGTGATGCTTCTTTAATTAATGATGTATTATATTTGGTTGATCTCTAAAAAGTCAAGAACATGTGTATAAGAGTTGCATGTATCAACTTTTCGGTGAAAGTTGGAAGAGGAATGAGGAGGGACTTCTCACTATGTTTTTTTTTTTTTTTTGGAGAGATTTTAAGTAGGATTCCTTCAAGGGTTGCGTTGCTTTTGGGGTCTGTAATCATAGCCTGGTGAAAGCCACCACATAAAGATTACCTTAATATATTCCTAAATTATGTGTAAAGCTCTCTAAAGTAGCACTACCTTGAAATAGAGTCCCATTGAGTTGATAAATAAACCACGGTAAATAATTAAGTTATAGGTTGGGTTGGGGGCCATTTTGCCAAGATCCAATACAAAAGAAGGGGGGAAGGGGGGTGTGCTACTTGAATTTTGAAAACTAATGATTGTAGAACTAATAGCAATGGCAAGAGTAAGTTTTGATTATTCATCCTATAATGTTAAGTGAGTGTGATAGTTGTTGAAATAACTAAAAATAAATAAAATTCTCTTACTTTTCAATCAACATGACTAATAAAATGAATTTTTCACGTTAACAATACTTCGGACGTCGAAGGATGCTATTGGCTTTCGGTCGACAATGGGACATAATCATATACGCACGCTTTCTTTCAACAGGGAACACATAATTGTTCTTTAGACTAAAGAACACCAGAAAAATGTATACAGATCATATAATGATGGGCACTCATGCCAAACGCAATATGTATGCCATATATTTACAACCCTTTTTAGTAATACATGGTATTTTTTAATGTACGTGGTGGCGTGATAATTGTGGGATTAATCATGGTTTAAGACACCCTACGTTAACCGAGACGTGCGAAATGATGATCCCATTGATTCCTAATATGGTGGCTTTATGAATGCCAAATGTTGTCATATTTGCCATTTGGTTGGTAAATGTCGGGATTTTCTGCTGCTCAAGTCAATATCAAATTTTAGGCTTTCTAGATAGCTAGTAGGACATCTGAATTGATTTTTCTAAAACATGAAGTGATCAACATATGCATGTGATACATATATTGGGGTTATCATATGTAGGGCCATAAAAGAATGTAGGGGCTCTATTATATAGTGGCTCTTTCTCTTCCCCATATCTTCTCTGGCTCCATACGGCACACAGCAGAAACAAAGAGGAAAGCAAAACTAAAGAGAAATGTTCATTTAATTTGGGCATGGCCATGGCAGCTTATTAAGGTGGATGCCACAAAAGACCAAGCACCTACATACATAGGAGGTGTCAGGATTGGCTGTTTTACATACCACTCAAGTCATAAAGTCATATAGACGAAAACATGAAATAAGAAACTTCAGTCAACCAAATACTATAGCTCCTCAAGTGAAAAATTAATGATGCCGGTGAACTGAATTACAGAAATTTACCGAGTAAACTAGTCAGCATGAACTATGAACTTTACAATCTTGCATTGTGCTTCTACCAATATTCAGGGTGAAACCCCGACTTGATAGCTGAATGCTGGAAAGCAAGAAAAGGGGTCCCTGAAAATGTAAGACCAACTGAATTCTTATACACTACTCAAACTGCTTCCATAAGGCCAATTTCTGGCAATGTGGAGATCCAGTTCGGACCCGACAAATTCAGCCTTCCCCTCTGGAAAAGAAACTGTTGGAACCATTGCAGTGGAAGAACTAAGCACATATGGAGAAACTGGTACATCTGTAAATGAAGATGTTGATGGACTATACAGAACTGGGCCCATTGGATGATCAAATTTGCAATTGCTTCCAAATTTGCAGTGTCCTTTTTGCAGATAAAAGGTGCAAGACTGTATTCCCTGTTAATCGAGATAATAAGTAATAGGGAATACAAGCTCATAGACTGCAGCCGAAGTCTAAACTACTATATCTATCAACTGTGGAATCCAAGAAAACATACATATAATATTATAGGACATCAGATTAAGATATGCTTAGTTCTCCAAACACACATGTTCCAGCTTACATGTTTGCAAACATATAGGATGAAAAAGAGAGATATACCAAGTCATAAACCACAACCTGATTAAAGATGATAAGAATAATAGCATGAAATTTTCATTTTGCAATCAAGATATTTGAACATCAATAATAATTATCTCATGATGGAACATTTTTCAGCCTTAGCCATCAGTTATATGTTTGCTCTTAGAAAAAAACAGAGAACATGCAATTCATCTCAACAGCATTTTCAAGGTACTCCTGCATATAAAGCTCTGTTGAAGGTCTCATATGGTTATTTATCCCCCAATTTTGGACCCTACAGTATTACTTCGTCCAAATTTTGTGCCTATCAAAGCAAAGTGAGATCAACCACCTTCTAGTTAGATCAAAAGAAATTTATATTTTCCACCACTCCAATTAATTGCTCAATGAAGGTTATGGTACTGGGATGACTTGAAATTTTCACTATGACAAAGAAATGGTCCAGTGAACTTAGAGTACAATCTTCCACAAAATAAAAGGAACTTGGCCTAACAACGGAGAACTGTGATCATGTTATAAGAACAGGTCCTTTGAAGTTTGCAAATCATGAGTAAACAAGACAGCTAAAAATGTTGCCTAAAATGAAGAATCCAGTCTAAAATTTCTGTAATGCAAGTTTCCAGATAAATTGCTAGCAAGTTAATTGATCACACATACCGGGCGTAGAGGTAGCCCAAAAGGACTGAGAGCAGAATATGTCTTTGCAACAGTCCAATTGGGTGGATGATGATACCTACAAGATGGTCCAAATTTACAATCACCAGTTCTCACGTAATGCTGGCATTCAGGTTGCCCAGGCCTTTGTGGAAACTGCTGTTCTTTCTGGTTAGGGCCTGAAGGACTAGAAGAAACGGGTGAAGGGGGATAACTTCCAAGAACTGCAGGTGCAGAAGAATTTAGCTGTGATACTCCGTAAACACCGGTTGCTCCTACTGAGGCTCGAGCACAAGGAGACAATGCAGGGGTTATAGGACCCTAGATGATCAAGCAAACTAACAAAAACATAAGAGAGGAATTAAAGTTTAATCATCCAGAAGGTTTGACGAGAAGATCTTAAAAAGTACCATCGTAAGGACCCCAGTTTGGAACGGGGACCACTCCAGTGTGAAGCAGAACAGGACTGTATGTACCAGGAACATATGAACCAGTTAATAGTGGTGGCCTTGAAACTCCTCTATAGCTGGATGATGTACCACCATACTGCTCAGGGGGAGCTGAAGGAGACTGCACTGTTGGATAAAATGGCCGTGCAGTTGCCGGCATTGATATACCAGCAGGTTGAGGATGATGGAATTTACAAGTATTACCATATTTGCACAGCCCCGTTTTCAAATAATAGGAGCATTCTTTCTCACCCTGTGAAAAGAGTTGAGTGAGATTCCTCCTTGCAAATTATTTGCAATGAGGTACAGACACATAAATTAGTTAAACCATACCAGTCTCAATGGGTATCCATATATATTAAAAGTCACATGAATCAAGGATCCACCAGCATTTCTAGGATGGTGGAATTTGCAGGACGCTCCAAATTTACAGGCCCCTGTCCTCATATAATACTACAAAATATGAAAACAACAAGACAATCAGAAAAATAATACAAGAAAAAAAATCACAAAACTTGTGTTCAAGTGAATTAGATTGTCAAAAATCACAAAACTTGTGTTCAAGTGAATTAGATTATCCAAGTCACTACTCTTAAATTGTTGAAGAAACATTATTATCTATCAAAAGGGGCAAAACAGAGCACCTGACAATCTGGCTCTCCAACACGCTCCGGATATTCTACCGCTCCCAAGCATTCCGATCCCACAGCCTGGAAACCACAATCAATCTATTTATTTACAAAACCAAATCCACAATGGCAGTTCATTAGCATAAAACATACATAATTCTGGAAAAGAACAGGATCACTTTACTCTTCAAGCAAGCTAAAGAATTACTAGAGCATTCAATTAGAGTTTTACAACAAATTATAGATGTACAAAAACAAAACCCGAAAATTGGCACTGATACATACTGAATTAGGAGATCAATTGATAAATATAGAGGATGATCAGAGGGGGCTTACTGAAGCAGCGATCACGAGGATGATTATAGCGGCACTTAGCACCGTACCCACATACACCAGTCCGCAAATAGTATGCGCATTCAGGCCAACCGGGCCTCTCCGGATACGCTTCTCTGCCCCATAACCCCAACATGCTCATTGGTTCTGCGGTCGGTTATCAAATAAAATTAATCAATAAAATCGATCCACCAAAGAGAAATTATCGTCAGAATCCTTTCCTACCTAGGGAAAAAAACCCACAATGCACACAACAAAGACAATAACAATAGTAAATTCTCAAGTACCCAAGACGAAAAACCAACCTTCCAAACCCGTTTCTTGACCCGGAACAGCCCATTCGCCACTCGGATTCTGCTTCAACCCGCTTCTTGCATGGTTGCTCAGTCCGAACAACTCCATTCTATTAGATATTCCCTTGCTTGGGCTTTCAAAGTTTTAACAAGAATCAAGAGAGGCAAAAGATACAGCGTTGTTGTTGTTGTTCATGATGTAAATTGAAATTATCCTGGCTTTTGATCGGGTCGCCAGAGTACAAATTCTTGCACCCAAGAAACAAGGAGACAATAAGAAGTGCAGCGAAAACAAGATTTGGCTTCGCGGTTTTGTGCTGTTTCTCTCTCTCTCTCTGAAATTGTCCGTACGGTCTATCTTAGCACTGAAGACTAACAATTCATAGTTGCTCTCTCTAAGCTTTGTCAATCAGTCAATGTCAAAGCGTTTTTTTTTTTTTTCTTTTTTTTTCTTTTGCTTTTTGTTTTTCTGTCTAAGAATATGAAATTGAGTACGACGAGACTAAAAATTAAGCAAGGAGCTGGTATTAGGCGAGGAAAATAGTATTATAGATCCGATTTTGACATTATTTGTAAATTTTGTAATTAAAATTAAATTTTATAAAATTTTATTTATATCCACTGATATTATAAATTTTATAATATTTAATTTATATTATAAAATTTATAAATAAAATTATTAATCAAATATATTTAAATATTTTTGGTGTGTGTTTTTTCTCTTTCCAGAAAAAATAGAGAGAGGTCTGTCTCGTTGGTTGCTTGGTTTGTTGCGTAACCCGCCAAACCGGATTTAGAAAAAATAGTTAAAAGCATTAATAAACACGGCCAATGATAATGCCACAACAAAAACCTTATTGCCACAGAAAATTTGTAACGAAATTACCAAAATATCCTGGTCATTAATGAAGAGAGTAAGGGTACAGAGATAGTTTGGTGATTTTGACATCAAATTTGCTGTGGCAATAAGATTTATGCTGTGGCATTATCATTGCCCAATTAACACACCTTAAGACTGCTGTTTTCGGAAACTAATGGGTAACCGACACATCTCTTCTTACACTTCAATTACGATTTTACCCTTCCATTCCTTTTTTTGGGTTAATAACACTTTGCCTCCTAAACTATATGGATAATTACACTTTGCTCCCTATACTATAAAAATATATACTTTACCCCCATTGACACTATTTATTTATTACCACTATTAAAATTATTAAGATAATCAAGTTAAATTTGGACTAAAATACCTTTGGTACTATATTTTAATTTTGATAGTGATGTGATAATTACTCAAAAATAATGAAAAATAAACTATATAATATTTCAATATAATTTATATCAATATATTTCTTGGTCAAATTTTTAAAATTTTTAGATTTCATTTTATATTATTTCGAATTTGAATGTTTAACTATAGTATTATAACAATTTCTAAATGGACTTCTTTTCTATGGAAATTTTTTCTTTAAAGGTATTGTTTGAAAATATAATTTTTATAAAATTTTGTGATTTTTTGGATGTCTCTTAATATTTTATACATTTAATATTTGGTTTAATTTGTATAAATTACAATATCGGATATAATATAATTCAACAGTTTCTCACCTTTTTACTTTCTAAAGTCAAAGATATCAATATGTTATTATATTTTATTTTTTCCTAATTCTTTTATAACTATTGAAAATCAATTAAATACATGAAAAATCAAAATATGATAATAAGGGTATTTCAGTCATTTAAACCACTAATTTTTTAAAAATTTTAAAATTTTTAAAAGACGAATAATGTGAATGAGGAGTAAAGTATATATTTATATAGTTCGGGGGCAAAGTATTATTAACCATCTTATTTTTGTAGAAAAATCCTTCTATTATCTATTTCGATTTTTTCATGTATTGCTTGCAAATTTTCCTTTTCTTTATTATCTTTCTTTTAGTGTTTTTTTTTAATTATTTATTTGGGGTCATACTCATGTGCCAAAATAGTGATGCGGTAGTTATAAAACTATCGAGAAATATTTGGAAGGTGTTATTGTTAATATTAGAGTTAATTACAATTTGTATTCTTGAACTGTTATTGATTTATGATTGTATTATAAATAATCAATTATGTTGCTTGAGTATCTTAAATGATGAATTTGTTGCACATTATTCAAATCACTTGAAAATTTTAATAACTCATTTTGAATGAAAATGCTTTAATAACATTAGATGGATAATAGTATTTTGATAAACATATGCATTTTATAAGTGTATTAAAGTCTTTTATTCAAAATAATTAGAAATTTTTAACTATTTTTATCCTAATTTAATAGTACAATGTATTAATCTGTTAAAATGTATTAAACTGTTAAAATTAATAGATTAGATGATAAATAACAAATTCATAATAGTTCAAAAGTGCATTTGCAATTAATCATTAATACTATGTGAGTGACTAATTTTATTCTTTGTTTAAGTATAATTTTGTAATTTTAAAAATGACCAAGAGGAGTTACTAGAAAAAATTGCTATTGTTTTATATATTTATGTAGTTAACACAAAAATTCGTCAAACTTTAGTTAAAGTCAAAAGGCTACATTTTGGTTTCCATAGTTTAATTATAAAAAAAAAGTTCTAAGGAAAGGAGGCTTCAATTTGTTCAAAGCTAGTATTGATTTGCATTGTTTCACCTTTAACCATCAGAAGTTATAATAGTAATTTACCTCTCTCTTTCTCGAACATGTACATGAAAGAGAAGTCAATATGTTTATTCCATTATGTTTGTTTGCACTTTTTATAGAGATGTTTGGAACTGGAAGAATAATAAGGATAAAATAAAAGAATAACAGAGATAAAATAATAAACAAAGTAAATGAAGTAAAAAAATATAATGAATAGAAAAGTACATATAAGGATCAAAAAATTGCGACATATTTAACCCTATTATAGTAGGCAAACTGCATTTTTTCTTTTCTTCTATTAACTATAAAGATCAAACCACCAATAAATCGTTTCCATACTTAACTGCCTAAAATATTGAAATGAAATAGGATAATTATACTGAAAAAAATGGAACATAAAGTATAGAATACAAGTCAACATAAGAAGGATAATATTAAGAGAAGTAACATAACATACTTAGTATTTGCAAACATACACTATTTTAAGTTGTACTTTTATAATTTTTACATAACTAAACATCGTAGAGTATTTATCATTCACAATGTGTATTTTAAAAAAATATACAGCCCAGGGTACACAATATGACAATAAAAAAAAAAAAAATAAGCCAAGTTTGGAAAGTTACAGAGGGGTTAAAGTAAGATAGATCAAAAGTTAGCGGGAAGAACATATATGAGCCTTTAGTCTTTGGATCACTACTTCAGCGCAAAGTTTAGGGGGCATATGTAATTTCCGAAAATCTAAGGATGAAAACTTTGCACGTGGCATGCTCAAGAGGTGGTCACGGTTTCGGTTCGTTGAAATCACCGGAACCGTACCATCAAGAACTGGTGATTTCGGAAATGAAATCGGAACTGTCGTCGACAGTTCTCGAAATCGAATTTAAAACCGTCGATAACGTTTCAGTTCTGATTTTTTATTTTTTAGAATCAGAATCGGGAAGTAGATGTTTCCAAACTAGAATTGAGTAAAAAAATAATAAATAAATAAATATATATACACATACATATGTAGGTTAATATAATTGATACATTTAATTTTTTTAAATTATTTTTTAGTATACATTATTCAAAATATATCTTTATTTTAATTTTTAATTGGTTTAATAGTGTAATAATGTAATAGTGTATTTTTTTTTCTAAAAACAAAATTTACAATTGAAATATAATTATAATTTTTTGTTCCTCATCTTAGTTTTAAATAATTTTTTAAATATTATTCTAAAATAAATATTTATTTTAAAAAATTCGAAATTGAAACCGAAATTGAAAATCCTATCAAAACCGTCAATTTTAAAATTGAAATTAAAACCGACTCTCAAATTTTCGATTCCAATTTTAACTCTCTATTAAACTAGATCTGACGGTTCCGAGGTCACGCCGCAAGGACATGTTCTTAAATAAATTATCCTTTTATTATTAAAAAAAAAAGGAAAATAGGAGTTCACTTTACAATTGCAATGATGAACCAGTTATCAAGGCAATTGATTTACCATTATCTTCATTTAACCGGGTTGTTCTTGCTCGCGTCTCGATGTGTATAATCGCACAGATGCAACGTCTGTTCCTGAAATTGACTAACCTCTTATTTTTCAATTACTTGTCTTCTCTTCCTCTTCCTCACATCATCATTCTAATCGGTCTATTGAGGTGTAATATCTAAAAAATTTAAAAATTGATTCGATTTGATCTAAATAAAAAAGTATCTAAATTTTATTGACTATACTTCTGGTATCTTATAGACCCAATACCCATGAACACCCTATCTGCAAAGACTGCAGTTGTGGCTGGAGAGTGAAGATTAGAGTGATGAACAGCTTGGCAAGGAGCTTCACAGCTCGAATGTGCCCCACATGTTCGACGAAGGTCCCAGCGCGTTTCAGTGGCCCATTAACAAGAACGCTGGGTTTCTTCAAACTGCCCCAAGCCACATGACAGTAACTCTTCCGAAAAGAATCGTCTGCATGGCGGTCGGTAACTACTTCAAATTATTTCTTCGTTATTGAATTTCAGAACACTATCTTGGAAATAGAACACGATTCGATTATATAAACGTTGTTTTTAATATGGGTTAAAATTGCAGTAACCTTATCTAATCACAAAACTAGAATCCGCTGAGAAGACATGGCAAGAATTATCGGTATGCATCATACATAGTCACAGGGGATTTGGATTTGGAACCGTACTGCTTTGTCATTCAGATTATTAATCCTGTCAAAGTAGCACAATTTCATTTAGAATCTAAATTACAGGTTAAGTTGGCTGATCCAGATCTAGTCTCAAATCCAAGTGAATATCAGAAGCTGGCACAATCTGTTGCAGAGCTTGATGAGGTGCTGCATCTCAATATATATATTTTTTTAAGTAGCTCCTTCCCCCAATCTTCAATAACATTTTATGTGGTTTAAATGGCAGTAGTTTTACTTCACTAATGATGTGTTGTGCACTAATGAACTAGTAGGTTGTGATCACGTATAGGAGATTTAAGACTTGCGAGAAGCAGTTGGAAGAAACAAAAGTTTTCCCTTAACTTGCCCAATCTTCTCGTTAACATTTTTGAAGATAGCGAAATGCAATTTGGGGGCAAATATGTGTGTTTGTCATGCACATTGTGAATGTGTATGAACTTAATTTATTCTATTTTTTGTTCATGAATGTTAGCTTTGGCTAAAGAAGTAGGCGCTCACGAAGACATGGCCAAGATGATAGCTTCTGAAATCGAAACTTTAACCATCCAAATCAAAGATCTTGAGGAGAGGCTCAAGGTCATATGAGATGTCATTTTTCATGCGGTGCTTCTGATTTCCCCTCTTGTGGTCCTTGTTTTATGGTTGGATTGGTTTCTAAAGACTGTATATCTTGGCATTACATGGTAGGTGCTACTGCTTCCTAGGGACCCTCTTGATTCTAGAAATATAATGCTAGAAGGTACTATCTTCAAACTTTTTAGTCTGCATAACTATTTCATAGATGATGTATAAGAGAAGGGTATGATTGATTTCTTTTTGGTCTATATTAAACAAAACAAAAAAGTTTAGCTGCATATGGTGTTCGCCTTGGGACTTTTCTTGAAATTATTGATTTTAGATAATTCTTCAGTATTTATAGTCTTTAATCAAAAACACTTCTTTTGATTGATTTATGTGTTATTAGCAGTAAGGGCTGGTAATGGGGTTGATGAGGCTGGAATATGGGCCGGTGATCTTGTAGGTACATGCTTCTCTGTCCTCTGAGTATCTGTCAGTTGTAGGATGGCATAGAATTTGTATTTTTCATAGATTGATTATGCAATTTTTTCACCTACATTTCAACTCAAACTCAGTATACTCAGCCATCAGGAACTTAGTTCCTGGTAATGAAGAAGACTCTTAATTTCTGGAAACAGAATTACATAGTTGTTTTTTATCATGATGGGATGCATTCCTTCACTTTGTTCAACTTGTTGCTTGCTGGCCAGTATCTGCTTCTTTTGGGCAATGCAGGAAAAAGATACGAAAATGAATTGAAGAATTTGACTTAGATTCAGTTATACTTCTGTTTTCTGGTTTTCCCCAACTGGAAGGCCCAAAAAAAGGGACGTGATCAACCAATTTTGTTTTTTTCCTGCTTCATGCTGTTAAGCTAAGCTGCTGATTACAGGCTACATGCTACTCACTTACAGTGCTGCTTTGCCGTTGGTGCTAGCTATTACACACCTTTTAGGTATGCATGTTCTCCCCAGTTTCAAGTTCTGAGGTAAATAACTATAAAAATTGCTTTTTTTTTTTATTGTGCAGTTGGATTAATTCAATAAACTTTCAGGCTGAAAAAGGTGGATTTAAGACATATGTCATGGAAATCAAAGGAAATAGTGTATATAGCAAATTGAAGTACAAGTCTGGTGTCCATTGAGTACAACGTGCTCCTCAAACAGAAGCACAAAGCCATGTTCATACATCTACAGCAACTGTTGCTATCATGCCAGAGGTAAGTCTTTTTTGTGTCTGGCATACCATTCTTCTTTAAGTTACGCTTCATAGGAGTTTAATTTCTGGGACTAGGATTTCCAGACAGTCGATAATATGTATCAATTCATAGACTGCAGTTGCATGGTTGCTTGGGTAGATATTTTTGTTCCCTACTTAAATGCAGCAGTAATTTTCTTACTAATTTTTATGATCATGCCGTTTCTTCTATGACATCGCTGTTTCCTTGCATCCTGGTGTAGGCCGATGAAGTTGAGGTGGAAATTGATCCAAAGGATATTGAACTCACAACTGCACGTTCTGGTGGTGCTGGAGGTATGGATCAGTGAAAATCCTTGCTTTAAGTTCTTCAGATTCTCAGTATTTTGTAGGTAGTGAGTTTTTAAATGTGCACCAATTCTTGATAATTTCTCATGCAGGGCAGAATGTTAACAAGGTAGAGATGGCAGTTGATCTGTTCCATAAACCTACCAGAATAAGGATTTTTTGCACTGAGGAGAGGACTCGACTTCAGAACAAAAGTCGTGCTCTTCAATTGTTGTGAGCAAAATTGTAAGGGAAATTGATAGTACAGTATGCGAATTTTTAATGATTGTGAAATTGCATTATGTCAATTTAATCTAAATGAAACACTTACTGATATCATTCTAATCAGAATTATCAGTATCTGAGTTCGACTTGAAACATTTTGATTGCTCTATGAAGTTAACTCAGCTAGGTGATTGTTAAGTTCATGACGAGCATTTAAACTGTTTTATAAGCAGCTGGGATTTAAGCTCCACTATGTCCATATTCATATTTGGAAATTGACCTCTATCAAAGATAAATAAATGGTTAAACATGCCAAAATTTGGAATTTTGAATTTCAAGCATTGGCTCGTATTAGCTACTTTGTGACATCGATGCTTAGTGGTTTGGTCATAATTGTTTTAGCTAAGCCTCTTTCCCCGTGTCATTATGTAGAATTTAGGTTCACAGTGTTTTGTAATTAAAACTAGTATTTAAAGTTACACTTTTAAGTGATAGATGATGATCTGCTGTATTCTTTCTGATACGAAATAAAAGTGAGGGAGCAGCAAGAGTCCATAAGGAGCAAGAGGAAGTCACAGGTCTGACATTTTGCTTGGAATATGTTGTATCTTTATGGCTAAAATTGAAGTTAATGTGGAAGCATGAATAAGCATCTCTAAGAAATATTCATTTGTTCCTTTCCTTTTGAGCATCTAATTTAATGATCATTTACATTTTCAATACATGATTTTATGCAAAAGTTCAGTTGTTTTCATGCTTATAGCTCTTTCCCCTGTTTTAGTCATTAAGATTTTCTTGTTTATTGCTTATCTTTTTGGAAGTAACCATGCTGATGTTTAGGCTTCGGTGACATCTCTTGTGGATTTAACCCTTCCTGGAATGTGTTAAATGCACACCCCTTCATTGTATATCTACACCTTGTACGAGTCTTAAATAATCTACAAGTCGTTAATGCATGAAAGGTGTGGATTTATTATTTGAGTGGAGGGCTGCAGATTTAGCATCTCCCGATATGCTTAATGCTCAACTTGAAAATTATTTATTGTCTTTTCTTTACTTAAAAGAAAAATAACATGATTTATCTTTTGTTCTCTGCTTCTTATGGGATTTGTGACACTTACAAAATGCAGGTTGGTATGGGTGCACGTGCTGAGAAGATCCGCAATCAAAACATACAAGGTAGCTGCCTGACCTTTCTGCATAATAGTTCCTAGCATCGAGATTGTACATGGAGAGGTGAAGAATATCCTCCATAGTTAATGTTATTTCTGAATGCAAAACTGAAACTAGCAAATATGAAATTTCCTGATTGTCTGCTTGTCGAGCAAAATTAAGGAGATGGCACTGATTATTAACCTCAACAATCGATGTTTTTTTAGAAGCTTGTAATTGGCTCTCCATTAAACAATTAGGACAGTCTGCTGAAATTGTCTGTTACTTCTGCATTTAGGATAATAGGGTTACTGATCATCGGTTGAAATTGAACTTCAAGCTCACATCATTTCTAGGTGGCGACATTGAAGCTGCTGTTCGGGTAAACTCTAGCTCCAATAAAATAGATTGACAGGAAACTTCAGTTTCTTTGTTTCCCTACCCTTTTCCCCTGGGTATACTCGTTTTATGACATTAACTGGCAGTGTCTGCTGGGGCACTAGCTGGTTAAACTGTTCTTTTGACTCGTAAAAAAGTAGAACACTGTATAGTGAGCCAGAATCCTTTCATTGGATACGGCATTGATTGACATTGACGCACAGATGATACGCAAGAGGTGCCCTCAAATTAGCTTTACCATTAAGGTGTAAATTAGTTTGTTAGATTGATAAGAAACTCGAGAAGAGCAATCAAACTCAGTTTTAGAAGTAACTTTTAAGGATTTCATATGGTTGATCTATTCGATGAGCTAAAATTACTGTTCTTTCATCGCCAACTTTTATTCAGTATAGTCCCTGTTATTATGCATTCAAATTTACGTAGTTTGTTATGAGAGCCAACCAAAGCTTCATTTTGGTTGAATTTGTAGCCGTGCAGAAAAATATTCAGTCAGTGGGAGCTAATCCATCTTTGATAATATACTTGTTTGCACTCCTTTTAGGACGATGAAAAAGTATAGTGATATCCAATCTGCAGAGAGGTCATGATTTCAAGAACGATTTGAAATGAATGATGAATAATTCTATATTAGATGAATTTAAAATAATATAAATTTTAAATTCATTCATTTAATTACTGTATTTTTACTTGTAATTAAATTTCAAATCTTCAATCAAATTCCTCAAACCCTCCACCCAAACATAGTGTTAGTGAACATTTTAGGTGCGTGGAATGAGCAACACCATCCATCAGCCTAGTTGTTTTCTGGGCCCAATTCAAACGTGGACGTGCAGTGCTAATTTTCTCCACAGGAAAAAAGCCCATTCCCCAATTAAAGATTCTAATTCTTTTCACACGTGGCAGAAATTCATCCAGGAACCTAAAGAGTAGTATAGTTTTCTGCCTAGTGATGATGAGGATCAGTAGTTGCATTATGGGCCCAATCTAATTGTGAACATTTATTAGAGAGTAACTTTACTGGGCCTTAGGTTTCCTAAGTGCAAGAAAAACTGTGGGATTGTATAAAAAAAAAATAAAAATTGATTAACTAATCTGTATTGCAACGTCGCAAAATATTGAAAAGAAAATTACAAGTTGATTTAGAGAGAAAAAAAAAATAATTATGAAAAATATTTAAGTAGACCTGATTTTTTGTCCCACCTGTAAATCCTGTACTCAGAATTAAATCATAAAGCATACTAATGTCATAAATTTTTTAAAATTTAATCCTAGAAGATCTTTGATCTATATTATACATCTAGATGTGTATAAGAGACAGGATTTATAATATGATATTATGAATTTTTATTTATATAAAATTATATTACTCTATAAAAATTTCATAAGAGACTTTAATTCATGTAATGCTTATCGAATTATATCACTCCATAAAAATCTCAACAGATTGACATTATATCATGTATTTAATTTATGTAATGCTTATCGAAAATACGAGAAACATATTCCATGGCTAGTTAATTTTTTTCCCTTAAATTTTTCCTCTGGGGTCCACAACCACAATTTGTGTTTTCTTTCTGCCATCCATAGCCGCATCAATTAAACTTGCTTCGCCGGTTACCAGTTAGCAGACCAGACGTTTGCAATTCTTTGCATTATCAACAAACGCTGTATTGCTGTTTGATTGATAAACACTGATCTCACTCACCTCTGTTCATTTGGATTGGAAAACCAAGGAAATTAGGAGAAAGCAGAAATGGGCAAGGGTGGTATGTCCGAAGGAAATGGTCCTGAGAACCAAGATGTTGAGGAAGAGAATATGGCAGCTTGGCTTGTTGGTGTTAAC
This sequence comes from Cinchona pubescens, assembly GCA_025175665.1. Lineage (NCBI taxonomy): Eukaryota > Viridiplantae > Streptophyta > Magnoliopsida > Gentianales > Rubiaceae > Cinchona > Cinchona pubescens. The sequence goes on along the minus strand of JANKKI010000192.1, from coordinate 971,874 downwards.
ACCCTCAAGATTCAGCCTTTCAAGCTCCCTCCTCTTGGTATCCCTATCAATTTTCTCATTTTTTTTAATAAAAATATTCTTTATTTCTGATTAGCTCAGTTCAGCTCATAGATTGACCAATTCTTGAACTCTCTAATCAGTTTATAATCTGTTAATTTTGTCTGATTTTCAAAGGACCCCATGATGTTAGAGTTAGAATGAAAGCTGTTGGTATCTGCGGAAGTGATGTTCATTATCTCCCAAGGTGGAATTTTTTTCCTATTTTTCTTTTCTTGGTATGAATTAGTACTTCCTTGCTGATAGATAAACAGTTGCAATGAAGATTTGTATTCCTTAATTTCTTGATCTTGTATGCCATTTTGATCGATTATTCAATTGTTTCCATGTAAAATATACAAAAAGAAACCAAGAAATACGGTTAAAATGCTCTTGCTATTGGATTTTTTTTGTTGAGGAATTTATAGTTATCAGTCTATGACTCGTTTAAAATTATCAGACCTTGCGGTGTGCTCATTTTGTTGTCAAAGAACCGATGGTGATTGGGCACGAGTGTGCTGGGGTCATTGAAGAAGTTGGTAGCGAAGTGAAGACGCTTGTGGCAGGTGATCGTGTCGCACTAGAGCCCGGAATCACTTGTTGGCGATGTGACCACTGCAAAGGGGGCCGATATAATCTGTGTCCAGAGATGAAGTTTTTTGCTACTCCGCCTGTCCATGGTTCCCTTGCCAATCAGGTTAAGTGCAGGATATTGCTATGCTATATAACTATGGACAGTTATTTTCTGCTATATGCATGTTTCAATTTACGTGTATGCGATGAATTTATGGAACTGGTATTTGAATTTGACTTTTTAACTTTATGTCTTAACTGAGAATCTGACTTACCAGTAGAAAAATGTGAAATCAGGCCTGCCAAGGTTTATGTCAGAATGATATTTGATTGCACGGCTGTTGCCATGTAAAGATTTTTGACATGGCTTTAAAGTTTGAATCATTAACAGTAGCTAAAGCCAACAATGAAAGTGTGTTTTCCCCTGCAATAGGTCGTACATCCTGCAAATTTGTGCTTCAAATTACCTGATAACGTGAGCTTGGAGGAAGGGGCAATGTGTGAGCCCTTGAGTGTTGGCGTGCATGCTTGTCGTCGAGCTGAAGTTGGTCCAGAGACGCGTGTATTGGTGATGGGAGCAGGACCCATAGGGCTTGTTACAATGCTTGCAGCTCGTGCTTTTGGGGCCCCTAAATGATTGTGATAGTGGACGTAGATGATTACCGTTTATCAGTTGCCAAACAGCTTGGAGCAGATGAAACTGTCAAAGTTTCTACCAGTCTACAGGTTTTCCTCTTTGCTAGAATTTTTATGAATTGTAGTGTGGTTCAATCGAGGATATTTGGCAGATGCTATTGTCCTTGTCCTCAACTTGAGGAAAATGCTTGAAACTTTGAAAAACTTACTGAGAATTCCTATCCAGATTGTTCACATACTTCATGAGTGGCTAAAATTCTGACAATTTTTAAATGTACGTAGGATGTTTTTGTAGATGTTGAACAGATTCAGAAGGCTATGGGTGCTGATATTGATGTGAGCCTCGACTGTGCTGGATTCAATAAAACCATGTCTACAGCTCTTAGTGTCACACGTTCAGGTGGCAAAGTCTGTCTCGTTGGTATGGGTCATAATGAGATGACTGTTCCTCTCACCCCTGCTGCAGCAAGGTAAATAAAAATGTCTGTCACATCTAGTAACATCCTCTCTAGAGTCTTTTTTCTTGTTAACCAATTTTCTTTTATATCTGATTTTTATACGTCCACGATCATCACAAATATTGGATTCAGGGAGGTCGATGTAATTGGAGTATTTCGGTACAAAAATACATGGCCCCTGTGCCTTGAGTTTTTGAGCAGTGGTAAGATTGATGTGAAGCCCTTAATAACCCACAGGTTTGGGTTCTCTGAGAAAGAGGTCATAGATGCCTTCGAAACTAGTGCTCGTGGTGGAAATGCTATTAAGGTCATGTTTAACCTTTAAAAGCAGCTACGTGAAAAGCATCATGTAACAACGGAAAATGCACGGAAGATGTGATACACATAAATATATGTGGACAATTGGTGTGTACTAGTATGACAGGAAATTGTAGCTTGGTGTTCTAAGGTGTCCATGTGGAAGCTTTGAACTTATTTACATTTGTTTTTCGCTTCTTTAAAGCTTAACAGAAGTTGAGATAATTTGTGCTTTTATCTTCTGGGAATTTGGTATATCTTTATTTTGTGTTAATTTACCAACTTTTTTTTAGAGACATTCTACTATTTCTAGGCCATGGTAGAATCAGGTAAGCAATTTATCCATTTCATAATCTCTGTGTAGCTCTGACTGGCTTTAGTTCTGGCCCTTGGGGAAGATCCAGAAGAATGAAACACCAAGTCTGCTTAACAGATTAGGAGGGAAGACTGATAATTAAGGAAAATTACTTCCTTAGCTACCACATTATGATTATTCTCTAAATTTTTGGTGAGCATTTTGAAGATCAGGTCAGTCTGGGATTAACAGAGTAACATGACAGTTGGTTGGCATTGTGTTAATAAAATTAACTTTACCATGAATTCCGAAAAGGCAGCTACACTTCAATCCGATTATATACTAAATAAGTATTTGTTCAATAAATTGACATTTCTAAGCAAGCCATAATATTGTGTACATGATAAGGTTGGACATGTTTGTAATAACTGCACAACCATTTTTATGCATCACAATAATAATTGCCATTGGTTTGGACAGGTGTCATTAAAATATTATGCAGAATATCATTTGAAATATTGTACTAATAACTTTCTTTCTAAGATGTGATATAGTGGTTAAATAACGTATTTAGAGAATGATTGTAAGATATTATTTAAAAAATATTTTAAAAAATTAATCCAAACAAAGATATACTAAATATTACTACTGTGCTACAGATGATGTATGCTATTAAAGAGAGGAGGAAAGAAACATTTTCTCCTATTAATTGGGTCCAAGTCCAAACCAGTTGGGCCCAAATGCTTGGAAAACGTATCCATAAATATAAGGGAAATCAGTAGATCCTCACATCACAGTCCAAGGCCGTGGCCCCAGGGTCCATCTTGTTCCTCTTTTGGCTAATCCCTCTCTGCTCTTCACATCCAGCTTTATCCGCCTCCGCCTCTCTCTTCCTCCGTCACCCTGCTCTTGCTCAGCCCAGTCAACCGACGTCGTTTGAGGCATCAAATTCAAGTAAATCTAAACAATTTCAGCTCAAGTGGCTCTTCTTCCACCTATCCAAAAATGTTCTCTTATCTCTGCCACTGCCCCAGAGTCTTTCTTACGTCCTCTCTTCATAAATACAATAATACGAGACATTTTTCATCTCTCTCGGCGGCCTCCGCCGCGACGGCGAAGTTAGAAAGGGCAGAGCTGGTCGATTCCCTCCTCAGAAGCTACGGTTTTAACGACACCCAAATCTCCAAACTTCAAACTTTACGCCCTCGAGCTCTCACTCTCCATCCTCACAAAATTATCTTGCCCAAGTTCGAATTCTTGCGTTCCATCGGCGTCTCGGAGGTTGATCTTCCCAAGATTATCGCTTTTAACCCGGCCATTTTGGAAACCAGCCTACAAGGCAGGCTCATTCCCAGCTACAATTTCCTCAAAAGTTTATCCTTGAGCGATGAAGAAATTGTCACAATGATGAAGAATTACTGGCGAATTTTCCAATCTGACGAAGAAAAAACAATTGGGCCTAAAGTAGAGCTTTGTTGAAATCTCTTGGGGTTCCTCAGCCAGCTATCTCTCTCTTGTTGGTCCATTATCCTAGCGTCGTCCATTTGAGCTTTGTTTCATTCAAGAACTGCGTGGATAAAGCACTTGCCATGGGATTTGATCCCTCCGTCGGGCATTTCGTTCAAGCTATTAAAGCATTTTCTCGATTTAATAAACAAGATTTCCAGGATTTAATGGAGGTTTATCGGAGATGGGGTTTCTCAGATGATAAGATTTTGTCTGTTTTCAGATCACAGCCGTTGTGTATGGACAGTTCTGAGAAGAAAATCACGAGGGCTATGGAGTTCCTTATCAATGAGATGCAATGGCAGCCTTCGGCGGTTGTCAGGTGGCCGACTATCCTCCGGTACAGCTTGGAGAAACGGATTGTTCCCAGGTGTAAAGTAATTAAGCTTCTGATTGCCCATAATTTGGTTGAGGAGAGTATTAGTTTTGGTTCTTTTATAAGTATTTCAGAGCAGCTTTTTTTGGATAAGTAGATATGTGGAGAATTGGTTGAAAGTTTTGCCTGGATTATTGGGTGTTTATCGAGGAGGAAATGGAATGGTGGAGAATCCTCCCAAAGTGGAAACTTGACGTTGGAGATTGAACCTCTTTGTTCTATTGCAATCAACATTAATTCCTGATGTTGTCAGCCTTCAAGAAAGAAAATTTTACATTTGTTCCGCATCAACACCAACATTTCTTTGATCACATTCATATCAAATGTAATACTACTATTATTTCCAAGAGATTAAAAAGAGCTATACTAAGTACTGTTTTTGTGTCGATTTATTTCGTTGTTAATGAATTTGTGTACTCTCTTTGATAATGTGCATCTGTCTTTTGCGTGTTTTTTCCTTCATATAATCCGTCATTTGAAAAGTTGTAGAGAATATATTCTGATTGGAATTTTACTTTTTCGTGTTAAATTCTTTTGAAACTTTTTGATTAGCAGTAGTCTATATCCTTCAACAAGTATCTCAGCTCAATTTGGTTTCATGTGGCAACACAAAAGGTGGAATGGAACCAATGTGCATCATTTAACGATATTATGCATTAATGTCCACCGGAATAATGCATCTACTGGAGATCTTCTTTCTCCTCCAATTTCCTGTCTCAAAAGAATTTCAAAATGTTGTCCGGTACACTTGTCTGCTAGTCCTGCAGAAAGAATGGTTGTTGTTCCTACTATTGTAGGTATAATTAGCTGCTGGTTCAGATTCATACAGCTCAAAAGCCAAACTGGCTCAGTTGTTGAAGTTAGTGAGTGACCTGAGTTCATCAAGGTATGAATTTCCGCTTTCTTGAATATATGTGGAAAGGGAAAATTGTTGAAATAGTCCTTAAACTTTTTTACTTTAGTCAAAATAATCCCTCAACTTTTTTTTGTAGCAGAATGGTCCTCCAACTTTTATTTTTTAGCCAAGATAGTTCTTTTATGTGAAATTTATAAAAAAAAATGAAAAAGATTTTTATGGTGACTACACCATAAAAGGAATTTCTTGGCCCTAAAAAATAAAAGTTAAAGGACTATTCTGGCAAAAAAAAAAGTTAAGGGACTACTCTGGCTAAAAAAAAAGTTGAGAGACTATTCTGACTAAAGTGAAAAAATTGAGGAACTATTTTGGCGATTTTCCCTATATGGAAATTTGAGCCCCTGACTTGCATAGTCTCTTGAAAAAGGAAATAATTAAAGGCTGTGTTTACACTGAAACAAACAGACCCTAAATGGACTTTAGATTAATGCATGAAAATGGAACTTTAGCTTAATGCATTGCAAAACTTAGTGCAGGTTAAATGATACTTGAGCTTCACTGTCCAAATTTTTCTTTTAATGTACTAAGGCATATCTTCATTTTTACCTGGTAATATTCTCAAGCATCTTGTTTGTTGTTGCTGAATTGCTATTCTGGGAACCATTCATTGTTCCCCATTGTACACAAGTTCTGTAGTGAGCATCTAAATGCAAGCATGTCATAACTAATTCCCCCTCTTATGTTTTACTAGTAGTGGTATGGCCCTAGAAAAGGACCAGTTTGGTCTATCGATCAATTTGTTCCTTTGTAAAGATCAATTTAGTCCTTCATATTTAAAAAAAGTTAACTAATTTTAAGGGTTATGATGAAAATTGTAAACAAATTAATAGAATTATTGATAACACATTTACTGCACGTTACAGTCACATGATTATCATGTAGATTGGTTCATTAATTTGTATATGATTTCCATCATAAGTCTTAAATTGATTATTTTTTTTAAAAAAAAGGGATTAAATTGATCTAGATAAGAGACTAAATTAGTCTTTTTACCTGTAGTAGTATTTCTTTACTACTTCGTTTTACTTCTGTGTTTTTGGTCTGTGACTTGTAAAAAAGAAAAATCCAAGATTGTGTTTGGATCATGAATTTGATAAAAGATTTGAAATATACCTATTTGTTATAACAATTTGTAAGATTAAAATAGATTAATTTTAAATTCATCTAAACTAAAAAGTATAAAATGTATAATTTCAAATAATTTTGTCATATTTGAATGGATTTGAAATTTCTCTATTTTGACATTATAAATCCATCCAATAAATAAATAAATTTTAAATATTTTTTTAAATCCATCTATTCAAACACAATGCAAAATTTTTGTGTAGTTGCAAATATTGAGTTGTTGGCCTGTTGCATTGCACGGGGCTCGTAGTTGTTATGGGCCGAGGCCTTATTCTTTTTATTGGTTCATCTGATGCTGACCGTAGATCTTACGGCTCGAAAAGGCTTGGACGGCTGGACAGCTGCGAAAATCTAGGTTGGTATACGAGTACCGCATTAAAGTATGGACTTATGATTGGTATCTTCTTTCATTTATTTGTCATATCATTAATTTTATATTATCATGTTCAAAATTTAATTTATATTTAAAAAAATTTCACTGTTAAATTATGTGTAAGATATAAATTGTGCAAACAATTTTAAATTTTTAATTAAATAACAAAAAAATTATTATTTTTTAATTTTTTACAAGATATTTATATAAAATATAATTTTATTCTTGAACCCTTAGGTCCTACCACAAACACTTTATTCTACCTCGCGGATTCCTTCACTTTCCCTTGCGACCTTCGCAGCGTAAAGGTTGTATTGGATGTGGATAATCATAAGGCCGGTCAATGGGTCGTATCTAGACTCGGACAGATCCGATTTAGATCCATTTATTTGAATTTGAATCTCTAACAAATTTTGATTACTCGAATTTAATTCGGATTCGTTTAGTTATTATAATAAACGGATCGAATTTAGATCTTGGTATTCTGATCCGATTAAGATCCGAATCTAATTAAAATATTGAATATATAATAAAATTATTGTATATTTATGTTATTTTATATGTATATATATACGTATATGTTGTGTAAATTATTCATATAATTTATATTTAATATAAAATACATGTATAAATATTAATTATTAACTCAATATTTTTGTATAATTAAAAAAAAAATTCGATAAGTTATAATAGTTTTACGTATACTTTTAAAAAATTCACATTGTACCGAATCACTTACTGTCTCTTATACACATCTAGACGGATCCGAATATGGATCTACTTTTGTAGATCCTTCCGAATTCGAATCCGGTTATATTAATCGGATCCGAGTCTGAATATGTTAGATCCGACCCGAATCCGATCCGTTCACAATAACCGACACTGTTGACTTCCCAAGGTCTACCCTTTCATGCTTAAAATGAATCCAGTCCTTGTAAATAAATTGACATTGAAATCGAGCTGTGACAATGCATTGAATTTAATTCAGAAAGGCCGTTAAACTCTGAATTTTCTTCTATTGAAGTTGTCAACTGCAATGAAATAAACTGATGCTACCGTCTCCACAACACAGCATTTACTAACGCGAATGAAGAAGATACTATCGCTTCGACTGATTAGCTCAACACGTGCGGATAGTCCGACAAGAAAATTGGGGATAGCCCACAAGAAGTCATTCCAATTTCATGAAAAATGCTGTCGTTTGTCCTCATTAGAGATTAGTCCTTAAACTATACTTGCTTCCCAAGACTAATCATGAACTCACCCCAAAAGTATGAAATCCTGTCCTTACTTTTTTGAATTTAAATTGACATGCCTCTCCATGTAAAAGAAATTGACTCCATTGGATAGTGAAAAATTTTTCATTATTATCCTGTAATCATTTTGTACGCATTTTTCAATTATTCTTTTTATATCACATATATTTTATAAAAAATTATTACAGCACATTATTCAAATAATATTTCAAGTTAATACTTATCTAAACAATATAATTTCTCTTGAAAATTTCACTAAAACAAATTCTTATGGCATGATTTATGCAACATATCTAGATTAGTCCAAATAATTATTATTCGTATCCCTTTTCTACAACATTATATTATAAATGTCATTTTTTTATTTTACAAATTTAATTTGTTGTTCATTTTCAATTACAAATAGGTGTCAAAATTTAGGTTGTATGCACTCATACGGTCGAGCAACATTGAAAAAAGTACTACTACTGAAATGGTAATTGCGAATCATTTGAACAAGATATAACAAATTTTGTATCCATTGAATACAAGGGTAATTAGGAATATCCTTGCAAATATGAAAATTGGGCAAGGTCAAATAATGGATTGAAAAAAATTAAGGGCAATCAATGAAAAATGCAAGGAAATTGAAGATTAAGAATTGATAAAATCTATAAAACTGTCGTTGATCAAAGCCAAGGGACAAAGGCAGCTCTTTTGAAACATTCAATTGCTTTGAGTTCATTTTTCATTATTACTATTTAAAGTTTGTCAATAGTAAATGTAATAGCCTCACTCGGAAGGTTGCTATGATTGCTAATGATCGATCTTAGGCAAGATATCTGATGAAGAGATTTATTACTTATTTGATTTGTTAATGTTTTAAAATAGTCATTTTACTAGTCATCTACGATTTTAAAATTTATAGAATAAAAAACATACACTTTTGGCTATTTATTTATATATATTTTTCCTATTTGAGCGTCTTGGTTCTATATTAAGGAAAAAAAAAATTTGTTTTTAACATTCTAGTAACAAAACATTAATGTTACTACAAAATGTTGTTCAGGTAAAACTTAAAAGGGGAAAAATGTGGTGTTCCAAAATGTAAGGGTGCAATGGTCATTTGGCCAAAGTATGGGAGGTGGATGTAATTAATCCTCTGAACCAAAAAAATAAAATAAAGGACAGAAAATCTACCGCTGTTAAAAAGTAGGATATAAATATTTAGGTAGAATAGATTATGTATTATAAATTAAATATTAGAAGTTTATAAATATTAATCTAATATACACATATTTTTAAAAATTTAATCTTAATTATATATTTATAAATTGGATCAAATTAGATTTACCTAAATATTTTCTTAACAAAAAAACACAAGCCCCCGAAAAAGTAAAAATACTACTAATTTTGATAACCAACTAATAAACGAAGTAATTAATGAAAAAGAAAAAAATCGTCTTCATATTCTCATCCCCTTAATGTGTCTTGGCTTAATCGGTCAGTTTCTAATTACTATTTTACACTTTCTCATATATTATCCAATTTTGTCTAAAAACAAAAAATTAAATAAAGAAAATTAAACGCGGCTGCTGTACACCAAAACAAATCACTCCCTCCCCCTCTCTCTCCTCATTTCTTCCTCCGTTTCTCTCTCCTTGTTTTATTAGCTTCCATTTGAGCTTCGAAGATTTCTCAAGAGAACGATCCTAGCTGCGAAATAACAAAACCAATACAGTTTTCATCTACGATCTCGAAACTAAGCTCCAGAATTTGAATATTTTGTTTTTTTGGTTAAATAATAGTAGTAAAATAAAAAAAAAAAAAAAACAATTTTGTATTGTTTGATTATGTCGAGGTTCCGGTCGAGTCCTCGATGAGCTGGCTTTCATTTTCGCGAGGTGGATAAATTTTTTGAGGTTTCGGTGGTTCTGTAGAGAGTGTAAGGATGGAATTACGAGGAGTTATTTTTGAGTTGTGAATTTCATTTTTATTATTTTTTTCAGAATTTTTTTTTGGATGATTTCTGTTCGCGGTGAGAATGGGAGGGAGGGGATAGGGTTAGGGTTTGGTAGAGGAGATATGGAAGGGACTGAGCTGGAGGAAGGTGAGGCTTCCTTTGATTCGTCAATTGACCCTGATATTGCTCTCTCTTACCTTGTAAGTTAATTTTTATTATTTTTTTAGCTTTCACTATCTCAATTATTTACTTCTAGTTGTATTTGATTTCTGCAGTTTTGGTTAAATTCTTCAATATTAGTGTTTATACGATTTTTATATTTTGCTTTTTTTTTTCTTGTGTAAATTAATTTTGCTTACTTTGACTTTTGAAGCAGTAAGCTTATTTTAATGGTTTAGTGATTCTGAGTTGTCTATCGAGAGTAATAATTTTTCTTGAATTAGAAGTTGTTGTGTTCTGATTCAGTACTTGATTTCATAATTTATATTAATGAGCTGGAAAGTCGATAAAATTAAGGCCATTTTGCAGCTCACTTGCTTTGTGACTTATTGATATGGGATGAACAGTTTGGGTTTGACTGAAGGCAGGGCAGGCAGTTGGTGTTCTTAAGACACTGTGAATTTCCTCAATTGATTGTCATATATACTTGCACAATGAAAATTTCAAGAGGCATTTCACGTCGTATTTGGCTTATATTTTCATTTGTTGATCCGTATTATCTACAATTTACTTGGAATGCTTGTTCACGCAGGCAATTCTGGACGCAATTTCTGTGTTTAAAAGTCCAAATGCATGACAAGAGGTTCTTAGAGAAATTTAGATACTAGAGTAGGAAGAATTGATTTGCATGTAATGATATCAACATGGATTATTATTTGTTCTGCTCTTGCTTTTTCATTATACCTGTCCCCAAACTCTGTATGTTTGCAGGATGAAAAACTTCAAGATGTTTTGGGACATTTTCAAAAGGATTTTGAAGGTGGGGTATCAGCAGAGAATTTGGGTAAGTTGCACAAAGAACTTGTGCATAAAGCTACAGTCATATGGATTAACATTATCAGGTTGATCAGAGATTTAATGTTTAAACAGGTGCAAAATTTGGTGGTTATGGTTAGTCTCATTTTTGCCTACCTATCAGCGATCTCCTTCATGGTCTCATTCAAGGACTCCTCCAGAAGTTCATAACCATAACACACCAAGATCCCCAAACAATATGCACCGAGAGGTAGATATTTTTGAAAGCACTAGAATGGATCTTTGCATAGCTAAAAGCACTAATTAACTTGAGCAGTTTAACTTGGGTTATTTACAGGGTGCTCAACAAAATCCATTTTCTGCGCCAAGTGCTTTTCTTTTGGCAAGGCCTGAAATAACATCTTCAAGTAAGCTTGAGCCTAGAGCCCTATCCGGAAATGACCAAACAAATCAGGATGTGCGCATGCTGTCTAATAATGGTGATGACATGACTTCAAAAGTTGAACCAGAAAAGTCCACAATTTTTTCTGATCAGAAAGCTCTGAAGTTTCGCATCAAAGTTGGTATGGATAATTTGTCGACTTGTAAAAATGCTCAGATTTACAGTGGGCTTGGTCTCGATGTCTCTCCTTCATCATCTTTGATGATGACAGCCCCACAAATACTGATGGGTTGTTGTACAATGATCTTCGGGATGTATCAGATGAATCTCCTACCAGTATTCTTCAGGTTAACTTTATCCTCTATCTCCATCCAATTTCCAACTTCACATTTTTCTATTGACCTAATAACAAAGATTCTGTTGCTTTCGTTGTATATCTACTGTTACAGAGTATGACGTCAGTCAGATTATTTGAAGGGATGCTCTTGTCTCCACTCTCTAATGATGCTATTCAATTGGCTGAAAATGTTGGGCTTTGGGTGGAGAATAAATCTAAAATTCTGCTCAAGGCAAACTTGGGGGATTCTAGGTTGGCAGGGAGTGGGCCTGATCTTGCAACAGTGAATAGGAGGGTTTTCGGAGAAAAGAAACCAAAGTTGATTGAAAAATCTGCTGTTTCAGTAGAGCTGTCAAGTAATAATTACAAGTATACTTGTGATGGTGTTGGTATTGCATTAAAAAAGGAAGCAGATATTGACAATTCACCTTGAGCATGTGAAGAACTTATTTCTAATGCTATGAAACTCCCACTTCTATCCAATGTAAGCTATAATGTTGCAGATTCAGCAAAAGACACTGCGGAGTCAGTCACTACTTCTAGCACTGCAGTGAAGAGTTCGGTAAAAAATGAGTTCCACTCTAATGTGGCAGAAGAGGAACTTTTGGAGCCTGTGGTGCATAACTGTATGGTTCAGAAATCTAGTAGAAAGGCTAACTTATCTGAAAAGGTAAGGGAAAGCAGCAAACCAAATTCTGTTGATGAAAATTCAGTTCACCAAAAGAAAGAAGTTAATCACAAGGAAGATAAGACTGAATTTCCTGCCAATGTTGAGTCAAATGTATCTGAGGAACGAAAATGTCCGAATTTGGACAATCTCTCAAAACAGAAGGTTGATGAGAAAGTTGCATCTCACAATGAGGATGGTTTAAAGTCAGTTCCAGGGGAGATTCTGTCCTCAGCTGGAGGCAAAAAGAAGCCAAAAGGAAATCAATCAATAGTCAATGCACTCATGACACAGAGTTTAAGGAGGATGGCTTGACTTATAATTCTTCTTTGCTGCCTAAAAGTAAGAAGACTGCTAATGAAAACATCGTTTTATCAAAAAGTGATTCAGAGGGTTTGAAAAAGGGATATGGAAAAGCCACAGATAAGTACAGGGACTTCTTTGGGGACCTAGAACTTGAACAGGAAGATGAGGAAATTGCTTCAGAGAAAATGCCTTCAGTAAGTATGGTCAAAGACGCTGAGTTGGTTGAGAAGAGAAGCATGTCTGAATGTAGCAGTGCTAAAGAGAGACCTAACGGTAAAAGAATTGAGGGCATATCTGTATCAGGGAATCATTCAAAGTCATCGTCATATAGGCCCCTTCCAACCGGAAAAGGACCTAATCATGATGCAGCTAATCCAATGGTTGCCCCTCTGGTTCAAGAAGATTGGGTCTGTTGTGATAAATGTCAGGCTTGGAGGCTTCTTCCACTTGGTACAAATCCTCAGAGACTCTTCCTGAGAAATGGCTGTGTAGTATGCTTGACTGGCTGTAAGTTCTGTCACTCTCCGGCTTTTCTCACCCTATATTATAATTGTTTGCATATCACCGGTCAATTTTTACTTAGAAGAACTGTCACAACCTGTAATGAGGTTAGAGAATTAGTTAGCCAGCTTTTGTTGGTGAAAATTTTGAATACCTGATTGTGTAAACATTTAACACATTTTGGTATTCACATTTCAGTTGGTGAGCCTATTAGTGTAACTGAATCATGCCCTGATGGTTAAAAATTGTAATATCCCCTTGAAGCCAATTGACAGGCAGCACTTAAAATAAGAAAATGAAGCATAGCTCTCTCTCTCTCTCCCCCCTCCCCCCCGGTTTATTTGAGATTTTGAGGCACATAATAGTTCAGGTGATTTTCTAAATGAACTTAAGCTTTTAGATTTGTTGACTTGTTTCTAGGCCTGGTATGAATCGTTGTAATATATCTGAGGAGGAGACAACAAATGCTTTAAGGACCAAAACTTTACCAAGTCCAAGCTTCTGTGGCTCCTATTTTTGCTGCTTCTGGTAGTCAACTTGATCAGCATGCTCATCCTGGTAGGACTATGTTGGGAGTATCTCCTGGTGATACTAGGAGATCCACTGAAGATTGTCATATTTCTGGATTACAAGCTTTAGTCACTAGTGGGAAGAAGAAGTGTGGTTCAAAAGGTGTAACTAGTACCAATAGCCAGGATTGCCCTCCACAATCTCCAATCTCAAAGAAGAACCTTCAGGCATGTGCAAAAAGTAGAAACTTGAATGAAGTGGACTTCTCCCCCTCATTTGATGAATTTGGATCTCAGTATGTAGGCCAGACTGTTGGGTATCATGTTAAAGAAAAGGAGAAGAAAATTCTATTTGATAGTTATTCTGACGAAGGTATAAATTTAAATGGACAATACTTTCTTTTCTTTTGAGTGTATTATTTTGTTTTATAAGTAATAGCCGGAGTGTAACATGTTCACAGGTGATGCTACTAAAAGTCACAGATGAAGAACCTAAGGATGAGTGACATAGATAGCCTGAGAGCTTCTAAGAAGATAAAGACAGAAGACGTACGTAATATGGATGAAAGTTGCACTTTTGATCATGGTGTAAATTCCTCTAAAGCGGGGCAAAGCTCAAATAGTGAATCATTGAAGGATCCTCACAAATATAGGAACCAATCTAGGGATTCAAAAGGTGATCCAAAGAAGAAGTTGTGTTCTGAAAAATTAGAAGTCCAAATGCCTGCTATTTCAGATGATGGTTCATTGAAAATGGACAAGTCTGGTAATGATGAATCTATGAAGAAGAGGAAAGGGAAAGAACATCAAAATGCTGATGTTGACAGTGTGCCTCTACCTAGTTCACAGCATCATTCCCAAGGAAGCAAGGGCTTTTCAGAAGACATATGTGGAAATGATCACAAGAAAGAAAAGAAAGCTCGGGTATCGAAATCTGAGGGGAAGGACTCCAATGGGAACAAAAATATTGGTGTATCTTATTTGGAAGAAAGGCCAGAGGGTTGATGGACCAAAAAATAGGGCAAGATCTAGATCTAGATAGCACTCCGTCACAGAGGAACATGAATGCGGCAGATCCTTTCAGAAGGGATTTAGGTTCTGGACAGCCTTCTCTAGCAGCTACTTCAAGCTCTTCAAAGGTTTCTGGATCACGTAAAAGTAGAACCAATCACCAGGAAATGAAGGGCTCACCAGTAGGATCAGTGTCTTCATCTCCTTTGAGGATTTGTAGTAGAGATAAATTAACACAAGTAAGGAGTATTGCAGGAAAGGAGGATTGTGGCTTTTTGGCCATGGCTAGTCCAAGATCTTTAGATGGAGAAGATGTTGGGTTGAGTGATCGGACATTGAAAGCGAAGGATGATACTCCCAATGTGATACATCATGGGTCCCTGGAATCCCCAGTACTTGATTTGCAGGGCAGGGAGCTCCCAGGTAAGTGTGTATCTGCAATTATTGCAGCTCAGTGTGGTCCTGAGAGCAAAGTGAATGCACTAGGTCAAGGCAGTCAAAATGCTTCCCAGACAAAGACTTCAGAAGAAATCCAAGATGAAGGAAAAAGAAATGATGATCAGTATCCTAGTAATGTTCCTGCATCCAAGAAGTCTGGAAAGGGATCCTCTTCACGGCCTAAAGAAAAGATTCGGAGTTCAATAGCTGAAATTGATGGTGGTAAGCAGTCTTCATATGAGGAAAAGTTAAAGGCTGGAAGAAACAAATTTCATGAAAACTCTGGCATTAATTCTGATAGAACTGAAAGGCATTTTGATTCTGCTGGAAAATTAGCAAGGGAGACTAGTAAAGTGGACAATCAACAAAAACTTGGTGGTTATGATGGTTCAGTTGTTAGACCAGATGTCATCACCAGCCGAGATATGAAGCAGAACGTGCCTCAGGATTGTGATAATGATAGATCATCAGGGAAGTTGGTTTCTGATAAAACAGGAGTTGAGGTCTCTGGTAAGGGTAAGCCACACTCATTACCAACTTGACCTTCTATGAGAGGTCAAGTTGACACACTAACACGCCTCCAACCAATTGATGAATCTAAAAAAGAAAATGGTGTACATAAAGAACATGATGCTATCTTGAAGGCATCAAAACAGAGTCTAAAAGCTGAAAAGCAGAATGCAAACCACCCTGTCAATTTGAGACATCCCACTCCACCTACATACAAGAGTCAGGATCTTGATGCCGCAAGTCCTGCAAGAAAGGATTCCTCAAGTCAAGCTGCTACCAATGCTGTTAAAGAGGCCAAGAACCTCAAACATGTAGCTGATCGTCTTAAGGTTTTTACAATTTCTGTTGTTTCTGATACTTGCTTCTCATAGCATTGTCTGACTGTACCAACACGGCTCTCTGTTGCAGAACTCTGGATCAACTGAAAGTACAGGATTTTATTTCCAAGCTGCTCTTAAATTTCTCCATGCAGCCTCTTTGTTAGAATCTTGCAACAGTGAGAACACAAAGCACAACGAGATGATTCAGTCCATAGCAAATGTACAGTAGCACAGCAAAGCTTTGCGCGTATGTTAAATTCAAACTGACATTGTTCCTTTCTTCCTTTTGGGAATAATTTTGCTAATATCCTCATTTGTTTCTTGTGCTTTTAAAGATTTCATTTGTTTTAGCCTGAAAAATTTTGTGTATGGATAAGTTTGACCAAAATCTGTTGGAGGCAACTGTGTCACTGAATTTTTAATGTTAAAATAGTAAATCAACTCCTTAAAGCTTCTCATTTATTTCCATGCAACAAGCTAGACTTACCTCAAGTGGAGGCATCATTTGGCCGTTGTATGCTTCCACCAGCTGAAGTGTTTCTTTGGTATGGCTTTTCTTCAATTGACTTATCTAACTTGAATAACAATTCAACCAGGATAAAGTGCCCAACCATTTCAGCCCATTTACTATAGCAAGGCTTTAAGACAACTGGTTCATGGATTTTACTATGTTTTCAAGGCTTGGCTAAATGTTAAGGTTGTTCTATGCCATGACCAGAACATCTGATATTTACCCTTAAATTTTCTCTTTCTTTGTTTAATAACGAAAGGCATAAAGTTGAAGATGCATTTAATATCTTTAGAGCCTCCAGAAAAATTGGTGTGCTCTTCTATTTTCATATTTTATACGGTTCTTTAGTCAATTGTCTTTATTTGAGGATTTTTGGCAGACTTTATCTTTTCTTGTGAGGACAGAGGCATCATCGTTATCGTAGCTTTGCAGCAAAATATTTCGCACAATAATTATTTTATATGTTTGAGTATATTATTATCCATTACTTTTTTTTTAGGTTATCCATTACTTTAGTTAGAAGCAGAAGTAAAAGTTTTAGGTGAAGAGAGATCAGGCATACTAGTACTCTTTCTGTGTTCTATGATTTCATCATGCAACTGAGATGAATTTTATACTGATTTTCTGATATCAGCCAAAATCTCAGTTTGGTTTACTCGCCCTCTCCCCCTACTATGGTTTTCAGCTGTGACTTTATCTCTGTGTTTCTTGGTTGCTGGCAATAGATTGTATTTTTTTTTCATGTTACAAATTAATGATCATCGAAGTGCTTTCTGTAAATAGGTTTTGTGCCCATGAATATGAGAAATCAAAAGACATGGCTACTACTGCTCTGGCCTATAAATGCATGGAGGTTGCATATATGAGAGTAATTTATAACTCACATAACAGAGCAAGCAGTGATCGGAATGAGTTGCAGGCAGCTCTACAAATTCTTCCTACAGGTACCAGGATAAATTTGTGAATTTGGATAGCTGCTGTGTCTGCATTATTGTTTTGCATTTAAGGCTTCCTTTTTAGGAGATTTGATGGTTGTGACTAGAAATGTTATCACATGATACTCTCCATTTTCAAAAAAGATATTGCAAGAACTTGGGAAATCTCTATGGAAGAATTCAAAACTTTTTCTCCTTTTCTTCTGCGCTAAGTGTGCTTAAAAAAATCTCTGACAGATAAGTGATAAGTGAACTGTTGTAATTCTAGAAATTGAAGTGCTATTCTAAAATATACAAATGCAATGAGTTTGATGGAAATGTAACTTATACTGGCTGTATATGTATTTTACTGCTTTTATTATAGACATTCTTGAGATATCTCCTCCTTCCTGGCTTGACTTGATCCCTTATGGCACGTTTTTTTCATCACTAGGTGAGTCTCCTTCCTCTTCTGCCTCTGATGTTGACAATTTGAACAACCCAGTGAACATCGACAAGGCTGTGCAAGCCAAAGGTGTTGGTTCACCCCAAGTTGCTGGAAATCATGTTTTCACAGCCCAAAACCGTTCTAGCTTCATGGAGCTAGTTAACTATGTAAGTGCCTTTAGTAAATTAAGTTTTTGATGAAATATTCTTCTGTTAATATTAGAAGAAAGATAATTTAAGGCCCTCAGATTGGGTTTCTGTTGATTGTAATGAGAACAACTATTAGTGTAACATTTTGAACATGAAACATTGATGTCCCACATTATTTAAAGAACACATCATAACAGAAACAATTGCTTCAGAGTGTGAAGGCTAGCAGACGTGTGATTGGAACAACTATTAGTAACTTAGAGCATTAAAGAATGATATCCGGCATAATTTAAGAAACATGTGCTGGAAGTAGGATAGCAGAAACAATTGATTCAGAGTGTGAAGTTAGGATACGGTCCAATCTTTCCTCTGTAACATCTCCAAATAGTTTGCCTGACATAGCAGTGTAGGGTGAACTCCTTTTGATCTCCTTTCTATCCAAAGGGAATTCTGGACTTCCGTCCCATTCTTGTTTGCTGCTTGGTGTCATCGCTAGATTTGTTCAACTAGTTGGGTGTAACACCCTGTTTGGATAACTAAAGTTGTTAGTGTGATAACAAGGGTTAATTAAGATCAAGTTGGGTAACTCAAGTATTTTGGGCCTATCAATTAAGTACTGACCTAGAGCTTGTGTAACCTGACATAGTTTTACTTGCCTACATCTACCTTAGATTTTTTTATCACCATTTACTTCAACATTGTCTTGTCAAAGTTTTATGAACTGTGTCTAGGGTATTCCTCTCTCGTATTAAGATATTGAGAATATTCTAAATTTTAGGCACAGGATGTTAATAATGCCATGGAAGCCTCTAGGAAATCGCGAAATGCTTTTGCAGCTGCTAATCCAAAATCAGATGGGCCCCAACGTAAAGAGGGCATCTCTTCTGTTAAAAGGGCTCTTGATTTCAACTTCCAAGATATCGACGGATTACTACGGCTTGTACGGGTTGCGATAGAAGCAATCAATCGTTGAATCTCAGTTAGACTTAAATAATGGTAATCATCAGAAGAAACTTGACTTTTTCTCCTCCACCATTTCCAAATCAAGGAAGAATGAAACAGAAGTGGATCTTTTAGTTGGGGACAATTTGCTATACATCGGTTAAACACTGAGTTCCATCCACTCAGTGACCGTGCATCTCTGTACAGTACTAGTTGGATATGCAATTTTTCATGGATTTTTTATTCGGCTGTGGCTGCTTTGACAAGGGTACTTCAATTAGTGTTCTGGAGTTCTTGAGGAAGTGAAAATATTTAAGTGCGCAAGACGAGGATAACCATTTGCATAAATGCTCTGCTTCATGGTTATCAGATGGAAAGGGGAGAACATATCAGATAGAAAAGAGAGTACATTTACAAAGGAGTTTCGGACCTCATTTCAAATCAGCTCAAGACAAGTAAAATTTTGTTACAGCTGTGTCTCCATCATTGTGTTCAATGGAGTTCAGGTTCCATGACCTGTAAATTTGTTGTGATAATTTCTCATCTTGTACTGAGAAGGGATTAGAAACTTAGAGAAATTCTTAGCTCGGAGAAATAACATGTTTACTGAAGTAACTGTACTGGTCCTGATGCATGTATCTGGTCCAAGCTTAATAAAGGAAGACATGACAATTGCAGGGTCAGGTATAAATATCCTCTGTGCATGCCTCGTAAGAGACTGGTTTTTTGAGCCCTTCATTTTGCATCTTTCCAGGTTTACACATTTTTTGCTCTTGCCATAATAGAGGATATCATCTTTGTTATTATGTAGAGAAGTAGTAAGAAAAGTTGAAGCATGGATACACACATTCCATAAAGGGTGAAATCTCTTGTTTGTATCTGCTCAGACTCATGGCTGATTGCCCATCTGATCCTTTGAAATGGTATACAAGGTTAAAAAAAGCCTCAAAGCTCATGAACAATTCAATTAAATTTCCATCTGAAACTGTTTTTCTGTTTTTGGCTGCAGCTCCTGTTTGTAAATACATGTAGCATAAGATCAATATTCCATTCACTAGTACCAGTCTTCCTCTATGGGTCCACATGCTTCAGTTATCCACCAGAAATTGAAAGGTGAGATTTCTGTTTCTTTTTCCAAAGGTGGCACAGATTTCTCGTTAGCTTTTTCCTATGGATACATATAGCAACTCGAAGTATTTCGAAGTTTTATGTTCTGTCAAGAGAAGTTTTTCTTCTCCCAGTAAGATATTTTTACTTGAATTGATTTGGGAGATAATTTCCTGTTTGCTTGTAGTGTTATCTAGAAAGTCAAATCTTCATAATCATTTCTACCAATAGCTATCTCTTGACACCAAATTCTTTTCATGAACAGAATTGAGCTATTACATTTAATCAGTTTGAATTGTACATCAACACTGGTGGGTAACATCAATGGCTTCCAAGTTTAGGCACAAGTAGCATTTATAATTTCCCTATGCTCTTCTTTTTCCCATCTTTTCAAGTGAGACTGAATATATGAAGTTCCTTAACTTTCTGCTCAAAGAGAGTGCTTTTTCTGTAAATTGGCCCAAGGGAAAGCTTACAGTAGCTTTTTTTTCTCTACTGTTTGTCATAATCCCTCCATGGTTTTAACTGAATGTTATATGTGTGCAGGAAAATGAGTCCACAATTAGCAGCAGGAGGGGGTTACTAGCTTAGAGAATAAATATCTCACGATAGCTAAAAGACAATTAGCTTCAATTGGTATTTCATTCTTTGTTTTACAAAATTTTTTGAAGTTCTTGAATCTTTATTCATGTTTGTTTAATAGTGTACAGTAGGCAGATGGAAAATTCTGGGTGTATCCAGCTTGGCTGACCATCCAGTCATCCAGATGATTGAACGAGAAATCATTTCTATCACTGGCAATAAAGTTCTCATACAAGTATAGAGATTTATGATGGAAAAACTATTATATTAGTCCCTCACATTACGTATTTGTATTTATTGAGTCCCTCACTTTTAAAATAATAATTTTTAATCCCTTACATTACATATTTGTATTTATTTAGTCATTCGCTTTTAAATTGATGATTTTTAGTCCCTGACAAATATAAAATATTAAATTTTGGTCCTTGAATCAAATCCCAAGCATTTTGGCCTAAATTTGTCATGGCTCACATATATAAAACGTTGAATTTTGGTCAAAATCAAATCTCGAGTATTTTTTGCCTAGGGCCTTTGTCATGTATTGTTCACTTGACATATTTTTCAAGGATAAATTTATAAATTCATCTGAGTAGAATGTTTAATGGGACTGCGAATGATATGAAGTAAGTGATTGATTAGTAATTTGTTTGTATTTAAAATTATTTCAATATCTGACTTGTGGTATTTTTTTTTCAAAATTTATAATCCAATCCGATACTTGAATTTTGTGTTGGAAAGGAAAAACAAATTCCTAAATTTTACTCAAAAAATATGTCATGTGAACAACACACAATTAATTCAGACCAAAAAGTGTTTGAGTTTTAGTTGAGGTACCGAAATTCGATATTTTACATTTATGAGGGATTAAAAATTATCATTTTAAAAGTGATGGACTAAATAAATACAAATGAGTAATGAAGGGACTAGTGGCCTCCAGTTGCTTATTGAATATCTCTCAATTGTATATGAATAATTATAATTTACTAATAGAATAATTTTTCTATTTAAATGAGTGCTTCTGTGTGTACAATTGTTTTAATACATTTTTTATTGGCATAAATCGCCTTTAGATTTTCTTTTCATTTTTTCAAGAGTGTTTTTTTTTTATTTTTATTTTTTCTCCCATTAGAAAGGGAGAAAGAAGAAAAACAAGAAATCTAGTGGTTATTTATTGTTCTGTCCCTTTTCCATTAAAAGAGGGGGATGGCTCGTTTTCTTCATGGTACTTTTGTAGGCGGAAAATTTTTTGGTGTACGAACTTGTATGGGAAGTGTTCGGATTCTTGTCTACAATTACCCACATCAACATGAGAATGTTTGTTTTAATAATTTAAGGTAGGGGTGTAAATAAGTTGCGTCGAGCGCGAATAGTGTTTTATTCGATCTCGAGTTCAAAATTTTTTGTGAGACTCTGAACTAAGTTTAAAAATAAAATTTGAACTCGAACTTGAAAAATTTGATGGAGTTCGAGCTCAATTCAAATTCGTTCAAACGAGAACGAATTTGAGTTCGAACTCAAATAGTTTGATTTTTTTGGAGGTAAATATGTAATTGTTTTAAAAAAATATAGACATTTTAGTAATTCTATATAAAATAAAAAATTAAAAAATATATATATATGTATGTATTCGAAAAATTCGATGAGTATTCGAGCAAAATATATATATGTTTGAAATCGATTTGTCAAATAATTTGGGTTCGAGCAAGTTCGATCAACTCGAATTTGAGTTAGACTTTTGACCTAACTGTTCACGAACAAAATGGTTCGTTTACACGCTTAATTTAGAGTGGTATAAATAATTATGGATCAAGTAATTCATAGCAAGTATTATGGATAGGAGCCACTCTAAGAATTTTCTGTACTATTGACAAATACTTATGTAGACTCGATCTTTGATCCCATTTGTAGACCCTGTGATGTGAATTAAACTTTAGAGAATCTATGACATGTAAACAAAATTTTTTAAGATTTAATCATGACCACAGGATCTATAGGTGAAATCAAAGATCGGGTCTACCTAAATATTTTCCTATTACCATTAGTTTATTTCCTGTTTTCTTTTTGTGGGGCCTAGAGTACAAGCAGTCGAAGTAGAAAACGAAATTAAATTTTGAGATCTTGCAACTTATCAAGGTAGAAGTGCGTGGGACAAAGCCCATCTGGAGCATCTGGTTAATTCAGTAAATTTTCCCAAAAAGATATAGTAAAACAAAATAAAATACCTATTTTAGCCCTGAATAAAATGTCATGTGTTTCATGAACTGTAGAAACCTTAAACCAAAATTCCTCCAATAGGCTGTAGCATGATTGTAACAGACAAAATTATTCCTAACAAAAATTTGAACCTTCTATCTAATGGTGCAACGATAAGCATCATATAAGAAACTAACCAATTCCAAAAGATCAAAGGTTTCCAGCAGACATACTAAAGCTACCATGCACCTAAGACAGAAATTTACAAAATTTATCAGTACCAAAAGACAGAATTGTTCTTTGCTTAGAGCTATACTTGAGATATGCAACAAGGCCAAGGTGGACAAATGAATACATTCCATAATTGGTGATGATCAGTTAAAGACTACAACAGCTGCCCAAACATTGGCAAAAATCATGTGGGGAAACGATATTCCAAATTCACTGCAAATTTACATTTCAATGTGATATTACAGTTCCTTCATGTATATGTCTGACATTTCTTCAGGTAACAGGTCAAATTAGGCCAAGTACTTGTACAATTTTGGGTTATTTCTCTCTCTATCCAAGTACTCTCGCATGATCAGATATTCAATCCTCTTTTTAATTGCCTTGACATCCGGCTGCATAGAGACATCAAATTGTCTACCCATCAAGGTCTCTAGAGAAATGAAAACTATTAAATAAATAAGGCTGCATAAATGCATTGAACTGATTATCATTCACGATTGTTTAGGAATTTTTAAGTAAATAAAATCATCTGACAGTTAAGGGTGATGCAGTAAAAAATCTATCTAATATTTTTCTTCAGCTTTTCAAGAGTATACAAGTTCATTTGCCACAAATGAAGGCCAGTAATTGTGCAAAACAAAATTTATAGCAGAAAGGGAGAAACAGGAACTCAATCACATTACTGTAATAATTCTTCACTAATTTAAAACGGGTTCTACTAACCTGCACAAATGTTAGAACAGCATTAGGGTCTCGATAACAAGTTTCAATTGCTTCTGTTTATTTCAAATAGTATGCCGTTTTCGCTTTTTCCAGCAGTCGAGCAATCTATTTCTTTTTTTTTTTTTTTACATTCATACTTGTGTCATGGCTTCTTTTGTATACCCCTTCTATGCATATACCATACTGAAGCAGATTAATGATTGAGAGGCTGTTTCATAATGATTGTTTACTTTTTCTTTGGCTGTCGCCTTTCTTTTGCAAATGCAAGGTGATCCAAACCAGATTATGTTTTCGCAAACACGTCTACTTTCCTACTTCAATTCTTGCTCAATATAATGTTATGAACACAACCACCCATTTAACTAAATAATATTCTCAAAAAGTAAAAGAGAAAAGTTTCATATACAACTTCTGGAAGATATTCAATAAGCAACTGGAGGCCACTAGCCATCAATATTTTGACATGATGCAAGACAATATGGATCTCTACCTTTCTTTTTTGTTTTAATTTCTGTATTAGAACAAGGTCACATCAATGAGAGAGATTTAAACAGAAAGAACGTTTTAATGTTTAAATGAAAACCTTCAAGAATTGACAGAGCTACATACAAAACAAACTCTTTTTTCAAATTAGTGACGGTAGAAGACAACGCTGAAGATCTAAATGCCATTAGTTTACAGCATTAGACACAATTGTTCAGCTTCCACAGATGGAAGACCATAGAATAGTTTGGGGTTGTTGCAGTTCCTATCACGAATGAAACAGACTTAATGACATACCTTAAACATGTGGCTCATCTGCTCAACACACTCCTGGACTAACTGTTGATGACTCAGAACTTTTCTGCTCTTCATAATGCGCACAATTGAGGCATCAATAGCATATCTTCTGTCCTTGTCGACATCTTCCACAACCTTTTTCCTTTCATCCACAGGAGGCAAAAGAATCTGAACGTACAAGCCAGCAACAAATGAACAGCTGTTAGTTGAAGCCCATGAATTAAGGTAACTGATCAGAAAATAGTACGAAGACATACAGGAACAATATCTAACCTTGATCCGCCTCATTCGGTCAGTAAACTTGGCATTGAACTCAAAAATATCATTATGAGACACAGTTCTAGTGTTAGGCTCCTTGCTCAGAATTTTATACTTGGCGCATGAGAGAGATTGAAGCAATCTGACCAAATCGTCATCAGCCAAATTCAACTGTGTCTTGATCTCAGAATAATTCAATCTATCTGAAGCATTAAACAGCAACAAGGCAGCAGCCTGAAAAGAAGGGATGCAAATTTTACATTCTGCACTCGCAGTGGGATAAAATCCCTAACATTGAACTAAGTTACCTGTCAATTACCTGATATGTCCCCACAATCAGCTCAATAGTTTTTGGCTCAAACTTCCCAATCACGTTGCACATTCCCAAGGAATAAATCCATGTAAGTTTGCGGTGTTTTGTTTTTGTCTGGTAAAATTCCTTGAAGACTTCAACACACTTCACCTGAAGTGCGATTAACAGAAAAGGTTAAACCACTGTCGTGGTAAGATTGTACAAAGACATCAAGAAATCAGACGCAGAAGTTGCAATTAGACCAACAGTTTAAAATAAAGGACAAAAAGAGTACCATTTCTGCAGGGGGGCTAAGATCAGAAGATTTATAACTTGGCCAGAATCCTGTAGTGAGAACTGTGACGGTCAAATCAATCCCAGGCCTAGCAACTGGGTTATTGTTAAGGTATTCTTGAAACTGGTTCTGATTTTCTTTTGCCAATGTCAAATCTGTCACCTAGAAGAGTAAAAAATAACATTGACTAATGTTCAACATATCCCGATGGTTTAAAGATTGAATCTAGAGTAAATATCTCTCAACTCACCATTTTCTCCATTTTTGATGTGAAGTGTCCTCCACACTGTTGCTTTAGCTTAGTTAAAATCAGTCTTTCATGATCATCATTGGCACTTTTGTCAAAAAGCAATCTACGAGAAAGCTTCTTTCTGCCAGCAGTGAAGATAACCAAGTGAACACAATGCCTCTTAAGTATCCGTAATAAGCATTCTGAAAGAGTAGCTTTTTTCTGTTGGTACTTTCAATAGCATAGCTAACACAGAGAAAGTAAAGTAAAACATGTCCTTACATGCACGTCTCACCTGTAGACTTCAGCAAACAGGTCTTTATCACTAATGCATTCAAGAAGCTTCACAATCTAACAAAGAATCGACAAAACACAGAAAGCCTTTTAGTTACAACCAAATGCACCTGAAATGACGGTAAAAATAATCTATACCACCTTATCTAGGATTTCTTCAATATCTTCATCACTCAATTTTTCACCACCACTCTTCTTCAGGATATTGTCACAGTATGAAGCCAAAAGGTCTGCACCAGAGCTGCCAGGAACCATGTTGTTGCAAAAGACCTCAAAAGTCTCTTTCATTGCCTGAAAGTTTAAACTTTAAAATACTTGATACTTCAAATATAAACAGCAAAACAATCCACAAAAGGAGAAACGTTCAACTTCGTTACCCCTACCTTATAAAACAGAGTGTGGTTAATAGAGCAGTCCTTCACGTATGCCATATATTTATCATGCAGCTCAATGACTTTCCTCGTGAAAACCTGGAGGAGACAAACTAGTCAATGAACAGGTTCCAGAACAACGGTTCAAATAATTTCTACAGACAAGTAAGAATATTGTTCAACTTCTCTGGTGATCCACCTACAGGTTCTGCCTGTTGAATAACTAGTGTCAGTATTTAATACGAAAATGATACTGAAAGTAACAACAGTGCAAATACAGTAGTCAGCTGTCGGTTGAAAAAACCATAGACTAATATTTTCCACCACCTAAAGATATAATTCTTTCCAGGATTTACTTTCAGATGATGATTGGAAACTCATTAAGGAACAGTAAGTTTTGGGAGTGCTGAAATCAAAACATACTCAGGTGGACATCCTAAAACTTATAGAGGAATTCTAGCGTGCATCAATCTTTAGAATGTGCACCTCTTGGTACAATGTGATAGCAGCTTTCATCTTCTAGTGATAGTAACACTTCACCCCAATCCTCCAACCCTCAGCTGAGAGCATGAGAGGGGTCGAGGTTCATGGAATTGCGGCCAGATTAGATAAACAGTCTAGCCTTTTCCTTTGTTTGATTGGAGAACATGGCAAAGCAGGACGAAGAGTATAAGTCAAAAAATACAACAGCTCAGTATTTATTCTACTATCTTTCTTTTTTTGGGGAAAGATAATCATTCTGGGGGACAGCATTGGCTGGAGGGTATAGTGGTGTAAGTTGTTACTGCCTGTCAAAGCAGGATTTTTGGGTGATGGAAATGGAAATGAATAGCTGTTGATGTTGTGTCCCAATCAAAGAATACTGACCCTTTTATTTGCAGCATCTTCAGCTTGTTGTACCAGTTCCCTACCTTCATCAGTGACATGCTGCATCAGACAACATGATAAACAGTATAATGCCATCATTGACACAAAGAAAACAATGGTCACCACTGCCACCACCTAGCATTACTTAAGCAAACTCTGTTCAACAAGTAAATATAAAGCATATACCTGCTTAAACATATTTGCCACTGGATCAAGTCCTTTTGGAACTTTATGGAAGAGCCTATACATCCTAGATAGATCATCAACCTGATATCCAAGGAACAGAGGCATTTCATTGACAACATGTAATTTCTGTGTTTTCATTTACCAAGGACACAATAACATAGCTAAAAATACCTTATCATCTCTGAGCAAAGCACGACATCCAGAATGTTCATTCTCAAGCAATTGATTACCATATGTGACCAATAATTCATGTTGCACTTTCTACACAAAAGCACGCAGCACACCCATAAGTAAATAGAGAGCAAACGGTTTCCATGTTCCTAAGCAGAACTATGATTAACCTGATAAGCAGATCCAAATGTAATTGTTAATCATCTATGTTGAAACTTGAATCAAGATAATCATGCATTTCATTGTCATATCACCAATCTAGGAAACAGAGACAACGATGGACTCTCCTCTCACCCCCACAATAACTATGTCGCATCGTGTCAAAATGGGCTGGGTAATATCCTTCAACATGGAGGCTATAACTTTATTGCAAACATCAAGGGACCAACAAGATAGAAAGGAAGATGAATTGTAGTACTATCCTTCTGCTATCTTCTTTTTCTCTATGCACCACTATCATTTTACATTTTACACATACAAACATATATATATTTTTAAAAGAAGACATAAAATGATGTAAAATGTTTTGTCATCAAATTGCATTACTACTATACTAACACATAAATATACAAGATGCACCACCGAACCCATATCCAACCATTTAGCGGTGACTTTGTATCCTCAATTCATAAAAATTGACAAATTTGACACAAGCAAGTACCTGTACCCAACGCCCATATTCAATATTCACTTCTCAGATTCTTTAATAAAAAGTAATTATCTAATTCACAGAAAAACACAACTATAGACTTCCTAAAAGCTTTAGTTGATTTTACAAGTTTAAATGACAATGTGTACTTTACATGAAACATAATGGATTGAATTATGCTACAAATTTCAAAGCAAAAATTGAGACTCCTCTTTCACGATACCAGAAGCAAAAAGCTATTTGCCCTTTCAGTTGAAACCAACAGAAATGCCAAACTTCACTCACTCCATAATAAATATTCAGGAAACATACATTTCACCATTATTTTGTCACAGCAACTATTCACCATTGTATATAAAGTTTCCTAACACCAGAGCATCATAACAAACAATGAGACTTACATCCAAAAGCTTTGTCTCGCTGCTTGGATGCAGATAATGAGATACTCTGTCCTTCTCTTTTCTCAAACACTCTTCTGCCTGTTTTGAATAAAACAGGCATTAAATACCATTATAATTTACACTGACTATAACAACATTCAGGTAAAACAGTGAATAAAAGATACTTGCCTTCAACATATAAACAGGAGAAGAATATTCCATAATCCAGTTGGATGCTTTTATGGAATAAAATGATGCCGTATCTCCAAGCATGGATTCCTCAAAGTCGTCTTTATAGTAATGCTCCATCTGTCCCATCCCAATTTCAACAAATATATCCAGTACATTCTTCAACAAAGCTCTGTCAATCTGACCTCCCTCGCGTTCTTGATCAATCTGGTAGATAATTGATGTTGATTCAGCAAAACAATATCTTTCAGAACAAAAGGAAACTGTATAAAAGGAAGAATAAGACGTGCCAGAGCAATAACAGCATCTCTAACTTTGACCTTTAACTCCTGGTAGACCTATTACCCAATAAAACACATATCAGCAAAAAAATGATGGCACAACATCCTAGATGAATGATAAGAGCTAACCAGGAAAGTCATAAGAATACAAGAGAAATGCGACCAACAAAGATCATAACACAAAATGAGTTACACGGGGCATACCAAGTTGCGGAAGCAAGTCCGTCCAACTTCAGCTAGAGCAGGAAGTGATCTCCGAGAGATAAAATATTGATTAAGATAATGGAAAAAGCGCGAAAGCCACCTGACCATAGCCTTATGGTTTACCCACCGATTTAAGGTAACAAGCTCCCTCAACATAAACTCATCGTGCTTGTCTCTTAGAGAAGGCAAGACCTGGTAAGGGAGACAGTAGCTGACAGCCTAAGCAAATATTGCCAAATTGTACGACAATAATAACCTCCGATAACACATCGAAGAATGGAGTGAAGTGCATGCTCATACGGTCATAAGGCATCTTCATAGTAGAACTGAAGTACAAATGAAGCGCACACTCCCTCAGTCAAAGGGAGCCAGTCACACAACCATTGTGTTGCTTACTCACATTTTTGTATTTTTAATTTTTTAATAACATAAATTTCAAGGATGCCAGAAAGAAAATTTGCTAAATCAATTACATCATTCTAATTGCAGAAAATGAGGAAACTACATCATGTCTTGTTTTTAAAAAATTAAGTAACGCAAGCATGATCCTGGAAAATAAAGGAAAAAAACAAGAAGCTTTTAGAAGCTACTTAACATGAGCTCTTTCAACAAGGTTTTATTTGAGAGTGTCATTATACGAAAGACTCTGCCTCCAATATAAACTGAACCAAAGCAAACAAAAAAATCAAGCTATGTCCTTACTGTCGACATGATGTATTCATCGAATGCTTCCTGGTATTTATCATATAGCCGTTGGCAATAATCAGGAGGAGGGATATGTATGCACATAGTGTATATAGATCTGTGATTCCGAATAAGGCGAAACTCAATCATTTCAAACAGCAATCTTCTCCCACACATGCAAACCCAAAAATAAAAGTAAACAGAAGCCAAAACATAACAAAGGAAATCAAATCAGATCAAATAACAGAAGTTAGAAAAAATTTCAGAACCTCAATTCAGAAAGGGCACTATATATTAAACTATCATAAACGGAATTTCTCCCGAAAAAGGATACGTATACATCGTCATGTACTCTTCTGGGCTGAATTGCGATTCTTCCTTCCCTTCCAAAATATTCTTCAATTTCAGAATACCCCTCTGCATCAACTCCCAGTCCTCCTCCAATTCCATTGTCGTCTTCATATAATATTCATCGTCATCTTTTATAAATTCCCTTAAAAGTCTGCAACTAAGTGAAATTGAAATCACAGACATGATAATCCAGCAAACTGCCATGACCAGAACACAAAGAGATAAAGGAAAAATACTGTCGACTACTTCAAAGATCATAAATATCATGTAAAAACTACTTTCAAAAGTTCACATCCATATAGTACAAGTCTATACACAAAATAACATCAAATAATCTCGCTGCATTCTTACTAATCATGTGATAGTACGTTTAAAAAAAAAAAAAAAAAAAAACTAAGCTAATCGAGTCAAGTGCACATATAAAAGGCACATAACAAAATGCACACAAATGCCAAATCTTCGCCAACAGTTAGTTGGTAATATACATTTGTACCATAAATTAACAAGGAAGTTAACCAGCAGTTTATGCACATTTTCTACGTGGAAAACTTCAAAATCCTAACCAGAATTTTCACCAATTTCAGTTCTCAAAAGATATAAACACATAAATGCGGTTTGCTTAAGATTACGTCCATTATAATACACAATCGCTAATATCAACATTATATTAACATTGTCGTCAAATTCTTTCTACTTAGTCCGATTTTCCTTCATATATATTTTCCATTCACACATTTCAAACAAAAATGCGCAAACGATACAAATTTCCGGAATACTTATACAGCTATATGTATATATATCACCGGCGAGTTGTCGTTCTCACCTGAGATGATCACGGAACAGATATCTGCAGCGGTTGCGGAAACCCTAGAAATAGAAATCTCCTACAGCTCTCCGAGAAGTGAAACCCCTCTGCACAATGCTACTAGAGATCGTCTAGCTATATTGTTCGTCTTCTTTATATAGTTGTGTGGAGTATTTTTTAGTAGGGAAGTGCAGAGCGAAAAACAGAGGCGGTTAGTATATTTTCAATCCCGTATGGGTAGTTTATAGCTGTATACTGTATAATAAAAGCGTATGTACTTGCACTTATGACATGTAATGTCTACAAAAGTATTTTTTTGTTTTTGAGTAAATCTTTTATATTATTAAGTGTGCACATGTAGAAAAGTGATATTTAAAATTTGAATAATTTATATATGGTATACATTCACACTCGATAATGTACAAATTTTTTGTATAGCTACACATGAAATATTAATCTTTTTTATATTTTATTTTTGGCAATGGTATATGCCATGTATTCCCTAATACTCATGTGGAACTAATTATTTTATTTTTGTAAAATATTTAGGGAAGGTTAGTCTATAATCTCACTTATAGGCAAGTCACAAAGGATTTCTTGTCTAGAAGGTAAATGTAAGAATTTGAACAAGTGATACATCAGTATTTCATCAAATGAACAGTTAGATTTTAGCCTCATAATCATTATATTTAATTTAACGCTCAAAATTACATAATTTTAATTTGTGTTTTATTTATATAGCAAATTTAGGTTTAAGTAAAAGGAAAATAAATTAAATGTTTAAAAGAAATGGAATGGAATTATGATATTTTTACTACAAATTGAATGTGTGATAAATAAATATTTATTTGTGGCAAAAAGTTAATTACTCCATTTGTCCTATTTTATTTGATACGGTCAAATTTGTAAACAATTTAATAAAAGTTGATATTAACTAATTAGTAAAATATTTTTTTCATAATTGTCTTTTAATTCAATTTAAATTTTGTTAGTTGATTTTGAAGTTATAAATTTTGAAATGATTTGTGAAAATAATTAATGATGAAACATAAATTTAATATTATTTGTTTTAGAACTTGTTATGAATAGTAAAATAAATAAAATGATCTTATGGGGTAGTATATATTTTAGTGAGTATTAAGAATATTA
Source organism: Cinchona pubescens (assembly GCA_025175665.1). Taxonomy (NCBI): domain Eukaryota; kingdom Viridiplantae; phylum Streptophyta; class Magnoliopsida; order Gentianales; family Rubiaceae; genus Cinchona; species Cinchona pubescens. Next base: position 939,894 of record JANKKI010000192.1, on the reverse strand, counting down.
ATTAAATAATTTTATTGGTTTTTTTAAGTGTCAACAATGTTTTTAATTTAATTAAGTATAATGAGAAAAAAAATTAAAATTACTTAGTTTTGTAAATTTATGAAAATTCTACAATCTCGTGACCAAACTTATGAAAATTCTACAATCTCATAACCAAACAATCTCGTTGTACTTTATAGATTTGGTATAGTATAATGTGTTTTAAAAATTACAATACAAGTTTAGAATTATAAATTTTCTTAAAATTTATATAGGTAATGTTTTGACAAATATCTCACCTGTGAGACCCTACACAAGCTCATCATTGCTTTAAAAACAATTATACAAATTTAAAACTATAGAATTTTCTTAAATATCTCACATACGAGACCCTAATTAAGCTTGAATGAGCTTCGAAAAGATCCATAGATCCATATTCAATTTCGAATGAATTTTTAAAAATACAAAAGACCAATCCATAGACCCACACTCGACTTTAAACGAATTTTAAAAAAAACACAGAAGACCCTAACTGAATTTTTAAAAACATACAAACGACCCCCATAAAAAAGACCACCCCATAAAAAATAAAAAATCACCCATTAAACTTTAAAGAAACTATTCTGTTATTATTCTGTTGTGATTATTTTTGTTATATTTTAAATACTTATATATAAAATATTGTGTATTCTTCCTAAGTTTCATTTGCAATCATTTTTTTTGGTGTGACGATTTATTGGATCATTAACTTTTCTTTTAAATTGTTCATAGTTCAACTTTTTGAGTAAGTTTTGCATTATGAACTAAACTAAGGCCCAAAGAATGTGACTCTTCGGAACAAAGTTTCAAGCAGAATTTGGAAGGCCGAAGCGATCTCAACTGTCAGGGCTATTCTCACCTCAATTGTTCAGCAGATAAATTTCTACCAAAACCTCCATTATGTGTAAATAAAAAATAAAAAAACGAATGTAAAAGGCTCAGAAGGATCCATTGGTATTATAATCACAAGGGAACTTTTTTTTTTTTTGTTTTTTTCCTCAGAAAATAGGTAGTTTTCAACATCATAGCCTTCATTCATAATTTTTCAAAAACTCAGAAACACACTTATACGCACTACATTTTGCCGGAGACAGGTAATTTAACTCAAATGTGTCAGGAAACATACGGGGGGCACCGGCAAAAAGAAGCGGCGAATGAAGGGGGATGATGATGGGAGAGTGAAGCCACAAGAAGGTGGGGGTGGTGTTTCAGTGGCTGGTCGAAGAAATGTTAATGGAAAGATTTAGATAGATATGATTTTTAATTTTATTTATAAATTGGATTAAATATTATGAAATTTGTGATATAAATTAATATAAAAAAAATTTAATAAAATTTAATTTTCACTGTAAAATTTACGTGTAAAATTAAATATCTTCTGTTTAAGTACTTTCCATTGTTGTTAGGGTTTCTGGAAGATTACTATTGCTGTACAAAAAGTGCCATTTCATTGGGTAGCTTAGGCCCATGAATTGTGGGCTTAGACAACCAACCGGGAAGGTAACCCAACTCGTGGATGGAAGAGTTCAACTAAACTAGTAGTCAGAAGAAATTGTTCATTAATTGGGCTTTAGCCTAGCAATTAGACCGATTGATAGATGTGGCATCTGATGTAACGATAGTCGTATTATTTGTGCTACGACAAATGGACACCCTATGTTGTACATGTCGCTGTGCAGATTTAGGAAATATGATAAAGAATAAAAAATACAAATAATTAGAAGATGCGAAGTTAGGAGAAGTTAATGGAAATTAGGTAGTTAAGATATATTTATGATAGTAATTGAATAATTAATGACATTTTAATAATTGTTAAATAATTAATAGAAAAAATCTATTTGGATTAGGTAGTCTATTTCACTAAAATGAGGGAATCATGTTTCTCTAAATGAAAGCATTGTTAAACAACTATTAACATGTCTAATAGTTATTTAATGACCAAAAAAATTTATCAAGTAATTATTACACCACTTTTGAGAGAAATCTATGAAAGTTACAAATTTTATCGCTAAATGAGTACACATATTATTATATTATATATAATATGAGGATAATTAAGAAACACATTAATTTTGATATTATACAAAAAGTGGTTGGGTTTTATATATAATTAGATCACAATAGCAATACACAAAAATATATTTGATGTTATGTCGCTTTTAAGGAAATATGAAAATGACTTGATTTGAATAAGTTGACAATAATTAATCGTTACGGATCTTTTATCCTAAAATTTGACAGAAACCTAATCGATTCCATTATGCATATTCATACACTTGATTCCCTTCTCCGCTCAAGTGCTACATTAAGGCATAGTTTGAGAGTTGGGATTTGGAAAGAAAAGAAAAGAAATTAAGAGAAGGTGTAGTGTGTTCTTTTGTTTGGAAATTTTAAGTGAGAAGAAAATAAAAGATTTATTTGCCTAAAGTCATTAACAGGGTCTACAAGTGAGTCAAAGATCGAGTATATCTAAATCTTTTCCTAAAGTCATTAACTTCCATCCCGTTGCTGTGTTGTCCTATTTGTATTAGATGCTTTAAATCTCCTTTCTTAAGATAAATCTAAATATATATTAGACTTAATTAAAAAGATAAATTTGTAAATTCATTCATTTTTTTCCTCAATTCCCAAACAATATAGAAGGAAATTACAATCTTTTCTCTTCTCTCATTTTCTATTCATAACTTAAACTTTCTCTTCCTTTCTTTTCCATCCTAAACTCTCAAACTCACTGTAAGATTTATTACTAACTTTTTAATACTCCCTCCATTTTAAAAATAATTATCATTTTAGACAACTTGTTTTGTATCAAATTATCTATTATTTTAGAAAATTAAAAAAGTATTAAATGATATTTTTCAACATCTACCCTTAGTATTGTATTAATAGAGGAATGATTATGTAGTTGAAATATTAATATAAAACGGCAATTTAGACATTTTGAACTATCTTTTTGTAAAATTCATATAATTTAATAGTTCTTTAATCTATATGTTTAATCAGAAGGGACACTTATTTTAAAATTGAGGGAGTAATAAGTTTCATTGTATTCATCATTTTTTATATATTAATTCTCGAGTCAATATCTTAATGAAAACTTGAGAATACAGTTTTATAAGTGAAGACAAATTATTGGAGAAGTCATATATTGCGGTCCAAGTGATTGGAAGAAAGAGGTCATCTTACTGTAGAGAAATTGCAACCTTTTAATTAATTTCTGAATTCTGAACGGGCTTATTCCAAGCATTACAGCTGCGGCGTAATATGGGGGATTTGGGACATGCAGGCAGGCATGCATGGGGTAATTAAACTCCGGTACGTTGAAGATCAAATGCTTTTAGCCAATTAAACTCGATTCCCTGTTTCAATTTCGTATTCTGATGGTACTTTTTAGATTAAATTAGGACGTTGATCTCCACTGGTGATCATTTTGAACTCATTAAGTACCAGTATTATTTCTTAATTAATTTTCTCAAACATCCCACAAGGGCTTATCAGCTGCGGGATGATCCCCATGGGAAAGTTGTTGATGAAAAGGGTCCCCCATGACTTGCATTCTATGTTGGTTCATAGCATCCAACTCCAATCTCTGTTGCCGCTCATGAAGATTTGGAGGCCTTGATCCTCCAATCCCCAAGAAATCAACGGTCATCATATCATTCCCATTTCCAAGCATTCTTGCTGATGGGCCCGGCACCACCAGGAGCACCTGAACTTCTCCCCTGCATGAGGCCTCCTGAAGCAGGATTATCGCTATCGTCGCCGCGATGCATAATATTCTTCATAAATCCCGGGTTTTGAACGCTGCCCATTAGAATCCCACTGTACATTCCGATATCGTTCCCAGCAGAGTGATCAAACAACTGATGATTCGATTCTTGTGGGCCCTTCTGGAAGAGCTGCGGGTTAAACGGCCCGGGTTGTTCGGGTTGATGAGTTGTGAAGTTGTTGTCGTATGAAGCATTATTGTTATTATTAGTATTATGCAGTTGTATTGAACCGTAATTAGTAGATGTTTTGGGCGGTCCAGAAAGTTGATCCGGACCGGCCATGCTACTAACGAAACTCTTTTGCATCATTGGAGAATTAATGTTGTTGCTGGCAGTTGCTCCCATTTGGGCTGCTTTTTGCAGCAATGCGGTTGCCGACATGTGGGGGGATCCGGAAAGTTGACCCGATCCGTTTTGTGCCGTCTTGGAGGTAGTTGTTGAAGCTTGAAGGGGTATTTGAGCTGAGCTGAAGGCCGGAGGATGATGAGGAAACGCCACCTTTTGGGCTGCCGAAAAGAGTTCCTGAACTGCTGGAGAACATGCCGCCCACCATGTTCATGGGCTTGAAAGGCATTGGGACGAGGTCCGGAGGGAGTGATTTTAGAGGGTTTTTGGGGTCGAAGTTGTTGAATTCAGATAAACCCATGGATGTGTTGGCATTGGCGTTTATGGGCATTGAGGACATGAAGTCGGGCATTTGGCCTGGCATGTTTGGTCCCATGCTGTTCATCAACCCTTGATTGACCTTGTTGTTCTCTTCAGCCAGTGCATCACAGAATGCCCTGTGAGTGATGAAGCTGTCTCTCCTGTACAAGTTTGCAGAAAATCACCTTACTTATTTGGACTCCATAACACTCTAATTATGTTACTCATTAAGAGGAAAAATTCTTTATTACTCACTCTTAATATGAAATGTATATTCTTCTAATATCGTTAGATAATTAAAAAATAATGAGTCTTTCTACTCCGTAATATCAAGCTGTCTCTTCTTTACAAGTTTGCAAAAAATTGGCCTTACTTATTTGGAATCCATGCCACTTATTATATTACTCTTATATAAAATAAAATATTTGTTACGCGCTCTTCAATGTGGAATGGATTTGATTCAAAAGTAATTAAATTTCTATTTTTCATCATCTCAATAATTATAATATCTATTTTACATTGTGAAATGAGCCATACAGATTTACTCTTTCACATATAATCATGTTCTTACTCATGTATCCAGAAGCAGAAGCATTTTTCCTCTTGATATTTATTTGCATGGGTTGCATGTACATTAGAGACTTAAAAGTATTCATGCTTAAGCCTTTTCATTAAACATGTAAAGACAAAACCCTGAAAAGTTATTCCTTTTTTTAATTTGTTCTTTTTTTGTAAAAATTCTGCCGAATCATGCTAAAGTATCATGCCAATTAGGATGCCGTCACTCGTAATCTGTACCTTCTCATGGTAATTAAGGATTATGGAAAATTGTTACCTTGAGAAAATGGTTCCGCAATCACATTTGTATTCCCTAGTGCCACAAGTTTTTTGATGAGCCTTCCAGTCAGATTGGACAGCATATTTCTTAGAGCACTTGTCACATTTCCATTTTTTCTCGCCGTGTTTCCGGCTATAATGCTTCTTGATTCCCGTAAGATCCCCTAATGCACGAGCAGCGTTGTGGTGGACGCAAGTTGGCTCGGGACAAATGTAGACACGCTTCCGGACCTCGGTGGTTGTTCTCTGCCTAAGTTTCCAAGGAAGATTATGACCTCTTCGATGCAATTGGAGGTTTTGGTCCCTCTGAAATCCCTTGTTGCAAATTTCACATACAAATCTGTTTGTTGCCATAAGCGTTGTTGGTGAGAGAGCAACAACCTCTGCAGTTGGATCTACGTACACCACAAATATTATTGATCAAAATAAATCACAAAGCCAAGATGAGTATTAATTAATAAATTAATCTAATACACGTTCATGGGAAAGCTTGAGTCTAAGATAATTTACGTTGAATAAATAGTGTAGTGGAGACTACAGAACAGACTCATTATATTCAACAATTGTGTACTGTATTCATTGACCGCTTATCCACATGAAACAGTTAAGTATCAGAAAAGAAAAGAAAGGTGCAATCAAGCACAGTGTCAAGCAATTATTATCATCTCCAAGCAATTATTTGATCTGATCTTTAACAACGACATATTTTCTTTTTGCCATTTTTTAATAATTAAATGCTGTTTCCCTTAATTAGGCTTAAGCACTCCAAAGAAGAATTAATAATCCCGCTTGATAGATGCATATTGATTTTGGATTAAATAAACTTATTAACAAAGACTAATCGAATATTTTTTATCCATGTTCACATATCGTACGTCAGTTCCTAAATTTCTCACATCTTTATAGTAACTACATTATGGATCAACATATATACCTCCAATGAAAATTTTTTATATAGACCAAGTTCATTTTATGTCATAGTGTTATAGACTTTTTAGTCTAGAAAAAAATATATCACTCAACATCAAATTACATTACTCAATTATATAATGTATTTCTTTCTGGACCAAAGGATTCGTAGTATTATACCATAAACCTGATTCATGTAAGAATTTTCCCATACGAATGTATCTGAGGCAGGATAGCAGTTGTTCAACTTGATTTAATGTCCAAAATTTGGCTCTGAGAAGTAAAATAGATCGATTCCGTTTGGATAGCTATGATTTTAAAATTATCGAAATAATTTTTGTAGCAATTTTTGAGTTGTGATGTATACGAGATAAAAAGATTATTGAAAAATACGTTAAGAAATAATTACAAAATATTATTTAGTGGAGAATGAATTATGTAACTGTCAAAAACGGAGCAATTTAAACTGCGGTTTGAGCAAGTTCAAAAAATACAAATTGAGAATTGTTATGCTGGTAATCAAGTCTCAGGTTATCAGCTGTACTCCATTGAAGTTTAGCACAAGCGCTCACTGGTTTCAACTGGATGGCAAAAGGTACATACAAGAAAAAAAAAGCAACATAACCTAGGTAATAAAGGGGTGATAAAAAAAAAAAATCACCTGGAGTTCCTGGTAAATTTCTCTTCTTCTTGGCACCTGACTGCTGCTGGGAGCTAGAACCATTGCTATTAGTTGCAGCCAAATGTGGTTGCTTATCAGCTTGATGCTGTTGGGTTTCTTCTCCATTATTTCCTGAAGAGAAGCTGCCCTCATCACCTGAAAGGTTTGACATCAGATAATATAAAGACTGTATTAAGAAATTTAATTATAGTAAAAGTTTGGTGATTCTGTCTTTTCTTTGTTTAAAGGCTTGTGTTGTTTCTTTCTCTCTTTGCTAACGTTGCTGGGGCTTGTTTTTTGGTGAAAACATAAAATCAGGAATTTGTTCTCAGGGGAGGAAGACAAAAACCAGGTAATTCTCCTTTATTTCTGGTGAAGAGTGAGCTCTTGCTGGCATATGCACAACATATCGAATTCGGTTTTCTTTGGCTTATACTAATATATATAGTACTGATAAGAGAAGGGAGAATGATAGATTGATAGGTAAAGGCCCTTAAATTTAATTATTGGTTACTAGGAAAAAATAATACTTTAATCTTATATAATAAGCCTACGGTCAAGACTCCTTCCTCCCAAGCCCACCCCACCTTGTGAATGTAACTAATGATCGACAAATTTCCCAAAATAATATAATTAATTAAACGAGTATATGTTCTATAATTACCAGTTAATGTTCAATAATACAGATGAAACTATTCTTAAAGAAACTCAAAACACATACAAATTATTCTTGTTTTATCACTTAACTCATGCTTACATCTTTTTTCTTTATTCTTTTTTCAAAAGAGGATTTATAATGAATTTATATCTACTATTAGTAGTGACTCGAATTCATGATTTAAGCAATAAGTGAAGTGTAGTCTTACTATTTGAGATACATTTCATTGTCACTCATAATTTCATCTTATATATAACTTTTCTAGGTGTTTGTGATGTCAATTCACAAAGTTAATTAGTTGCTATCTTATTTTCATGGCATATTATTATAGAGTGTATTTGGCCATTCCTCTAAGAAAATTAATGTTATCTTAGCTTCAATAGAAGCAAAGGATTATAATGTAATTACTTTTTGTAATTATAGAATAATTACATTAATTCCTACCCTTTAAAATAGGTATTTGTGATATTTTCTAGTCTCATGGGGATCGAGTTATCATTGAAAACTTTCAAGCAACTAAAAAACAGTCGGGTAACAGAAAAACATAAATAATTGAAAGGAAGAGTGATGAATAGCAGAATTCTGAACGTAAACAATACCTTTTTGGTTCATCCCTGCTGTCAAACACATTAAATATCAACTTGTGAGGTGCTCTCACGGGCCAGCAAAGATGTTGACATCCCAAATAATGCTACGCAAGAAGATGTAAAATATCATTTTCTATAGATAGGCGCATATGTAATATAAGGGGTATTTATGTATTAGATTATATATATATATATATATATTCATACATGTTATTTGTTAAAATTGAAAATGTAAGAAAATAACTCTTTTCATTTAACGCTTGTTATTTGAATTTCAAAATTAAGTTCATTTCGATTACAAATAAAACTCATATATATATAATAGAATTTATACTTTTAATTTCGCTTCGTAAATACAAACCAAACATTTTTTTTTTTTTTTAAAGTCGGAGTAAATGGAATAAAGAAGCATCAGAGAGGAGAGAATTTTATTTTTCTCTATAATTTTTTCCGGACGTCAGCAGTTTAACGACCAAAGACAGGTTAGCGTTGGTCTAACATCGTCCACAGTATAAGCATCACTTTTTTATTTTTTTTGGTATTAGAAAGAAAATTATTTCTGCTTTTTATTGGTCCAAATCTTTGACGTTTTATTACTAGTTTGTTTCTGGAAGTGAAGACTGAAGAATTCTCCAGCAGTTCCAAGAGTAACTTCTACTTGTTTTAGCACCATTTGCTTTGTCCATGATGTACATTTGTGAGTCCTATACTTAACATCCGGAAATGAACAAGTATTGGTCACTAAATGCACCTGTAAAGAAGCTAAACAACCTAAATTAATTTTTAACTCTTCAAGTAAAAGATTAGAAATTACCAAATTGATTGGTGATCGACAAAGCCGAATTCTTTGTGTCGTATGTATTCCAAGCTATTGAAGTTATCCAAATTAGTGCAGAATCGTTTGTTTCAATAAATGACACGCACCATGGTTATGGCTAAAGCTGCTATTAACGCATCATCACTAGCTTGCTGGTAGCAAGATTAAGAATTAACATTGTTATGATTTCAAATATGATTAAATTTCGTGAAGAAATTGAAGTAGTTTGTGCGTGTCAAATGCATGCCACAAAACGCCAATAGACATATTCAAATCATTGCTACATATAACTCTGCTATTTGCTGCTTAATCAAAGATTTAATTTCCATGCTAAATAAACTCCAATAAATTTTTTATGGAATATTTTGTCGTTTTTGTTTCTGTGTGGGGCATAAATTAGCGTTTAGACGGCCACATTATGTGTGCCTCTTATACACAGGTTCAGAGTTAAGATAGCGGCATGCATTTACAGGATCTTGTGGTAGGATTGTTATTGAATAATGCGTGAACAATTAGTGATAAGTTGTTAGGTTTTCTACCTTCTTAAGCTACTTAATTTGCACTTAATTTTGTGTTTTAATGATACTACCTCACTCGATCTGCAAAACTTCATAGTTCTTGCGGTTCTGTCTATAATTGTTATCGGAAAAACAATTAATAACATGCAGAATTACTATAATTAAAGAAATAGTAATAGTAGGATCATATAGATATTATAATTTTTAAAATCATATACAATAATTATAACGAATTTTTTTTTATTTTTAACATTAATTTTTTTGCACTCACCTTGTGAACGACCTAATTAATATACATAAATATAAAAAAGATCATGCTCAAGGTACTATACTTTAAAGTATAAATCGAATCTATAGAATGACTCACATATATATAGATATATACCTATATTTGGTCGTTAATCACTCGCTAGTTAATTTTATGGAAAGATTGCTAAGTTACAAAGAAGAGTCCGGCTAAATACAGAAACAACAAGAAGACATGAATTAGGATATCAAACATATGCTAACCACTAAATTTTTAGTCAAAAAAAATTTATTATGTAGCCACTAATAACTAAAACCAGTAGTATTTCAGATGCTGCTGTTTCTCCATCATTAGTTGCCAAAAGAAACAAAAGTTTTACCTGGGTTTTATCGATGAATTTCGATGTGTTTGATGCAACTATTTTATACAGAGTTGTTACAATTAGTCCTATATTCATGTAGTGACAGGCACGTACCAACACTAAAAATGCTATTCCATATACTCTTTTTCTTGGTCACGAAATGGCAAGGCCAAATAACAGAGGATTGGACAAGCTTTTGGATGAGGACAGTACCTCTCAATTTTTGTGCTTGAAATCCATTTGCTAACGGACGTAACGCTAAGCATCCCCTTGGATAAAACCAACAAAAAGGACGGCCACCCCTTTCATACACATTTTTATATTGTGCCCTCGTGAAAATGATATTTCTTTTAGACATTAAATTATTCAACCCCACCCTTTGATGATATAGACGTTTTTCTATTATATCAATTAAAATGGACCATTAATTCAGGAAACCATTTGGTATGAGAAGTGAGAGCACCACAGATAATATGATTTTCACAATCACTAGCATTAGTTATAATTCTTACGGGAGAATTTTTTATTGGAGTTATACATATTATATAGTTCATAATTTCACGTATACTTTATCAGTGCTCATCTCTCATTCTTTTACGTTAAGTTAACCCGGTCCTTTAATTTGTAAACACTCATCTGTTAGAATAAAATATCTCCTGTACAAATTATAACTAATATTTGTAATTTTAAAAATTACAATATCTATAATGCTACTACTTCTCTAAGTATAAATATTGTTAAACAGCCCTTCAATTAGGTTTCGTACGTCAAGGTGAAAAACTTCGTTCCATATCTCTTTTTCAGGGTATTAATTACTATCTAGTTAATCATTTGGAAGCAAAAGAATTATGGTACCCACAAATCAAGAAAACAAAAGTGAAATATTGGATGTTAGAAATATTTTAATTCGTTAAAATAGCTTTGCCAATGGCACTTTCTTTCAAGTTGATTTCTATTATCACAATGTGTAATACTAAATAATTTTGCTAACTAGGAGCTAGAAAATTGTAAAGATTTGGAAATGATGTCGTACAAGGCAATGACTTTAAACCACTCGTACAAGTTTTTTTTTTTTACCTGTTTGTAATAATATCAGGTTAAATGATTAAAAAATTATTTAAGTAGTGAGACTATTTTTAGACCAATATTAGTCTTAGTAACAAAATTTAATTTAGTAGAATGGTTAAAAAAAATAATAATGGGGGACGGGGACCAAGAATATACATAAGTGGGCCGGAGTCCACAGGTAAGTTTCTAGGCCCCCTTAGTGGTACCTCTCTTTTTATGAATGGGCTAAATAAGACAATTATTCGTACTAGGCCCATGAAATGAAATTTTTTAAATGTATAAAGCTTGTTTTGGTACCCATACGAGTCACAAAAGCCTAGATACAGACGGACTAGGTCTTTTCAGAAGAGCGGCCCATCTCATAAAACCCATCGAGATCTGTTACAACCGGCGGGAACTTGTCAGAGGACTTTTTCTTTCGGCTATATTATTGTTTTTTTGTTTTGTTTTGTTTTTTTTTTTTTTTAAGCTCTTTGTTTTGTTTTTTCCCCTTAAAACTCTTAATTAAGGAAAATTAAAAATTTACTATTCACTCCGCATTGTAGAATGAGTATTATATATCGTTGGATAATTGAAAAGTAATGAGATCCATCGCTTTTTACTCATCTCAACAATGTCATATCCATACTGCATTATGAGATAAGTAACTAAAATTTACTCCTTAATCAAGACTAGGGGGAAAACTCCTGAAATTGGTTTAGGCAGGTGTGTAAATCATTTGCAAGAAAAAGCACTTTCAGATCAGTCTATATTATCATGTAAATTCTTCTTTTTATTAGGCTTTTTTTTTTAACTATTATTATTTTTGGCAAATATTAAAATGTCAAATTGAGTTTGTCTATGACTATGAGTTAAAATAGCTAATCTTAATTAGTGCAGTTGTGAGGACTATTACAAGACTACTTGGCTCATAAATTTCACAATCTATTCAAGCCAAGGTGGAGGATAAACATGCAAGAATGAAGTATAATTTATGTCGTAAGACATTTACCTTATAACCTATTAGATATAAGTTCAAGTTACTAACCTGAATAAAAAAAAAAAAGGGTAGGGGAAGGGAGATTTTTTTTAATTTTTTTTTTTGAAAAAAAAAGAGTAAAAATGAAAGGAAGTATAAGTAAATGTTTCTAAAAGTAGAATTTTATTAATAAGGTATTTCAAAAGGCAATACCTTAAAGTTTCGTAGGTTTTGCTAAGAAAGTACTTTTTTATGGTTGGTCCAAAGTCCAAACATGCACACAGTGCCAAATCTCCAGATATAAAATATTTCTGATCTGGTGAGATCAGATGCTTACAAAAGCTAATTAAGACTAGTATTCTATGATGCAGTCGGGAATCTCAACTAAAGTGGGAGTTTAAACAAGAGAAATATTCAATAATAAGGGGAAAGATTTTTTTTTAAGAAGATAGTATCATAAATTCTCGCACTCAAAATTAAATTTTATAAAATTTTACTTACATTATTAATGTCTTAAATTCTATAATATTTAATCTACACTATAGAGTCTACAATTAGAATCATAGACCAAATTTATTTAATTTTAGATATTTCTCTTTTTCTTAATCTGACAAAAAAAAAATTTCTCGAAAATCAAGGGTTTAATTAGAGGTATTTAGGAATCAAAAGCCCCGCATAGTACATCCACTTGCTTAGAGGATAAAACCAACGTGACTTTTTGAATAATTAAACAAGCTTTAATGCTAATCTATCTTTCGAATTATTCTCCCATCTCCCTCCTTAGTGCTTCAAATAAATAAAGCGCATTTGTAATTCATAGTACGTAAGAAGCGATATACAACTAGATTTATTATAAAGGAACTAAGCAACTATTTTGGCAATAAATTAAGCTATGTAACAATGAGGGCCCAAAATGTATTTCATAAAAAAATGTGGGGTGCAAAATAACTCATCAAAGCATGATAAAATGGATTGAGTAAATCCAAAAGTTGCAAAAAATTTTTTTTTTAAAAATCCTAGTTTTTACTTAGAGTGTTGGCTTTCTTTCTTTTTGTAATCCTAGATTATGATCCATAACGATGAGGTCAATATATACTATGGTAAAATACATTTTCAAGATTCTCCGTTTTAAAAGGTTTGCTTGACATAGAGAATGTTTAGGTAGCAAGTGAGATAGAAAATTCTTAATACTTGAAGAAGCTAAACAACAATAACAAGAATCTTGTTTTGGGTTAATTGCTGTTACAAGTAATTAATGCTTTAATAACAATACTTGCAACGAATTATCTGATTATGTTTTAAAGTAAATTCAACAAAATTAACCAAACCATAATAAACCAAACATTAACGTTAATTTACAATTATTATCCCGACTATATAATGCAGATCAATATAAATATATATATATATATATAGCTTTTCTCATAACTTTGATTTCATCAATAATTACTGCGCTGATTAACAATAGATGTAAATTATCCGCATTCCATACAGTAGTATACGACTCGATGACTATATTTAGAAACATGAGAATTAATTGCTAATGTCAAGTCCACAGTTCCTGGAGAGGGTATTTCGAACCTTATAATCAATCTTAATCCCAAGTAAAACCTAATTAATGAAACTAGTTGGCAATCCTACTTTTTAGGTTTTGTTTGGTAGCATGGAAATACTGTAGAACAGGTACACGTACATATCTATTGTCTGCAACTTTCAAACTAAGAGTATTAAAAGATTCCTAGCAGACTTATTGAGGGCATTAAGAGATTAATGACATGGTAATTCAGAAGGGGGGAATGAGGGGGGGACCATATATAATTAAGATCTCTGTACGTAGTGTTGGAGAACTTTTAAAATAAGAAAAGTTATAATTTTACAAAATTGGTAGTTGTGGTATATATCTAATTTAATGGACGAGTCAATTCACAGTAAGTCATGGTTGGATAAATAAGTGTGTCTCATGATGAAAAAATATTTGAACATTTATAAATACATCAGCATGTATGTGATAGACAATATATATGATTATTTTCTTATTCTTCTTATTTCTCCTAGAAAATAAGATAAATTTGTCAAAAATTTGAGTGTTTAGTGAATTGATTTCGTTAGTGCAAAACATAATCAATCGCTAGATTTTATTATATTTTAAAGGTTATTTACAAGATTCTTTGCACACCAATTATGATATAGACAAATTAAATTTTTTAAAAAAAGTGATAATATAGCACGCTTTAAAACTATCTCTTATTTCAATTATGCGATTACGATGCATTTTTATGTTTTGATTTAATTTTGTTCTAACACATAGTAAATAAGTGCGAGTCTTTTTCTTTAAGGTTTTCGAGTTTGCAACTAAACTATACTAAATTAATTAACATTCGGATTTCTTTGTATGCTTAGGAAAAGTGACCTAACTCCTACCATGCGTACCATCTCATGAATGGAAGTTTGCCTGCCACTCATAATATCTGTGGAGAAATTATGATTATTTGTGGTATCTGTGGAGAAATGCTGATTATTTGCTAGAACCTTGACTAAGCCACGAACACGTGGCCAAATGAGTTTTTCTTACTTATCTATCTTAATTTTGTACCATACGAGACATTTACTCAATTCGGACCAAGAGTTGCACAAATTAACTTATCGTAATCGGTTAACCTAAAAATTATTTGTATTTGGTAGTGTACAATGACTATTTCATTGTAATATTTTTTGTCGTGTAGTTACAGACTAATGTAATTAAGTAGAAGTCACAATTTTGAAACCATTAATTGATGTTCAAAAACATAATCCAAACAGTTGATATTTCGGATATCGAACTGTGGGGCTTATCATAGTTATGTGTAAATTTGTGAATTTGATAGTTGGGCTTTGATGTATTGACTTTAATATTCGGTTTATATTTTAGAAATTGTTAGGTTGAGGTGCATCCTCTAAATCCACTGAAGTTTGTCTTGAAAACTTAAGACTCCATATATGATCTTTGTATGAGAATGACCAATCTATATTGGTACTTTTGTGGTACTTTGTAATAGAGAGAGCACGCGTCGTTGGAAGTTATTTTTTTGAACTAATTGATCGGTTTAGTATAAGTAGTAAATTTTAGCAATTATAAGTGTTGATCAGAGTGCGCAACGAAAACGTGGTTCGTGAAGTTTCAAGCACAAAACTCCTTGTAAGGAGGGTAGAATGTAAAATTTCAATTGTTTAGTAGATTTTTGTAAAATATTCTAAAGGAAGGACACAACGGTCACAAAATTCCCGAAAGCAAGACGTGACAAAGTTCATCCTCCTTATCTATTTTAATATTATATTACTTATTATACGAGATGAAACATTTATTCAGTTCAGATTAAGAATTCCACAAGTTGACTTACGTAACCAGTTAACATAAAAATTATTCACATTTGATAGTATCATCTATACAATGACTATTTCATATTCATATTTTTGTGGCGTAGTAATATTTTTTTGGTAAATATCGTGTAGTAATATTCACTAACTTAATTAGAAGTCTCAATTTTGAAAACCATTAATTGATGTTTGTAAACATAATCCAAACAGTTGACATACATGAATACGTAAGCTAGTCATGAGTGGGAATAATAATATGTGTATATCTATAAAGAGGCAAGTTAACACACAAGAGAGCAACGTGTCTATGTGTAAGAAGTTTTGAGGTTTCTCTTTATAGAATGGTTGATAATACTAAAGAGGGAGAAGCCCTCAACAAGTACTACAATACTTCCGGGGCTGGCAGTGGATTTGGGGAAGATGAAGGGGTCATTAAAGAGCAAGATCGGTTGGTTCCCATTGCCAATGTCGGCCGAATAATGAAGCAGATCCTGCCTCCAAATGCCAAAATCTCAAAAGAAGCTAAAGAAACCATGCAAGAATGTGCTTCTGAGTTCATTAGCTTTGTTACTGGAGAAGCATCCGACAAGTGTCAGAAATGGAGAAGAGGAAAACTGTGAATGGAGATGACATTTGTTGGGCTTTAGGAAGTCTTGGTTTTGATGAATATGCCGAGCCCTTAAGAAGGTACTTGAACAGGTTTAGAGAATTAGAAGGGGAGAGAGCTAATCAAAACAAGACTGGCAATAAAAGGGATGGAGGAGCAAGAGAGCTTGTTGTGGATATGTAGACTATCGAATAGAAATCTTCAATTGTTTTTCAGACTTGTATCTCGAAATATGATGGTTTCTTATGGTAAGTTACTGACTGATTTGTTTCAATAACTTGTAATTTTCAAAGGGTGGTCCAATTAGGGTTTTGATTGACCATAAATCTTCGTGATTCATTCAAAATTTGAGTAGATTCAAACTCCAGTGAAACCGATATTGTGAATCTTGATACTTAATTCAAGCTTGGTTGCTACATATCAGATAGAATTATTGTAAGAGAGTTTTTTTTGGGGCCAATTTGCTTTATTAATCAGATTTTTCAATTCATAAATTACTTGATATTTAATTCAAATTCGGTTGCTAAGAATGAGTTGAAATAACAATAAAGGGAGTTTTTCGAGTATATATTAATAAGATTTTTAATATCAATTCAAACTCGATTGCTGTAGATGAGATAGAATTATTGTAAAGATATTTTTCGACTAATTTACTTTATCAATAAGATTCTTTGATCTATAAATCTCGATATTCAATTCAAACTTATAGATTAGTTGAAAAAATTATAAAGAGAGTTCTACGACTATTTTGTTTTATCAATAAGATCCTAATTAATAAATCTCAATATTCAATTCAAACTTGAGTGCTACCGATGGGATGAAATAACTGTTAGGGGTTTTCCAGCTATTTTGCTTTATCAATAATAACATCCTTGATATATGAATTCATATTTTATGATGATTGCTAATAATTCATTTTCAAATTATTTGGAGTAATATAATGGTTTATTCTTGAAGTTGGGTACAATTAATAATTTTTTTTTTTTTTTTTTTGGGTGCAATATATATACTTGCATCATTTTGCAAGACATCAGTATGTGCTATGCAATCACTGTTGAAATGCTAGACGTCTGATCCAGTCTTCTTTAAATTTTTGAGACTGGTATCAACTATGCATAAGAACAAATTTGCAGTTCGAATAATTGAACATGACCTCTTATACTTTTCTCTAGCTTTATCAACAGGAATGCTGATCTATACATATCAAAGACCTGTTATAATGGCAGTGGCTCCTTTGCTGATAACTTCAGATCTAGCCTGGTTAAACAAATAGGTTTGAGTGATGTTGACAGATTACTTCTTTTATCTTTGTCGACATTGTTCTGATTAGTATTGCGCGTGTTAGGTGCCATGTGTTAAGTTATTTCTATATATATATAATAATATTCACATAAAATAATGGAACTGAATAATTTAGGATACATCTTCAATGGCTGGCATTTTCTTTTTCCGTTCAAGGTGCCCGGATGGTCTTCCCACAACTGAGGATGACCTAAATGTCTAGTACTTCTAATATATTAATAGTCTTGTCGATAGATCCATAGAGCTAGAAACAGACAAAGTTAACCTAATAGTAGATCAACTTTCTCTACGGTGTGTGTAATCAGGCTGTTGTTGAGTAACATATGCTTTACTACTTATTTCCACTTCTTTTTATTCCTTTTTTTTCAGTGGTAAATACTTTTAGGTGAAGTAAACTAGAATTCTTTCCTTGTCTATCGACACACACACACATATATATATATATATATATGTATATGAAATTTATGGATTATAGGTCTATAATTAAACCGTCGGTACAATGTGTTTCTTATTTATTCTACAGCTAAATATCTCTTGTTCAAAATATACATATGATTAGCAGAGAAGGATGCTTAATTAATTAAGTTTTTATACAATAAGATGCAGAAAACAGAATTAATTAAGATAAAGTAGGGGTTGGGGAGAAAGAAAAAATAAAGAACACTTAATGATTTAATCTAAAGCCCGTAATTAATTAAGATAAATCTTTTCCTAACAACCGTAGGGGTTGGGGAGAAAGAAAAAATAAAGAACACTTAATGATTTAATCTAAAGCTCGTAGGTCATTCCCACTTTGAGCATTCGCTTATGAGGGATATCAAACACCTTATTGCTTTGCCTCAAGTTCCTCTTCAAGAAGTGGTAAGCATAATCTATCAATATTCTCTTTCCAATGCCAGCTCCCTTTCCTGCAATCACTTCGTGTTCTCCCACTAAGTGAACTACCCCTGCACGCCATGCTGTGTCCAACATTTCAATGTCTCTTTCCATTGCCTCCTGTTGCTTCATAGTATGTTCAACATGTTTTCCACCCTCATTTTTTTCAATGGCTGAATTATCATCAACTATTTGCTCGTCTTTTTCTGGAGATTCTTCGTTATCCTTCGCAACGGCAGAAAACATGAAATCCTCCCTTATAAATCCCTTCAACCTTTCCACCAAAATTCTTTCGAAGGGCTCTTGCTCATTGCGAACATCTGTGTATCCGTATCTCACCACACAATACGGAACACGTTTAGATCATTAGGCCTTACTCTACGGAAAAGGAACCGTTCTTCAACAGGAACTTTGCTGATAGGTAATGATTTGATAGATACGAAAACCAGGACGGAGTGAAGTGCTGGTACATTTGCCACATAATGCTTGAATATTGGGGGGATACCATGAACAAGTTCCGAGTAGAAGACAGCAAGTCCAGGCATACGACTAGAGTTGGTATCCGTTACAATCCCCTTAACCTCCGCAGGAGAAACCTTGTGCTCTAACTCGAAGTGGTACTTCTTCCGATACACATTGTTCCAAACAAACATGATAAACATGAGGACCATAGCGAAAGCTAATGGCAAGTAACCTCCCTGATCGAATTTGTAAAGAACGGAGCTAAGGTAGAGAAGCTCTGCCGAACCAATCACTAGAACATACGCGATCACAAGAAGAATGTTGGTTTTCCAGATCATAATCATAATGAGCACCAGAAAGGATGATGTGAGTGTCATTACAAAAACCATACTGCTATCCCTGCATATCATAATAAATAAATTATATACAGTACTACATTAGTCACCAAAATACATAAGATTGAAAACAGAGAAAACAAACAGAGGTGTCTTGATTAGTTTATACCGTATGCATTGCCAATCTTTGCAGTCGTTCTAAATCCTACGGTGACAGCAACACAAGCCAGCATCAAAAGGTAATTGATTTCAGGTATGTAAACCTGGCCTTCATACTTGGTTGATGTATGAACAATTTTAACACGAGGAAAGCATCCCAGCGAAAGGGATTGCTGGATTATGGAAAATGTCCCTGATATCATAGCTTGACTCGCTATAATTGCTGCCAGGACAGCCACAACAAACATTGGCCAATACACAGAATCTGCAATCGTATATAACATTTGATTGATTAATTATCCAACAAAAAATCAAGAAAACGTAATATCAAGGGCACGAATCAATTGATCATACCTGGAATGGACTTGTAGAAAGTCTCGGGAACATCTAAGTGGTGTTTGCTTAGAAGATACGAAGCCTGTCCAGTATACGCAAGTATGAGTGCCGGATAAGTCACAGTACACATGCTTATTTGTATGGAGCGTACATTGAAGTGACCGACATCGGCGAATAATGCTTCAGTTCCTGCATTTTTATGGTTTATGATGTGTGATTCAGGACATAAACAGAAACTTAATACTGTACTACTATGCATTTAATTGACAAAGTTAAAATGGATTTAAATTTAGTATGAGCTGACCTGTTGTGGCAAGAACAATTCCTCCTAGGGAAATCCAGGCATCCTTTTTATTCCTTCTAAAGTAATCAATTATGTAAGCTGGATTTATTGCTTTGACAACAGTAGGATCGTACTTGACGAAATTGAAGACTCCAATACCAGCGATAAATGCAAACCAAATGAAAATTACGGGAGCAAAGGTGTAGCCGACTTTGTCCGTACCAAATCTTTGAAACGTGAATAGGCCAACCAATATGGCAACTGATACCCATACAATCCTACCTGAATATCGAAACCATCCCATTACAGTTAGAAACAGGGTATGTTTTATGGGATGAAGGAGCAAGATTTTGCACTTCATTGAGAAGTAATTCGTTCATAAAAAGTTACGACACCCTGGGTTTGAACTGGTTTAATAACTTTTGAGCTGGCTTAATAATTTTTTAGTGTAAACAACGCATTCAAAATACTTAAATCAATTTATTTGTATTTCATGACTTAATGTATTATATACAATATAATATTTCTTCACACTAACGATGTGAAATGGAGAGTTACAAAAGTACCTTCTGTCATTGCGGAGGTAGCTTCTTTGATCCCTCCTACCGCGGATAAAACTGCAAAATAGGTTCAAATATTAGAAAAGATTTCTCATGTGTTTATGCACGAAAGTGAAGTTTATGCAGGTAGTTTAATTCCAACGACAAAAAGGAGGGCGAATGATGGCCCTAGCCTGTGGGCCTTTTAGACAGTGGGCGTTCAAAATCAGGCCGATCTTTAAAAGCCCAATTATCAAAAAGCGAGTGATTGCTAAAGTTTTAAATGGACATTGTCCGCCACGTAAGTTGGGTTGTGGACCGCTGTACAAGTTACTACTTTTCTTGGTCTGATATCATCAAGAATAAACATAATATTAAATTTAAGAAAATTCTACAATTCCGTTGAGAAATTATTTTTTTAATTTTAAGAATTTGTATAATATAATTTTTTAAAACATATAATATTGTACTGTACAAATTCTTAAAATACAAGAAAATAGTTTCTTAAAAAAAAATTGTTGAATTTTTCTTAAATTTATTTGGGGTTTTGCTTAGTTATGATTTTCTCTATTTTATTTTTATTTTTTATTTTTTATATTTGTTAGGAAAAGATGGTAACTAGTATAGCTAAATGTGATGAGTAAAGAAGGGGACAAAAATAAAAATAAAAAAAGAATAACGAGATGGTGTCTAATCCAAAATAAAAAAATAATAAAAATAATAGTGGTGTACCTGAAATACAAGGAGTAAGGACACCATCCCCGATGACCATGGACTTGTACCAAGCATTGTGGCCAAAAGCAGGAAAAACTTGGCAAATCTACTATTCTCTAGCTTGGATTTGAGTATGGATGCTCGTCGCATCCGATTATTGGGCAGCTCAAGTTGAAAATTAGAAACATCTTCATCAGCTGCTTCTTCACTTGGTATTAAACCCACTTTTGCATAACGACATATCAAAGAGTACATAGCAAATGTTCCACCTACAAGGAATACATATATGATCAGCACGTTGATTTACAAAATTGACATACAATACAAATAATTTTGATACTTGTAGTTAGTTGTTACAAATATATTTTCATTTTAAGTTATCTTTTTTATACTACTTATTCAAAGTTGAAATATGATTACGGTAACGATAGTTTCACATTCATCTCAAAAATATCAAATTGTTATCAAACAATAAATTTGTCAAAATCGTAAAAATAAACTAAAAATTTAAATAATTTCTTATAAATTAATTTTAAGAAATTATATATCTTTGAAAAAAAAAATAAGTCTTTTATAGTGCAACAATTTTAATTCATAACAAGTCAAAAAAATGTATAATTTTGAAACTATTTCAAATACGACATCATCAAATCTTTGAACCTCGTCTTCAAATTGAATACTACTTATTAAGATTTGTATTTAGTTTTAGAACAATCAAATAGAATTTGATAACGATAGATGAGGTGGGGAATTGAAAAGCTAGAAAGGGAGAGGAGGTGGAACGTACCGTTGCCATTATCATTAGCCCGTAGAACGATGAAGACGTACTTGACGAGAGGCAACAAGGTGATGGTGTAGAGGATCAAAGAAAGAACTCCAAGTATATCATCATTATGCTTTATACCATTTGTAAAAGTGCTGGAATACACGTACAGAGGTGACGTTCCAATATCTCCATACACCACTCCTATGCTCTGGAATGCCAGTTGCAGTACTACCCACCAATTTCCACCATTCTTCACATCACCAAAAATAACAAATTAATTATAAACCACAATTCTTATAATAATGTTTACAATAACTGAAAAAATCTGTGTTAACAGGTCATCTCAATCGTTGTATCATTTAAAAAGCAAGGGCTTTACTTAATTCATCTACGATCCGATAGTCTCTGACTAGCACAGAAGTAGACGAGTAGTCTAGTACTAGTAACTTAGAGGGTGGGGGATGGCAAGTAAACAAGAGAAGGAGCGAAACGAACCTTAGAGGCATGGTGATTTTGGGAATGAAAATGGCGAGATTCGAGGTCCAAGGAATCAAATCTTCTGAGCATTTGCGGAGATAATTTCTTTCGATTCAGTTGTTGTTGTTGTTGTTGTTGATGAGGAGTTTGATCTTCAGTAGCAGTATAGTTATTGTCGTTTCTGCTGGTAGTAGACATTTCTGATTTGTTCTAGTCTGGGGTAGTAATGTCGAGGAAAAAAAAAAGACTTGGTATTTATAGGCTACGAAATCAAAGCTGGGGATACACGTGTGCATCTCTCGTCGTCCTCTGTTCCTTTTTTCCCGAGTTTTCTTTTTCTAACCCAAAAAAAAAAAAAATTGATGTTCTTTTGACCCCACACGTTACCTACATGGTAACATAAGAGTTCCCATGGAATACCATGGCCAATACTTGCCGGCATAATTCAAATTGACGAATACACAGCAAATATTTGTCACAAAAAATTCTTTTTTTAAAAAAAAAAAAATTTGTTAATATTTCTCTTGATTTTGAAGTACCATAAATTTTTTAGTAAATATTGATGTTAATATAAATGAATTGGGAACTTGAAATCATCATTAACAGTAATACAACAATAGAAGAAGATACGTTGAATAAATTTGAATAGAATTCAGTATGTCCTTTAGTTACGGCATAAAACTTAAAAAAAATAAAAAATCAACTTTACTTTCATTAATACCTATAGCGGATCAAAACAAGACCTTCAAGTTTAAGCGAAGGGAGTGCCAAATAAGTTTAAATGTGTAGGGTGGAAAGTCGGTGGAAAAATTAGAAATTACAACACAGTACTATCAAACCTATTCAAGGAAGATTAATGTACCCAAATTCTTGTGGAAACCATTTTACACGCATTATTTTGGACACTATTTTAAAGAGGTAATTAATTGTTACATGAAAATGATTTTTCCTCTCTTTAACTTTTAACTTCTTTTTTTTTTTTTAACTCACCCACTCCCTAATGTTACTCGAATTGATGACCAGTAAGTCATAAAAAATGTTTTATCACTTACACTATATTTCGTTATTAATAATCTTTAGTTCTTTTATTATGGAGGCTTGACAATAAAGAAAATTATTTATAAAATTACATATTCATAATTATTTGTCAAAACTACTCCACATGTTAATATCTTCTCAAATTACAATTCCTTGACTTTAAATCCTCCTCAATCAGATTTCTTTCCTTTTTTTTTAAATTTAATAATACATCAATAATTTTTATTTATTATTTTATATTTATTTTTTTTCAAATAATAATAGTTGCCGCATTTTACAGTAACCACCTACCATTAGGCAGATAAAGACAATCAGGAAGTTGTATTCCATTGGCTGGAACCTGGAAAGTGACTGCATGATTATTACCATAATGGTTTAATCTGCCGAACGCGGTAATAATTTTACCGTCACCATTCCAAATCAATCCATCTCAATCTATTCTCACTCATTTTTAGTTCTAATTCTAATCAATCAAAACACGTAAGATTTATTTTTCCTTTCAATTTTTTTTTTTTTTAATATCTCAGTAAACATCGATCAGTCAGCTAAAACATATGGTCATTTACAACGTTTTCACTGGTCATATTGAGTCTGAATGCAGTTCGGATTTCGAAACTAGCATTCAACATAAAAGAACAAATTGGCCACACTTTGAAATTCTTTTTCCAACTCCGGCCCGTACGTTGTTGGAAATTAACAAGATAATAAGCGACAGTATTTGATGAAGGGAAAACAAGTTATTTTCTGCTAAAATTAATTAAAAAGCAACACAAATTTTACACGATATAATATCTTTGAAACATGCACGAGGATTATCGAATAGAGGGTGCCTTAAGGTCTCCAAAAAAGAGAGGAGTCAAGGTTTCGCCCAGATTAAAGAAAAGTCTACCACGGCAACGGCTCACGTGTTTTTTGGAATTCAACCATTGTGTCATAGTTCGTAGACTCCTCAAACTTTGGATCATAGTCCGAAAGTCCCAAGAAAAGAGTGGCTACCGCCTTACTTTTTGAACGCACAAAATGAAGAAAGATACTCTGAAGATATTCTCTCAACTTTAAAGCCCAAGGTTCTACGTACCCATGAAAAAATTCACTGTTGACCACTCTAACCTCCATCCCAGTATTAATTTGTTGTCCTTTTATCGTTTTTCATGTGATCATTTATGTAGCATGCAACTTGTCACAAATGTTTCGCGTGGATTAATGTAAGTAGTAGCGAATTAAATTGGTAATAACGATACAGTAATTTATAAAATTGATGATGTAACATTCGTTTCACATCAAAAATTAAAAATATATATATTATATTATTTATAATATCATAAATTATGAAGATTTTTTTGCGTGGATTAATGTAAGCAGTGATGAATTAAATCTGTAATAGCGACCTAGGAATTTATAAAATTGATAATGTGACATTTGTTTTATATCAAAAGTGAAAAAAATATTATATTATTTATAATATCATAAATTATGAACTATTAATAATTCAAATTAAATATTTTAAATTTATTATTTTTATTCAAAATTATTAAATCAGTCTAGTCCAATGGTCCAACGTATTACATATGAAGATTTAATGATAGATACTCCATTATTCCTTAGATTCAGCCTGTCTGTCTTTTAATGGTCCAGATGCTAATAATGCCTAATTAGTCCAGGTGCAAGTGGGAAGACATTCTTCTGATCAGTTTGTCTCAATCCGGTGGAGTCTGGAACATGACAGAAAATTTTTATATAAATTGAAGTGTATGATTTATTATATATTTTGTGATCTATATTTGATTATTTATTCTAATTTATTAATAAAGTATTTTAATTTTTAAAAAAATTAAAATATATATAAATAAATATAAATTACAAAATATATAATGAAATCATACACCTAATTTATATAAAAAAATTTCAAAATATATGTGGAGGAAGCCTCACTCCCACACTTTCTATGGAAACAGCACTTGATTAATCCTCATTGGCGGCCCCGTTGAAGTTGGAATAGCCCTTTCTTTCCTCGTTTTCTTTTCCCATCAGCTGAGATGCCAACTGGCCAATTGGTGCTACTGGCAGTTTCCAATATCTAATATGGTTGAAACTTGCATCATTTTACTTCCTTAGAAATTCATGATGCTTCTTCCCCATTGAACGGTTCAGATGAATGAAATCTTGGTTGATTTTCTCCCAAAAATAGGATAAATTCATGCTGCCCTACATTAGGCAGATTATGAAGTTTTTTGGTAACTTCTCTTACCCACGCAGAATCATAATTTGTAGCAAGTTTCTATTATCTTCAAGGCATGATGAACGTAAACATGCCACTCCATTCGCATACTACCAAGTTATATTTGGTGTAGAGATCCTAGTCCTTATATTCTTATTGCATTATCAAATACCCAAGTTGGCAGATAATTTCCAAGTATCATAATTGCACTGCAAAACGTCTCTTTTTCTATTTCTCCTTGTTCTTGGCCAAAATATCTGTTTGTACTACAGTATTTAATACTCGAACTTGGACTGGCTTCCAAATTGGAGGAACCGAGCAATGTATGTAACCATTCAAGTGAGATCATACGAGGGAGTGCATGGGACCTCTGAAATTGGCAGTTCCTTGGATATTATTTAAGTTGACTTGGAATCTTGGAATCATTAAAAGGATTCACTGCAACTTGCATCTCGCTGAAGAAAACCTATTAATAGGGATAAGTTGGATTGAAGATGTCTATTGACGAGTAGGCCGTCAAAAATATATACATATACTATACGAGATAAAATTTGACACTTACCCTTCACCACTCAACTCTTTTACCAGCTTTCTCTATCTAGGGTAGAAGAAAATCAGGAGAGAATGGCAAATAAAAATAGCATGGTTACAGCAACCGTCAGTGGTCACAATTCATATTTGCTAAATTTTGGGTAAATGTATAAATCACCAAGTAAATAAAACTAAATTTTGATTTGGACTTGATAGCAATAATTGCAGTTCTTTCACTAAAATAGATGCTGATCTCAAACAAAAACCTCCAAAACTGATCTATAGTATTTATTATTTTCAATGATTTCCAAGGGATTTAGCTGAAAACAAGAAAAATAATCCATTATGCGTTCTGCGTGGTCAATTGGAAAAGAACATCCGAAACTTACTGCAACTCAACACGAGACATAAAGCATAAAACCGTGAGAAAACCAACATCCTTCCTACATCGACGGAAAAGCGCAAAATAAAAATAAAACGAAATAAAACTAAATATGTTCATGGCAGGCTTTGGTCTCTTTGGCCTATGATCTACTAGTTTTACATGATGATACCCACAGCATCTTTAAAGAAAATAGACTTTAACACTTAATGGTCAAAAAGCGAGGAACGGAAATGGAAGATAACAACTCTTGTGTTTCTTCATAGACCTGATAATAAATACAATATTCCAAGTTTGTAGATTCTTCCCCATTATCCCCCAAATGGCCCTCTGGTATCAAACAAAATACACCACCTGGATAGGAATATTAGTGCCAAAACTGGAGAAAGAAGTACTACATACTTGGCTTAATTGAAGTTCCATACCATGCAATTTTATGCGTACTCTATTCAGCACTTGTTTAGAGAAAATCTGGTCCTAAGATGATAAGACTTACTTATTTTTTGTATCCTTTCGAGCTCTCTCAAATATTGGATTTTCCAATAGTTCCCTGGCAGAAGGTCGACGGGTTGGATCAGGGTCCATCATAACCTAAACAGATTGATACAGCAAAAAAGAAGAATCAGCTCAACTAGCATGAATTGTCATTTGGAGCAGAAAAGGGTATCAAAACGATACAGATTCTAAAGCATTGAAGTCGGGTTCGCGTGCCCAATAGATACAGATTATTTACTCTCATCATTTTGCTTTTGTTCAAGAAATTTCCTCGTAATAGACAAAGCCATGATAGCCAACCTATGTTGTGAAAATGAATCATGATCTTTTAAATTTATACAAAATGGACAAGTTCCATGGAATCTATTAAAAGACTCCCACACTAATCATGCAGTATACGTTTGATTGAAGTTAAAAAGAGCAGGACGGAAGAAAAAACATAAGCACTCATTCCACAAACATTGCAGTCATTTTTTGGAAGAAGAGTCTCACACCTTCAGTAAGTTCTGAAACTGCATTGAATGACCAGGCATGAGAGGCAGCTTTCCTTCCCTAAGATTCAGAAGTTGAGTCCCTGACTCAGGCAATGAAGACCCTCGGACAAGTTCATAGATGGTAATCCCCAAAGAGAAGATGTCAACTTTGTCCAGACAATCATAGTTTTCATTCAAAATTTCTTGGGGCATGTAGCGTGCATCACCCTCTTCAATAGGCAAGCTCCGATCAAGACGAGTAGCACAACCAAACTATTGTCACCAAGCTTGTAAACCCCATTTTTGACATATATATTATCTGGCTTTACATCTAAATGAGCTATCCCTTGCTCATGAATAAACTGCAATGCCTTTGCAATCTACAAATATCGAAATCTCAATTATCAAACTTGCAGAAGAAACTAAAGGAGCTCTGTATTGAAATGCTAATTCCCAAAAGAGAAGAGCTATATAAATATTAATGAAAGCTAAAACAGGTAATTCGGCATGAATTTGTACAAAAGAACTTCCGATGAAAGCAAGTTGAAAACCTGTGTTTAGAAGAATGACATTTTTTTCCATAAATTGTAGACTGTTAAATAACCCTCCTTACATGAAAATTACTCTCTAACAAAGATAAAAATTCCATTTGGTTATCAGGGACTTGCCAAGTAATTCGTGTATCTATTTCAACAAATCAAATAAATATATTAACCCCAGCAATGTAACTCGACTTAGTATCTTTATTGCATTATTCAATGAGCCATAAAGCAGTACTCCTCTCGTCTCATGATTTTCATCGGATTTTGAAAAGGACTGATGTCATGAAACAGAAAGTAAAGTGCTAATTTGATCATTCAAGAGAAAGATTAAAGAAAATTCATAGCTTTGAGAAACCCTGGAAATTTTATTAAGCAAGCATTACATAGATGTTATAGACATGTCAGGAAGTAAAGCAATTATTTGTTGTACTTGTATATGATACTTCAGTTTGGGCATGTAACACTTGATAAAGAAGACAGACCTCATGCATTGCTTCCAAAACGTCTGCCTCAGTGAATAAGTTAGAAAATTTATTGATGGAGAGACTATGATCACAGAGCTCCATCTGTATATAAAGTTTCTCATTTTCAAACCAAGAAGAATAATAGCCAACTATGTTTTCATGGGATCCTGCGTATAAAGAAAAATTTAGTTTATGTACAATGTCCAGTGAAGTTTGAGATGAAAAAACCCAGAAGTGCACATAGGAACACAAACCTAAAGCTGCTAAAGCTTGAATTACTTCCATCAAAGCCTTCCGTCTGAAAAATGAAAATGTAACTGGCACAACAAACTCAACCCAAACAATATGCAAGCAATCTCAAGTAATCCAGGCTTTTACCTTTCTGTGTCCTTGTGTAACTGCCTTGTGCTATGTTTGACTGCATACATGCAACCGTCAATTCTCTTCAAAACTTTGAAAACACAACTAAAGTTTCCATCACCAATTTTCTGAAGAAGGAAACAAAGCAAAAAGAGATTATAGGGCCCTGAAAACTGAAACTGGAAAAACAAGAATGAATTTATGTCCAGGAAGATTAGGAGGCACAACAGACTTCAATTTCATGGAAATCACTCCGGTAGCGTGAAAGGCCATCTCCACCAATTACAGCAGGGTAAAGACCTGCTTATCAGAGTATATAGTAGATAAAAAAAAGTTCAGTTAAAAGATAAACTAATAGTTCAACACAAGGGAAGATGAAATTTCGGTAAGCAGAAAAATAAGTATTGTTGTTCAAAATTTTACTGTCAGTTTTTGAAAATAACTTAAAGTGTCAGCTGCTTGTATGTTTTAAAGAAGAAATAATTCTACCTGCACATTTGGATCGATGATTGTCGAAAGGATCTATATCTAGTATAGAAGCATCCTGAAGGTATGGGTTCTTTATGCAGGGAGGAGGCATAACTCGACACCTTAAAGCCACTGCAGACTGTGAAACATAACTGTGAATCTTTCCTGACTCATATGTTTTGGCTGTCTTGATGTCATTGTTTGCGGAAGTGTACATCGAAAGTTCTGATGCTTCTTGGGGGGCAGAAATGCTGAAACTAAAAGATGTCTCTGAGCTTCCATCTGCTAAGATATCCAAGTATTAGACATAAGCATACGAGTAAAGAGAAATGTTAGAAGAACCATCTTAGCCAGAAAGAAAGAAAGAAAATTGGGGAAGTTACAAAAGTTCATTTATCAGTTGCGGAAAGCTATGGAAGCTCAAGGCACAAAAACATTGAATGTGATGAGTAAGCTGGATTGCAAGAGACAACATGCTATAGTAAAACCATCTGGTATCTTAAGTTCGAAAATCAAGAAACTGAAAGTGAAAAAGGAGATTTGACTTACAGAACCTGGTTAAAGTAAGAATTGGGAATAGAGTAATGTAAGCCTACCAGCTTTTGGTTCATCAAAGCTCTTAAAAGTTGCTAACTTCCAGGAGCAGCTTTGCTAACAAAGAATCCTAATAGATATGCACTTTGGAGTACCTAACTACATTACTCAAGGGCAAATGAGCATGTCAAAAGATGGCCTTGAAATATCTTGAGGAAAGTTCAAGCTGTTCTTTTTTCAACACTCTTTTAACTCTCATCGTGAAAAGTTGAAAAAATAACTTAACTCTAGATGTACATCCAAAGAAAAGGCACGCTAATTTAGAATTCGTAGCAAAGTATCTGGCAAATCAACATTCTGCTTTAATTGACAAGGAAAATAAACAGTTGAGGTAACCAAACATGAAATCCGTAAGACATAATAGTAGGATCAACATTAAAACATGAAATTAAGGTGGCCGAGTATCCAATTAAACAACCAATCACTCCAAAATTGACAGGAATAATCACGCAGATAAGGATCTTAGCACCCAACAAGTACCAGTAATAATTTACGAAACTTGTTCGCTATCAATTACTTTTTTAAACAATTTCAATTTATTAAACTACAAAAGAAGTGCAAGAAACTTTAATTTACCCAATCTCTGTCGTTTGCTTCTCACAGTTTTGAGTTTCTCTGGTGACTTGGGACACTGGATTGTTTCCTAATATTAGTTCAACATGACACAATAAATAAAACATTACTAAACCTGGGATTTTAGCCATTCGCAAAACACTAATCGAATCAAACAAAATTAAATTTGATTAAATATTACCTCATTATTACAATCCAAAGTGCTCGGAACAGCCGGAGGATCCGGTGTAATGTAGTCGGGAGTGCTACATCGCAAAAAATAAATAAATAAAAATTAACAGCTCTAAAACAGAATTTAATTATAAAGTAAAATACAATATTGTAGTAATAAGTAAAAAAAAAAAAATGGAGAACTACAAACCAAAAGAAATCCTGGCTAAGAATGAAATCTTTCTCATCGGTAATATTAGCATCGGAATCGAAATCCAAGGGAGAAGTGGAGGGGAAAAGCTCTGTTTCGGAATCGGAATCGAGAAGGTTCTGGAATCGAGAGGAATTTTGGATTTGCTGTTGCTGCCCTAGCTGAACCGTCAAGTGCCTCGCCAATGAGCCTTTCATTCTCTGCTTACTTTTCTTCTTCTGAATCCTATTGCTGTTCCCTTGGGCTTTCCTCTTCATCCACTGGCCTCCTCCCTCTAAGCCCTCTCTTCTCTTCTCTCTCTTCTTATTTTTCTTTTCGTTTTTCTGTGTACTAATTTTTTTAGTAGGAAAATGGAAAGGAATTCAAAAATGCGCGCCTTGGTTTGGAGGGGGGACGGATTGAGTGGCGTAAGGCCTACGATTTCCGGAGTGGATCAGGGGAATGTAAAAGAATTGGATTTTGAAGGATAATCTGATGCGATGCGATGATCATGAAAGATTAATTGGTCTTCTGACTTTGACTTTGTAAAGATAGCATGGTCTTGCGTAGTATGTAAATATTTCTGGACATGAGTGTATAAAATTGCTTTCCGTTCCGCGAGGTAGTGGACGTACGGATAGGGTGTTGGGCCCACCCAAGTCCATCTCAATGCTTGAGTGGGAAACCTCCTCGGGCTATATTATATGAATGAATGCATATGTTCCCAGAAATTCTTAAAAATTTAAGGGCTGATAATGAAAAAAATGATATAAAAACAAAATTGGAGATGCTTTAAACACACTAAAAAAAAATGTTCTACACACTCATTTTTACATGCATTATTAATTTATTATCAGTGCATATACATCTAAATAAGGTTTAATTTCAGTTATACTTTTATATCATTATAATCTCTAACCTTATTTTTAAGGTATGAAGTTTCTGAACTGATCGTCAAATTTAATTGTGTTTAGACCAATTTTTTATTACAATGACATTTTTACTCTAAAATTATTATATGTAAACAAATTTTTTCGTGACACAAAACTATTTATTTATTTTCATAAATAGAGTTTAAAGAATTTTGATGCATGGTGATGAAATATGAAAATTTGTTAAATATTTTCAACAAAATTAGAGAGAAAGGAAAAAATGAGAAGGAAAAAAATAAAAGATGAGAGTCATGGAAAGATAGCCTATATTATGAGGATATTATTCTCAAAAGGTGCAATAATGTTGAGTTTAAATTAATGAATGATTTCAATACGTAATAAATAAATTTAGAAGATTAAATTGACTTTAAGCATTTAGAGGTAAAGTGAAATTTATCCTTTAAATTATCTATGTGTGTTTTGAAGTATAATTTATATATGTTCTATGTTATTAACTTATGCATATGATATAACTACAAAGTACATGACAACGAAGCAAATTTTAGATAGTAAGACGTTTTTCTATGATTCATTAGCATTATGGGTTCAAGTCACTAAATAATAAAAAGAAATGGTAAGTTTTTTGGAAAAGTACATTCATGTTATTATTACATTAGAACCTATTAATCTATACAAACACTAATCTACACAAGACATTTTCAAAAATAATTCACATATCATTTTCAATTAATTAACATAAATATATAAAGAAAATAGACATACTTATGATTTTTTTTTACTTTAAGCAGTAAAATTAAAATTAGACATTAATTTTGTGGTAAGTCATATTTCTTGACTTAATTGACTTACTGATTAAATACGTTGAATTTAAATAACTCGATTTTATATAAGTATATGTTTGTATGTATATACATATATATATATGTATACGTATTTTTTGACTTAATTGACTTACTGATTAAATACGTTGAATTTAAATAACTCAATTCTATTTTATTTGTATTTGACTTTAAAATATTTAAAAAAATAAATCAAATCATATAAATAGATAATATATTTTCGGACGGATGCCTGTATAGTCCCTAAATACGACACTAATTATTTCATTAACTTAGAATTCATCTCATAATGTAATTTCGAAGGTCTCCTTCCTATGTATTTAAAATATTAGTGAGTATTTACTCACAATATTGTACATTTCAAGTGTAATATTATTTCATTATGAAATGTGTATAAATGTCGTTTTAACTTTAAAAAACAAAAAAACACAACTTTGAATTTCGTAAACGGTAAAACAAGATCGCAACACTTATATATTTATCTTGTCTTACCGTTTACGAAATTCAAAGTTGTGTGTGTTTTTTTTTTTTTAAGTTAAAAAAAAATAGTATGTTTGGATGGGAAGAAAAGGAGAGAAAATAAAAGATTTTGAAAGAAAGTTAATAACTTTCCTTTTTTGGGAGTTTAGATGGGGAGAAAAAAAGAAAAGTTAGTGTTGTTCATTATTATTATTATTATTTTATTTTGCAAATGTTATTTTTATCCATCAAATAACAAAAATCAAGGTTTTAAAATTGAAGGATATACTTGTAAAATTACTAAATTACAAAGTTTTTCCCCTTCTTTCTCTCTTATGACTTTCGAATAACACAATAGAAAATTATAATATCTTCTGTCCTTTTCTCTCTTAACTTAATTTTTCTCTTATTTTCTTTTATCTCCTAAACTCCCAAACTAAGCCTAAAGAAATATTCAGGGCATTAACAAACATGAAGTTGATCCAACCAGCTCAGGATCATGGACTAATAGCCATTGGGCTAAGCCAAAATTTTACTCTAGGTGTGTTAAAATTACACACATATAATGTGTGCTTTTAACTTGGTAGATCTAATAACCAGTTTAAGAGGCTAACTAGAAGAAGAGTGAAGGCACCAGTTTACCATTAGAAATTATTACATAAATTGGATCCATAATAAATATTATAAATCTTTTGATCTAAATTAATTTATATTACCATTCAAAAATATATTGTAATAATTAAAAGTAATATAAATCAATTTAAACAAAAAAAAAAATCATATTATCTAATTCACCTAAAAATTTGTGTCATATGCCATCCCTCTTAAGTTCTCCTTTTCCCTCTCAGAAAAGGAAGAACGTATTAAACACGTAAACGTGTCCATTAATCAACGAATAAACACTTGGAAACTGATTCTCTCAATTCACAAGCTATTATTAGAAAGTATTATACTATAATAATCATCCTATTCCTTGTGAAATTACGACTTCAATCTACCAAATATGCAAAAGTACAAGAATCAAGGGCAAGACGAAAGGCTGATTTGGTAGATTTCATTTAAAATATCACACCACATCCCCATCAAGCAACCACTCCTAATCCGCTCCAACTCCAACATTCTTTTAGCGAAAATTTTCCCATAATTTGTTGTATTTTTACTCACCATGGCCACTCTCTCAAGCTTCTCTTCTCCTCCTCCTTTTCCAAACCCTAACCCTAATTCGAAATTCCTCTCCCCGATGCTTCAACCTTATTTGGAGCAGCAACAACAGCAGCAGCAGCAGATCGACCCGCCCGAATCCGATTTTGGGGACGATCCTCCGCCGCTTCATAACAATCAAATCATCGATAGTAACCCTAGTTCCAATAACTCCATGGATCGATCACCTGCGACGCTGCTCCACGTCGCTTTTAATCAAGATTACGGCTGTTTAGCCGCCGGCACGGACCGCGGATTTCGAATCTACAATTGCGACCCCTTCCGTGAGATATTTCGACGGGATTTTGACAACGCCGGAGGAATTGGTACGGTCGAGATGCTATTCCGGTGCAGTCACATACTCGCCCTAGTAGGCGGGAAGGACAACCCGCAGTATCCTCTTAATAAGGTCATGATCTGGGACGATCACCAGAGCCGGTGCATTGGTGAGCTGTCTTTTAGGTCGGTGGTCCGAGGAGTGAGGCTCCGGAGGGACCGAATTGTAGTGGTGTTGGAGCAGAAGATTTTCGTCTATAATTTTACCGATTTGAAACTGTTGCATCAAATCGAGACCATTGCCAACCCTAAAGGGCTGTGTGCGGTGTCTCAGGCCGCCGGATCCTTCGTGCTTGTGTGTCCGGGGCTCCAGAAGGGTCAGGTCAGGGTTGAGCATTACACATCCAGGAGGACTAAGTTTATTCTAGCTCATGATTCGAGGATCGCGTGTTTTACCCTCTCCCAGGATGGGCAGTTGCTGGCTACAGCTAGCTCTAAAGGGACTTTAGTTCGTATTTTCAATACTCATGATGGAACACTGTTGCAGGAGGTATAATGCTTTTCCAATATTCTTCAGTATACAGATATGGCTTATTTACTCCTGCCTTTATCGAAATTTTGTGCCACTGTATTTCTTATGTTGATTTAGTATCTAGCATGAGTTGATTCTTATGCAATTGGTTTAGTAATAGTTGGGGTCAACATTTATTTGAATTTTGTCTTGTTAAGGAAAACATTATTTGCTTCATGGTAAGAGTTGTATCTAAAGTTTGCTTGTCAATTGTGCGGTGGAAGGCAGAGTATGTCATTTAAGCACTGCCTATCTAGCAATGACTCTTGGGACATCTGCCGCAGGTAAGGAGGGGTTCAGATAGAGCAGAAATATACAGCCTTTCCTTTTCTTCCTCTGCTCAGTGGCTGGCAGTTTCGAGTGACAAGGGCACTGTTCATGTTTTTGGCCTTAAGGGCATTTTGGGGAACTTGGGGAGCGAAAATTTGAATAGTCAACCAGAATCTGATCTTACTAGGACGACATCAGGCTCGTCACTGTCTTTTATGAAAGGTATGGTGTGTTACATTGTGCTTGTTTTTTGTTTCACTCTTTTCTTTAGGTGAATTTCTTATATGATGCGTATTGCATAGAAAGTTCCCCACCTCTCTATCCACCTTTGGGCGCATGCCTACACAGTATTAGTATGCCATAGTTATTTTTTGGGTGACACCCGAGGGGAACCATGTCATCTAATTAAAGGAAATTGCTGGATTTTGCATCTGACGTACAGAGTGACGCTGTTGAATGAATTGGGGCCCTTAAGGGATAGTTTCAAAACAATGGGTACCTACTTGCGTCTTGTGGGATAAGTTAAGATTACCTTGGTTAACATCTATTGCTCATTAATGGTCAATGTGCACTTCATGAGCGAGAGAAAATGTGGTAAGGAACTGTAAGTAATGCAATGAATCAGTGATAGTTTGCTCTGCTAAATACTGGAGTTACCTGGTTTTTTTCTTATGATCTCTGCCTGCACTTATCTGTGTTCGCAGCTTTAGTTCTTGGTGATGAAACTTATAAAGGGGAAAAAAATCCCCTCATACAACATGAGTTTTATCTCGTCACTGAACATTGTCACCCTTCACCTTTGTTCTCTTTGCCCTGAAATCAGATTAGGGGCTGAGGTGGTGAAACATGTAATGATTATCATTAGGAAATCATGGGACTGTTTGCGGGGGGTCCAATACCATGGCATTTGTTGGAGCTCATAGGTGAATAAAATCTAAGTTAGTCCCAGGTTCTTGGAAGAACCTATCACACCAACTCCAAACAAAAATATGAGAAAAATGAAAAGTGAACTATGGTTGGGTAAACTCATCAATGTGCTTATATGCCTTATTCTTGAAATTCTGGTGATTTACTTTTCTCATGTATGGTTACCCTGTATTTGCTTGCCAGTCCTCTGTTATGAATCTGAGACCATTTGGGCTCTTTGTTGTTGACTACAACTATCTTGCTGCAGTTCCTGAAAATGTTTTATGATGGTCTATTAACTTTTTTTCTACATCAAACTTGTTTTGGATACAGTACCTGCTCCATAATTTCCAT
Source organism: Cinchona pubescens (assembly GCA_025175665.1). Lineage (NCBI taxonomy): Eukaryota > Viridiplantae > Streptophyta > Magnoliopsida > Gentianales > Rubiaceae > Cinchona > Cinchona pubescens. Next base: position 903,384 of record JANKKI010000192.1, on the reverse strand, counting down.
CCAAGATATGGTGCTTTTTAATTGGCATATTGCTTGGCTAATTAAAGTGTTTCATGCATGTAATAGGATGGAGAGTGAGAATGATTGGTGCTAATTTGGTTTCATTGAATGTAAGAGATATTAAATACAGTTAATATTTTTGCAGGTGTTTTACCCAAGTATTTCAGCTCAGAATGGTCTGTGGCCCAGTTTCGTTTGCTTGAAGGATCTCAATATGTTGTTGCCTTCGGTCATCAAAAAAATACAGTGGTAATACTTGGATTGGATGGAAGGTAAGTTGAAGCTTATGCCTTATCTATACGAGCATCTGGATCATTAGGCACTTGTAATAATACTTAAAAGAGATTTTTGGTTCTGCTTCTATTTGTGTCCAAAACTTGCATTTCATTTTCATAGCTTAAGCTGCACTTTACAAAACACAAAACAGGGATATTCACGCAACATAATATTGACACGGTCATGGTCACCTGGACGGATCTGCAAGGTTTCAGTAATTTGAACTCCTCACCAAACGGGACTCTCGTCGTGTGTGCTTGCATTTCATGTTTTATTTGTGCTGTATGTAATGATGTTGTATTTACATTATATGCAGCTTTTACAGATGCAAGTTTGACCCAGTTACCGGAGGAGAAATGGTTCAGTTGGAATATCACAATTTTCTTAAACCTGGAGACTCTTCCTAGTGGATAATCTGGAAATATGTATATTTTTTCATGGTAACATATGCACGGTTATCTTGCTTTCCATCCGATTCCGGTTCGTTTCACTAATATGTGGGGAGATGTATATATTTAAATGTATATCTGTAAGTTACGGCTAACATAGTTGCAACCCAGTTGACATCAAATATATAGTATTTTATTTGTTATGCGCAAATCAACTCGAGATTCTTGGACATTGTTATACCTTCAGTTTACTTGGTGCCAAAATGGAAACAGTTCTTTTCCTAAGCTAACCACCTGGAGACATCTTCCAAATACTCTACTTCAACAGAACTACCGCCAGAGTCCTTCTTAATCTTGCAGGTTGTTCCCTTTCTTTCATCAATCTTCGGATTTCTTCCACATCATCCCATCTCCCCATTTCTGCATACAAATTAGACAGGATTATATAGTAAGCACAATTTTTCGGCGCCAGGTCCACTAGTTTCCGAGCTGCAACTTCACTCAATTCCAAGTTTCCATGTACTCTACAGCCAGAAAAGAACGCTCCCCAGATAGCCTTGGTAGCCTGAAATGGCGTATTTTCAATGATCCTTAGAGCATCCTCTAAACGTCCATCACGCGATAATAGATCAACCATACAAGCATAGTGTTTGACACCAGGTGAAAATCCATATTTCTGATGTACCAATGAGGAAAAGATTTCCTGACCCTTTTTTACCAATCCAGAGTGAACACAAGCACAAAGCACTGCCATCAGGGTCACCTCATCAGGCTTAGCTCCTTCTTGCTCCATCTTAGAAAACCACCTAACAGCCTCCTGGCCATTTTCAGCTAAAGCAAACCCTTTAATCAGGGCATTCCACGATGTGAAAACATTCTTCTCTTCCATGCATTTAAAAGCCCTTAAACCTTCTTCAATTCTCCCACAATTAGCGTACATATGAATCAAAGAAGTCCCCAAAATCACATCCAACATCCACCCTTTCCTCTTTATAAACTCGTGTATCCACACCCCCATATCAAGCGCCCGAGAACCCGCACAGGCAGCCAATGCATTCACCATCGTAACCGGATTGGGCTCCACATGGCATACTCCGCATTTGCTCAAACGCGGTTAAAGCTTCAGCAAACTTCCCACATTCTCGATATCCATTGATGATAACGGTCCACGAGACCACGTCTCTCTGAGGCATTTCATCGAACACGTAGCTACACAACACCATATCCCCGCAGGAAGCGTATAAGTTCAATAATGAATTATGAATATAAATATCATTGAGCTGGCCCAATTTAACGATCTGGGCATGTACGGACTGTCCTCGTTGGAGGCTCCTGAGGTCTGACAAAGATTTGAGAATAAAAGGAAAGGGACAGATATAATTATTTGGGAAGATGCAATTTCTATGCATGTGGGAATAAATGGAGACAGAGTTCTGATGGGCTTCAGAATGAGAAAAGGCTCTAAGAAGCTGGTTGCATATGAAAGTGTGGGGCCTATGGAGATTAACCGTATAGAGGAGGAAGGCTGTTTGTAAAAGGCCGAGGGATTGGCAGGCAGAGATGAAGTAGGATGCAAGGGTGGTGTTTGGATAGAGGTTGTGAAGGATAAGCTGGGCTTGTATTTGGTAGAGATGTTTGGGTGAGGTGCAATTAGTTCCTTGGAGATGATGGGCTATTTTGTTTGCGATTGAATTGGAGTTTAACTGTCGAAATGTTCCCATCATCATCCTTCTTGTTTTTTCCTGGTTTCTTTTAGTTCTAATGTCTCCCCCAACAACAACCACCACCACCATGAATGAAGTTGGTAATCAACTATCCAGCGTCCTCTCAAAACTTTCCATATTGTTTTAGCGCAACTACCGAATTGTTGTGTTAATTCGGATATCATGATTTCATAACATTTAATTTATGTATAATTTGTGATCGACTACCTAACTATTTTCTAAGATGAAGTTGTATTGCTATATATGTGCTTTGTTATTAATTAGGACTAAAGCATTGAAGTAGTAGTAAGATCCAACAGAAATAAATAATGTATTTAGGGAAAAGTAACCAGAGAGGAAAAGCAGGATTTAATTTCAGTAGGATAATAAGGAAATACATCTTTGAGACCCAACTTTTCACTTGTGTGTTAAATTTAAATGAATTTGGTGCTAAATAAATTGTATTATCAAAATTTGAGTTTTTTGGATTCAAAAATTTATTGGGTTAAATTTTATTTTGATTTTCAAACTAAATCTAATCAATAACAGAATAACCATATAATCCAACAAAATTTAATTATAAATTTTTCATTTTATCTTCACTTATAGTACTTGGTTTTTTTTTTTCATTTTCATTTTTTGCTTAATGTATTCTATAATTTATCATTCGATCCAACAATTGTGTTTTTTTTACCAAAGATAGTCTATAATGAATGATCAAAGAATCATTATTTTTAATTTTAATATTTGTTAAGATTTTTAACCAAATAACTTAAAAACTTAAAGTCCTCTTCGAATAACAATTGGATTAATTTACTTCAATTTTCATACTAGTTGGATTGAGTTCTAAAATTTGAACCGAAAAATTAACAATATAAGAAAAATTATATAATTTTGTTTAGAAAATCACTCTATTATACTTTAAATACTTGTATAATATAATATTATTTGATTAAAAAATTTAAAATTTTAAAATAAAGAAACGGGACCGTAGAAAACTTATTAAAAGTCCAACTTCTCGGAGAACGATATTGCCACAACAAATCTTTATTAGATGACAAAATTACCTCCCTTGTTTGCACTTGTTTTGTCATTTCATCATTTGTGGACCGCCACCACTAACCTTCACCCTTCATCCCCTCACCTCTACACTCTTCTGAAATAACCTGTATGAAACATGCCCAGACGGGTCTGCGTTCTAAACAGATGAAATCGACATCCAAACGAATCTAAAAGCCGAAAGCCAAACTCAAGACCCGACCAGAGGCTCCGGATATCAGCAACTGCAGATTTTGGTGGGCAGAGAAAGATTGCGGTGTTCACAGAACTACTCAGAATCATAGAGGGTAATTTTGTCATTTAATATAAATCTATTTCGGCAATAAGATATTTACAGTGGCAATATCATTGTGTCCGTACTTCGAAACTGGGTAGTAAACTCTTGAAATTGGGGAAAAAAAATTAAAAATTAAAAAACGCTCTCTACACACAGAACTGAAAAGCAAAATCTGAAGAGCAAAGGTCATAAGTCCGTCAATTGAAGGATAATCTAAAGAATTCGATCTGAAATCACCTTCGAAGTCCGTCAATTGAAGGATAATCTAAAGAATTCGATCTGAAATCACCTTCGAAGTCCGTCAATTGAAGGATAATCTAAAGAATTCGATCTGAAATCACCTTCGAAGTCCGTCAACTGTCCCAGGGATACGCCAAGTGTTCGTTCAACTTCCCATCAATTTATTTCTTCACTGCAATTTTTTGAGAATATGCCAGCAAAATCCATCAAAGCTTCTACTTAATTACTATCTGATTTGTCTAGATTTTGGTAATAAATAGGTCCCAGCCCAGCACAGAATAAGAATGAGGATAATAGGGCTAACTGGAGGGATTGGATCAGGTAAGAGCACCGTCTCCAATCTTTTCAAGGCCCACGGTATTCCCGTCGTGGATGCCGACGTCGTCGCTCGTGTAAGTCCCACTTCACCATTCTACTACTATTGCGTTTGTTACAATATTATTTAGAATATTATTGGAACAATTAGTACAGTATTTTTTTGATGCAACATATATGATATAAAAGAGATAGATTGAAAAATATATTATTAAGAGAATAATGAAAAATTTTCTATCCAAACTTTATTTTGATATTTTATTTCTATTTGCAGGATGTTTTGAAAAATGGAACTGGTGGTTGGAAAAAGGTTGTGGCAGCATGTATCTTGGGGAGGATATTCTACTGCCTAATGGAGAAGTAGATCGTCCGAAGCTGGGCCGCATTGTATTCTCTAATCCAGAAAAACGTCAGCTTCTTAATAGGTGTATATATTCATTAACAAAAGGATCTAATTTTTGTTTTTAGTATTTATATATACTATAATGCCACTGGATATCTGTTTTTGCATTCGAGTGCTTGGTTTGATAAGAGGAGTAATTAGCTTACAGAAAAAGGGTGCCCTGTGTGACCACTTGATTCGCCATCAGCATCCTTCTATTCTTCCTTTGCATAAGGGAAAAAACTGCGTGTAGATATAGTGAAGTGATTACTACCATGAAACATGAAGATAAATCTTCATTTATGGTTGAAACTTTAGTCAAGGATGTTAAATCACTAGCTAGAAACTGATGCTTTTAACATTGCTAATTTGACAAGTAGTTCAAACTGTGTTGAGTGTGGTTGGACTAGCCTGTATTTTCACTGAGTTTAACAATAGAATCACTTTAATATGGAACTCATGAAAATTTATAGATGCTCAAGTAATTTGGGGATTATGGGCAGCGACCAAGAGTTTTTGTGCTTATATTTGACAAATTTTGGATGATATGGTGCTTGTTCATTCGGGTTTTTTTGTTTCCTGTAAATATTCTGCTGTGAAACTCGGGAAGTTTTGAAAGACATAACTCATGTTACTAGTTTACAACTTTCTTTTTGTTTTTTTTCTAGCCTTTGACATATCGAGAAAGCTTGCTGATTTTATTTGATCTCTCTGATCTATGTGCGCCCAGTCATTAATAACTGAATTGAGATACTTCTTTTGAAAACAATTTGTTGCTTTACCTTGACTCTGGCAATTATGTGCATTTAGATTGCTGGCACCATATATCTCATCTGGAATTTTCTTGGAAGTTTTGAAATTATGGATGAAGGGATGCAAAATTATTGTGCTTGATGTGCCTTTGTTGTTTGAGGCCAAGATGGATAAGTGGACAAAACCTATCATTGTTATGTTTGGGTTGATCTTGAGACACAGCTCCATAGGCTCATGACAAGAGATGGGACAACAGAAGAAGATGCTAAGAGCAGGATAAATGCTCAGATGTCTCTTGATATCAAAAGGGCCAGGGCAGATATTGTATTAGATAACACGGGATCACTAGCAGACCTGAATGAAAATTTTCAGAAGGTATTGGTCCAGGTCATGAAGCCTTTGACATGGACTGAATTTGCCCTGTCAAGACAGGGTGCTATTGTGGTTTTTATATCTATTTTTATTGGTGTCATTATATGCAGGAAAAGTTTGTGATGATACTGACTACATTTATCAAGATAAATTTCATAAACTTCTTATTGTTGTATTCACCGCTGTGAAATTTGGAAGGCATGAAAGATCCTTAATCTGCTACATTATTTGAATTATACTGATGTTGTTTCACATAGGGCTGTAAACGGGTCGGATCCGGCATATCCAGACCCGGATCCGATTAATATTACTAGTTCCGGATCCATCGGTACGTCTTGTCGGATCCGGATCTTAATAAATTTTTTTAAAATTATATGTAAAACTATTACAATTTATTAAATTTTCTTTTTTTTTTTAATTATACAAAAGTATTGAGTTCATAATTAATATGTAATGTGTATTTTATCATAAAATATATGCATAATATTAATTTACACAACATATATGTATATATACATATAAAATAACACTAATATACAATAATTTTATTATATATTAAAAATAGTCGATCCACTTATTATAATTAAATTTGAATTTGTCATAGATCCAGATCGGATAAATCGGTCTGACCCATTGACAGGCCTAGTTTCACACCCCAAAAAAAATGCAGAAATGGTTTGTTGGATCTTCAGTTCATTTCATTAATACTTTGCTTGCCTCCCATATTTGCCTGGTGGGGGAGTCTAGTATGACTAAATGAGTCTTTGAAGGCAAAAATGGATGTGACTTTTCTGGTGATCAAAATTGAATTTTCTGTCAAATTGCAATTTGGTTGTAAAATTGATTGTATGGAATCCAAAAATGATGCTTTTATGCCTATATTCCATTTCTTTATTTGCAGGAATCGGATTCTTTATCTGAAAGAAAGACGTCTTATCTTCTATAGATACTGCAGGACTATTATCTATGTGCATGCAGCAATTTTAGGGTGAGAAATGGTCCTTATTATGGCATCATTAGAAGAACTAAAAATGAGTAATTAAATGTGTTTGAGTTTGTGTTTGTTAGGGGTGTGATGAAGAAAAACTGAATGTATATACACATTAAAGTGTAGTTAGTTGTCTACCAAAATCACTGCTTTGGCCACTAATTGGGATGTAATGTGGCTGTCAACCGCAAACATTGGAATCTGTACCTGTATGTCTGGAACATGGAATATGGAATGTGAATATGGAAATATGAATTCTACACGGAGGGTTCACTGGGACATTGGTGCCATGCCACTTGCACCCTTATGATTAACTTTTGGTGGAGAATAAAGATCAAAATACGACATTGGTTGGACAAGCATACTCAATAGCCCTCTTCTCCCGTCTATAAATTCGTATTCACGTCCTCTAGTTCCCTTTCACTATATCTTTTTTATCAATTACCATCCACCAGAGAAATTGATCGAGGATGAAGCCTCAACAATTCTCTGGTGATCATCATCATGACTCTATGATGGATTGTTGTGAATCAAATAGAAAGATGAACATGGGAGAGACGTTAAGGAGAGTTTACGAGACAACTATGGTGGCCATGTCTGGAAAACGAACATTGAAGGGACAGGGTGGGCGGAATTACGTTTCCAGGCTGCTTGAAAGACGAAACCATCGGTCTGGTACTGAAGACCCATCAAGATCATGATGTTCTTGGGCTCCTGGAGCCACACTTGACTTGAGTGTGTTCTCCGTGTGACCGGTCATTTTAGTTTGTTTGGAACTTAGATTGCAACAGAGAAACGAAATCTCAATCTTCAACTCATTGTGATTCTACAAAGTACAAACAAAATGAAAGACAAGGAAAAAATGGAAAATGAGATAACAATTGTAATTGCACCTATTATGTGCTTTCTCCTCTGCACAGAGACTAGGAACATGAAAAATGTAACAAATATATTTTTATGCTCGTCATAATATGGTATAGGAGTTTAATTTTGTTTATTTTTTTTTTTTGGAGAAACATCATGCTTTTCATTAGGTGAACAAAACGGATACAAACAATACAAAAGGACATAAGTTAGGAATAGTAAAATAAGATGAATTATTATGAATTATTATCGAAATACTAGATCTCACACGTCTTAAGGTGGGCAACTCATGAACATTCATGACAGATGTACTAACAAATAATATTTTCATACTATGTAAATAATAAAGTATTTAAAGGGAATAACTACTTTTAAAATAAAAAAGAAAGCGTGGGAATAAAATAACTATTTTATTCCAATCTGCTCAAGCAAAAATGAATAATTTTAGAACAAAATAGAAAGGGGAGACAGTTAATTCAAGAAAAAGATGTCTTGCAATTAACTAACCACGAAGAAACCTGGACCAAAGGGTAATTGGGGTTGGAAACATCTAAATGGGCCTGGCGGCCATAAGCCCACAGAGCATGTGCATAAAATTTTTCTTTTGCTTCTCCTTTATTGTTGTACATATTTCCTCGGGCCTGTGTCCGCATATTTTCGGATAATAATCCAAAATCCAGAGTATCCAAACCCGCTTTATCGATCGAAATCCTAAATCGAACAGAATCTCCACTCAAATCCAGGGTAGAGAGAGAGTGAGTAATACTTACTGTACTGGTCGACTACCTGAAAAAATTTTCAGAATGGCATCGCCCTCGGAGCACAAGGCAACCGTCATCGACGGCAAAGCAGTCGCCCAAACTATCCGATCTGAAATCGCCTCGGAAGTCCATCAACTTTCTCAGAAATACGGCAAGGTCCTCCGACGTCCCCTTCACATTTTCTGTTATTGCTCACAATAAATGCTTCTACTTAATTAATCTGATTTGTATAGATTTTGGTAATAAAGAACAGGTCCCGGGATTGGCAGTAGTGATTGTGGGAAATAGGAAGGACTCTCAAAGCTACGTAAATATGAAGAGGAAGGCGTGTGCTGAGGTTGGGATCAAGTCTTTCGACGTAGATCTTCCTGAGGAAATATGTGAAGCCGATTTAATCAGCAAAGTCCACGAACTTAATGCCAATCCAGATGTTCATGGTTGGTTGGTTGGTTGGTTAACTTATACACTACAAGATTTCTTTTACAGCTTCGTGCTATGATTTTTGATAGATTTTGAAGTTCTTGTTAGTTGCATTTTGGGTGCAGTAAAAGTAGCCGTAGCTGTTTTATGAAACACTTGCTAATTTACATTGAAATAACTACTTGGATTAGGTTATGACGGATTGATATTTTCGACAAGGTTAAAGAGCTAGTAATGTTCTTATGAAGAGATCCAATCCAATGTACTAACATCTTGTAGTACAGTTGTCTTTGGCATTTCTTGTTATTATTAAAATGAAAGAAGACAGTAAGAAGGGGGAGATTGTGATTGTCGATATTGTTGCAGGTATACTGGTGCAGCTTCCGCTTCCAAAGCATATAAATGAAGAGAAAGTATTAGGTGAAATTAGCTTGGAGAAAGATGTGGATGGCTTTCACCCTTTGAATATAGGCAAGCTTGCTATGAAAGGCAGAGAACCTCTATTCCTTCCTTGCACGCCCAAGGCAATAGACTTTTGTCCTTTTGGCTACTTCATTGATGATATTTCATATAGTGCTTAAATATATCTTTACTTGGATATTTTATTTGAGAGACTGTGTTAACTAAGCAGGGTTGTCTTGAGCTTCTGTCACGAAGTGGCATTAGCATAAAGGGCAAGAAGGCAGCTGTTGTAGGACGAAGCAATATTGTTGGGTTACCTGTGTCCCTACTACTTCTCAAGGAAGACGCCACTGTCACTATAGTGCATTCTCGTACCAAGGACCCAGAGAATATTATTCGTGAGGCAGACATTATCATTGCTGCTGCAGCAGAATGACAAGCGAATATGGTACCAATACATGTTCATACTTTTTTCTTCATTTTTCCTTATTATCTAGTATTATTGTGGTAGTATATTTATCACTCCATTTCCTTTTGCCATGTATATGATTGTTAGTGAACACATTCTGGGTTGGGAACCCCTTATATAGGGCATTGATTCCGTAACCCTGTATTAGATGGTAACTCATAATTGAATGTAGAACTCTGAAACCATACCTTTCTTCTGCTAATAGAACTTCACAAGACCAACATTCAGATGTCTGTGTTTCCTCCTTTAAATTCATTTTGGATTAAAAAGAAAAAAATTGATTGTCAAGTCTATTTGATAGTTATCACAACCTTAATGTATGATATCTTGTAATTGGATGATAGAAGTGCTGTTTTTTTGCTTACTAAAGTACCTAATAACTTGAATATTCAGATAAAGGGCAGCTGGATCAAACCTGGTGCCGCGGTTATTGACGTGGGGACAAATGCTGTGGATGATTGTACTAAGACTTCAAGTCAGGTTATAGGCTTGTTGGAGATGTTGATTTCCAGGAAGCGAGTAAAGTGGCTGGATGGATAACTCCTGTTCCTGGTGGTGTTGGACCTATGACAGTGGCAATGCTACTCAAGAATACTTTAGATGCAGCTAAGCGGGTGTTTGAGCAATAATTCCTCTTTCATAGTATTTCTCATCCTCATAAAATTCCAATTATCAGTCACTTGTCGAAGGAAGAGAACTTGTACTATAATGTTTTCCTATGTTTTCGTGAGCTTCCATGCTTCTTCCCATGTTGTTGAATAATGTTTTCTGGAAAAATCATTAGTAGTTCTTTGTTATGAAATGGTATAAACTTTACCAATGCAATATGCCTTGTATAGGTGGCAGAAAATGGTGTGAAAATGGACCTTAACATGAAAAACTGAGGATGCTATTTTCCTTTGTCGTCATTAGTGCTAGTAGTTTAACACACTACCACTATAATTTTTCATTTTGTTTGGATTGGAAATGGAATTGATTCGAACGAAGAATTTGAAATGTATGAATTTGAATTAGGTGAATTTGAATTGACATAAAATTTGTTGAGAATTTCAAATTCATTCATTTATCTATTAAAATTAAACTCCTATTTGTTAGTGGATTTCAAATCCACAATTAAATCAATTTTTTTGTTTGAATAATTTATTACAGATTAGTATTTTATATTAAATTTACTCAAATCTTTCTATCCAAACATAATGTTTCAGATCAAAGACGAACGGAATGAAAATGGGCCTTTTTGGTACAGTGTGCCTACGGTGGGTCTGATATGTATGGCCCGAAGTGATTTAATTTTAAAGAAGAGAATGGACAACCCTCCCCGGCTAAGGTGTAACCGAACTAACGGGCCCGTTAAAAATGCTTGAGCTTCGGAACCTTCAATGTGGAGTACAGGAGTAGTAAAGTGTACTAAACTGTACGAACAAGGCCTAACAGTCGATCAAAACGAGGAGTAACAAATAATGAAAATTATTTTTGAGGAATTCGTTTCTCAAAAATTTCAGAGTTCATTCCAGCCATTTTGACGCTAAAGAAATGCTTGTCCATCTGACCAAGAATCTGCATTCATCTGGCTGGACAATACTTCATAATTCAACACATCAATTTTTCTTTTTTGATATAGGAGTGGTTCGATAGTAAATGAATGGGCTATTTTATAGCCCATCCAATTTGTACCTCTGGCCTCTGCTCTGGCTAGCCCAACTTGGTGGCACCCAAGAGTTGCTTCTGGCTATTAGAACAGTGATCGGTAACGCCAAAACGACAGCGTGCCAAATGAATTAAGGAAGAAACAAAAGCCAAAAGTGCAGTAGCACTTGGGGCATGGATGGATAAACAGGCAAATTTAGTTTGGAAATCCTCTGGTATGGCTGTGCTGGCAAGTCTTGGCGTTCTCCATCATTATTCCTTTTACCCTTCATCATCATCATCAACAATACGAAGATGGTGTCCCCTATCCAACAAAGCAAGAAGGCCCTTTTGGACTTGGACTTTGGCAGACTCAGCTCATTCTTCTTCACTCATTTGTCTCTCTTCTCTTCTTCTTCTTCTTCTTCTCCTTCTCCTTCCCCGGAGGCGACTACACCAACTGCCGAATCTTGCATCAATTTGGGACTCTCCCTGTTCTCCAAAGGACGGGTACCCTCTTCTTTTTCTTTCTCGCACTTACCTAATTTTAGTACTACCACTACCACATGTTTTTGTTCTATCTTGTACTAGTATGATATTTGGACTTGTAAGAAAGCTTGGGAAATGAGCATAGATTAATGGATGTGAGGATATTGTATATTGATGAGTTACATAATGGGACCCTTGCATAATAATTTTGGTTAGTTTAGTGTGTAAAGAAGTTGTCTTTCTGGGATTTTATGCTTACATTCTAGTTGGAGATATCAAAGTCTAAATTGATTAATTGCTATCCTAATGCCTCAGATATCTAAAAGATTGTTCTTTAAGAAAATCATTGCTTATATATTCTTGGATTTTTGCATCTGAATGGGTTGCTTTGTCTATACAATTATAAACTGGACATTATCTGAAGTTTGGTATTCTTATTGGCTTGGCATTTGTGTGATCAGGTTAAAGATGCTCTGTTACAGTTTGACACTGCCCTTACTCTTGGTCCTAATCCAATCGAGGCTCAAGCTGCGTTTTATAACAAAGCCTGCTGCCATGCTTACAGGTAGGAGTTTCAAAAAATTTATCTTTGTTCTCCTTACCCGCTCTTTCATTTTCAGATTATCCTTATATCTTACTAAGAAAGAGCTTAGGACACACTATTGAACCATTTTTCTAAATAGGACTTCCTTTTGTCGCATTTACTATTCATTTTGCATTTCCAAGTTTAGGCTAAAACCATGCATCCTTCTGTTGGCTGTCAAAGGTTGTGAAGCTAGACTGAGGAATCTGATAATCTTTTTTACATTTTTTGAGGAAGAGGGGAAGGAAAGAAAGCAGCTGACTGTTTGCGTACGGCTTTGAAGGAGGATATAACCTCAAGTTTGGAACAATCCTGAATGACCCAGACTTGGCCTCTTTCAGAGCATTGCCCGAATTTAAAGAATTGCAAGAAGAGGTCCATGTCTTAGTCAAGAGTAATTTTATTTATTCTTTGGGTGACCGTGCATAACTGTAAAATATACTTGCATCTATTTGTGTCGGTTATCAGGCCTCTTAGTTTCTTGAGGGTATTAGATGTAACTCCAAGTGGTATTTAGCAATTTAATCTTGCAGGCTAGGCTAGGCGGGGAAGATATAGGCTACAGCTTTCGGAGGGACCTTAAACTTATTAGTGAAGTCCAAGCACCATTCCGGGGTGTTCGGAGATTCTTTTATGTGGCACTTAGTGCCGCTGCTGGAATATCATTATTTTTTACAATACCCAGACTATACCGTGCAATTAAAGGTGGTGATGGAGCTCCTGATCTCTGGGAGACTACAGCAAATGCTGGAATAAATATTGGTGGTAAGTAACATACCATGTTGCAACATACAAGGTTGATATGACTGCATCCACATCAGTACTCCTTTGGTGATGTGTGCATTTCATGCAATTACTTGATCTGATAAGGAAAACTTGCTTAATTAAATGATTAAGCTTTCGTATCAGCAATTTACAGGTATTGTTGTTTTGGTCGCTTTGTTTCTCTGGGACAACAAAAAAGAGGAGGAGCAACTTGCACAAATATCTCGTAATGAAACCCTTTCAAGGCTACCTTTGCGCCTTTCGACTAACCGGGTTGTTGAGCTCGTTCAGTTGCGGGACACTGTGAGGCCGGTAAGTCTGTTAAATAGAAGTCTATTTTTCATTTTTACTCCTGTACTCGAACCTTTAGCTCGCACAACACCCCCACCCCCCCAAAAAAAAAAAAAAAATTAGGGCTCCTGGACTGGGGAAAAAAAGTTTTCAAGTAAAACATATAAGACAAAAGTTGTCTTCAACAAGTCTGTTAAAGCAAGGAACCATACCAAAATCAATTTCTGCCTAGGGAGGACACAATAGTTTTAAGATTATCGTGAATATTGCTCTTGCTAGATATTACAGTGTTCTGTCTAACGTTCCTATATGAAGGATGGTCCACTTGATGCTTGGCTTGGCTGTAGGTTATTTTGGCTGGGAACCAAGGAGACAGTCTCCTTAGCACTCCAGAAAGCTGAAAGATTCCGGACTGAGCTACTTAGAAGAGGTGTTCTTCTAGTTCCTGTTATATGGGGTCAGAATAGTGAAAAACAAGTGGAGAAGAAAGGCTTTGGTCTTTCTCCAAAGGCTGCTGCTTCTCTTCCATCCTTAGGGGTACAAAAAAATGTTTCCATTGATATTGACTCTTTCTCTTTTCTCTTCAGAGTGTTTTCCTTTGTGTTTCATGTTATCAACATTTGCACCCCTTCCAATCCCTCTCTATACCATGGCTGATGGCCCAAACAAACCCTCCCTCCGCACCCAGTGCTCTATCCCTACAATTTAAACTTCTACCCCTGACCTTCCCCAATTCTAAACGCCTTTCTGTACTTCTGTTCATATACCAGTACCTCGTGATGTTGTGCTCGTTGGAGCTCATATTTGCCATACTTGGCCATAATCCATTTGCACGCTATATTTGATAAGTCACTTGCTTGGAGTCAGATTCAATGAAGTGTCTACATGAATAGGTTGTTGAGGATTATGAATAAGTTTTCAAGCATTGATAGCTTTCTTATTGCTTGATACTGTATGTTGGAAAATGTAGGAAGATTTTGATCAGCGAGCTCAATCAATAGTTGCCAAATCAAAATTGAAGGCAGAGGTTCGGTTCAAGGCAGAGGTGGTATCACCTGTGGAGTGGGAAAGGTCATTGTGTTCTTCAAATCCTAGTTTCCATCTTTGTAGAACTTTGTCTTTTGCATAGCTCATCTTTTCATTGGTAAAGAAACTTTTAGCAGTTTGTTTGAATTTTAGATGTAATTATATCCTAAAGAGGCATACAGGTTTCTGCAAAGTCTTACACAGAAGGCCCAAACAGTCTAGGGGTTGCTGTTGCTTAACTACTTATCTCACCTTGCCTTTTTTCTATATTCAGGTGGATTAAGGATCAACAGAAGTCAGAAGGTGTTACTCCTGGTGAAGATGTCTACATTATACTTCGTCTAGATGGCCGTGTCCGCAGATCAGGAAAGGTATATTACTTATTCTCAAGAGAGTTGCTTTTCTCGTCATTTTCTTCTTTGTTTTGCTCCCTGGATCACTAATTAGATGAGGTTCCCTTTTCCCCTTGATCTGTAATTGAAATAGTTATAGATTTTTGAATGTCCTTGCTACATGAATATGTTGGAATATGATCTTTCCTTTTCAGGGTATGCCTGACTGGCAACAGATTGTTAAGGAATTGCCAGAAATGGATGCACTGCTAAGCAAGCTAGAAAGATAACATTAATTGTTGTGATGGTTCATGCTGATTTGAGAACACTTGTAAGATACTGAATTTGTTCTTCTTTGTTTCCAAGTTGTTTCGTGAATATATTTCATAGGAAGATAATTGCTCTTGTTACATATAAAGACTCGCTCCTCTTCTTGTTAAATATAACGTATTAGTTTTCCTTTTCATGGATTTAATTTTTGTAAAGTGATGATATTGCATTACAAATAAAAGAGAAGATTTCTGAAGCTGAACAGAAAGCTGCAATGCCCTGTTTGTCTATCGCATTTGCTGTATTTGCTTGCCCTGCTGTTATTATCTTTAATCAGCTTTTTGGATCTTGATGACTTCGTCGGGCCCCCGGAGAAGTTAACAAGGAAAAGAAGAATAAAGGAAAAGATTATTGGGTTTTCTTTCCAAGCTGATTTTAGCTCTTTAACAGAAGTTGGCCCATGTCAAATTCATATTCAAGAATCAAATCTTCCTTGGCATTGAGTACATGCCTGATTTAACTTTTGACCAAGGAAATGTACGTAAAGAGTAAATCCAGTAACCCTGCTAGTGTTGATAATTTTTCTCACTAAATATCCGCATGGGATTTGATGAAATGCATTACCAAAAAATCTCATTGAGATTTTCTTCTAGATGGTAGCTTTTTCAATTAATTAATTTAGTATATCACAAAACCATGAGAGAGAGATCATTTAGAAGTAGTAAGTACTGAATTTTTAGTGTTAACATCATTTTCCATTGTAGGTTTTGACAAGATGAAAGCTAATCACCCTACTACTACTTATTATATTGGAGGGATCATCCAAGTTCTTGACAGCAATGAAGACGCTGTTGAACTGTTAAAAAAGTTGAATTCTTCACCGACAAGTTTTATTGACTGATTGATCCCTATAAAATGCAACCCGACCCTTTTTGTGTTGTTTTCTTTGCTTTTCTTAGGGAGGTTAGGTTGGGGAATTAATTTAATACTCCACTTGGGAGTTAGATTAGGACAACTGAACTGTTGAAGGTGGTTGAGCATATCTTGGGTGTTGCTAACAAAATAAAGTAAAGAAATTTAAGTATTACAACCCGAATTGACGGATAACTGGCCTGCTGAAGTAGTCGGTCTTATTTGTTATGCTATCTTTGGGTTCTCGATCGTTCATCAATCAAAAATTAAGAATAACTAAAATCGAATTTAAAATTTTTTGTATCTACTTAGCTATTGTCCATTGGCCTTCTTTAATATTATTATTTCTATTAAAATAATAGTTATCTTTGGTCACGAATTAAAAAATTTATTAAATTGTATTAATTTTATAAAAAAATAATTTAAAGAGATCAAAATATCTTTTTGTATTAATATTTCAAATTTTCTATCCATTAATGTTGTACTAAAAGTAAAAGTAAAAATATCATTTAATACTTTATCGATTTTTTAATGTGACAGCTAATATGAAAATAAGACAAACAGTAACGGAGGCATATTACTATTTTCATTTCCTTCTTAGTGTTATGTTAGCAAAAAAAATTTGTTCCATTAATGTTGGAACTCTTTTAATTTATAACTAATTAAAAAGACAATTTGTCATATAAAATCAACTTTATTTCAAATTTAGCCTATTTGCTTAATAACAAATCTTTGTATTAAATGTTAAAGTAACACTTAAATTTTAGGGAAATTCTACGATCCCTTATGAGGAATCATTCTTTTGTATTTTAAATATTTGTACAATACAATATTATGTGTTTAAAAAGATTATATTGTACAAATTAAAAGAATAATTCTCTAAAAATATATATATATAAAATTCCCCTAAATCTTAAAAGAAAGATATTTCTATTACCTCACAATCTCCCAATTCAAATATCAAAACCATATAAATACTACGTACTTCCACATTGATAGTTCAAGTTGTTCAACTTCCCAACTTTTATTATTTCTACTAAACAAAATCAAAATGGCGAAAAACACAAGTTGCCGTCGTCTCCAGGAAATGAACAGTATCATAATGTGGTGTTACGTATTCCTCATCGCAGCTCTGGTGATCTCAGCAGATGCCAGTGTGGACCCACAGGAGTTGAATATTTGGATGCCGATAAAAGCAGCAGCAGCCGCCACCTGCCAAGGTTCTATTTCTCAATAGCAGAGTGCTTGGGCAGCAGCGCCGGCGAATTTAACATGGATTCGGAGATCAACCGGCGCATATTAGCAACCAGCAGCAATTACATAAGCTACGGTGCTCTAGAGAGGAACACCGTTCCATGCTCTCGCCGGGGTGCTTCCTACTACAACTGCCAGCCTGGTGCTGAAGCTAACCCCTACACCCGCGGTTGCAGCGCCATTACTCGTTGCCGGAGTTAGTTTTTTTTTTATTTTTTTCCAATTTTTTTCTCCTCTCTTTTACGTACTATTACTGCGTTACTTAGAACTACTGCTATTTGTCAGTGTGTGGATTCATTTTTCGTAAACGTAATGAATTATTTAAATTTTAAATGTTTATTTTATGTCTATTATATGATATGCATTTAAATCAATGTCATAAAAAAATTTCAATATGCAGAAAAGATTAACCTTTTGCTTTTACGTGTACGAAAGAATACAGTAGCCGCAAATATTTAGGTAAATTTAATTTTTTATCTAAATGTGTCTTTAGATAATTTATGATATATAAGATTTTTTAAAATTTAATTTTGACTACAAAATTTAGGAGACAAATATCAGATTTACTTAAATATTTTTTTAGTAATTAATAGTCATTAATTAGTCCATTTAACCTTTTGCTTTTACGTGTATGAATGAATATAATTAATAGTCATTAATTGGTCCATTTCCGTCCCTGTTGTGTCTTTGTTTCAATATTTGTCCAAAAGATTTCTTCTCTTTCTTGCGGTATTGCAGTTTCATTGATTTAATAGCGGTCAATTCTTTCTCTAACTTGTTTGAACTAGAACTGTAAACCAGAGAACGATAGGAGTAGTATTACTATTTACTTCTGGCAACTCGAGATCTTCAAATGGTATAATAATTCATACGTTTAATAATTTTAGGCTGTATTGGATAAATAGAAATAGAAAAGAATTTAAAATCTACTACTTTTTTTTTTGAATAAATTTGTAAGGTTAAAATGAATTAATTCTAAATCTACCTAAATTTAAAAAGTATGAAATAAAATATTTAAATAATTTTGTAATTTGAATGAATTTTTAAAATGTATCTATTTTGAATTGTCAAATTCCCTGACAAATAAGTAGATTTTAAATTTTTTTTAAAAATCCATTCATTCAAACAAAACATTAATTCATTTTAACTGAAAATTGTAAATTAGTACAATGGCAAAAGAACAAGTTTCATATGCTCGAGTACATGAATTTCTATATGCATTGAGGGTGGCAGTGCGGCGTGCCTTGCGACTTCCGATAATACAGTGAGGACGACTGATGAATTTTCCAGTTAGATAATCGATCGGAATCAGAATCTATGACCAATAGCCAATAAGATATAGACTTCACCAACAAATAGTAGCGTTAATTCAAGTGAATTGTATGAATAAATTGAAATACCACTGTCGGACCCTCCCACCTCATACTTCACAAATCACAGTTGTATCATTTGTGTATGAGCCAAATAAAACTTGTCACCAGAAATCCAAATCCAATATTAATAAGATTAATACAATGGTGTGACTTGTGAATGCTACTTCTGCTTAGACGCTCTAGAGAAGAGCAGCTCTATCATAAAGTAAACAATATGACTGCATAATGTCGATGAAAACAAGTGCAACTGCGTTAATTGTTACAATGCTGAAGAGGCTCTTTCAGTAACAGCAGTTCTTCTAACTCTATAAAATGAGCTCAAGTCATAAACCAACACACTGCATTAACAACCTTAACCTCTATCCTCTACGATATCTACGCTGGAGGACCTTCCCCAGGCTTTGTTTCATTGTGCTTTTGCTCGGATGCCAGAGGAGAGGGAGAGCCCTCTGCCGCCATTTCTGTTCTGAGCTCATTGATGCTTTCCTCCAGTTCACTGATCCTGCTTCCCATTTCATCAAGTATATCCCAGTTAAGGAGAATATACCATTTATTTATCATTCTTCACACAACAAAGGAGTAAAAGGGTTTCGAAAAGCAAATTCAATCCAAAGTTGCATCAATGATTCATAGTAGGAAAGAAAAGCAGTTGGTTTTGAAATCTAATGAACTTGAACCTGGTAGGCACATTAATAAGTGAAAAGCTTGCCCAAGAGAAAAAAAAAAAAGAAACATTTATTTCCCAACAGATGTATATTTAGCAAAACTGAAAATGAAGATTAAGGATATTCTTTGAAACAATATTTTCTGACATCAACTGGAACCTATCTTGCTGCAAAATAATATTATTAGAAGTTATAAGCAGCAATCAGCAGTTGTAACCTGTAACTAAGACAGATATTCCAAGAAGCAAAGACAATATAATGACTAATCAATAGAAATTATTTATCAGTACAACAACAGATCTCATGCTCACCATTTGCTGCAGCAAATTGTGTACCTACAGATATAGGGTGAAAAAACATGACAATTACTTCAAGGCTTTTGATCCAATGGAAACTATTAGAAGCTGGAAAAAATAAACATCAAGCGTTGTTTACAGGAGTGGATCCCAAACATTTGACTATCCAGTGTCAATATAGCTCATTAATTAACCAGGTATACTAAGAATCACAATATCGACCTTTGATCCACTAATATCTCCCTCCAACACACTATCTACTGCTATACTAGAAACAGAGAAACAGAGAAGGAGAAACTCACGAAAGCAGTCATATCAGCAGTGCTTTGCTTTGGATCTCCAGATTCTTGTTTTTCCTGCCACAACAACAACACAAAAAGAAAGGAAACGAGAATCAGACATAATCCAAAATGAGTGAGTCTTACCTTAAAAAGATCCAACACGCAATGTGAAAAAAATAAATGCATTATTTACAAAAGGTAAGAAGCAAGAGCTACTTTTAATGAGAATACATCATTGCTATCACGAAAATGGCAAAAACCAATGTAACCCCGCAATACATAAGCTCTTAGATTAGTATAAATACAAGGTATAGACAGAGTGTCCCGGAGGGATCAATTTGATTAGAAAGAATTTGGGATTGATACTCGAGTGTAATGGTAGATGCAATGAATTATGTAAACAAAAGTACTAGCAGGAAAATTTGGTTCAAATTTCGGGGTTCAAGTTCCAAATTGATTCCCAAAATGGATCTCACATAACTTTTCAGCTATTTGAAATGCAACTCCCCTATGGGCAAAATATTAATTCAACGCAAATTGGGCAAATTCATCAGTCCCAATGAGTGTACACTGTAGACTATACAGGAAACTGGAACCGAAAAAAAAAAAAATTAAGCCAGACCCAGATAAATTAATGACTAATAGTTTCTAGTATGTAATTAGTTAGAAATTTGACAACCAAGAATCAGAAAGAATAGGGAAAGGGCATGTGATTATTACTATGGGGCCATAGGTTATTAATAAAAATTTATCAGAATTTTAAGTCCTTCCAGGTAACTAATCAAAATTTTAAAAAATTTTAAAAAAATGCATACAACTCGATCAATAGAAAGTACGAAAATCCCAGAGAGAGAGAGAGATGTGGGGGTTTAAAATTGACAAATTTCCATACTGATTCTCACCATTCTGTATTTGACGTTTTGAAAACTTGCTCTGTTAGTAAAATCTGCTAGAGTGAGGCGGAGCACCGGATCAGGCAGCAAAAATGAAAATTCCTCTGGATTTGGGCAAATATATCCTACCACTCTTTTTAGCCCGGCCCAATGAGTTCTGTTTAAAAGTTTCCTGGGGCTCCACTAAGGCCCAAAATATCCCAAACCAAATAAATCCTCCAAAAAAGCGTTTTATGCGCTTCTTCGTTCTTTCGGCTCTAGTCATCTTTTCCTCGAATGAAGTCAATATTTTGAGCATATAAAACTAAGATTAATTTTTCATCTACCGTGTTATGTACATTATTTGAATTTCAAATATCAATTTTACACATGTGATATGCATTCACGTTTAATAGTGTAGAAAATTTTATACACTAACAAAGTAAAAAAAATTAAGCCCATAAAAGTAATGCTAGATTACCTAAGCATCAGATTATTTTTACAGGAAAACAAAAACTGGCACATTCTAGCAAAGTTTGAAGCCAACAAGAATAAAAGAAAGTGGCACGCAAGGGCTCAAGTTAAAGCACTATTTAAATCATGTAGTTATGGCAAATTTTCACTAATCAAAGTGAAAGTTTGATTAGTGAAGATAAGCATCATGGGATGGTATAATTTGCGGTGTAACTACGAAAATGTGGATGGTATTCAAGACTTAATTTACTTGTGGCTTAAACATAAGGATTCTACCTCCCATCTTTTTTTTTTTCCATATCAAATCTAGTACTGTGATATTCCAGAGAAGAGCAGTAGAAGAAGGACAGCTAAAGGAAATAGGGATTAGCATATTATTATGGTGTAACAAGTAAGAATTACGAGCCCAAATAGTTTGTTCTAATAATAGCGGGAATAATGTACACACCCACACAATCATTAATTTATTATATACTTTTACATCATTATTTACTGTGTTTACTTATACTACAACATGCATAGTTAAACACAACAAATTTTGACGTTTAAAACTTGGGTTTGTGTATCAAGTGTCACAAGGCGGCATTGGCTAGCTCGAGTTTTTTTTTTTTTTAAAGAAAAAGTAAATTACACTGGTTTTGTAGAATAATGTAAAAGTGTAGGCGAATGTCTATGCTGGTGACTCCACAATAAGCCAATGGATGCTTATACAAAGCAGGAAGGATCCCTTGCTTTCCAAAGCATCTAAACGTAGATGCGTAATTCTATGCATATGACTATACGAGTGTGTGCATGCTATGGACAGAAAAGCCAGTGTTAGCTAGTTTAAGGTATTGGTTAAAAAAAAAAATCGTACCAACTTTATTGGGAATTTAGAGACTAATATTGGAATATTAGGGTATATTAAAGAAATAACTGATTAGACTTTTTACTGTACGTATTTTTTTTTTTCTTTAAAAAAGAATTAAGAAATACTCGTGGTAACCATTCAAGCTGAAGAAATTAATAATATTATTCATGAACGGATTGAACAGTATAATAGAGAAGTAAAGATTGTAAATATGTGCTTCAAGTAGGCGATAACATTGCTCGTATTTACAATCTTCATAAAGTAATAACACGTGAATTGGATACCCGAGCACTCAACAATTCTCTCGAGAATATGTTGTATATAAAGTATCTTCCACAACTATTAATTGTAATTAAATTTGATTTCCTATTGGGTATCTAATCATTAGACACTACATTAGTAGTACAAAGATTGATGATTGGTAGTAGAAAGAAATCGTGAAGTCTTGATAACCCCTCTACCCTTAGAATATTTCCTTTGAATCCTAGATGCAAGGATTTACAATCTTTTCGAAAATCCCCAAAGGAACACAAGAAATGAATCAAATACTGAAACTTCTGGGAATCAATCTAAGTTGGGTCAAAAACCTATAACGTAACTAAACTGTTAACATGGTGGCATAAACTATGAACTACTGACAATTTTGTCTTCTTTAAACGTTAAGTTTCTTTAATTCCGCTTATGTCTATGCATGATAATTCAACATTTGAGCGGGTTAGTTGAGGAACTTTTAGTAGTTCACTGGCCAAAACTTTACAATCATAGTTTTAAGTTTTCCCATCTAAGTTGTACTATAACAAAAGGGGAAAAGCCACCGTGCTTCATTTTTGCTTCTTTCTCGTAGTGGATCTGTTATTTGTCTGATCAGCATACGGACTTCCAGGTGAAGCAGTCCACAGTCCCCCCAACACAACTAAGTGGACAAGGAAAAGCAAGACAGATGAATAAACGTTGGAAGGATATACATTCCAGCATAATTCCACTGCCGCAAACAAAATTAAACTGCACAGAAAAAGATTAAACACAATTAAATTCACATAAAGTAAAACACCGTATGGGGAAGACATGGTTTGAACCCACGAGAAACATACCGCATGAATGTGGGAAATGGTGTCTTCCACAATAAATATGGAAAACTATAAAAGTACCTGCACAGAAAAGCTCTGGCTGTAAAACTTTACCAAATACCCATTGCACTTGAAACTGGATGAATCATATCTGATATATGATGCACGGCCATGGTGGTCAATTTGTCATATAATATGAAGCAGCAAGCGATATTAAAGCAAATCAAAGAGATTCAAGGAGTTTTATTAACAGGGAGGAAAGGAAAACTCCTGAGAATATGATTGCAGTAATCATTAAGTTTTATAGTTAGCCCTGTCTAACAAGTATGGAAAACTCCTGTACAGGATAAATAAACCCTAAAAGTGGTAAAAACTATAGATAAAGCAACAGTTGTTTAATCCAGCTCTCCATCTTCATGGCATGATGAGGCAATTAACTGTCTAACATCCAACTATTTATTGATTCCTTAATTCCTCTGAAGTGCAAAACCATTCAAACTACATAAAATTAAAAGATAAAGAAAACAAATCCAGTAGACTCACCAGGAATAAAATTGATAATGCAAAGATCGTGCACATACAATGCCAATGAAGTTTCCAACGAACATAGTAGTTGCAATGTCTGAATAAGAATCCAAGAAATACAAACATCAAAAAACTGGAAACTATTATAGAAAGGAGGAAAAAAGCCATCACCCTAAAGGAGAAGAAAAGTAAAGAGAAAATGGAGTGCCAATACAAGGAGGTTTCACTTACACTCCGTTTTGAGAAGCTTCAATGTTGAACTTGTAGTGTAAAACTTTTTTATGGAAAATGAACTTAGATCAGCAATTCTACGCTGCAAGAGAGAAGGCAATCCTCCTTCATGCCTGCAGAAATTGAGACAGATGAGGCAAAAACCAACACGTTAAAAGCCTGCGAACATCAATTGAACTCCTTGTATTACATTCTGCTTTAACAAAACCAGTCCCTACAACAGCATCGAAAATAACCTAGCAGACAACTTTGGTATTCCAATTGCAGCACAGGGAAGAAGCCAACATCTTCCCCCCAACCATCCTCCCATGAACCAAAAGAATATGGAAAGATTGAAGAATAAGCAACCTCAGCAAAGATGATAGAGGATCATCGCCAATTCCCCCTCCCCGCTTTTACTTTAATGAAAATTTGGAAGAAGTACCAGTAATTAGATATCTTTAAATGTGTGCCTAGTGGTCTATCCACAGCATAACCAAATTTACAAGAACTGTACTCACCTACACCATCTATAGTGGGCAAAAGCAGTAAGCAGACCAAGATGAGCAACCAGCAAAGCAATAGCAAATTCTCTTGATACAAAAATTGGTTCAGGAACAAATTTGAAGTTAACTGACCTGTGACACAGAGGAAGTTAGTTTCCAATAGGCATCCTGCTAGAAAAGGATGTCAAAGAGAACTTATATACACCACATATGCCAGTAAGATGACAAAATATAACAAAAGAAAATTTTGCAAACTCCATCCACTGAAATCAATGATTATTTGAAAAAATAAATGGTTGTCACAAAAATCAACTGCTCTTTCGATCATATGAAAGGCCAAGCCAAATAAAGCACAGGAAAAATAATGCTAGCTAGCTCCCTCCTTTTGGTGATATTGATGAATTCAGGGAAAGTACCAGAAGCGGATGAAGACATAACGTCCAAGATTAAAAGCTCTTGAAAGATAAGGAATTGGATGCATCAACAAAAAGGGCAGCCCCAAGAGTATCTGCAGAACCATCTCACAGTGAACAACAGAAGTATAAGCAGATTTCAGCTGGAAAGGCCTCATGCTTAATTACTTTAGTCAAAATCCAACTCACCTAACATGGAAAACAATCACCAGATGAAAAAAATTTCTAACCACACACATTCAAAGAATGTCAAACGGTACATCTCGTATTATCCTGGATAACATTAAAGTATAAGCACCTGCACTACAGCTGCACCTGCTAAAGCAGATATTACTCCAAAAACATCCATAGCCTGCATGTAAATTTTGCAAAATTAGCATTAAAATTGTTCATATCCAAACTTTGAACAAATATGACCGAAGCTAGCATACCTGCAACATGAGGATTAACAAAGGAGGGGCATAAAGGAGCACATTCATCTTTACAGAAACAGCTCCGCTGTACTAACAAGAACGGAACCATATATCTGTCTCCATCTTAACCATTAACCAAGAACTAGTCTCAAATAAGGTAAAGCTGAATACATGCATAAATCATCAAGTAAGAAACAGTGAACTCTACCTGAAAATAATCAGACCTAGATGCCACTTTTGTTTGAGTAGGAAAAACATAGCAGCATGAAGAAGTGTCATGGCAAAACAGTCATTGAATAAGCGAAGTACAAAGATAGAGTGAACCCTCTTAGACAAAACAAGCAAGGAAAGCACCCACCAAGGAACCTGCAGCAGCATTAAATATTAGTACATGGTAGAATATAAACACAGATATGACAGTCAAGCAAAAGAAATGAAAATAAATACAAAAGCAGCAATATTTGCAAAATTCAGTATCTAAATGATCGACCGATGAGCATTAATAGTTACATTGTAGATAAAGATTTACAAAAGATATTGGATCGTGTGGTTGGATTGCTAAGCCAATTTTATAATCCATATCCTAAACTTTCCATGAATTTCAGTAATAAAAAAGATTTACTTTTTAGCTTCGTACCAGATTGGTCTTCACATATATGGACAACACGATTCCAAGATTCACAATGTAGAGAAGACCAAATAGAATCTGCACCCACATTCAAGAGCAGAATTACTATTACTTGGATAACATATAGCTACTATTTCTTTAATTGATAACAAATAAGATTTCTTTAACTTAATTCGAATCAGTTTCAAGAGTTAGGACCAAAAAAAAAAAAAAATAGATGATATTAATACCTGAGCAGGATAAACCTGACCTCCGGTAACATATTGGAGGGCAGAATAAATGTAAAGAAATCCAGCTGGATAAACCAGAGGCCCCGTATCGCCTTTCAAATTTCCATAATCTCTCTCCCCTTCAACAAACCCAGTAACCTACTCTTCCGTAAAAAAGCATAAATTCAAGAGTCAGCAAGTTAAATATTCACATCTAAATAATATTCGAGAAATTCAGTAAAAATGGAGCCCTACCTGTGACATGTAAGCATCCCAATCAATCTTCGTATCTGAAATATTTTAAGAAAACATAAATTTACTGTACTCCATCAATAATCTAGTAAATTACTGTAACTGTAATTATAGATAATAGATTAGGGCAATTTGGAAAATTTTACAGGGAACATAGGCGATGATGAGTGCAACAAGAATGGCATCCGCGAAGAGCAAAGCCAAGGCGAATGGTACTCGTGGGTTTTTTAGGACTTTATTAAACGACGTCGACCTGGATTTTTGTTCGGATCTCGATTTAGCAGCCGATCGGACAGCCATTGGCGGTTGGCGTGCTACGGCGGCACCGGCGCCACTTGTCTCCGTGTCTCTGCTTGTTTGATACGCCTTCTTATGGGTTATGCACTAAAGGCGTTTGAGTTATCCAACTTATCCGTAAGAAAACGCTTACAGGTGTTTGGTAACAAAAAGCGTGGTGCTTTTCCATGTTTTCTTAGGTCGAAGTTTTGTGGATGACTAAGGATCTATTTAATATAAAAATTAATTGGTTAAGAGTTTTTTGAATTCTTGGCAGTATTTTAATAGTAATATAATAGATTATTAATTAATACATTAAATATTATTTAATTTATATTTAAAATTTCAAATAAAAAAATTTATTTAATTTGTTGAATTTTAAATATATGTACAAACACATATTCATGATCTCACACATATATTCTCTCACATTCAGACTCTATTTCACACACATAGACACACTATACACATACACATTATCTCTCAAACATATTCACACTCTATAACACATATTTATATCATCCCTTAATTATTCATTTTCTTTTCTACACATATATGACAACTATTTATAATAAATTAACACATGCATGAAGTGAGGTATTTAATTCAAAAATTGAATTCAATTGATTATTAAACAGATAAAACTTTGTCAATTCAACAATTAATATTTTGAAAATTTATAATTCAGATTTCGGACTTTAGTATTCAAAATTTAGCAAAGTGCAGTTTTTTTCTCTTTCGTCCGTATTTTTCAGCTAAATCGCTTATAGGAGTTAAGTCTGGATAATGAAAAACAAAAAAATTTATTACTTTTAATCAATTAATGATTTAAAATATTCACTTTATAAAGAATTTTTCCATTTATAGTTTGTAGATCATGTAAATTAAATTTATGAAATTTATTAATGTGAATTATTTTATAATATTTAATCTACACAATAATTTTGATAAAATTTTCTTATGGAAACTTTATACCCGGTGGTACGTGATTTTAATATTCCTAAACTCTCCCATTATTGTGGGCGATGTGTCTAAAAATTAAACCAATTTCTAAAATTTTCCTAATTTAAGGATACCACAGTATATATCACTTGATATGACCTTCTTATAACAAAATTTTGAGGCATTTTACAATTCTTTTAAGAAAATTATTTTTTTATCTTTAAAAAATTTTATAGTACAAGTATTTAAAATATGTGATATTTTCGTGTACAAGTATTTTAAAATATAAAAAAAATAATTCCTTAAAAAAAACTATAAAATTTTCTTAGAATTTCTCCCTGTTTATAATGGTTCGATAAAGACCAAATTCATGAAATACACCTTGTCCTAATATCTAACTGTTAAAATATCCTCATATATTTTTAGAATTAGTTACAATTTACCTTATAATGATACAACATTACATCATATCGTGATAGTAAATGTAATTGCTGAGGCAGGCATCAATGTCTCAAAACAAATTAAGCAATGCGTATTTCCACTTTCCAGCTAAAGCAATATAAATTAGACACACAAGGAGTTAATTGGTCAGCAGGGAGCCGCCCAATACAAAATTACAAGAAAGAAGGGAATTTTATAATTTCGTTAAAAAAATTAATTTTTAACTTTAAAAATTTATTCCTTAATAAATTTTTAAAATATATAATATTGTATTATATAAATTTTTAAAATATAAAAGAAATGGATTCTAGAATTTTCCGAAATATATCAATTACCAGGTAGAGTAGTAGCAAGGAATGACCAAATCCTCATGCAGTGGTGGCAACAAAATTTCCCCCACGTGTACACTATCATCGTCAAGCATAATCATCATACCATTTTGGCCATGTGTCCTCCTTCCCCCAAACAAACTAAACCATCAGAAAAACTCGCTCTGCTCTGCTCTATGTATATATACTTTTACCTGAAATCACTCTCCAACCACTCTTTTCTTTCTCTCTCTAAAACCCCAACAAACTTTTCTTTCTCATCATGGCTTCACAGGAGCTAAGACATCGAACCACAGAAGAAGAAGAACAAGAAGAAATACAAACCCCAAAAGATACTACTACTGACACTAGCAGCAGCACCACCACCATGAACCACATGAAAAACAAAAGACAGAAGAAAACAGTCATGGCCAAACGTGGCCTACGATCACTGGGCCTTGCAGTTGCTCTCCCACTTTCTCTAACCTTGTTAGATATTTATTTTTTTGGTTCTAATCTCCACTATGCTACCATGAGAAAGCCCTTTTGGTCTCCGCCTTTGTGGGCCTTGCACTTGGCTTGTCTGGGATCTGCAGTTGTTTATGGGCTTATCGGCTTGGCTGGTTTGGGCTGCAGGAGGATTTCATAGGAATCCAACGGCTTTGCTTCTCTACTTGGGTCAGCTCGCCTTGGGCCTCGCTTGGGATCCGATCGTGATTCGGGCTGGAGCCAGTAGGGTCGGGTTGGTTCTGTGTCTTGGGCTGTTTGGGGCTTTGGTTGGTTGCGCCATGATGTTTCGGAGAATGAATCCCATTGCTGGTGATCTTGTAAAGCCTTGCCTAATATGGGTCCTGCTTTTGTCACTTGTAAATATTAGGCTTATATACCACTGATAGATAGCCCTTTTTTTTTTTGAAATTTCTTTTAATTTTCTATGTCCTTTGTGTGCATTTAGCCTCCTTAAACATGTGGTATATGTTCTCAAATTACTACACTTCTTCTTCCGTTTGTATCTTTCTTTCCCTTGTGATTGTGAGAAGTTGAGCTCTGTAGCGAGTGTATGAAGTTTGACGTGGTTTTGTATTCTGTTTTTGGTACATGTATATTGCTACAATTTGATGAATTTGATACCCCTATTAAAATGAGGAACTCATGTATCAAGATTAGTTGAGCCTCGAAGATCGAATTGTTAACTTCGATCAATGTATCCCAATGGAAAACAGAAAACAAGATTAGTTGAGTTTGTTTATGGTCAAAACTTCTCTAATCTTAGCATTGTGCAAACTAATTTGCTTTTTGAGCTTGAAGATTAACACTGATTATATTCCGAATGGCTATGGAACTGAAGCATTGACAAATAAATTAGTAGAACAAATTGCTCTCCAGCTAAAAGGAAAAGAAAGTTGAAGCCATCATCTGCCTTCTTGTTCATTTCTTTGTTATTTTTCCAAAGAGGGTTGTTCTTTCACCCCCGAAAAAGGCAAGGGCAATCTATTTGCTGATGCTCCCGAGATCAAGCCTTAACCCTCAAAGCCTAATCACAACCTTCTTCTCGTCTAGTTTCATATAGGGATTTTCACTAACATTGATCCTTTTCTTCAGATTTTCTGGGGAAACCAAATCTTCAGATATGATAAGATGCAAAGCATGATACCATATCACATTCGAGTAGAATCAAGCTCCTGAAAATCAAAGATGGTGCTGAGTAGTACTCCGGAAAATCATGCAGCACAGCAAAGCTTCCTCAATGTTAGAGACCAAGTAGTTTAGCAAAGCTTTCTCAATGTTATAGAGGTTCGCTTTCTTTGATCAATTTCTTGCCCCTTCCACTTCTGAAACCCAGGCTTGCGATTAATCTCGTGCTTCCAAAGGTAGCGTGCTTCTCCCCACATTAGGACTAGAGATCCTTCAGTCAAAAGAACAGGAATCTTCGCAGATGGATTATTATTTTCCCTCCTGTCCTTCTCTCCAGGATCAGATAATTCATCCTCAACACGACTAAAATGCATGACACAGGATGATTCCAAAGAGATGATAGCAATTCCATCTTGAAAGCGCATAAGATCAACATGTGCGCAAATTCCCTGCATTCCAGTAGGATGTAAGCAAGTTGTTTGTTTCTTAGTGTCTGAGTAAAAGGAAATAAATGTTGATAGAGAAATTCACAAGACTCATGGCAATATTAATCAATTTCAGCAACAATTAAAATGAATTCCCTGAAATTTAAAATGGGAACTACTAGCTATTTAATTTTTGTAACCCAATGAGCGATACTGGATGATACTAAAGATAGGAAGAATAGAAAGCATTTTCTCAATAAAAGCAACTTAATTGCAATCCAAGATTTTTACATGTATAGCCACAATGGCCATGAAGCCAAACCCAGAGATATCAGCTTGTTAAACATCGAAATCAAATAGTAACATTTATGGAGAAAGCTTTAAAAAAAAATTAAAAAAGAGGATGTCGCACCTCACCTGGTTGATACGTGTTCGTAATAAGTTGATCAAACAGTGGTTCCCTCCATAACAATTCCGATGGAAAGGGGCAGTCCGCTTTACCATTGTCACAAATGGTTAAGTTGGTAGATTCAGAGAGATAATGACTGAAGAAAAACTTCATCAGCCTCGCGAATAGAGTTAGAAAGTTCAATGGCCCATTGTGGAAGATCTCCAAATCTCATGGCCTTCAATGGAGAGATATGTATTAAGATTTAAACTTATATAGCTATGCTGGAGAAAAGCAATGGGTTACTTACAAATTTGCTTGAACAAATGTAATGGATTGACAAATTACCAAATCCCTGGACGTTTTGACACTTTTATTTTAACTCCGATCATTTTCCATTGCTTATGAATTCATCCAAATAAAAATGAAAACAAAGAGCTCATTATTTATCTGCAGCTTTTATGTTGCAGCCATAGCCAAATAAGACAATTTTGGCGTGCAAATTAGAATCTATGGGCTTCTGGTA
Organism: Cinchona pubescens; assembly: GCA_025175665.1. Taxonomy (NCBI): domain Eukaryota; kingdom Viridiplantae; phylum Streptophyta; class Magnoliopsida; order Gentianales; family Rubiaceae; genus Cinchona; species Cinchona pubescens. The sequence goes on along the minus strand of JANKKI010000192.1, from coordinate 872,191 downwards.
AGAATGTCAAAAGTAATAAAATCAAGAAGCTTAAATATAATTTTTACAATAAAATGCAAAAAAAAAAAAAGGTATGTTAAGATAACAACACCTGATTTCCAGAGGCTTCTTCACTGAACCATCCTTCTGCACCCACAAATAATATGAAAGCTTAGCCATGTTTGAATATTGAATATTTCATAATTTGAAAATCAGTACTATAATTTATTGAATATTTCATTTTTTAAGCTCTCGTGGTTTATCAAGTTAATCCGGGATAAAGAACCATAATTAATCGAGAAATAGTGACATCAATGAAATTAATTAAGCACTAAAGCTAGAGAGAGCGAATGCCTTTATGGATTGAGGAAAGCAATGAAGATTGTTGATCGGGAGATAGGAAGTCTCTGCATAACCATAGGCCGTTGATTTGGCTGATCTTTTCCCAATTAGGGGTTCCGCCAAAAATTGACCGGCTGTTTGGATCTTCCAGCTCATTTTCTCGTGCTTTCTCGTCTCCGTCGCTATCCGATGATTCGCCGAAAGCGTCCTTGAGAAGCTTCCTGACGTCGTCTTCCTCCATTCACTTTCTTTTTTGGCGGGCTCCGTGGACTAACGCTCTTCCGCCAAAGGATCCACCGCCCTCGGAAGTCCACTCCACTGGTTCACTTGGCCAAACACTGACGGACTTGCTAACGCTGTTAAAACCGCAGCCTGTCCTTGCAAAGTCGGGAAATTTACCATTTTGATACCTAAAGTTTCACTAGAAATATATTTCCTCCCCATAGTTTCTAATTTCGAATAAAGAAGGGAATTAAGGGAAAATTGCTGAAATAGTCCCTCAACTTTTTTTACTTTAGTCAAAATAGTTTCTCAACTTTTTTTTTAGTTAGGATAGATTGGATAGTTTAGATCAACTTTTATTTTTTATCTAAGATAGTCATTTTGTAGTGGAGTCACCACAGAAACATTTTTTTTGATAAATTTTACATACACCTCCTAAATTTTTGTTATTTTTCAGATAATCCCATATAGTTTAAAATTTATCAAATAAAAAATAAATTAAGTTGAAGAGGTAAAAGAAAAAAAAACTTCATAACAATTTTTTTTTTTTTTTTTAAACTGAAATATTTATTTTTTACAAAAAAAATAAATAAATAAAAATCTTAAGAAAGTTCTTCTTATCATTTACTCAATTAATAAGACTGTCACTCACCTAACTATAAAACCACTCCTTCATCTATCCACCACCATCAATAGCCGCTCAAGCACCTCTCCTAGTTACCAGACACCAATTGTTCGATTTCCTTAGTCAGCCATTAATTTTTTTTTTTAAAGTTGGCCCTTAAGTTTGTAAACTTTTAAATTAGTTCAATATAAAAAATAACTAAACCATAGGAGATTTATATGGAATTTGCCTTAAAAAAAATGATGTCTCCACTACAAAAGGATTATCTTGGCTAAAAAATAAAAATTAAAGAACTATCCTAGCTTTAAAAAAAAAAAAAAAAGATTGAAAGTCTATTTTAATTAAAGTAAAAAAATTGAGAGACTATTTCAACAAATAATTTACCAATATATTAACAAATAATTTACCCACAGGATAATTCTTGAAAAGTATGAGCAAATTTCTACGATAAAAAATGTGCTTGTAAAATTTGCCTTTTGTATGTTTTTCTTAATAATTAACTAACTAAAATTATATTGTTTTGATAATTTAAGAGGAGAAATACAAAACTTAGTAGAAGTATTGAAAATAAAATGGTGAAATGAAAAATTTATTCTCCCTGCTATTAGATTTGAATTGAATTTAACCAATATAACTAATAATATATATTCTAAAAAGTTTAATGAGTAGATAAATATATTTAATAATTTTATGGCCAAAAGTATATAAATATAAAAGTTCAGTGGGCTATAGGATATTTCTCCCATTATATAACTCGTTTTGATATAAAAAGTAACTTCTTAAAAAAATTAAATGAGAAAAATCAAAAAAATAGATTTCTTAAAGTTTATGTAAATTAATTTGAAATATCTATAAAATATATCTGAGCAGACAAAATTTTTTTTACCAAGTATTATTTGAAAAATAGTAACAATTACTATTTGCAAATCAAGCGGACCGCTTATTTCTCCAGTAAGAATTTTGTATTTCTTGAAGATATGTTGAGAAAAGTGCAAAGCATTCCTGTGAAATTTATTGGTACTAAAAAATAATATTCTTAGAAATCTACACATCTAGATGTTCTTGTCTTTATTTCTACAGTTATTTTTTTGAAATATTATTTAAAATATATTTTTTGATATGTGATATAGGTAATGTATAATGTATTATTGTAAAATATTATTTAAAAATTAACAAATAGTTAACCTTGTCCAAACAACATTCTAAAATAATACTTAGTTAAAAAAAAAAAAAGTAAAAGGAATGAAATTCTAATACTACCCTAAACTAACTACCAAACCAAAATTCAAACATTCAACTCCTTCATATCTATATAATAGTGTATATATATAACTTTTGGTTGCACTATTTTTTTTTTTTTTTGTCTTTTCAATTTTCTAATTATTCAACGATTCATTTATTTTTTTATTTTTCATTACTTTAAAAAATAGTTCACCTCGCGCCTCATGATCTAGAAAATGACTAAAATTGATTTAACAAATTTTCTACATTCTTAATTAAATAGTTAGTCAATTGATTGTATTAGATAATTAGCTATAAATTAATTATTAAGATTTTGCTTCTCATATTTATCATTATTCGTATTTCACCTATGTTGCATCTTTATGTATTATCTTTCAACTAATTGTTGAAAATTTGCTTTTCATATTATTTTTCTTTGTTTTTTTGTTTTGCAACTCACTACATGTTCTTGTAATATTATCAAAATAATAAAGATTAAATATAAAGAACGAATTAAATATAAAGAACGAACTCGAGAAACTATAAAAGATAAAGAGAAAATATAAGTGAAAGATGATGAGGAATTAATAATTACTAATTGGCTAACTCCTAGAAAAAACAAAGGAGATAACGAATTGTAATTTGTTGGATTTTTCTTTTAATTTTTCTCGGGACAATGAGTAATAATGACTTAAGGTTGTAAATATAAGTATTTTTAACTTACATACGTAGTTGTAAATATAAGTTGAAAAATATAATTATATTCAATTTTTTAAAATTCTATCCTTACATTTTATGATATAATTTACACAAATAACTAACTGTGCGCATCATGCAAGATAGAAACTATATGTATATATGTATGTAACAAGAGTACTAATTTAAGTATTTATCAAGGATCAGTTGGTCAAGCAGTGATGCATTTCGATTATTCTTTTCCCAAAAAAGTAGATCCAGGTAAACACCCAATGATTAGCCCCAATTAACATCATATGCATAATTAGCTTGATTGACTCCTTTCCACTTACTAAGGTGCATGTGATAAATTACTAATAACACTAGTCTATTAGTATACAGTATATATTTAATGAAAAAATTATAAATTTATATTATTTGTCAACATTATTTTACGTGACAATATTTTATTAAATTATAATTTATTGATTTTAAATTCTTTTTTTTCAAATCTAATAACATATTAATGACTTTTATTTATTACTTTGTATAAATGCAATCATTTTTAATATACTCTCGTTGTATTTGTAGATATAGTAAATATTTCGCCCTTTCATGTCCACACTACCTCACTAATTAGGAAATAATTAAGAACTATTATTTGAAATAGAGACCTAATAGATAAAATACCCTAAAAATTATCTTAAATAAGTAGGTTATGAGAAATCAACTCAAATAACACTTTCGAGTTTGATTGCAACTTTTGGAATCAAATATCTAAATGTTTAGTTTAATATTCCAACACGAAGTAATAGAACAATCTTACACAAATTACATCATGTGTATGTGACTAGCTTGATTCTCTCTAATCAATATTTATTGATTTTTCTTAGGATCATATAACTACTTGTTAATTAGTACGAGTTATATCCATGTTGCATTTTCCATTTTACAAACAAGATGAGTTTTTTTTTTTTTTTAATGTTAATTGAGTAGTATAATATTCTCTTAGGTAGTAGTTTTTTGAAAAATAAAAAGAAAGTATGATCAAACCGGTTAGGCAACTATTCGGGGCTTTTGTTGAGAACACAATTAAACCAATTACGATCAAACCCGGTTAGGCAACTACAATGGGCTTTTGTTGTAGTTGTAGAATTGGCTAGTTTGGCGCTTGGGCCTGACGACTGAACAATGGAAATCCATGTAGACCTACTTTAAAATTGTTGTAATAATAAATTTTGAATTAATTTATAATACGGGAGAATTCTATTGTATCTTTTAGGAAATCATTCTATTGATTTTAAAGATTTATACAGTATAAATTTTTAAAATATGTTATATTATACTGTACAATATTTTAAAGTACAAAAAAATATTTTTTTTTAAAAATTGTTGAATTTTCAATATTATGAGAGAAATCTCCAACAATGATTTGTTTTTGTTGAACAACCAACCCAACTAAGTTGTCATTATTGCTTTCCGAAAGACATATGTGAAAAATATATTTATTAATCTTCTTATTTGACTTAATCATATGTATCAATTCTAATTTCTAAGAAAGTATGTTACCATTTGTCATGTGGAAATTGTTTTAGATTGTGGTGCCATAATCAAATGATACACTTACATCTTGATTCTTGTTAAACCCTTAAAATCTTAATGCTAATAGCTGCCACCCCATTAAGAACTATAACATCTCTTCAACAATAGTTAAGAGTTTTGACAACGATTTGAGCAAGGAATTTACCTAAAATGAATAAACAGCAACTTTTTAAAAAAATTATTAGTTAAGCACATATATTTTCAAATATTGACGAAGTGAAAATTTTCACTAGATATGTGAAATAAAGAAACGAAATTTGACGAAATATCTTTGATAAATAATTTTAAATTTATAATATTTTTCTTGATCATTATATGAGATTGAGATTTGAAAAAAAAAACATATATCAAATTGTTAATCAATACTTATAATTAAACAACCAGATAATTTTAAAAGAAATTTTATAATTATGTTAATAGATTATATTATTATATTTCAAAATTGATACTGTATAAATATTTAAAATACGTAATAATATATTATATAAATATTCAAAATATAGAAACTATAAAATTTTTCTAATTCTAAAGTTTATATGTAATGTGTAATTACACAACCATCCCGAGCCTTTTCTTTCACCTCTCCAATCCTCGATCAAACTTGCGTTCCCCAGGCGCGTATATGCCATGGGGGGTCTTTCCTTGTCTGAAGAGGAGGTATCGGCTTGGCCGTCCGAACCAAGGAGGCATTCAGTCTCTCTTACACAGCCCCAGATGTGTCTCGAAGAGACAGCGTCTATAGTGGAGGAGGCGGATTCGAACCTACGTAGAAAAACTTCATGATTTACTGATCGCTTTTGACCACTCGGCCACTCTCCTTCCCGGCCGAGGCCCTCAATCAATGGGTTCTAATTCTAAGAAGGGCGGCGCCTTGAGAATTCCTCGTTCCCTGTCTCTTATACACATCTGTATAAGAGACAGGTAGCCCCTGTCTCTTATGCATGCCACCTGAAAAAAAAGAGATGAGTGGAGATCTTCCTTCCTTGCTAATTACCAAGAACTTCGTTGCCACTAGTGGCGAAGAAAAATTAGACCATCCCACCCAAAAACACAACTCGGAGCCTAAACAGTAACCCTTTTCTTGTTCGTTCTTCGAATGACGCTAGTGGAGACTAATTCCTTCCGGCTAATGAAGATACTACTCCAGTCTTCCCAGCGGATCCTTCTTATCCCTAAGAATTGAACGAACCAAGTTCACCTATACGAGAGTGAGGAATAAAAACCAACAAACAATAAACTTCCTACTTTTGATAGTCCCACTTGGTTCGTGTGACCGAAAAAAAATGAGTTCGTACACATCTTTTGTGTATACAGGAGAAAGGGTTACGATAGCAAGCCCTCCACGGAGAGCCCCTAGTCTAGATGTGTATAAGACACAGATCAAGATCAATAAGATCAAGATGGTTGATCAGACAGGCGTCCTGCCAGTACACATCTAGATGTCTACCGAGGGGCAAAAAATGTTTGGGCTCTATGTTCAAACCCATGTAGCCTGTCTACTTATACATGTGTATAAGTTTGCGGTATGAAAGAGTCCCCTCTCTCTGTCTCTCCGAGTTTCTACTACTAAGTAGCACTTCTGCTATTCAATCATCGAGGACCTTTAGATCCAGTTTAAAAACGTAAGCCCTATATATCTTATTAGAAGAAGCGATAACGCCCTATCTATAGTGGGATATTTGAAGAAGCGCAGGTTTGGAACCCTATACCTATACAAGAGTCTGGTCTCGATCTCGCTTGGTGGTACCTCTCGATGATTGTTCCACTCAACATTGATTTCGTGCTGAGTCAACAATGGAGGGCCCCCCCTCCATCCATCGAGTCAAGTAATTCGCTATCGGAAATTTTTCCGATAGCCTATCTCTTGCCATGCTTCTTCTTTCTCCGAATCTAGTTCCTAGTGTCAGTCAATCAAGATTCGCCATCAAGAGAGGGAAGAGCCTTTACTTTAGGTTAAGCGGTCTCATCATTCACGCAATTCCCCCGTCCATCGATTGATCGCGCGAGTACGCATCCAGTCAGCGCATAGCGAATGAAAAAAGCGTTTATCCTGGATTCTCTTCCTCAATCAAAATGTCTATCAATTGATCCCTATTCCTATTCATTCGGTCAAAGTCTCCGCGGCCTTTTCACGCCCCTCTACTAAGAGATGCACCATGTTGATAGGAATGTGCAAAGACCTTCTTGTACACGTCTTCGAGGGCATTCATGATTGCCACTGTCTCTTATACTAGTCTAGATGTGTATAAGAGACAGTACAAGTATCTGTCTCTAATAGACATCTAGATGTGTTATAGAGACAGAGATGTGTATAAGAGATCTGCTTTAAGTGGGCGCGAGCTAGAACGCAGATGGAGATCAAAGTTGGTTGTTTAAAAGACTGTCTCTTTACCCTTTGCATCTTCATATTTTGAAAGCCAGGACCCATTCTTGGATATGCATTAGTCCTATTTCGGTGCAAAGCCTCTTCAATAAAGACCTCTTTCTTTTCTTTCTCTCCCATTTCTCATTTTGTTGATTGAAAGAGAATAAGCGCTATCCATTAAGTAGGGAGGGTTTGCTATAGTGATTCGGGCGGTTGGTGGCCCTTCGAGAGTTGCGGGTCCTTTATACGCTGCTATGAGTGATAGCTCACGCTCATAACTCCTCCGAGACGTGTATAAGTCGTTGCGGGCGTTTCATTGCGCTTGCGCGATTTGGGGATTTTGTACCCCAACCCTGGGGATATGCGACTATGTTCATAGTGTCAAGCTGTTCGGGTTTTCGGTCGATTCTGTTCGCCTACAGCCCCTCTAGATAAATTAGTGGGTGGGGTGGTCAACTTAGAGGGCGCCCGCCTCCTCTTGACGTGTCCTCGACAACTGGCCAGGTTGTCGAGTACCCAAGAGACGGACACATCTGATGTGCTTATACGTGGGCTATTCCTTTAATAGACTAGATTCAGGAGCGGGATTGTGACCTGTTAGTCTTTGCTCACCACTCCTCGAGGCCAAGGACGGGTCGAACCGTCATTCCGGGATTTGCGATCCGATACATTTCCATTATGTTACCTAGCCAAACCCGCCACCTCATGTGCCAAAGTAAAAAGGTTGTTCTTCCTTCTCCGCTCCCTCTTTTTCTACATATGCGGCGGCGGGTGTACCAGAGAAGAGCTTGGAGTACTAAAGAAGCCCTCCTTTGCCTTCCGCATTATTCTTTGCGACTCGAAAATCTCTCTTTCGCCTCTCCTCCCCTGTCTCAATTCGATTGATTAGCTTCTTCCTTCGCGCAAGCGCTTGGTTCGCCCTTGTTGTGTTGCATTTTGTGATCCTCCGCTTGATCTGCGTTTTGGATAGCGGGACCCGACGTTGATTTCCGATTTAAATGTCACTCAGGTTTTGGGCGGCCCATCCGGTTAGTTCGGCTATCAACTGCTGAAGCCCTTTGTTGTTGCGCACTCCCAAATCGCCTATCTCACATACACATCTGCATTACTTATTTACTGACTGGTTTCATTTTCTTTTCCTGCATTTTTCTTTCTATCCATAGGTCGGCTTCATGCAGATAGAAATTTGCCGGGGGGAGATTGGTGCTCCTTGAAGTATGCCCTTCCGGTGGGTTGTTCCTTTATCTGTCTTTTCCATCCAGTGCCCGCACATCTGCATGNTATCTAGATGTGTATAAGAGACAGTTATTTATCCATTCCTACTTGCCCAAAAACTTTATTTATTCTCATTGGAGAAAGACTCTCCCGCGGCAAGGTTTTACACATAGGGCAGTGCTAGATGTGTATAAGAAGACAGCCGTACACTTGAGTGGCAAAGCCTGTCTATAATACCATCTCTTATACACATCTAGATGTGTATAAGAGACAGAAAGCTAGAGTTTGCCCTCCAAGCTCAAACCATTTGAAACGGCCGGCTTGAAGACATCGGAGGAAGACCATCATCTCTATCCGGGTACGATCATAGCTTCATTCATTCGTTGAACCTGGGGGATAACCATTAGCATTGAGGTCAATCACCACACCACCTCTATCATACATACGACATTACACGAAGCGAGATCAACACACATCTAAAGCGCCTAAGGACAGACCATGGTCTCTTATACACATGCCTGAGAGGACTATGTAGATGTGTATAAGAGACAGCTGTCATTGTCTGATTTTTGGTTTTCTGATCGTTCCGTCCGCCGGGGGCTGTCCTCGGTGTGGTATGTGTATAAGAGACAGTTCTTCGGGCGTCGATCAATCTATCACTCAGGCCGCTCTGTCGCTCACTCGTGGTCTGGACCCCACAAAGGGGAGGAGTCGTGAACATCTCACCATTGGTGGAATTTCGCCCGCATCCGATCCCCAATTCTTGTTCACCCGGATGATCGTGTTGGGTGAATTGTGACCTCGTACGATCGTGTCGGGTGAGCAACGGCCGCTTCGTCAGATCTGACGGCAAGGCACTGCCGAATACGCCCAATGGTCTCTCTGGGTCTGGATCTGTCTCCAGAGCGAAGTATTAAAGGAATGGCCATAGGAATGGCGCATCATGACATCGTAAGATGTCTCGCCCGAATGAATTAGTTGGTACTATAAATGTCTAGAAAAAGTGAATCGAAAAGAGTAATAAGAAGTGAAAAGGACAGAGACACTTCCCAACCAGAAAGCAAAGTTCCCACTGAGGGTATGACCTAGTGTAAGCGAGTTCTCTAAGATCACATCTTTGGAATAGAATCTAACCCCGTAAGGAAATCCAATTAGAGATAAGTGCCTATGAGCATCATGGCATAGGTAAAAGGGAACGAGGAGGCAAGCCCCCCCATCTTCCGCATATCTTGCTCATCCGACATGGCATGAATCACCGAGACAGCTCTAAACCATTACTAGAAGCTGTCTCTTATACACATCTAGATGTGTTATAAGAGACGCTAACTAGCTTAGTTAGACATGCCGCAAGCATGTGATCATATAACCTAATTGACTGCAAGTTGAATAAGCTATTCCTTCAGTCAATTATGTCTCTTATACACATCTAGATGTGTATAAGAGACAGGTCAGGCAGCTTATTCAAGATGTGTATAAGAGACAGGGGATCAAAGCCGTAGGTGGGTATTCAAATAAAGGGAGCACCTTGCTATCATGAAAACGCCAATTGTTACCATAGTAGCTGCATGAATCAAAGCGGATCTTGAGTGGGACCCTCCATAGCATCGGGTGACCAAGTATGCGATCCTATCGTGATTAGATGTGCTTCCAAGAGACAAACCATTTAGCAAACTGAAAAATCTCCTTCAACACATATTGCAAGACCTGACCAAGAATTTCGGGGCACTAGCACAAGCAAAAATGGTTGAAAAGTCTCTGTTTGAAAGAGAGTAAAACAACCCGAAATCCCGGAGCTAATCCAAAATCACCTACTCGATTGACAAGCATAGCTTTTATATTCGCTTTATCTGCTGAAGTCGTGTAAACCGAAATGAATTAACAAATATGAAGCAAGACCTCTCCTCCCATCCCGGGAATAATTGAAGAGAGTTATCTCCAGCACCAACATTGGCATAAAAAAAGTAGGAATGGATAAATAACACATAAATCGAGGGCTATGCGGATCCTCAGACATATATGAAATAGAATAAAGATGGACCAAGCTACTTATGAATGTAACCACAATTAACATCACTACGGTCGGGCTATCGATGTGGAGGGTGTAGGTCTTGCTTCATATTTGTTAATTCATTTCTGTGTATAAGAGACAGTGTATAAGCCAGATGGTGATGGTGATAAACCTCAATAATTTACACATCTAGATGACTAGTCAATAGCAGGGTCTGTGTCTTATAGACATCTAGATGTGTATACTTGACAGATGCAAAGGACAGCGAGAGCTAAAATTCCCAATAGGCGCCGTCTTAGCTTTCCGACCGGGATCGCTCCCACACTGTAGCGTTCGTGATCGGCCTCCTCAACTGTGTATCGATCGAAAGGCAGGGCGGCACAGCCCCCAAGGGAGTGGTTACGTCCAGTCTGTCCCCCCTTACGTGATAGAATTTTCCAAACCACAATTCAGCGCAAACCGTTTATTTTCTACTTGCTGCCTCTTTATGTCATGACACCCCAAAATTCACTTTACTTTCTTTTCTTTTCCTTTACAAAAAATAGTATAAATATTTAAACAAACAGAAAAAGCCGAAGCTTGAGTTGATAACTGATCTTCCGCAATCATTCCACCATTTTTCTCCTCCCCTATATCTCTCCCCCTTTTCATTTTGTTTCTTTTTCACTGTCTCTGTCATTTCTAGCTATTACAGTTATTGAATTTGGGAATAATACTCTGTAATCAAGATCGATCAATTCTTGGAATCGAAGCGAAAACGGCAAAGAACATGGTTGAAAGATATCCAGAAGAAGCTCTTCTTCTTCTTCCAAACGCCCCCTTCCTTCCCCTTCCTCTCCTCTCCCTAAGGGAAAACTGATCCAATTTCGATTAGGGTTTTGATTTGGGTATTCTTCTACATGTAACAGAATAAAGGAATGTGATTCTTGAATCTCTTTAAATGAAAAATTCAATCTTGTTTTTTAATAATTAGAATTATATGGAATTTTGTATGAATTAATGGAATTTTGGATGAGTATAGGCGGCTGCGGAGGATAAGCCTCGTCAACTAATGATGAGTCCGGGGCGGTGAGTATAGGCGCCGCAAAGGAAACCGGAGTGGAATCTCGAGACCAGGAGGTTACCGTTCGGTCAGCTGATCTAGCGGATGCTGACAATTCCAAGCTTTCTCATGGGGAGTATAAGGAAAAATTGACGGAGGTTCAAGTTGAAAGTGGGCCTTTGGAATCGCAGATGACTCTAGGTACGATCTTTGTTCTTGCACCTTCTTGGTTGTGTGTTCCGCTTTTCGTTCTTTCTACTGGTTTTTAAAGAATTTTGGGGTTTCTTGATTTCTGGTTCTTGGTATTAGGTGATTCAGTGATTGATGCGGAGAAAGAAAAATCTATTAGCAAGATGTTAATTCGGGCCAAGAAGCTGCAAATGAAATCTAATGCTGGGCGGCCTGCCTGGGGAAAGCTTCTCTCCCAGTGCTCTCAGGTTGGCCGTCTTTCTTGTTGTCCTTGCTTATTTTAAGGTGTTGTTCACTTGTGGATGGTACAAACCTTTAGCAAGTTGGGATCTTTGGATCTTTGTAGTATTGTTTTCTTGTTTGTCTGATGAGTAAATTTGGGGATGAAATAAGCATCTTGATGCAAGGTGGAAAATGGCTATTTATTCTGAAATTAATTGTTGGAAAATTAATTCCTTTTATGTCGGCAGGTTGAGTTCCTAAAAGACTTGAAATTTGTGCTGTTTTGAATTTTTATGATTTGGATATAAATTTAATTTGCTATAGACAGGTTGCTGGAAAAATTCACCCTTTCTTCATCTTCTTATAGAACTTCTGGTTGTTGGTTGAATGTGTCTTTTGGGTTCTGCATTCTTCAGGTTTTGTGGTCTGAAGCTGTGTGATCAACCACTTCACTGAGTGTTGTGGGTTGCATATACCCACCAGTGACCCACTCTGTATGTTGTGTTTTTGATGCTAAGTCTTGAAAATACTTTTTTTGGTCTTCACATAATTTCATACCCACTCTGTATGCTGAGCGGTATGAAATTATGCAGGTTATTGGGGTTACATTGGATTATTACACTCCGATGTGTCTTTGAAACATGTTAACATAGGGCCATTTTTTGAGATTGGAAGCCACTGAAATATGTATTTTGGTTTTAGTAACAAGTTTAAGAAGTGTGTAATATTGAATTTGTGCTATTATATTGCGAAAGGCAAAGCTTATTCTTGTGATGCATGAAATTATTTTTGTACCTGTCTCGGAGAATCTGCAGCTTTGACTTTTGTTTTTTGCTGGAAAGGTTTCTTGTTTACTTTTTCACCATTTCTTGTCCCGGCAGAATCGTCATGTTGTTATCAATCATTCTATTTTCACTGTTGGGCATGATCGTAGCTCTGACTTGTGGGTCAGGGATCCATCTGTTAGTGGGTTTCTATGTCGTCTGAGGCACAAGCCGTCAGAGGTATGAAGTGAATTCTACAGATATCTGGAGTAGTAATTGCATTGGTATAATATTTCGGATGTCTTGCGTCCTTAGTAATTTTGTTTTTTTCTGTAACCATACCTAGAGAGGATGTCCCACTTTACTCGAGATTACTGGGGAAAAAGGTTCTGTCCAGGTAAATGGCAAGATATACCCAAAGAATTCTACCGTGCCACTAAATGGAGGTGATGAGGTGGTTTTTAGCTCGTCTGGTAAACATGCATATGTATCCGTCTACTAGCATTCTCAGTTCTGTGTACAAGGTGTATTTTGGAAAAAGAAAGACAATTGAGAAAATTTCATGTGTTGTTTTATTCCATTTAACATGGAGGCCTCCAAGAATTAGGTAGTGTTCATATGTCAGTGTATCAAATAATTGAAGCTTCAATAATATGGCTAATTCTCATTATCTGGATATCAAGTGATATCTAGACTAGGAATGAAAATTTTGAAGAACAAGATTTAACGGTTACTTCAGATCAGAGGTATAGTCTAGAACTGGTGCACACACTCTCTCTCTCTCACACACACACATTTAGAAGTATATACTTTAAAGTGATTGGAGGATTTTTTTTCTTTTCCTGTCTTTTCTTGTTCAAAGATCTCTCTTCATCATCTATTTTAATGTTTATTTTATTTTCTAAGAATGGTTAATTCTACTAAGACACAGGCGGGTGTTCCCTTAACATATCATTAGATTTTCCAAAGACTCACCACTGATAAGGTGTCTGGTCCTGCGGTTCCGCCTTCTGTTAACATATTAGATGGTGGACCAATCAAAGGGTTGCATTTTGAGGCCAGGTCAGGAGATTCATCTGCAGGCATGTTGCGGTTGCATCGACCCTGGCATCTTTATCTAATCTTCGGAAAAAGCTATCATTGCTCCCTCCATCATCTAGGAATGATGAGGATGTAGAAAAAGGTTCAGAAATACCTGCACTTCCTTCTACATGTGAATTGTCAGATAATCCTATTGTTGATTCTGAAATGAAGGACACTGCTGATCATAATTATAGGCCGGGTTTCGGTGAGAAGGCAAATGTACCATCTTCTCATGCTGTTAATGAAAACTTGAATATTGACCCTGTCAGAATGGATTCTGTTGATCCAGAAATTGGGAAGACAGCAGCTGCATCACGTGATATAAGGCCTCTTCTGAGGATGATTGCTGGATCAGCTGCTGCTGAGTTTGACTTAAATGGGAGTATTTCTAAAATTATTGATGAGCAAAGGGAAATTAGAGTACTACGTAAGGATTTAGATCTTCCAATTTTGACATCAACCAGGCTGCAAGCATTTAAAGATGTGTTACGGCAAGGAGTAACATTCTGATCCAAGCTGTATTGAAGTCACATTTGACAATTTTCCCTATTACTTGAGGTGATAACTTTTATCTCAATTCAGGAAAAGTTTTGACATATATAGTCTTGTTGCTATAAAATTCTTGTAGTTTATCTTGCAACAATTATGTGATCAGGCTATGAAGCTGCCGTTAGCTTGGCTGTTGTGTCTGTGTTTAAGTTATCTTCTTTTGTTGTAAATTATTGTGTCACTACTGTTTTATTTAATTTCCAAAAGAAAAAAGAAGAACAAAGGAGCAGATCAAGGCTGCACAAACATGTCTGTGTTCATTGAATTCGATTAGTTTAATGGTTCATTATTGGTCTTTCTCAATTTTACCATAGGTCTTTGTTTTAGTTTTGGAGTTTTCCATTGATAGGGATTTGTCGCTTCATACCACTTTCATGTGTTTCTCATGGAAGAAAAACGTTGGCACACGAGTATGCTAGGTTTTTACTTGGAATGCTTTTTTAGCTGGCTATGTCAGTAGCCAAGTATATGACAGGCAGATCCCCTTTTTCCCCCTCTTTTGTATCCAGCACGGTTTCTGTTATCTGGTAACAGGTATACATTCTACTTATGTTTCTATGTCAAATTGTATTATGCTTGGTGAACAGTGAGACCACAAAGAATGTTCTGATTGCTTCTACATACATACCTTTGAAGCGCGACAGATTTGCAAAGTACATCTCCAATCTCCCAACCTTGTGCCCTAGACTTTTATTGTCTGGTCCTGCAGGTTGTGCATTATCTTTCTCTTTGATAATTTTTTTTGTCAGTTTCGTTTTGGTTATTCACCTTTTTGATATTTGTAGTTTTTAAAAATCTCTTGTAGGGTCGGACATATATCAGGAGATGTTGACCAAGGCACTGGCGAAACATTTTGGTGCTAAACTGCTTATTGTTGATTGGCTTCTGTTGCCTGGTGTAAGATTCCTCTGCAGTCCTGATTCTTTTTGGTCATTTTTTTTTATAAATAAATAAATAAATAAATAAAAAACACTCTTCATAACTTACATTTTAATTTATAACCTGTCCAGGGATCAATAGTGAAGGAAGTTGATCCTGTAAAAGAAGGTTCCAGGCCTGAAAGAGCAACTGTGTTTACTAAAAGGGCAGCTCATACAGCAGCAATACATCTTAAGAAACCTGCTTCTAGCATTGAGGCTGAAATAACTGGGGGTTCTACACTGAGCTCTCAGGCTCAGCCTAAGCAGGAGGCATCTACTGCATCATCGAAAACCTATACTTTTAAGAAAGGTACCTAAAGATTTGAGTAGTATTGCTGTGTAATGTCTCTCACTATAATTGCAAATATTTTCATATCAGAAAGTTTTTCTCGACTGATTTGGATTGTCATCAGATAACTTAGAATTTAATATACTAATGATGTTATGTTGCAGGTGATAGAGTAAAGTATATAGGTTCTTTGCCACCAGGCTTTTCTCCAATGCAAGCTCCTTTGAGGTAAATGCTCCACCAGTTTGATTGTACTTCTAGCCAAATTATCTTGTTCCCTGTCAAACCCATCTTTCTTTCTTTTTTTTTTCCCCTTTTCTTTGCGCTTGTATATTAGTTAACGGATTTCGAGGTCCTAGCCTCGGCACTCCAATTGGTATAACTGTTCCTGGAGATAAGGTGTTGGACAGCCTTTCTCAAAATATTTAGTGGTTGGCATGTTAGTTGGCTCTTTAAAGGATGTTGACCTCAAGGACAGAGAATAATTTAATCATAAATTACTAGGTTGCTGGTTCTGTTCCTGTCCAAGCCTTGGACTTTCTAACCAATTATTTACTTTTAAAATTGGGCTGAGTTTGGGTAGAAGGCAGAAATTAGGGCTGATTTTTTCTGGATTTGCCAATATCATATGACTTGATTTTGAAATGGTAAAGTAGCTGTTTGTGCTTCAAGGGGTATATGTTGCCTAGTTTGAGCTGGTTACCTCTGGATAGCATCAAGAGTAAGATGATTTTTCTTCCACTGCATTCCTGAATTATATAGTAGTGGCTTATGGATGTTTAAGTTTACTATACTTTAAGGTTGCTGAGATTGTGAACTAGAACTGAGCTTGTTTCTTATATTACTTCGGATGAAGCTACTAATCCAAGAGGAATTAAGAAATTAGGAAATTGTTTCTTAAGATGATTTTTCTTCCACTGCATTGAATTATGTAGGAGTGGCTTATGGAGGTTTAAGTTTTATATTTTAAGGTTGCTGAGATTTTGAACTAGAACTGAACTTGTTTCTTATATTACTTAGCATGAAGCTCCTAATCCAAGAGGAATTTCTGCCTTGTGCCTGAGGTAGCTCGAATTAGATATTGCTATCATTATTGGAAAAGGTGATGGTCGTGTGATAATATTGCGTGCTCCTGGAAATTGCTGATAGTGATATCTTAAAAGAGCCAATTCTCATCCTAACTGCTTGTTCACAAATGCATTATCTCATCTTTGTTTGGGTTGGATAGACTATGCTTTGAAGTTTCAAGGTATGATCAAGCCTTTGTCAATTTTGTGAGTTTATCATATAATGCAACAGGAGCTGTTCCTCCCTTTTGTAGGGGACCTCCATATGGCTACAGAGGTAAAGTGGTTCTTACTTTTGAGGAAAATGCTGCTTCTAAGATTGGGGTGAGATTTGATAGACCAGTTCCCGAAGGCAACGATCTTGGGGGCCTCTGTGAAGAGGACCATGGTTTCTTTTGTGCTGGTAAGTCTACCTGTGATCTCTGTCTTTTACTTTCTTCTTGAAACTCTTCCATTGGCCCCCCTCATTCCTTCATGTACTTCCCTTGATTTGTTTTGGTAACATTCAGTCATTCACTTGTTCATGTGCAGCTGACCTGCTTCGTCTTGATACATCCACTGATGATATTTTCAAGCTTGCTATTAGTGAACTCTTTGAGGTATTATACTTGATTGGTATTTCCATCATTTCTGTTGTGCAACTTTTAGTTAGCATATTGTGGTCCTTTCTTGATATCTAATTTGGCATGTTATCTCTGTAGGTTGCTTCAAAAGAAAGTAGAAGCAGCCCATTAATTCTATTTGTGAAAGAAACAGAGAAATCTATGAGAGGAAATCCTGAGGCATATGCAACCTTTGAAGTTGAGCTTGACATGCTACCAAAGAATGTTGTTGTAATAGCTTCACATACCCAGGCAGACAATAGAAAGGAAAAAGTATGTACTGGTTGTGGGTCTTTTTATAGTCTGAATCTGTTGTAATAGTATTTGATGCTAATGTTTACACCTTTTTTCCAGTCCCAACCTGGTGGACTATTGTTTACAAAGTTTGGAAGCAATCAAACAGCATTGCTTGACCTTGCCTTTCCGGTACGTCATTTTCAATTATCCCGGATTTCAATTCTATTTCTAGTTATTGTGTTCTTTTTGCTTTTTCTCATGGAAGGGGAAAGTGGTTGGGTGGAGGAATGAGGGCGTGGAATCTTCTTCTGCACCTTAGTTGACATGTCCCTTTGCTTTGATGTGTCGTGTCATTTTTTATTTATTCTTCTACGAGCCAAACGTGTAAATTTGTTGCAAATTGTAATTTTGTGCTGTGTACAGGATCTTGATTTATTAGACTTTTTAGTGTTAAGACTTGTCTATTTGGTGGCGAATGATTTATGTGCTGCAAACACATTTTAGACTAAAGATTTACTCAAATACCAAGTCTGATCCTTTTTTAATTCTTTTTGCTTTTGGCATTTGAAAGTGGCAGTTTCCTAAACCTTGAATTCCGTCTACTTATTTGCTTTTACAGGATAACTTTGGTAGATTGCAAGACAAAAGCAAAGAAACCTCCAAGACAATGAAGCATCTTTCCCGTCTTTTCCCAAACAAAGTGACCATACAGATTCCTCAGGTAATTATAAATGGCATTTGATTATATGTCTATGCTGTTACCCGTGATTACTGCAATGCATCAAGTCATCTATGTTTCTATTGTTGCAGGATGAAAAATGCTATCTGATTGGAAACAACAGCTGGACCATGATATTGAAACTTTGAAATCCCAGTCAAATATTGTTAGCATTCGCACAGTAAGTTTACTCCTTAACCTTACCCTCCAGTTTTTCTATGTGGAATTATCTGCTTCTTTCATGTCTTTGTTCGTTTTTTGGAAAATCTCTGCCTCTCTACCTCTTGTGTTTTTCTTCAATGCGGCTGCAACTTTAAGGTTGTATCCATCAAAAGCTAGATTTTTATGGGCTTCATGCTTTATTAGGCCCAACTTGCTCCTCTTTTTTATTCTCTTCCCAGTTCTTACCAGTTACCATTAAAAATATTAATTTTGCAGCTAGACCTAAAATATTTACTTTTGGCATGTGTTATGAAAAATATCCTATCCTACTCTGATCATGTTTTTGTACCTAGCGGCTAACCAACAGTTCAAGGCACTTTTCTGGAAGTAGCTTGCCTATCAACTAACTTCCATTTTTTTAATATTATGTTTCTACAGTTAAACAATAAGTATAATAAATATGATCCTTGGAACCAAACACAAAATGGCTGAAAAGGTTAATTAATCAAATATCCCTATTGAATCAGGAAAAGTAGGTAGTCAGAAGCAAAACAGGTTGTTGGTGTCCATTTCTGCTTCTTGTTTTCTTAATTTTCATCATTATATCAGGTGCTAAATCGATCTGGGATAGAGTGCCCTGAACTTGATGACCTATGCATTAAAGATCAAGCACTGACAAGTGAAAGTAAGCTGTTTTTGCTTAAAGCTGAGACCTCTGACCCTGTTGATAATTCAACTCAATGGAGAAGCTTAGTGATTTGCCTTTCTGATTGTGATAGATGTGGAAAAAATTATTGGATGGGCTTTAAGTCATCACCTTATGCATTCTTCTGAACCTTCTGTGAAAGACATCAAAGTTTCTATATCCAATGAAAGGTAGGCTAAGTACATTTCTGTTTACTCTTTTCGAGCCAGTACAAAATATTGTTAACATTGTTTCTGAATCTGATTGCAGTATTAGATACGGGCTCGACATCCTGCAAGGCATTCAAAATGAAACCAAGAATTCAATGAAATCTCTGAGAGTAAAAGCAAATAAACTTTGTCTTCATTTCGAGTTCTTATGAGTTGATTTTAATAAATATTGTTCCTTTTATTCTAAGAACAGATGTTATACAGGATGTGGTTACTGAGAATGAATTTGAGAAGAGGCTCCTTGCTGATGTTATTCCACCCACCGACATTGGAGTTACTTTTGACGACATTGGTGCATTGGAAAATGTGAAAGATACTCTGAAAGAATTGGTTATGCTTCCTTTGCAAAGGCCAGGGTTATTTTGTAAAGGACATCTTACAAAGGTATATTTGGACTGAATTTAGAATGCATATGTTCAACATACCTGTCTATGTGTGTATACACTTCTCATGTTCCAGAGCTGTGGTTTGGATGGCTAAATAAGTTACTCTTGGCAGCCCTGCAAAGGAATATTGCTCTTTGGACCTCCTGGTACTGGTAAAACAATGCTTGCGAAAGCTGTGGCCACTGAATCTGGCGCCAACTTTATTAACATATCAATGTCAAGCATCACTTCCAAGGTACTGTTTGTATTATCCTCTTGACTTGACAGTCTTTCTGGCCGATTACTGTGTCTTTATGATTTAACATATTTTTATTGCTTGCAGTGGTTTGGTGAAGGAGAAAAATATGTTAAAGCAGTCTTTTCTCTGGCAAGTAAAATTGCTCCTAGTGTTGTTTTTGTTGATGAGGTGAGTGGTAGAGCCTGTGTCACCAGGCATATTAATGGCTTTCGTTCGGGTTCATGAACTATTTCTGTTCCCATGTTTTCTGCTTGGGTTTCTGGTCATTGTTATCTGTGTCTGATGAATTGTTTCCCTTGTATCATGAAATAATGCTTCAATTACTTCTTTAAAGGAAATGGCAACAAGAACTTTTGTTGTTCTTGTTTGCTATCCTCCTGCCTTCTCTTTTCATTTAATTTCTTCCAATAGCTATCTCATCAATTGAAAGAAAACTTATGTATCTATAATTATAGGTTGACAGCATGTTAGGACGGCGAGAAAATCCAGGTGAACATGAAGCATGTGGTATGCGCAAAATGAAGAATGAGTTTATGGTGAATTGGGATGGTCTGCGAACGAAAGACAAGGAACGGGTATTAGTACTTGCTGCAACAAATAGGCCTTTCGACCTTGATGAGGCTGTTATTAGGAGGCTCCCTCGAAGGTAAATCTCATTCCCACCGGAAGGTTCTCTCCTTTTCCTTTCATGTGTTTGTGAGTTCTAATGTCGCTTCATCTGTCTGTTTTTGGTTCAGGTTGATGGTAAACTTACCAGATGCACCAAATAGGGAGAAAATTCTAAAAGTTATATTGAGTAAAGAAGAAGTGGATTCTAATGTTGATCTGGAAGCAGTTGCTAACATGACTGAGGGGTACTCAGGAAGTGATTTAAAGGTTAGCAAGTTTTCTTCGGCGTTTCTGTTTGCCTACTATTAACTTCAGGTTTTTACATTTCTCATTCTTTTTTTCGGGTTGAGGACTCTCCAGATGCTTAATTATTATCTCTTGTCTCCAGAATCTGTGTGTAACAGCTGCTCATTGTCCCATAAGAAAAATTTTGGAAAAGGAGAAGAAGGTGAGTTCATTCAAGTGGTTCCTATAGTTGCATATCCTTTCTTTTGTGTTGCTGCTGTGGACTTTGAACTATTTATTGTAATAGCTGGTATCTGTTTCTTTTTCTGATCCAGATGTTTAGCTTTATCTTCATCTATTGTTTTCACCTTTTCTTGTAACTATCAGATGGCTTTGAAATCATTTCATTATGTACAATACATAGAAACATGCTGTTTGGTGGAAACTTTTGTCTGTGTTTCTTCTTTCTGACTTATAGTTGGTTTAATGTGGAATTGGATACTTGTGTAGGAGAAAGCCTTGGCTATGACTGAAAATAGACCTATACCACCGTTTTATTCCAGTTCAGACGTTCGTCCTGTAAGCATGGAGGATTTTAAGTTTGCACATGAACAGGTAGGCTCATTTGCAGGAAAAGTTGTGGTTCCCTTTTTCCCATCTCTTAAATGCATGTGAATATGCTTTTAGTAGCTCATTGATTGAACAAGTATTTTTGTTGCCTGAGATATGGTGCTAGTAAGCATTTCTTTGTTGGGGCTGTTATACTCAATACAATATTTCATCCTAATTGCAGGTGTGCGCCAGTGTATCGTCAGAGTCTGCAAATATGAATGAGCTACTCCAATGGAACGACCTGTATGGAGAAGGTGGTTCAAGGAAGAAGAAATCGCTTAGCTACTTCATGTAGAGTGTCAGAGTTGTATAGCCTCCCTTTATTTCTGTCCTTTCTTACCATACACCCGAGATGGCATTGGGACCTGACATTGTGGGAATTCCATTTCAGGTTCCTTTCCGCGAAACCTCTCCCCCCTACTCAGTCTGTATCATATTATGTTACTGGATAATTTGGCTCGTGGTCAGAAATCCTGAAGTTTTTTCCTCAGCCTTGTCTTTCTAGGTTTTCTCCATAGGTCTCTTGATGTCTGTATATATGCCTCCTCATTTTAATAAGCATCTTTATGAGTGCTTTCTTTGATTTCATACCTTTCTTGAAATTGTTCGAATGTTTGTAGAACCTTGGATTATGCTTTCAGAGATGTGTAAAAGCTGGAGGATAAGATAGAATAGTTGTTGTTTAGTAGGATCTGATAGAATATTTTTTGATTTTGTGGAGCTGGATTAGCCGAAGGGTGTTTCAAATTTTTGTACCATGACATTGAGCATCCAATTATTTGTTAATATCAATTGAACATAGTTGTTGGTTTTGACTGCACAAACAAGCAATGAAGATATTGATTTTTGCACTGAACAGCATTTTGTTGTGAAAGTTGCCTCTAGGATGTATGAGATTCAATGTAACCAAGTATGCATTTAGTTATTTACTGTATACACAGACAATCCAAGAGCTAAACTCTCTCTCATTTTTTGCTTTTGTTTTTTCAATTATGTCCCCTATTTAGTGGTTTGTAGAGTACATTCTCTTCTATTTGAATTGTCCCAAGTGCTAAAAAGCGCGTTTAGTTTAACACAGCAGTCTCTTTGGCTCTTCTTTTATTAAAGATCTAGTGGAGAAAAATAAGAGCACTTGTTTCCATTGCCATTATAGGGTTCTTGGTGTTGGTGGTGGATGAAAACAAAGTGCTTTTATATTTTAGCGTCAGATATGAAACGAAGAAAAGGCCGGGTGGGTTGGTTGGGAGATATTAATTAAAGTTGATTTGGCTTTAAAGGATAAATCTGGCGGGAAAAGCCAGTTTCGATCATTTAATGAACGGACAATTAAAAAGGGTTGTAGTTTAATTGGAATCATATCAATAAATTAAGTTTGTGTTTGGATTGATGGATTTGGGAAGATTTGATTTGAAATCTTAATTTATAATAAGTAATTTGAATAAGTTATTTATTTTAGTTGCGGATTGACTATTAAAATGTGATTTTAATAATAATGTCTCTTAACACAAATTTATTCAAATTTTATGTCGTTTCAAATTCATTTAATTGAAATTCATAATCACATTGTGTTTGGCTGGAGAAATTTGATTGAATTTGATTTCAAATCCAAATTTATAATAAATTATTCAAATAAATTAATTGATTTAATTGTAGATTTAACATCTACCAATAAAAGAGAATATAACTTTAATGGTTAAAAAAGAGAATTTGAAATTTACTCAAATTTTGTGTTATTTCAAAAATATTCAATTCAAATTTATACATTTTAAATATTCTTTTAATTTAAATCCACCCATCCAAACACGATATCATTTCAAATCATTCATTCAATTCAAATCCACTCATTCAAACACAATCTAAGTGAAATTCAGTTTTACAATTGAAAGAAATTGAGAGTAAAGTGAGATATGGAGATGGTTTTAGGGATGGGGTTTACTATATTTCTTCACCCTAAATTTTATATAATAAAATAATGAAAATTGCATTTGGCCTCAAATTCAAAAGAAAAATGCAATATCAAATGAAAAAAAAAAAAATTTAAGGGCGGATTTGATTTTAAGAGACAGATTCTGTTAACAGGACTTAATTATTTTTGTAAATGGCCAAGCAAGATCCATGATTTCCTTTTACTCCATTCTATCCTTTGAAGGGTAAAATTAGGATTTGCACGCGGGAATGACTCAAAAGTAACAATTCAACAATTAGTTGACATGACAAAAATGACTATTTAGTACAATTCAATGAAAGAGTTGAAAAAAAAAATACTTAACCAGAAATGATTAATCTAGAAGCCTAAATTAATTAATTTACTAAGTATATTATAAAAAAGGAAATATAATACTTGTAATTACTAAAAAGGCAACAGTAGAGCAGTTGTTGGATTTGGATTGGATGCATAATTATTCCACAAGACTTTACATATGCCGGGAACAAAGAAAGTCAAAAAGAGCGTTTTTGGTTTCATAATTTCAGTCGGAGCGGCGCAAGATAGAGAGAGAGTTAAAAGCTAAAACGACATGGACGTCATGATTCATTCCTCCGATTTTCTTCTCCCATCGCTGCCTTCTTCTCCTGCCGACAACGGCCCTGCACTAAAATACGCACTTATTATCCTTAACCAGCGCCTCCCTCGACTCACTCCCCTCCTCTGGCAGCACGGTAGTTAATTATATTAATTGTCTCTGTATTAATTAATTTGAATATTGTTTGGCGTCTGTAATTATTTCCCAAGTGCAGCGCAACTTCGTGTGTGTGCCGACGGTGGAGCGAATCGGTTGTTCGATGAATTGCCTCAGTTATTTCCTCATGAAGATGATGTCCTCGCTGTGCGTAACAAGTACGTCAGAGATTTTTTTTTAATATTTTGTGTTTTTTGAGATTTTTAAGTTTTTTGTTAATGTTTTTACAACTTGTTAATGCAAATTACTAGTAATAGTATTAGTTTGGTCATTTTCTGATCTGATTAATTTTATTAATGTTCTCATCTTTGATGTCTTGGGGAGGATTCTTATTGAATATTGCAATTTTTGAAGGTACAAGCCTGATGTAATCAAGGGAGACATGGATTCAGTCAGAGAGGATGTTGTAGATTTTTATAAAAATCTAGTAAGCTGAATTTTTTTTTTTTTGTTTTTTTTTTGGTGTTGATAGTTTAAAGATCTTCATATGGATAACCTACCAGGATAAAGGACAATTGATTGATCAGGTCAAATTAACTTAATGGAGTAATGTAAAGTACAGTGTTTTATATATAACTGAGTGCTTATAAAATGGAATTCATTAGCGGTTTTGGGAAGTTTGGAAGCCGGATGAGTTAATGATCGAAAAGGGTTGGTTAACCGTTATAAAAGAAAGTCTGCAGAATTACAGATGTAAATAAAGCCAAAACCATATCCGTTTGAAACTAGCAAGATATTGAGTAAAAAACAATCTTCTAATATATGGATTTAAATTTATATTCCTTATGCAATTTGAATATACCTGTGTGTTTCAAGAATCATATTCTGACCATGTGGGTTGCTAATCAAATGCAGGGAACGAAGATAGTAGATGAATCTCATGATCAGGACACCACGGATTTACAGAATGACAAGTGTGTTGTGTACATCCGTGATTTACCACACCTTCAAAATTCTAATGTGAGTCTAGTCTTTTCGATTTGGATTCTGCTGGAATTATTTAATTTCAATGTTGGATAGTAGCGGAAACTTGAACTTCTCAGAGTTCTCTGGTAATTTTCTGTTGTCTATGCCATTTGATACACAGTATATGCACAAACTGTTTATCCAGTGGTTCTTTTTAGTCCAGATTTTTATTTTTTTATTTTTGGGGGTGCGTGGGGTGTGTTTGGTATAAAAGGCTGAAGTTCGTACATAATTGCAGAAGTGTTAATATAAATGATTGATAAAAAATCACCTGGTGCGACTTTTACTATATTGACCATAGATCACGGAAAATGCCTATTATATCAGGGATGCTCTTCTATGTTGTGCAACAATACTGAAGTTCGTAAGCAGTTGCAGGATGTTACTATATTGACTATTGATCATTGAAAATGTCTATGTATTAAAAATACTCCTCTGTGCATTCGATATAGACTGAATTTTGATTCATTTCAGCTGTGCATTCTTGTTATTGGGGGGCTTGGTGGAAGGTTTGACCATGAGCTTGGAAACATCAACGTATTATATCACTTTTCAGCTATGCGAATAATTTTTCTGAATGATGACTGCCTTATCCAACTTCTTCCTAGTACTCATTGTCATGAGATCCACATCAAGCCCTCTATTATGGGGCCCCATTGTGGACTAGCTCCTATGGGTATGCCATCAAGAAACACCACAACAACAGGCCTTCAGTGGGATCTATGTGAGTATTTTGGTATCATTTGCATGCTACTCTTTTTTCTTGCTAACATGGTTTTTTAAATCTTTGTAATGCTTCTTCACTCCTGCTGTTATTTGACACAACCACACTTTTATTGTGCAAAAGCACATAGTTTGTGCTTATATCTGGTGCTATCTGGTTCCTCAACTCACTTTCAAACCTGAATGACTTGGAGGAGCCCTTTTTTTTTTTTTTTTCCAGCCAATACAGAGATGAACTATTTGGTGGCTTAATCAGTACATCAAATATTGCGAAAGGAGAGATTGTGACTGTGCATTCTGGTACTGATCTCATTTGGACAATATCCATCAAAAAGACATGACGCCTAAGTTTTGTGTTTCAGGAATTTTTCTTTAGTTAGTAGTTAAAAACCTCCTTATTTTGTATAAAGCCAGGAACTGGTGGCAGATTGTTTTTCTTCATGTTTCTTATTCTTCTATTCTTATTAAACAGTTGGACAATGTGAGGTTCCTTGATTCAGGTTCCTGTATTTAATAACCAGGGTGTGCCTCATTCCTGTGTAATTGTGTAATTATTTCTTCTTTTTGTCCCATGAAGCACACAATATATGCGAGTCCGAACTCTGAAGAAGCAGATGGATTTTGTAATAGAAGTCATCAAGTCATCATTCTGGACATGGATCAATTATTGTATTTTCTAATTTAGTACAAGGGACAATTATGGTTACCCCAGTCGTGCCCATGCATCTGGTAGATAGACTACCTAGTTATGACCTTGATGCACGTTGGTGCATCGGGGTGCAATCTGTAAATCTCAATTCATTTTCTTTTGTCCAAGTCTTTAAGTTATTGATGAAGTAACCACCCGAAGAAACAATTTTACAACTGATCAAATTTTTAAAGCTTGTTTTATGAATGATAGTTCGTTCAATGACTACTGAATATATGTATATACAATATTTATATGTCATGTTATTTTAAAAATCATACGTTTTTTAGTGAATTATGTTGCACTAATACTAAAATATATTGCAAAATTCAGCAGACAATTGAAAGTGTTAGAATCCTAATCCGGGAATTTGGTTAAAATTAATTTAACGAATCCTTAAATACGATTACGAAAATAATAACAAATGAGAGTAATTCATTTTTGTCCAGAAGACACAGACCATCTTTTCATTGACGTGCACTCAAATCATGAGCAAAAATTCAGAATAATTCATTTTGGCCAGAAGACACGAAAAATTTCTTCTTTGATGCGCATTAGCGCACTCAAATCATTCAAATTCCCGAGCAAATGAGAGAGTAAGATAGTGGGCATCGTTCAAATCATTCCAATTCCTTGAGTAAATGAGAGTAGGGATAGTGGGTGCATTACATGACAGATCATGGCATCAAAGCCATCACTTTCATTAAGATTCCTTGAGCAAATGAGTGTAGGAAATTGGATATGCGTAGCACATCAAAGCGGATAATGGGCCTGAACGAATGACACAGATCAAAGCTATCACTTTCAGTGGCAGAAAACGTAAGAGCCACAAAAATGAACTGATTGGCGTCGCCCGGACTCGAACCGGAGACCTTCAGTGTGTTAGACTGACGTGATAACCAACTACACCACGACACCGTTATATATTTTGAGAAACTTCGTTTAATTTTTTTTTATAAGTAATATAAATTAAACAATTGCCGGGTTTTGGCGGCAAATACCTTAATCGGCTAGTTGGGGAAAATTGGAACTTGGGGCTAGGGTTTATCAGTCTTTCAATCAGGTCTTCGGATTTCCACTGAATTCTTACTCTTTTCTCATCTCTTTCGCCGGTTTTACAGATTGAAAGCTAAAATTGTGAGTATCAATGGAATTGGATCTTTAGATTTCAATGGAAGCGAAAGGTGCGCCATCATCAATGGCGGCGGATAAGAATTCGGCCATCATCCGGCCCATAAACAAGGGCGTCGTTCACCGAATCTGCGCTGGACAAGTTATTTTAGACCTTTCCTCCGCCGTCAAGGAGCTCGTCGAGAACAGCTTGGACGCCGGCGCCACCAGCATCGAAATCGCTCTCAAGGACTACGGCGAAGACTCCGTCCAGGTCATCGACAACGGTTGCGGCATTTCTCCTCACAACTTTAAGGTTATCCCCTCACCTTCCCTTCCCTGTCGCATTGAGAAGAATCCGTAGTTACTTTTAATAGTAGATTGCATTGTTCTCTGCTGCAGGTACTAGAACGTGCCCTAAAGCATCATACGTCGAAGATATCAGATTTTCCTGATCTTCAGTCGTTAGCTACATTTGGATTCAGAGGCGAGGCTTTGAGCTCCTTGTGTGCTCTTGCGGATTTAACAGTCGAGACAAGGACCAAGGATGAAGCGGTTGCTACACACTTGACTTTCGACCGATCGGGGCTTCTCGTTGCTGAAAGGAAGACGGCGCGACGGATTGGCACCACGGTAACAGTGAAGAAATTGTTTTCTAGCTTGCCAGTGAGGAGCAAAGAGTTCCACCGCAATATTCGCAAGGAATATGGGAAGCTTATTACTTTGTTGAATGTATAGCCTCCTTCATATACTACTCCAGTAGAATTAATTATTGCTTGTTATTGCTTTGTGCTTAGTTGTTGTTTCAGATGAATATTTTTGGAGTTCACTATATATGTGTAGCGGTTCTCTTAGTTGGCCTTCATAATGATAAGGCTACTTTCATGGTTTACAGGCCTATGCTCTTATTGCCTAAGGGAGTTAGATTAGTATGCACACACACAACAGGAAGAAATGCAAAGTCTGTGGTGCTCAAAACACAAGGAAGTGGATACCTTAAAGATAACATTATAACAGTATTTGGTATGAACACCTTTACTTGCTTGGAGCCTCTGGAAGTGAGTATATCAGATAGTTGCATAGTTAATGGTTTCCTTTCGAAGCCTGGATATGGAAGTGGACGCAACTTAGGAGATCGACAGTTCTTTTTTGTAAATGGCCGACCTGTCGATATGCCTAAAGTAAGTAAGCTTGTGAATGAACTTTATAGAGGTGCAAACTCCCGGCAGTTTCCAATTGCAATAATGGATTTCACTGTTCCTGCTAGGGCATATGATGTAAATGTTACTCCTGATAAAAGGAAAATATTTTTTTCTGATGAAATATCCATTTTGCGCTCATTAAGAGAAGCTCTTGAAAAGATTTACTCACCAAATCTTGCAAGTTATTCAGTGCATGAATTTGAGGAGCATAATTGTGTAAAGAAGGAATCAACGTCCAAGTTTCATTTTCAACTGGAGAACTCACAGCTGCAGATGGGGCAATCATCTCAGGATGGCATTGATAAAGTAGAAACATGCGACATGAAACAATTTCCAGATGGTGATATTCCATGTACAGCGGCTAAAGAGGACATCGATGATTTTCCTGTTTTGGAGGTGAAGGGTGGCAATCTCAACCATTCAGTGGGAAAAGACTTTATGCAGAGAGTCCATTTCACTAAGAAGGAAGATGCCTTCTGTAGAAGTTCCTATAAGAAACTTAAGGATCTTGGTAGTGCTACAGAAAATAGTCCTTTGCCCCTGATTTCAAGCTCACCAGGGAAATCATGTGATGATAATGTACATTTGCAGTATCGTTCAGCTATTGTCCAGTCATCGCTCAACAAGCTTGTAACTGTAAATAAGAGAAAACATGAGAGTATCAGCAGGGCACTTTCAGAAGTCCCTCTCCTTAGAAATGGACCTACTTCCTGTCAATCTTAGAAAGGAACTCAATTTTGATAAGCATAGTAATCTCCTGAATTCTCCAGTCAACTGTGTGAATATTGATGATTCAGATGAAGTTAGTAATAATCAGGCTGGAGATTCTGTAGTTACAAGATTTGACAAAGGTCATTATGAGACAGTTGCGCCTTTTCCTGATGAAGGAGATATGCAAAATGGAGAATCAATGGAGGTATGTTTCAGTAATAATTACTTTCAATTTAAACCCATTATCTCTGTCACCTGGACAAAAATATTAAGATTGAAACATGTTGAAAGACATTATTTTTTTCTGTACGTATTGAGATGATTTTCTAGAATTTTTATGTCTACTCCAATTTAACTACAACATTCGTTATTTATAAAGCATTGCCAATTGTTTTGGTCAATTTTGAGCACATATTTTAATGTGAAACAGTTTGATTTGCAGCAACTGAAAGTCAAGGAGATGATGTTACCTATTCCAACAAGCAACAGTTTAAAGAATATGTCTGAAGACCTACTGGATGAGACTATAAAATTGCAGTCTTCTGGTCCATCCTCAGATTCTCCTATTTCTTCTCTGAAAGTTGGTTCTACATTGCAATTTAGTTTTAAAGAACTGATGACAAGGAGGCAGCATAGGGCTGCAAGATTGCATACCATAAAACATGCATCTGAAAAGATGAAGATTAGAGGGTATCAAAATTGTAAAATTCATCTTTTTGGTTTAAAAATCTTCTGTCTTGTAATTCATCAAGTTTCCCTTGGTAGCATACAGGTCTTACACTGCAGCAACTTTGGAGCACTCCCAAATGACAAATGAGGAGGGGCAATCAAGAGCTTTGGCTGCTGCTACAAGCGAGTTGGAAAGACTATTCAAGAAGGAAGACTTCCGCCAAATGAAGGTTCTTGTCTTTTTTTTTTTTTTTGGTGTGTGTGTGTGTGTTTTGATACCAGTGCATTCATTTATTATCTTTACCTTCTCCAATCAACTTTCTTCACAGGCGGCATCTCCAATCGAAAAGCATATTTTACTTGATCTTCACTTTAGAATCAAATTTCCAAAATTTTGCAGGCCTCTGTTTATCTCTTCATTTTTTAAAACTGTTTCCTCTTTTCTTTTGCACAGGTTATTGGGCAATTTAATCTTGGGTTTATCATTGGGAAGCTAGATCGGGATCTTTTTATAGTGGATCAGGTAATTTCTGCCTCTCCACTGAAATATAATTGTACATACCTATGCTTCCAGTGTGAATAAGACCTTCCCCCTTTTCGTACTTTTATCTGTTGGTTGTATCATTTATTAGATATTCATTGTTATCATTCTCAGCATGCAGCAGATGAGAAGTACAATTATGAGCAGCTGTCACTGTCAACAGTCTTAAACCAGCAACCTTTACTTCAGTAAGGAGTCGTCTTTTTATTCTTTAGTTCATCATTGTTCTCGGGGTGCTGGATCCAATACACAGGCATGGGATAACGTCACTATTTTACATGTCTGGCATACGAATTGTTGCATAGAATAGAATCACAACCAGCATGTCTGCCACTACTGGTCTCTGGGAAACCTGATGTGGTTGATTTTCCTTGAGAGCAAGTAGGGAGATCTAGATCTGAAATGGCACTAAGACACAATGCTTCTTTCCATTCGACCTGTTTTGGTAAACATGCAATGATGCAGATAGAGGTGACAATCCCTTTTCTGTGATTGTTAAACCACTCCTCTTGCTTGAATAATTTGGTAACTGAACGAGTCTCAAAAGGCCTGGTGAGGAGTAAGAGTTAAAGAATTGACCACGAAAATCACTGTTGTATCAGATTTACTCTCAAGCTTATAGCTTATACAACCTCAATTAGTTGTAGCAAGTCGTTTCGTGTTTCAGACTGAATGTAAGCTGTCTAAAGTGGATTCAGTTTGTCTTGGAGTTGGATCTTGTAATCATTGCAAGGAAAAATAATTATTCCCATTCTAATTTTTGTAATTGTCCTTGTTAAGTAGGTAAACTTTAATCCTCATAGAGATAATGCATGAAATATCTGTGGCAGCTTGCTTTAGTTGGCTAAAGCACCAATAATGACTTGGTCTAGCTTCATAAAGGACTGGTGCTTTGATTGTAGTTTCACTTTATTTTAGTTTGTGGATTATGTAATGTGGTCTCCTATCGTGTTGTTTAATAAATACAGGGAAATAACACATTTTCTAAAAAGATACTTCTAGTTGTTTCCTAATTTAAATTACTTTGTGTAGGCCATTGAGATTGGAGTTATCCCCTGAAGAAGAAATAGTCATTTCGATGCACATGGATATAATAAGGTGCCTTTTCCTTTCCTGAATCTGTATTGATTTCTACTTGTTGAATGGCGATATACTGTTCTATGTCCTCGGTCTAAAACAATTGCCATGTCTAGAACTTGCATTTTCTCCAAACAAAAAGGAATAATACAACTAGCAAGCACAAACCTTCACCCAGATTGCAATTTCCAAACATTTTGAAGTATTATTTTTTTCCTAAATGTCATGTTATATGTACTTTTCAGTCAGTATCAAGATTCTGTTATTCTTGTTTATTTGTATGTTTTGATTCTCTTTCCCACACAGTATCTTACCTTGAGGTACTGACTGTCTGGGAAGCATACCACCCCACCCCCACCCCCTCCCCCAAAAAAAAAAAACCAAAAAAGGGGACCTTTTTGATTTATAAGAATCTGGTTGTTGTCTTCATTAGAACATGATTCTTAGATAATTATCAATCTTGATTCAACAGTTATTAGGTAATCATAATTTGTTTATCTTTTTTCCCCCTTGTTCCTGCTGGGTATTTGTAATCATTCTGAATTTGTTTTATGTAAATGTTGCTCTGTATTCCGTTATACTAAACGTGCAGGAAAAATGGTTTCTCTTTGGAAGAGGATGTTCATGCTCCTCCTGGGCAACGATTTAAACTTAAAGCAGTCCTTTTCAGTAAAAACATTACTTTTGGTGTTGCAGGTACTTAATTTTATATTTGACATGCCTTTTTTACTAAATTTACGTTGTTGTAGTAAAACATTTTCACAAAGATTTCTAGCAAGCATGTGGTAGGAATGAGGCAACCCGTGTAACTTAGTGATGGATGCTACCAGTCTTGTGGAACGTGTATGAAGTTGTCTAAGGTTCCATCCGCTATGAAGAACACCACAATATACTGTGCACATTTGTTGTTAGAATAGGTAGCAAGTATCTTTATCTGATATTGGTTTTGTATCCCTTTCATCCCCCTCGCAGATGTGAAGGATCTAGTCTCAATTCTTGCTGATAGCCATGGAGAATGCTCTATAATTGGCAGTTATCGAACAGATACCGCTGATTCAGTTTGCCCTCCCAGAGTTCGTGCAATGTTTGCATCACGCGCTTGTAGATCGTCTGTTATGGTTGGAGATCCCCTTGGGAGAAATGAAATGCAAAAGGTATGCAAGGCATTCTGCATTTGCATTGCATGAGAATGATGAAAACAATATTAATTGCCGTGAAACTTCAGTTGGTTTCTTCTGGTGTATTGTGGTTTTTCTGCGACATAGTTTTTGGACTCAATGGAAGTGCGAGAGTTATTGGTAGTTTACGTGCAAGGATGAAATCTTGTTACTTTTGTGCAAGTTACGTTTTTGTGACGCTTATATGAAATTGTGATATATATTTGCTTCAGATACTTGAACATTTGGCCGACCTAAACTCTCCTTGGAATTGCCCGCATGGCAGACCTACAATGCGTCACTTGGTTGATTTAACAACTGTCCATAAAAGAATCAATGTGGAGGAAGAAGCTTAGTAACACTCATCTTCCTGTTTGTGCGTTGACCAATTTGCGCCTAGTGATTCACATTGAACGGGCTATGTATGTATTAGTTGCAGGCCTGATTTTGTACATATAAGGTTCTCCTAATGTTCCGTGGAACAACTTTCGGTTATAAGCATTGGTAAGCCCGGTGCCGTTTTGGAATGCATTATTTATTGTTTATGAATAGTCCTCTTCTCCCATTGTGAGTAAAACGAAAAAGACAAAGCCATTCTTTAGATATTGTGTTACTATAAAATGCTAGTACATTATTTCTTTTAAAATGTTTGTAAAGTCGAAAGAAAGTGAGATTCATTAAATGAATCTTTGGTATTATGGAAATGTCCAACCAACCTACTCCAACTACAAAAATAACAGTAATAGATAAAACCAAAAACTTACAAAATGGTACAACAAATTACACAATGAAGCTTGTGGTAACAAAATCCTAATATGGACTATGCCGGCTTTTCCTGCTAGTCTTTTGTGATTTGGCAACAAGGGCACTGGATGTAAATGAGCAATTGCTATCAAATGATTTATCAGACAACCAACAACACAAACGGCCATCCTCACCACCTGTCCATCCGAAGATCCCTTGGCTTTGGGTGATCCTCCCTGGTATGCAGGGCATAGGTAATATGCTCCTAACAACACCTGCATGGCCTCCAAAGAGAACAGCTTCTGCTGACCCAATTGTTGACGCCTCTTCTGGACTGCTCTTGCAACGTGCAATGGGAAATAGCCTAACGTGCCAGCATTTGTACCACCAATCACCCAGAGACGATTTTCCTCCGTTGAGTAGTGGCAATCAACAAAGTAATCAACCTGCCATTGACAACATGGTAATCCTAAGAACGGTTTCACTTAGAGAGAGAGAGAGACAGCCAAGTGCGACACTTTAAGAACTCATAGTCCTTAAATAGCAATTATTCATATGGAACCCTGCCAGAATCTGGGTAGGTTGACCATATATGCATAACTAAAATAAAGCTCAGAACTTAATCTGAGACCTCTTTACTGTAACATAAATAACAATCTTTTACAAAACAAACACCGGACAAGAAAAGAGAGAATTCTTCAAAACTTAAAACTTGGAGTTCTGATTCTTTTGCAAATTAAACGGGTTATTAGAAACATATGACCACACATACATGACCAAGTGTCCAGCTGTCAGAGGCCAAGGAACGAGCATCCTCAAAATTGACTTCCATGATTGATTCTTTCCAGTCCCAAACACTAGAGAGGAAACAAAGTTAGATATCAAGCATAGATCTACCCAGAAATACCAGTAAGTGTTAAGACCATGCATCATCTACCAAAAACTAGTAGTAGTAGTAAATTGTATTCCAGGAAAGGAATTTAGAAGAAACTTCCAATAGGCATACAGTAGTTTATGCCCAAAAACTACTAGGTTGCATACCTTAAAGTTTCGATGTGCGTCGAACACCAAAGTTTCTGGTTAGTATCTCCAAAAAATCCAACTTTTCCAATTGAGGTTCCCACATTAAGAACCTAAAAATAGTTATTGCCATTGCATATGTTCAAGAGTAATGAAAAATACAAATGTCAAAGTCTCTATCTAAAAGGAAAATTTTGGCTGTGTTATACACTATTACAATGACATAATTAACTAAAATAAAGAAGGATAGGGCTGAAAGAGAAAGAGGTTTCCTTCTTAAACTTTAGAATGCAATCAACAGCACATACAAGCATATTATACCATAACTCGCAAATTTTAATGTGGCTGCTATTCCCATTCCAATGTGCATTACTAGGCAAAACAAAGGAATAAGAAAGGAAGACGGTAGAGATACATCATACTTACCGACTCCAAATGATCATCATCATTGATATCTCCACTGGTGTCAAACAGACACATTAATCCATCAACTGAAGCAGAAAGAAGCTTGTTCTGGTGGCCAGGAACAAAGTGTACCTGATAACAACCACAATTCCAGAAAATAACTCAAGAAAAGTCATCTCATCATTCCAGAAAGACCATAACTCAATCTTCATCTATACATCAAAAAGGAAAAAAAAAAAGATTCAGCTAGCGGTGGAGGGGGGGAACAGACTATATATCAAATGCATATGAGGATAATGTCTCAAATTATTGGATCAGAAAGGAATTTTAACAGGGATGGTCTTCAATGAAGAGTATGAATATACACAATGCAAATATGAAGAGAAAATAGTTTGTCAAGCCCAGAACCTGTTCACATTTCTGCGCCAATAGTTTTCCATCTAAACTGGATCAAATATTTACACGTAAATTTGTTCACTCAATACTAGTGGAAGACAAACATGTCATGCATCAGAAGGTACCTGTGTAACATCCTCCATATGAGATTCCTCCAAGCATGCCACCTTTTTCATGGTTCTCCAATCCCAGAACACAACCTGCACCCCATGTAATATAAAGTATTATATTCAATTAGTTTTGTTATAAGTGATGCTTAAAATAACTGGGAAATCAAGGTTCTTAAAGAATGTCAGACAAGTCAATAATTTCAT
Source organism: Cinchona pubescens (assembly GCA_025175665.1). Lineage (NCBI taxonomy): Eukaryota > Viridiplantae > Streptophyta > Magnoliopsida > Gentianales > Rubiaceae > Cinchona > Cinchona pubescens. The sequence continues at coordinate 836,707 of JANKKI010000192.1, read as the reverse complement.
ATATCTCCCTGTGTGAAAATTCCAACATGCAAGATACCCACGTACAACTTACTAGTATTAAACATTTCAACTTCCTAACTGGAAAACCAATAATAAGAATTTCCTAGCTGTGACAGAGCTGATAATATACCTGGGACTTGCAGCCTGCAGCAAGAAGATTATGAGTCGGTCCGCCAAAAGAGAAACTGAAAACTTCTTCTGATGGGCCTGCACTTATGCAAGAAGGATACCTGCATTCCACATATACAGTATTATTCAAGAAATATACTAGTACATATATTTATCATTTAGTACTACTCAGGAACATAAACAACAAAAGCAGAAAAGCATCTGTGTGTCTGTGTGTGAGAGAGAGACTACTGGCCTGATGAAAATTCCTGGTGTCCCAAAATCGGATAGTGGCGTCGGAGGAGGAAGAGCACAATATATGCGGAGACGACGGAACTTTGAAGGAAATGTTATTTATCGTTGAGGAGTGTCCTCTGCATTCTCCGATGTACTGCCCGGTCACCGGCGAGTATAATTTTACGGCGTTTGTTGAGAGCGACACCGCCATCGATGCCCAATCCTCTCTGCACCAAAATTCATCAATTCAATTCATATTCTAGCAAAATCAGAGGTTTAAAAAAAAAAAATACAGAGTTTGAGCTCAATTTATCACAGTAGATTTTTCAAAAAAAAAAGGAAATGTGGAATTGCGATATATACTGACTGGGCAACGAGCATTTGAAAGACGTAGTCGTCTCCGAAATTAGTTTGGATGGAATTTTTGAGGCCGAAGCGCTTCGTTGATGAAGATGATGATTGTTCAACCTCCATCTCCATCTCCATCTCCATGTCCTCTGCTTCCATTTTCTACTTACACCTAAAATTAGGTTCAGCGAGGGTTTTAGGCTATAGTCACCTCTACGGTGTCGTATAACAAAACCCCGCTGCCGCTGCTTTCTTATTTTAATTTGTAAATACTTACTAACCCACATTTGGATCCCATAAATTTAGAAACACCTAATTATACTCTACTCTGAATTGAAAACTTGGTACTATACAAGATTTAAAATACCAGAGACACTTCTCCAATGGAAGTTAGGGTTGTAAAAATGTAAATGAAGTCAAGTTATTTAATATTCAAATCGATTTTAATTTGATAAAATTTGGTCTGTTAGCACTTAAAAATAAAAGGTTTAATTACAGTTTACCTCTGAAATTAGAGAATAATTGTAAAAGCATCCTATGTTTGTTTTATACACAAATTGCCTCCCGTAATTAGGGAACAGTTACAAATTGCCTATTATATTTCTTTTATCTACAAATTGCCCTTAAGATTAAATGAATTTAAAATTTTTATCTAAAGGGAGTAGTGAAATATCATAATTACCCTCAATATTTTCAGTTATACTTTGTGAAATTCTTTAATAAAATTCTTCTCTTCAATTTGAAAATGATACTAATAAATTAAAATTATTATTCTAAATTTATTTAAAATATATATTGATTATATCTCAAACTAGTATATTTACTTAAATAATGTGATTTTTTAAATACAAAGTGATAAAATAATTATTGATAATAGAGAAAATAAAATAAAAATTAATAAAACTACAGTAATGTGATTGACTAAATAAAATACTTTAATGTAGATATAAAAATAATATTGACGGAACAAGTACGTGATGGCATGCTAAAAAATAGATGTGAAGAAAAAAAAATTAAAATAGTAAACTAATTTGTACTGAATTAATATTGAACGGTAAAATTTTTTTCAATAATGTTGAATGAAAAAACATTGTTACTTTTGAATGACAAATTACTTATAAAATAAAATCAGATACCAAAATGCAATTCACCCTAATTTTATGTTGATTAAGGTAATTAAAATATTGAGAGCAATTACGACATTTCACTACTCTCTTAAGATGAAAATTTTAACTTCATTTAATCTTGGGGGCAATTTGTAAATAAAGCAAACATAGGAGGCAATTTGTAACTGTTCCTAATTACATGGGACAATTTGTAGATAAAATAAACATATGAGGCAATTTACAAATGTTCCCTAATTTCAAAGGGCAATTTGTAATTAAGCCAAAATAAAATTTAACTTTCGTTAAATTTTTGAGTTCGTTTCGTACTTAGTTTAATAAGTTTAAATTTTTAAATTTATATATAAAAATATTAACTTACTCGAATTTGATTCAAATTTAACTCAATAAAAATTTGTTTAAATTTAGTTCAAAAGATACTGTATCTTAACAAATTAAAATTAAACATATTTAAAATAATGTAAAATAATTATTTTGAACATTATAATACTTGACAGTTGACACTCGAGAGTAGAACTTGACTATAATACCATATCAGATTACCATTTGCTTAATGTATGAATACTTCATTTATTCACTGGGACTGGAGTCCATATTAGGTCACTGGGACTGGAGTCCATATTAGGGACAAAAACGTACCAAAAACTACAGAAAATAGCATACTAGTATTATTTCGAGGGGAAATATTTAGATATACTTGATTTATGACTCTATTTGTAAACCCTATGATATGAATTAAATGTTATGGAATCTATAACATCATATGATGTAAGTAAAATTTTATAATATTTAATTTTGATCGCAAAATCTACAGATAAAATCTAAAATCGAATTTATAATAGTATTTCCTTCCTTCAGACGAATCAAATCTATTGCTTGCTACTCCTTTTTACCAGTAATATGTTGGTATTACAAACCAACTAACCAATACATTTAATTAATACTACTTCCGTACCAATAAATTTATCATATTTGACCCTTTTAGGTCAAAGAATCAATTTTCAAAACTCAATCTCTTGTAAATTTTTAAAATTTTTTTATAAATTTTAAGTTTTATGTTATAATACTTTATATAAATTTTAATTTTGTTAAAATTTTTTTATAAAAAATCTAATAAATTTATATAAATTATTGATTTCAAAATTAATTTGATTAACCATAAAAATTAAATTGTGACAAAATAAATGAGACAACGCTATAGCTACTTCACATTAGACCAATTCCTATAAGACACGCAAAAAAAATGAATATTGAGAATTTATATCTCATACAATTTGAAGCCCAACTCACCACCCGACATCTGCACCAGGCCCAGCTTCTCACTTTGTAAAAAAATTTTCAAACCGTGACGAAAAGAAAATGTCTTTGAATCTTACTCCTAGCCTATCTATGACCCCCCAAAACCAAAAAACTGCCAGGGACTCATTTTGTTATACATACATAAAATGTTTCATCCCACACCCTATCAAATAACTAGCACTTTTTAAGTTTCTGGTTATCGCTCCTAAAAGTGGCCAAAAGCTTGATATTCGCATTGAAATGTATCATCTCAACCAAACAAACACATGCATTTTGAGTTTATCATGCTTATCCTTGCGAGTTACTAGAGTACAACACTCTTAAATCTTAGAAAAGTAGAATTACAGTTCCTGCCGAACGAGGACTAACAATGTTGTCAACACTAAATCTGGATCAAAGGAGTCTAAACTCTTGCTTTAAAAAAGTATGCTTCTATTGAATAATACCAAGCAAGAACCCATGATTCGTGAAAATTCAAAGTTGCAGCTGCACTGAAATCTGACAAATCCCTCAAGAGCTTGATGCAGCAGCTTTGTCTTCTGCAGGCTTTACCTCTTCATCTGTCTTGTCATCAGCTTTCTCTTCTGGTTTTGCGACCTCTATAAAACACAAGCAAAGCAGTTTGAACGGAACTATTGCAGGACTCCAGCATAAAATGCACAAGTTCATGGACTGAATATCTATTACCACATCCATCAAAATTCAAAAGCATGGCAATAGATAATAAAAATTATTAGATCCAATAATCTGTCACTGTAGCATACTAATTGAAAAAACAATTTCATCAAGTTATTAAATTCTCTTCTGAACGCTAGTAACATGTAAGATAGAGTTCATTACCTTCATCATCACTATCTTCATCACCCATACCATCAAAATTCATACCACCCATGCCACCCATGCCTCCCATGCCTCCCATGCCACCCATGCCATAGGATGCCACCCATGCCACCCATGCCACCCAAGCCACCCATGCCACCCAAGCCACCCAAGCCACCCATGCCACCCATGCCACCATCTAATGTGTATAAGATGTCAGCCAAATTTCTGAAATACACGTCAATAACCAAATCGTCATAAAGGATCTGCATAACAAGCTCACTTTAAGAAGACAATCCTACATGAGAGATATATCCTCACCGAGAAGTCCATTCCACCCATATCCAAGTCTCCAGGACCTAATCAAATGATAAAGAACAATTAAATACTGTTAGGCAGATCACATTTTTTAGAATTGCAAAAAAACAAACTCAAGCATCCTAGATATAGGATATACCTGCATCATCGTCTTCATCTGCCCATTTATCCCAATCTACTTTAACATAGTGAGGTGCCTTCCCATCTCCACGCAATAGTTTGTTCCACCAATTTGCCTCCGCTTTCTCCAAAACACAGAATATATTTCTCACACCAATATTTATTTTGCTCTCCTGTAGAAGTTATACTTGTACATCAGGCAAGCACATGACAAAATTAGATGGTACAATTTTGTTAATCAACTTTAAGCATGAATGAATGCAGTGCTTTAAGCCCAAGCATGAGACATTGAGACCTTCCCCAAATACTCACAGGAAGAAGTATAAGATTTTGTAATAGAATCTTATAGAAAGATATTCGAGCATATCTTTTCCAGTTAAAGTTTATCTAAGAACCCAGAAATTAAGAACAAGATCCTATATCAGAATCAACTAAGCCATTTTGCAAGCTCATAATGGTTAAAATCCTAAACCTACAACTTGGTCTGAGTTTTGTATAAGCAGAATCGCTTACCTCAACATTAACTTTATCGTGAAGATCAAGTTTCAGCTCAAAGAGATGATTTTCTGGCCCAGCTGTTCCAGAGAATGTAAAAGCCCCATCTGGATCAAGGTTAACCTTCGCATTCTTAGCATCAGGCAGTAGCACAGTAAGATATACCTTGTCTGACCTTTGGGCCCATTTAACCTCAGGATGTCGGCTAAAAAACAAAAAGAAGAAACAATAATGACTTCTAGAAAATAGCATAACAGAAAGACAAGTCATAAAAATTAAACACATCATGCATCCATAGTAAGTACTTCTGTTTGCGTACCAAAGTCTCATATATGTACATACCCATTGGTACATTAGTTTAAAAAAATTATGAGATTTTCGAATAAAGCAACGTTTCTGGCTGCATAATTTTGAAATATCCATTTAAAACAAAAGCCATACAGTATCATGCACTGGAAACCCCTTCACCGGATAAAATCACAGGATAACCAATTTCAACATGTTGAAAGCAGTAGCCACATAACTATGCATCTTGACACACGCAGACAAGAAAGGTTCTTTGTCACCAGTGTAAAATGCCAAGCATGAATTTCAAATTAGCGACGCCTTGCAAATGTTCACTCGATTTGCTTAATAGCATGAATACTGGTTCATTTAAGAGGATCACTCTAAACCTCACTACCACAAGGCAAAACAATTTAGAATATAAGCCTACCCTGATGTATCAAAAGACCAATACTCTCTTATACACACTAGATTACCCATATGACAGACTTGACCGTCACAATTAGTACAAGAAATCAACTCCTATTAGCAATTCATTTCAATTCTCAACACAATTGACGGATCTGTCCCGTGTTCTAGCTGGAGGGTACCACTAGAACAAAGTCAAACAACACTAAGCACCAAAGATTTGGATTTATATTAACCCTTTAAAGAACAAATAACCGTGACATTACAGTCCTATAGTCCAATCGTAAAAATGCAACAGCTCAACATTTAAGCAATTATTCTACACAAATGCCCAAAAATAATAAATAAAAAATAAAAACCCTTATCAGACAGTAAATTTCTTCCCAAAACTATGAGATATGGAGCCATAAAAAGTTTACAGTATATCTTATACCAATGTCTCCGGTAACATTAAAATAAACTAGTTATAAACCAGGAACTGTAATACTTTTCCGGCCAAAAGTCCACCGATAATAAAACACTTGAAAAATAAGGAAAAAAAAACTCCAACAAAATAACAAAAGGTCTGTTCATGTAAATAAGAAAAAATATATATATAATCAAAAGTTTAAACCGCAGAAAAATTAAGACAGAGATAAGAAACAGAGATATTTCAGATTGGCAAAAGCACAAATGCCCGAAAAAGTAGGAAAATTGTAAGAAATAATTACCTCATATTTCTGCTTTTTTTCAAGAGATGGAAAGGGAGAGGGAATAGGAAATGGAAAACCCTAGAAGGTTAAAGTGTGAGCGTCACTCCCAAGAACTGCTAGACTTCTCTTATGTACAGAACTAGTTCTAAATGGGCCGCTCCTACATAGTTGCCACTTACATTTGAGAGATTTGTCCAAGTGGCAACAAATAATCCAATAAGGACAGCTTGATTTCCATTTGGGCCTTGTGCTGGGTCAAGTTTTTAATATACTAATTACAACGAGCTTTCTCAATGGGCTTTATTGATCTGTAATAAGATTCTGATTAAAAACCTAGGACTCTCAAAAAAATAAAATAAAAGAAAAAAAATTCTAGTTGACGGTAGAACCAATTAATCTACTCCAGCCTTCCTTTTTCTGGCATTATTACAGTGCATCCCACGAATTTGTACCAAAAAATCAAGAGCACTGGTGCGAAACCTTAATATTTCCTCTTCTTTCATGGTCAATTGAATTAATACATCGGGGAAAGCCTCTATAGGACTGTTTCTCAAAGCTTGAATATTTTCCAGACCAAATTTATCATAAAATATTTGAAAACATCTAAAATTAGTAATTCTTTGAAACGGAGCTTTAATCTTGACTAACGGATTCTCCTTTTAACGATTCAAAAGTGGGGAGACCTTAGTCTTAGTGGAGAAGAATCCACTAAAAGATTGAATCGTTTAAAGGAGAATCCGTTAGTCAAGATTAATAATCCGTTTCAAAGAATTACTAATTTTAGATCTGTCTCTTATACACATCTAGATGTGTATAAGAGACAGTTCCTATACATCTAGATGTGTATAAGAGACAGTGAACTGTATTTCCGTAGTATTGCTACTTGCTCAAGTTTGTGAGAATTAACCTCAAAATTGAATTGTAAATTTCGATATTAGAGAAACTCGTGACATACTATTTTCTTGGATTCATCACTAGAATATTTATTGTTTTTAAGAACAACCCNAAAGTTTCAACTAAAGTCGTTAAATCTTCGACACTTAATGCTCCATGATAGAAACTCTATCAAGTGCGATTTTACAAACTCTCATTGTACCTGTCTCTTATACACATCTAGATGTGTATTTCACGTATCGGATAAATGCTCTGGCATGATGTTTCGTCGATTTTTCCATGTTTAACTCTTAAGTAATAATGACGAGTATTGTTATATGTGGCTCATTAGTGAGATTGATTTCAATATATATATAGAGTGTGGCGGAAAATAATTTAGGAAATTTAAATCCCTCTAATAATTGGTTTGGAGGATATAAATCGATACCACTCATACTCGTATTAGTATTAGGATTAGGATCCCTTGTTTCCTTTTTACTTCCTCTTTTTTCATTTCAGTCCTCAAATTTTTTTTTTCCATTTCAGTCCTCAAATATAGCAGTTGATATTTTATTATCGACTAAATTCGTAGTTGATACAGCAAAACGTCGTCGTCTGCTATGTCATCGAAATCGGCTGCTGCTGCAGCTCCATCGTCATCCTCAACGGCGTCGTCTCAGTTCACGTACTCTACCGCCTCCGACTTTCCTACTCCGTTTCACCTCCAACAACCTCAGTCATATGCCGGCGCCGCCGCTCCAATTCCGCCGCTGCAATTCACTGCTCCTCCGACAGCACTTCCCCACCTTTATCCCCCTCCGGCTACAATTCCGATCGTCCCTTCCCTGCCTCAGTATCAACAGGTATAGGATTTTTCTTAATCTCTAAATTTTATACATTTTTGTTTGTCTTCTATGATTTTGGAATGGATTATAAAATTTGATTATATTTCGTTCTTGATAGGAACCGAGGTATGTATACCTTTTATATATGTATATTTTAAGGTTAATTATTGCATTTAGAAGTTGAATGTAGACAGTTTAATATAAAAATTTAGGGAAATTTGGTAGAAATGATAGCTTGTTGAACTATCATGCATATGCAAGAAAAGCACTTTGAATTAGGAAAATTGGACATAATCAAGAATCAAGAGATACAATCAATAATTCTCTTCGGAATTGAGATATTTTATGACTCGGACTTCCGGTTAATAATGTAAGTGACTATGATTGAATCACACAGTTTCATATTGGAATATTTACGACAATTAAAAAAAAAAATAGATGTACTTCATTTTGTTCGTGTGATCTTTTGAAGTTTGGGGTCCCGAGGGGAGAGGGTGTGCATTTTAGCTACCTGTTACGTGGGATGTGTATGCAGAATAGATATTTTTGTCAAATTTGTTTTTAAGAATGAAAAAATTGGAGAAGAGGAGAGGGGAACGTCACATCAGACAGTGCTAGTAAAAAATCGATATATTATGTGGATTTGTGTTTACTTTCCTTGTTTGGTTCGAGTGTCTTGAGGTACATATATAAAAAAAAAAACTAACTGTATTAGTTGGTAATTCGAATTAATAATTAATATAAAAAGATACGTCCTTACTCTTCTTTTTTAAATAAAAAAACTCTGACCGGTAAATCGAACTTATAATTAATATTCATTGAAAATGAAAATTGTAAAATAAATTTGGGGAACATATTTAAAATTGTGGAAATAGTTTACTAATTTCTTTATGATTGGAAAAAGAGTCGAAAGGACAACAAAGTTTAATAAAAAACTTAAGAGACTGTCTTGAGATTTTGAACATAATTGAGGGATAAAAAAAAATTCAACGTAAAACTTAAATTACCAATGTAAAATTTCAAAAATAGTTTAAGAACTAAATTTGTAATTTCCCCTCTTATTTATGGTCAGTAACGTATCTCTTAATGTAGCATTTTTTTAAAATTTTTTTTTGTTGGGAACTGCAAAATGTAGCTGTGTCTTATCGTTTAGTGGATTCTTCTCCACTAAGACTAAGGTCTCCACTCTGTGGTGACCAAAATGTCCATATGTTTTATGGTTGGGGTATTTTAATTTATTTTAAAAAATGATGTGTTTGATCATAAGAATGAGGGTGTAAAATATAAATTAAAATTACTGATACTATAATTGCTAATTAGTTGATTGTTAAAAAATATTTATTTTTATTTTTTATTTATGATATAAATTTTTAATTGAATAACACATTAATATAATAAAATTATTCTTAATTTTAACCAAACAAATAAAAAAATAATAAAAATTTATACTAATATCAAAATGTGAATCAAATACTTCCTAACTCGTTATATTTTATCGGGGACATGTTTCCTTTCTACTAGAAGGCGAGAGGAGCTATCTTTTCTGTATGCTAAAAATTTCATAAAATTTATTTATTTATTTAATTATTTTGTAAAAAAATGAAGATTTTAGTTGGTGAGATATTTTATGTTATTTTAGTTTATTAGACAAATTAAGTTCGTTCTTTGCAATAGCAAGTAGCAATATAGGAAAGGACAGGAAAGATTACAATCTTTCGAATCTCAGTCACCTTTTGATTTTCATTCTAAAAATAAGGACAACCAAAATTTGATATTTTTAATAAATCCTTAAAGCTTTCGTATGATTTAGTTACGAAAAAATAAGGAGATCGAAATTGTTGCAACAAGAAAGAGTTAAAAAAAAAAAATCAGTAAAAATAGTTAAAATAATTTTGGAAATAAGGAAAAAATTCCAAAAAATCAATGACCAAATTAAAATATAGTGATAGACGAACATTTCCCTTAAAAAGAATCCACTTAACAAAACACGTTTGCATAGAAATTGCCAAGAATAATGATGCCTATTGCTTCCACGTTGCAATCTAAAATTCCCAAAATCAAAAAAAAAAAGAAGACATAATTGTCGTTGATTTCTCGGTTATTGACATAATTAAAATTATACTATTATTTATTACGTATTTCTCAAATTATAATTTACATCCTCGTCAAGTAATCGTAGTTCTGTCCGTGGCCGGTGGTTTTTTAGTATTTAAAGCCCAAACCTGGCAATATTCATCCTCTCCACACCTCACTCCCTCACTTTCCGACAGAAAGAAGATTCGCAGAGACTGGACCTGTCTCTTATACGGGAACCACCGGCGTCAACGAAAAGCTCGGTCAGAATCGTAACTAAATTCCCGGAAACGTTTTACTTCGGAGTGTGGGGGGCGTTTCCAGAATCCTAGGACATTAGGTACTCTTTATTCTTCTTATAGCGTTGCAAGTTGTTTTGTTCGTGACAAAATTGTACTTAATTGTTCACTTTTTATGTCTGCCTGCAGTACACAAAACGTTTTTTTTTCTTTCTTCTTTTTCCTATTAAAAAGTTCCACCCCCTCATCCAACTTAATATACTAGTAGTTGTAGTGTAAAGAATTATTCAGGTCTGAAAGCGGCTATCTAAAATCTATTTTGATCATGGCTGAGATTGAAGGAAAAAAGAAAAACTAAAAAGTAGCTTGCTTGCTTCTCCATTCATTTTAGTGTTTTTTTTTTTTTATTTTTTCGTATGAGCCTGCCCAATATAATTTTAGCTAGGATGGTATTTGTCCTTAAATAATTATTTAGGCTTCTTATACTTTAGCTGCATTTGTCAGTTATCATTTTAACTTGTTTATTTTCTTTCCAACTTCAGGAGAATAAAGGATGAATCTTTGCGGGTAGAATTCATAGTGTAGCTATGCTGTATGTTTCGACAGAGAGTTTGTAGCCGAGATGTCTTCAGCTACTTGGATCACATCCCTTTCTTGTTCTGCTTCTGTGGTACAAACCTCAGATGATGCCTCGGTCCCAGTCTTTGTTCAGTGGCTAAGGTTCATCTTCCTTTCTCCGTGTCCTCAGAGAGTTCTGTCATTTTCGATTGGCATTCTGTTGTTGATTGTTGTACTTGTGTTTGCGGCACAAAAATTCTGGCCTAGGTTTAGTACTAGCAGTCACTCGAGTTCTGATGTCAATAAGCCTCTCATTGCGAGGAATACACTTCCTCTTACAGCTAACCTTTGGTATAAGTCGACACTAACCGTGACAATTCTTTTAGCATTACCTTCATTCATTTTATGCATTCTGGCATTTAGTGGAAGTAACCAGGGGTCTGACCATGGAGGGTTATAGACGGACTATTTTGGTTGCTTCAAGCAATAACTCATGCAGTGATCATGGTATTGGTTGTACATGAGAAGAAATTTAAAGCTGTTACTCATCCATTATCTCTTCGGATTTATTGGATTGCAAACTTCATCATTCAAGTTTTGTTCTTCACTTCAGGGCTTATGCGTGTAAGATCACTCTATAAAAGTGATTCAGTCTTGAGAGTAGATGACATAGTTTCCATAACTGTATTTCCCTTGTGGATTGTTCTTCTCATTGTTGCCATTCGGGGGTCTACTGGGGTCATAGTACCTGAACCAATAATCAATGGAGATGCCACACTATGCGAACCACTTCAAGATATATCCTCCAATGTAAGTGGGTTTGCCACAGCATCTATTGTGTCGAAAGCTTTTTGGCTCTGGGTTAATCCTCTTCTGGTAAGGGGTTATAAATCCCCTATCAAGCTTGATGATGCCCCTACCCTATCACCACAGCATAGAGCTGAGCGATTATAGATGTCAGAGCTTTTTCAACAGAATTGGCCTAAGACTGAAGAAAAATCAAAGCACCCTGTGGGAACTACATTGTTTCGCTGCTTCTGGAAGGAAATTGTCTTCACTGCCTTCCTTGCAATTGTGAGGCTTTGTGTCATGTATGTTGGCCCTACACTGATCAATCGTTTCGTTGATTACACATCCGGGAAGAGAACCTCTCTTTATGAAGGATACTATCTTGTAGGAATTCTCTTTATATCCAAATTTGTGGAAGTTTTGAGCTCACACCAGTTTAATTTCAACTCCCAAAAACTTGGGTTGATGATACGTTCCACAAGATTACTTCTTTGTACAAGAAGGGGTTAAGACTTTCATGCTCGGCCAGACAAGCTCATAGTGTTGGACAGATTGTAAACTACATGGCCGTGGATGCGCAGCAGCTTTCAGATATGATGCTACAGCTGCATGCCTTATGGTTGATGCCATTGCAAGTTATTGTTGCCTTAAGTATCCTCTCTATTCTTACCTAGGCATCTCATCACTTGTAGCCTTATTTGGACTTGTCGCTATTATAGTGTTTGTGGTGCTCAGAGTTCGAAGAAATAACCGGTTCCAGTTCAATATTATGAAAAATAGGGACTCCAGAATGAAAGCAACAAATGAAATGCTTAACTACATGCGAGTAATCAAGTTCCAGGCTTGGGAAGAACATTTTAACAAAAGAATTCAATCTTTCCGTGAATCGGAGTATGGATGGTTAACCAAGTTCTTGTACTCATTTTCTGCAAATGTTATTGTGCTATGGAGCACACCAGTATTTATGGCTACATTGACATTTGGAAGTGCAATTTTGCTGGGGGTTCCACTTGATGCAGGGACAGTGTTCACTGCTACCTCACTTTTTAAAATGTTGCATGTGTATAAGGAACTTCCCCCAATCTATGATTTCACTCTCACAGGCAATGATCTCACTGGATAGGTTGGATAGATATATGACAAGTAAGGAATTGATTGATGATTCATGTGGAGAGGGTACAAGGCTGTGGAGGTGAGATTGCTGTGGGGGTGAAAGATGGTGCCTGTAACTGGGATGAAGAAAGCAAGGATGGAGTGGTAAAAGATTTAAATTTTACGATAAAAAAAGGTGAGCATGCAGCCATTGTCGGGACTGTCGGATCGGGGAAGTCTTCACTTCTCGCATCAATTCTTGGTGAGATGCATAAAATATCAGGAAAGGTATGTACTGATAAAATATTTCAGGGCCTTGTCTCTATATTACCTTGATTAATAAAATATTTCATCACAAAGTACATCTTCATCTGCATTAGGTGATATGTACTTTTCTTTGAAGTATTACAACTATCTGTTCAATGTATGCTATTTAACGTACCATTCAGAGAATTCACATTCACCTCCCTTTATATTTCTGGAACCTTCAAACTTTAAACAGACTACCTCAAAAAATTCAACTAAATCTTGATATGAATTTCTTGGGTTGGCAAGAATATGAATCCTCCTTATTCCACCTTCTACACGATAATGGTTTATGTATTGAATCATTTGCAATCTGCTATTTTCTCCATCCCAATGTTCCTACCCCTGTAAGCCCTTTTAATAGCACTAATCAAATAATTCTTTAAGATGCATCCCAGTTCATTCTTATTTGCTTCAATTGATTTTCTTCTAACCCCCCAGTTGGTTTTCAGTAAAATCTTCTGATTGTAAACCATCCTAATCAATAATGCTACCATATTTCATATTTTCTTCTAACCCCCCAGTTGGTTTTCAGTAAAATCTTCTGATTGTAAACCATCCTAATCAATAATGCTACCATATTTCATAACTCAATTGCCTACTATTTGTATCTGCAGCTCTGGGTTTGTGGTACTACAGCCTATGTTGCACAAACATCATGGATTCAGAATGGGACAATACAAGAAAATATCCTCTTTGGTCTGCCGATGAACCAAGAGAGGTACAAGGAAATTCTTACGGTATGTTGTTTGGAGAAGGACTTGGATATGATGGAGTTTGGAGATCAGACCGAAATTGGAGAGCGAGGCATCAATCTCAGTGGTGGGCAAAAGCAGCGGATTCAACTTGCCAGGGCTGTTTATCAGGATTGTGACATCTATCTGCTTGATGACATTTTTAGTGCAGTTGATGCTCAAACTGGTTCCAAAATATTCAAGGTGATAAGATTTTAATGCTCTTGTTAAGATCTTATTTGTAGAGTCTTTGTAGAGTCCGTATGATCATTTATTATAGTCTCCAAGTAACATGTTTATTTGGTAAAATGATTATTCACCTTCAAGTAACATGCTTGTTGGATGATATGAGTGTTCTACATTGACATGATTTTTTGTCATTTTCAGTTTTAACTCAGTATGTCTTATTCCAGTACAGTTGTTATGGTTTTGGTGTTGAGTATAGTTTAACAGCATCCATTCTCTTTTGCAGGAATGTGTTAGAGGAGCTCTTAGGGGGAAGACAGTTTTACTGGTTACCCACCAAGTTGACTTCTTGCATAATGACAAAGTTGATCTGATCCTAGTACGTTCAATGCTCATTTCCACTTCCCTAGGTTGTCTGTTAATTAGTTGTTATAGGTGTCCTTTACATGTGTTTTTTTAAATTCCTACATTATAGACTTTGACTTCTAAGCATTAAAACCAGGTTATGCGAGATGGAATGATCGTTGAATCTGGAAAGTACAATGATCTACTTGAAACTGGAAAGGATTTCAAAGTGTTGGTGGCCGCCCATGAGTCATCTATGGAACTTGTTGAGGCACAAAGCTCCAAGCAAAGCCAAACTTCAGTTGATTCTCCAAAATCCCCTCAAGTCACTTTTAGTCCTACGCAAGAAAATGGTGAGGGTAAATCTCAAGAACAGGACAACTTTGGTCGGGCTACTTCCAAACTTATCAAAGAAGAGGAGCGAGAAACTGGGAAAGTTAGCTTACATATTTACAAATTATATTGCACCGAATCTTTAGGGTGGTGGGGTGTGATTGCAGTGTTGCTGATCACTGTGTTGGAATGGCAAGGGTCATCGATGGCGGGTGACTACTGGTTGGCATATGAAACTTCAGAAAAGCGTGCCATGTCATTCAATCCTTCTCTGTTCATTGAGATATATGCTATTATTGCTGTTGTTTCCTTTGTGTTAATAATGCTGAGAATTTTTTTACTTATATTCATGGGGCTTAAGACATCTCAGATATTTTTCAGAGGAATTCTTCACAGCATACTGCATGCTCCTATGTCATTTTTTGATACTACGCCTTCTGGAAGAATTCTAAGTCGGGTAAAGTTTTCGTCACTTTCAGATTGGCCTTGCATTTAGGTGCCTAGCTGGGAAAAAAGAAAAATAATACCACATCTGTTGTCATTAAAATTCATATGCAATAGAGATATGCAAGAAAGGTTCAAGCAGCAACAAAGGATCGTTCAGTTACTGAATCATCTGATATGTTGTTTTCATTATATTTTGCAGGCATCAAATGATCAGACCAATATTGACATATTCGTCCCACTTTTTACAACAACTTTTTCATTTCCACGTATTTCACACTGTTTGGGATCATCATTATCACATGTCAAAATGCTTGGCCAACCGTCTTCCTATTCATACCACTTGGCTGGCTGAATTACTGGTTTCGGGTATGGCATCATTCAAATAGCTGAATGGTTATCTTGTTTTAGTATGTAGAAGATTTTAAATATTGTTTCCAAGAGTTAGACAATTGAGATTAGACGATCGTGTCACCATCTTATGAAATTAAACCTTCTTTCTCACTTGGTTCCAGGGGTACTATCTTGCAACATCTCGTGAATTGACTCGGTTCGACTCTATTACAAAAGCACCTGTTATCCATCACTTCTCAGAAAGCATAGCTGGGTTTATCACAATCCGTTGTTTCAGGAAGCAGGAGAGGTTTCGCCAGGAAAATGTCAACCGTGTGAATTCAAACCTGCGTATGGACTTCCACAATTATGGATGCAATGAATGGTTGGGTTTTCGTTTGGAACTCATGGGGAGCTTCATAATCATTCTCTGCATTTCTGCGTTGTTTATGATAGTGTTACCTAGCACTATCATCAAGCCAGGTGTATAATCTGCCTAAATCTTTTCTGCGCTTATTCATGTTAAAATACTAATGTCTCTGATCATTCCTATGAAATTGCAATTTTTTATTTGTCATCTGGTTTTGTTATCACCAGAAACTAAGATGGTTTAGTGCTTGAAACCCAACCAAATAGTTTCATCTTTCATGAAGAAATAAATTTTACCTGTTCAATTTGATTATCAAGCCTTTGAAATGTTATCAATCATTTTTGCTTTAATATAACTTTAATGGCGTGGTTCGAGTCCATTAGTAAAAGCAATTCTCAAGCATTGTATTGTACAACTGCATCTCGTTGTATATATGTTCAATTCCCCTATTACATGATTTACAATTTAACATACCCGACATTTGCGACAGGTGAATTCTGTAATTGGACAACACATTGGTCTAATATTTTATCCCATCCAGTTATTTTTCTTCTCTATCTTGTCGTTATTTCTGACTTCTGTAGATTTTAAAATCGGGACTTTACTGATCTATGCTTCACTGCTCAGAGAATGTTGGTCTATCCCTCTCTTATGGATTGTCCCTCAACAGTGTGCTGTTCTCGGCAATAAATAGTAGTTGTTCTTTGGAAAATAAAATGGTTTCTGTTGAGAGGATAAAACAATTTACAAACATACCGTCAGAAGCACAGTGGAAGAAAGAAGATCTACTTCCTCCTCCAGAGTGGCCCAACAGGGGCAACATTGAGCTCATAGATTTACAGGTAGCTTGTTGTACATTGTTTTCGGTTATATCATTGCAAATTTATGGTGAAGACCTTTTACAGAAGAGTGTAAAAAGATCCCGACACAGTTTTCCTGGAAAAATACAACTAAAACATTCCATATAACATCTTTAAGTAAGATTTTGGTTTTTGCATTTTGAGATCAACCTGGTAAAAAATATAGAGGAGTTGTATGATAAACGTGCAAGTTCACTAATATCGTATTTTGAAGATTTTACATTAACTCATTTGAATTTGTTGAACAGGTAAGATATCGTCCAAATACCCCTCTAGTTATCAAAGGAATAACACTCACCATAAAAGGGGGCGAGAAGATTGGTGTTGTTGGTCGCACTGGGGGTGGAAAATCAACTCTGGTCCTGGTTTTCTTTAGGTTGGTGGAACCTTCAGGAGGAAGAATAATTATTGATGGCATTGACATTAGCACTCTTGGGCTTCATGATCTTAGGTCTCGATTTGGAATCATCCCTCAAGAACCTGTTCTTTTTGAAGGAACTGTGAGGAGCAACATTGATCCCATTGGACAATACTCAGATGAAGAGATTTGGAAAGTAAGAGTGCTATTACTCTTCATAGTTTAGTTTGGACCTGAAGCAGTTCAATTTTTTCCTCATGCACGTGTGCTGTTTTTCATTTCTTGCTAAACTGCATCTTTCTTCTGACTTACTCACTTCAGTTTGCTGTTGTAAGATTTTGTGATAATAGATGCCATACTGAGAATCCATCCTCAGATCAACGTCTGGAGTCTGTCTTTCTGTGGTTAATATTCACTGATCCATGAACTTATGAATTACAGAGTCTTGAACGCTGCCAACTTAAGGAGGTAGTATCTGCAAAACCCGAGAAGCTCGACTCTTTAGGTACAGTAATGTACTACATTTTTTTAATTTGTGATTTTTAGATATGCTCAGGTTCACTGGTGACCCCTACTACTTTGATAGAAGACGCTCCTAATTTATTCTTTCTGGTTAACATTTTTAGTTGTTGATAATGGAGAAAATTGGAGTGTCGGGCAGAGGCAGCTTCTCTGTTTAGGGCGTGTAATGCTAAAACGCAGCAGACTGTTATTTATGGATGAGGCAACTGCCTCAGTTGATTCACAAACAGATGGTGTTATCCAGAAGATCATCAGGGAGGACTTCTCTTCCTGTACAATATTAAGCATTGCCCATAGAATTCCAACAGTTATGGACTGTGACAGAGTTCATCCAATTGTCATCGATGCAGGTGTGTGGTTCTCTCAACCTTTGTTTAAATTTTATCCTGCATAAATTTACTCTGAATTTAGGCATTCTAGTATGGTTATGAAGTTTGAAGCATTTTTATTTTCTCTTCTTTTTCATTTCTCATCCCTTGAGCAAAATCATTTTCTTGGAACTAGTCTTTAATTAGGCTGTTACAATGTAACCACTTGGCCTTTCTTTGAGAGACTAATAATGTTAACCAGGCATTTGTTTAGTTGGCATAAGAAAAAAGAGAAGTATTGTTTAGCAACTAGCTCACTTTGTGGCAGAATAACTTGTTTAGCTATGGATCCTGATGCTTTTCCTTGAACCATGCCTTTTGTTTTGTCTGTACTCTGCTCATACCTTACAGTCTGAGGTTACCTAGGTTTCTTCTTATACATTTCATTTAAACAAAATTACAGTTTCTGCATTTGCTGAAGCTTGGCATTTTCCTTTTGTGTGTGTCTTAATAGGAAGAGCAGAATCTTGAATTTGACAAGCCATCAAGTTTGCTCGAGAGGCCCTCACTATTTGGAGCATTGGTTCAGGAGTACGCCAACCGATCTTCTGAACTCTAACTGTGATTCTACTATTCTTGGAATCTGCTACATATTCAGCTGCAGATTCTTCTTGGTTGATTATGTTCCAAGAATTCATCTTAACAGATCATACTAATTAAGAAGCATACCGGTGAATCAAATTTTACATATGTTATCGAAGATAATAGTAGCAGTATCCACATTGAATGAGCCAAGAACCAATTCTTGATGCAACTAACTCCTCAGCTCCTTGGATGATGATTATCCTATGGGTTAGCGAGAAGTTTAGCTGTTACATTTCCCTGAAAGTTGATCAGTCTCTCCGGGAACCAGGAAGAAGTTAAAGCTTTTCTGCCAGGGGCTAGGTTTATGATATTTTTAATGTCCTATTGGAGGACCATTGCCAACTGCCAAGTAAAATAGGACAGTGAATCTGACCTTATGACCATTTAACTTGTTTCAGTGATTTATCTGATTATTAGAAAAATTAGAAATCTGTTCGAAGTCCTAATGTAAATTGAATAGAAATTTGGATTCTTTACCTTGCTGAATATAGAAATTGAATTGGATCTACACAGATAGTTTAATTCTTTTCAAGCGGAAATTTGAATTGTCAGTGGATTTTATTTGTTATAGTATTTATACAAGATCTTCTCTATCACACCAAGAAATTCTTTGTATGCTTAATGACTCTACTAGAACTTTGATTGCTAAAGAGTTGTATAAAAGTTACTGAATTGTTTGGTTTTAGTACTATCTGTGAGACTAAATTGTCTTGTTCTCAAATTTTGGGAATCTGTTGAGTAACTGATTTGATCTCAACCATTTAAAACAACTTAATTAAAGTTGGAGAAAAAAGAAAGAAGCTATATTTTTGAAAAATCAGCCCTTGAGTTCTAAAATAACTTTCAAAAAATAAAATTTAATTGGAATTTTCAAAATTAACTAGCTATTAGAGCGTTTAGTTATTCTCCTCCTTTAACTATGAAAAACAAGCCTAAAATCACCTTTCTAGTAAAACAACATACTGAAAATTTTTTCCACCCTAAAATCCCTGTTCAAAGTTCCTAATTTGTTCCAATATTTTTTGAAGAGATGAAAGTAAAATCTATTAATTCCAATATTCGGATATTAGAATAAGTTGGAAATTTCTCCAATCAGAACTTAAAACGTCGTCGTCTGAGTAAAATAAAAAACTGAAAATCTGAGCCGTGATTATTTAAAGTCGAGGCACTCCCCCATAAAACCCTAAACCCTATTTCTTCGTCCGTTCGGAGAGATGGGGGGATCACGAAGGAAGTACAAGAGGTCAAGGGCGAAGGTACAAGTCGGACTGCCAAAGAAGCACCCTAACGTATTCAAGCCGGCGTTCAATCTCCCGCCGAAGCTCCGAGCTCTGTTGGATCCCCTCTCCAAATGGGACGACAAAGGCAGCGTCATCGACAATTACAAGTCATTCGGCGTGTATCGTTTCCAACCCCAACTTGCTCAGCGTACGCTCTCGCACCTCTCATATTATTGAAACCGATTCTCTTCAGGTCCCACCACCCGCCGATGCCGCCGTACCCGACTCCGACCCCTTGGATTCCGGCAGCGATCTAGAGGAGGATGGTCAGTTTTATTTTACCACCTTTTTCTTCTTATTGGATCGTTAAACTGTAATTTAAAATTGATATTATTACTTGAATAATTTTTCCTTTTTTTTAAAAAAAATATTTTTGTGGTGAAAAAAATATGATATATGGTCTTGTTTAATTGGTTATATATTTCAAATTTTCTGCTTAGCTGCTATGAGGGCAAAGAAACAGGTGAAGGATAAGGAGAGGGGATGGGGGACACCTTTTTTTTTTTTTTTTTTGAAGGCTCTCTTTGCTAGTGGTACAGATATATATACTTTTTTGTAGCTTACTCTATCACAGCTTGTAACTTCTGGTTCGGGTATTCGATTGAAATCTTGGTAAAGGAAACGAAAATTCGTACATTCTTTTCTAAATGTAAAAATCTACTTTTTTTTTTTGGCCGATAACATAGGTTTCTTGAAGATACTTTCTTTACCCTTCTTTATGACATGAAATGTGCATCATGTGCATGTAGCTTGAAGTATGCAGTCTCAGTTCTTATTTCAGAATGTAGGTTTGTCCTGTGTGAAGCATTACTGACATAATAGGTTGGGAGACTTGTAGATTTGAAGTCTGCACTTGGGAAGAAGCGCAGTGATGGGAAAAGTGCACCCCCGCAACCTCTGACTACCATGCAGCGATGTCACGTTGGGCGACTTATAGAGGCATATGGAGATGACTATGAGGTGAGAATTGCAAATTTAGAGATACCTATCAATTTTGGTTGTCTGTTTCTTTGCTCATTAAGGAGAGTTTCTTGCTTTGCAGAGCATGTTCATGGATACAAAACTAAACAAGATGCAGCATTCGGTAGCAACACTAAAGAACTTGTGCAAAAGATATCACACCTGATTTCAAGGGAAAAATCCTTTGATTAATTAGAAAGAAGGGAAGAAATCATTTTTGGTGCTACAGAATACCAGTGACTTTTTTGCTGCCGTGGGTTCTGTTGTTGATTGAATGTGCGGGGACCCTTCTTGTGGGATGTTTATAATGCACAATTGATTTGTTTACCATGTATGAGATGGATCTTTCTAATAACTGATCTACTATAGATTTCTTTCTCCTTCATATCTTTTCTTTTTTGTTTTCCTTTTCCTTTTTGGTGTATTTTCAGGTGATTGTCGATAATGTTCCAAAGACTTCTATGATCTATTTTGCTGGTAAGAGAATTTATTACTCAAAAACCTGGAATAGTGGATTCTTGTTTGCATCCAGAAATGACAGGAAACTGGAACAATACCTTGAAGCAGGGCGGCCGGACGCTTATAATTGGAATTTGGGGGACAAGATTATATTCATATATTTTTAGTGGGATTACTTTATAATTTTTGTGAAATATTAAGGAAATAAAATATAATTTTTAAGTGGGTGCAATTGAATTTTTAAAAAATCTCAAAATTTTAGGAACAAGACTATATAAACATATATTAAAGATTGCTTTATAGCTCTTGAAAATTTTAGCTAAGCAAAATCTAGTTTTTGTAAGAATGTAATAAAAATTTTGTAAAATTTCAAGGGTACAAAATATAATTTTTAAATTCTTGCAAGGCCGCTGTCATTAGCCGCCGCCCGTCTCCTAGCATCTGCCACTGCCTTAGAGCTGGTTTTGGATTACATTTTTTTGGTTGTGTTTAGATTTATGGATTAGAGGAATAATTTAAAATTTATCTATTTTTTAAAAGAATTTATAAAGTTAAAATTAATGAATTTCAAATTAAATTTGAACAAATTTAAAATTTATAATCACTTCAACAAATAAATAAATTTTAAATTCTTTTTCAAATCTATCAATTCAAATACTACATTTGTGAATGTACATCACTTATCCCGGTCATAGGGTTATATATATGAAGAGGGTTGTGTATCTCTTCTAGATTTGTACGATTCTAACGACCCCAATTACCACATGCTCCTTTAGTCTCATGATGAATGGAGTTTATATGATTCTAAATTCTTCTTTACTATCGGCTTTGCCAAAAGCACTATATTATTTACATTGATTTCACAGTACACAGAGATAAAATTGATTACAAAACGAGTAAGGGGACTCCAAATTCACCTTATCAACACAGCAAGTAGTTAATTTGGAACTCAACTAGGCTCGTTCAAAAGCTTTCAACACAAATGTAATACTAGTAGAAGATATCTCCAGGGAGGGAGACAACACTTCCAAGCTCAGAGAAACCCATAGATTCCCTTAACTGTACACACAAATCCAAGACAATTGAAGCTGCGTTTCTTGTTATATACCCATGAATGCTCGACACTGTGATTCCCAGTGTTCCTTGGCTTGTCTAACTCTTTCCACTCGTTCAGACTGTAATCGTTCCGCCCAATACTCTGGACAACTGCTCAAGTATGCAATTTTCGGTAAGATCTTGTGGATTAAGGTAAGCAATAAATCCCAACTCACATCACTCATGAAATCTACCAAGTGCACAAGGTTGATACCATACCTTCTGCTTAATAGAATGTTTAGCTCCTCCAAATGTACAGCACCTTCATAAACTCCCGCCTGCAATTGTAAAATATAAGAGAGGGCAACATGCAATAAGAATCTCAACATAATACTATTGTCTTCTCACTCACAGTAGGATAGGAATGAAATTTCAATCAATGTATCTCAACAGAACAGTAGTGATTTCCCTTGGTTTTTCACCATGGAATCTGCATGAACTCACTATATAGCACATAGAAATTAATGTTCAATAGTCAGAAAATACAGGAGGTTCACTTTCATTCCCATACTCAATATATATGACGAGAAAATCAACCCAAAAAGAATAAAGGGACCTGATGTCAGGTTCATGTGGAGAAAAATGATGACAAGTTTGTTTGACCCGAAATTACGAGAAGTTTGATAGGTCTAATGATGCAGTCAGAATGTACAATAAGCCAATCTGATCGCTGAACAAGGATACACATATTGATAATACAGAAATTGGCTCTCCAATAGACTGAGCCCACGTGGCATGTAATAGGCTCATTAAGGGCTAATATGTAATTAGCATACAAGTAGGTCGAACGCCATAGATTTGTGCTCGGTTATGGTCAGTTCGTACTTCATGTGAGTTCGGATCGACACATGAGCTCGGCCTAATCGAGGTCAGTTCAGACATCGGATATGACCCCCTGGACCCCATGACTAGCCCCTATAAATAGGGACCTATCCCTCATTTATAATGGAGCCCCAAGTCATTTTATACTTAATGAAACAACTCACTCTCTCTCTCTAAAATTATCTCTTCCCTCTCTCTAACATTTTATGTTTCATCACATATATACACAGTTTCTATTAGACTTGAATCCATGGAGCAGGACAGAAATTTGTCATCTAGATGTAAGTGTTTAGGAAACACCTGAAAATACATTCCAGCCTGTAAGCTAAAGTCGCTTCGAATAAAAGGAGGGCAGTCCTATGAGGTTGGTGGGATGAACTTAAAGCGAAGACTTTAAGTATTTACCTCTCTGCAAAGGGGGCACTTTTTCTTGGGACTAGCTGCCTTTAATCCATCCATTATGGTCACTGATCCTGCCTTGCAAGCACACATGTAGCAGAAGATATGACCGCAAGTCAAAGACACTGGATCAAAAACTGTATCCTGTTGGAGAACATGCATTCATAACCTCAACATTACGATTAAGAAAAGAGTGGCTAATGTGATATGATGCAGAACTGCAGAAGTGCATGACTTCAGAGATTGGAAAACAACAAGGAATGCATAATAGGAATTCAGAGGTCCAATCTTTCACTTAATAACAGAACCATATCAGATTGGTATTTAAACCATTCAGATAAAATGTTTCCATCTGCACATTGTTAACACAGAATAATGTACTGGAAACATGCAGTAAGTCTAGGGTGGGTAAAAGTTCTAACATGGGGAAACCACACTGGGACAGATTCATAGTTACTAAAGCCCTTGTCTCTTTGAGATCTATGGTTAATTTATGACACACAAAGATTTGAAATTTGGAGGTGTTAGATACACACATTCTGTTTAATTAACATGATGCAGACCTTAATTAAGCATTTACTCCTCTCTTCATTCTCTGCATAATGCCAACTCCTTGACTTTTCCCATGTAAAGCACATACAATAAATACAAGGAACAAAACCAGAAACTCATAAAAGAACTGAAGAAGGTATACTTATTTGTGCAAGTCAATCACAGCAGACCAAATCCAAAAACCATACTGATAAGACTTACGGTAGAGTTTCTTCACAAGAATTATGCGCAAGAATCAAGTATCAATAAAAGAAAAACATGTTCGTAGTGACTTGTGTCAATGAAATAGTAGGCTCACAAAAAATAAGAGAATAAAGGAACTAACCAAGCATATAGAACAAGTCAATTCCAATTCAAGCTTGACTGAATCAAAGAGCTCACAATAAAGAGAAGGCAAATTTTCCATCTTTAAATATGAGGGAAAAGCCCTCGAAAAATGCAGGAGCCTTCATTGTATTGGCCTTTGTATCTCTCAAATTTATGTGAAAGGCCACCAGCTCACATAGCCATGGTGACTGGAGAATCTCAATGTTCTTAGTGTGCGCTTGAGACTTGAATACTTGGCCTTGCTTGGAGTAGTGAATCTATAGCAAAAATCAACAACAGGTAAATCCACATAGTAGCATGTTGCCTTGAGATTACTCATACTTGCCCTCGAAAATCATACCTTATCATATTTCTTCAGTATCTTACGCATGGCGATGGCATTGATCAGTGCATAAGTGACCAAGTCCTTACCTTCTTGAATCAACACAACGTGGTTCCCTTGTAGTTTATCTTTGAACCAAATAAAGCATTTACGGAAACCTGAAGCCAAATGGAGCTCAAGCAACCTCTGGGCATGCTCATTGAAGAATCCTACAACTTCAGACATTTCCTTCAGAAGTGAAGGGAAAAACTTGTGCCATCACATACTGCAGAGCACAAGATGCTCTCATTAAGATGAATTCTGATCAAGAGGATGATTTATACTCACAGGGTTCCGTGCTTAAGCACTTTTATGATTTTTTTTTTTCCTCCCCACGGTTTTTAAGCTACAGAGAAAACATATTAACGACTTATTTCCACAATTTAAATGAAGAAATCCCCAATATCTCAGCTAAGATCCTGTTTATTCAAGGTGACATTTTAAGTACATAGGCCAATGAGTTGGTAAAAATAAAATCATTCTTCCCCTAGATCCGACAGCTCTTCCCCACCACCAGGTACAAAAGTTATTGTATTAACACTCACTATAAGGCGAAGAATTTTTACTAGAACTAAAACGTTAAAGAAATTGTTTGTTTAGAAACAGAACAACCCAAAAATCCATCCCATTCCCAACTGAATACAGAAAAGAAATGGAAATCTGCAATAAAATCACACATCAACTTGGTATTCAGTAATTAGTAGTACGACCAGTCATTTATTAGAATTTGTAGAATTCAATAATCAGAAGCTAATAGTGCATTAGCAGAACCTGAGCAGGAATCGGGGCAAGAGGAGGATGATTTGTCGCATAGAGTAGAATCAGCATGATGGGATTGCAGAAGGTCTCGGCGACACCTTTTCAAGATTTTCTTGAGTTTCTTGAAACCAACCCCAGGTGGCAATTTCTTCCTCTGCCATTCCACTCCTTTCATGTATTCCTCGTACTTCTTGCAGAACTTCATCTTAATTTCCTTTTCTTTTCCACTCTTAATTACATAAAACTGCTAAATAAATATATAGTACCCAGAAGTCTCAGTCCTCTTATAATCGAAAAACTTTACTGTCTAATTATTTTTTTATACTTTAAATATTTATATAATATAATCTATAAAAAAAATTTAGATGATAACTCATTTTAAGACTCTATTTATAAAATTTTATTTATATTAATATAGTGTATTACAATTCAATACTGAATTTTTAATTTTATTTATATTAATATTAATTAATATCCGGTATTACATATTTAAATTATATTATAAAATCAAAAATTAAATTTATGTAAATATTTACTATCTTATAAAACTCCATATCAAGTGACACGTGACGTGAGAAAAAAGGCAAAACAAGCTAGTGCATGGCATGCCGCCCATCCGATAAAGGAAATATTTTACTTGAAATATAGTAAGAATAAACGGGAAGCAACAAAAAAAAATAGATCGAGAAAGGGTCAATTTGTCCCCTAACGTTTTTTCGAGTTCCACGGAAATATAGGAATAACGTTGTTGGGCATTACTTGATTCAAACTTTTTTGAGGCGTAGTTTGTTAACAAATGAAATCAAAATTTGAGTAAAATTTTAGATACTATTACTAATTCAAAAGTACTACTGTTTTTGTCCCTAAATAAATATGATGCATAGGATACTTTTTTTAGGCAAAAATATCGTTTGAAAGTGTATTTACTATTTAAGGACAAAAATAGGAACACGTATACATTTAATTTAAGTAATCAAAATTGAGTGATTAAATACCGTAAAATCGTCGTCTGTGATTTTTCCTTTTTACCAGCTTTTAAAACAGATCAACACACTTTGAAACACGACTTGGAAAGGGTTTTTTTTTTTTTTTTTTTTAATCACTGGTGGATATTTAAATGATTAACATTGATTGCTATCTAAACAATTACTACTAACAAGTTGGAAAATCAGAGTCAATTAAAATAAAAAAAAGGAAAGAATGAAGATATATATTTGGCATCATTAGCCACCAAACATCAATATCTATCCATCCAATTGGCCAACAAAATTAGATGATGTCTTTTGCAGACACGAAAAAGTTAATGGATTTCAACGGAGGGTATATATTACGCCACGCCAATTCGATATGATGATGTCTAGGGGCGAAAATATTAACTAGACGGAAAATATTTTATATGAAAAAGTTTAGTTTTTATATAATTTTTTTTGTGTTTGATTGATAAAATAAAAATATTTTGTAATAAAATTTTTTAACTATTTTATTTTTAATTTTTCATGAATACAAGTTAAAAAAATTTATAACAATGATAATAAATATCTCATAAGTAATTGTGGTTAATAAAAAATTAATTTTATTCAAAATTAAATGATAGTACAATAGTAAAATATATATAATAATAGTTGTATTAGTACGGGACTCATGATCCAAAAAAACGAATGAAAAATAATTGAAAACAAAAATAAGTTTAACAAATTAAATTATAAAAATAAGTGTTTGATATTTAATCTCACAATTGATTTATTTAAAAAATAAATTACGTTTAAAAATTTAATAAGTTATTTTCAATCCAAAAAAAAAAATTAAAAAATATTTTTTGATATTTAATACCAAAAAAATTTCTGAAAACAATACCAACCAACACACCCTAAAGTAAACCAGTTTCCTAATTGCTTTCTTGTGAGTTGTGTCGCACCCAAAAGCAATTGTGGCTTTTTTGGCAAGCCAATGGCGTTTAGACCTTGGTAGCTAACAAAAGTAAAAAAAGGTTAAAGATAATTATAAGATGTTGCATACACATAACGTGTTTAATTCGCATTTCAAAATTAGAATTAAAATAAATATTATAAATTTTATTATTAATATAGATTTATAACATTTTTTTATTTATTTAATTTAAACAAAAAATAGATTCTATTAGATTGATAAACTAACAAATTTAAAACTCAATATCATAAATGGAGAATGAAAATTAATTTTTTTTAATATTTTTATTCTAATAGAATAATTTTCATAATTATTAATCAAATAATATATATATATATATATTATTAATTTTTATTTTTATTTATTTTCCCGTACTTATAAACCAGTGACGTGGTAAGTATTTCATACGCCATTTTACAAGCTAGAAAGTAGAGAACGCAATGGCATTGACTAAATTTGGTTGAATTATGATGCTTCAACAACACAAAAGTAATTCCATTTGAGAATGGGTATACAGTTTTGCACATGGATGTGGGGTGGCCACTAAACATTGTCCATTCTCATCCATTCATTCATTCGGAGCTGAATTAATTATGGACCATGCTTTATTTGTAATGCCCACTACTTTAGTTATGGACTATTTGATTTAAATAAGGGTTACGTAATTTTCTTTTATACATTTTTTTAAACATCGAAAGTCATCATTTGACTTATGTATAAATTTCTTATTTAGACTACATCATCTACCATAAAATTGTAGATCGAAATTATACAAGAATCTCCTTAAAATATGGCGGCCATTCTGCCTTATCTTATTACGGCATATTATATTGAGACCATATTTAGCATGGACATAAGCTCGATTTGGGCCGTAGTAAGATAATGCTGTGGTAGATGGTATATATTAATGGGAAATTTTATTGATCTTTTTAGGGAATTATTTATATGTATTTTAAATATTTATACAATATAATATCATGTGTTTAAAAGGATTATAAGAGACATAAATTTTTAAAATCAAGAGAAAGAATTGTAGGATTATCCTATATTAAAAACTTAAGAAATATTTAATGCATAACGATATACTAGTATAATATCTTATACTTGTAGAGATAAGCTTTCAATGTAAGCAAAATTTCAAAGAGAAATGTCCATGACACAATCTTGTTGAGGTAGGTGTGTAGCAGTATTCCATTCTCGCGAGCAGCTCGATTCTTTTACACACAGCTAGTATTCCATTCATCATTCATTCATTCATTCATTCATTCATACACAGCTATTATTCTTTTGGCAAGAGTTGCATCATATGAACAAAAATAGTCAAGAAAATTGCTGGTAGATGAACAAGTCACGTAATCTCCGAGTACTCAGCCGTCCACACATGGGGTTTCATTGCTTTTAATTCATTGGGTTTCTTCAGTCACGTGTCCGGGACAAAGTGTTTTGCCTGGGCTTTTGTCATTGGCAGTTTTGTTCCAGCCCATCGTTTTCGTGGACCATGAGACAATCTATCTATCATGGTCCTGCTAGACCCCATCTCTTTCTCTCCTATGTCATATATTGATATTAATTAATTACCAAAATCTATATATATGCATATTGGGTCTAATTAATTCAAGATGATAGTATAGTAAACATTTTAATCAAATTGACTAATTCGAGATGGTAGTATAGTTACATTTTACTCTGATGAAGAGTGTAACAAGTACTATGCTGTAATTGAAGATATCTTAATGATTACTATAAATAATAACGAGAGATACTTATTTAAAATAAATGATTCGCTTTTACAAATTAGAAAATAATAGTAAACTTGTTTAGAATGAATGATTCACTTTTTCACAAAATCAGAGATTATGTTTCGCTAATCAGTGAAGTGCTCATTTCAATCAATGAGGGCAAAACTGGATTATAATTAGTATACTCAAATGAAAATGTGGAATACCTAAATATAACGAACCTCCTCCTAAACTATTTCATGTACTTGAAAAGAGAAAAATTTTCATCAATAAAAATATCAGCAGTAGGATAAAATATCTGGGCAGCATCTCAACTATTGAAGTATTGATTCCCAGAATGTCCTAATTTAGACAGCAACCTAGGCCACTTGTTCCACCACCAATAATGTCTTTTAATTTTGAGAACTTTCCTCACGTTTCCACAGAAATCATTCTGATTCTGGTATGGCCGACTGAAAAATTTTTTTGTATAGATTAAAGTGTAAAGTCTTATCGTAATTTATATTTATTAATTTATAGATGAAATATTTTAAATTTTTAGAGAATTTTTCAATTTCCTTCACGTAAATTATTCTTTTAATTTTAAAAGTTATACAATATAAAGTACATGATATTATATTATATAAATATTTAAAATATAAAAGAATGATTCTTTTAAAAGAATGTAAAATTATTTTAAATTTTTATTTAAAAAAAAATAAATAATGTGAATAAATATGTCAGCGGGATCTTATACCTTAATTGATTGGAGAATTTTCCACGAGAAACGTGACCATTATAGACTGGCATTCTATCAATTGAATTTACAAAATTACCCTACAAAACTATCCTAAGTGACTGACTACTTTGTAAACGTGATGGCGTAGTCCCCTCAAACCCCAGTGAGCCAGCCAATCAAATCGCGAGTAGAAGGATATAAAACCTAAGTTGCCAGGCTGATCTGACATGGCATGCTGAAAGTTAACTTGTGTACCATGGACCCGATGTCCACGAAGAGATGACAAGGAGGGTAAAACTGGAAATTCATAGTCCCTGCCAATCATTTAAAAGGGTTGCCCTGTATCTCTGCAAATAAATGATCAAGGTCCTAAAAATCTGTGTCCTAAAATCGATGTGTATTGATTGTTTGTGGTTAGAGAAATTCGTTAAAGAACAAAAAAAATATTATCATGGCGACGGCGGAGAAGCCTGTGATGGTGGTCGGAATCGACGACAGCGAGCACAGTTTCTATGCTTTGGAGTGGACCTTGGAGCACTTCTTCGGTACTGCTTCGTCAGCAGTCACGCCGTTCAAGTTGGTCATTGTCCATGCCAAGCCTTCTCCTTCGTCCGCCGTCGGCCTCGCCGGGCCGGGTAAATCAAATTTTTTGATGAATTTTTTTTTTAAGGAGGATTAGATTTAACTAATGGTTTTGTTTTTTCTTGTGATTCTTAATAAAATGAGCAGGTGCTGCTGATGTGTTGCCGTATGTGGATTCTGATTTGAAGAAGATCGCGGCCAGAGTTCTGGAAAGTGCCAAGGAGATTTGTATTGCAAAATCGGTAAATATTCATTAATTAATTAATTAATTTCTTTTATGTTTCTAATTTATCCTTTTACGACTTGAATGAATTTTTGATACACTACAATATAGAAATTTTTTTATACGATTTTTAAACATGATTCCTGCATCCACATCTGATGTGTAATTATGATTATCTTTTGAAGGTTGGCTTAATTAGCCTTGCATTTTCAAGTTATCTTTACTTCAAGAAATTAGAAGGCAGTAATTTATAGCATTAGGGGGATATGATGGTTTCTGAGGAGTTGAAATCTTTGCAGGTGAATGATGTGACCCTAGAAGTCACAGAAGGTGATGCCAGGAATGTTCTTTGTGTGAAGCTGTGGAGAAACACCATGCCTCTATCTTGGTCCTTGGCAGTCATGGTTATGGAGCTATAAAGAGGTATTTATTGATTCCTCTTCACATCTTTTCCTGTAGTCTGTAGATGGCTTAATTTGCTACTAACTATAGCAGAGATGTCTTTCATGAAGTTTACGCCATTTCCCCTTCTCCTACAGGGCTGTTTTAGGCAGCGTGAGTGATTACTGTGCACATCATGCCCACTGCACCGTGATGATTGTGAAGAAGCCCAAGATCAAACACTAAGCTGCTGCTGCTGCTTCCTGTGTTACTAGTACTACTTGGTACTTCTGAGTTATGATCCGAATAATGTGTACGAAAACTGTATTTGAGGAGCCTCTGTGTTTCCTGATTATTGTTTCTCAATTTATACAGAAAATGTACACCATTGCTTGAAATGATCTGTGCAAGTGTTCCTCGTTACATAATGATGTAGACTATGGATCTTTGCTCTTAACACGTTTCGGGTGTGAATCATTCATTTACCAGTTATAAGCTTTGATTGAAAATTTTCACATATCCAACACTTGGCACTTGCTAGGGCATTTAAACAATATGCCAATTACTCTCCGTTGAGGTCTAAAAGTTCTGCATTTTCCCGTCATATTTAGGTACCGCTGAATCTTAGTCACATAAGTAGCTCCAGAACAAATGACTTAAAATTATCTGCTAAACTCTGCTGCTTTCTTCAATTGGTATTAGTAGATTGATGGCATAATCCTGTGGTGCAATTCGTGCATTATCACCAAATCTCTAGCACAGAACTCAACTAGAGGTCACGATAAGCAATTCCTATGGAAATCTACAATCTCAGGACACAATATGCTAAAGATTAGTAGCACCACGTTGTTGAATATTGACTTGAGACCGTTGCCCTAAGCTAAGAATAAGAAAGTAAGCTAAAAAAAACATGCATGCTCCTCGTGTCCTTTTTAAGGGGAATGAATGCAAGCATAGGAGTTAATGACATTAAGCACTTGATCCATTGGGTAACAACAAATCGAACTAAAACAAGAGTTAAGGTACTCAAGACAAAGAGCAAGACTAGGCAGGCAGAAACACCAGATAGAGTTGCTACCACTATATACCAAATCAGTAAGAAACACTCTTTCTAGGCCTTCAATTCTGGGGCTCAAATCATTTCTCAAAAGATCGTGATACCTGAAAATAGTTGTCATTCAATGCCCCCCAACTTAGTAAATCCCCTTGAATACATGAGATCAAAAGCATTATTTTTCCATTTAGCCCAAAAAAAGAAAGCTCTCTTCCCATATCCTTTTCAAGTAGTTGGGCTATAACCATCCCCAATTATTGGTTCTAAACCCAAAACAAGAGAGGAGAGAGAGGAGGAGGGGAAGTTTCACACAAGGATAATTTAGTAGTAATCAAGCAGACATATAAACTTTAAAACAAACCTCAAGCTATCCTGCAAAAAGACCAACATTGACTAAGAGCCGTACAGAAAATCCAGATTCCCAGCTCTACAGTTCTCAATCTATTTTACTCAATTTCACATTTTCCTCGAACGATTTCATCCCAGTGAAAGTAAACTCAGTACCAAAGCATACACCTGATACTATGTGATTCTCCTATTATACTTGCTAGCATAGTAACATCTTGAAAAGGTGAATTGGATTTAGGGTACGACATGCAATCCAATAATCTTTGCATTATGCGGGGATTAGGTCACTGCTAGGTCAAGAATGCTAGAAATATGCACTGCTATCTCAAGTGGCTTTTAAAGGAGCAAGGTAACGGAATGTTTAATCCTAATATCACCACAAACTTTGATGAACACGAATCATCAGTTACCAACATCATGGAAAGGAGAAAGAAAATTCTCCAACAAAAAATGTCCCATTTTTTAAGCTCGACTACAAGGCAAATCCAGATCATTACACAAATTTCTTATGTTTTAACCAATGAGCAATAAAACATTATGTTATATCAAATACTAACATAACAACAAACAATATTAGTTGATACATAACTGAGACGTGGAAACAATATCAAACCGTGTTTTGGAATCAAACTAAAGCTCTACAACAACATAACAAATAGTACTAATGAAAGCATTATATTTAGGATTTCCCCCAGAGAATAATTGGCTTACACAATCAGCTAGAATACCAATCAATCCAATGAGGTACTAAATTTCAAGTGTAAAGTGGCCAATCAGTCCATGCCCCAGAAACATGGCCATTCTCACAGACATAAGCCCGAACAACCGGCTCTCCATCGTCGTGATAGCCAAAATACCTCCGCAAACAAAACGCAGAGTGCAGATCCCAGGTTTGTTTACAAGAGCAAAACGCGCAATTTAGCTCAATCTTGTTCCTGTGGCCATCATTAATCGTTCTCCAAACCCTCGTTTGCTTGAAATTCTTGAAAATCCCTCTGAAAAGCATATAATTTCGTTTCTCTTCGATGTGAACACAACCGGGCCAATCACAAATGTACAAGCAATCCCCTTTAAATCGACTGGCAAGCAATTTATTCCCTTGCTCGCGGCTCAAATTCCATACCCCTTGAGCCAAATGAGACCTAAGAGATCTACATATTTTCCTTCTCTTACACACGTTTGGAAACTCACGGGAAGGTCTTAGCACACCTCTCTCGGGCTCCACAACCACTTCGGAATGCCGGTCATCGGGCGATTCAGAAGCATCATAAACAGTATCAAACAACAGATCATCAAACAAAGACCAAGAACAATCGGGCCCAGAAAGACTTACATCGGAATTAACATGAACATCATGTCCGTTGCTCGAACAGGGAGCAGAAGATTGGAGAAACCCAGAGCCAGAAACGTGGTAATTTTCATCGGGACCGAGCTCACGTTCGAGGCCGAAATCCGAATTTTCCAAGAGGACACCAGCTTGGAGGAGGCCCGGGCAGCAAACGGAGAGCTTGTAAAGGGAGGCCCAGCCACCAGGAGGAGGAGAAGAGGAGGTGGAGGGGAGGAGATCGTTGACGACGGAGGGGATTGTTCTGAGAGCACTTAGATTTACAACAAATGTTTCGGATCAGAGAAGAGAATTTAGTGGAGACGCAGGAGAGGCGAGCCCAGATTCGAGGATCGTCCTCAAGCTTGAAGAAGATGTTGAGAACAACGTCATCTGAGAGCCTCGAGAACACGCTTTCAGACATATGGAAATCATGAAGATTTTCCGATGCGGATTGTTGAGTAGCCTCTCCGGGAAAGGGGCTGAGGTAGAGGGAGTTGGTGGGTAGAAAATTGAAAAAGTGTGTGCGTGTGAAGAGAGATCTGGAGGAGGGATCGGATGAGGATTCAGATTTTACTCATTTCGGGGGAAGAAGCCAAGAAAAAAGAGGGGGCCTGCTCTAATTACTGGATTTGTGGTGTGAACTGTGCAGTTTTGTTCGTTGTATATAGGCCCCTATTCCTTGTATGGACCAAGGTTAGGGGTGGTCATGCTTTCGTTTTAGGAATCGGACCCCTAAAAATCAACAGTTTCAAAATTGAAATCATTTATGGAAGGTTTTCGGAATCATAAATAAGGTTTTAATTTCGATTTTGATTCTTCATTTTTTTAGAAGTGAAAACTGGTAATTTCATAATAGGAATTGTGTAATATATATATATATATATATAAAAGTTAAACATAACATATGAAAATTTAAGAAAATATATGGAATTGAGAGAAAGAGAAAAAAAAATATACAAGACTATATTGTCTGTTTTATTATTTCTCATATAACTGCATGTATTTATTCGAGTACAATGACTTACAAGTTAAATAATGTAAATAACGTAACTTGTCTCTATAGTTATCAAGATATTTATAAATACAGGTAGACTTCTACTATAACTTATCAAAACTAAAATACATGTGTAAATATCCACCACTAATAGAATTTGTAACACTCCCCCTTTGATGTGTAATGACTAAATCATGTGTTTCGTTAAAACTTTAATAGGAAAAATTCTGTGGGAAAAAAAATCTAGTGAAGAAAAAAAAAATACACAAAATTTGAAGTTCACTTTTGCATGCGCACTGCGTCATTAAAAACCTTGCCTGAAAAATCCATTAGGACAAAATCACGGCCTAGAAAAAAAGAGTACAGCGTGTATTATTACTCCCCTCATGACAACGTCACTTAACATCCTTAAGACGGTGCATTCCGATATTATAAACAATCTTCCCGAATGTTGATGTTGGTAGCGCCTTTGTAAATAAATCAGTTAGATTATCACATGAGCGAATCTGTTGAATATTAATATCACTATTCTTCGGAAGGTCATGAGGATAGAAAAACTTTGAAGAAATATGCTTCTTCCTATCTCATTTGATATAACCTCCCTTTAACTGGGCTATGCATGCTGCATTATCTTCATATAATATTGTTGGCAACTTCTCTTCTAATGTTAAACCACATATCTTCTAGATATGTTAGGTTAATGATTTTAGCCAAATATATTTTATACTTGCCTCATGTATAGCGATTAATTGTGCATGATTTGAAAAAGTAGCGGTTAAAGTTTGTTTTGTTGAACGCCATGATATATAGCTTAGCTGTATCTCCACATGTGAATAAATAACCCGTTTGAGATCGAACTTTATGTGGGTCAGATAAATATCTGGTATCTGCATAACCAATTAATTGTAATTTAGATTCACTTGAATAAAGTAAACCCATATCAATAGTCCATCGGATATATCTAAATACATGCTTAACACCATTCCAGTGTCTTTGTTTTGGAGAAGAGTTAAATCTTGCTAACAAACTTACAGCAAATGTTATATCAAGCTGTGTATTATTAGCAAGATATATTAAAGCTCATATAGCACTTAGACATGGTATTTCGGGACCAAGAAATTCTTCATCATTCTCTCGAGGACGGAAATGATCTTTTCTCACATCAAGCGAAACCATTGGAGTATTCAATGGATGTGTTTTTTTCATATAAAATCGCTTTAATACCTTCTTTGTATAAGTTAATTGATGAATAAAAATTTCATGCGTTAAGTACTCAAATTGTAGACCTATACCTAGGTCTTTATCTCAAATTCTTGATCTTTAAACAATTCATTACATTTTGAAACTCTTTAAGAGTTCCAATAATATTTATATCATTAACATATAAATAATTATTTTTTACCCAATTCTTTTTATAAAAAATACATGAGCAAATTGGATCATTTTTATAACCCTCTTTCAAGACATACTCATTGATTCGATTATAACACATATACCCAGATTGCTTTAATCCATATAAAGATAAGGATTTATGTAATTTATTGAACAATTTTTCGAGAAACTTTATATGCGTTGGGCATATTAAATCTTTTAAGAATTTTGATCTAGATTTGTAAGTATCAAGTGAGTTTATAAATAGGCTGTCACAACATCCATTAGACGCATTTCAAGTTTTTCATAAACTGCCAAACAAATAAAATATCTAAAGGTGATTTCATCCAACACAAGAGAATATATTTCTTCATAATCAATGCCGAGTCTTTGTAAAAATTATTGTGCTATAATGCGTGCTTTGTATTGCACATTTTATTTTTCTCGTTCCATTTTTCCACAAATACCTATTTGTACCCCCACCGACTTTACACCTTTAGGTGTTTCGACTACAGATCCAAAAATTTCACGTTTTAAACGTGAATTCTGTCCTTCTAAAATTGCGTCTTTTTACTTTGGCCAATCATTTCCATGTCAATACTTTTCGATAAATTTAAATTCAAAATCCTCATTTTTCATTCAAAACGTCAGTTGATATGTATTAATAATAATATTGTCAACAATAATATTCATTCAGTTTCATCTTTTTCTAATATAGACATAATTTATCAAGATCTCTTCATTTTAATTTTATTCAGGTACTTGATCCACTTCTGGGGTTCTATAATTTCTTATGTCTAGATTCTCTTCAAGAGCACCCACTTCCATTTATATATGCTCCTTACTTTATAAGTATTTTTATTTTTGTCTCCGATACACCACGCCTTATGCATAGCTAACTATCATTTGTATTAACAAGCTATCTTACTAGGACACTAATTCATATTAGGTCAATTTGTAAATAATCTGGCAGTTGATTCGTAATGAATTATCCTTTAAATTTCTAATTCACATTACTTCATACGAGGATCAAAAAGTGATAATTCATTTCATTTAATTTTTCTATTCAACTACTTCTCTTCTTCTCCTAATGTTGATAAAATATTTTTCATCAAAATGACAATCGACAAATTATGCTCTCCTATTAATATTTCAAAATATTTATTATAGAGGACGAGTCATATCTAATATGTATTCTCAATATTCTTTTATGGATCCATCTTTGTACGTTGTGGTTGAGCAATTGGAACATATACTGCACAATTAAAATTTTTTAGATAGAATATATTAGATTCCTGACCAAAAATCAATTACAATGGGGAGAACTTAAAATATATCCTGGTTGGATGCGTGTAAGTGCTGATGCATGTAACATTGCATGTCCTTATAAAAAATTACTAATTTTGTTCTCATAAAAATGATCCAACTATCAATTGGAGACATTTAATAAATCATTCTACTAGACCTGCTAGGCATTTTGACTATGAACATATACTTCAGAATATTCAATATCTACATCAATTGACATATATATATCATTAGATGTATGAGATATAAATTCACCAACATTATCAAGATAAATTGTCTTTATTGCATAATTTAAAAATCATATTTTTAATCAAATTAATTGATCCAGCAATCTTATAAATTTCAGGTTACAATTTGATAATAAGCACATATGTGACCATCTAATAGATACATCTATTGAAATTATAAAAAATATAGTTGGTCCATAACACAAGTGATTGGGCCCATAAATATATATCGCATTGAATTTATTTCAGAAATGTAGGAAATTCAATTCCTTATTTTTTACTAGTGATTATTTAAATTAATTTCCGTTGAGAACAATCAACACAAGAAAGTTTACTGAATTAAAGAATTTTCAGATTCTTCAATAAATGTCTATGTAAATTTTTCATGATTTTACGTATCATATTTGACCCGGGATTGTCTAACCGGTCTTGTCAAATAATAAAATTTCTATTTTTTTGAATTTATAAACTTATGGTTTACTATAGCATATATTTCAATTGTACAGTACAAATCAAAAGAAAAATAATTTGCTAATACAATTATGTGATATAAAAATATTCAATACTTTTCTCATTTACCGCTAATATGATATCTATTTTGGCAGATATCCTTAAAATTTAACAGATTTTTTTTTTTTGAAACTCTACGGGTAATTATATAGTGGTTCTTCTAGAACCATCAATCGATTTAACATTACCCGATGAGAAAGATATATATATATTTCAAAATATCATATATGTATCTTACACTGTCAGCGAGATATAATTCACATATCTCGGATACATTTATATATATATATTCATATATTTCTTATTAAATATGAAAAAAATATAATAACAGAATAATATGGTATAATAAATTCATGCAAAAGAATAAGATATACATAATTTTAAAACTATAATAAATATATGCAAGATAAAATATCACAATAAATTTTTTATTAATTATTTTTACCACGAACTATAATTTCGACTAGTTAATAGTTCATTAAGGGAAGAAATCATCAATACTAAAACCATTGCTAAAATAATTATAAATAAAATTTATTTATATAACTTTAGCGTACGACAAGTACATAAGTAACTTTGTTAGTATTTTGGCGTACGACAGGTACGTAAGTAATGCATTTTTTTTTAGTATTGTCTGGTAAGATTCTTTTAGTTACCATTTTTCAGTTTTTTTCTTTAAAATTAATCCACTTCTGGACAGGTATGAGTAATTATTACAGCCTGATTTACGACCACGGTCACGTCTACAATTATAACCATAATTATTTTTATACATTATTAT
Source organism: Cinchona pubescens (assembly GCA_025175665.1). NCBI lineage: Eukaryota > Viridiplantae > Streptophyta > Magnoliopsida > Gentianales > Rubiaceae > Cinchona > Cinchona pubescens. The sequence goes on along the minus strand of JANKKI010000192.1, from coordinate 797,738 downwards.
ACATAATCGCATTCACTTCAGGGAATGAAATAAATTCAGACATGATAGCATTCACTTCAGGGAATGAAATGAATTCAGTAATATAGCTTTCATAATTTATCGTTCAAAATTCATTATTTAACTCAACCACAATATGACATGAATTAATTCAAATAGTTTTCTAAAAGATATTGCTGCAGGAACATATTTTCGATTTATTAAGAAAATCAGAGAATATTTTCTCGAACATATTTTTAATTTTCTAAAGATCTACTGAATTTTTTAAATAAAATATTATTTTTTTCATAAATTTACAAGATCTTTTACAGTAAATACTCATTTTTTAATCCTTTAGATATATTGACGAAGAAAAATCATTGATTTTGCCATGTCCTGATTGGATGCCATATTTTCGTTTTTGATGGAATTTTCAGGACCCATAGAATATTTTCTTTACTGACAATGTCTTCAAGACCCATATATTTCGAATGTATTTCAACATTCAAATATTATCCGTTATGTCAAGATCTATGAATTCAAATTTGGTAAGATATAATCTAAACTAATTTAAATAATAATAAACAATTATACTAAGGTAGTACAATTAAATTAAATGTATATAAAAATTAAACATAATAATAGAAAATACTCGATATCAAAGCATACATTGATTGTGATGATTTAAATTTTTACCTGATATCTATCAGTTATATGTCAATGGATTAGAATGGTCCAATCAGTTATATGTCAATGGATTAGAGTCTCGTGCTGATAACGTGTTATAAAAGTTAAACATAATATATGAATATTTAAGAAAATGTATGGAATTGAGAGAAAGAGAGAGAAATATGGAATGTTAGATTGTATATTTTATTACTTCTCATATAGTGCATGTATTTATAAGAGTACAATGACGTCCATAAGTTACGTAATATGGAATGTTAGATTGTCTGTTCTATTATTTCTCATATAGTGCATGTATTTATAAGATTACAATGACGTGTATAAGTTACGTAATATGGAATGTTACATTGTCTGTTCTATTATTTCTCATATAGTGCATGTATTTATAAGAGTACAATGACGCACATAAGTTACGTAACCTAACCTAAATAACGTAACTTGTATCTACAGTTATTAGATACTTAGATATAGATAGACTTCTACTATAACTTATTAAAATTAAGATACATGTGTAGATATCCACTACTAATAGAATTACATAACACACACACACTAGACATATATATATATATATGGCAATGTAATTGATGAATTTAATTTTCTTTATATTATCTTTTAATATTAATTATCTAAAATGTCTATTTACTTTTAAAAAAATTCAAAATCGGAATCGGAATCGGAGAACCGACCAGAATCGCCAGTTCCAGCCCTTCATGGAACCAGAACTGACGGTTCTAGAACCATAGTCATGCCTAGACTAAGGTGTATAATCTCACCATACACCTTGTGACATATATTTATTGTGACTTATATTTATTCATATTTTTTTTATTTGTAAATTAAAAATTAAAATACTCTTATCTTAGGCATTGATAAATATGAATGATGAGGTATACCGTAAAGCAATACACTTTAGTCGGTACATAAATTTTCCCTATTTGGCATTAGTCATAAACAATGGAGGCAAAAGTATTGTAGTACATATCATATCAACAAAAATAATTAAATATCTTGGTCTCCTGCATTTATCTTTATTAAATTTTTTATTAATTGAGAGATAATTAATTTCAAGCAAAGTTTAAAAAATCATAGAACGGTTTAGTGAAAGGAAGTTTCTCTCAACTTAAATTGATTTCACAAAAAAGCAACATCCAAAAGTGTAGGAACGGATTTAAAAATAAAATAAAAACTTTTTAAAACAATTACTCATATTATTATCTCTAGCAGAAAAGCTTTTTATACTTAGTGGTACCTAAAACAATTATTGAACCTTACCTTTTAAGTAGATCAAAATACGTGCACCTTGTGACAACCAAGAATAATTCATACGGTTCAAATTAGAAGATTGATTTAAAAATTTAAAAAAATAAATAAACTATGTAAATATGCAGAGCTATATATCTTGCCCGCCCCCGCCCCAAAAAAAAAAAAAATCCTTTCACTTCGTTCCATTCCCCATTTCCATTTGCAGTAAAAACCGAACACTCTTCCCTTCAGCTTCTTTATCTCGACGGTTATACCACATATACATATACAATTCTTTTTAAGAAACTATTCCCTTAGATGTATTTTAAAATTTTATATAATACAACATTATATATAGACAGATATATATATATATATATATATATATATTATGACATTTGCGGCCCAAAAAGCGCTAATACAGCACAGCACGTCTCCACTAAAAGGCAATTGGCATGCTCAAACCAACATAGGCCACACATTTTAGAACGCCTCTCTCTCCCTTAATTGATAGAACTCCCGTTTTTAGCTTTCCGTGTGCACATAACTTTATACTTTGTCCCCACAATTGATAACAACATTCACTAGGCTGATGAGATTCTGATCAATAACGTTCAAACTATATACTAAAGTTGTCCATCCCATGCCTTTCAAGACCAATTCAACAGAATCAACTGGCATAAAATAGATAACAATAAAAGGAACAGCTCAAATAATTCATGTAAATAGGATACCAAGAGTCTAGTGCCTCCAGCCATAGGCAGGCCATCCAATAAACAGAATTTATGACACACGGTAATATGCTTAATTCAACACTACAATGATTCACTGTTCTCTTTGATGAAATGTCCAGAAACTTTGTCCATACCAGAAAACACAAAATACCATGGTTCCTCCTAATACATCAATAATTCAGTTAACCACAACAAACAACTGCAGAGCCTAATACCGATCTAATCCAGCAGAACAGCACCTTATTTGCAGATTAGGATACAGCAAAAATCGGCCAATACCAAACCTCACCTACTGAACACTTCAAACAGTCAGATACATCAAAAACAAAGAGAAAACCCACAGACTATCAGATCTTTAAGCTATGTGGCGCCAAACAAGAACAACTACCTTGGACTTTTGCTCCTACTACGACTCTGGCTCCTACTCCTGCTTTCACTTTTTCTAGGGCTGCGCCTTGTTGGGCTTTTGCTTGCACGTTTCTGGCGCTAAAATCAGCCAACAAAAAGAAACAGCAACATAATACAAATGATGAATTTACAAGAAAACCCACATTCTATAATAGCAAATCTTGTGATGAAATTACAAGAAAGCACACCGAAGCACGTTGAGGGGAATCAACAGTCAAAAACAAGAATTCAAGTTTCAAAAGTTATTTGCATAGAAGATCTACTCACAGATGGCGCGGGGGATCTGGACCTTGATGGAGATCTGCAAAAGTTCCAGAAACAATCCAATTTAATATCCACATGTTCCTCTTAAACACTGATCCAAGAGCCTTGTATGCCACTTCCACGTCAGAGTTACCACAATCAAAATGGAAAACAGGAAATTCACAAACATTTAGCAGTGCACAAGGGAAGAGCATCATATGTAACCTAAATAATTGACCCAATTAGGTTAGGATAAGAACCTTCAGAAAGCCAACAAAGCTCCTTAAAAAACCAATAACCGGAATCAAACTACAGAATTCAGATAGCATGCTTTAATTTAACATGGTAGCTTTGATGACAGTTAAAACGTTCTACCACACATAGACGGCAGTCCCAAATTCAAATGCCAATTAGTTCATAGTCCCGCTTCACCATCAAAATCCATGATCTTGGTTCTTGTTCCCATATCTAGCACCCATGGACATTTACGATGCTTATTAGAACAGACACCATGAAGGATTCCAAAGCTGCCATCTAAAAGACATCATACCTCCACAACCAAAAGAGTTGTAGGCAACTGAACCATATCCCACCAAGATCATAATATGCAATCCCCAGATCGCTGCATATATCCATATCTAGAAAAACAAAGAGAGTGATTCCAGATTTGAAAATTAAAGTAAAAAATGGAAGACACTCTTAAAAATCGTTCTTTTTCCAAAACCAAACGCCGAAGAAAACATGAACATAGGTGACAGTAATAGAGAAAGAGGGGGGTGAAGAAAAGGGACAAGAGAATCATAGCAGAAAACTGTTCAGTGGTCAGCAGGAAAAGCAGGCTCGACAGAAGGAAAGGATTGACTGGTTTGCCTTGATCCAAAAATCAAGGGTGGCGGCAGCAAAGATGGTATTCCTCCACTCAATAAATAGAAGTTGCAGATTAATACAGAGATATCTAGGAGTCTTGAGTAGCAAAGTTAAATAATTAGAAGTTGCAGATATGACACAGAGATATCAGTCTTGAGTAGCAAAGTTAAATTAATGGACTACTGAGTCAGGGAGCAAACAGAATAAGAACCTTTTGGCCATGTCAATGCCAATTAAGTTCAGAAATTCAACAAAATAAAGAAACTCGTCAGACAAAGAAAACATCTAGATGACTAGACCACTAAGTTGCATAAGTACTCGAGAACCCCAAATAACCCACTACAAGACAATTTATTCCTAGGAACTAGAGAACAATTCTCTAATCCAAAGTGGGAGACCATTTAATCTCCAGAACCAGGTCAAGCGATGAAAAACTGAAAGTCAGCCCTGAAAAATCATTTTATATGAAATCATGCTGAACACCTAGAGAATTCGATGCATAAAGGTCAAATCATTCACAACTGTAAAACAAACAGGCTGAACAGTATAGGACAAAACCCAACCCATACATTCATGCGAGTCTCTTGAAGAATAGTCCAACAATCAACAAATCAACATTTGAGCAAATAAATTATGGAAAGTAAAAAGAACTAGATAATAGTGTTATCATGTATCACGAGGTAAGAACACCAGAATGATAATTCAGCAGTTCACTAAAATTTGTCACTTGCACAAATACCAAAACCAACACTACAAGGTGATGTCGTAATCAGTCCAAGCCAGACATTCGATTATAAATTGACAGTTTGCTTGTGCATAAACACACACAAACAGCTTAATGTAGAGGCAAAGCAGAAGAAATGTTTTCGAAAAGTCTCATCAATATCATGGTCATGCAACAAACTTGCTGAAAGAAACTCGATGATGTCAAAACACCCTAGAAAACTAATATCAGTTAATATGATACACCATAAGTGGAGTATCTTTCCTGACACGCTACAACGAGTAAGCCACCAAATGATCCTTACCTTGATAAAGATTTTGCTCTTGACTTGGAGGGAGACCGCGAAGACACAGGTCTTGAGTTGGATCTCGAACTTAGCCGGAGCGACGGGAAGGTTTTGATTTAGGAGACTTGCTGCAGAGGAATAACCAATTGCATAAACATTTCAGAAAACACCTGATTCTACAAATACTAAATTCAAACCAAAAATCAAATCCGGTATCCAACCTTCTGCTCCTACTGCGACTGTTACTTGGGCTGCGGCTCACACTCTTTCCTCTGGAGTTAGAACGGCTCCGGCTCCTAGAGCGGCTAGAATCATATTCCTTCACCTACATGAGGATAAAATAGCAAGGACCAGAATGCAGTTACAGATATGTTGTATGACAGCTTGAAACAAAATAAGCAAATGATTGCACCCTACACGAATTGTTGAACGAGAAAAGGAATTCCGGAACTCAGATTCATCAAGTTTCCTAATCTGCAGATAATACAAAAGTGTGCATCAGACTATTAACAGCTATTTTTCCAGTAGCTTCAAGTTGAATGAAAGGCAACGAACAAAGGCAATCTATAGCTTTAAACATTTCACAGAAAATAAAACTCACTCTAGATCGAGTATTTCATGTAGTCATAATTTGTATAGTCCACGATTCCGGTAGTGCCTGCACCATTCAATAAAGACAGAAGACCCATAAAAATCCTCCACCAAAATGATTTGCAAAATACACAAATTAATCCCTCCTTACTCCCTTTCCAAGGGAATCTTCAGTTATATGAATATCAAATGTTATTAACAAAAATCTTGCTTAAAATTTATGCCAATATCAACAAGAAAAGAAAACTTCGAAATAATGTTCCTTATAAGCTTACCACTCCCTTCACGGAAAACTTGGGAGAAACAAACATCCCCAGCTCGACGCATGTGATCCTAGATATAAGAGCACATACAATAGATTGGGGATGAGACAGATATTTGATTCTAAAGATTAAACATAACTTTGCTTGTAGTGAGAAAATTTTAAATGTCTAGAAAGAGAACTTAGGAGAAAGGCATGTATTCAGCAGTGTGAGTGCCCAATATATCAAAAATGGGGAAATTCAAGGTTTCTAGGATCTCGCCTTAAGATCTTGCCATGAAGCAGAAGGGGGCAATCCAGTGACCAGCACTGAAATAACAAGAGTAAGGCAATTAGCTATAGCACAAAGCTTATAGCCAGAGAGCTTATCCACCAATCAAGCAAATACCTCTATAGTCAGATCGCCTGGACACTCCACCACGGGGCCCTCGGCCGCTGCTGTGGTTACTATAACGATCAGTTGATGATGAATGACCGCGGCCCCCGTGTGCCAGTTCCACCTGTATTAATCAGAAAAGCTGTATTTTAAGCACCAATACTGATACAGGAGCATATGCTGCATAATATACATTACATATGCAAAATGTAAAACAAACCCGCAAGCGATGTCCATCAAAATCATAACCATCACGACCACGAATAGCATCCTCTGCATCACGGGACTCCTCAAACTGTAGTAGAAGATGATTACATACAAAGACGTACAGAATATTCAAACACAGTGCGTGCCAAGCAGCATTAAACTCACCTCCACAAAAGCATCGTAACCAGGAGGCCTTGGTGGAATTTTCAAATCAACATGCGCTATCGGCCCATACTGTAATCAACACCACTCAAATAAATGAGATCAACTACGACAAGTGACTCTAGATGTGTATTAACAAGATTGGAGTTCAGAAATACGAGTGACACTAAAAGGAAAAAAAATTTAAATCTTTTGTCATACATTTTCCTTGCCACTTAGGGACAGACCTAAAATCCATTGAAATGTACAGCATGAGAGTTAAACAAACAGAGCATTACCTTGTAAAACAAATCTTCCACTTCTCTCTCACGAATGTCACCAGGAAGATTGCCAACGTAAAGGGTTCTGCTTGAGCGACTCATTCTTCCTGAGACAATCAAAACTGTGTCTCAAAACAGCAAACTCCAGCAACCAACTTTGTTATATATAAACTGCATTAATCCTATGTTTGGTTCGCTATTAGAATTTCAATTAAGTACCCCATAGAAATATAACTTATAATCTCAATATAATGAAATTCCAATTCCAGTAGTCCTGATAGAGAACCAAACAAATACTTAGAAACCTTTGTAAACCAGCAGCAAGCCCAGCTTTTATCAGGTATTGGGAATAGTTAAATTAATTAGGGTTCTAAAGGCGAAAGAGCAAAATTACAGCAATTAAACAATCATAGATAATGCATTTAATAAATTGAAACGAATATGTTAGGAGAAAACTAAAAAAAAAAAAATTATTCCAGAAATATTTTTATGAATAAAGTAAACAGAGACCATACCAAAGCGGATAAGGTGATCTGAGACTTTAACACAAGTTAAAGAAATATAAGGCAAACGCAAGGAAGTAGGACAAACAGTAAAATCAGATAGTACAGAAAATGAGAGAGCGCACAAGAATTAATCAATAAAAAAGAAATTACTTTTATGAACTTAATAATCGGGAGCAATTAAAATCCAAAATCTTGAAACGCTTAAAAAGAATTACTTATGTCAGAGAAAAATTACTTGCAGAGGATTGACGATGGTGACGAGGAAGAAGCATGTACTTATATAGAGAGAGTCGCGACTGACAGATAAAAACTAGGGATTAGGGTTTGGGGGTCAGACGGAAAAGAGGATGCCCAATATAACAATTAACAAGGCGAATATACGGTGTCGTTGCGTGTAAAGTGTAATGTTTCATGTAGGCTTCAGATTTTATCGTGCGGCTCACATCGCATCTCTTTTTACACATAGTTGACGCGCACTAGGTGTATGTGGTTTTTTTTTTTTATAAAAAAAAGGGTACAATAAGTTTAAAAGAAAAATTAGTATACATTCAGCATTTTAAATTACTAATTATATCGCTAATTTAACAAAATACTACGATCTCGCCAAATTGATTAATCGATATATATTATCCACTTATATATTATTGTTGATACTAAAAATTTGAATTAAAGTTAGCTCAATGTATCTAAAACAAAAGTTGAGCACAGCATACAATGTTCAAGTGCTGATCACTTAAAAATAAAAAGGGTTGGACTTTATTTTTTGGAGTAAGTTCTAACGCTCAAGATAATTATTAATTTTTCGACATAAAATTTAAATGTAAAATTTATGAAATTAATAAAGTAATTTTTGAACATGATGTACCATTTCGATATTTGTATTTGAGGTTATTAGGTAGGATCAATCCCCAAGTCAAATATTTAATACTTCATTCATGTGAGCCTATTTAAATTATGCGGATAAAATTATTAAAATACCAAGTGGATCCGGATTCAAAACCACTTGTAACATTGTAATTTGGGCATCATCATTTACATATCTAATCTATATTATCGACTCATTATTAGACACTGTCCAACTACAAAAGCAAAAAGTACAATTAGAACAACTAATTAATTAAAACTAGTGAAAAAGCACACTGAATGGATGTGTAATTTTAAAAAAAAACTATAAGAAAAATAGACAATGAAAATAAGAGAATTAGAAGTAGTTAATGAATAGTTAGTAATGAAAGATATCAATTAAAATTAATTATATAAATAAAAATAAATTTAATAATACATATAATGATATCAAATCAAATTTTGATTTATAGTTTATATATAATAATGTAGAATAGATATAAGTGGAATTTCCACCGTAAATTTAGCCCATCAAATCCATAAAATTGTATTCGAAGCCCAATTCCATTTCCGTTTCCCGATAGGACACAGACACAATAGAAAGAAAGCCCATATATAAAAGAAAGTGGCATCCCCATTTAAAGGAGAGAGTATCACACAAAACAATTTCTCTCGTGTACTTTCAACTACAAAGTCCAATTTCTCTCTTTTACCAGAACTATAAAATCCTAACTAGTACTACGTAGTAGTTGATCATCAATTCCAGATTAGCTGTTAGTAGTATTACAGTACTAACTAGAAAGATTTGATATGTCTCCCCGAATCCTAAAATCCCGGGACGCCATAGAATCTTGCACCTTGCAGCTACACAGCTGGAGACCCTTTCAGCTTCCGGCTACTATGTCTAAAACCCTCGACTCTGATTCTCCTATACCTTACCCCGCCACCACCAATGGTACTTCCGTAGTAAGCGCCTCTGCCGCGCCGGCAGAAGGACGTCTTTCTCTGTTGAAGCCCTCGACATGTCCAGGCTAAGCTTGTTCGACGACGATAGCCTGTTATCATCTGCTGCCTGCAAGCGGGAGGGAATGAGGTGGTTTGCAAGGAAGCGCCGCCGCCGCCGTCGTGCCGGGTCTAGGTCCTTGTCCGCGAGGACTAGTGATCGGAGTCGGAGCAGGATTCATCGACGGCGTTGCTGCTCCGTTGGGGCGTCGGCTGCATATGCTACTTGCTCGGATTTTCCGGTGGCGGCGGGAACTGATTCCAGCGGGGAGATGTTTGCGAACGGCGACGCCAATTGGTCGTCGGATGTAAGTGAGGCGGCGAGGAATCCCCGGAGGGAGAGGAAGGATAATGGAAGTGATACCGGTGAGAAAGAGCACTTGAGTTCCGGGTTTGGGCATGCTGAGAATGTTGACCAACAGGGGAATGAATCGGGTTATGGGAGTGAACCGGGTTTATTGGTTGCATGGGGGCGATGTGGAGTTCGGTTATTGCGATGAGGTTGATGAAGAAGAGGATGATCCTCGACTTCCTTTCTGGGGAGAGCAATTTGGAGGTACTTTAAACAATTTTGGATTTTGAGAATGTCATTTGTTCTGGGCATCGAAATGCTAGTTAGTTAAGTACATTATTGTCAAAGTTACTATTTTTATTCTTATTTGTAGCCTATTTTTAGTTAAGTACATTATTGTCAAAGTTAGACTATTTTTATTCTTATTTATAGCCTATTTTTAAGGTGAATAAATGAATGAATTTTGTCAATGACATTTGGCTATTTTTCTGCTAAATCTCTAGTACTGATTTTACTGGCATGGTTGTTTCCATAAGAATATACAAGCCAATTTCGAAAAATAGTTTAAGGGTTCTTAGACAAATGAATCTCTTAGGTTTTAAGATCAAGTTTGATCTGAGTGTTAGAAATTATGTTATTGGTTACTGGAGTGCTAAACTATCATTTGGGAATTAAGCATACTATTTACAAATATGGTTTTAACTTTTTAGACCAGGATGACTAACAATCACTACCTGGAAGGTTTAGGATCTAAGAAGGTGGGATGGTCAAGATTAGGAACTTGGCGATGCATGTGTCCAATCTCCAAATAATATACTTGTGAACTTATCTTGTAGTTCTATCTTTGTCTAGCTTAACGTGGAAATTACTAATTTGTTGACACTCCTATTCTGGGTTTTTTTGGGCATTGCCAATACATGCTGCATATACTACTACCAAAATATGAGCAAAGTTTGACTTCTTTGAGCGCTAAATCATTGGCTAACCTCACTTAGGATCGACTGTATATATATCCCCTTATTTAGTCCTGCTTGATAGAGGCCTTGTATGTTTCAAGCCAATCGTAGCCTGTGCCAGTGAATTAATGGAAAGACCAGTATTTATCAGCAAATATCAAATTGCAGACCAGCTTAACCAGATACATAGGAGTATTAGGCTAATAATTTGAAAATTCTTTCTATCTCTTTATGCTATACATGATGTCGATATGGAACATATTTACCAATCGTTCTCAGTTTGGAATATCATGTTGCCAACAGGAGGCTAGTTTTATCCCAAGACATCTGCACAGCCAATATATTTACTTCAACAAGTGCGTTTCAGATGATAGCATCTTTGCTATAGAGATGGTTCCTAGTTCAGGCATATCCACAGTATATGTTCAGTTCGTATCATGCCAAAACCCATATTCTACACAACTTTTTAAATAGACCAGCCATCTATAATACTATATAAATACGGGTCACTTGTTAATGTGGATGAGTAACTCCAGATGAAGGTTATGAAGTGGATGAGTATTTATTTTTCATCTATTAGCTATTTTCTAAGCTCGACATTCATGATTGGCTGTAAGATCTTATTTCAGCCTCCATGAAGTTATGTTTGCCCTTAGGATTATGTATAAACAGATCAACAAGTGTCATTGTGATCAACTAATGTCAGGTGTTCTCTTAACAAACTTCTAGAGTTCCAACTGGTCACGGCTATTGCATGCCTATCATTGTTGCCAGTATAGTGGTACCTAATTCATCACCTGGACATCTTGAATTTACTTTGGTATGTGATCGGTCTTGTTCATGCAAATTATGAACAGTTACTGTTACTTTGTGCGTTTTGGTCGGACTTGTCTATGCAAATTATCAACAAGTTATTCAGTTACTTTTTTTTTTCCCCTAACATGTTCTTTTACTTAGCTTTCACCAGGTACTTTTTCCAACTTGGAGAGGGTGGGAGAGAATATGCTACAGAAAGCTCATCATAGATGCTGGCATAAGAAACATGATTTGATAATGAATGCTTTGATGTAGCTGCCCTATAGACATGATCTCCAACATCCTAGATTGGCTTGCCAATTGTCGTAAATCTGTTTTGGCATGCAATCCTGGAGATGGTCGGCTGGTTTCTTCAAATATCAAAAATGATATTGAGCCCCGATTTCACAAAAATTTTTTTTTTTCCCCATTTTCTCCAGTTATTTGATGATTGGTGCAATTGTGCCATGCTCACATATCAGAATTTGGAATCCTTTACAGCAATGTGATAGTTGTATGGTCAACGTGGTCTAGGATGTGCTCTAAAATAATGCTGTGAACCTGTGGATATAAGGATCTAGAATTGTAAAATCAAGTTGTATATTCTTCTTATTCGAAGTTTGAGCAATGTGGTTGTTTTCCTTGTAGAGATTGCTACGTAGACTTGTTGGATGTGATTCGATATTACAATTGAAACCAGAATAAGGTGCTTTAAAATTACAAAAAAAAAAAAAACAGATTCTACGTACCGGGATAATCCTAAAATAATCTTTTCATTATATAAAGCTGTTATACTATTCTCGTGATATTTTTCTCTCCAACAAATAAGAGTAAGTATCGGTTAACTGATTGATCAAATAATTCAGTTCAAACTTAACAATAAGTTCTAAAATTATTAACCAACTTTAATTTCGAATTAAATTCGGAATAAAATTCGATTAATCAAATGATTCGAATTCAGTAATTGATTTAGAATTCAATTAACCATATTCACTAATTGGATCCATTAACATTAGACTACAATTATTTATATAAAAACTAAAAGCACCTATCTAATACAAAATTCAACTAGCAATAGAATAATTCATAATTTTATATTATCAAAACCGTATTATAATAGCAAATGGATGCTATCTTTTTTTAATCCTTTACATATATAAAATATATGTATTTATATACTCGTTGTCTAATTAAAATTTTATATACATAAATTGTATGCATAAGTGTATTTGTATTAGTGTGTATATATATAATATCGTTTGTGCGACTATATATGTATTTTTTAAATAAAAATAGAGTATTAATTTATAATACCATATTATATAAAAAGTATATTTATTTAAAAATAAGATATAATGTTGCAAGTATTAAAGATTTTCCTTGAAAGATTTGGATTTTATCAAGTACAGAATTGAATTTGAAAATTGATTAATTATGAATGCAAAACTCAATTTCTATATATTTCGTAACCGATTTCGATTTCAGAATTCAATCGGATAACTTATCAACTTATTAACCGAATTCTGATTAACTAGTTTCAAATTTTTAATTTGAAAATAAAAACGGTCGCAAATTCGATTAATCGGATTCGTTTTCACCCCTACTAACGAATATAGTACAATTAAAGAGGTGTTTGAATCGTATCCATAAATCGGAATCGAAATAGGAATCATAATTCTTTTATCGATATGGGTATATATCTTTCCTTTTACTTGTTTAATTTAAATAAATAATAAGTATTATTATATTATTGATAAGTTATTCAATTTAAAACACAAATTACAAAATGAGGAATAAAAATCAACTTTATATAACACTTTTATTTTCATAAAATGATTATCATAGTATCAATCAAATAACGTTTATGAATATCATTAATTTTTATTCTCATTCCATTACTCTCATACACATAAAAGACATAAACCAAACACCTATAAAGTTAGCATATGTTATGGTTCAAATAGTTGTTGAAATACTCATAACGACACCGTTGAGGAATTGATTTCCATAATCTAATACTGCTAATTATTACTCGTACTGGCATAACATATAGACCGCGGAGTACAGAGGGAGAGAAATATGGGTCCCAGTGGGAGAGCAGCAGAAGCACTGAGGGCTTATAGATCGGTCTTGAAGGCCACCCGGAAATCATTCGCCGGGGACACCCTCATGCTACGGGAATCGGCGGCGGAGGTTAGAAAGAAATTCGAGGAGAACCGTCACGTGACCTCCGAGACCGAGGTCCAGAGGCTGTTAGAGGAGGCGCGTGAGGCGTCTCACTTCATATCCACCATGATCGTCCAGGCCAAGCTCAATGACCGCGGCGGTTACGGTTGGTTTTCTAATTTTTGAAACTTATAATCTAAATCACATGCAGCGGCTGTGCACTATAAGCAGAATGCCCAGCAGCTGTTTATTATATTTCCCTGTATGCAGAATGCCCAGCAGCTGTTTGTTATATTTCTCTCGCTCTGTCATGAATTTTATGCACTATACAGTATCGTCTGTGCGTCATAATCTTGTTTGCGCAAGCATGAAAATTTTGGTTCAGTTTATCGCTATTCTTAAGCTACGTAATCACATCAACTTATTCTTGCTTCTTCAATCTGGTTATGAAAAAAGAACCCTTATATAGAAATATTGGATTTGTTTCTCCCTTTTTTTGTACTTTGGTTGTCAAATGTTGTCTATAGGGAGCTGCTTCGCCTTTTATATGATTGAATTCTTTCTGAAAACTCGTGAATTTATTTTAATTGCATGAACTCTTTCTGAAAACTCATGAATTTATTTAATTGATGCAAGCATTGCCGAATCTCACGTAGCATTTTCGTTTGTAATTTGCTGCAGAAGTAAAGCTAGAGAAGGTGCATGCCGATGCAACACTTGAAGTACCCTCTGAAGAACTTCTTAAGAAGTCTCGTTAATAATGCTAATGAGAAGATGACCATATCTGATATGGCAACACTACAGATGTGATGCAGTTTTGTATTAGAATCGACATTTATTTGAGACATGTTTATCATTTGTGGAACATTTTATTAAAGCCGTGTTCTATTTGATCAGACGCGACTAATTCTCGTAATCACATGGTTGTACTTGTGAACCAGGGATATTGTTCCTTACGAGACTCTTTCTTCGATGCAGTAAAATTAACTATCAGATTTTGTTCTACATTCTTTATCCCTTGAATGCTTGGCGCATGCAGCAAATCAATGGTAAGCCTGCTATTACTTGAAATGTTTGACAATCACAAGAGTTGGCAAAAGAAACTGTAAGCATGTTTTGTTACAAAATAAACTACAGCTCCTTCAGTGATGAATCATATATGTAAACAGACTCAGTTCTGGCTGAATTACAAAGCACCTAAAAGAACTCCTTGCTTTTCTTCACAATTTTAAAACACCCGATTAGATGAGACAAGACCAGCTAGGTTACATTAATCAAAGCCCACGCCACTCATGAGAGTGGAGAATGTCTGTGACAACAGGGTCTATAACTAATCATTTTGGCATGCAGCTTCAATCTTACATTTGAAGGCTATCTTGAACTAATTTTCCCGTTTTCCAGCTCCTATTCTTCTTCTTCTTCTTCAGCATCTTCATTATCATCTCCTTCTTCTTTGCTGTCTACATCTTTGTCTTCACCACCTTCTTTCCCTCCTTTGGCATCCTGCTTTTTTGCATCACTATTTCCTGAACAGGACAAAGAATCATGCATGGTGAAAATAAGCAAAAACTTATTCTCTTGTGTAACTACATGCTCAAAAAATTCATTTAGAACACAAAAATAAAAGTACAAAGATGACTATACATGTGATAAAATTGAGAGGACCAAAATCATCTACAATATATTGGATGTCATGCAAGAGGCAAAAAGGATGCAAAACTACTGAGTTCAACAATCGCCAAGACTGGTATAACCATTAAACTGAATGCAGAAAACCATAAGTGCCGCTTGTAGTGCTTTCGTTGTGGCTCTAAGCAACAATAGAATGTTATATTTACATTAGTTAACCTAGAATTCACAGGAAAACAGCAAAATTAAGCAATTAAGCATCAAATAAAATGTCAAGTAAATATGCACCACTATCATTTTCAATGAGATTAAGAAAATAAGATATCAAGTAAAATACCATATTCACTAAATATAACTACTCCAGAACACAATCCTTCTTCAATTTTCATGAGCTGAAGAGTCATGCGAGGCCCAATCTCTTGGAGCTTCACAGCACTTTTTGTAGATACCCGATTTACTCTACCAAGGTCTGTTGCGAGACTAACAGTTGCTGCTTCATCATCTGCTTCACTCTCTGACCCATAACCAGCCCTTCAGGTATGAAAAGGGAAAAGACAATAACCAATTAGAGAAATATTCAGTGTCATTTCTATTGGTCTGAATCAGCATTTACAACTGTGTATCACTTTTCACCCAATTGGACCAGGAGCTGAGACATCCTCACTTTAAAACAATACAAAGAGTTATCCGGTGTAAACACGCATAGACATACACACATGGAGGGGGGAGAGAGAGAGAGAGAGAGAGAGAGAGAGAGATACTTTGTCACAAAATCGCTCACATCTTGAAGACTTCTTAAATCAGGCACCTGATGGTTCTGTACAAATTTTCTAATTCTGCGTGAGACACCAACAGGTTGTAATTTGATTGAGTAGTGCCGAAAATCAATAAGCTTTGTTTCTTTGTTGTAATTCAGCAAAACAATCCTTTGGCAAGACGAAAGTTTGACCTGCAGTACACATTACACAGTGCGACTGTGTGAGAAAAAAGGGAAATAGCCCCAATGCCAGAAATTTTTTGATCATATTTCTTTACTCACAGTGTTTATGTCAATGGCAGGAAAGATATTCTGGAACATAATAGTTGTAAGCTTTAGATGTTGCTCTCCGGTACCAAAACCCGAAAGCACAATCTGCATCATTCATCACAAGCTAAGCAGGTAAAAAATATACCATGACCGACAAAATGAACATTATCCTCAAACAAAAATGACATGCAGGCAATCCTTGATTTGATAATGGTTCATACAATGAATAGACAAGTAAAAGTGGAAGAACCAGCATATGAGCACATCTCAATCTAACAACAAGAGCGTTAACAGAAAAATATACCAAAGGTGAATTCTTGAAAAGATCCTGAGGGCATCTCGGGCGCAGCTGAGATTGCGCAATATCGGAGGCCAACGAATATTCATGTATCTTGAACGTAATAGTGGGACCCTGGGGGGTCCTAGCAACCCTCAAGTATGGTGCAGCATCTGTTTTCGATACAATCAGAAAATGCGTGACACCCATAGGCCCGGCAACATTCAAAAAGTCTTTGAGATTATTTCGCTTCTTCTCCTGTGATAACAACACAACTCAAATAACTACCAAGTTCACAAACTACACCGAATCAAACAAATCTGTCCTTACTCTCCAAGCAATGGCTCTAAACAATTTTCTATTATACAAAAGATAATCAAAAGAATTAGGGCGAACAAAAATCGGATTTCAGTGAAACTGACATACCTTGAGCTTGAGAGCAGTAAAAGGAAGCATCAACTTTCTCAAGTCCATTTGGAGCTGTCTAAGAGGACCAGGCAACTTTCCCCTACAAAACACAAAGCTTCTAGGAATCTTGTCTCCGGTTACATGATCCACACTTTGCTGCTTCTTCGCAACGGGCTTCACAGACGCCTTCCTTTTTCTGAAAATCAATTTTTACAATAAACAGAATAAATTAAACTTATTAGTACAATCAATAAATTTGGTAATTAAGCAAACACATTATTAAGCTAGTTTTTATGGGGAAAAAATAAATAGAGATATAGAAAAGCAGAAACTCATTACATTCCGGAAACGAGCCATTCGAACTGCAAAAATAGATGAGTGAAATTGACGATTGCTATTTCCTCTGCGTCAGGAGACGAAATAGATTTGGGGTTGCAGGCTTTAGGGTTTTAAGAATTATAGATTTCTAGTTAGTCTTCCAGTTTCCTCCCGCATTGTTACTCCTGGATTTACGCATCTGCCCTTGGCCTTTTTTTTTTTTTTTTGGTGGACCTTCATCTTTGGTTAATCTCTCTACATTGTCTAATTTTAAACTTTCAATTTTGACGAATTGCAATATAAATATATAATTTAATGGTCAAACTGTCCTAAACTATTTTAATGTAAATAATATCGTGAGTTACATATTAAAATGTTGGATTAATCTTTCGTGCATAGATGGTGTAAAAAAAATTCTACACCATCAAGTGTGAATGCATATTAAGTATATATTGTTCAAATTTCAAATATTATTTTTGCATATATGACATGCATCCATTACTGATTGTGTAAAAAAATTACGATGACGATGCACGAAAGATAAATCCTAAAACATTATATAATATATATTGGAATATATTATTGTCATAATTATACCGTTTCTCTCAATTTTATTAATTAAATATAAATGTAAAATTTAGTAGCAATATCTCAATTTTTACTATAGTTCAATCTATATGTGTTGTTATAAATTTAAGGGCATATTTGTGATATATATTACAATATAATAATATCAAAATTGATATGATATTTTCTCCTTTTATATTCTAGTAAATTCTAACAACTACGATATAATTACAAATTTTTAATAAAATATTTTTGTCTCGACAACTACCACTCATAAAAATATATTCGCAATGGATATTGCATTGTACATTATATTTTGATTCTCTAGACTAAAAGTTGCACAAAACCATTTGTATTTCACACTAATGTTGTAATTTATATTAGGTTTAATTACAGTTTGCCCCTATAATTAAGGGACAGTTGCAAATTGTCCCATTTATTTATTTTATCTACAAATTACCTCTCAATATTAAATGAAGTGGGAAATTTTCATCTAAAGGGAGTAGTGAAATGTCATAATTGTCTTCAATATTTTAATTTCACTTAACCAATATAAAAATGGGGTGAATTGCATTTTAGTATCTGATTTTATTTTATAAGCAATTTGTCATTCAAAAGTAAACAATGTTTTTTCATTCAACATTATTGAAAAAAATTTTACCCTTCAATATTAATTGTATAAATTAGTTTACTATTTTAATATTTTTTTCTTCACATATATTTTTAGCATACCATCACGTACTTATTCTATCAATATTATTTGTATATCTAGATTAAAGAGATTTTATTTATTCAATCACATTACTTTAGTTTTATTAATTTTTATTTTATTTTATCTATTATCAATAATTAATTCATCTCTTTGTATTTAAAAAATCACATTATTTGAGTAAATATACTAGTTTGAGATATAATCAATATATATTTTAAATAAATTTAGAATAATAAATTTAATTTATTAGTATCATTTTCAAATTTAAAAGAATAATTTTAGTAAAGAACTTCACAAAGTGTAACTAAAAATATTGAGGATAATTATGACATTTCACTACTCCCTTTAGATGAAAATTTTAACTTCATTTAATCTTGGAGATAATTTATAGATAAAACAAATATAAGGAGTAAGATTTGCAACTATCTCCTAATTATAGGAGGCAAACTGTAATTAAACCTTTATATTATCATGCAGGTACCTTTTTATCATATAGGTACCTTGCTTGCACTTGCACAACCTTTTTTTTTGTAAATTTAAATATACAAATCCCTTTATATGATTAGGAAATGTGTAAACATAAGTAGTGAGTGAAAAAATTTATAATTGCAATTGATTATGATTTTATGACTATTATTTACGATATTATTTGAAATAATAATGGTTCCCTTTGAATGACCTTTTTTATGATTATCCAAATAATATTTTTTATTCCTTATTTAAATACGTTTTTCAACTACTTTTTTATTTTACTTATATCATAGGAAAAACAATCCTGATAGTCACCCATATTTTACATTTGTACATTTTTTAATCTCTCACATTCAAAATAATGCATCTTAGTTCCTCACAATTTCAAAACATACTATTTTAGTCTCTCAACACAATTATGGGTATATTTTTACCTAAAATACTTACATGATGATCACATGTTACATTTTCACAGGTAAAATTTGTAATAGACAAATTCAAAATACTAAATGATAAACTCCTTCCACCTACCACTCTAAAATTCTCACCTACTATCACCATATTTATCTCCCGCATCGCTGCTTCTCCTTTGAACCTCCTATACCAATGACCCAAACCTTCTTTTTTTTAGGACAATTTAGTATTTAAGATTATGTATTATCAATTTTGTCCTTAAAAATATTACATTTGATGCGTATGTGAACATTTCAGACAAAAATATGTCCGTGATTATTTTAAGGGTTCAAAATAGTATATTTTGAATTTGTGAGAGACCAAAATGGTATGTTTTAAATTTGTGATGACTAACATATATTATTTTAAATGTAAGGGTTAAATAAGAAAAAGCACGAAATGTGAGGGATTATTAAGGTTATTTTCTGTATATCACATGATCAAATAGTATATACAATATTATCTAAATGATATTTTGAATAATCTTTGTCCAAATAAACCAAAATTCCTGTAATTATTTTTTTATATGTGATATACAAAATGAAATTAAAAAGATGGTTGAAAAATATGTTTGAATAATAATTATAAAATATTATTTAAAAAATAAAAAATAATGACACAATGTGTATTCTTATTATATAAAACATACATCTTACCCCATATTGAAAAAAATGCTTACTCCGCCCCGGAGAAAGTAAAAGTATTTTTTTTTTAAAAGATGATTTATAATGAATGTCCATCTGCTTGTTAGTGATTAAAATTTATGACCTAAATTATAGAAGTGTAGTGCTACTATTTAGGTTAAACTTCCATGTTAGTTAGAAAAAGTAAAAGTAATAACTCAGAGATAGAAAAGTTTGAGTGTGTGTGGCACCTAGGGCTATAAACGGGTCGGAGCATATTCAGACCCGGATCTGATTAATATTACCAGTTTCGGATCCGGATCCGGATCCGAACGGGTCTACAAAATTTGATCCGTCTCCAAATCCGTCGGATCTTGTCAGATCCAGATCCGGATCCGGGTCTTAATAATTTTTTTTAAAATTATATGTAAAACTATTACAATTTATCGAATTTTCTCTTTTTTTTTAAAATTATACAAAAGTATTGAATTCATAATTAATATTTATGCATGTATTTTATATTAAATATAAATTACATGGGTAATTTACACAACATATATGTATATATACATATAAAATAACACTAATATACAATAATTTTATTATATATTAAATATTTTAATCGGATCGGAATACCAATATCCAGATCCGACCCGTTTATTATAATAGCTAAACGGGTCCGGATCGAATCCGGGTAATTAAAATTTGTCATAGATCCAGACCCGGATACACGGGTCCGGATCGGGTCGGGTCAGAGTCTAAACCCGACCCATTAAAAGGCCTAGTGGCACATAAGGTCATACCAAGATTAATTTTGAAATACTAAAGATTTAAATAAAATGAGTTTTTAAAAAATTTTACAACTTGATTAAGAAAACTATTCTATTGTATTTTAAAATTTTATACAGTATCTTAATATTATGACTGTTAAAAACTTGTATTATACAAATTCTTAAATTTAACGAGATGGTTTTTTCAACAAAACTGTATATATATTAGCCTATATTTTTTATTATTTAACTATTTTGTCCTGTGAGTTTTTGTTTTTCTTATCATGTATAGATAACTACTTTGATTTAAAAAAAAAAAAAACAAACACACAAATACACACTTGAAGGACTTCCATGAGATTACGAAAATAGTTGAGGATAAAATTTTTTAAATAGAACTTGGAAACTTCTTGAGAGACTAAAATTTCAATTATCTCTAATATTTTCAAGTAAACTTTGTTCATATATTTATTATTCTTATATTTAAATTTATTTTACGCTATGAATTTTTAGAAATTATTAAATTTGCTGTCCTTATAGATTTTGACATAATTTATAATTGTCGAATAAAAAAGTTGTATGTAAGTAAAAAAAAAATCCATAAAAAATAATTATATTATTACTTTTGGAACCAGCACCATTAACAAACTTGCTAACTATGGTTTGTCCAATTAATGATTATATTATTTTTTAAAAATATAAAATATTAATTGATATATGCCAAAGTTAATATAAAGGTAAAATAAGTTTGATAATGTCAATAATGTTATTAAAAATGCTAATATGCTTTGAGTTCTGTAATCACATTTTATAAAGTACTAAAATTCACTAATATGAATAAAAAAAATGCATATATTTTATAAAAAAATTATAAAATTTAAATCTTGGTCCAAATCATATAGTATAATTAGTATAAGCATATAATTAATTATAAGACTCTTATAAACTTATTAATGTGTATATAACATATCAATTTTTAATTAATCATTCAATCCCAATATTTTGATCAAAGTTCAAAAAACGATAAGCTTATAATATAGATAAATAAAATGAGAAATAATATACAATTTTTAGTTACATTATATATAGTATATAAAAAATTGATAGTGTCAACGACCGTATTAATCATGAAAATCAATTATTACTTATATTATGTATATAAATAAAAACTAAATAGGATATAAAAAATTCATAATATTTACATTTATTTCAAATATTATTAATTATGTTAATTTTAATTATTTTATTTTACAAGTAAAATACTTTTGCATATTTACCTGTACATAGTACTGATTTTCTGCCTGTGTATATAGTGAGTTAAAACAAGCTACATTAAAGCTGGACAAATGATTTACATAATTCTATGGGAAATATAGTTTAAAAATCGGAAATGTCCGGTGGTTGGCAAAAGTGGAGAAACGTGCGAAATCGTAAACATCCACGCGTGAGGCAGAAAGCCAACGTTGCTTATAATCGAATATACAGCAACGTGCAAACTAAAGTCCTGTCAGGTCAATTCCCAAGAATAATACGACGTGAATAATAAACACAAGGTCCGTTGGGTAGCCCTCGCTTCCCCAGATCTCACTCTCCCCAGTCGCACTCCTCCGGTCATCACCCCCCCTCTCCCTTTCACTTTCCTCCATTACACACCAATTATTTAAATTAAGTAATGTTATCCATAAAAAAAACTTTAATATTTTCTCACGCTTTATATTTATATTTTATATTTTGTTATTATTCATATTTAAAATAATACGTTTTAATTCCCACAAATACAAAACATACCGTTTTAAACTATTAACACAATTATAAACATATTTTTACATGAAATACTTAAATGTACATCGTATATTATATTTTTTATAGACAAAATTGACAACAGATTGGATTTGTATCATCTCTATTTAGTTTCTCACAATTTATTGTTTATTAATCTTTATCTAAATAATTAAAAGTTAAAAAAAATAATTTGAACATGTCATTAGTTTTGTCTTATTGAATAGATAATCATATCCACAAATCAAAATATTCATAAAAAAATTTCATCCTAGAAATTTCAATTTTTGATGAAATATAAAGAAAATTAATCAAACGGTAAAATATTATTATTATTAGTTCTTGCAAAATACTTATATAAATCATGATTTAAATTATGAATGATTTTAATTTTTAAAATATAATTTTTAATAGTAAATTGAGACTCCTCCATTTATCCCTAAATGGTAGTGATTCTTGTCAAAATAAATTTTAAATACTAAACAACACTGTCTAAAATCTCCTTCATCCCCATTGTAAAATTCTCACTTATCATCACCCTTCTTATTCGTGTCCCTTGCCACTCCCTATCTCATTTTTATTTTTCAAGGACAGTTTAATATTTAACTTTATATGTTGTTAATTTTTCCTTGAAAATGTTGTGTGTGATATATATGTAATTATTTCAAATTAAAATATATTCATAATTATGTTAAGAGATCAAAATAATAAGTTTATGAGAGATTAAAATACATTATTTTGAATATAAAAAACTAAATAAGTACAAACATTAAATATGAAGACTATTAAATAGGGTCATTTTCTCTCAAATATTGTACTAACTTTTTTAGATGTTATAGTTGTAACTTGTAAGATAGAAAAAGGTGTTTATAAATAATTATAAAATATTATTTAAAAAATTATGAATAATAATTAATAGTAAGATTTGTCCAAATGGAGCTGTTACTATAGTGTGTTTGTTTGGATTGAAAATATTTTTAGGAAAATATTTTCTATAAATTTTTTTGGTGCCAAACACCGAAAAATATTTTTCGATATAAAATATTTTTCAATTTTTCTTCCTCTGACTGAAAATAACTTACAGAATTTTTGAGCGTAAGTTATTTTCCGAATAATTCAACAGTGACATTAAATCTCAAATATTTACTTTTATAATTTCATTTGCTAAACTTATTTTCGTTTTTAATTATTTTCCATTCGTTTTTCTCTTAATCATGGGTCTCACACTAATATAACTATCATTATGCATATTTTACTACTACATTGTACTATCACTTAATTTTAAACAAATCAATATTTTATTAACCACAATTACTTGTAAGGTATTTATTACCATTGTTATAAATTTTTTAACTAGTATTCATAAAATTAAAGATGAAACCGTTAAAAATTTTATTTCAAAATGTTTTCATTTTGTCAACCGAACACCGAAAAATTGTATGAAAAATAGATTTTTTCATGTAAAATATTTTCCAAAGAAAATATTTTTCTCATTTTCAATCCAAACGAACACACCCTATGTCAATACTATTATCGCAATGAAGAATTTTTTCCAAAAGTGTTGCGAGACAATCGTTAACACAAATGACTACAATTCAGTACATTAATTTATATTTTTTCATAAAATTAATACTAGAATCACTAATTAACTTAATCGTGTATCTAGACAAGGTATATAAAATCACTGTCAGTGTTAATTGAATATAATTTTGTTATGTAAATTAATTTTAATAAATAATATTAAATTGCAATATTATAAATCATTTTCTTAACCAAACAATTTGTTAGACCAACGAATAAATCGGTGTACTCAAGCAAAGTAGTTTGCACAAGTCTTGCTTAGCAAACCGATAAAACTTTTAAAATAAATCTAATAACATAATAATACTAATTGTCTAATTTTGCTATAACTAACGTCTCATCTTTAACATTTTTTTTTTTTTTTCCTTCTTCTGTTGTTTGGTTCGTAGTTACTTGTCAAAATTATTTTACATGACAAATTTTTTTTTCAAATTATAATCTACTGATTTTAAAATTTCAATCAAATTTTTTTTTTTTTTGAGAATTAACATTAATAATTTTTATTGTCACTTTATATTTATAATTTTTAATAGATGCATTTATTTACAAATAGAACAAAGTACTACCTGTTTGTTTGACTTTTTTTCATGAAACGAGCGTTCAAATCACTCAAAGTCTTCCTTCTTCCTTCCGGTCTTCCACCACCATTTTTCTTTAAAAAAAATGCCTCGATTTGCCTTTTAATTAATATTCCTACTTTTTTAAACTCAACCTCCAGGGAAAGCACATGTTTAGGAGTTAGAATGGGAGCATCAGTTTGTTAATAAAACAGCCTGCTCTTTAAAGCAAAATTACAAATCAGACATTCCCATTTTTATTGTTGGTTAGTTAACACACCTGACATAGAGTCGAGATTAAATTTACTGACGTTTTAGTTGTAGTTATTGTAACCATTCAAAATTAAAGCAGAGTCATAACCACCTTACTAGGGAAAATATTATGGTAATAAATGTATCTAATAATAGTTCTGTAAAAGAATTATTTTATTGAGATTTGTTGATTTATAACTTTATTATAAGTTTGTAGGCTAAATATAAGCCTACAATGGCTAATGGGATAATTAATGGGTGAAGATGTCTACATATTATTTTCATTATTAATTATTACAATTAATTTATTTCATATCTTTATAGTTTATTACACACCCTTTAAGTGGAATTTTTTTACCAATGAATATTAGAAAAATTTAACTGTCTCCTTAGAATATTATGTTATTGTGGTTTAAAAACAATATTACAATATATTGTGTTTTAAAAAATTATACTGCATAAATTTTAAAAAGAATAGAATGATTTCTTAATGTAATTTTAGAACTTCCGAGTTATTAACAAGAATGTTCAAGAAGATAAAATACATATCAATACCCAGTAAATATATTAACGGTAGAATCATTAAACTTTATTTTTTATGTTTTTGATAGTATGAAGTATATTAACTCTTAATTTTTATTTTTAGGCTAGGGCACGTCACATGCGAATATTTCAATGACTTCTAGTAATTTTTACTGATCACCTCACAAGAAAGATGATGATATAAGGTACAACTCACTAATAATGAACCAACAGGTGGTTAGTTTACGTAGCATGTAATAAATACATTAAGGTAAATTATGGAGAATTTTGCTACCCAGGAATCATATCGATCTTGAGACTCAGGGTTGATCAAGTGCCTTGATTTTTGAGAGACTGACCGACCAGGTCGGTTGGCTAAAGACTCGAGAACCTGCTCAAGTGCCCGATCAATTTTAGAGGTCAGGACACCGATAAACCTACATAAATAGAGATGTCACCCATTATACAAAGCAAATAAATATAATAAAAAAAAAGAGACTTCACTCATTCTCTATAATCGAAAACTTTACTCATCAAAAGGTACATGTCTTAGAAAAATCATCGAACTTTAAATTACTTACAAACTTATATTGTATTATTAGAAAATTTCAATTTCTAATGTTGTGCAGTTACACTTACATTAGATGAGGTTAAACTAACAGAAAAATTCTATTATATCGTTATGTTATCTTATTGTTATATTTTGAATAATCGTATAATTTAACATTATATATTTTAAATATTTGTGTTACGCAAATTTTAAAACACACAAGTATACTAATAAAACGGTACAGGATTTTCTATGTCACATCCTGTATTATTTTTGTTACACCACCAAATGAACAGTCAAAATTTACTAAAGTAATTTTAATGGAATAAATTTAATTATTTATTTAATTGTGTGACAAAGATTTATCACAACATGTAAGACAAAAAATTATTAACCCATCAAAACTTACACTTACTATATTAATTATTTATGAAAGACACCTACCATACAATGTTAGGTTTTGTAAAACAAAATTTGATAGAGAAATCCTGCCAAGTACGAAATAGAATTTTCAAACAAAGCCGTCGTTGAGGCTAATTTCGTGATTACATTCAAACCCATGGGCTTGCTTAAATCACAGGACTTCAGACCAATATAAAACCATTCCCACCCAACTAGTACTTGATAACATCACGCGCCGGAAGGTGGGAGTTCCATCATTTCCCGGCGACAATTCCTCCCGATCTCTCTATCCTCAGAAATATATTTATACTCGGTTCCCACGTACATCCAAATTGTCCAAACCCAACTTTTTCATCTTAAAAATTTTCAAAGCTCATATTTGAAGAGGAGAGAGAGAGTGAGATTGTGACTATGGGGTCGGAGTTGATCTACAGGGGCCACGAAACCCATCCGGCGACGGACGAGTACTCTCCGAAACCTCCCAAGCCATGGCTGACTGAGATTCGGCCGATTCGTTACATGCTCCGAGAGCAGCGACTCATTTTCGTATTCGTCGGCATTGCGATTGCCACCGTTGTCTTCGCCCTCCTCCCTTCCTGAGTCGTTGCTAATTCCCCCTACATCACCGCCTCCGGAGGCCGCTACGATTACGTTAACAGCCAGAGCATCGAGAACGCGATCTCTTCCGGCTCGTTATTAGAGACGACTCACCGGATGATCTCCCAGAACAACCGGGTAGGCTTCGGCGGCATCAATTCCGGGGGGAAAATTCCCTTGGAACTGAAGAGGAAGGGGCTGAGGATCGTGGTGACAGGTGGGGCCGGGTTCGTGGGTAGTCATTTGGTAGACCGTCTGATTGCAAGGGGAGATAGTGTGATCGTGGTCGATAATTTCTTCACGGGAAGGAAGGAGAATGTGCATCATCACTTTTCTAACCCTAGATTTGAGCTCATCAGACACGACGTCGTTGAGCCTCTTCTGTTAGAGGTTGACCAGATCTACCATTTGGCTTGCCCAGCTTCTCCTGTCCATTACAAGCACAACCCTGTCAAGACGATTATATCCTTCTCCAGTACTAGTACTTTTTGCATGATTTAATGTAGTAATTAAATAACAAAGAGTATTAATCCTTTGATTTTCCTTAATTAATTTGTGTTTTGGGATTTCACAAGACTAATGTGGTGGGGACTCTGAACATGCTGGGATTGGCGAAGAGGGTGGGTGCTAGGTTTTTGCTAACCAGCACCAGCGAGGTGTACGGTGATCCTCTCCAACATCCACAAGTCGAGACCTACTGGGGCAATGTCAACCCCATCGGTATTTATACTCTTCTTTCATTTTTTTTTTCTTTTTCTTTCTCGTTTTTCTTTGGCTGGGGAGAGGGTGGTGGTGGTGGCCTGGTGGCTGTGGGATCGGAGTGGGACACGGGGACAGACGGTTTCTGCTCACTTTAGCATAGCTAATAGAAATATGACTAACGTGAGCGTAACTTCCCATTGTGCTCATTTTGAAGTTTTTGCCGCGTGTAACGATGTTAGGTATTTTGTCGAAGTAGATCTGGTCGGAAATTTCCTTATGTATGGTCAGCCCATTAAAGCTTTCGGGTCCACTAATCCGAGATCCCTCTTTTGTATTTTACGTACTGCTAGTATTCTCTTTCTTTTGTCTCGACTCATTCAAAAATAGTGTACCCTTAATAGCTAAAAATAAATTAAAGAAATGTTGGTAGTTGAAGCGGTATAATCAGAGATCTAACACATGATTAAATTTTAAAGATGCATCTTTATTGACTTGTAGTTTATGGTAAGTTAATTGACATATTAACCTAATGACAGGTGTGCGAAGTTGTTACGATGAGGGTAAGCGAACTGCTGAAACCTTGACAATGGACTACCACAGGGGTGCCGGTGTTGAGGTTTGTTGTAATTATTATTTTACCAGTACTAGTATTTGATGAATAAAGTTTGCAATTGGACAGAGAATATGACTGAAGTCCTTTTTTATTGGCATGTGTTTCTTGCCCTTGTATAATGGATGGTTAACCCTTATTTATTGGGAGTTAACCAGTGTCCTGACCTTCGTACTGGGTCCGATAACCTGACCAGGTTCTCAGGCCCTGGATTACAACCAATTTGGTTGGTTGGTTTTTTACTGATCAGGAACACTTGATCGGACACAGGATTAGTGCTGACCCTGGGCAGGCGAGCTCTATAGCCCAATTTATATAATTGCCCTTGATAAATCTATTACATGCCACGTAGGCTATCCACGTGTCAATTTATTATTGGTGTGCTATTTATTTTATGCTAGCACCATTTGTTGGTTATTCTCCTAACCTTAGGTAGTTAGGTTGTTTAAAGTATTTTATTAGGTATAAAATGGTACTGTATACTTACACGACTTTGGGACCATTTGTTTGTTGTGTTCCTGATCTTATGCTCCCATGCTTTTAGTACTAGTTGTAGTTGCCAGTCCACTTCGCATTAAACTAACACGGAGCTTGGACTAGTAGTGTGCAAAAGTGAACCACTAATTCCAAGTTGCTTAACATGCTGGACTGTGTATTTCAAATCTGTGACAGGTGAGGATTGCTAGGATCTTTAACACCTATGGACCAAGAATGTGCATTGATGACGGTCGTGTTGTCAGCAATTTTGTTGCTCAGGTAACTTCTTCTCCTTAATTAAAAAAAAAAAAAAAAATCATTTAGCCTTTTGAGTAAATCTTTTATACACTGTATAAATTTTTTTGCACCATTGGGTTTGGATGCATACCACTTATTCATTATTTAAATTTCAAAAGTTAGTTATGCACATGTAACATGCATTTAGACCTGATGGTGCAAAAATATTTTTACACCGACGGTGTATATAAGATTAATCCTTAGCTTTTATGATAACTTTTATATTCAAATGAAGTGATCATATTGGATCTGATTGGGATGCTGTTACAGGCCTTGAGGAAGGAACCGTTGACGGTTTATGGTGATGGGAAACAGACCAGAAGTTTCCAATTTGTTTCAGATTTGGTAAGGAGTTTCATGAGGCTTTAACACTTGCATATTTCTGTCTGTTTCTTCTACTTTCATTTGTTTTTAACATTTTGCTTTCTTACCAGTTTAAATTTCAATTAACGAATTCGTCACATATCAATCGTGAACTACTTGTGTTCACATTCTTCAGACCTTGTGTCCAATCTAACAGATCTTGTATTTATTTGAGTTGCCTTCTGCTATTTAAAAATAACATCAGTATCACTCCTTTAATGTGTAATTATTAGTATCTTTGTTGTCCTTAATGCTCGAGCCTTTTTAGGTGTGGGCTGGATCTACAAAATGCAGAATTGTATATCATGTTATAATCACCTAACTAGACTGCTTTTTAAATTGAACTATTTTTAGTAATTGGCTGCATAGGTTACAGTTTTCAGGTTTTTAATCTGTGGAACGCCAGCACTTCTCAAATGCTGTGATTGAATCTTTACTGAATTTGAATATTAGAATAATTCCATATCTGGCAAGAATTCAGCTACATAGTTGGCTGGCAATTGATTAAGCATTCCCATGTATCTCCTCATTTGTTGTGGATGTTGTTATTAGGATGTACTTTAGTGAACTAATAATACATCATCAACACACAGGCATCTTTGTGCAAGGGTACAAACTTAAATACATACATACATACATACATATATATGTCTGTGTATAAATATCCTTGTTTTGAGGATAATCAGGCAGCAGGTTTATCAGATGTACACATTTGCAGAACTGATTAGGACAATTATCAATGTTTTCCTTCTGAGTACCTAAGGCTGGATAAATCTGCAAAAGTTAATGTTTTCCCTAAATTCTGGGCAAATAAGATTCAATTACATGTGAAAATGGATGACTGGCTGGGTTTAGAAATTTACTTGTGATACTGGTGATAATTAGCTTACGTGTAATATTGCAATAGCTGTCTTCTCTGTTATTTCTTGGCTTATCTTTTGTTGCATGACCTTTTCGTTTCATTGATAATGTGGACTTATCAAAATTGTACTGAATCAATAACATCTGAAATTAGTTAATAAAAAAGTTAGATGTCATTTATGTTTCTTTGAATTTCGTAGGTTGAGGGTCTTATGCGCTTGATGGAAGGAGAACATTGTAGGACCTTTCAATCTTGGGAATCCTGGTGAATTTACCATGCTCGAACTTGCTCAGGTATGATACTTCTTCAAATGAGGTGATTTTAGTACTGACCTCCACCTGAATCAGCTTGCCTAAACATCCATCTTTTATCTGACATGTTCTTTGTACCGTTTAGTAGTTATCAGAAAATTTATTGGCTTCTTGAAAATCTACATGGTTGAGGACCTTTTGTGTACAAGGGAAAGCCTGTCATGTAGTTAAACTTGAAGTCTCAATTTCATAAGAGTGTTCATAATGGCCAAAATGTTGCATAGATGAGATACATAAAGCAAATAAGGCCTTTGTGACACAGTAAGTTGCCATATTACTCCTTCCTTACCCCGTGCTAAGTACAGAGAACAAAAGTACCGGGAAGAAAAGGGCCCAATGACATTACATAACTGTAACAGGGAGGAGGTGATTAAGTTTGTCTTGGACCTTTTGCCATTTCTTGACTGACAAATATGTGAATCTGTCCTAAGCACCTGTTGAGAAATAGCTATATTCATATCATAGGAAGATGGAATAGGTCTACTCGCCATACATGAGAGCACTTTCCTGTGGATATGGGTGACACTTGGCTGAAGTTCTTGTCATTTTAGATATGTCAGCTGATTCATATACCATTTACAGTATATATCTAATTATCTCTCTCTCTCCTTTTTTTTTTAAGGCCAAATCTTCATAACATTGGTATCCCTCTACAATGGTTTGCACCAATGTAGTTACTACGGTTGCATTATGTTCTAGGCAGTGTTAATTCCATGAACATTTCTGTTGAGCTAAGAAGATTTGAGTATTATATATCTGGCATATGCAGGTGGTACAAGAAACCATTGATCCAAATGCTAAGATTGAGTTCAGGCCAAACACAGAGGATGACCCACACAAGAGAAAACCAGATATCTCCAAGGCAAAAGAGTTGCTTGGTTGGGAGCCCAAAATACCACTTCGCAAGGGTCTTCCTATGATGGTTTCACAGATTTTAGGCAACGCATCTTTGGTGACCACAAGGAAGATGGCACCTCCACATCCCAAGCTTAATCATAGGGCCTGCATTTTAGTGCTTTAGACTTCGAGAGAGGGATATGTTGTTTAGGAAAAATGCTTCCTTGCGCCCCATGCCTAACTAGATATAGTTATTCTAATGGGGGAAAAGTACTTCCTCTTGTTTACCCTTCAGTATAGTAGCTAGATGCTGTCTTTTTCTGTAATTTTGTCATTTTCAGTATTACACTATCATTGTTGCCTTTTGTAGACCGTGAGCTTTGGCAGTTTACATTAATAACAATGCTATTCTTTCATGCTATTGCAATTGCAATATATATGGTAGTAGTTATGCCGTCTTAATTTAAGTTTTCCATTTGTATTTTGGAATCTCAAGTTTTTATTCTGGTAGCGCTCGAATCGGTCTCTGTTTGGTCTGATATATCCGAGGGATTTACAGCTTTACACCCTGAACTCGCACACTACCAAGGAAGAGACAGAATCAGTGTGAGGACAGAAGTAGGTAATTCTAATTTGTAATTCTAATTTCTAAAGCATAAGAAGACAACTTTACACCTGAACTCGCACACTACTAAGGAAGGAGGACAGAAGTAGGTAATTCTAATTTGTAATTCTAATTTCTAAAGCATAAGAAGACGGAAAAATTTATATTAATTATTAAGTAAGTATTAAACATCTATTAAGATATTTAATAATTAATAATAAATTCTTATTTAAAAAAATATGATCACTATTTTTAATAAAACGGGTCATCCTATTTAAATAGATTAGACACCCGTACCACCATAAACCTTGTCAAGATATCTTGAGCAAAAGTAACCTCTAAAAAAATATACATATGAAATTTTTCTACATGGAATCATGGATTTGACTATAAATTCCTTGATCCAAGCGAGTTCACTCTACTCTTAGTATAGACCGAGCCCATTTGTTTTTGCGACTCCTAAAGTCTATCTCTTTGGTATTTTGTCCAAATTTTCCAATCACCCTTGGACAGACGCCTCCACTGACCGTCGTCCGCCGACTTCGGTGAGCCACCATATATCTATATCTTTTAAATAAGACTTCGGTAAGCTGCTCAGACAACTATACATCTATATCTTTCAAATATTTCTGTTGTTTTTAAGATCTGATTATTGATTAGTATTTTAGTTAGATTTCAGAGAAAAGAAGTGAAAAATGAGCAGAGGGGCGGCGGAGGAGGAGGAGGAGGAGGAGGAGGAGGAGGAGGAGGAGGAGCTGGAGCCAAAAGCGAAAGAAGGGAGCCACGTTGGTCATCGATTGCGGAAAGCCAGTTGAAGACAAGATCATGGAAATCGCGTCCCTTGAGAAGTTCCTTCAGGAGAGAATCAAGGTCGGCGGCAAGGCCGGAGCTCTCGGCGATTCCGTCACCGTCAGCCGTGACAAGAGCAAGATCACCGTCACCTCCACCTTCTCCAAAAGGTATGTGCTCCTTCCCTTACCACTTTCTACTTAGATTTCCTGTCCATATCTTTTTTTCCTGCATTTTCTGATTTGGAGAATTGTGATTCAGCAACATATGAATTTGGCAGTATTTGTGGGTTTGCCACCAGGCAACCTCATGAGTTTCAATTTCCAAATTTGCCCAGTATGAAGGAACAATCACTCACCAGATTGATTAATTGGTAATTATACAAAACCTAAATAATAATAGTAGTAAAGTCAATATCATTTTTTCCTCTTAAGTCAAGTCTAAAAATACTAATAAATTGCTATGGCATATCAAGTTACACGATTGCCCCCTTCCTTCCGTCGGACCCAACCTAACCTTCTTTTAATTATTATTCTTCCCGTTTGACAAGGTTGAGTTAGCCAATCTTCTCAAATCCAGTCAATATCAGCAGATCATAAAATTAGTAAGCAAACATTTTGTTTTAGTAGTAATAACAATTTCCTCTTCATTTATTTGCATTGATAATTGAGTACTAGAAAAACCTCTTTTATCATCAAATTGCTTCATCAGTACAAGACTCGAAGAATCTATCAAATTGCACGTCTCTTTTTCTTCCACAAATTTTTTTGTTTTTTTTGTTTTTTTTTGTTTTTTTGGGGGTGTGGGGTGGGAGGAAAGAAAATAGTCAAAATCATTGCCGGTGAGTGTCATCGGCTACTCCTGCCACCATCGTCGGATCTCGCTGCTGCCTTTTTCTTCATCCACCACCTTCTTCAAATTCTTTTGATTTCTTGGTTTTCTATTTCCATTTCCCCTATTGCTTTCTGTGTTGTGCATAAAAATCCTTTCTTTTTTGATGTTTGCCTGTTGAAACATTTTATTCCAGGTAGCTTGGAAGGATTGTCAGTAAATTGTGTTTGATCCATAATCTCTTGAAAAGAGATACTAATTAGTTAATAGATGGATTTCCCCCAAAATGACAGCATTGGGAGCATGCAGAGAGCTTATTATAATAGTAAGGATGCAAAATGCGATTCGTATTTGCTTTTCTATCAGGAAACTGTCCTGGGGAATGCCTTGAGAGCAAGCTTCTTGTATTTTGTGTTGCTTGCCTATTGCTTTATTGGGCTGTCACCTATTACTGCTCGATTTTTCCGATCGATGGAAAATGTTGTGAAACATAGTCGGCAGGTGGTCAAGGTAGATCCTCTTACAGGGCCTAAAACCATTGAATATGAAAAGGTGTGGAATTATACCATTGCTGACATCACTTTGCTGGCCTTTGGAACCAGCTTTCCCAAATTTCTTTAGCCACAATTGATGCTATATGAAATCTTGGTAACCTATATGCTGGAGGTTGGTCCCGTTTCCATTCAAATGCCCTTCTGGTGACTAGATTAACTTCTCTTACTGCTAGAACTGATTCCAGTTTTACTACTGATAAAATAATTAGTTGTTTATAAGTCCACTGCCAATTGATTTACTGCTATCATGTCTAATGCTCTATATTTAATATATAGCAAATCTGTATTCATTGTATATCCTTCATTCTTCTGGTTTTTGGGATCAGTCTCAATTTTTTTTAGGACTGATAGCTTCAGTAGATTGCCTTTTTGAGTTTTTTTATGTACTGGAATATCAGGTTTGGGTCCTGGGACGCTTGTTGGTTCAGCTGCTTTTGATCTATTTCCAATACATGCTGTTTGTGTTGTGGCTCCTAAAGCTGGAGAACCGAAAATGATATCTGATCTGGGTGTCTGGCTTGTTGAGCTCTTTTGGTCTTTCTGGGCTTAAATCTGGCTCTATATCATATTGGAGGTAGTTCTCATTTCTGTATTGAGCTCTTAATCTTTCCTGTTTAAGCGAACGTCTTGGAGTACACCTGAGACATTGTTTTATAGGTTCCTTAGTTAGTTGAGCAATTATCATTTTGTTTGGGAAGATAGAAGCCATGGAAAGTAATTATAAATCTCATGTTTGGTAATAAGCTTATGACCAGTGACTTCAGCTTTTCTGTCCTCAATCTATTCACCTCTCAGGATAATTTTTATCAATAAAGATCCAACTTTTAGACAATGGACGAGTCTCGCATATGTCTACTGGTATTCATTTCTCCGATGGTAGCTTGACATGGTATTGCAGTCAATGTTGTTTATACTTTATATTTAGCATACCAATTACTCTATAAGTTGGTATACTTGCCGACGTGCTAACATCCGGCTATGTTCTTCGCAGATATGGACTCCAAATGTTGTTACTTTATGGGAGTCTTTGTTGACAGTTCTACAGTTTGGATTGTTCATATACATGCCTATGCACAGGACAATCGATGGCCTAATTTATCCCTTCCGCTGTATGTTTCTGGTCTATAGTCTTAATTCTTGTCTTTGACATTTACTTTGTCCATGCTACCCAATGAAATCCATATTTGTAGAAATATCAGACCTTCTAATTGTATTAAAAAACTTTCCAATGTCTTTTCATGCATCAGGAAAAGAAGTGAGAGGCCAAAGGATTGGGTGCCTGCTGAGGACAGACATATGAACAAGGCCCATAATGAATACTATGAAATCTGTTTAGGGAACACGACAGGTAACTCTCCCTTTTTAGCATGTAAGACTACACCATTTATTGATGACTCTTTTCTTTTGATAATTTGAATTGCCTGTGCCAGGGATGTGCATCATGCACAGAGAATTCAGATTAACAAAGAGTAAAAGCATCATACCTCTTCAAAACAAGAAGTTGCTGAATCTGAGTGCTTGGTAGAAAAGTTTTTTTTTTAATCCCAGCCTCCCAAATGTCAAATAAGCAGCTAAAATGTGCCATTTGCACCAGATAAGCAAATGTCTTGAAATCTCGAACAGAGGGATAAAAGTGCAAACTTGAGAGTCTCAGAATATCGCAAGTGTTTATGTTGACCTCTAGAAGTGCCTCTGTGATAGTTTGGATATAATGATAACTTGAGAGTTGCTTAATACAAGATACTGATTACTCCGTGTATC
Source organism: Cinchona pubescens (assembly GCA_025175665.1). Taxonomy (NCBI): domain Eukaryota; kingdom Viridiplantae; phylum Streptophyta; class Magnoliopsida; order Gentianales; family Rubiaceae; genus Cinchona; species Cinchona pubescens. The sequence goes on along the minus strand of JANKKI010000192.1, from coordinate 761,657 downwards.
ATGAACCTTGAATTTAGAGCAATGCATGTGGAATGTAAAAGTTAATTGGTTTCTGAATTCTACATGTTCTCTCCATTTCATTTCATCAATTTACATTCTTGCATTACACCCTTGCGAATTCTAACATGCAGGTTCTGTATATCATTACTTGCCTGCAAATGATGTTTCTGAATCATCTTCTGATCATTTGGAAAGTGAAATAATCCCTGAAGAACCTTCTGTGCTTACAGTTTGGAAGCTGCAGTTTGTGGAGGCATATACGGTAAACTTTTCATGCTTCTCCTGTCACATACTATGTCTTTGAGTTTTTAGTTCATGATTGTAGATCTTGATATAAGTTAAGCAGTTTGTGTACCTCTCTCTCTCTAATTATGTTTGCTTGTCATTCCTTCTGTTGACCTTGATGAAAAAATCACTCATGTACTTGGTATGTAAAGAAATCTTTGCATGTTTTGCTTAGTGACGTCTGCATCGGCAATTGTTTAAACAGTTGGAAAGTGGAGAGTCAAGAATTTTCTGGCGATCTGTTCTTGTTCCGTGGAGGCTTCTGTTTGCCTTTGTACCTCCATATCAGATTGCTCATGGGTGGGATTGCCTTCATTTGTTCTTTGGTCTTCATCAGAGGAATTGCTTATGTTGTAACAAAACTCACAGACTTAATAAGCTGTGTAACAGGTTTTAACCCTGACTAGAGATCTTGTGCTTTCTGAAATGTGATTCTTCCTCTTAGTTCTAATCTTAGCATACTGTATATCTTGTGCAGGGATAAATGCTTATGTCATAGCTATCACAGCATTGGCTGGTGGAATCTCGTGGCCCGTTTTAGTCGCAAGCAAGATTGCAGCGGAGCTGCAGATTACAGCTGACTCTGCTATTGCAAACATCACTTGCAGGTTTATTTTTAATCATTTTTTCGATTTGTTTTCAGCAAGTTGTTGGATAATATTAATATTGAAATATTCTTTTAGAAGTTATCAATTGTAGAAGTTATCGAGTCTAAATATCGCATAGGTAATGTGGGAAAATAACTAAATAGACAAAGTTGAAAGAAACAAATTTTCATTTCTATAAACTTCAAGAAAGATCTAGGTCCATTCGGTTAGGATTTATGAAACAAATTGTTTCTTCACCATAGAAAGTGTCCTGCAACGCCACATCCTTTAATTACTGCTGGTGAATTTGATGCTCTTATACTTTGAGGAATTGTTATTTGGCCTTTCTGTTGAGCTTGAGTGGAATTTTCTCTCTTTTAAAAGCTTCATGATACTCATCATACTGTTGTGGTCAACTTCATCTGCCATGTTTTAGCATGTATGAGCTAAAACATCAAGTTGATACATCTTGTTGTGCCGCTTGTATAATATGACCGAAAATAAACAATAAGCTACCAGACAATGTTATAGACTGCAGTGATCACGACCCCTTATTTTGCCTGGACTTTTTTGGACAGTCATTTTTATACTGAGTGATTTTAATTCGCCTTTGGACTGTCATAATTTGTTCAAATGGAACACCCATGGAAATATTCGAATTGATATCCTTGTGTGCTTTGTTCTTGTAGCAATTCAGTGAACATCTACTTGGGAATAGGTATTCTGCTTGGCTTATTGATACGTTATTCAACTTCATTGCCTACAATGAACCACTCCGGATACAGAATGCTGAAGGACTTGGTTTTTTTGTCTTGTTTTCTTCTTTACTTCTGTAGGCTGTATTGGAGTTTTGGTATTTAGGCGTCTTACATTGGGTGCAGAGCTTGGAGGACCAAAACTTTGGGCCTGGGTCACCTCTGTGTATTTTATGTTGCTATGGCTTATCTTTGTTTTATTATCCTCCCTCAGGGTTTCTGGCATCATATGAGGATTCTTCAGAGTCATTTTTACTTTCCCTAGGTAGTTTATTCATTTCCTCGTACACGGCAGTAATTGAGGGGGAATAGCCCTCTTTCTCTAAAGTTCAAAGTTATACAGTTATATTTTGCATGATACATTGCACAATGTAAAGGTTGTCAACCTGATATTTGGTATTTTAGCCGAATATATGTAGAAGAGAAGGATCTTTTTCATGTAGGCCTTGTTACTAGTGCTCCTGCCTGGTGTTTAAGAGGTACTTCATGGGTGACAGCATTCTTCTATGCAGAAAATTAATACTTCGATGTGCATTTCCTGTTCAAGTATCCGATTATGCTGGCGTACACAGTATAAAGTTGGAATCGGTGCTTATATAAGACGACCGACTATCAAAGTAGGCAGTCTTGCTCCAGAATCACAAGGTGTGCTAAACAAGGAACAAAACTTCAGAAAATTAAGAACAAAGAAATGAAATACGCAAAACTGACTTGATGGACTTAATCTCGTTGGCTATAACAAAACTCTGACTTGAGCAAAGAAATAAAGGGTCTAAAGATGTTTGCTCCCAATAGTGTTCTGGTTGGTAATAGCAAGTATGAAAGTCGCAAAATACTAATACTCACAATTTTGTTGAATAATAATGAATGAATAAATTCGGCCATTAAGGTTCTTTTTATAAGAGAAGAAGACGGCAACAAGGAACACACCAATTAGAAAAATCCTACCAATACTGAAAAACAAGCTTTACCAAATCCAAACTAGTTTTGGAGTTGGAACAAATGATTATAATCGGCCCAAGCTAATTAATATGGATATTTCTTGGCCAAAATTAAGAAACCAACTAAGACATATCTTTGACTTGGTAAATTCCAAGTGCTAAAAAACCGAAACCTTATTCAAATAAAATACTAATAGTCGATAAGGGTTTTTGGTTGAGGTTAGGGTTTCTAGAAACCCTTCATGGTGAAAAACTTTATTATAGGAAGGTCCTACTAAATATCATGCCAAGTAGTATTTCCAAACCAATGAGATTCCACTATTTAAAGTTGTGCGCCTAAAAATAAAATCCATTGGTAATTAACTACTTAAAAATGCTAGAATTTCATTGGTTTGGAGACATCACTTGGCATGACACTTAATATGACATTCCTATAATAACGTTTTTCCTTCATGGTGGACCAAACTCCTTTTCAAATCTTTGGGCTATTGGATCTTGAATCTTTTTAGACTAGAACTTTCAAAACATGGATTGGTTTCTTGATTTGAACTTGGATGCATATTTTCTTGGCTGCCACTTACAAATAGTAAAGTTTGTCGGTCTAAAATCTCTCTAACAAAGCCTAACATGACTTGTTGCAACTTCTTGACCCTTGATCTTATGATTGGCCCAACTGGAACTTGGACTGAATACACTCCTTAAACTCTTTGAGCTTGGTCCATGGCCTTATCATTGAATTCTTGGCTCATGTTCCATCATCTCGCCTCTTTTACATAATTCGATTACATAATTCGTACTCGAATCGCTTCCTACATCAAAATCACAAAGAGAAAGGTCAGTGACATTAAACGTGGCATTAACATTATACTCATCGGGAAAGTCGATCTTGTAGGTATTATCATTCATCCGTTCAAGTACTTAGAAAGGTCCATCCCCATGAAGATCCAAACAATGGTAACACTTAAAATCTCTGGTGCACTTTGAAGTATTAGAAGATGCACCTTTAACCAAAGAATCCATAGCATGTTTGACAACTTTATTCTCGGATTCACTAGTTTTAGGGTTAGCGAGTCCAGTTTATTTTGAATTTGATTAGACCGAGAAGAATTATTAGACCAATTTCTTCGCCAATTAGAACTAGAATCAACCTTAAATTTATCTCAATTTTTAAGTTGCCTTTCTATTTTTACTGCCTTTTCAAACCATATCTTGCAATTCAATATAGAGATGCAACTCTATAATGTTGGTAATTCTCTTATTAAGTTCACACAAGAATCAAGCTATAGTGGCTTCACGATCCTCAATTATGTTAGCCCTAATTAGACGCTTTTGAATTTCTCTATAATATTCTTATATAGATTTATTATCTTGCCTTAAATCTTGCAATGTTCACGATGATATGTAGAAGGTATAAATCTTTTCCATAATGCAGCTTTTAAGGATGCCCAATCATTTATTGGTAGTTCTCCACACCTAATCTTTACTCGAACAGTAAATGTAGCTACTTTTAAGGATGATCCCACTACTCTAGAGCATTTAAATGCAGCTATTGCTAGTTGTGTTTTGTTTTTCTCGGAGCAATTATGACAATAAAAAATAACCTCTACCTTTTTTTCTCTTTTGAGATAAATATTAAGATCGAGTTATCTTGGATAGAGATATTTAATACCATCAATCTTATACAAGCGGCACAACAAGATGTATCAACTTGATGTTTTAGCTCATACATGCTAAAACATGGCCAACCCAAATATTTTTTTTATAGATAATCTTGTAATTTTAGATTTTTTAATTTTTTTTTATTAATATGAATTTTTAACTCAGATAACCGGAAAACCCGCCTGATTAATACTTTGGTTGGATTTAATTGGGTTGCTATATTAGTTGGGCTGGGTTGGGTTTTATTTTTTGAACCCGAAAACCCGCCAACCCAACCCATGAACACCCCGACTTACTACCATCTCGAATGTTTTACTATTGTACCTACACTATATAATTCTTTGTCAGAATTATAGTAATTGGAATTGTAATTGGGATACGGTGAGCTTGTGCGAGCATAAGACTCAACTTGGCTAGTTTGCCAAGTTGGCTCATATTGATTCTGCCCTTTAGTCAATGCCTCAGAGAGTTGAATACTTTCAAGAAACATTGCCATTTCGGCTACACGATATTCCAAGGCATTTACCCTTGAATTCTCTCCTTCTTGCGACATCTTGAACCTACAAAAGATCCTCAAGAAACAAAATATTTTTTTCTTCTTCTGGGTTAGAGTTAGTAAAATAAAGAAAGATCTCATGGCACTCCCTTAGTATCTACTCTTGAATTTTAGTGTGTCACACTGTTTTCACTTGTTTATTACTCAAATTCAAGGCCACGCTTGTCTTTTTCCTATAAATTCTTCTCGAAATCTTTCGTTGACTTGATAAGTACTCAAAGAGAATAACACAAGTAATTACTAACAGTGTAGGGCTAGTAATTATAGACTAGGGAAGTAAAGAAATAACAATGTAATGTCGTATCAATTTAACAAAGAAGGCACACAAAGTATTTTTAGCAAGCCAAAATAAGATGGTCAAACAAAAAATTAGGGTGTCGAGTTTGGAAATTAATTGAGAGGGGGAGGGATAATTTTGGGACGAAAAATTTGATTAACAGTCATCAATGCTCACAATTTCCTTGTAACTCCAATTGGTAAAAATTCAAACAATTAGTATCACCAAAATCTTTCACGACAAATTTTTGCAAGCGTAATATTTCTAAAAGTAATTTTTAGAAACCTAATTCACCCCCCTCTTAGGTTGCTTTGGGACCAACACATCCATGATTCATCACAAAAAAAAAATCCCTAAGCAGAAAATTATGGGAGAAAAATTAGATTGAATCTGAGACAGGCAACTTAAGGAATTTCCTAACAAAAATTGTACTTTAAGAAAGTAGAATTTCTTTGTAGCAATTTGATGCAAATCCAACTATGAAAATGAATTAGGGCGATTCCAAAAGTGAGATGGATTGTATCATGTAATCCAAGTTGGATTATGAAAATAATTCACGAAATGATGCAAATCCAAATAAGAAAAAGACTCAAATTGTGCAAGTATATAATCAAGTGCTCAACTAACAAGGAATGAAAGTAGCAGTTTTTTCGGGTACACAACAAAACCATGCAAACCCTAATTTGCTAGGGTTCTGGAATCGGATTTTTTTTTTCCAAAGTAGTAAGTTGCTGCACGAAAAAATGGCACTAACAAATTAGAACAAGAGTACAAGAAAAGAACACAAGGAAACTTGCACAAGAATTAAAGAGGAAACTTAAAGAACAAGAAATAAGAAGGTTCGAATGATCTCAAAGGATCTACAAAACAAATGCGTTTAGGGAACCAAAGCTTTGATGCTGCTCTGATGCGAATCCCACATGAATCTTTTGCAATTTCCATTCTTTGTTAAACTAGTGAGACTCGAGTTTGGATGATCGCCCTAAAGACACAAACCCACAAGACACGAGGTTAGATCACAAAAGGATTGAAACAAAATAAACTTGGACCAACCCTAAGGGTTTGGCCCAGGTGTACTAAACAAGGAACAAAACTTCAAAAAATTAAGAACAACTGAAAAAAACGAAATACACAAAACTCCAACTTGACATATTTAAACTCGTTGGCTATAAAACCAAGGATCTAAAAATGTCTGCTCTCAACTAAACGAGATATCAACCCGTGGTCTATAATAAAACAGGAACAAGAACGAATCCGAATCCGTGGTCTATAATAAAACAGGAACGAATCCGTGATCTAAATAAAACAGGAACGAATAGTGTTCTGGTTGGTAAAACAAGTCGTTGGAAGACTAGTTGGAGAATAAACTTACAATTTTATTGAATTATGATGAATCAATAAATTTGGCCATTAAGGTTCTTTTTATAAGAGAAGGAGAAGGCCATAAGGGACAAATCAATTAGCAAAGTCCTACCAATACTGAAAAACAAGCTTTACCAAATACAAAAACTAGTTTTGGAGTTGGAATGAAAGACGACAAACGACCAAAGCTACTTAATACAGACTATTTCTTGGCTAGAATTAAGAACCAACTAAGACATATCTTTGACTTAGTAAACTTGTATCAAGTGCTAAAAAACCGAAACCTAATTCAAATAAAATACTAATGGTTGATTAGGGTTTTTGGCTGAGATTAGGGTTTCTAGAAGCCCTTCATGGTGGATCAAACTCTCTTTCAAATCTTTGGGCTATGGGACCTTGAATCTTATTGAACTAGAACTTCCAAAACATTGACTGGCTTCTAGATTTGAGCTTAGATGAATTCTTGGCTACCACTTATAAATAATAAAACTTGTTGGTCTAAAATCTCCTTGACAAAACTTAACGTGGCTTGTTGGAGCTTCTTTATCCTTGATCTTGGACTTAATACACTCCCCTTGAGCTTCTTGAGCTTGGTGCACGGCCCCGTCGCTGAATCCTTGGCTCATGTTCGCATCAACTATCTACATATATCACATGAGAAAACTTTAAGTGAAGGATACAAAACTCAGAGAAAGGTTTAGTCACCTGAAGAAATCCCTCCACAACAACTCATACAACAACTAGTTCAACCCAGTGTTAGATGAGTCATGCCACAGCCACCATTTTTCGGGCTAGTGGCAGCAGAAATAATTCTGCAGCAAATCATAGTAGCATTTAAAATTTTTGAACTGCAGGACAACATAAAAAGGCTCAAAACCTGCATGATATGAATAGTGATTATCCCACACCTTGAGAGAGATTTTTTTAGCTCATCAAACATGGAACGAGGAGCAAGGCAACTCATGGCAAGCCATGTAGATATTTTGCAAGAAAAGTTTGTACCTTATATGCCATCATTTGTGCCATCCTTGCTTCCATTGTGAGGTTGCGCTTGGCATTCGGCTGCGAATCTTTTAAGCCTATCCAATGCTTCAGTCTTCCCTTCTATAAGAGAGGCATTTGCTGCCGACTTTCCATTCTGTAAGAAGATAAATATGCAAAATTGTCTTTGTGAAAGCACAAAAATAGCCAGTTTGCCAAGTTCTTTTGAAAAATTCCGAATTTAATATTGATTAGCTAACTTGGATATAGGCATCAATGCCACATTGTTTGGTTGATTTGCATTGGAGTATGAACACCACAAATCAAGTAAATAATTTTTCTCTATAGCTCCTCCATAATCAAGTTCCAAGCAGATACTAGTGGTGAGGTGCTCTTATTTTTAATAAAACGGGACATCCAATTTAAATAGGTTCTTTCCATTAGTTATTGAATAGCCATAAACTTTGTCAAGATGTCTTGAACAAAAGTAACTTTTAAAAAATATAAATAAAAAAATTTTTACATGAAATCATAAACTGAGTTAAGAAAATTTTTATATGGAGTCATAGATTCCTTGATCCATGTTAATTCAACTCAGTCTACTTCATTATCTCACATCATTCCAAAAAATGAAATAACTTCCATGTAGAGATATTTAACAATCAAGCAGCTGCACCAATTCGATCAAGCCCACATATATTTGCTTGGACAAAACTGTGGCCCATATGAACCTTCTTTCCCAAACTGCACAGGCCCAATTTTTAGATTACGTCCATATGATAGTAGTGTAGACCGAGCCCATTCGTTTTTGACACCCCTAAACCCTATCTCTTTGGTTATTTTATCCAAATCTTCCAATCACCGTTTTCCTCACACAGACGCCTCCACTGACAGTCGTCCGCCGAACTTCAGCAGACTTCGGTGAGCTGCTCAGACCACCATATATCTATCTCTTTCAAATATTTCTGTTGTTTTTGAGATCTGATTATTGATTAATATTTTAGCTAGATTTCAGAGAAAGAAGTGAAAATGAGCAGAGGGGCAGGAGGAGGAGCAGCTGGAGCCAAAGGCGGGAAGAAGAAGGGAGCCACCTTTGTCATCGATTGCAAGATCTAGATGTTGAAAGAAGATCATGGAAATTGCCTCCCTTGAGAAGTTCCTTCAGGAAAGAATCAAGGTCGGCTCCTGAGCTCTCGGCGATTCCGTCACCGTCAGCCGTGACAAGAGCAAAATCACCGTCACCTCCGACTCCACCTTCTCCAAAAGGTATATGCTCCTTTCCTTTCCACTTTCTTCTACGCTTTCCTTTCTTTTTTTTTTGGCTGCATTTGCTGATTTGGAGAATTGTGATTCAGCATCATATCAATTTGGCAGCAGTTTAGAATTCGTTCTATTTCTGCCTAGCTTAAATTTATTATGTCCCCTTATTTCTGGTTCTTTACATATTTGACTAGAGGGTCTTTGAAATAGCAGAAACACATGCGTGTGGGAAAGAGTACAAATATAATGGGATAAGCAAATTGATGCTTGTATTATGGTAAAAAAATTTCTTGGGACTAGATACTTGTTTGGCCACTTTGATGGCTCGGGAGCTCGATTTCATGTTTTTGTAATTCGTTTCAATTACAATATGAAAATGACATCATCCTCATGGTGTGTGCACATAAGGGTTCTCCTAAGCTGTTGTTTTGCATAATGTTGAAGATTTTGATCATAAGATAGTGGGGACTCTGCTTGTCTACATACATTTACTTACATTAGTAGTAAATAAATCACTTGGGCTGTGATTTTAGTCTTCTTACTTTTGTTTTTCAGGAGGTATCTTAAGTACTTGACAAAGAAATACTTGAAGAAGAACAATGTGAGGGATTGGCTTCGGGTGATTGCCTCTAACAAAGATCGAAATGTTTATGAGCTGCGGTACTTCAACATTGCTGAGGGTGAGGGTGAGGAAGAAGATTGAACTTAGAGTTCTATGGTATTTTATGGTTGTTTTAGCCATTGGCTTGACTATTTTTGGAACCCTCTTTTTAGTTACCCTTGTAAGCTTTATATCTGTTGGAGTTACTGTCAGCTTATAATTTTTGTTTTCTTGCCAAAGGGACATGTATTAGAATAGCTTGTCTTTTCTTAGATTGTTATGGTTATTCCAGTCTTTATATGGTTTTGTCATGCTGCCTTGGTATTTTGAATTCTTTGCATCTCAAGTTATGCATTTCGTATTGAAAGGACAACTTTTTCTTCTAGCAATCCAGAATATTGTTTTATTGTGAATGTTTCTTGTGTTAGATGGAGCAAGCTCTCAGTTTGCTGCTCTGCAGTAACTATTCTGTAGAGTTTGTTTATGATTCTGTATATGTTCCTTGTTCTGGCTCAAACGGACGTTGTCCGGTGCTACTCTTAATTTAGTGGTTCTGAAGAATATACCTGCATGGCTGCATGTGGAGTTAGAAAATAGGGATGGCTGGGTGAGTGCATTACTGCTTTCAAGTCACTGGAACACTTGTGAAGGTTTTCATTCTACTCGGGTTCAAAGAGAGATGAATTGAGCCTAAATGCCTGAATCGATGGATGATCCAAAATATTTGTTGAATTATGCTTATTAAATGCCTTGACCGATGCTAATCAGATGTTAAAGCTAAAGCTGGAGCCCTGTACCTGTTTCGATGTTGCAAGGTGCAAGCATTACTTGGATCATGTTTAGTAGCTCTGAGATGCCACTTGTTATTTTGGAGAAAATGGATGTAAACGTACAGAAATAAATCAACAAGTGGGCAAGGCATGACTTGCAAGTTACAAATCCGTATACGGGCACGAGTCTTCTTTATGCGCACAACTTTCATCAATTATTGTATAAATGAATCATGTCCACAAGTGGGAGTGGGACTTAAAAGAATTTTACGGCCACTAGTTTCTTAAGCCGCTTCAAATGAACTCTGAAGTCCTACATCTACTGTTCTTCCAACGTCAAATGCATCAAATACTTGCAACAAGTACAATGTAAGATGGACAAAAGGATTGATGAAACTGGTGGCAGAAAAGCTCATGGTTGTGGGTTTGCCCACCAGACAACCTCTTGAGTTTCAATTTCCGAACTAGCCCAGTATGAAGGAATGCATAATCACTCACAAGATTGATTAATTGATAATTATACAAAACTCAAATAATAATACTAGTAAAGTCAGTATCATTTTTCCTCTCAAGTCAAGTCTACAAATACTAATAAATTCATATGGCATATCAAGTTACACGTTGCCCCTTTCCTTCCGTCGGGACCCAACCCAACCTCCTTCACCTTGGTTTAATAAGGTTGAGTTAGCCAACTCTTCACAAATCCAGTCAATATAAGCAGATTATAAAAGGGTTAATTACACTTTACCCCTTAACCTACACCTTAATTTCACTTTGCCCCCTAAACCCTAAAAATATACACTTTACTCCCTCTGAAAGATTCCATCATATATATATATAATTACAAAAAAAATGATGTAGACATTTATTTTGATATTATTACCCTTCAAATATTTGTAGACAAATTATATTCCTTTTATTTCATTTTTAATGATTTCATATATTTTTATTTTGTAAGAATAATACAATTTTTTTATACACATTTTCCTTAATAAAATTATTTATTATTTTTCTTCATTTCTAAAACTAAATACTAATATAACGAACTTTTACAATACTTTTTCTTCATTTTTTTTTTTTTGCAGAATCTAAACATATTGAAAATAAAATAAGTAAGTAGATTTCTTTTATTTATATAAATGATTTTATTTTCACACATTTTATACTTAACAAAAAAATTTGCAAAAAAAATAAAAATAAAAAATAAATTTTTTTTCATGTTTTTTATGTCGTACAAAAGAAAAAAAAAATGTACTTATTTAGTTAAAATATATTTTTCTTGCACCTTATTATTAATTATGAAATGAAAATTATATTCTTATATAAGATATCTTTTAATTTAAAAAAACTATTTAGTAATTTATATTTAACATGTTTAGTTCATGCAAAATAAAAATGAATAAAAAATAGTTGTAAAAATCTCCTTTTTATATTTAGTTTTATAAATGAACAAAATAATGTATACGTTGATTAAACAAATTTGACAATTCATAAAATTCTCTTATAGTTCCGAAATAAAAAAAATAAATAAATGAGAATAATGTGTTCAATCATTAGAAATTAATTAAAAGTAGAAGGACTTTGAACACAAATTGTTGGAAGATATTTTTATCAAAATAAATATCCACATCATCTTTTTTATAATTATTTATACGATAGAATCTTTTAAGAGATGACAAAGTATACACTATTTGAATTTATGGGACAAATACGGAACTATAGTGTAGGTTCTAGGGGCAAAATGTAATTAACACATTATAAAATAGTAAGCAGACATTTTATTTTAGTAGTAATAACAATTTCCTCTTCATTTATTTGCACTAATAATTGAATACTTGAAAAACCCCTCTTTTATCATCAAATTGCTACATCAGTACACAGACTCAAGAATCTACCAAATTACTTAAAGAGTACTACGTAATACTCATTCATAGCAGTGGCAGTCCGCAGTACACTACAAACTACAGTTCCTCCACATCTCTTTTTCTTCCGCACTTCTTCGGGGAAAAAAAGAGAAAAATCATTGCGGGTGAGTGCCATCGGCTACTCCTGCAATCATCGTCGGATCTGGCTGCTGCCCATCTCACTGTGAGTTCTTGATCCACCACCACCTCCAAATTCTTTGGATTTCTTGGTTTTCTACTTCCATTTCCTCTATTACTTCCTGGGTTGTGAATAAAAATCCTTTCTTTTTTATGTTTGTCTGTTGAAACATTTTAGTTCCAGGTAGCTTGGAAGGATTGTCAGTAAATTCTGTTTGATCCATAATCTCTAGAAAAAAAGATACTAATTAATTAATAGATGGATTCCCCCCAAAATGATAGCATTTGGAGCATACAGTATAAGCTTATTATAATAGTAAGGATGAAAAATGCGATTCATATTTGCTCTTCTATCAGGAAACTGTCCTGGGGAATGCCTTGAGAGCATTCTTGTATTTTATATTGCTTGCCTATTGCTTTATTGGGCTGTCAGCTATTACTTCTCGGTTTTTCCGATCGATGGAAAATGTTGTGAAACATAGTCGGAAGGTGGTTAAGGTAGATCCTCTTACAGGGGATGAAACCATTGAATATGAAAAGGTGTGGAATTATACCATTGCTGACATCACTTTGCTGGCCTTTGGAACCAGCTTTCCGCAAATTTCTTTAGCCACAATTGATGCTATCCAAAATCTTGGAAACCTATATGCTGGAGGTTCGTTCTTCCTTTTTCCATTCCAATGGAGCCCTTTTGGTGACTAGATTAACTTCTCTTACTACTAGATAAAACTTCAAAATATAGAGGGAAGAACTGATTCCAGTTTTACTACTGATAAAGTCATCAGTTGTTTAGAAGTCCACTGCCAATTGCTTTACTGGTATCATGTTTAATGCTCTATATTTAATAGATGGCAAATCTATAATCATTGTTCCTTCGTTCTTGTGGTTTTCGGGATCAGTCTGAGTTTTTGCATGTACTGGAATATCAGGTTTGGGTCCTGGGACACTTGTTGGTTCAGCTGCTTTTGATCTATTTCCGATACATGCTGTCTGTGTTGTGGTTCCTAAAGCTGGAGAACTGAAGAAGATATCTGATCTAGGTGTCTGGTTGGTAGAGCTCTTTTGGTCTTTCTGGGCTTACATCTGGCTCTATATCATATTGGAGGTAGTTTTCATTTCTGTATTGAGCTCTTACTCTACCTGTTTAAGCAAACATCTTGGAGCACACCTGATACATTGTTTTATCAAAAATTAAATAGGTTCCTTAATTGATTAAGCAATTATCATTTTGTGTGGGAAGATAGAAGCAGTGGAAAGTAGTTGTAAATCTCGTGTTTGTAATAAGCTTAAGACCAGTGACTTCAGCTTTCCTGTCCTCAATCTATTCACCACTCAGGAAAGATCCAACTTTTAGACAGTGCATGAGTCTCGCATATGCCACTTATTTCTCTGATAATAGCTTGACATGTTATTGTGGTCAGTGTTGTTTATACTTTATGCTTATCATACAAATTACTCTTTAAGTTGGTATACCAAGGACACTGCCAATGTGCTAACATCCAGTTGTGTTCTTTGCAGATATGGACCCCAAATGTTATTACTTTGTGGGAGTCTTTGTTGACAGTTCTACAGTTTGGGTTGTTGCTTATACATGCCTATGCACAAGACAAGCAATGGCCTTATTTATCCCTTCCGTTGTACGTTTCTGGTCTATAGTCTTGATTCTTGTCTTTGACATTTACTTTGTCCATGCTACCGTATATAATACAATGAAATCCATATTTACAGAAATATCAGACCTTCTAATTGTATTGAAAAATACTTTCCAACGTCTTTTCATGTGTCAGGAAAAGAAGTGAGAGGCCAAAGGATTGGGTGCCTGCTGAGGATATTTCGTACAGACATGTGAACAAGGCCGATAATGGATACTCTGAAATCCTTGAGAATGAAGAAGAGGGAAGCAAGGAGATTGTTGACATCTTCTCAATTCATTCAGAGAACTCAACCGGTATTTCTCCCTTTTAATTGTCTGTAAGACCACTGTTCGTTGATGAATTTTTTTTTTTTTTTTGATAATTTGAATTACCTGTGCTGATAATGTGCATCATGCACAAAGAATTCAGATTAACAAAGAGTAAAAGCGTCATACCCTTTTCATATCAGGAAGTTGCTGAATCCGAGTGCTTGGTAGAAAAATTTTACTCTAATACCGGTCTCAGCCTCCCAAATGTCAAATAAGCAGCTAAAATGTGCCTTTTGCACAAGACAAGTTTCAAATGTCTTGAAATCTCTAACAGGGGGATAAAAGTGCACACTTGAGAGTCTCAGAATATCACGTGTTAACCTCTAGAAGTTCTACTGTGATGGTTTTGGCTACAATTATATCTTGAGAATTATTTTAAAGCAAATGTTTCATGGGTGCAATACAAGATATCAGATTACTCCCTGTATCATGAACCCTGAATTTCGAGCAATGCTAATGGAATATAAAAGTTTTTGGTTTTCTGGATTTTACATTTTCTTGTCCATTTCATTTCATTGATTTACATTCTTATTACACTCTTGTAAATTCTAACATGCAGGTCCTGTATATCATAACTTGCCTGTGGCTGATATTTCTGAATCATCATCTGATCATTCAAAAAGTGACATAATCCTTGAAGAACCTTCTGTGCTTACAGTTTGGAAGCTGCAGTTTGTGGAGGCATATATGGTAAACTTTTCATGCTTCTCCTGTCACCTACTATGTCTTTTAGTTTTAAGTTACATGATTGAGGGTATATCTTGATTTAAGTTAAGCAGCACCCCTCTCTCTCTCTATCTATCTATATATATATTATATATAAATATATATACCTATATATAAATGCGAGTTGTTTCTCCCCTTTAAATGTTTCTCCCCTTTTTTGTAATGTCTAAAATACTCGCCTTTAATGAAATATAATTCATAGAAAAATATAACTAAATTACTCTTTTTCTAATCTAACTACCAATTTTTTAGTAAACTATCACCTATGTTTAGTCATACAATCCTAATCGAAAAATATGATCTTTTATTTTTTTATTTATTAATACACCCTTAAGTAAATAGTTATGTCTAATATGCCCTTCATAAAGTATAATTAACCTATCTAAAATTCTCTCCATTTAATATAATAAGATTATCTATCTTTTACATTACTACTATTATTTATTATATATATTTTAAACTGCTATAATATAATTCTTTAGATTTATATGAAAATTTGGGCATAAATGTATTAATATGGTAAAAATTTTATTGTATGTATAAAAAAATTTATATTTGGTGAAAAATAAAATAAAAGTAGTTTTATAATTATTATGCATATTCAAATTTTTTCTTATAAGATGTTAGTACAAAATTTTGGCATAAATACATAAAAAGAAGGTATAAATATTTTAAGAGTAGAAAAATTATTTATACATGAGCACATAATCAATATAATATATCATTATAATAACTATTATATATATATTTAAATTATTTTGTTTTTTATTCCTAATAAAAACAGTCATTTATAACTATTTTATATATTATTAACTCACAAATAATTATTTTCTTTTCTCTAACTGTTTATTCAAGTCTGTTCAAGTACGCTGTTGCATGTTAGTTAATTAGACTCAATTTATATATTTCCATATGCCAATAACATTTATAACTATTTTGAATAAAAATATAAAATTTTTGACTCTATTATAATGTGATTAATCATGTATTTATTTTACTTATAACATGAAGTTGTTGTAGTTTAAGATTAATGTATAACAACTTTGAATTTGTTGTTCATTGTAGTAGATAAGTTAAATTGTTGGATCGACTTTCAAATTTATTAGTATTAATACCTTGCCTTTTTAATATCAAAGTTTTCCTCCACATTAAAAATCACAAAATTAATAATCGTGCAAATAAAAATTTATTATTTATAAAAGTGAAAAAATAATGGAGTATATAACACTATTTTCTCATCTCATTTAAATTTGTTTTTCCCTTCCCTACATGAAGAAAAAAAAAATATTAACCAAGCAATGAAACTAAAACTCAATGCGAAATAGAAAACTGACAATTTTTAATTAATATAAAAGTATTTGTCAATTTTATATATCTTTAATAGTAATATTTGATTACAAAACCCTTATCTTTAATAATAACATTTTGTAAACTAACTATTGATGAGATAGAAAACAAAATTCAACCCGTGATATGATGCAACGCCTAAAATATTTCAAAATAATCATTGTAACACATACAAGAATTATAAGCATGATTTATGATGCTACTGTTCATATAAAAACTTAAGTAAGTAATTAATATAGAAACAGTACATATTATACAAATAATCATAGTATTAAATACTCTAATTAGTATTTACTGGTACATATTGAGTTTAAATGTTAATTTTGGAAACTACAATACTAATTGTTACAGTATTTAATAAAATAATATTAGTTTACATTAACTATTGATGGGGTAAAAAAAGTTCAACCAATGGTATGATGTATTACCAAAATAGTCTAGAATAATCATTGTAAGACCTATAAAAATATTACGCATAAATTGTTGGAATGACATAAGAAAAAAATAAGTAGGTAAGTAATGTAATAAACAACATAAATTATGCAAATAAATCATAATATTAAATATTCTAAAATAATTGCAGATATACATTGCATTACATGTCAACTTTGGAAAGTACTATGCAATTTTTACAGTATTTAACAAAACAATAAAAATGTAGATTAAATATCTTAGCAAACAATATAAAAAATTAATTAGAAAAGTATGCAAAAAATGAAAATACAATTCACACACTTTTGTTAGCTTTAATTTTTTATATATTTCATAAATACAAATTTTAATTTCATGATAAATACCTTACCAAAATATAATTTCGGAACTAATCATGTTCGATACCATTCAAGATGAAGGGAAGAGTTTTGAATATTGATGAAGTCCTGAAGTGAATATTATCATAAGGTTAAAAAATATAGAACAATACCAATATATTTTATATTTTGATACATATTACACAATATGTTAAATAATTAATTACAATATAGATTATATAAAACTACGTGTTATTTTGGATATATTTAGAACTACATGTTTTTTAGCATAGTTCTTTGTATTTTAGGGTAAGATAAAGAATTTTTTTTTTCATCAATGTTTTCTACATTTAAAGCAAGATAAAAGAATAACCTTTTATTTTTATCTTTTGATAACGATCTTAATATATTACATGGTATCTATTCATATTATAGAACATATATTAGTTTAATCTGTTTAACTAGAAGGTAGTTGATATCTTTGTTATTTACATTTTACTGAAGTTCATTTTTTTTCTTATCTTTTGAAATTTTAATTAATCATTTTGTAGGTATTATCATATATTATTTGATCTCATGTAAATATTTCCCTAAAAAAAGAATTTTAACACGTTTTATCTATAAAATGATGTTTGATAATGATTTTGTCTTTTAGTAATGATAAAAAATATATATAGATACATCTAAAAAGTTCAATATTATGGAAAAAAATCTTTATTTTTAAATGATCAACTCATTAGTGGTGTTGTTATAACAAATTTAAATTTGGGAACCTAAACGTGAAATAGAAATTATTTTGGACCAAAATTAACCACATTTTGTGTCGTCAATATGAATGAAAAGATCAAATTTCAAAGTTTCAATAAAATACTAAGATAGATGTTATCATAAGTTTAAGAAATATAAAAAATACCAATATATTTATTGTATGTGTACACATTTACAGAATATGTTAATGATAATTAATTGTGATAGAGTATTTATATAACATCCCAATTAAAGTAACGTGTAATTTTGGAAGTCTTTAGAACTATATATTTTTTTCATTAGCATTACATGTATGTTATAGTAAGATAAAGGATTATTTTTATTAACATTCGACGCATTTTAGAGCTAACATAAAAGAACAAGTTATGTATTAATATACTATTTGAATCTATCAATAATATGCAGCATATATTAGTTTAATTAGATTTTAAATTTTTGTAATAATTCTTGATGTATTCGTTCTTTATATTTTAACTAGATTCATTTTTTTTTTTACTTTTTGAAATTATAATTAATTTTTGTAATTATTATCCATATATCATTTAATTTCATGTAAATATTTTCCACTAATCAAAGAATATCAATACTTCATCTATAAAATGATGTTTGGTACTTGATAGTGATTTTGTATTTTAGTAATCACAAAAAGCATATGCAAATATATTTAAAAAGTTCAATACTATAGAAAATATCTTTATTTTTAACTGATCAGAGTAATTGGTGGGGCCGCCAATAAGAAATCATTATGCAAGCATATAGAAGAGAAATAGAAATAAGATACAAATAATGTCAAATATTGTAAAAATGAATGACATTAAACAAATAACAAACAATAGTGAAAAAATTTAAAAAGAAAAGTGCAAATAATTACAAAAAAAGAGCAAAGATATTAAATATATATTTTAAAATATATACCTTTTATATAAAAAAATCAACAAATAAAATGTTTACATTTTGTACTTTATATTATCATTCACTGATTATTTATTTATTTTTTAAAAAAAATGAAAATATTCAATAAATCATGAATATTACACGTGCTAAGCACGTGCTTTTTGCTAGTGTGCGTATATATATATATATATATATATATATATATATACATATTTATTTATATAATTATGTTTGCCTGTCATTCCTTCTGTTGACCTTGATGAAAAACTCGCTGAACATACTTGAGATATAAAGAAATCTTTGCATGTTTGCTTAGTGATGAAGGATCTTCATCCTTTCACTCTCCATAGTGGTTTTATTGTTTAAACAGTTGGAAAGCAGAGAGTCAAGAAAATTGAACAATATGTGCCTGCGGCTAGCAAGAATTTTCTGGCAGTCCCTTCTTGCTCCATGGAGGCTTCTGTTTGCCTTTGTACCTCCATATCAGATTGCTCATGGGTGGATTGCCTTCATTTGTTCTTTAGTCTTCATAAGTGGGATTGCTTATGTTGTAACAAAACTGACAGACTTAATAAGCTGTGTAACAGGTTTTACCCTGGGTAGAGGTCTCATGCTTTCTATAATGTGATTCTTCCTCTTAGTTCTGATGTTTGCATACTGTATATCTTGTGCAGGGATAAATTCTTATGTCATAGCTTTCACAGCATTGGCTGGTGGAACCTCGTGGCCTGATTTAGTCGCAAGCAAGATTGCAGCGGAGCGGCAGATTACAGCTGACTCTGCTATTGCAAACATCACTTGCAGGTTTGTTTTTAATCATTATTTAATTTTTGTTTTCAGCCAGTTGTTGGATGATATTAATATTGAAATATTCTTTTTAGATTCCTATACTGTCATTTACCTGTTGTTGAAGTTATCGATTCTAAAAGTCACATAGGTATTGTGGAAAGTAACTAAACAGACAAAGCTGGAAGAAAACAAATTTGTCTTTCTATAAACTTCAACAAAGATCTTGGTTCCATATATAGGATTTACGAAACAAATTGTTTATTCACTGTAGAAAATTTCCTGCAATGCCACAACCTCTACTAACTACTGATGAATTTGATGCCCTTATACTTTGAGAAATTGTTGCTTGGCCTTTGTTGTGCTAAACTGTTGCAACATGCTGAACGCTGTTGTACGTCAACAATGTTATTTTGGGGTCCTTGATATCTTTTGATCAAGAGCTTTGTTCGTGTCGTCTTGTTGCTATCTTTGTATAGGTGGCCTTTCTGTTGAGCTTGAGTGGGATTTTCTCTTTTAAAAGCTTCATGATACTTTTCATAATACTACTGTTTGTTGTGGTTAACTTCATCTGTACTTGTATCCTTTGTATAATATGGCGGAAAATAAAGAATAAGGTACCAGAAAATGTTATAGACTGCGGTGAACATGACCCCTTATTTTGCCTGGACTGTTTTGGACTTATAGTTGTTATATCGATCGACTTTCATTTGCCTCTGGGCTGTCATAATTTGTTCAAATGGAACCCCCCTTTAAAAATAAAAATAAAAACTCTTGGTGGGATTTTAACTAATGGAAATATACTAATTGATATCCTCGTGTTCTTTGTTCTTGCAGCAATTCCGTGAACATCTATGTGGGAATAGGTATTCCTTGGCTCATTGATACATTATACAACTTCATTGCATACAATGAACCGCTGCGCATACAGAATGCTGAAGGCCTTGGCTTTTCTTTGCTTGTGTTCTTCTGTACTTCTGTTGGCTGTATTGGAGTTTTGGTATTTAGGCGTCTTACATTGGGTGCGGAACTTGGAGGACCAAAACTGTGTATGGGCCTGGGTTACCTGTGTGTATTTTATGTTGCTATGGCTCATCTTTGTTGTATTATCCTCCCTCAGAGTTTCTGGCATCATATGAGGGTTCTTTTGATTCATTTTTTACTTTCCCTGGCTTATTTTTTCCTAGGTAGTTTATTCATTTCCTCATACAGGTCAGGGCAATAATTGAAGAGGAAGACCCCTCTTTCTTCAAAGTTATACAGTTATGCTTCGTATGACACATTGCACAATGTAAAGGCTGTCAACCGGATATTTAGTATTTTAACTGAATATACGTAGAAGAGAATCATCTTTTTCATCCAGGCCTTGTTAGTGCTTCTGGTGCTCATGTCAGTATTCTTCTGTGTCCACACTTCCAAGAAGTTCACAAGTATACTATGCAGCGAATTAATACTTAGACGTGTTAAGTTTATATCCTATTATGTTGGCCCACACAGTATAAAGTTGGAATCGGTGTTTATACTGAAATATAACAAAGTAAGAGCTAGTACACTATAATAAGAATCTGTTTCACAAGCTGGAGAATAAACTTACAATTTCCAAAAAATGATAACAGTAAAGTAGTGAATTTTTGCCATTTTCCCATGTTTGAAGGCAGAACAGAAGTCCAGCAACAAAACCAAATTTGGCATAGACAGTCTTGCTCCATAATCACAGCTCTAAACAAACAAATCGACCAAGCTTTATTCCTACTAAGTAGGGTTGGTTGCATAAATATTACTACACCATTGCGATTTGTCACGAACAGAATCACAGGTATGCGGCCAAAAAATTATAATGCTAGATATGTATTCTTCACATGGTAAATATATTAGCTCTATGTATTGAATCTTCAATTAGGTTCAACTTCAAGCAGCAGCACCTGCAGAAGCCGTCACAGCAGCAGCATTTTGTTGTTTTGCAGAACTGTATTTCTTGGTGATAAATCTGGCAAAGGTGTGAAATATTGCACGATCAACAAATCATAATCCAGAGGACCCGACTAAAGCAAGTCATACAACTATCCATATTTATCACATGAGAAAACTTCAAATTGAGGATACAAAGCTCAGAGATAGGTTTAGTCACCTGAAGAAATCCCTCCACAACAACTCGTACATCAACCAGTTCAGCCCAGTGTCGGATGAGCCACTGCCACCATTTTTCGGGCTAGGGGTAGCAGAAACAGTTCTGCAGAAAATCATTGTAGCATTTAAAATTTTTGAACTGTAGAACAACATAAAAAGACTCAAAACCTGCATGATATGAATAATGTAATCATCCCACACCTTGAGAGAGATTTTTTAAGCTCATCAAACATGGAACGGGGAGAAAGGCAACCCGTGGCAAGCCATGGAGATATTTTGCAAGAAAAGTTTGCACCATATACGCTATCATTAGTGCCATCCTTGCTTCCCTTATGAGGTTGCGCTTGGCATTCAGCAGTGAACCTTCTAAGCCTGTGCAATGCTTCAGTCTCCCCTCCTACAAAAGAGGCATTTGCTGTTGGCTTTCCATTCTTGTCTTCTGCAAGAAGATAAATATGCAAAATTGTCAGTGTGAAAGCACAAAGTCGAAAACTTGCACTCCATCAGTCCTCAGTATCCTACATCCTTTTACAGAAACAGTCTATTCTAACTAAACATCCAATAACCAGTTTGCCAAGTTCTTCTGGCAAGTTCTGAATTTATTATTGATTAACTAGCTTGGATATAGGAATCAATGGCACATTGTTTGTTGTATGAACACCACAAATCAAGTAAACAATTTTTCTCTACAGTTCCTCTATGCTCAAGTTCCAAGCGGACAATCATGAATAATCCCCCGTTCAAATAGCCATTGAAAAATGAGTATGGAATGTCTAAATCTTGATCTTCTTGAACTTATGTTGAAACTAAGTATACTTAAGAAACAGGACATACAGACAAGAGTATTTAAGGTGAGATATTCTTCAGACCAATTGCAGAAACACGAGATTGTTATGTTAATTACTGCAAGCCTACATCACTCAAAGAAACAAGCATGTATAAAGATTTTAACAGCAAAATTGCATTCATATACAAAAAAACTGATACCTGAGCTAAAGACGCACTTGGGTTGAGACCCAAATCAACCAAGGACGGAATCTCCCCAGGCTCCACATCCCCCTTAGCCGGCAACCCTTTCAGCTGATCTAACGCCTCTACAGTCTTCCTAACCTCCAATCCCTGCACTTTCTCCCTAAACCCGCCGTAATTCGCCGGCATTTCAGTTAATTTAAAGGGCAAATCATCAATATGATACAATGTACTTCCCCAAAAGTGCTTCATGTCCACACCCTCATCTTTCAACACCGCCTCAATATTATCCTCCGCCTTAACCTCATCGCGCGAGATCTCCCTGTGGGCGTATACAGCTTCTGCCCCAACAGCCTGAGCCAGCTCCACCAATACCGTCTCAGGCTTCCCAATTCTCACCACAAGATCAGACCCTTTAGCCTGCAAGCTCTTCCTCAAGTCAGCAACGGATTCAAGCAAGAAACTCGCCCTATAGCCGCAGCAAGCCGGTTTTATCGAACCCAGAAGATTTCCCCAAGTCTCTCGGGTCGAAACAGTAGACGGGCAAGACTGAGATGGACTCGTTGTTGGCCGAGTTGAGACACTCATTGTCGTGGACCCGGAGATCGTTGCGGAACCAAACGATGGAAGCACTGCGGAGGGCAGCGGCGTTGGAGGGGTCGGAAGGGCAGTGGGGGTTGAGAGAGAGTGCGTTTTGGAGAGGGTAGGCGGAGATAGTGTTCTTGAAGAAAGGTTTAGTAGGAGGGGAAAGAGTGGAAGAGAGGGAGAGGTGGGAGAGAGATGAGATTTGGGTGGGGATTTTTACTTTGGCGGCTTGATGAGGAGGGTTGAGAAGGGAAGAAATATTGGCGATGGGCCTTAAATCTCTACAAATTTATAAATGGGGGGTGGGGAGGATTGTGGATAGAGAGAGTGAGATTGTGGCAATGGGTAAATAATGATGATGTTGGATTGAGGAGGAGGCAATGGCCAGCTCTTCTTGTTGTTGTTCTGTTGGTTTTCTGCAGGGGTTTCTGGGATTTGATTCTTTAGATTAATTCTATACATTTTCTTTGATTTCTTGGGTAGGAAAAAAAGATGAAAGAAAATGGATGGCCTGAGGTCTGGAGAGGGAGATGAAGACGATGAAAATTAATAACCCTGCCTGGTTTTCTTCTTGTTTGTTTTGGGGTTGGTTGGGACTTGGTGGTGTTATTTAAGCTTGGATGTTCATAACTTTGGTTTGTTGGCAGTGGAGGGAGTTTGGTTGGTGGGTTGTGTGGTGTGTGAATGTAATTCGTTTGGTTTGGTGAAAATTTCGAAGTATTTGTGGTCATTGGTCAATGTTTCAAGTCTATAGTTCATTAGTCATAAACTATGATGATGGGATGCGACTCCGGCCGACACCAAACTTCTCCACCAACCTCAAA
This sequence comes from Cinchona pubescens, assembly GCA_025175665.1. Taxonomy (NCBI): domain Eukaryota; kingdom Viridiplantae; phylum Streptophyta; class Magnoliopsida; order Gentianales; family Rubiaceae; genus Cinchona; species Cinchona pubescens. The sequence continues at coordinate 737,843 of JANKKI010000192.1, read as the reverse complement.
ATTCATAGCCCACCAACCTCAAAATTCATAGCTAACCAACCAGCGAAATTAGTCTTGTAGCAGACAGTTTGCGGAACAGACAGATGTTATACAATGTGGGGTTGTTGGGATGGACATGGTGTTTTTGGTAACTACAACTAAAAAAGAAAGCCAAAATAACAAAAAATGAGAAGTGCATTAAGCCATTAACCACACGGAAATTTCTTGTATCACATATCACATCCTTATGCATGACAAATTCCTTGTTTGCTGCCATAACAACAAAAACTTAATTATTTACAAATAGGACGCAAAGCACGAGCGCATTTCAACCACCATCTTTGTAGTTAAACTAGGATACAAGCAACCAACTTAATTCCCCTCTTGAGGGCACACCTATCACGTCCTTGGCAGTAAACACAGCCGTGGCTCAATACCAAGGCATCAAAAGGCGGGTAAAAGTAGGTAGCGCCAACATCATGACACTGGGAAAAGGAGCACCCTTTGCCCCAAGTCATGATTGCTACCTGGTGAAATACAACCGTTGCAAGAACCCAGAGGCACATAACAGGCAGCTAAACACAGCATGTATTAACTATATATTTCACCAGGGGAAACACCATATTTGATAAGTGCTAGACTACAAAGGCCAAGATTGCAGGTGCACAGGGCGATTAATTGCTGACATTATTGCAGAACTGCAAGTGTTGGACGGGGTCTCACGACATTAAGCACTCCTCTAGCAGTTGCCTGTCAGCAATTACAGAACACAATTCATAATTTTAACTATCAAGAAGAAACCAAAGGTTAAAAAAATTACTGCAAATATTACCTCAAAGAACGAATTGAAGTTGAGACGCAAAAGAAAACGCCTAAGGAAAGGGGCACGCTGACTCCCAGCGAGTCTGCTACTACGCAGTATAGTGTACAAGGAGTTTGATTTCTTATTGAATTCCTGAAAAAATTGAAAACAACAATTCTTTTCACTGGAATAAGTGATAGGCAGTATAACAGAAGCAAATTCTAGCTCTGACAACCATCAGAAATTGACAATACTGGAATCACAGTAATCACATGCTAATAACATTGCAAACCCAGTGCTTATTTATTTTAATTTTTGGTTGGCTAGAATATGTAATTTGGCAATGAAGCAGGGCACACACAAAAGTGCAAGATCAGCAAATTCTGGCTTAAATATGCAAAACATTCAAGTCAAAGACCACCAGGTAGAATTAATAGATTAAGCTACATGTTTACATCTCAAACCCTGGACTTGCTACAGAGGTCAGCTGGAATAATTTTTTTAAAAAAAGAATTAAAATGATAAATTGAAACACCTCTCTTCCAATAATCTGCAACACCTTTACAACCAAAAGATGGGAAAAAACATAAATTTACCTCTGCTATTTGCTCTAGTTCAACTGTACTTTCATTGCTCTCTTGGTTCTCAATCTTCCAGCAGAATTGCAAGCAAAGTTTCATTATGCCATCCAGAATTCTTGACACAGAACCAATGTCCAAGAAAGACTGAGATATTAATGCAGATAAGTACCTGATCACAACATTATACTCATTACACATTCATTATGTTACTAAATATTCAAATCAATTCAAAAGATTGAATAACTAATGTGTGACAACCATATTAAACCTGTAATTTACCACATTGAGCAGAATGCATTGAAAACACCCCATGAGATCTAAAAGTGCATCAACAAGATTTGTACATCCACAGCATAGCAGAATAAAGTAACAGATAATAATTCCAAAATTTTTTTGTGAATCTATAATAATATCATATTTGAAGGTTGTTATATCTCTAGGGTAAACCAAATCCAAAAGGTTAGATATAGATAGTACACTAGTTCCTTTGCTATGAACATTAGTGGTCTCGGTGATGATCACTATGAGTTGATAGCTCCATTTGGCATTTGCAAAATAATATATCGAAACATTCTTGACTAGGCCGAACAAGCCAGAAAGAAAGCAGTATCTTCAATTTGGTCCGAAATGAGCATCAGTGTTTTACTGTTCCACTGGAGTTCAATTTGGAAACAGAGACACGAGTAATGGATCAATTAATCTAGTAGACGGACAGAAGTGCACCAAGTACAAAACCATATCATGTTTGTGCTGTCAAAGATTTAGAGAAATAAATATTCCCTTTTTCTTGGTTTGATAATTTAGCAAGTCACTTTTTCATTTCAAGAAATGCAATATATCATCCATCTATAGTCTCTCCTAGTCAATCCTCTTATGAGAAGTAGCTATCAGTAATTTAGTAACCAATTTAACATAACATCCACATAAAGGATATCCAGCATACATAAACAACTATCACTAAAAAGCAAATTACTATGATAAACATTTAATTGTACTCACTCTTGGTGGAAGCCCACAAGTTCTGTGAAATCATGAGAGTTCAGAATGTGAGATTGCAATACATTCCACTGAGATTCTATAACGTCCACCTAGCAAACCAAAAGGAATAAGGAAGCAGGCAAGAAGAACAAGATCATACAAAACAAGGATAATTAGATATGTTAGTAATCACGCTTCACTCAAAAATTTCTAGCAAGGAGCCCTAGTTTACGTTATTATGCCAATAATCAGGTGATTGGTCACAGTTTGTTTGTTTGCTTTTCCAGTTTTCTTTTTTTTATATATATATAAAAAAATTAGCAATGACAGATTTTGATCTGTATATTTGCAACTCAATTGCACCCTTCTTCTGCAAAACCTTACAGCTTCACCCCAACCACAATTGAAATCTTTAGCATACACATTTAAAACAATTTTATGGGTGTCAACTCAAAAGAATTATCCAAATGGTATTGGCTATTTCTGAGTTTTCATCCGAATGAATGTTTATGGGTACTCAAAATAATGGACACTTCCCTGATTCACGGGGTCCTGCTTACCACAAGTATGTTGGGTTGGTGTAACTTATTGAAATGGGGCTCGCTGTCTACTAACTATTGTCTTTTGCAGCTTTAATGAGAAGAATTCTTCTTCCAAATGAGTTCAGCCTTCAAAAGAGGTTTACCAAACGCTTCCTAAAGAAAAGGTGGAAAGCAGTAATTATCCCCTATTACATATGCCCTAGAGTCCCAGCCTTCTCAATAAAACCTTAGGAATAAACTAACTTGTGAAACTGCATGAGATTCTAGCTGAACTGGCAAACATTTAGTATCAAAGTAAAATTTCTCCAGGAAACAGGCGAATTATTTAGGAAAGAATCAGGTGGATCATTAGAAAACCAAATATGGCAAAGTTTATGTAATAACAACCTGAATGTAAAATTGAAGATTTCTGATCAAGAATGCCATATGTTCTCTAATACGCCACATTGGCTTAAAGCGCTGCCTTCGCTGATGTGATATTGAGCAGCTTGTACTATCATTTCGATGTTTTGCAAAGTCAGAATGATCTTGAGACATGGCAGAAGCCCATGATTTCTCCAATTCCATCTGTGTTCTCTTCAGCCGAAGCAAATATTGGAAGATTCTGCGATACCTGGAGCAAACTTCTTAGATGTATCTAAAACCCTGTGACTTGTTTAATAGTTATGAACTACTAATGACTCTATGCCCCACAAACATATCTAGCTGGAGACTTTAACGGTATGTCCCCACAACAACCAAAAAAAATAATTAGATATTAATAGTAATAAAAACAAAGAAAAATTCCCAAACCATATTCACATTATAACTTCCCATATATTTATTGAACTCAAATGATACAATGCCACCTTTCCTGTGTTTCCATTTAGTACCCCTCTTGTTTTACAAAACAATACAGTGGCATTAACAAACGTTTTGAGGAGAAAAATCAACAAACCTAATTACCAATGAGTGCAACAAATGAAACTGCAGGGACGAGTGCCTTATGGCATCAGTAGAAGACAAACAATGGGACAGTAGATATACTAAATAAGACATGCTTTTATGCTAGCTTGCACTTTATTAATTAGAAACTAAAGCATACCACTATAAGCATCAAACATCTTACTTCGAAAGCACCTCCTGTGTGAAGAACAATTGTAAGGGCCATTCAACAGAATATTCAAGAGTAATGCCATCCCAGCCATCAAGTGACACCTCCAGGGTAGTATCTGATTGCATACTTGAGTCTCCATCAACATAAGCTTTTGTCTTTGGAAGAGCTGATCTACTTGGGAGGATTTAACAGGGATTCCAAATGAAGGCATCCTAGAAAGTGAGTGAACGGTAAAATAAGAAATTTGTTATCTCTTCTCAATCTTTTGTAAACAATCAGACATCAGACAAATCAAGATGGATTCTAACCTCAAAGACACCCTTGAAAAATATTTGTCTTCATCTCCAATAGTTTTTAATGCGGCCTGAATTGTAAGCATTTTATCAATGTTAATGCACTCAAAAGAGCTGTGTAATCGAAATTAACACTCATCACTTAAGTATTCATGGGTATTCCTTCCTTGCCAGAATCAAATTTCGGGCAAGAAGTATTTAAATACCTGAAAATTGCAACAAATCCAAATGGTGACAATTAAAGAAATAAACACAGATCATTGTTGGGGATTGACCCAATATGTGAGACCATGGTCTGTTTTCCCAATATTCATCAAGTTTTACATCTAGTATTCATGGGTATTGCTTCCTTGCCAAAATCAAATTTCGGGCAGATAGAAATCAGAAGTATTTAAATACCTGAAAATTGCAACAAATCCAAATGGTGACAATTAAAGAAATAAACACAGATCATTGTAAGGGATTGACCCAATATGTGAGACCATGGTCTATTTTCCCAATATTCATCAAGTTTTACATCTAGTGGCACAATATTCTAAATGGACAACAAAGTGTTTTTCGTTCTTCCCATCTACCGTGACTTATGTTTGTTGCGTCCTTTCCAGCAGTATTCTCATGTCAGGAATATACTGATTTCTATTCCCCCAAATGGACCTCAAATCCAATATTAACTCAATGAAACCTACATACCACATGTGGTATAAATTGACACAAGAAAAAATCAATTATGTGCAGAAAGAAAATAGCATTATAGACGCTGTAAGATCAAGAACAATTAACAAAATAGAAGACTGATGTTCGTAATAAAAATTTGGTGGACTTACTAGTTGAAATGGGATCATAAGATCAGCTTCAGCAGTGGACATGCGAGGTGGTAAACGCATCTGTCTAGCTGGCGACTCTCCTCAAGAAAACTCTAGCAATGTCAAAGAAATGGCATTCACAACATCTACACACCAAGAAATGGAAAAAATGCTTCTAAAACAGAGAAGTTCCAATATCTAAAACACTCCCGGTTTGTTTTTCATGCTCATTATATGGAGAGCAGTAAATATACAAGAAATTACCAATGCAGAATGCAAAATTAAATCAGGAGTTCGAGGGGAAAACTACCAGACAACACATAAGACCAAAACTCCTACTTGGCTTGCATCTATTAGCCCATTAAGAGCTATTCAAACTGTATTAATCACTCTTATGAGTCCCCCCGACAAGCCCAAACCTAGAGGAGATGCAAACTTTCCATCCCCTAAAGCTTTAGAAAAGCAAAGGCTAGACAGAAAAGATAAGGCTTGTGTTCTAAGACCGTCTTTCCAATGTATGAGTGGCTCCTTGCAATTACATATGGCAGATCTACAGAAGATTCCAGATATTGGGAGGGTAATGGAAAGGCAAGAGATTTGGATCACAAGGACATTTTCAAGAAAAGGCCAAGTTAACGTGGTCTTTTCAAGATTTGAAGAACTGTGTAGGGAAGTAATGAATATCCATGCTTTACCTGGAAAAGATCGCCTTTTGCTAGAAGAAAATAATCTTTAAGAGCCTTCAAATGGCCATTCAAGTCAGCACGTACAACAACAAGCTGCATTTTTAAAGAAACATAAGCAAATTAGTCCAAAGAGCTAGAGAAGAATAATTTTGCAGTCGGCACCTGCCAAAGATGACTTGCTGCAATTGCTCTAATTGAGTCGATGGCAGTCTCAAATGATCTTTTATGGAATTCGGATGACTCCTGCACATAATAAACAAAATGTTCAGTCAAATCAACAATAAATACCTTAATATGGAATCCAGTTGCAATAACACCACATCATGCAACAAAAAATTTATCCAGGTAACACAAGCTACACACACTTATTTCATTAATGCTTAACTTAATGCAACCTTCAAATTTCGAAGAATTGAAGCATAGTTTCGATCTTGTCAGCATCAGACTGTGGAAATAATTCCTGCCCAATGGGCCCATTCTGTGAAGATGAATCCTTTGTGAAAGAAACTCGAGAAGTTGACACTTGAGGTCTTTGTGATCCTCTTGGCATCTGCTGAGATGTTGCCCCCTGGAATCTAACGGCAGGGATTGGATTTCTTAGAACTCTAACAGCTTTCCCAGCAAAAAGAATGGATTCAGCAACACGCATCGAGATATGCTCTGGCAGCATATCCTGCCAAGAGAATTTGAACATGGAAGCATTATAAAAACAGCACAAAATTTGTCCCTAGCAAGCCTTGCCATACCAAACCTCTAAATAATATTAGCAAGTGCTGCAAACACACCCGATAAGCTTTTTAAGAAAGGCTATCACATGGAAGAACAGGAGTTATTTCTCTGACTGTATTGAGATTCCAGGAGGGGAGGAGAGGAAGTTAAAGGAGGTATATAAGACAGATAACATGATTCACCCAAAAAAAAAAGGTAAAAGGTGAAAATTTTTGTGGTCACCCACCACAAACTTTAGCAAGTCTCTTCAACCACCTATTTAATGAGTTTGTTCTTCAACATGCCATCTTTAGTACAAAATACAATGTTACCAGAAAGTCCTTTTTACATATGTAGCTGCACTAAAATAACATCACGTGAATTGCTGTTTGGTACTTGGGGACCTTTTTTTTTTTTTGGGGGGGGGGGGGGGTGGGGGGTGGTGAGTAAAAACAAAGAAAGAACACAGAAATAGTCTTTTAAGTGAGATCAAATGACTAGAATGTAACATGAAAGGAGCCCCTCTTATTGCAAAAATAACAACATTCATATACCAGAGAAATATGGAAGCCTGAGTGCCAGTCAGTCAGAGCTGCATCATTAGTTGACATGGATCCCAATCTCTCAATCACCTCTGCAGGTGAGTCATTCTCTGCATCCCTACTCTCCTGCCTATAGAAAACAATGAACTTAATACCTAGAATCAGGTAGCTTATACTTAACAAAAATAAATAAAAATAAAATAAAATAAAAAATCTTGCAAAACAAGTTAAACAACAGCAATAGTGGAGGTCAGAATGAGAAAGTAGCAATCTCGATATAGCACATAGACTACAGTAAGCAGTGATATAACATCAAATTGTCGTGACAATCAGCTGAGATAGAATCACTCGTTACCTGCTTATAAAAAATTCTCCATACTGATCATGAAGAATCCCATAAATCATCCAAGAAGCAAGTTGATTATACATAACCTGATGTCCATGCCAAAGCAGCCTATAAATCAAGCAAATATCTGGCTAGTTACAATCTCCAAGTCTACAAAAATTATATGCATACAGAGATAGAACAATATAAATCTTCAGTATGAACATGCATTACTACATATTAACAGGAAACCATCTACACAGAAAGAGATATCCAGAGGCTTGGCAAGGTTTTCAGCAGAACACAGAAGAAGCTTGCAGTAAGTAAAAGAAGAAATGTACATATCCAAAAAGTACTAGAGTTATTATTCTAGATTAAAACACTAGGAAAGATATTTGATGCAAGAAATCAAAGTGGCAACTAGTGTGGCCTCCAATTGTTTGCCACTGAGAGCATCTATATCCTTGTTTTCTGAACTAAATATAACAAATGGAAAAAGAAACAAATCTGTACCTCTGAACACATGTCTGCAATTCAGGGACCCCACAGTGGCATCGTTTGTGCAGGAGGTTAAGAAGCCTCCCTCCACAGAAACCATCACGTTCAATCTCTAGAATGAGCTCATAAAGAGGTGGCAGAAGAACAAAGAACTGGGACACAAAGATGCATCAATCTCTTATTCAATAAAATAAAAAAGTACAGCAAGAATTGTCGTCAAGATCATTAGAAACTACCTTATTCAGTCCTTGAGTAAATGTTGCCAAGATGGGTATTGAATCAGACAACAATTTCTGCTCGATATGTAGAACAGCAGACCTGTAAACCGACAAAACCTCAACAATGCCGTTAGCTAATTGGACTGGCCCTTCTGTACACACTCTGCTTCTCTTTCTTCCCTTTCAACAATTCGGAGGTTCTTGAAATGGGAGACTGATTTGAGGACCTTATCCAACTCAAATTACGGGACTTAGTCGCAAAGCGATCAAGCTCCCTGTAGTAAAACCCCAGCTTAATTATCCTCTCAATCGCATCCCTGTAATCAATCCCCCCAACATTAATTCTCTTACAAAATTAATGCGAGTTTGTATATCCAAAAAATTATACTAATGGTAACCCCAGTTGGATTTTTTTTTTTTTTGGTTGAAATTGCCACTGAATCAGAGTTAGCAATCTCAAAACCCTAGTAGTAACCAACAGATATAATCTTCAACTATTGAAGTATGTTCAAAAAACCGCCAAAGGAAAGGAAAACAGCGGAATTATTCCCATCTTATAATAGTAAGGAAAATTAATGAAGAAGACGAAGAAGAGGGAATAAAGACCTTTCACTGGGTTGGATGAAAGAGATATCAGGAGCGAGCTTGAAGGCTGGAGGAATCCTCTGAAATGGGGGCATCCAACGGAGATAAGTTAATGCGGAGGGAATCTTGTCGTTCTCTTTCGTCGACGATGAGATCTCCGGTATAACCCAGTAATGCCAGTAGTAGTTCGTGCAGCATTTTTTGGTCTCGCGCTCCGGAATATTTGATGCCTTTGGATTTTTCTACTTGGAAATTGGCCTCTACTAACTAATAACTACAAATCCAAACACCCAAACATATAAAATGACCCGCCCGAGTTTTTTAGAAGCTTATTTGCGCGGATTTAGTACCATTTGAGAAATGAATCCCATTGGGAATTTAATAGGAAGAACACATTCAATTCAATTTGTGTGCAAAATAAAAAATATACATTCAAAAAATAGTGAAAGGTATAGATTTTTTTTAAAAATTTTGAATCACCTTAAAATTAGATGAAATCCAAAAGAGTGACTATCATATCAAATTGGTTCTCCTTTTATGTATATATATAATAAGATAAGATATATAAAGGTAGTGATTCATAATTAATTATTAAAAAGAGAAATTTTGAATTTTAAAAACTAATTACCATCAATATAAAGAAAATAACTACCATCATTTAAATAAAAAAAATTTAAAATTACCAAATTCTTTAATTACTTCCAAAAAAAATTACCTCTTAATTTAAAAAAATCTTTCTAATTTAATAATACTAAATTATTTAATTAAAATTATATTTATAATTTTTCTTTTAAATGACATACACATACTAAAATCACTAGTTTGAAAAAGTATGGTAGTAATTTTTTTAATTAAAAATTATTTAAAAAATTAAATTTACGTGTTTTTAGGGACGAAAAATAAAATATCTAAAATTTAACAACTTAAATGGAAATACTTAAGGTATTAGACGAACGACGCCGTGAGAGGACAAGCAAGTATGTAGTATAGTGTACACTGTACGGCAATTACAAATCCGAGTGGAGGCGCCAAAAATCGTGCGGCGGACACCGGAGCAAGTAACTCGAAGCAGATGCTGCTCTCCGGCTTTCCAAACTTTTTTGATAAAATTAAAAACCCTTTTTCCTCTCTTTTTCTTCAGCCCTGTTTTCTTTCTGTTTAAACAACTGCAATGGCGAGTCAACTCAAAGTGGATCAACTCCGCGCCGAGTTATCCAAACGAGGCCTTAGTACCACGGGCACCAAGCCCACACTAGTCTCTTTCCTCAACTGCTTTTGTTTCGAAAAATTTTCTTTTGTTTTTTTGGGGGGTAGATTTTTTATTTAAGTATATTATTATAGGTTCGGCGACTGGAGTCTGGGATGAAAGACGACGACAAGGACGACAAGGGTAGGAAATCGACGGATGCGGATGGCGATTTAATTGGTCGGAAAAGACAGAGGAGGGATGATGATAATGGGGATTCCGATAAAGTCACAGCCACTGAAGATTTTCGAAAATTGAGTGTTAAAGAACTCCGCCAAGAAGCTAAACTTCGAGGGTTTTCAACGACTCTTTCCAAGAAAGAACTTATTGAGTGCAAGGCTTTCTAGTGACGCGGATGCAGACAAGAAAGACGACGACGGCGGCAATCTTGAAGGTTTATTAGTCGACTTTCCTGATACGGAGAAAAAAACCCAGAAGAAAAAGGGATTTCTTTCTTGTACGTATTTATGGTGTCATAATTTTGATGATGGGTGGCAGAGGAAGACAAAAGTAAGAAGGAGAAACAAATAACAGCGACCAAGAAGGGTACAGCTGTATTGGATCAGTGGCTTCCGGATGAGATTAAGTCCCAATACCATGTTCTGCAAGAGGCATGTCTTCTTTCTAAACATTGTGGTTCTTTTGATAACTGTTCTCTTTTACTACTATGAGTTATAACCCGGTAAAAAAATTTCCCTCTCTTTTCTCTTCTTGATTTAGGGTGAGGATATTTATGACGCCACATTAAACCAGACAAATGTTGGGATAACAATAACAAGTTTTATATTATTCAAGTTTTGGGTAGGTATTCATCTCTTATAAATATCTGTAGAACGTTCTAGAGAAATACATGTTATATGACACCTTTTTGGATACAATTCTTGATGCAAAATTAGTTCGCTGGTTACTTGGGCGAACGCAAACTTCCCTTCTCCCTTTTTGATTTTTTTGACTTCTTTTAACATCATCAAATAACTAATAATTGCAGAATCCGATGATGGTGGAAGATTAATGGTCTTTAATAGATGGGGTAGAGTAGGTCCAAAGGGTCAGAATAAGTTAAGTGGCCCTTACACATCTAAAGGACATGCCATCATTGAGTTTGAAGCCAAGTTCTATGGTAAGACTAAGAACCATAGGGGGGATCGTCTTGAGTTTGTTGCTCATCCCAAGAGCTATGCTTGGTTGGAGATGGACTACAGCAAAACTGACCAAGCATCAACTGTGAGCTGTTCTAAGACTACTGCTGAAGTTTATTATTGTACTTGGCTTGATGAAAACGTTGTGCTCACATAATTCTGTGCATAGAATATATTTAAATGAACCAAATGACTCAGAAAAGCCAAGAAACAGCCAGACTTTCATAATTTAACTTTTTTTTTGGGGTACAATTCCAGGTCCAGGAACCATCTGTGTCTAAAATGGACAGGCAACCTCGTGAAACAAGGCTGGAAGCACGGCTTGCAAAGTTCATTTCTCTTATCTGTAGCATCAGTATGATGAAGCAGCAAATGATTGAAATAGGTTTGTCTTTTTTGTAGTCCTGTATATTTTTGCTTGTAAAGGGGGTGTCAGGAGAAGACAAGTACACAAGCTTATTTGGTCATCAATGCTTGTTATAGTTATAGTAGTATACTATAGTAGTGGGGTGGTAAATATGTAATGTTTATATTCTTTTTTGAATTCTTATTTGATTGTGATAATACCCGTCATATATTGGAATGTATGTCTTAACCTTAATATTTCTAACTTATTAACCTAGTGCCCTTCCTTCCAATGTCTCCGAACCACATGTCTCTACATCTTTCTCTGTCATAGTTACGTGGTTTACTTATTCTAGTTATGATTCTAATTTTGAGCACATCAAACTATTTTCGTCATCATCTTTTAAGATCACACTTACTAACATCTATTGCTTTGTTTAATTTCATATTTCAAGTGTAATTCTTTCCTCAAAATTCTCTCTCCATCTTTCTTTTTCATTTTAAAGCATGCTTAGTTTGAATATGAGAGAGGTTAAAAAAAATGTGTATTTTCTGGCTCCTTTATATCAGATAGTTTTGTCACTACTCATTCATTATTAGTCCTCTATGTTTAATGCCAGCTTTATGAATGTTGTGAGTAATATTTGTAACCTTTGTTATTTAATAGGATACAATGCTGAAAAATTGCCTCTTGGTAAATTAAGCAAATCAACAATTTTGAAGGTAAGTTGCTTTTCTCATTAACTTCTGTTAAATATATATTTTTATATTGCAATATTTGTTTTGCAAGCAATAAATCAACAAGAAATGAAGAAAATAATGTGCATGGAACCTTCTGCGTTGGAAGTGTCTGGTCGTAATGCAAATTGATGTAGTCTAGAATTTATGCTTGTTGCAACACTCATTGCTCCAGAGTCCAGGCCTTTTGATGTTTCTTTTAATTTTGAAAATCACAAATAGTTCATTGTCAATGCTTTTGATCCCCCAACATCTTCTGTTGTTACATAGCTTCCATAAGCTCCAAAAATTTTAACAAGCATTTAGACATCTGACTTTAAATAACTTTGAGGGGGCCTATCTTCTAGACTTTATTAGATGTTTTGGAGGTAAGAGTGGTTTTGTAATTTCAGTAAACTATTTCTCTTCTTAAGTTTATCATTTGGGGATGAACAAGGCTATGATGTATTGAAAAGAATTGCGGATGTGATTGGGCAGTCAGATAAGAAGACTCTTGAGCAATTGAGTGGGTGAGAATTTAAGCTATGTATACTTTTCTTCATAATATCTTCGACAAATTTCCCGAAATGTCTCGACATCTGTGTATAATCATTGTTTTACAATGTTTCCTCCAGGGAGTTCTACATGGTTATACTCATGATTTTGGTTATAGAAAGATGCGTAAGTTTTCTCCCTTCTGCTGCCTTCTCACCCATGTTTGAGTTTTATACCCCTCCTCCTTAATGAGCATGACGAGTTGCAAAGTGGCAACTGTTAACAGTTAATTCAATTGTCTCTTTGTTTCTCATATTCTATTTTCTCTTCTTTGGTCGTTTTTTTCCTTCTTTTATTAATGATCCCATTCTACATGATCACAGGTGAGCTTGTGATCGACACCCCTCAGAAGTTAAAATCAAAACTGCAAATGGTAATTCTTTTTCTCTGTTTTGATTTAAATATTTATGTTCCTCATGCTGATTGATTGTGTTTTGTATGATTTAGCCCTGTTTCTTTTTTGGTCTAAATTGTATATTTAGCTAATGACACAATTATAATAAGCAACTCACAGTCATTATCCGTTTATCCATGATTTCTATGTGAAAATATGTTCAATATCTTTATTCAACTAAGAATAGTTTCTGCCTCTTGAAAAATGGGAAGGTTGAAGCTCTTGGGGAGATTGAGGTTGCAACAAAATTGTTGGAGGATGATACTGTGATGCAGGTTCTCATGTCTTGCTGTGTCCCTTTTACAAGTTATTATGAGACATGTTTGGTTTTCTGTTGCATCCTTCTACTTGGTCCATATTTATTTCTACTCTATACTTGGAGCATATTTATTTGTAGTCTATACTTGGACCAAACTAAACATAGTGTTGGAGAGCAGATCCCAATGCAAGAATCTTTAAATTTTTGTTTCTTCTATGTTTCTTTGCATCAACATTCTTTCCGTGTCCTTTTTTATTTGCTTAAAATTTCTGTAACACGTGTGCTTTGAATATTACCTCCATGAAGAGAAGTTGCAATGAAGTAATGCTCCATGCTGTAGTATTTCCATTGAGAATGATGAGAATCTATTGCAACAAGTGATAATATCATAAGGATTAGAGAAGAAAAAGAATGTCAACAAGAAGAAATTCAAGCGTTTAGCTCCCCTTTTATTTTTGGGAGAAATTAAAAATCGAGTGAAAAATTTCTATTTAGTTGGTTGTGAACCTGGTTTTATATTTCTGTGACTCAAGTTGCCTCTTGATAGAAGATTTTGTTACTCTGTGTGTGGCTTCATCATTTGAAACTTCAGGAGAGATTTGCTTAAGATGCTGACGATCACTTATCCTTTCTGCTTTTGATTAGGGGGATCCTTTGTACTCACATTACCAACGACTTCATTGTGAACTGACTACAATTGAAGCTGATTCCATGGAGTATAAAATGGTAATCATTTACTGTTCTGGATTAGTTGTATCCTTAGTATTTGGTCTTCCAAAATCTGATATGTAGAATAGCATTCTTATATTACTGGTCCAAATTGGCATAGGACTTCAGAATTGAAATATAGGTCTTTATTTTTGGCTTGCTTGGTACACAAAGGTGATATTTGTATAGAACTTTTTCTTTGCCTTTTTTGCTCAAATTATGTGTTTTCTGCTCCTCAGATCGAGAAATTTATGAAGAATACCCATGCAAAGACTCATTCAATTTATACTGTTGATATTTTTCAAATATTTAGAGCTTCAAGAGAGGTTGAAGCTGAACGGTTCAAGAAGGTAACATTGTATAGGAAAAGCTCATCTGAAAATTGATTTTTGCATTCTGTCCTGCCTTCAATATCTTATTGCTTCTGGCTTTTGTCCGATCTCTATCTTTCACTGCTAAGTTATAAGGTTGATGCAAAGGTCTGCTTGCTTTTTTGAGCAGTTTTCTAAGACAAAGAATAGAATGCTCTTATGGCATGGTTCTAGGCTCACAAACTGGACAGGAATTTTATCTCAAGGTTATACACCAATCTATTTCTTGTCCTACTACATTTATTTAGGCATTAGGCAAATATATGACTGGAAAATGTGCTGTAAAATTCTTCAGGTTTGAGAATAATGATTTCTCCTCCGGAAGCACCTGTAACAGGTTATATGTTTGGGAAAGGTGTTTACTTTGCAGATATGTTCTCCAAAAGTGCAAATTATTACTATCCGTCTTCCACTGCAGCTGCTGGTGTGCTGCTTTTGTGTGAGGTTACTTTTCTTTAATTCATTTCCTCTCTTGGCATTCGAGGAAAAAGAATACATAAACTTCATTTATTCCCTGATGTATTGTGATCATTGACATCTCATTTCTAGAAGGATATCTTCTTTATAGATTGTCTTGAATACTAATACTGAATTTATACACACTTTGGTGTTATTTGCTTATAAAATCCATGAAAAGATTATTTCAAATTTCCCTATCAAGTTTTCCTACTCAGTATACCAGCTTTTTTCTTCTAGGTTGCACTTGGGGACATGGCTGAGCTCCCATACGCGGACTATAATGCCGACAACTTGCCTGAGGGGAAGCTGAGGTCTGAACCTATTAGTTTTCTTTCTATTGTACTGAAAACGGGAGTCAAATGTGTTTTTGCTTTTGCCAATAAATTGTTGAATAGAGCTGGAAGATGACTTGCATGGTACTAACATTGCAGCACTAAAGGAATTGATACTACAGCACCAGACATTTCTGATACTCAAATGCTTGATGATGGTGTCATTGTTCCCTTAGGAAGCCCAAAACAGCAACTAGGACCCAGGTTTGTCGTCTTATAATTCCACATACTGAGATGTACTATCATTATGTAATCTTGCTGTACTATGAAACTGGATTTACCACTGAAATTTGCTTTGTAATGATATAATTTGTAGGCTAGTCTTCTGTACAACGAGTACATAGTTTACAGCGTGGAGCAGATAAAGATGCGATATGTTTTGCAACTGAATTTCAATTTCAAGAGATACTAATTTTGTATAAAGATGCGTCAATAGGATTTTTGATTTCCTCGTCACTATGACTATGATTGCAAGAGAGTAGCTTGCATGATTTTTGTATCTAGTCTACTTGTTGTTCACCATGTATTGGACGTTGATTTTGTTCCAAAAGTACATAGGGACGGGTACTCCTATTTTTTTTCTTTTTTCTACCCATTTACTGCATCGGAAATCTCTTCTTTATTTTTGTTTTCTTATTTTTGCTAGTCTGAATGCTGGCCGTATTATTCCTTCGTGAGTAACAATATCGATATTGAAGCCAATATGCTGTTCAAATCGTTGGTTGTTCTTGTACCAAAGTAAGAGTTGGTTGTTTTGAACGTGGAGATTTTGGTTCTTTATGTTAAAAAAATAGAGCAAACGAATGGCAAGAATAGAGTAGGAAACAAGTGTATTTTTTTTAGAATTTGAAAATGTGAAAATCTGTAAAATTTGAAATGTGTGTATCACTTTCTTTAAGATTTTGATTGTCCCCACTATATTCAATAGTTTGCTTTTGATTGAATATCAATCTACCTCTAAGATACAATAAATTCTTGAAAACTTTTAAAAGCAAAATCTAAAAAAATTTCTCAACAACAATGTATAAGAAGAGATAGATTTAAATGATCAATAATAGAATTGAATTAGTGGATATAACTTTCTTTTATAGAGATGGAAGTTCAGAGGAATTTATTGAGATATATTTTTCAATTCATGGAACACCTCTCTTGAATCAAAAGTTACAACTCTCTTCATTTTACCCGTTTTTCAATTTCAAATGGTCAACAGTTGACTGAATTTTTTTTTTTTTTTTTTAAATTGCAACACACACCACCAACTTTATTTATATCACAAACTATATATTTACATTCTCTCACTTAGTTTGTAATATAAATACAACTCATTATCTCTTTTAACATCATGCATAAAAAAAGTGACTATTGTCTTAAACTTTTCTGTAGTGTAAATAACTCACTATAACTAATCAAATCAATGTGGCATTTGTTACTTGAACCATGATTTAATTTGGACTATAATTATCACACATATGAACTTGTTAACCTTATACATATATTCACAAAATAGCTTTAACACTGTTACCGGCTATGTATTCTATCCTAATTCATGATCATGTACAAAAGAGAATTCAAAACTTTTGTTATAAGCGGCACCACTTCTTATGATCATATAGATGAAATCTTCTCAAGTTTTTAAGATTAAAAGCACAGCAAAATGATTTCATTAAAAATATAAATATTTATATATTCGTTCTTCCCACTTAAGGATTACCATTTACACTAACAACATGGAATGCTATACACATAATTTTAGTGCTCACAACTAATTATTAGTAACTTGTTTTTATCCTTTAAACATTTTAATCTAGTGGTAGTACTAGAATAAATGTTGGGTTACCATTACTAGTAGTTTTAGACAAAGGGTTTCAATCTCATTCATAATGACGTTGATTTCACCAAATCTCTTGCAAGAGGTTTAGTCAACGGATCTGCCAAATTATTGCATATTTTTACATACACTACTGATATGACGCCATCATTTAACAGCCGTCTAATATAAGTATGCCTTAGACTTATATGTCTATATTTACTATTGTATATTTTATTCAATATTCTAAACATTGTGGCTTCAAAGTAATGGCTGGCATTGGTTGAGGCCACAACTTGATATCTAATAACAAGTCTCTTAACCATTTCGCTTCTTTACCAACTGAGGCCAAGGTTATGAATTCAACTTCCATCGAGAAATGAACAATTACGGTTTGTTTCTTTGAAACCCATGAAATTGCTCATCCACCTAACATAAAAATCCACCTGTTTGTAGAGTTTTTATTACTAATACTAGTAAAAAACTAATATTAGAATATCCTTCAAGCACAGGTGAAAAACTATTGTAGAAGAATCCTAAATTTTTAGTTCTTTTAAGATAACATCTAGAACTCTCCCAATTGCTTTTCAATGATAATGTCCAGGATTTTTAGTATATTTAGACAATCTACACACGACAAAAGAATAATCTGGTCTTGTGCAACTCATTGCATACATTAGACTCCCAATTACACTTACATACTCAAGTTGAGCAATAGGATTGTCAGTATTCTCACTTAATTTAAAATTTGGGTCAAAAGGAGTATTCGTTTCTTTCACATTTAAATGTTGATACTTATTCAAAAAAAATTTAACATAATGTGTTTGACATAAAGTATAACCCCCCACTATGCATTTTAACTTTAATCCCTAAGATAGTATCTAATTCACCCAGATCCTTCATTTGTCTGAATTGAGAAGACAGATATTTCTTAGTTTCAAGTACACTTTTATAAGAAGTATAACAATTAGCATATCGTCTACATATAGACAAATACTCACATCATATTCTTTAATGAATTTAGAATAAATGCACTTATCAGCATTATTATATCTAAATCCATTAGATAGTATAAGTTGATTCAAACTTTTTCATGCCATTGTTTGGGTGCTTGTTTTAAACTGTATAGAGATTTAATTAGTTTACAAACTTTATGTTCATTTCCTGGCAATGCAAAACCTTCTGATTGTTCCATATACATTTCTTCATCCAAGTCACCATTTAAAAATAATATTTTAACATCTGTTTGATGCACACACAAGTTATAAATGGAAGCTAATGACATTAGTACCCTAATGGATGTAATCCTTACAACAAGTGCATAAGTGTCAAAATAATCAATTCCTTCTTTTTGTCTAAAATCCTTAACAACAAGTCATGCTTTTATATGTCAATATGGATCCATTAGTGATAAATATTATCTCTTAAAAACCCATTTATAACCAATAGGTTTAGAATTAGGAAGCAAATTCAGTAGAACCCAAGTATTATTTGACAATATTGAGTCCATCTCATCATTTACAGTCTCTTTCCAAAATGTTGCATCCCTTGATGACATAACTTCACTAAATGATTTAGGATCATCTTCTACATTTAATAAGATTGGAATCTTATTAAACAAGTAATCTTTATTGCTTTCAACTAAGAAAATAATAGCTTGTGAAGATATGAAATCAGAAGATAAATGTTTTTCTTTCCCTTGTCTTATGACTTCTTCTAAATTCAAAAGAAATATCAATTTTCTTCCTTTTATTACTAGAAGAAGGATCAACATTTGGAATCGGTTCTTGTACTTTAATCGAATCCAAATCAACATTTGAATTTTTAAGAAATTTATTCTCAAAATATTCAACATCCCTTAATAACATTAGAATCAATGTCAAGTAGTCTATAGGTTTTAGAATTATTCAGCATAACCAACAAACACACTTTTAAGTGCTCTTGGTCCCAACTTTACTCTTTTAATATCCGAAACTCTATAATAGGCTATACATCCCTAAACTTTAAGATAAGTTAAGTTTGGTTTTCTCCCTTTCCATATTTCATATGGTGACACTTTAGTTTTGAGAGACGGAATTCGATTATGTAAATGACAAACAATGGTTTGGCTTGCTTCTCTCTACAAATTTCTTGACAAGCCAGAATTTAGAATCATGGTGTTAACCATATATACTAAAGTTCTATTCTTTCTTTCAGCCAAACCATTTTGTTGTGGAGTGTATGGAGCACTTGTTTGGTGTATAATACCATTTTATTCACAAAATATTGAGAATTCAGTAGAAAAATATTCACCACCTCTATCACTCCTCAATATTTTGATTTTCTTATCTAATTAATTTTTTACAAGAGATTTATAAGATTTAAACATATCAAATGCTTCATCCTTTGCTTTCATTAAATAAACATGCACATATATTTGAGCAATCATCAATGAAAGTGATGAAATATCTATTACCACCTCTTGTTAGAAAACTATTTAATTCACAAATATCTGAATGTACAAGTTCTAATAATTGTGTATTGTCTTTCAACTTTTAGAAATTGCAACTTAGTTATTTTTGCTTGAACGAATATTTCACATTTCTTCTCAAAATTATTTTTGATAGATATTAACCCATGTTTAAACATAAAATGGAGTATTTTATAATTAACATGTTCTAATCTACCATGCCATAAAGAATAAGAAGAATTCTTAATATAAACAGAAATGTTATCTTTATTGATACTAAATTTAAATATGCCATCACAAGAGTAGTCCTTTGCTATAAATACACCATTCTTGGACAAGATAATTTTGTTTGACTCTAATACAACTTTCAACCATTTCTTATTCAATATATCGGTGATACAAGATTTTTCCTAATTTTTGAAACATGAAGTACATTCATTAACACAAACTTCTTGCCAAAAGTGAATGTGTCTTTCAACAATATTTGCTTTAGGGGCATTATTCTTCTTTTGTTTCTTATTGGAATTACACTCATTTCTATAATGCCCTTTCTTGCCGTAATTATAACATATTCTGTTCTTTTTGAATTTGTCCTTAAAATTAGTATTTTCAGAAAACTTTCTTTTAGAACTTGTAATTTGACTATTATTTTCATTAACAAATTTCACTTTTGAAACAAAGTTCTAAATCCTTCTTATAAAGATTTATAGTATCTTTTTCAGATTCTCATATGTTTCAAAACTTGATCAATTGTTAAAATTTCAATAGTATGAAGCATTTTCTTTTGATAATAATGCAAACTGTCTCTTAATTTTGCAATAATTGCCCCCATTGCAGACATTCTGAAATACCGTCAACACCAAAATTTTTTAATTTTGAAACAATAATTTGAAGGTCATGAACTTGATCCAAAATAGAAGAAAAGTCAATAATACAGAATTCAAAATATTTATTAACAAGAAATTTGTCCGCACCTTATTTTTGTGTGGCATATTTATGTTCCAAGGCAGCCCAAATTTTCTTTGGAGATTTGACCTCTGTGAAAAGATCATAAAAACGGTCTGACAGCGTATTGAGAATGTGACATCTACACACAATCTTATCCTCCTTTCCTTTTCTCCTGTTGTGCCTTGAATTCCTCTAAATCTCTAATAGTTGGTGCAGGAATTTCAAGCAATGCAATGTCCAAAACATAAGCAACTTTTATTGTAGTGAGGAAAAGCATCATCTTGTCTTTTCACCGGTTAAAATTTGTTTCTTTCAGATTCCATCAAGACGATCAAATTTTACGAAATGTTGATTCATTACTTTAAAGGCAAACTCACCACTTGTTTCCATGATTACTCAAATCAAAACCTTAAAATTGTTTAAAAAATAGAGCAAACAAAATGGCAAGAATAGAGTAGGAAACAAGTATTTTTCTTTTAAAATTTTGGAATATCAAAACCTGTAAAATTCGAGGTGTGTGTATATCATTTGCCTTAAGATTTTGATTGCCCCCACTATATTCAATAGTTTACTTTTGGGTGAATAGCAATCTACCTCTAGGATACAACAAATTCTTGAAAACTTTTAAAAGCAAAATCTAAAAAATCTTCCCAAGAACAATGTATAAGAAGAGACAGATTTTAATGATCAATAATAAAATTGAATTAGTGGATATAACTCTCTTTTATAGAGATGGAAGTTAAGAGGAATCTATTGGGATACACCTTTTCAATCCATGGAACACTCATCTTGAACCAAAAGTTACAACTCTCTCCATCGGTTTACGCGTTTTTTAATTTCAAACAGTCAACAGCAGTGGCGCACGCATGCGTGCACTTTAGTAGCGAATGTGCGTTGAACATTTATGACTAACGCCTTTAGCGCACATGCGCTGCTACAGTGTGCTCTGAAAAATTTATTTATTTTTTTTTAAATTGCAACACACACCACCAACTTTATTTATATCACAAACTATATATTTATATTTTATACCCTTATATTTGAAGCTAAATGCTACCGAATATATGTATCAAATACAACACTATATATACTTTTTTTTCCCACTTATGTCCAAAACTTGGAGAAACCACTAAGGGTATATATTTGAAACCAAGAGTAGAATGAATTGAAAAGGATTTATTGGTATCTACAAAGTTAAAGTGGAGATAATAATAAAATTTTCTAAAATTGAGAATATTTGCAAAAGGTGGGATTTGTTTGGCACCAGAAAAATTTAGTGCATTTCAATTGTCCTTGTGGGAGTACATTCCGAAAGAGGAAATATCTGTCATTTCTGTGGCAATTTTCTTTGCATTAGCCGCTGTTTTCTAGCGGTCTGTCGCTGCTGGCTCCCTCGCTTTCTAAATACTAATCTTTACAAGGCTTCGGTTTCGGAGGTGACCTTTTTCTTCTTGATTCATTAGTATGTACTGTACTACGTAGACCTCAAATCTAGTGAGATTTATAATTGCAACTGCACTCCCCACCATAAAATAAAAACCCTTTTCGGTATGTCGATTACCATTCTATATCCTAATTTGTAGTGTTAGTAGAAATCGGCTTTATGATTGTAGTATTGTTTTTTAACTTTATTAAAAAAAAATTCTGAGAAGCAAATACGTTGTTATTTCTTCTGATCTTGATTGATCCTAATCTGTGTCTGCTTGCACGCCATGTGTTTGTTGAATCGTCTCAGTGAACTTTGAAGTCTTTTTGGAAGTTAGTGGTGACTGGTGAGTTAGTTGCAGCTATCTTGCTTCGGCTGAAATTATTTGAGTTTTTTATTAATGATGGGTTCTCTTTCTCTGGTGGGAGGGAGGAGGGATGGTGCATTTTGGTGGTGATTATCAATAGGCATTTGATAATATGTTAATTCCTTCTTCTGCAGTGTTTGAAACTGTGTCTGTCTTTTCAGAGTAGAGTATCAGTGGGGTTTCTGTAACATTTAACTGATCACATATTAGATATGGCTGAGAGGCAATCAGTTGATCACCAACAGCATGCACTTGGTTCACAGTCTCCTCCTCCTGCATCTAAGGATGACATGATTGCCTGTGTCATGGCATTAGAGGCTGCTTTGCTACCGTGCTTGCCTGCTAGAGAACTCCAAGCAATTGACCGTTCCCCTCATCCTTCTCATCAGAGTGAGTCTATCTAGTCTTTCTCATCCATATTTATATGGTTGTACTTTGTGGCCATACCTGCTGCTTCGTGATTGTTGGGAAATCGATATTGTGCTTTACCTTGTCTCATATAGCCTATTGTTATTCTTCTCCAATCCATCCTTTTCCCTTAATACATTGTTGCATGCCATCTTAATTTTAGTAAATCGTAGAAATGTTTTGTTGCTTGCTAAAAGCTGTAATGATGTTTGGTTGCTTCAGTTGATGTGGAGCGGCATGCCAGAGATTTTATGGAGGCTGCAAAAACCCTCCAACTCCATTTTATAAGTTTGCAACGTGAAGATCAGCCTACCAAAGCTGAAACTCTTCGAAAGGTAATGTTCAGATTGCATTCAACGCTCATGAAAGTCTACTAATATGTGGTTCGACAGTTTTCATTCTCTCATTTACCTATGGGGAATAAGGAATTCATGTTTTCATATTCTAACAGGAGATTGCCATGATGGAAGAAGAGTTAAAGTTGAAGAATGAGCTCATCAATCAGCAAGAGAGGCTGATTGAAGGATGGAGGAAAGAGTTGAAAGATCAACTAGACAAGCACAACACTGAGTTAGAAAGAGTGTAGAGAAATGCTGTACACTAAATTAGAATTGGCATCCGAGTTTATGTTGGATTAGATGAGCATTAATGCCATTCGTGGTGATCATATCTAGTTATGTGTTGAACTAATTTAACCTGGAGGAGAATACCTTTTTGGCTTGCCATATGTTGACATCCAGCATAAGAAATGGAACTGATGATCTTAGCTACTTGTCTGCGGTTTTTAGGTTTTTAGTGTTTGTATATGGCTGGGGGAAGGGGAGAAATATAGGAACCCAGTCATATTTAGGTTAGATGAAATTTACCAGACAATATGAAATTTACAACTGAGATGCTTTATAAAGAAATGTCATTGTCTTTGAGGTTAGGGCTAAAATAGTTCAATTTTTTAGTAGTTTAAAATTGGTCCAAGAATGATTGTCTGAAGAAAAATTTTGAATCCGACTTTTTCTTTATTGTACCTAATTGCTCATAACATGACAATCAAGAAATTACAGCTTATCCTCGTACCATTTTGGGATATGCTGATATGCAACTCCAAATGTAACTAGCTAACAAGACTAGAAGACCTTTATTAATTTGAATTTTAATAAGACTCAAGGTGCATCCCAAATATAAATATCAGTTGCTGGCTGCAAGAGTTTCTATTTTGGTATAAAGTTGAAATGAGCTCGAGTGCAAATATTACGGTAGGCCTCGAAATACACTTTTTGTGCTTCTAGAAAAGGTTAGACACGTAATATAGGCATGGAATACCATTAAACCGGTATAATAGCATCCAGCATGGCTTGTGTTACACTTGCTTGGTCAAGCTTGAGATGTAGCTAAACAGACCTCCCTACATCTACTGCTGTCCTCTCGCTGATTGCTACGGGCTGGAGCAGGCAGACTTGAAGAATATTATGAGAAAGTGCAAAAGCAAAATGGTAGGGAATTGTTACAGCAATTGTCACCAAAAAATCTAATGTTTAATAGAATTGGAGAAGAACATAGCTATCAGAGAACATGGTTTAAGGTAATTACATCTTACACAGCTACAACTAACATCTATGGGTAAAATGGTAAAATTGTTAACAATCTTACAACAATCCAAAACACTTCCCTCTCAGATAAGTCAAAATAAAAGTAAAAGGCACAGATGGAATCTCATCATCTACTTCTTTGCGTAAATTATCAACATGGGGTTCTCTGCTGTTATCCTGAACCCTTGGAGTCCCTGCATCGCAACAGTGGATTGCATCTCATTCTCATACTCTACAAAAGCAATCCCAGGTTTTGCTTCAACCATCCTGACTTCTTTAAAGCCAGCATATTGACAAAAGAGCATTTGGAGCATCATTGGAGTTGTCTGTTGAGGAAGGTTCTGGATAAATAGAATATTATTTGGTGGTGCAGGAGCCTCAGGCATTGCAGATGGTACCTGTGATAACTGCAACATTTGTACACACGGAGAATGAGAGAGAGAGAGAGAGAGAGAGAGTTTAAGACAATTATATGTCTATTGTAAACAAACTGTAATATCGGCTGGCACAGGAAGGCCTTACAAACAAGAATCCATCCATAAATTGCCAGAACTGGCAGAAAGAAGAGCAAGAATAATACAAATTTTAAGCAGACGTTTAAATAGAAGTAATAACTCATATTTTTTATTTCCTACCTTGCAAAATCAGTAATGTCCAACCAACTTATTTCAGAAGATATCCACAAAGTGCAGAAAGGCTACCCAACCGTATTATCTGAAGATTCTGAACCAAGATAGGCCAAACTACTTTACACTCTATCTGATTTCCATTTTGCAATGTGAAAACACCAAAAACCAGAAAATTTGAATTCTAGAACACATTACTTCTATTATTCTGACTTGAATATTTTCGAGCATATATCATCCAATGCTCTAAATAGAAGAGACCATCTGTCAAAATCTGATACAAATGTGCTTAAACATAAACTCATCCAATACAACAAGGAAGCAGCCGTTTTGCAACACGAAAAGGCAAACCAAATATATGGAGTTTAAGTACTGTAAGACGGGGAAGGTTAAATTTGCTAGTAGTTCAGTGATGTCAGCACGACACTTGCTGCTTCACTGATTTCTTTCTGGTTACTGAAAGGACTCTACTGAGGAACATCATTTTCAAGCTTAGTTTGCACCAAGGAATATAAGCTTAGAGAGCTAATTTTTCATCTCAAAATATTTATTTTATGAGTCTAGTAGAAGAGAACTACAGTACTCAAAGAGACAAGTCCAACTAACAGGAGACTGTTTTTCTTGTATGGGCCTAAGAGATCAACCATTATCGAAAAATTGCAGAGTATTTGGGAAGTAATGAACCCAATAATCATGTTCATACTGTTAATCATTTCAGTGTAGCAATTCTTTGAGGCACAGCTTATTCAGGTTATAGTTATACTATTGAATTTCACCTTCCATGAAAGCTACACTGAGTTTATTCTGTTCTGTTTAAATATATTAGTGTAAGAATAAAAAAATACAGAAAAAAAGAGGGGGGGGGGGGGGAAGAAAGTAAATTTATCAATTGATATAATGCTTACAGGAGGTGTTGCACCATATGGACCAGCATATGCTGGATTGAGACCCATCCCTCAGCTACCATAAAATAATCTGATTTGCATCATGCTGATCCTTTTTCTTCCTTCCTGAAGCAGATGTGAAGCTTATTGACAGGAAAAATGCTAAATGGACCTCAAAATATAAAGGAAAAATAACCATAAACAATACTTTGGAGCATGCCTGGAATAGTGCAGAATGCCTTTCGTCGTCCCTTATGGTAGGATTTTAGAGTTCACTTTGATAAAAATACCAATTTTTTCTCTATTGATGTCATTTTCTGTCTTATCTAAAAAACACATATTATCTCTTCTCTAATTAAATGGTACCTTGATTTCATCAGGCAAAGAAACAAACAACCACAGCCTAGTTCCTTCAGTTATTCATTCAAGTGTCAGAAACTTTCAGAAAGCACTAATAACTAATACTGTATTAGTGATTAATTCAGAACCATATCATATGTGAAATATGAAAAAATAAGGTGTCTTACCTCTGTCATCATGCTTCTTTCTTTTCTCACGAGGTACGAAAGTACCACCCACCTTCGCTATGACACATCGGATTTTGTCTTTGCATACTGTATTCTCTGAAATATTTTTAAAAAATCACTTCATTAAACTACAACTAATACCACAGGGATACAAAAACAAGAACTTGAGTTACATTGATCTGAAAGTTAAATTGCATTTGTAACAAATTGCATTTCAAGGTCATAGTTTTAATTTCAATTTCTTTTTAATATTTTCCAAAACAAAATGACTAAATTACAAGAAAGAAGAAAAGAAAAAAGAGAAAAAAGTGGAAATACCATAGGCTTGTCATAGAATGGGAAGCCTTGCATTTGGCGAAGCGCACTGGTTGCAGACGAAACGTCGTCGAATACTACCCAAGCTTGTCCTTTGTGTTTGAGGGTTTTGAGAGCTAATACTTCCACTATCTTCCCAAACTGAGAGAACACCGCGTTCAGCGATTTCTTCAACTCTAAATAAACGAAAGTTTTCAGTTCGAAACTAGCCAGAGATTTATGTAGACAGAAAAGTTAAATACTAATAATAAAGTGACGGAAAAAAAATGTGAAATACCGTCGAGCTTAATTTTCTCGTTGAGATTGTTGATGTAAATAGTCTGATTTTGAGGTATATCACTCCCTGGGTTTGCCGCCGTCAGCTCCGCCATGGCTGGATGTCGAGCAGCAATTGCAGGAGGAGGAGGAGGTGGGTGTTTTTCGGGGAAGAGAAGTAGGGGATTAATTTGGGCCTACTTATATGGGCCAATTAATTTGGGCCTACTTATATGGGCCATTCGTTTTACTACTATACTTAAGATAAGATGGATTACCTCTAAGTTGTTTGTCTTCTAGGCCATAACCCAAAAGTTGGTGGTTTGTTATGGCGGCCGAATGGTTTGTGGCCTGCTATTAAAGCCTGCTTCCTAGCTTAGACAGTTAACCTTAATTGATAAATTAGATTGCTTCGAATAAAGCTAAGCTCTCCCCGACCCTCACGAGAAAAAGAATAAAAGAAAAAAATTATTCCCAAGAAAAAGAAATATTACAAACTTTTCATTATTTGTTTATGGTTGTCCGGCAAAACAAGTGAATGCTAATTTGTAGTTCGTGAATGCATTGTATCTTTAAAAAAAAAAAAAAGATAAGGAGAAAAAATAAAAGAGAATATTATGGTCCGAGATGTGTATAATTTTTTTATATTTTAAAATTTATTCGGTAATATTTAAAATATAACAGTACATGACTCTAATATGACTATAAAATTTTGGAAAAATAGCCGAAATAGTCTTTCAATTTTTTTACTTTAGTTAAAATAGTCTCTCAACTTTTTTTATAACCAGAATGGTCTTCAACTTTTATTTTTTAGGCAAGTTAGTCCTTTTGTGGTGGAGCCACCACAAAAATCTCTTTTTTTTTTTGATAAATTCTATATACACCCCTTATAGTTTAGTTATTTTTCACATTGGACTAATTTAAAATTTTATAAAACTTTATGGCCAATTTTTTTTTATAAAAAAGGCCTAGTGGTTGGCTTAGCGGATCTGGCAGTAGCGTTAGTGGGTGGCAATTGGTATCTCGTCGGTGTGGGGAGTGCTTGGGTGACTGAAGTAGTGGTTCTAGAGGCTCTTGGGTGACTGAAGAGTGGTTCTTGAGTTGGATGGGTGATAGTTTCAGCTGGAAAAATGAGAAGAGGGAAGAATTAGGATTTTAAGATTTTTTTTGGTAAAAAATAAAGTTTCATTTTTTTAAAAATTGTTTTGAAGTTTTTTCACCTCTTCAAATTAATTTCTTTCTTATTTTTCCCATTTTAAACTATATAGGAGTTATGTAGAAAATAAGTAAACTTAAGGGGGTGTATGTGAAATTTATCAAAAAAATAAATTTTTTTTATGGTAGCTTCACCATAAAAGGACTTTCTTAGCTAAAAAATAAAAGTTGAAGAACTATTCTGGCTAAAAAAAGGTTGAGAGATTATTTTGGCTAAAGTAAAAAAATTGAGAGACTATTTTGGCGATTTTCTCTAAAATTTTCTAAAAATAAAAAGCAAACTTGTTTGTTTGTTCAAGTTCAGACCCAACTCTGAGGTGAGGCAGCAAATAAGTATTCTTTGTGGTTTTGTGTCTACCATTGTCTCGAATGAAGGAAATGTTCAAACAGGATATTTTAGCTCAAATCCTGTGACAACCTTCCCTAGAAAAAAGAAGGAAACAAATTTCAGCCATCACTTCTCTTCTCTTTGTATGTTTTTTTGGATTTGGAAAGCCAAGAACAAATTCATTCAATATCTAAAAAATCGTATGGTCCTTAGTAGTATTTGATAATGTAGTAGGCCAATTTCTGAATCAAGGAATACAACCGAAAAAGCCCCCACAGCCAGATTATTATTGCTTGAACCGCCAAACCGGACAAAGATTACACAAGGGTCAAACATCAAAACCACAAATATTTCCATTTCCAGATATTTTCTGGTTCTTTAATGACATTTAAAGAATATTATACAAGAAAGCAACAGCGCCGTATGACATTTGGTTCTTTTATGAATCTTCAAGATATCTTTCTTTAGAATACAACGAATAAAGACCAAACAATTTTCGTTGCATATTACTATGTATAATATGGCTCTCTCAACTTCTTGTGCACTTTGCTTGCCTTGCCTCTTGGCCGCCTTAAGGAGCCACCGAAGTTAAAAGCATACTAATTTAATTTATAAACTATTTCTAAAATTTAGTATGTTATAAATCCTTCCGCTATGTTATCTGATGACTTCTAGTTGTCGGCTGATTGAAATTGTAACCAGCTTCTCTTTAATTTGGAGAATGGCCGGTTGTTTGTAAAAGCACCGTCGTTGAGGCCGCAAGATAAACAAGAATTTTATATGTTGTAGAAACAATAATTGAAAGTGGAGTGACTATATAAAATGTACTCAACCTGCTGTAATGTGAAGTCGTGTCATTCCACTTGGAGGGTAGGAGATTCACCAGCAAAACTTCATGATCTTGGCGATAAGAATCCCCACTTGGAGGGTGGGAGGTTCTGCTTATTGTACGTACATCACCCCATTTGATGAGGACAGAAATAATAGAACCTAACAATACCAAACAGTTTCTCTTCGTTATTGTGTTTTTGTTGTCTCAAATTCTTGTACTATTAACAAATGAAAAATATTATTATAAATCTAGTTTTAGGCCTCACTTATAGATTTTGTGATCAAAATTAAATTTTATAAAATCTTATTTACATCAAGTGATGTCATATATTTCATTATATTTAATTTATACGATAAATTTACAAATAAAATTATAGACCAAATCTATCTAAATCTTTCTCCTTAACAAATTAGATGTCTATGGTCGTCAGGCGAGGACACGAATTAATGCTAGAATACTCTGTTTTATGCATCATGCATGAATCCAAACAAGTATACATGCATGCACTAACAAATAATAAACCACAAGATAAGTCAGTCCAGTCTCACTAAATATCATTTCTAGGAATTCTACTGTGATGTTGGGGAGTGATTTTATTGTGTTTAAGGCAATGCATTTGATGAAGCATAAAATGTTAGAGAAAGGAGGAGAAAATTATAGAGCGATAAAATGATATTTCATTAAGTATAAAAATATTTGGAATTTCTTTATAAATGAGGAATAAGTTTTTATTTACAAAGATTGATAGGGGATCATACCTCATTGTCCAACCTGATTTCAAGGAATTCACACTTTATGTCCGAATCAATTTCCATTCGGCCAAACTCATGTGTCGATCCAAACTCAGATGAACTCCGAATTGATCCTAATTGAGTCGAATTTAATTTACATAATTCGACTTACTTGTATATTACTTATATGTTAAGTCTTTATGAATTTATTACATGTCACGTAGATTCACTCTATTAAAACTAATTTTTGTATCATTAGTATTATAAAAAATTTTAAATTATAATAAGATGATTTTTACAAAATTGTAGAACTTTCTTATTATTTCATCCTTATTAGTAACAGACTAAAAGTGAAAATTCAGAAAGATGTAAATGATATTAAGAAAAACTTAAATAAATAAATAAATAAAGGAAGTGGAAAGGAAAGGAAAGGAAAGGAAAGGCACTTATAGCGAAGGGTAGGAGACTCCAGAGAGTCCTAGAAACAATAATGCATTGGAGCAAGTTGGCAAATATTGTGCGCTGACCATTGACTGAGCTGGAATTTTGGTTAGACCCACTTACCCTCAACGTCACAGCATTGAATTGGTATCTGAGAATTCTTCTATGAATTCAGTGTATGGTGGATGTGCGTACACTTTATAATCGTTTTACATTCATTAATTTTTTTTTAAAAATAATAAGATAGTAGTTGTAGAGGTATATAAATTATAAGGTATATAATTCTATGTACATTTTAATTCACGTAAAATTTTTTTTATCCGTATTACTTTTTTAAGTTCTAGAAGTGAAACTCATAAATTGAAAAAAAAAATATTTAAATAAATTCGATTTTTAACACCTGTAAACTTTGTAATTAAAATTAAATTTAAAATTTTTTTAATTATATCAATTAGTGTCATTAATTTTTAAAATTTAAAATTTAATTTACAGATCAATGATTTTACCTGAGTATTTGTTAAATTGAAAAGGCAAATGGAAACTCCGTCTCCGCCGCCTAAGTAATTCCACCATCATTTGACGCGTGGAAACTGCCGCCACCGGGAAGCAACGGATGCAAACATCAACCCTGCCTACTCCTGAGCTACCATAGTTGATGAGTTGAGAAGGATCCTTGAGAAGACCGTCGAAACTTCGTATGTGTGTTAGTGACAATGATTGATCCTAAGAAAAGTCTAAGTCGTTTACTCGATCCGAATCCATATCAACCATAAGATCAAACTAAAACATCATGGCAACCGCAATATCTCCGTGATTTCATACAATATTCTACTAGTAACAGATTTAATATTGTTCATACTTTTTCTAATTTTTTTAGCTCTCATTCAATGCATTAATGAGTTAGTAATAAAGAAAATTTTCAGCAATTCCCCCTCAATTATTTAGGAATTTAGAGAATTTGAAAAAGTTAAGGTTGTGCAAATATATACTTCTATATTTGGCAGAGAAATATTTAGGTAATCATCCCAATCTCATTTTTTTATTTCTTTCCATATTATATCATCAAGTGGTAGAGAAATATTTAGGTAATGTCATTTGTATATTTGAAGATAAGATTAAGTCTTATGAAATAATAGTAATTGATCCATGTAATATTTTATAAAATTTAATATTCTCCGAGCATAAAAATCAAGTTTAGAACGGAATCCACCACTTGATAACATAATTCAGAATGAAATAATAAATGATATAGGGGATGAGACAAAAAATTCTTAGTACGTAAATTGCCACGAGGGTAAGTATTATAAATTGAACAACACTTAAAAAAAGAGTAAAATACACGAATGGTCGCTAAATTATTAAGTTGTTATATAAAAAATCATTGAAGACATTATTTATTTTATAAATTTAGTCATTAAATTACCTTAAATACGTATTTGGAGTCATTCTATTCCAAATTTGATCACTAAATTACCTAAAGTGTGGATATACAGTCACCAAAAAAAATAGAAGAAACACATATTTAAAATACATTTAGTAACCAAATTTTTAAAATAAATATTTTAATAATGTCAAATACATATTTAAAATAATTTAATAATTAAATTTATAAAATAAATAATTCAGTAATTTTATATATAACAATGTAATAATTTAGTGACTATTTGGTAACAATGAACGACTCTTAAAGACGTCGACCAGTTGTCAAAACACAAGAGGACCTTTTGCGTGTGAGTAGAGGCCAACTTTGACGCAGTTAAAGCCCCGAATCTAAGTCTATATGTTTACTTGGCAATTTTCGATTTTGCGTCGTGCCCGCAAAACGCGTCCCTCTCTCCTCTCCTATATATACGCTGGCTTCTGCCGGAGGAGTCTTCACATTCAGCAACCGGCAAATTTTACATCAAACAAAAGAAGAAGAGAGGGAAGTAAACGTAAAAGGCTGCTTTCCGCCGCTGCTGCTGCAGGAGTTTCTATTCCGAGAATTATAACTTTCTGCAGCAGCTCTCTATTTCACCTTTCGTAGTTCATCCCTTGTTTCCGTTCTCTTCATAACAAATAAATAAACAAACAAACAATGGCTCGCTCTTTCACCAACGCGAAGCTCATCTCAGCTTTTCTTGCAGAAAAGATCTCTGTCGTTGCAAGCAGGTACATAAACATATAAAGATCCATCCCACATCTTTTGTGGTTTGATTTTCTTTCGCCTTGATGTAATTAATAATTGTTGATTTTATATAATATGCAGGCGGGGATATGCTGCTGCATCATCAAAGGGTGCGGTGTCTAATAATAGCAGAAGCAACATGATGAAAGGAGGGGAAGAGTCAAGCAAGACAACCTCATGGGTTCCAGACCCCAAGACAGGGTATTACAGGCCAGAGAGTCACGCCAACCGAGATTGATGCTGCTGAGCTCCGCAACATGCTCTTGAAGCACAAGAATTAATTCAAAACGAAAGATAAAATGGTCATCAATTTCTTGCATGAAGACATCGGTTTTCCCTTCCTACAGAAGGAGGAGGGGGGCTGTCGGATGATCCATTACAAATTATTATTGTTACTATCACTAAAAGTCATTCTTCAGTAGACGTTTGATAGAAATCTTGAATTGTTGTACTCTCATGTGTAACTGGTGGGGTGAGCACCGAGTTTATGGAAGAACAACACTACCTGTTATTGCCAACTTTATTCCGAGTTTTTGGACCTTCAATTCTTCTTCTTTTTTTTTAATTTAATTTTATAAATTGTTGATCTGTTCACCGTGCGGATAGTGGATTATGGACGGTGCGACAGCGGAGATTTAGGTCCAATGCAACTGGTTTCTGTTGCAAAAAGTCTAAAATGGTAGTAAAATATAATTCTAGGAAATTCTAAGATTTTTTTAAAAAATTATTTCTCTTAATTTAACTTTAAAAATTTATACAATATAAATATTTAAAGTATATAGTATTATGTTGTATAAATATTTAAATTATTTTGTATAAGACTGAGAATTGTCAATAATTCAACGACTCTTCCAATTTTTTGTGAATCAAGCAAGGTTTTCCTTGTTGAAAATAAAGGAAAGGGCAACTAAAACGTTGAATAAAGAACTTTCATTTGGAAAAAGGGAAACAGGCCAATTTAATCCTTAATGTTTAAAATAGTTACTAATTTAGTTCTTTATTTATCATAACAGATTAATTAATTCTTGATTTCTAAATTACAGGAAATTAATGAATCAAGTTATGTGATACATACGTGATCGTTAACTTACCATGAACGTGTTGTCAATGATTCAGTTAGTTTATTCATAATTTTCGTAACAAATTTGAAATTAGTTAAATTTTTTACAAATGAATAATCAAATTAGTCTTTTAATAAATAAAGAATCTAATTAATCGACATTTTAAAAATAAATGACTAAATTAGTCTTTCTTTTCATCTTCGAAAAAATACAATCATTTGGACAACTATTTTTGAAATGTAATATATATATATATTATATATATTGCAATAAAAAATAGTTAAAAAATATACTTGTGTAATGATTGTAAAATACTCTAGTGAGATTACAGGTGATTGAAAACGTGTTTATCTTTGGTAAGCAAGAGCATTTTCTTCAATTGCTTCTAAATTGGACGTCCAGTGGGAAGGGTCCAGAAAAATCCCGAGGCATAATGAAAAAAGCCGGTTACTAGAGAGCATGGATAGAGACTGAAGAAAATCTAGAGAAGGTTAATCAAAACCCGCAAGGAAAAAGTAGAAAGAAGTGAACCAAAATTTCACACATGCAAGAAAATGTTAAAAACAGAACGTGTACAAATGGAAACAGGATAAATTAGGTCATTCTTTTGGTCGCCGAAAAGACAAATTCAATGGGTCTACAATGTTCATCAATTCTAATCAACCAATAAGTATTGTCGATTTATTGTGTCTTCGTTCAATAATTCGGCCACTCTGTCCAATCTTAAAATATACTAGAATTTTGGGTTTCTGTTAATTTTTAAAAAGATTGACTCGTACATGTACCAAAAACCACAACCTAATTTACTAACCTTTTAATACAGGATTAATTATATTTACCTCCTTTGAAATTTAGTCAAATTACTCAAACAACCTCGAGATTTGACAATATGACAAACACCCCTTATCTCTAACTCCCGCTAGCAGATCTCTGTGAAAACAACTCAATTACCCTTGTGCTTTATTAACTGGACAATTTTGCTCAATTTTGTGGGCCCCACAACAAAGCTACCTCCACCCACTCTAGAATCCCGACGCCCTGCTCCAGCTACGGTGAATATAGCGTGCTATTTTTATCTATGTTTGTACATATGGAGATGTTTGTTGGTGGCAGTAATTTTTAACATTGAATTATTTCAAGAAACTAAGAATGCTCTTGTCCCGCCTCACAAATTCTATTCCCGGCGACACCCAATAAGTCCATCACCCAATCCTTCTGCAAGTCCATAACGTTCTCATCTTGCTTCCCACCAAACTCCGGCTGAACTGAAAACAGTAACCTATCATTACTTCCTCTATCATCACCATTTCCTCCTATCACCAATGGCAGTAGGACCATTGACAACGCTGTCACCATAGGACTGTAGCCGCTGCACAAACCACCAGTCCTCCTGAAGCCGAGGGTTGAGGTTGACATTGGAGTGGTACTACTTGATGTACGGCGGAATATTATGGCAGAGTTGTTTTTCCTTTTTCAAAAATAGATTTTAGAAAAGTTAAAAGAGAAAGAAGTGAAAATATTACAAGTTTTCTTAAAAAGATACTACTATTAGTACTATATACTTCCATTTAATAATTCCAAAATGTATTAAATGACATACTAATGTGTATAAATGACTTGGCTTCATCGTTTCAGCGGGAACTACCACCAGGACCAATCCTCACCCAACTTGTTGCTTTTCCAATTTTTTCCTTTGAGCAAAGACATGTTTCCTTCTGTTATTTTCCACATTGCAACACCAACTTTCTTCTTCCTCAATCCATTTTTTTTTTTTTCTTTGCATAAAAACAAAAAGATAAACGGATGACATCAAAATACATTAGAAATTTTAGAGCACAAAACAAGGAGAGTATATTGGCACTTGCAGATTTGAAGTTTGTTGGGTGTATGATTAATTTAGTGTGGATAGTTGTGATTCAACTATTTTTTTTTTTTTTTTTTGGTGCAAAGCTATGGAGTGTTTTCCGATATTGATCGACGCTAGATCAGATATGAGTTGTGTTTGGCAATGCTTGAGGGTCCGGTCGCGGGTGGTTGCGGCGTGTTAACTTTTGCTAAGGAAATGGTATTTTTGGAAGTTAGTAAAATATTAGTGTAGACCATAAATATCATTTTTGGTTTATCATATTAATTTTTGCTGACATCAGCCCAAATTTTAACGATGCTAGACGGTAAGGTGATTTTTGTTAAACATTTAGTCAAATAAGAGACTGGATATTTGTAATATTGTCAAATCTCGGGTTTTATTTAGTAATTTAACCAAACTTCAAGGGAGGTAAATGTAATTAATCCTTTAATATATATAAAGAATCACAAACCACCCAACTTGTCTTCTTCCTGATGTCGAAAAGGTTCATCCTGCTTCGACACACCACAAATACTGCACACTGAAGTTCGTCCAAAAGGATCCATACATATCTTTAAATATGATCTGGCCAAAAAATATACTACTAGAGGAGTAAGTCTTAACTCCTGCAATGGGGGTTGGATATGACAATCGTCTAACTAGCTGCAGTACCACACCGCAATCCAGAGTGAGTTTCAAACAATTTTTCCTACGACAAAGATTTAAAAGGACTTGACAAGGAAAGATAACACAAGACAGTTTCTTACTCCAATTAGAATCTGCAACCCTAATTCAGAACACAATACATCAATTCAAAATCATGAATGCATAAATAGAAAAAGTTCTGTTATTTTGTCCCGAATGAAATCAAGTACTTCTAGACAAGAAACATCACTTCAACCCCAGCACGCCGAAGTCAGAAATCTCAATGAAAACTTTACTTTATCAGATGGAGAAAAATACAAAAAGCTAGAAAGATATATGCATGGAAATGTGCCCAGATGCAAAACAGAATTCTGGATGGCTCAATCAAAAATACACCTCCTTAATCCAAACTCAATGCAACTTTTTGCACGAGGTGCCATAATTATATTGGTGTCCAAAATTACAGGGAAAGCTTACTTGTCTTTGCCTCTTCATATAACAATAATCTCCATTGTTTGCAAGCTTACCATGGAAGAAAAAACGCTGCTCTACAATGATCATACTAAACAAGATCAGTGCAATCTAATAAGAACGTGTCAAGCAGTTTGATGGCAATCATCACTTCAACAACCCAAAGAAGGGTAGCAGAATTCAAATTTGTTGTACCACCACATGAAGTTATACATCTGAAAATTACCCTTCCCAATTGAATTGAACAAATCTAAGATCAGTCTTTTCCTGTATCCATAGATTGACCTTTTTGGTCTAAAAATTTCAATTTCTTTCACACTAAATGAACAATTCAAAGAAATAAAAAAAGGTGCCTATGATAATCAATTCGAATGTTCAATTTCGATGAAACAGAAGCACTGTGCATCTAAGCCCCAACGCTGGGAAGTAGAAAATATAAAAATACCTTAACACCCTTCCCTGTCAGCAGGAATTATTTCCTGCTATTCATAATGAAGAAGTAATAAAAAGTTTGCTCCACTTTCCAGTATCTTGAATTCCAAATGTAAAGCCTCAAAACAAGATACAGACCAAAGCCGTAGATATTGACAGCATAACAAGTGAACACTCCATATTACAAACATCGACAACATAAAGGGTTCCATGGTGTCCTAAATTTCACAATTAATTCATCGATTAATCCTCATTGGTTGCAGGAAGCAAAATAAATATCAACCATTTAGCTCATTAAAAGGATTTAATAACCTACCAGTTACTACTAACAAACAGGCATTGAATGACACGAGCAATAAACTACCCAGGACAAAGCCAATCAGCTCAAGGTGAAAGGTAATCGAGAAGCCAAATTAAGCCAGACCCAAATTGTTATAATTGATAAACATTGTTGTATAAACTTGAACAACCCAAAAGAGTATCTCCATAAAGAGAAAGAAAGAGCGAAAAAAAAAAAAAGAACAATAAAGAAAACCCCACCATCGAAATCCAAAACTAACCTTGTGAGTGGGGTTCAAAAAAAGCTAAATCGAAGAAACAAAAGGGCTTCTGATACTCTTCTTTGTCTCCCCATCGCAATTCAATCCACACCCACACTGCGGAATAATATAAAAATTATCAATCGAGAAATCCGCGGAGGCAATCCCAACGGAAAACTCGAGATCATCGCCGTTCCGAGTAACCTCTGCAATATTGAACCACAGAAACAGAACCTTAACGCTGACGCCGCTGAGTTTTGAGAGCCGGCCCTTGGATCTAGATGTGTATAGGGGGACAGCTCTTCTGTATGTAGCCATTAATCTTGGAATTATACTTCAATTTATACCCACCCTCCAATGAAAAACTGCACGATTCGTTAAAATAAGCGCTGAATTTACCTGTTTTCTCATCTAGATCATAACCTGTAGAGCCCTTTGGGAGGAGACCCGCCGGCAAATCATAGGATTTGAGGATTTCGTAGGCGCTGGAAGGGCCATCCCTTGCGGCCGATGGATTATTATTAAGCATCAAGGAACAGAGGAAAATGACAAAAACAACAATCGGATAGTTCAATGTTCTGATTTTGTGAAAGTTTGACATATTATACGAGGTTTTGCAAATTTTTGTATGTTTAATTTCGAGGATTTGGATAGTGTAGATTCTTCAATTAAGGATCTGGAGCTTTTTTGGTGCGTCCAGTAAATTGTTGACCATGAAAAGGTTGCGGGGAAGCATTTAATTTACATTTGGCCGGCAAGATATTATAAATTAATAGTACCCGCTGCTGCTGGGTTCTAAATTTTTCGGATCCGATTGTCTAAAATGTGTATCTAGATTAGCAAGAGAATTATACACGGTGCATGGACCCCTTTTTCCAGAAACTTAAAAATCTCTCTTAGACTTGTATGTAATATAATCATCTGGCTCATAACTCTTATATATTTTAAAACTATACTTTAAACTTCTTTATGATTTTAGTTAAATGATAAAATAATATTTTTCATCAAAATTGACAAAATGTGATATACAAATACCATAAGTATGAGTGACTTAGGAAAAATAAATAATTGTCACTATGAAAATTAATATTTTTTTACTAAGAAAAATCACCTTTTACCTATCTATTTCCAAATAAACCACCACCATTCTCCAACACTCTACACCACCATCCACATCCATGCCTCTACCACCACCAACCCCTACTTTCTTCTCCAGTTCCCCAGCCTCTCTTCTTCCTACTTTTCCCCTCACACCTCCTCTCCTCCTTTCCCTTTTTCCCGCCATATCTATCCCTTCCTCTTCCCCATCCTCCTCTTTCTCCTCCCCTCTTTCTTGTCATCCACCCCTTAAGCCCCAGCAGACCCATCCCCCTCCCCCTTATCTTTCTCCCTCCTCTTCCTCGTTACCCATCCTCTCCTTCTCATTTCCTCCCTTTTCATCCCTTCCTCCCTATCACCTTTTTCTTTAAGCCGCAGCCTTAATAAACTGAACACAAGCAATTAAAAGCATAAAAAATGGCTAAGAAAATGGCTGTAGCTGGAGACTTGTCCGGTATTAGGGATTTAACGAGTAAATCAGATCGGAGCAAAGACATTGGAAGGTAGCCGTTTTGAACAATCAGCATATCCTCACGCTTGCCATCCTGGCTTTCCCCCTAACCACCACTTCCGTCATCTTCTCAGTGTGTGTTGTTTATGTTTTTTTAATATGATTAATTGATTTGCTTGAACTCCTATTTCTGCTATGTGATTGTGCGTGTGCGAGTCAAAAAACTTGTAGATTGAATACGATTTTGCTATTGGATGGAAGATGATTGAGGAATGACTGGTGGTGACAATGGCTGTTGTTGGTGGTGGATGGTGGAGGGGAGGGGCACTTGGTGGTCTAAGGTGGTATAAGGTGATAATGGGTCTACGGGTCAAAAAACCCATTTAGCTAACCATGGGTAAAGGGCATAGAGGTAATTTTAGTAAAGTCAATTAGTTTGGATAATTTTCATCCATATCACTTTTCAATTTAAAGTACATAGTGGTCTAAGGTATATTTTTAAAACACATATAAAGGTTATGAATCAGATACTATACTTTATGAAAGTTTACAGTAATTTATCTCTTTTTTTTTTAAACTGTCTCTTATACACATCTTATATTTCGTGTTTCAAATTTGTACTTCTTTAGTCTATCATATTTAAAATAATACTCTCTATCTTTTATACACATCTATAATAAAACTTGCACATAACCAGAAAATTTAATGTTTGATTCACTAGTATGGTGCTTTTTGCATAATTGTCTCTTATACACATACAAAATCTGTATAAGAGATTTTGGAGTTTCAAATTTTAAAATGACTCGTGAGAGTAATTAATATTGAAATATGAATTCAATGTTATGTCTGTGTGATTAGCATGAAGGGTAAAATAAATAAAATGACCTTTAAAATCTTGACATATTAAGAAGTGATAAATAATTTGAGACAAATTAAAATAAAAAAAATGACATATAAAATGAGATAAATAAAGTCTATTTTGTTTTTCACTAATTCAAAATATATCATTTTAATTTTGTCGACACAATTACAAACATAGTTACGTATGTGTAACATAAGTAACATTTTATATAGACAAAATTGGCAATGCAAAAAGTTTAACGCTAAATTATCCTAAAAAATAAAAACTAAAAAGAATAGGAGGGGAAAAGTGGACATGCAGAAGAGAGGGAGGGAGAAAGGGTAAGGCATAAGGTATTGGGAAAAGAGCAAAAGAGGAGGAAGGGAAAGAGTGGACTGGGAAGAAGAAAATGAGTAGGGTTAGTGCTGTGGGGAGATGAAGAATAGGGTTGGACTGTTGGAATTAGGCTAGCAGAAGGAAGCTGCGAGCGAGAGGAATGGGTTGGTAACTGTAGGTGGGAATTTTGGGATGGTAGTTAGGAGAAGTTTTAGGTAGTTTCATTTAATATTTTAGAATTTGTGTGTTGATAATTTTGTTTTTGAAAAATATAACATATGATACGTTACCATGATTATTTTAAAACAAAATATATTTGTAATTATGAAAAGACTAAAATAATACGTTATTGGAATTTATGAGAAATAAAAATATATTATTTTAAATGTGAAATATGAAAAATTACAAACATAAAGTGTAATGAATTATTAGGATAATTTTTTTTTTTTTTTTAGAAATATTTTACAAATGTAAAAATAGCAGGAGTAAGGAAAAATCAGTAATCATCTAACAAAATTAGAAAGTAAGCTTAGACAGAGGTCATAATTCCTTCCCCCAAAAAAAAAAAATAATTCCACTATCCAAATAAAGGACTTCTATTTGATCACAAATCAACTAAAGTACCAACCAAAATAAAATTTCCTTACACACAGGACACCCTTTTTCCACCTACCCAAATTGTAGTTTGCCCCTTCATCTAAATAAACACTAGATAGTTTATTCACTGTTAATTAGGGGTTTCAAACTTCAAATTGATGAAATGAAATTTGGACTAAATGATTTGGATTAAATTATCATACACTTGTTGGATTAGGTTGAATTTTGAAAAATAAAACTTAATCTAATCCAATAACTCGATAACTTAATATAGGATTTACTTATAATTTTTTTCATTATTTTTCTTATGTTCATCTAACTTATAATCTTTTTTTCATTTTCATTATTGACATAACATTCAATTAATATATTCTATAATTCTTTCTTCTCATTTGTTATTTAACAATTTCATTTTTGACCAAAACATAATAGATGCTTTCCAATAATAATTTTTTAAATTCTTTTTTAGGGTTTAGCTTAAATAAATTTGAAAACGTGTCCTAGTAATCCTTGTACTAGATTTACTCGAATTTTTATTAACTATACTAGGTTAAATTTTAAATCGTCAATCTAACCTAAAAATCCGATTTTAAAAATCCGTCAATCTGACAGCCCAATTCACGAACACATCTGCTCTTATTTGGTAACCAACACGCATTTTATATTTACTATAGGTCGTTGTCAATCCAACCTAATTAGAAGGAAAAATAAAACACAAAACTCCCAACTCCCAAATAATAAAAGCAGAATTTCTACACTACTAGTGTTTATTAATACAGATAATCCGACAAAGAGGGTCAGTAGTTATTACAGTACACAGCTACATAGATTCATGGAATCATACATCATATGGGAAAAAAGTTGGGAGGAGACGGGAAATCTGAAATATTTGCCCTTATTTCTAATGATTCCCCA
Organism: Cinchona pubescens; assembly: GCA_025175665.1. Classification (NCBI taxonomy): domain Eukaryota; kingdom Viridiplantae; phylum Streptophyta; class Magnoliopsida; order Gentianales; family Rubiaceae; genus Cinchona; species Cinchona pubescens. The sequence continues at coordinate 696,141 of JANKKI010000192.1, read as the reverse complement.
GCAGAAAACAGAAGAATCATGGCCTCCATATTACATTACAGCTACTACTATATAGGGATTTGGAAGCTCAAGAGTCACTACTCACCAGTAATCAATCATCAAGAAAAATAGATCAGACGGTTCCAATTAAACCTGGAACCTCTTTCGCCAATAGCGTTGACGCAGTCAAACCCACAACCACACTGGGGACTCTCAGAAAAACTATCCACATCAAAATCAGCCGAAACTATTCCGACGGAGAAGTCCAGCTCATCTCCGTCGACGGTCACCTCCCCAATGTTCAGCCAAAAGAAGAGAACCTTCACTTGGACCCCACTTAAGTCCTTAATACTTCCATCGGATATGACCCCTGTTATTTTTGTCTTGTACCGGAGCTTGTAGCCTTGATGACTTTTTTCTATATTGAAACTGCACGTTTCGTTCAAGTAGACGGTGAACTTGCCGGTGCTTCTGTCAAGTTCGTAGTTTGTCACTCCCTTTGGAAGAATACCCACCGGAAATCCGTATTCTTGCAACACATCGTAAACTGTCGGAGTAGAATCGTCGCTGATCGCCGGTGAAGTTGTGAAGAGGGTTAAGAAGATGAAGAAGATGCATACCCTGGTTGTTGAAGCCATGGGTGGGGTGGGCTGTGCTGTGGTAGAATTAATCGAAAGGGAAGTGGTGGGATTTTTTTGTATCCTGCTGAAGTCTATTTGTACTCTTGACTGGGAAAGAATTAATTGGCTAAACACCAATTTACAAGTACTAGTCTAAGCATTTGATTCTTGTGAATCTAAATAGAAAACCAATGAGGAGGTAGGTGATGCAATTAGCAAATGAATTACCTAATTTAGAAAAAAAGAAAAAAAAACTCTAAATACTTTAACAATATAATATCCTATACTCTAAAAAATTATGGGCATATAAATTAACGAGATGATTTTTCAATAAAATTATACAATTTTTTAAACATTTATATACCAAATATTGAACTTCTTCTCAATCGCTTTTTTGAACGTTATTTATAATTTTTTAAATTAAAAAATCACTTTTTAAAAGAATTTGTGAATAATTTTATTTTTCATATTTAGATAAATTAAAGGTTATTTTTAAAAATAATTCTACATTTATTTATTTATTTTGTAAAAGTACTCTTTTTAATTTAAAAATAAAATAATTTATAACTTTTTATAAACAATTGACAACGACTCCGCTAAGAACACTTTTAGTAAAAGAGTATTAGTAAAAGGTCCACTGTTTGTGGACATATTAGTAAAAGAGTATTGTTTAGTTAACAATAATATGTTCTTTCACTCGAAAAACGAAAACTTTAACATGACTTAGATGGACCTTTTTAAAAATCTTTTGTTTAGTGCACAGTTAAAGCGGTTGAATACTAGAGGGTGACAAGTTTAGTCCTAAAGTCATAAAGACTTCTGAGGCGATGGTATTCAATTCCGAGACGGAAGTATTGAGATTCAATATTTTCAACTACCCCCGTTGGAATTGTAGATTAATCTTTGCTATTCTTGTCTAATTTGTCATTCTGTCGTATAATCTTTGCTATTCTTGCCATTAAATCATTTCTGTCGTAATTATGCAATCGTTTTAGCCTCGTTTATCACTCAATTCTTTACTTACGTTTTCCTGTGTTTTTAAGTAGAAATGATACATTTTTATATGAATGGTGAGTAATTTATATTTATTAATTTGTAGATAAAATATTTTAATTTTTAATTTTTTTAAAAGAAATTGATGAATATAAATTATAAAATATATGATGAAACTATGCATTTTAATCCAGGAATATTCCAAATAGAAACTCTTTTGGCGTTATAAGATTTGCATTCTGAACGTGAAAGACGACCACTCATTAGTCGTTTTGCCACGGTATTTTCTTCCCAGATGATTTTGTTTCCTTTTTTCTCTCAAGAAAAAAAAACAATTAATTGGTCTAAATTTCCCACTGTCTGGATAAAGTAACAGATGTGGTACAATGCATTTCGTGCAATGATGGTTGTTGGTCAAAAGATAAATTAGGAACATTACATGTGTTTTTTATTTTATTTTATTTTTAATAAACACGCATCTCCCATAAGTACCCTTTACTTGAGCCATGAGTAATATAAGATTTATATGAATTATTGAGTAATTAGTAGCATATTAATAATTATTGAATAATTAATGAAAAAAATTTATTTAGATTAATGGTTTATTTTACTAAAAATAAACTGCTCATATTTTTTCTAATAAAAACCTTTTATTAATTATTGTCTTGTTGATCATCTACTAAATATCTAATAATTATTTAATGGCTAACATAAATTTTACCCGATACATAATAATAGGTTAATTGATTGCCAAAACGTGTTTCATGCTCTGAAACAAGTACACTTATTATTAACATTTTATTTTTTTTGGGGGTTGGGGATGGTTGTTGCTTGATTCCATCTTTCTAACTTTTTTTTTTGTCATGGAAAGTAATTTAGCAGTTTACATGTATAAAGCAATTTGGATTCATGATGCTTTAATTTGTCATTTACCCTTTTATTTTTTTAAAGGAAATAAGAATGAAAGCTGAAAACAATGAGAAAATAAAAATAAAAATATAAATAAAAATATAAATATAATAATTGTGAAAACAATTTTGGTCTGTGCATTTCCATAAAAAACCAGCTGACTGTTTCATGTTTTTATGTCATGAACACCATGGATAGTTGGGTAGAATAAAGTGTTTAAAAAGATAACTCTGAAATGAAACGAAGAAGAGTGGAAAGGCAGAGAAAATCTGAACCAGCAAGTCTAGGAAGAAGAAGATAGATACAAATTGAGGGGCAGATGGCTCTTATTCTTTCTATCATCGTCCTCTGAAACGCAATTAAACCCACATCCACACTGTGGAGAAACCTATGATTCTATCAAAATCGCGGACAGGAAAGTTGGCAGAGGTTATACCAACCGAGAACTCAAGAACCACTCCATTCCGTCTTACTTCAACTATCTTCAACGGCAGCATATTCAGCACTTTAACACCAACACCTTTAACTTTGGTGAGCCGATCCTTGGATATCACTCCGGATATGGTGTTCTTGTACGTGAGCTTGTATAAATTCGTCAGAGTAAAGCTGCACGTACCATTGAGATAAGCTGAGAACTGACCAGTGGAGGGCTTCAAATCATAGCCGATTGCACCTTGTGGAAGAAGACCTACAGGAAAGTCGTATTGCTGAAGAGCTTCGTAGGCTGAAGGCTTCTCCTGCCCAGAAAAAGCACATAGGAAAAGGGGAAAGAAGGAAAGCAAGGCCAACCACGATGACATGGATATCTTGGCTTAAGAAACTTCCACCACTATATTCTGGTTCTGCCCTCTTCAATTTCTGCCTTTTTCCAAGTAATGGATGTTGAAAAGTGCCATATACATTAAATGGCGACAACTTCAACAGCTAATGGGGGAAGGTGGGGATCAATTATTGGACCTCCAGTTGTCCATGTGCTAATTATTAATTTTATAATTCTATTCTTGTTTTATACCCAACTTCACGACAAGAGGAATAATTAGTGTCCTCAAACGACTAGTGATGCTCCTAAAAGGATGCTTCCCCTGAAATATACCAGACTCTCGTCAACTCCAGCTTACAGCACAAAATTATCAACCAGGGAAATACCCAATTTGAGAAGGGAAAAAGCAAGAATCTGGCAATCATTGGAGGGCATCAACTATTGGAGCACGGAGATCTAACAGTATGCAACTTCCTAGGTCGGTATGAACACAGCTAGCAAGGGACCATGATTACATAGCTACAATGTCAAAATATGCTGAATTGCAAAATCAAGTTAATGCAATAAATACAAGCTAATTTTATGTATAAGTTAGACAAAAACCAAGTTTGATAGAGCTACATACCAACTCTTCCAGGTCCCAGCCAAAGCACACGCTAATCAGCATACGAAAACACACTATTCATTATTCAAGCCGCAAAAGAGCGATGAAATACGTATACCAAATCCAACAGGGTAATTATGAAAATTTGAATAGAAACAACCAATGAATAATCATGTAAGCAATACATACAATGATCAAACTAATTCAAACTTGTACTGGCAAGATGATGGAAGAAATACCAAGAAATAAGGATGTATAGAGAACTGATACATTTAATTCACATCTTTAAGGCGTTTTATCAATGCATCTAAAGATTTCTTCTTCGTATTTTGCTTTGCTCCCCTTGTTCCAAAAGATCCAAATAGCCTATCTGATTGATCCCTTAACTTCTCTGAAATGGCTACTACTTTCCGGTAGTCCAAAGCATTATAACTTCTCTCTCTGATAACTGGATTTAAGAAGTTTTCAGGATGATTGCTCAAGAGCAAGTTAATCAATTGCCTTGACTCAACAAGTGCTGTTTTCAACTGATTTGCATCTGCAATTCAGACAAAAGTGTAGCTTGGTTATCAGCAAATGATTCCAACAACTGAATATCCACATCAAGTCCCATAATAGCATTCATGGTAAATCTTTTAACTGATTCACCAAGTAAAGCCCCAACAATCATCTCAGATATGTGAGAAAGAACATCTTGCAGAACCCTCTTAAGAACCTGAACCGGTAAAATCTGCTGAGCAGTAGATACCAGAGTTTCTAAGAATATAATCACCTCATTCACATATTCATTACCACCCTGTGAAGTATCATCAGCCATCCAGTTCACATTCTCAATAAGCATCAGAAATCCATCCACCTTCTGCTTAAGCAACCCAGAAAGAATCTCTTCGGCTGCATCACGGGCTTTCGTTAGAGGAAACTGCTTCCTGCCCCTCTCTGCCATTCTCAAAGGAATTCCCGAAAGTTGTGCAGCTTGACGAAAAAAGAAGTCACAAGCACGCTCAAATACAGCCATATTCGCAGCCATTTGCATTGCCTGAGTAACCAAAGCCTAAACCATTAACTGAAGTATTAATGATCTTCAATAAAGCCCCATCAAGAACCTCAGCCAAGAGTCTATCCAAATACTTCTTCACCACATCATAGAACTCGAGCTGTCCACCATAAGACATGAAACTCACTGAATCCTCGATGAACGACCGCACAATTCTACAACAGTCGGGCACCATGCAAGAAAATGGTGCAACATATGGGAATGCAGGCATAAGATTAGAAGTTTGTAACTGAAAGGACAGCACATTCATAGAATATTCATACTCTTTCTTCATATACATTTGCTCAAACTTATCAGCAGCAAGAGCCTCGGCTATCTGCTTACGACAATCAGACAACAAGAGCTCATGATACTTATCCCTGTGCTTGCTCAAAACATCGAGCAAAGCATCAATTGGATACCCATATCTCCGCAATGTGACGCCAAGCAAACTTACATAATCCTTTATCAGCAGCAGATGATTAGCCGTCTGCATCCTAGAGAATTGATCCTCTAAAACAGATTCAAGGAACACATTTTACTTACAGCAGTATCCCACAAATTCTCTACCTCCATCTTCGAAATTAACCCCCCACCGGTCCTCAAAACCCGATCCTCAACTATAAAGAAGCCAGCAATTTGAGCGAAAAAAGTTTGATGGGATTCAAGAAAAGGGGTCATTGAAGATACCTGAAAATCCGAAGTCAATTGAAGCTTCCGATTCTCGAAATAATACTGCCTGAAACGATCCTCCAGTGTATAGAGTCTGGTGTATATGATGGGCTCTATACAACGGCATCAAATCAAAACCCAAAGCTCCAGCCCCGCCGTTATTATAGCCATCCCTGTTGTTATTATTGTCCCCAAATCCGTCTGCCCCGTCATCATCTTCCTCCTCGAGCGCGTAAACGCAGTCTCTGAGACTGAGACGACTCTGCTCCTCGGCTTGCCTCTGCTTGATCCTGAGCTCCTCCTCTCTCTGCCTGGCAGCTGAGGCCTGGCCAATGGCGAGTTGACCCAGGTTCCGACTCACAACGGACTCCGAATCTCAACCAACCAGTCCCCAAACTCCTTGCTGACTTTCCTCTCGATATGGGTTCGAATCTCGGGGATCTGCTTCTCAAGCATATGCCGGACAGTAGACGACGGCGTTTTCTTCAAAAAATCTCTCTCAATGGAGTCAACGCACTTCAAGGCCATGTAGAAATTGTTGTTGGAGAGATGAGAATTCGCACGGGAGCAAAGCTCGACAAGTTGAGTGCAAGTCCGGAGAGATTCAATAGCTAGGGAGATGTTTTTGCATTTGTTTCGGGCTTCGACGAAGGAATCCAGGGAGGTGAGTAACGGGACGGCGACGGACTGGAGTTGGGAGTTGGAATTAGAGAGGGAGGATTTGAGGGAATCGACATCGGAGAGGAGGGAACGGAGGTCATCAACAGCCATGATGAAGTCTTCATAGTGGGCCCTACAGACCTCCTCGATTTCGGATTCTTTGGATCGAGAGAAGTGTCGGAGGTGGTGAAGGAGGGTCTCAGGTTTCCCACTGGAGACAAAGGCCTTGCGGACGAAGGGGCCTAAATCCTCGCCGTTGCAGATAGCAGCAGAGAGGAGGAGCTGCTCTTGTTTTTCGGCTGTATCGCCGCTATCGGTAGCAGCCGGTACTACTTTCCGGCGCATCTTCGTTGAGTTCATCATGGATTGAGAAGTTAGGACAGTAACTGCTATACTAACGGAGAGGAAGGCGCTAGATATGTAGAAGAAGAAGAAGATGGTGGGGGGGGGCTCAGGATGGGATTAACAGGCAATGGGTCCAGCCATTTGTTGTGTTTTGACTAATCTGCCACTGGGTTGGGGAGTTGTTAATACTTGTAAGCCAAGGAATCAAGAAGGGTAGTTAGAGGATTTCATTGAGAAGAAAACTCTTCGCTGAAATCCTCTAACACCCTTCTCATTCAACCTTAGTCTGGTAAGAACTGTCTGAAGTTTTCTTATACACATCTTCATCAATGAAATTTTGACTTGAAAATTTTCCAGCTGTTCCTAATGCTACTTTTGCAAATACCCATGTATTTTTCTCTTTGTTTTTTACGAAGAATTGAGGATATTTTCATAATTTAGGTCTACATATAAATATATTACTTAGCCCTGTTTTTGGACAATTATTTTTTAAATAATATTTTGTAATAATTTATTAATTTATTTTTTAGATAATTTTTTTATATTTTACATACATATTGACGATACAGAAATTAATCTAAATCGATATGATGAATTTAAGATAGAGAAAGAAGATTAAGAAAATTTTAAGATGGAAAAGAAGATTTTATAAGATTGGGGAAAAAACGATATATTTTATTTTTAATGCATTGTTGATAGTTGTCAGTTATGGCTCTCTTTATAACAAATGTGAATAATTGCCTCATTTATAGATATTTGGAGACAATAAGATCCGTATACATAATGATTTCTGTAAATTTATTAGATATCCGACCTATTGACCTACCAATCTAATGAGCTACTTATATTAGATATCTGACTTATTGACCTACGGATCTAATGAGCTACTTCATATCGAACTTCATGTATCAAATTGCAAGTCCAACTGTTTGATAATTGTGCCGAATTACTACTTTGAGCGAGTCGAGCCAAACAGTAATCGGATCAATCTGAATATTTTTAATTTCTGTCACGTGTCCCTTATCTGAACTGAACAACTCTGAATATCGTCGCATAGTAATTTCAATAATAATTTAATAATCTTAAATCTAGGCATGAGTGTAATAAAATTGAAAATTTAAGATTGAGGGTTGCTACCATGGTGGTTGTAGAAAGGAGGGATTGCAAATTAAATGTTTGACCTGAGTTGTTGAGTGCGACAATTTTGATAAAATTAAAGTTTGTGGTCTTAGCAATATGGCCCATTGGCCCGCCTTTTAAATAGTCGTATAAAATAATAATTTCATGCAAAAACAAACTCTGGATCACCATTATATACAATGATTGGGCTTTTTAAGGATTGGCGGTCCAAATATTGTTGAAATAAAAATGCTAATGTAATTGCAACAACTGGGCCGCATAACTACATCTGTTTAGGCCTGGGTTCCATTTAAGCCACAAGCCACCTTCCCCCAATCCCACAGCAAGATAAAAGGGCCATAAAACCCTAGCCTTCTTTCTCTTCCCTCCCTAAGTCGAAAAAACATTTTTTCGTTTCTGCAGGCGACGCGTTGATTAGGAGGAGGAGGAGGAGCAGCTGCCGCCATGGTAAGAGACTTTCTTTTTCCTAAAGATTATTAGCATTACTTGCTGCTCGTCTGCTCGAATTGTTTTTAATGGATGAAATTTTGTTTTTTCCAATAACTTTTGGGGTTGTGGGAATTAATAGGGTATCGATCTGAAAGCCGGGGGTAAGAGAAAGAAGACGAAGCGGACAGCCCCAAAGTCCGATGATATTTACTTGAAGCTTCTGGTGAAGCTGTATAGGTTCCTAGTGAGGAGGACCGGCAGCAAGTTCAATGCGGTGATACTGAAGAGGTTGTTCATGAGCAAGATCAACAAGCCCGCTCTCTCTCTTTCCCGCTTGATCACATTTATACAAAGGACAAGGTACAACTCTTTAACCCTCTTTCAACTAATTCTATTTTTTTGCTTTATTTAAGAAGTCTATAGTTTTGAATTCATTTCTGATATCATCAGCCAACAATGAATTTTCGTAACTTGCCGTTAAGTATTTGCATTGAGTTTATTCAGGAAGGTGTAAATTATTATCTAAAGATAGTGTTGTGCTCACACTGGATTAGATAATTGGATATTGAAATGCGTTGTGATTTTGGTATCATGTCAGGAGGACAAGATTGCTGTGGTTGTTGGGACTGTCACCGATGATACTCGTGTGTATGAAGTTCCTTGCCTGAAGGTTACCGCACTTAGGTTTACTGAGACAGCAAGAGCTAGGATTGAGAAGGCAGGAGGTGAATGCTTGACCTTTGACCAGCTTGCGCTTAGAGCTCCCCTTGGACAGAACACGGTATAGATATAAATTCTACAATTCTCTTCCTTTCTATGTTTCCAGAAATGTGTTGTAATAGGAATGAGATTTGTCTTCAAGGATTCAGAAATCATGATTGATTTAGTTAGTTATCCATGCATTTTATTTATTTTATTACCATAGCTTAAATTGTATGTTGATCAAATAATTCTATATGTTTGTGGTGTCAATTATTTGTGCTGGTATCTAAGGGTAGCAGCTAGAGAAGCAACTCCACTTTTCCTGTAGTCTTGTCCTGGCTAAGTCTTGCTGCCATATACAACTTACAAAGGCTCTGTTAGTTGTTTGGTGTTTTTACACTTTTCCATATTTGTTGTAGTCTAGGTTGCAGTCCATCTTTTGTGAAGAGTATCTTTTTACTTGTAATTGAACATTTTCTTTGTACTTGTCATACTTTAGAGTTTAGTTCTGTGTGGTCCTTTTGTTGATTTCATCTGGATTTGATATGCAGTGAACTTTTTTCTTTTATTTATTTTCTTGACCTGGTTAAATTTAGTTAACTTCTGGAAGCCTCTTGCTTCAGCTAAATAAAAGGACATATTAGATGGCTTTGAATCCTCGTGTGTAATGTGTCTAAATGGTTTATTGAGACAATGAAAAGTTAGAGATCTATATTTTCCCTAAAAGCCTGTGCAACTTTTCATGTGAAACACGGACAGAAAGGATCAAAATTTAGTTGCTGGAAAGATGATCTTGCAAATCTTGCAATTTAGTGGTCTTTGATTGATAGTAAAGGTATCTTTATAAATTTTAAACTGATGAAATGTGAAAACAGTCATAACATTTCTATGGAATTAACTTAATCAGAATCCTGTAGACCAACCTCTATTCTTTCAATTTACGTGCTCGTATATGAGGTGACTTATTCAACCTGCTTGATACTTATCTTTTGTCTCTTATTATTGTGTTCCTTCACACATTTAGTCATTTCATTGTTGACATTGTGTATTGGATGTGTATTGCCAAGCCTATTTCTGCTATTGTAATGTTGTTGGCAAAGTTCCTCATTAGAAACTTTAGATGGAGGCTGTGGAATATATGCTTTTAGTTAATGACATGGAATTTTTTGGTCGTACAATCCAGGTACTCCTTAGGGGCCCTAAGAATGCTCGTGAAGCAGTGAAGCACTTTGGACCAGCTCCTGGTGTCCCACACAGCCACACCAAGCCATATGTTCGATCCAAGGGAAGGAAATTTGAGCGAGCAAGAGGAAGAAGAAACAGCCGAGGATTTAGAGTCTAAGTTGTTGATTGTTAAAAGGCATACTAATCTATTGAATATGTTTTTGAACGGTTTTGCTCACCTATTTGTTGTCCTGGTTTCTCCTTTGTTATCTGTTTTCTGTTGGAGACTTTCTTGTAGTCATATGCTGTCTATCTGTAGCAACCTCTTGTTTGCACCTAAACTTTTGTGTGGCCAGGGGCCATGGTTTAGAGAACATTTTAAGATACATTTCATACTTTGAGCTGGAAGTGGTTTCATGTAGGAAATTTTGCATTTGGATTCATATTCTTTTGCTTTCTAAAAATTGGCTGAATTGCAACACATCATAGGATGTGATAGATGTGCGAAAATGTTGTGTTTTTATGAAAATAAGAGTCAAAACGGAGAAACTGTATTAGGGCTTGATAATAAGGATAAACTTAGATGGATTCAGAATATAAATTATTGTATGAAGGTAAATATAAATTTTAAAATACTACTACCAATGCCTGTTTCAAGGAACCGAAACAATGTTTTGTTTGGCGGCCAATGTTTTGTTTTGTTTTGTTTTGTTTTGTTTGTTTCCTCAGAAGAGAACAGCAATCAATACGTGGTAGATTGAGATAGGCAATGGTTTGATACTTTGATGCAAAAATCGTTAGCTCGAGTGCAAGTGCTAAAGACAAACGTTTTGCATCCATTTAAATTGGGGACCAGCTCGTTAATTTATGAACCTGCCTAATTCTAGTTTACCAAATAGTAGTACTAATGGTGTCATATTAGAAGGACCGAGGACGTCTCAATTATTTGAACTAGCTAGGCTACATATTAATTGCAACAATACAAACTAGTTTAGGTTTATTGGTAATGGGAGCAGTTTGTTGCTGTTTAAGTTATAGCAAAGGTTTGGATCATTAAAATTGCTATTAAATATAAATAAATAAATTTAATGTTTCATACTCTTTAAAATTTTTAATTATATATTAGCAATCATGATAAACATCTTTGATTGTGTTTTATTCTAGAATATTTAAATTGCAAAAAATAGAAAAATAAATAAAAACCACAAGTATATGTACATTGAATAAATATTCCTGGTTAACAGGACAGAGAATGGAGAAAAGAAATAATTTTTGTGGCGTACTTTGCCTTTGCCATCAATGCATCATCAAGGGATGTCTTGATTTGAAGGTCTGATCTTTCTTCTCAATAATATACGGGCACGAATGTTGTAAATTAAATAGCCAAGTGCCCAAAGCAAAAAAAAGATTATTAAAAACAACAAAACTGCATCATGTTCAAAATTATTATTTTCTTCTTTGTCCATAGGTTTTGAATGAACAATTTTCATGAGTTCGCCCCACGAAACTCCCAACCAATCTTCAATAACTGCCGTGATGATTAACGCAAATACAACCCCACGTGCCAACCAAATGTTGGTGTCGATATAACTCTTAGTCGCCATAATCTCGTCCTCCTCCCCCCGGATACGCTCGCGTCCATGATATTGATAATTAAGAGAGAGATAAAGAAAAAAGATTATATACGATACCACAATTTAGTATTAATTTTTTTTGGTAATTAATACTACGTTGGCTAATGTTAAAATACATACTTTTATTTATATAAAGGGGGAGAGGTTATTTAATCATAATATTCACCCAAATCCCGTATAGATTTGGATACTATTGATGTCATAATTAACTCATTAGGGCTTCAATCCTGATCATTATTGGATTAAAATTAAGGAAGTTTCATATTTAATCATAACAGTCACCCAAATCCAATATACATTTGGATAGTATTGATGTCATAATTAACTCATTAGGGCTTTAATCCTAATTGTTATTGGATTAAAATTAGGGGAGTTTCATATATTTTATTATATTGACTATGATGGATTTTTAAATTCTAATATTTGTTGGATTAAAATTAATAATGTCATTCAGTTTCAATTCTCTTTTGGAAACCCAGACACAGAAGCTAAATACTTAGGTAGATTCGATTTTTGACCTCATTTTTAGACCCTGTAGTGTGGATTAAAGTTTAAAAAATTTATGATATCAACTGATATAAGTAAAATTTTTTAAAATTTAATTTTAACTACAAAATTTATAAATAAGATTAAAAATTAAATTTACCTAAATATTTTTCGACACAGAATAATAGTAGTAGTCGAGGTTTGTTTGATGCGAAATATTTGTATTACTAGTTTAGTTAGAAGAAGAAGAACAATGATGGGAAAATCGCCAAAATAGTCTTTAAACTTTTTTACTTTAGCCAAAATAGTCCCTCAACTTTTTTTGTAGCCAGAATGGTCCTCCAACTTTTTTTGTTTAGCCAAGATAGTCCTTTCATGTGAAATTTATAAAAGAAAAAGCAAAAATTATGGTGATTACACCATTTGGAGTATTATTTTGGTGAATAAAAGTTAAAGGACTATTGCTAAAAATAAAAGTTAAAGGACTATTTGCTAAAAAAAGTTGAAGGACTAGATTGAGGACTATTTTTAAAAAAAAGTCAAAAACTATTTTGGCGATTTTCCCAACAATGATCGGATAAAAGCATATGGGATTCTCCGTTCTTTTATCATTTCCGCACTACCCAATACGGGAGGGGAGCGGGGAGTTTGTATGGACAATTGTGTACGATGGGACCGTGCATTTTGTAATTCATAGTATTTTATATTCATCTAATTAAAATTAAGGGTGTTTATGAATCGAGAGTATCAAATTTATGAATTTAAAAAAGTATCCGATTTTTATTGAATGAGTTAAAAAAATTTCAACTTTTTATCCGATTCATATAAAGTGTGTATTCAATAAGGTCGGATACCCACAAAAGAAAATCTAGGTTGACTCATGAGCTTACTAATAACAAAATATAAAATTTTAAATAATTATAGTTAGATAAGTTAATTTTACAATTTTGTAAGTTTAAATTATAAAATACATCCCAATAAAAATAAATTAACAAGTAACAACAACAATTAAATTATAAAATATATTTCAACATATGTAAATGTGAGAACTGAGAATGAAAGAAAGAGGAAGAAAGAGATGATTGAAAAAAATGTAATGCGGAAAAACAAGAAACTTGTGGCTCATTTAACAAATTTTTCCAACGACTGACTTAAGATAAATACCTCTAATTGAAGTTGCTGGATATCAAATAAAGTGTCCGGCCACACATCTTGGTAAGAATTTTCTCTGAGAGAGGGAAAAAAAAAAAAAAAAAGGTAGGCTGGCAGGCAAGCAGGCAAAAGAAAACCACCATGGAGAAAATACAGCACAGAAACATACGCGTAAATGGAATAAATATGCACATAGCGGAAATAGGCGAAGGCCCTGCAATTTTATTTCTCCACGGCTTCCCTGAGCTCTGGTACTCGTGGCGCCACCAGCTGCTTTCACTTTCTGCAAAAGGTTATCGAGCTATTGCCCCAGACCTCCGCGGCTATGGGGATACTGACGCTCCGCCTTCCCCCTCCAGCTACACCGCCTTCCACATCATCGGGGACCTTGTGGGCCTCCTGGACTCACTGGGCCTCAATCGGGTCTTCTTAGTCGGCCATGATTGGGGGGCCGTCATGGCCTGGTACTTTTGCTTAAGTGAGGCATGTTGAGACCCGACAGGATCAAGGCCTTGGTCAACATGAGCGTTGTCTTCACCCCTCGCAACCCTAAGAGGAAGCCCTTAGAGGCTATGCGTGCTCGTTTCGGAGATGATTATTATATCTGCAGATTTCAGGTGGTTCCACTCCACTCTAACCAATTTCTATTTTTTTTTTTTCAATGCGTTGACTTTTACTACAGAATTTAATTTTTTATTTATTTTTATTTTTCTGTTGATGATGTGCTTTTATGTACTAATACTTTTTGTTTTTCTGTTGTATTTAGTACTACCAGTTTCTTTTTGATTGTACAAAGGTTGTAGCTTTAAATTACAATGTTTTACTGCTCTGCTTCCTCATAGTTCAAGTTGTAGTGGTTTGTTGATTTCTGGCAAGTTCTGAGAAATTTAGATGTACACAGATTTCGAAGAGGTTAATGTATGCATGAATTTCTAGCGCATAGTAAAATGAATCTATTAATTAGGAAGCCAACATTGTTGCCTCGGCGAATGGTCTAATTTGATGTCCTGCTAATGTCATTCCCCTTGTATCCTTGTCTTGTTAGGATACACTACAGTTTGCTAGAGTTTTTTTTTTTTTTTTTAGTTTGGGGGTGTTTAAAATCATTTCTTTATTTTACTTGTTGATTATTTTGATATCTTTTTCAGATCATATAAGAGCTATGGTGTAATTTGCCAGGTAAGTATTATTATTGAGACTGTGTTTAGCGTTGTAGTTTGTGGAGTTTAGGTGGAACAGCTACCTCTAGTCATCTTTAGGGTGCTAAATGCTTGCTTCATTTGAACTTTTGAGCGAGCAAATGCACTGGTCTCCTTTCTACTCGATGATGCTAAATAAAGTTTCGTCTCAGCTTTCATGGTTTTTTCATGTAGGAACCTGGAGAAGCAGAAGAGGAGTTTGCCCGAGTCGACACAAGAAGAATAATAAAGAAGTTTTTGACATGTCGAAGACCAGGCCCTTTGTGTGTACCCAAAAAAATAGGATTTGGGGGCTCACCTCATAATCCAATTCCATTGCCCTCTTGGCTATCAGAAGATGATGTCAATTACTTTGCCAACAAATTCAGCCAAAAAGGCTTCACAGGTGGATTGAACTATTATCGAGCTATGGACCTGTAAGTTTGACTTGTCTCTCCTCCCGCCCCCCCTTCTTTTTTGTCTTTCACATCAATCGTCCATTTTTTTTTCCTTTTGTATACCTTTCTGAATTCTTCATTTGCTTTATTTCTTCACTTGTCATATAACCATATGTGGATGACTTACATGAATGCATATTTGAGCCTTAAAAGCCTTTATTAGACTCATTTTATGCATTCGGTCATATTATTTGGGCTTCACCAGGCATATTTGCCACAATAGAACAAAAAGTCAGATGACATTTAGTTGCAGCATTTGAGTCTTGCCTATCTGTTTACATGCAGTTGAACATTACTATTGCAAATTAAGTGTTAGACTTGTTTAGATTGGCTCATTCTTTTTGTTTAACAACAAACCTGATATCTGTTAGTCTATTCATTGAAGCTACCATAGAGGGAGGTGACGTACAATTTTCTTTGACTGCTGCAGAAACTGGGAGCTCACAGCTCCTTGGACAGGGATGCAAATAAAGGTGCCTGTTAAGTTTATTGTGGGAGATCTTGATGCAACTTATACTACACCGGGTGTGAAGGAGTATATCCAGAAGGGTGGATTCAAAAGAGACGTGCCATTCTTGCAGGAATTAGTTATCATGGAAGGAGTGGCTCACTTTATTAACCAAGAAAAGCCAGAGGAAGTTAGTGCCCACATCTATGACTTCATCCAAAAGTTTTAGAAGTACTTTTCCACCATCTGCAAATGTCATGTTCTCGGAATCTTTTCAGTTTCGTGTTTGGAATAGGATAATCCTGTTACTATCCATGTGATTGCAGTACAAGGTCTGTGGTCATAATAATGCTTATTTCCTTTCCTACAAAATGTTATTTTACATTGAGAATATTGTTGTAATCCTATTTAACGAAAATTTAAGAATTGCATCATACTTTAAGGAGCTTATGCAAAGCTTTAAAAATGCGTCATACTTGAGAATAATTGTTTCTAGCTAGTGCAACTTTAAGGTGGCACTGAAATTTTAAGAATGCATCAGAATTTGTTTAGAAAGAGGGGCAGAAGAATAGAAGTCGCTTCCCCACTCCGCAGGGTGATTAAATAGTGAATGGCTGTGCTTGGACTCTAGGTCGACATGTTGTTTCTGAAATTTTGGTAGATGAACAACATCATCCTAGATAGAGTGTCTCCGAGAAAAACAAAAACTTCAAAGGGGCATGAAATGAATAAAAAAGCATATGATTAACTGAAAGAAATCCTTCATTTAGTTCATGTATTTGAACTTTAAGCAGGAAATCAATTGCTCAATAGAAGAGAAACTTCCCTTAATGTGAACTGTGTGAGTAGGAAGTTGCCGTAGAAATTAAAACTTGCTGATGAAATCATGGATGTGGGCGCTGCACACATCTGCCTGGGTTGAGCCTCAATTCTTGGTGGATAGAGTGAGCAGCTCCTGGTATTACAACCACTTCCTGCAAACCGGGAATATCTTTCTTGAATCCTCCATTGTGTATGTAATCTTGGATGCCTGGCATATGATAGGCCAAGTCCTGATTACCCACCAGAAATTTAACAGGAACTTGAATTTGGGCTTCTCTCCATGGTGCTGAAAGTTCCCAGTTTCTGATACATCATCAATAATACTATACTAGTCAGGTATAGAAATTTACGTGTTAATATTAGTAGAAAACTTGTGCATCAATTCAGCTGATAACTCGCTTTTCGAAATTGTCGACTTACAGATCTATGCATCGATAGAAGTTAAGTCCGCCGCTGAAACCAGTCTTATTGAATTTACTGGCATAGTAATTCAGGTCGTCCGGTGTAAGCCATTCGGGCTTGGGATTTAACTGAGGAAAATACTTACTCAAGATGTGAAAAACTGAACTACATACTTTGAACAACCTTTAGGGATGCTGGCTGGACGAGCCACCAGCTGTATCACGATTTGATAGATATGCCTTCACTAGCTCTGCAGTATCAAATCGACCAAATACCTCTTCCACTTCTCCTGCTGCCTTCAACGAATAATATATGGGATGAAATATACTGCATGTTTGTGTTATTCTACTTCCTCCATTTCAATTTAACTATGTTGGTATATAAACCATTTTAATTAAGATTTAGAAATTTTAATTATATTATTTTTAGTAGTTGGCTTTGTAAGGGAGTTAGGAAATTGTGTTGGTTAAATGATTTAATGATTTAGATTAGTTTGTACCTAATTATGTGCCTTATTGAGAAAATTGAAAAATACTAAAATGGTTGATTAATAAAATTATTTTTATCCTATACTAAATATTTATTCTACTTCGCACGATATTCTTTTGTGTATAAGCAAATTATATCAGTAAAGGATAATCCGCAAGTGTGTGGTGTCAACAATTTGTCACAAAAGTTTGAGATTTGTGTGAGAATAAAATAATCATACACACATTTTAGTGTTGGTATTTTAGTTTATTTGGTTCTTGACTTTTTTTAAATTAAAAATTATTTTGAACTACTACAAGTGATATTAGATTTGCGTTCTACCGCATAATTTTTGAATCTATCAAATTATCTATTTTGTATAATGTACTAAAATTAAAAAATTATATCAATTTTATAAATAAAAAATTAAAAAAATTAAATTATCCACCGAATAATCTTAAATTAAAAAAAAATGATTTAATAATTTTTTAAAATCTTAAAGCGACAGAGGGATTCGTTCATATTTTCAGAAGATCGTTTACTTACCTGAAACCTGCAAATAAGTAATCGTTTCCAAAAGTCTCGCGCATCTCCTGTATGGGCTTTTTGGATGGATTTTTGGGGTCAAAATAGCGGTACACGCAACTCATATTGACCAGGGCCTTGATTCGATCTGGTTGGAAAAGGGACATGTACCAAGCCATGAGAGCCCCCCAATCATGGCCCACTAAGAAAACCTTATCCAGGCCCCAGACTGTCCAAAAGGGCCACAAGGTCTCCAACAATATGGAAGGCCGTGTAGCTGGTGGCATTGGGCGGCGCGTCAGTATCACCGAAACCTCGGAGGTCAGGGGCAATGGCTCGGTAGCCTTTGGAGGCAAGATAGAGCATCTGGCGGCGCCAAGAGTACCAAAGCTCCGGGAAGCCATGTAGGAATAGCACTGCCGGGCCTTCACCAATCTCAGCTACGTGCATATTTATGCCGTTGACCGATATGCATTGGTGCTTTATATTCTCCATTTCAATTCTGGCAACTTACTAATACCACTGCTACTTAACTACTACTTCTTCCCTTTCTTCTCCCACACTCCCTTTGCTTTTGCTATTTTTTTGCCCCCCTTTTTGGGTCTTATACAAGATGCGATTTTACCATTTTACCATGAAAGACATTTATTATTAATTGTTTAATTAGAAAAAAAAAAAAAAGGCTTAACATGTGGATGGCAGTTGAGTTGTGTGTATATATTTTTGTCTTGAGATGGGTTGGTGAAAAATTGCAAATGGATTAGAGATATATTTGTAAGCCATTTAGTTTAAGGGTAAAAAATACTTTTATTGGCTCAATATTTTTGTTCTTAAAGTTTCACAAATAATAAATCATGTCTCTCATTTTTTAAATTTCTATCGAATTAGGATAATTGAGAGAAAAATAACACAACTTTTTGTTAGAATTAATAAAACAATTTTTGTTGGTTTAACCAAGAGAAAGTAAATATACAAGGTAATTTTTTAATATTTATCAAATAAGAAATAAAATATTTGTCAGGGTACATTTATAGGTATAGAAATCAAAAATTATGTTATTTTTATATTAATTGTTCTAACAGAATTAAAACTTAAAACATGAGGGATGTGATCTATTTTTGTGAAATTTTGAGAACCAAAAATGCCAACGGGCTAAACTTTAGGGACTAAAAGTATTTTTTATCATTGCTTTTAATTACTTGCATTTTTTTAGATTTTTTTTTTTTTTTTACCAATTTTATTCTGTGCTCAAGTTTTGCCCTATGATTACGTTATTTTAATTTGGATGTATCAAGGATAATTACATGAGTAACATATTATACAATTTATTGTCCTTTTGATTTACAAATTTAAAAGAGAACGAAATATTACCAATCACGAAAACAGAGGTATCAATAAAGGCACCTTCTTTTAGCCACTTGATATTGAACTTCTAAATCAATTGGATAATATTTGGAGAAAAAATCCATTTTAGAATTAGGAAGTGCTCCCCCTCTCCGGAACCACATGAAACAAGTAATTCATGATAAAATTTGGTGACGAAATTCAGTTTATAGAGTAATCAGATAAGGATTTACAGATTTTTTAAATACGAATCATATTATCATATTGCATTATAAAAAAATGCTAGACCAAAGATAAGTATGGATATGCTTAGACCACCTTTATATCTTGGTGGACCAATGCATTCAGTAAATGTAAGTATAATCTTACTCTGGAGCTTGAAGCTTTCTAAGCTACCCTTCCATCTAAAGTTTACCAGTAGCATATAAATATCATTGGTGAATGGGTTTATATGATTGATTCAAATGGTAAGTAGAGCGATTAAATCATTTAAAAGATTGAAAGTTTGACTCTTATTACTTTTAATTCTCTATTTGATGGACAATTTATAAAAATTACAATAAACTATTAAAAAATGTGTCGATGATTTGTTCTAACTCAAGAAAGAGGAGTATTTGAGACATCAAGTGAGACTATACAGTGACAAAGATGGAAACCTCAATTGTTCATTTCCACATATAATATTGGTCAATTAGTCATGCAATTGGGTGGCCTAGCTTATCTTTCTAAATAATCACTGATCATTTCCGAAAGGGGCGGTAACGTTGATTCCCTTCATGAAACACCCAACCACTCGCCTTGATTTCAAAAAACCCCCTATAAAACAAATGGTTGATCATGCAAAAAGAAGACAAAGGAGGAGCTGAAAACTAGAATTAACCAAACACCATAATGTCGCTAGTACATTTCTCTTTGTCATTCCTATTATTGCCTCTCGCCCTCTGTCTCGTTCTTGGGCCTCACCTGATCGCGGCTCAATCGCCTGCTAATGGGAACCTAATAGCCAAAGCCTGCGAACAAGCCAACCACAAAGATTTCTGTATTAATCTTTTAAAATCTGATCGCAGTAGCTCAAAGGCAGACCTGAGAGGCCTTGCCTTCATTGCGCTACACCTAGCCGAGAAAAATGCCTCGGCTACAGCCTTGTTCTTGCGCGATACTCTTAGCAAACCCGAGGGCGATTCGGATGCTGTTCAACAAGCCCTCTTGGATTGCTACGAGCATTATATAACTGCTGTGGAGCTGCTTGAAGATTCGACCAGTGCATTGGTTTCGGATATATATAATGATGTTGCAAAATTCGCCAAAGCTGCCGTTGCTGATCTCGATACGTGTGATGCAAGTGTCAAGGGACTGAAGGCCGGAAGTGCAATAGAGGTGGCTAATAAAAACCGCGATATTCGACTGAGTTGATTAACACCGCCTTGACTATTGCCCATGTTGCTGCTACCTCAAAGGCACATTGATTAACTAGGCTTTTCTAATTTGTAATGTCTTGCAATTTTTTTTTCTTTTTTGTATTTTTAACAATTAATTAATGATTGTTTCCAGGAAATTAAACACGGATTTTACTATATTAATATTTCCATATATAAGCAATCTTACCTTCCAGCTAGGTCTAGTGAATATATATTGTACAATTTTTTGCTTGAAGATTTTAGTTATTATTATTATTATTTTTTTAATGTAACATTTCAATTAGATGTAAAATAGTTAGAGCTTCGACATCTTCATGATACCTCCAGAATCAAATCAAACCGTTGACATTTTTCATTAATTGGTATTTGGTATATGTTCGTCTTTCACTAAACCCTGCATCCGGTAAATGCTTTGATTTTTTAGCATCATTTTCAGGGATTTGAAAAATAAAAAGTATAGATAAAGCGATGTAAAATAGAGATGTCAAAAATCATCATATTGATTGAAGTTAACAAAGAATCTAACTTATAAGGTAAGGAACCAAACTTCTCATGTAAGGCGAACAATATTATGGACGCACGATAAATTCTATCCTCAACACATACTATAAAAGTTGATATAAATGATTTCCATGAAATCTAAAATCCCAATTGATTAAGCAATTGTATATTTTACCAAAATTTCTGCACCGTTCAGAATATTGTAATTTAGAGTTCGGCCAACCTATGAAAAATGGTAGTATGATAATCTATGATTTTGATTGTGCTTCTTAGTAGTTAATTATGAAGCATAAGTATGCATAAATCAAGAAGTTGACTGCGCAACATTACAATCTCAATTAGTATCTACTAACTTATTCTTAATTGACAAATATCAACACTTGATTAAAGAATTGATTTTTAGCAACTGATTCGAATTAAGCTGGTCCTACCTACAGAAGCCTTTAGGCTTCAGTCCACAAGAATATTTAATCTTTTTAGTAAAACAATTGAAATAACACTAATCAGTAAAAAAAGAACAGAATGAGAAAAAATAAAAAATTAAGGTAGCAAGCCACTGGTGTATGGAACACCGGTCTGCCACAACCAACCATCTCCAATCAGGAAGTTAGCTACTGTAAAGTTAACAGCGTCCGTAGCATTGATCCTGTGGAAACCAAGCCAATCTACTCTGCCACTTGTTTTTGATCCAGGCCCAGTATTGCTAAACTCAGCATAGTATGAAGTGTTAAGCCCCAAATCTCCAATCCATTCATGCCAGCCTAATGGGTTTATGATGTTATCCATGTAAGTGTACATATAAACAGTCCTCGAGTACGGCTTCCATGGCCTCCCCAAAAATGTCTGTATACTAATGTTGCTGGAAGCCAGATCGTCAGCGGCTCTAATAGTACAATTTTGGATAGAAGTTCCGGTGTTCTGGTTCGGATCCGTCCTACCTTGAGCAGTAATTGCATTGAACTGAAAGCTAAGTGGGAGACGAGGATACAAGTTGCAGTTTTGATTACATTAAAACGGCCGCTGCGTTTCCGAATATGAAATCTACCGTTCCATAAATGTCGCATTCTTTATAGAATTGTCTAAGAGAATGTGCATAGAGTGTATCTTGATATCCTTCGAAGCTGCAACTATAGAAAGTAGACAGATCTGCCCCATTTCTTACTGCTACTGCCTGCTGCTTGATTGCCCCTGCCGTGTTACGGAAAGTTATGTTGACAGCAATAAATCCCTGCCCTACCACAGCTGCAAGAATGATACATACCAAAAATAACTTTAGCTGCCGTGTTACATGTACATTTATGACAATTCAATTTCTACGTGACATGTTATCAATGCATTGTTGTTTAAAAGTTAAATTTTCGAAAAATGATAGAAAAATATATGACGATGGAAGTAACATAAATCCAGAATTAATAGTGCATAAATAGATATAGTTGCATACCAAAAGTGGAAGAATTGAAAGTAGTCCACCCGTCAACAAAGCTATGGTTTCCAGTGATGATAGTTTGGTAATGATGCCATCTCCAATCATCATAACATATTTCTGATACTTAGCAATGGTGACATACTCCTGGTATACACCAGCGGTGATATATATCAAGAAATAGCCATATGTACCATCTGTATTGTTAGGTGCAACAGCAACAGCATCACTTATTGTGGTAAAATTTCCGCTACCATCTTGGCTCACAACCACCACATCATTAACCAGAACCTGACTGCCATCATCATCCGTACTCTGCAAGAGATTTCTCCTGCTCACAGTCTGAAAAACTGCTCGGTTTTGCTCCGACATTTTCAATGGTAAGCTTCCATTACCAAATGCTAGGTGCTTTTTGGTGGGATGTGAAGGGATCTTTTTCTTGTTAGGAACCCATCCTTTGGTAAAGAGGGCCAAGGAAACACTGAATAGTTTTGTGTCGTTGGCAAGTGGGGCGGTAAGGCCATTTCTTACACTCCATGTGGAAGCTGTTGCCTGGAGGCCATCCAAGCAAGTCTGAGTATTTGTTAAAACACTGGCACTAAGCAATGTCTGCACATCTTCAGCTTCCAATGTGGGGAGAATTTTAGAGGTTCCGTTGACAACTTTGGAGGAACTTAAAAGAAAATCAATGTTACATTCGGCCAAGAACTCGCAATCTTGGAGTGCACGAACGGCGGTGATTGTTAAATCTTTGGAATGGCTAAGATACTTTAGGATTAAGGACAAGAATTTACGAGCAGCGGATAAGGATTTGCTGACGGAAAAGCGACCATAATCGTAGACATTGGCGGAGGAGTTGTTGTTTGGGAGAACGGATTTGCAGAAGGATGGGTCGGGAGTGGATCTACAAACGTTGGAGCTTGAGACAGGAGCCACAGGACTCACAGGAGGGGTGGCTGAAGATGGTGGCACATCGGCAGATGATTGACGAGACAAGAAGAGTAGAATGAGAATGCAAGATGATATGGCCACTGGGCACAAATAATTGAGCTTGTGGTGCAACATGGTTTCTGAGAAGAGAGAAAATTAATTATTAAGGTGAAGAAAAGACTGTGAGATGTTGAAATGTGAAGTGGTGGATTAGTTTCAGAAACCCGAAGGCTTTATATAAGGAAAATGAAAAATGAGAACAAGGGAGGACATTTACATTTAGTTCTGCAGCTTTGTAAACTGGAATTTGGAAGTCAACTTGCATGGCTACTTCGAAACCGCGTCGTTCATTTATCTAGATCTCCACTAAATAATAATAATAATTATTATTAATCAGTTGTAGTACTGTACTAATTAATTATAATAGTAGCATCAAACATTACGACTTACGAGTATATATATATATATATATATATATATAACTGATTAATATTTAGTATGGATATAATTAGAGAAAGCATGGATTCAGTTTAAGTGTTCCGTACCTTAAGTTACATGAAATGATGCAATTGAAAATACGGGCTTCTTTCAGCAATTTTGTTTTGTCTTTTCTCGGTCATTGTCAACGATGGGGCACATGGCAACTAGAACTAGCGATTTATATATATGCCTTTTTTTTTTCCCAGTCAATATAAATCATCGTAATTTTATTGGGAAAGATTTAGGTAGATCTGATTTTTGACTTTATTTATAAATTTTGTGGTGTGAATTAAATATTATAAAATTTATGATATAAAATGACGTAAGCAAGATTTTATAAAATTTAATCTTGATGCAGAGTATACACAGTGAGGTAAAGATCGGATTTATGTAAATTTTTTCCAATTTTACTACTATCGTCTCATATTATGGCTTAAAGGGCCGTCCCCATAAGAATACTACACAACTACCTCAACACATTGTCGGGCTGTTTATTTTTCATTCCCACGTAATTGCTTGAAGGATTAAGTAAAACAAAAAAAAGAAAAAAAGTTTAACGAAAGTACGATAATAAAATGTAGTTCACATTATAAGATTACGCACTTTTTCAATAATTTTGGTTATGATTCAAGTTATGAGAGAGTTATAAATTCGAGTCGTTAAGAATTAAGTTGATAAAGGGAGATAAAATAAATAAATAAATGAAAGTCCATAAAGAAATCGCGTGTTTTATGTGTACAAGTATGCATAATACTTTCGTTTCTTTTGAGTTTTTGGAGATTTTCTAGCGTCAACAATAATTCAGTAGTGGACAGCATCCCTTGACCAAGTCAAACTTGATAAAAATCCCATGTTTAACTGAGCTGTAATTAACGTAAATTTCCAGCATTTTATTACAGAATTTCAGAATTTCTTCACCACATAGTAATAAGTTAAAATCATCTCCCTTTCTTTCCAACCCGAGAAAATTACCAGCAGTTAAAGAGATCACGCAGCTGTTTAAGGTTTCTGTACGTCTCGTGAATTTGTTGGTATACCAGCAACTGGCTATAACTCTTAACCTTCTTCTTCCCTAGTAATCATAATCTTTTGGAGTCTTTTAGCAATTGGGGCATCATTTCTTGAATTCAATTATTTCCTACAGATAGACCTACCTAATTTTGGGCCCATATATGCATGCATGGCCAAACCTGAATTGGTTCGGAGGACACAAATATTCACTCATGGATTTGATTTTCGTGGTTCTGCGTTTGAAATACATGCATATATGGTCAACACGTCAATGTTCCAAGTTTCAGACATGAGAAGTTTACTATGAAGTTTGAAATCTAAGTATTAAAAATTAAGTGTTAAAATTTTAATTTATTGAATTCATAAAATCGTATCTGTTTGATAATCAGTTGAATTTGACTACTGAATTAAAATATTTTACCCTATATATATTATATAGTTTGATGTTAATATTATTTTTTTAAAATTTTAAATATTATATTTTAATACGACTAAATAATTTATTAATATAGAGTATGTGTGTGAGAGAGAGGTGTGTGTAAGTGTGTGTTATCTGTGAGAGAGAAATAATATAGGAAAATTTTACGGTCCCTTGTAGGGAACCATTCCCTTGTACTTTAGATACTTGTACAGTATAACACTATGTGCTTTAAGAGCTTGTACTGTACAAGCTTTCAAAGCCAAGAGAATGGTTCTCTAAAAGGAACTGTAGAATTCCTAGCCAATAATATAATGTATTCAAGTGTGTGTTATGTATGAGAAAAAAGGAATGAAGTGTGTGTTTATGTGTCTGCAAATGTGTATTTATGTGCAAAAGAGAAATAATATAATGTGTGCAAGTGTGTATTTATGTGTGAGAGAGAAGGATATTGTGTGCTCATGTGTATGTTTATGTGTGAGGCAGAATTAATATAATGTATATAAGTGTGTATTTATGAGTATATTTGTATATCTATAACATCTAGATGTGAATAAGAAATAAAGAAAAATTGAATAAGTTATGCTATACTAGTAAAGAATTTAGAAAATTAAGTGATAGACTTTTCATTAAAATTAAGAAAAAATCTACGTCTCTTTTTGGGAGCCATTTCCTTATACGTTAAATAGTTGTACGATACAACACCATGTGCTTTAAAAACTTGTACTATACAAACTTTTAAAATTGAGGGAACAGTTTCCTAAAAAAGATTGTAGAATTTCTCAAAAATTTTATATAAAAATAGTAAGTGGCACTTAATGTATTTAAAGGTAGGAGATTTTCATTATTAAATATACTTAATACAATGAGCATTAAATGAAATAAGTTTAAACACTTAATGGAATTATAAAACACCCCTTAAAGTACTTCACAACGGCAATTATTGAATGTAATTAGACGTTAGTATAACTTTTTTGGATAAATACTAAACGTTGTTGTTGTTGTTGTTATTATTATTATTATTATTATTATTAGTTTTTACTAAAACCCACTCTCCCACTACTCATTTAGTAACCGAAACACATGACTAATTGATCATTATATTATTACTTAAATTACACTTTTTTATCATATTAAACGTTATAATTGCTAGAATAAAAGTGGGGTTAATAACACTTTGTCCCCTTAAATTATATGGGTGATTACACTTTGTCTCTCTAAACTATAGAAATATACATATTATTCATCCGTTAAACATTTTAAAATATCAAAAAAAATTAGGTAGACGACTAAAATACCCTTAGTATCCATAATATTTTGATGATTCATGTATTTAACTGATTTTTGATAGTTATAAAAGAATTAGGGGAAAATGAAATATAATAACGCATTGATATATTGGACTTTAGGGAATGAAAATGTGAGAAGTTATTGAATTATATTATATCCGACATCGTAATTTGCACAGATTAATCTAAATATAAAAGGTGCAAAATACTAAGCGAAATCGAAAAAATCACAAAATTTTATATAAATTATATTTTTATACAATAACTTTACAAAAAAAAAAAAAAAATTCATAGAAAACAAGCTTATTTAAAAATTATTCTACTATTATAATTAAACATTCAAATTCGAAAAAATATAAAATAAAATTTTAAAAATTTGACCAAGAAATATATTGATATAGGTTACGTTGAAATATTATATAATTTATTTTTACTTATTTTTAAATAATTATCATATCATTATCAAAATTTAAATACATAAAAATTAAAATATAGTATTAAAGTCATTTAACTAGATTATCTTAATAATTTATGTAATATTAGTAATAGATAAATAGTATCAATGAAAGATAAAGTGTATATTTTAATAATTTCATAAGAATAAAGTGTAATTACTAATATAATTCTATTAACCCATAAAAGTACAATAAAGAAGTAATCGGCAAGGCTTATTGGCTAGCAAGTCGAACAAGCAGAATTGTTGACATGACTTGTGTATTGAACATTTTGGTTACGTTGCCTAATATGCTGCACTACCAGAAAGGTACAAGCCAACAAAGATTTAAATATTGCTTTTTTTTTCTTTTTTTTTTCAAATTTCATGACGGACTGGAAGTTGCTAGGAATCCTTCCTGAAGCGATCCATGAGTTGAACTCTCAATGCACGAAATGTGTTGACAAAAGTGGCCTCGCGAGTCAAATGATGCATATACGTACACCGTCCCAAACTCCATCAATTGTTCCCAAGGTTGAAAGTCTGCAATAATTCCGCCTATTTTCTATTCTTAGATTTGCTTTATATATATTGTTGTCACTTCTATGCCAGCGTCTTTTTTAACATTTTTTTTTTTACTTGGATACGATTTAGTACTGCCCTATACATGTGATGGTATAAGGTATGATGCATCAATAATAAATTGACACTTGATTAGTATACATGATATGTAACAAATTTATAAAAAATAATTATATAAATTAGACTGTAAAACTCATTTATTAAGTACTCTTATTGATCTTAAAACTCGAGAGATCGACCGAATACCTTGATCTCAAGATGCCAACCAACCAGATTAATTGGTCGAAAATCTGGGAGCTTGATTGAGCTACCCAACCAGATTTGTAGGTCAAGGCATTAGTACACCAGGATCAAGCAATATATAATAAAAAATTCTTTCATAAATTTTTTCTTTCACCGATCTAAAACTTTACTCATTAACCTACAATAGATATGGCAATGGGCCGAGCTGTTGCTGTAGTAACCCAGCCCTAACCCAGGATCGAGAATAGGGCTAGGCCAGGGAGTTTCAGCCCGGTTTGTATAATTAACCTCGTAACCATCCCAAAAATCCAATAAGTTCAGCTCGCGGGTCCCTTGTTGGAAATTGCTTTTTTTTTTTTTTAATTTTTTTTAAAGGGCTATTAATGACTGTTTTACCTCTCCAATAGCTATATAACAGATGGTTTTTAGGGATAATATTGAAAAAAAATTTACTATATGATTAACAAATAATAAGTTATAATAACAAGTATTGACTTATACAACCAATAAATAATTTGGTCAAATAATTATTAATTTGGAATAATAAAGCAATAATAATTAATTTCAAACTTTGGTTTTTGAATATTAACCACATCTTTAATTTCTAATAATAAGTATTAGTTTGGACTTTGAACTTTAATTATTAATAACTTGGTCTAATAAATAAGTACCAATTTGGATTAATAAAGTACAATTAACTAGTAAGTAGTAATTCGAATAATTAATAGGATATAATTTAATAAATTGGTAATGAATAGTAAGTAAATGATTTTAAATTAATAAGTTATTAATTTTAAA
The DNA here is from genome assembly GCA_025175665.1 of Cinchona pubescens. Lineage (NCBI taxonomy): Eukaryota > Viridiplantae > Streptophyta > Magnoliopsida > Gentianales > Rubiaceae > Cinchona > Cinchona pubescens. Next base: position 667,688 of record JANKKI010000192.1, on the reverse strand, counting down.
ATGACCTAATAATTAATAAGTAATAATTTTAAATTATATAAATTATTAACAAGTAAAAATTTAAATTTATCGAAGAAATAATTTTAAATTTAAGTAAGAACTTAAATTGGGGCCCAGCACATGGGCCAACCTGTGGGCTAGCTCATGGGTTAGCTCGTGGGCCAGTTAATGGGCCAACCCGCCTCGGCTAATCGGGGGCTAATTACGGGTCACCCCTTCTGTCTTCTAGCCCGATAGCCCACTCCAACCCACCCCCTTGACAGGTTATCATGGGCTTGAACTAGCGGCTTCCGACCCGACCCAATCCGATCCGTCGCACCTCTAACCTACAAGTTTGCTAGGACTTGAGGCTAATAAAAACTCTAGAAGCGTTGCGGAGCCTCAAGTTAACTTTTTTTTTTTTTTTTCCCGTTTGGGAGGGTAAAAGAGCAAGTAATTAAGCTTTTACTTCGCCTATTATCTACTGATTTTTTTGGGTTACAATAGTGATTATGCGGAAAATAATTCTTTAATAAAGATCTCAACTCACGTGACATGTAATTATTAGGTTATTAAGAATATTTTACAAATTAACTTTAAAGTTTGTTTAGAATAAGTTTGACACTCATACATATCGGATGACTACCTGAGTTTGAATGAACGAGGTAACCATTAAGATTTGATCGACTAATGTAAGGTGGATTAGGGGTTTGAAAATTGAGAAATATTTAGGTATATTTGATTTTTTATTTCACTTATACACTTTGTAGTGTGGACTAAATGTTACGAAATTTATGACATAAGTTGATATAAGTAAGATTTTATAAGATTTAATTTTGACAACAGAATCTACATGTGAGATAAAAAACCGAATTTATTGTAGTATTTTCCTTAAAAACCTAGCTAAATGTCTATGAGTTATCCACGCATTGTAAATAGTATAAGCAAAAGATAATAGTACAAAAATCATTTACACTCTCTCTCTAGAAAAATACTTGATCTATCACATGGCACTTTATTAATAATTTGGCATAAAAAAAATTATGTAATAACAAAGGGAAAGAGTAATGTGAAGCTGCATTGTTAACAATTAAATTGACTGGATTAAAACAGTCTTGCATTGAATCTAACAGAAAGTCAGGGTCCATGACGAGGAGAGCAACTACTTCACACTTCACAGGCTGGCGATGTTCTGTTCAGAGCCTTGAGCCTTGAGCAGCTTTAAATTTTCGATTCTTGCTGCTATTGCATTTGCATGCGCTGCGCTGAGCTGACCACCGACGGCTTGTTTGCTTCGCAAGTCAATCCACCACCAACTTCCCTAGTTAATTTTTTAAAAAATAATATCCAAAGATATTCACACACGCATTTAATTTTCCGCTTCGTTCTAATATACTACTCTTTTCATGAGCCATTGACCTCGGATCCTGATCCAATTGCTGCACAGGCCCAGCAGCAGTAGTGGTATTACAGTATAATTTTTCTTGTTTCAAAACCTGTTTTTCCTTATTTGTTTTTTTTTTACAAAAAAAATAAATAAATAAAGAAGTTCCCGAATTGACTTCAGCTGGACTAAGGTGGAGTACAGCAAATAATGGGGTACTGTACTGCCTATGGGAGTCTCCTCACCTTTTCCTTTTGATCTCAAAAGGGAGTTTCTTGACTTTGATTTCCGAGTTCGGAAGTTACCCAATGAAGTTTCTGGGATATTTTGTTAAGAATAAAATACAAATGCATTAATAGTTATCACATTATTAATTTGTAAATACAAAAATTTTCAATTATTTATTTTATAAATTTATTACTAAATTACTTTAAATGTGTAATTGAAGTCATTCTGTCTGAAAATTTAATTATTGAACTACTTTAAATGTATATTTGTAATTACCATAAAAATAGAATAAGTGATTTTAAACATACATTTAAAATAATTCAATGACTAAATTTACTAAACAAATAATTTAATAATCTTATATTAATTATATATAATAATTTAATAACTTTTATCACTATTCATACAAATAATTTGGACCAAGTTGCGACAAGTACCACAGGTTATCCCATTACGCGGAACGAACCTTTTTGAAAAAGTTACTACACAAAAACAAAAATTGGTGCGAAGGGTTGTTTCCGTTCTAACAAGACCAAGACTGACGACTCTCCATCCAGGAGTCGCATCTAGAGGTGTGAACCATTTGATTCCAAGTAAGAGATTTAATAATATGGAAAATATTTAGATAGATCCGATCTTTAATTCTATTTGTAGATTTTGTGATCAAAATTAAATTTTAAAGAATTTTGTTTACATGTCATAGATTTTTTATGTTTAATTCACACCACAGAGTCTATAAGTGGGTTAAAAACCGAATCTATCTAAATATCTGCCTAATAATATTGGTAATATGGTTAAATTAAAATTAACTTATTTTAGATAGCTTTCTTATCTGGAGTCCACTTGAATATTTGGAAAAACCACTTTATTAGTCCTTTATATTTTACATTGGTATTTATTTAGTTCTTTACTTTTAAAAGAATGAATTTTAGTCTCTTACAAATGTAATTAACTCATATTTTATATTAGACAAAATCTCGAGCACTTTTTGGTTATGAATTAGTCATGTGCTATTAATATGACATATTTTTTATGAAAAATTCAAAAATCACCTTTCCCTCCTAATATAAAGTATTCGTATTAGATTGGATTGTAAAATTTGAAAAAAAAAAAATAGTGTTTATGAACATATATAATCCAACTGAAGAAGGTATGGGATGTAGAGCATAAAATTCCCAAATTGATATGGATCGAAAACTTCTCTTCTGTCGTTGTAGCAAGTCACAAAAACTGAAGATGTCGGACTGATAATAACTATAGTAGAATGTTTTATGGGTATGAAATATATGAAGTAAGTAATTGATTAGCAATACTTTTGTATTTTGTTGGCATTTAAAATCATTTCAAGAACTAACTTATAATAATTTACTCCAAATTTTACGATTCGATCAAATATTCGTGCTTTGTATCGGGAGGAAAAAGGAAGTTTTTGAATTTACTATAAAAAATTATGTTATGTGTATACAATTGCACACGATTAATTTAGGTCAAAAAATGCTCGAGATTTAGTTTAGGAACCAAAATATAACGTTTTACATTTGTGAGATACCACAAGTCATTATTTCAAAAGTGAGGGATTATATATATATATATATATATATATCCTACTATATCCTACTATATAGATAAGAAGGAGTTGGATGTTTGAATTTCATTTTGGTGGTTGGTCTTGGATAGTATTGGAATTTCATTCCTTTTGTGTGTGACTTTTGGTTGCACTATTTTTTTTTTTTTTTTTGTGTGTTTTCAATTCTCTAACTATTGAGTAACCTCATTTATTCACATTTAATTTTATTACTCTAAAAAATAGTTTATCCCGAACCTCACGGTCTAGAAATTGACTAAAGGTTTAATGAATCTTTCTACATTTTTAATTAATAGTTAGTCAATTGATTGTATTTAAGAATTAACTATAAAATAATTGTTGCGATTTTGCTTCTCATATTTGTTATTTGTATCAGTTCACCTATGTTATATCTCTATCTATTGTCTTTCAATAAATTATTGAAATTTTGCTTATTCTTTTTTTTTTTTTTTTTTTTGCAACTCTCTACATATTTTTATAATATTATCAAAATAGCAATGATTAAATATAAAAAAAGACCTTGAGGAAGTATAAAAGAAAAAGAGAAAATAAAAGTGAAAGATGATAGGGAATTAACAATTACTAATTGGTCAACTCTTAGAAAAAGCAAAGGAGATGACGAAATTTTAATTTGTTGAGTTTTTCTTTTCATTTTTCCTCGGACAATTATTGAATTTTAGAACAAATTATCAAAATATCACAATGACTTAAGGTTGTAAATACAAGTATGCTTAACTTGCATAAGTAGTTGTAAATATAAGTATATTTAGCCTACAAAATATAATTATGTTTAATTTTCTAAAACTCTATCCTTACATTGCACGGCATAATTTAGACAGATAACCAATCTCGCGCGATGGAGTTGGATATTTGAATTTTGATATACTAGTAGTCAGTTTGGTGGTTGGTCTTGGGCAGTATTAGAATTTTATTCCTTTTGTGTGTAACTTTTAGTTGCACTATTTTTCTTTGTCTTTCAATTCTTTAACTATTGAATAGCATCATTTATTCACATTTGTTTTTTATTACTCTAAAAAATAGTTTATCCTAGCCCTCACGGTTTAGAAATTGATGACTAAAGGTTTAACAATCTCTCTACATTTTTAATTGAATAGTTGGTCAATTGATTGTATTTGAGAATTAACTATAAAATAATTGTTGCGATTTTGGTTCTCGTATTTGTTGTTTCTATTTCACCTATGTTGTATTTCTATCTATTGTCTTTCAATTAATTGTTGAAAATTTACTTTTCATATACTTTTTTTGGCATCTCTTTGCATATTCTTGTAATATTATCAAAATAGTAAAGATTAAATATGAAGGAAGAACTCGAAGAAGTATAACAAAGAAAGAGAAAATATAAATGAAAGATGTTAAGGAATTAACAATTACTAATTGGTGATGTTTGAACAACTCCTAGAAAAAAGCAAAGGAGATGAAGAAATTGTATTTTTTTTTTCATTTTTCTTGGGACAATTATTGAATTTTAGAATAAATTATTAGAAAAAAATCATAATGACTCAAGGTTGTAAATATAAGTATGCATAACTTGCATAAGTAGTTGTAAATATAAGTATGTTTAGCGTAAAAAATATAATTATGTTTAATTTTTTAATTATATTTAATTTTTATCCTTTATCCTTACACTTCATGGCATAATTTAGATTGGTAACAAATTTTACGCATCACGCAAGATAGAAACTAATGTGTGTGTGTATATATATATATATGCATGTTGTATAGAGATTAGAATTGTTTGGGCCTGAATAAGTTCTTTCTTTAAGAGGAGAACCAAGACCAGCCCATTAACTTGCCATCCATGTCCACAACAATGCCTTTCGTGGACCGTGAACTACAGAACCCTCAATATTGTCGAATGGTGCCTTTCCAAATTTCCTTAATCAGGTCCCAGATCATGATTATTCCCTAATCAAATACACATAAATAGCAAATAGTAAAAATAGTCCTGGAATCATGAAAGATTTGACCTTTTCGAACTCTGTTTGTAACTCATTAAAGACCCGAGAAACAAAAAAAAATGTCTACGAAAGAATAAATACCAAAAAAAAAAAACACATTATGTACACAAGAGAAACTAAGAAAAAAGCAGTACTAGTTCTAGAGATCTAGAGAGACTTGTTTGTGGGATGAAACCGTAAGTGGACCGGTGGTGAGCAGAGGAAAAGAAAAGGAGAATAAAAAGGAAAGCGACTGAAGCATTGGAGGGACCGGTCAGCAATAGTATAAAGACTCAAGAGAAGAGTTCGTAGAGTGGGTGCCCCGTTTTATAGTTATTGGGCTCTGGCTCCAAGCCCATATTTAGGTGACGCTGAGCTGGACCAATGAATTTACTACCACGTTTCCCGGCGCGTTTTTCGAAAAGGTCAGAAGAGCCCAATGCATCGGAGAAATAAAGTGGTATAGATATTATATATATATATATATATATTTATAGGAATGAACAAAATATCACACATATCCTGTTGGATCTAATAGATTACACCCTCCGTTTGAAAATAGTTATGATTTTAATTAATATATTTTATGTTATATTATCTGTTATTATAGAAAATAAAAAAGTATTTATTTTTTATATTAATAGAATGTGGTTTATGTATTTTAATGTAAAGAATAATTGATTATTTTAAATTATTTTTTAATAAAATTAATATAATTTAATAAATTTTTTAATTTGTATAAACTAAGTAAAAGGATAATTGTTTTGAAATCAAGGGACTAATGAGTTATTGTAGCGGACTTTCATTACTACTTGTCTAATTATATGGAAAGAGTTCCAAAGGACATCCCCAACCAAAATGTAGACAGCCCGATGAGGATGATTAGGTGTCAAATTTGAAACTTTCACTGCTAATATATTCAGCATAAATCGGGCCATTTCAATAGAAAAATATTTTCCCATCATTCCATTAAATTAGTTACGTAGTAATGAAGTCCGCTTTTAACTTTTTAATGAGATGTCTCTTATACACATCTAGATGTGTAATTTAGACAGGCTCAAGATGAGTTATAATATATATACACACTATAAAATGAGTATCACATAATTACTCAAGTTGAATTATTAGTTTATTGAATTTTCTTTTTATCTGATAAACGATCTTAAAATTCAAAAAATTGGTGGTTAATAATTGAATATACTACCAAATTGGCAACGGCATTACAAATTATTCAATGTTGTCTAATAAAAATATTATTTTTTTTTGGAAGTAATGTTGTCTATTCAAGTTGGCAACGGTATTGTTACTGGATTGCATTAATTGTTTATAGTTTCTTCAATTTATTATTTGGAATGTCTTTATACAAAATAATAAATAAAAATAAGTGATGTATCATTGAATTTGAAAAAGAAAATTTGACTAGATACTTATAATCAACGAAGTAAAGCATCGTGATTTAATATTTTTTTATTATTTAAAGTAAATTTAATAAATAATTATAAATTTATAATTTTATAAATAATTTATTTTATTATTAATACATCTCGAGTAGGTCCTGGTTTTAGATCTAGTATTAATATTCCGAGAGTCATGAAAAGGAAACCCACTTGCACTTCATTTAATAAACTATCATAGTAATAAAATTTAATACTCCACCATACCAGCCCTGGTTTGCTTTTTAATTTTATAAGAATTTTTGTTTTAAAATAATTGACGCGTGTACTTCCACTTAAAAGTATACACAACAATCCCGATGGCAAAAACCCTTCACTTATAGATTTTGTAATATAAATTAAATTTAGATAACTTATAATATTAATTAATGTAATTAAAATTTTATAAAATTTAATTTTATTTATAGTAATTTTTAAATTTTAATTTTAATGTCTAAAATTTACAAATAGATGTAAATAATTAGATCTACCTAAATATTTTCAATAAAGGATAACAATGCAAGATATTACTTTGTATAAAATAAGAGTATATTTAGCATAAATTTATACTAATTCTATATTATAGATTGAATATTTTGATTAGATAACTAAAAATATAAAAAATTAAATTATTTTTTAATTATTTAACTGTTCAAGATAAAAAATATAGATATAGAATCGATTTTTTATTTTAAATTTTGCGATCAAAATTAAATTTGATAAAATATTTCTTATATCAACTAATGTCATAAATTTTATAATATTTAATCTATACTATATAATTTATAAGTAGAATGAAAAATCATATACATCTAAATATTTCCCATTCAATATAAGAAGTCCACAATGGTATAAAATAGCAAAATACTTTTTCGTGGTGTGTCAGTTCTTTGCCTTCCTCATAAATTCAGATAACCCACAAATCTGCAACCCCTGCCGCTGGTTGGTCGAATGCTAGCATCCAAAATGAGCATCAAAAGAAAAACAAAACTGCTCCTCACATTCACAGTCACACCCTTGTTAGGTGTGAGGATGCTCTGCTGCTGGCTTTCTTCTCCCTCACAAAGACAAAGGATCCTCAAACATCACCAATACAAAAACAACAACATAATAATATTCACGTCCACCAACACCTTCAAATAGCCCACTCAGCATGCCAGGACACGCTGTATCCAGAACTCTGCGTGTCCACACTCGCCACATTCCCGGATCTTCGCCAGAGGACACTCCCGGAAATCATTTCCGGCTTGGTAAACTCCACCGTATTCGAGGTGAGAAGCTCCATTCAGAATTGTACCCGCATTCGCAAGAAGTTCCAGAATCTGGACCCACTGGACCGTCGAGCACTGGATGACTGCCTGGAGCTCCTGGACGACACCGTTGCTCAGCTGAAGACCGCCGTATCCGATCTCTCCTCCAACAAATCTGCTTTCCAGCACTACATGGACCTGCAGACGCTCTTCAGCGGTGCAATGACGAATCAGTACACCTGTCTTGACGGATTCGCTTTCTCGGAGAAGAAGTACATTCGGAAGTATATATCGAGGGAAGGCTTCGCAAGATTTCGCACCACGTCAGCAATTCGCTAGCCATGCTCAAGAGAATCAAGAACAAGAAGCCCAAAAAAGCTGTATTCTTCTCGTCGTCGGCGGAGGAGTATGGGACGACGATGAAGAAAAATGGGTTCCCGACTTGGCTGAAAAGGAAGGAAAGGGCATTGTTACAGGCGCCTCTGAACCAGACTAAAGTCGACTTAATAGTAGCGAAGGATGGGAGCGGGAATTTCACTAGTATTAATGAGGCTTTAAGTGTGGCTCCCAACTCTAGCACCACTAGATTTGTGATATACATCAAGGCCGGGGCTTATTACGAGTACATTGAAGTGGAAAGGAAAAAGACAATGATTATGTTTGTGGGAGATGGCATTGGAAAGACTCTGATAAAGGGTAACCGGAGCGTGGTTGATGGATGGACTACCTTCCGCTCTTCCACTGTCGGTGAGTTCAATCTTATCCTTCTTAAATTCGTCAATACTTACTACTGTTAGGTAAATTTTTAGATAAATCAAAAAATTTGAACGATTCTTTTATTATGTATTTTTATTTATTTATGTAGTTAAATTTTTTTAAATTCTAAATTAATATTCTTATTTTAACTTATATGATTAATTTTTTATTACAATATACATATATTTTAATTTATTCAAAAGTAGAATTTTTTTATTTTTAAACGTAACGAGTTCACCACATATCATCGTGAATTGAGAAAGAATTGAGAAATTGATAAATTGATAAATGCTGTGTGACTCCATATTCACGTCATGTCGCACGATGATTGTCCGTGGAATAGTAGTCTCAAAACGGTAGGTCACACTAACGTATGATTGCAACAAAACCAATTGGATTTTGCACCCAATGCTGAACTTGGAAATGCATCCTCAGTCCGTGTAGGACCTCGGCTTCTCGTCTCGTCTCGTCTCCCGCTAATAATTTAGCTTATTTATTAGATTGTTAATTAATTTTAATTTTCCAAATCCATGAATAATTTTGTTATTCAAAGGGTTACAGTTTTGTTACTACTTTACAAGGTCAAAATGAAACTTATACTCTTTTATCTCCTTAAAGCAGTACATGCACGTGCAATTTTTACTCAAATTGTAAACCGTTTAAACTTTTCAAGTACCGTTTTGGGCTTTGATGATTTTTTCAAAGAAACATGTGGGTTCTTCGATCGGATCTTTGGTATTTATCATAGATCCGTTAATTCTAATTCACCTCTATTATTTTAGTTTATTAAAATAATTATCTCTATGAGTGATCAGAATAAATTAAGATTAAAAAAAATCTATAACAATTATTATAAATTTGATTCATTTAAAATTTTTTTAAAATGGTCACGTGCAATCATATACTAATAGTAGGAATTTCCCCTTGGGGTAATACACTATTTCGTCTCACGATGCCACTATGTCAAACTGTCGGAATATTCTTAGCTCGAATAAGCGTGAGGCACCCTATTCTAATGTAAAATTTTGATATATTAAATTATTCAGTTACTTATAACTAGTTTTTTTTTTTTTTTCTAATAATGCATCTGTCTGTACCAACTTTATTTTTTCTATGAGGAGGATTAAATAAAAATTACATGGGGTCGTAACACTTTGATAGCTATAGAGTACTCCATAAAAGGTAGTGCGTGAAGTCGTTCTCAATGGGCAGCAGCGTCCGGTCTCAATGTCTTGACATGAACCCCTAGTAATTATCCATATTACTTTTGCGATTCTACGAGCAGCAAAATGTGGTTCATGGTTAGCCATGGCCTGTAAAGCAAATTAGCACCATCTTTTTGATGGGATAACAGAGTTAGCACCTAATTTGAATTTCAAGCCTTATCCAATTTTTCTTAGCCTTGTAAGATTATATGTTTTCTTAATATTCTTTCTTAGTCAGTAATTATGCACATCTGGATTGATTACTGTCACCCTTTACCCCCCCAAACGAAAGAGCTGAATCTGGGATACAGGGTGCTTCAAACACCACAGCTAGCTGTAAAGATATTTAGATTCTTTATAAATAGTTTGAAATGTCGATTTTCTTGATTTGAAAAAACGCGTGACAGTGATTTTTAGGTCCAATTTGGACACTATATTACAACGTCACAAGAGTCAAACCCGGATAATTTGTCGGATGTTGGCGTTTTATGGCACAGTTTACTGATCCTTTTATCGTATATGAAAATCTGCAGCTGTGGTGGGAAATGGATTCATAGCCAAAGGCATCACATTTGAAAACTACGCTGGACCTAGCAAACACCAAGCAGTGGCCCTGAGAAGTGGCTCAGATCTCTCAATATTCTACCAATGCAGCTTCGTTGCCTACCAGGACACTCTCTACGTGCATTCCCTTCGACAATTTTTCAGGGAATGCGATGTTTACGGTACAGTCGACTTCATTTTTGGCAATGCCGCTGTTGTGTTCCAGAATTGCAGTTTATATGCCCGAAAACCGAATTCAAACCAACAAAACATATTCACAAGCCCAAGGAAGAGAAGATCCTAACCAGAATACTGGGATATCTATCTTGAACTGCAAAGTTGCTGCAGCCGCGGATTTACTTCCCGTGATTTCCTCATTCAAAAACTATCTTGGACGTCCCTGGAAAGAATATTTACGAACTGTTTACCTTCTTTCGAGCATGGAAAGCCTGATCGACCCTGCTGGATGGTTGCCGTGGGATGGTGATTTTGCATTGTCAACACTTTACTATGGGGAGTATAGGAATAGAGGTCCCGGTTCAAACACCACAGCTAGAGTAAAATGGCCTGGTTACAGGGTCATCACTAATACCACCGAGGCCAGTCAGTTTACGGCTGGAAATTTTATTCAGGGATTTGGATGGCTACCGGCGGCTACAGGAATTCCATTTTATCTCAATTTGACAGCATCCTCCTGAGCCGATTTGATTTTTCCTATTTATTTTAGTACTACTCTTTTTACTAGTAAGATTTTATCTGAGGTTGCCAGTTGAGGAACTTCTTTAGATTTCTAGGCATGCGTTTCTGAGTAAATTGATCATATTATTGTTCCGATAAATAATTGCATATGTACGAATTGAGTAGTAATTTACAATGTATTGCTTTACAACTACAAATGAAGACGCTAGTCTTGAATGGCCTTCGGTCTGTAGTTATTGGAAATGGGCCGAAACAAGTAAGAAGTTAATGGGCTTTTGCCAAGAGTAAAGTTTTGGCATGAATCCGCCCAAGTAACGAACACACTCTTTGATGGGCTTGGCTCGTCGATTGGGTAGAAAGTAAAGGACAAGGGCCACATTATATGTGTTTTCCTGTGTAATGAATGTGAAAAGCGGTAAAGCCAAGATTTCTTAAAGTTGAGTTTGATCAGGTTGACAGTTGGGACAAATTTCCACTTTGTATTGAGTATTTCACATAATTAAAACATAATAAATTTTCTTACATTGTAGTAATATCAATAATTGTCATACCCTTTCGACAACTTACTCCGACAGTTTGATCAATCAATTTATATTTACTCCTCTTCTCTTTAGAAATCAAATATAACAAAAGAAACCTATGGCAGACAACCAGATTTCATCAATTAGAATCTCGGCTGAGGAACCAAAGTCCTGCATTATATAGGTTGGCCGAAAAAGGGTCCTAATTTCTTCCCATCCCAATCCCGGGTCATCTTTTTTCTCACAAGATGTGAAAATGTCAGCTAATAATTATGAAGTCTGATTGTATAGGCTGTTCTAACTCTCATTTTCAAAGAACCCAGAGAAGCCCAGTAGGGAATGAATTATATGAATGTACACTTTTTGCATGTGAGAAGATTTCTATTTTTCAGAAGAGCACATGATGGTATCAAGACTGAAGAGGCTACAACGACAAACATGCATACTTCTCAGGTCTACTCTGGACCATCACTTGCTGACCAAAAGTACTTTTCTCAGTGTTGTTAACTTGGTACATAATTAGGTTTCTAATTTGGATAATACAAATTTAATACTCAAATTATTATCTAACGATAAACTGTTTCCCTGAAGTCAGGTCTAGTGTCATACTATAATTGTTTGCTTTTTGGTTGGGTGGGGCGAGAATGGCCATTTATTTTGTACCCCACTACTTTTTCTTTAATCCAGCATTGCCATCCAAATAAAAGAAAGTTCTATGCACCATTGCCGGAGTGACTCCTTAAGGTATCATCCCTAGTGAAGGCGTTCAAAAGTTCACCAGCAAGTTTAGTTGGAGCTAGTCGTCTCTCTTGTATCTTTTCTCTCTAGTCTTTCCTAAACAAAATGAAAAATTCTACAATTTCGTCCAAGTCAAAATTATATTATCTTATTTTAAAGAGTTATATATGATACATTAATATGTGCGTTGAAAACTTGTACCGTCAACTATTAGTTCAGTTTTCGTATCTAGAAAACTAGTGCTAGTTTTTTTAGTGAATCAATGTATTATCAGATTGAGCAGGATGGGGATTTCGTTCTACTGGGCTCCATAGGGGAAGGGATTCCTCCGTATTCTAGTCTGAGACTTGGAGCTTTCTTGACTATATTTCAATTCCATGATCTACACATCTTGATCTTGATACGAGAGAAGAAGAGCGCATGCTACATATTGCAGAATGCAGATGCAGATGCAGATGCACGAGAATGGATGGGCCTTTTTTGAAACTTTTTGACTAACTCACTGAACTCAAGATTCAAGTCATCCCGTGCCATACTCTTATTTCTCATCTTTATCCGACAGCAGCTTCCCTTTCATTAATGCAACACATTCGTTCCTCAAGACTTCTTAACATTATTAGTATATTACTACTATATTATGAATCCTCTTCCAAATAAATGGGAATATTATTATTCCATCCAAAAACAAAAAATAATAATAACAATCTAACATTACAGTAGCTTAGTTGATCATTTCTTTTTAACAAACAATTGCTCTTATTATTATTAAAAAAAAAAAAAAAAAAGATGTCAAGCTTCATCCAGAAGAATACAACCAACCAATCTTCATTTTGTTGTTGGATCATCTTTTTTTTTTTTTTGGTTGCCATTGTTTTCAGAAGGGGAAATTTTCCTGGTTTTCTCTGTATACACATCTTCCCCCCTTTTTCCAACATCTTTGGCTAAAACTCTAGGGTTAAATGCAAAAAACCCCTCTTGAATTTACACCTTAGTTGCACTTTGCCCCCTTCAACTTATTTAATAAGCACTTTACCCCCTATTCTTTACTTCTTTATGTTTTGAGACAAAATTACCCTTACTATTTTAATATTTTTTCTCTTCTTACCAATTTATTTATTTTCTCTCTCATATTTTTCCTTTTATCTTTTTCTCCATGCTACTATTAAATTATTATACTAAAAGTAATTGGTTATTTAAAAGCTCTTATTTTTTTTACACATTTATAAATAATTTATAGATTAAATAAGTTTTTTTAATACAAGCAACATACATTAAATAGTATAATATAGATTTTATAAGTTTTACAAATGCTATAATTAACAAATAAACAAACTATAAAAAGATAAAATACTGACTTTCAAAAAAAAAATTAGTGATATATATGTCTCTTATACACACAAAATGTGTTTAAGAGCTATATCATGTGGGTCATATTTTGGTTGAATTTATCATTTGTAGTAGAAAATTCCTTATATTAGGTAGCCGTAATATTTTCTTATTATATTTTTTTCAATATTACACCATAAATAAAAATGTTGTACATATTTTTTCATTCTATAATTTTATTTGTATACTGTAAATTTTTTAATTTCCTCTAGCTCAAAATTTTTATTTTTTATTTACTAATCTTACTATTAATGGTTAATCACAAACTTTATATTACAACAGGTTATATTTATTGTATTATATTTATTGCATTAATCTATAAATTAAATTATTTAGATACATGTAAAAATTTAGAACTTTAATTAATTAATTAATTATTAAAAGTAAAGTAATTATTTAGTGGTAGCAATAGAGAATGATGAAAAAGAAAAAAGAAAAACAAGATAGAGAAAATAAATAAAAGGAAAAAAAAGAAGAAAAAAAGAAGAGAAATAATAATAATTAAAATAATAGAAGTAATTTTGTTTCAAAACATAAATAAAGAGTGTAAAATGCTCATTAAATATGTTAAAGCGGGTAAAATATAGTTAGAGTGTAAGTTCAGTGAGGTTTTTTGCATCTAACCCAAAACTATTTTCCTATTACTAGAGTATATGTTTTAGTTGTGAAGTTGTTTGAGATCTCTGTCTTGGGAATATACTGACAGTCAGTATAGTCGTAATTTAAAAAAAAAAAAAAAAACAACGTGAGAGTTACAGATAATATAAATAGGAAAATATTTACATAGATTCGATATTTGACCTACCTGTAAATTATATACTCAAAATTAAATTTTGTAAAATCTTATACATCAATTTGTATCATAAATTTCATAACATTTAATTGATGTACAAAATTTACAAGTGGAGTCAAAAATCATATCTACTTAATTCTTTCCCATATAAATAAGTATTATTCAGAGAGGATTAAGTGATCAGTTTTTTTTTTTTGGATTCAAGAATCGGTGAAGCTGAAAAGTAATAGAATCAGAGCCTCCACGTGACAAAGTCACATTCGCTATCGGTGTACTTCCATTTTGTTCATTCGTTGAAGTTGACACATAATAATGGCAAAGGAAAATATTTCTGTAATTTTGTTTACGCTATCATTTATAAAATTTTTTATTTTTATAAAAATTTATATAAATAATATAATATTCGATGATATCACATATTTGTGATTTATTAATATCTTTTAACATCACATTATTTGATTACTTTTAAATTAAATTTATCAAACTATATTTGTATGACAAATAGAGATTGATTAAAATTATAAATCAACGAATATCACAAACCCGATTCTTATTAACGTTAATACTTTTAAATATATACTATTGATTTGTCATGACCCTAGACAGTTAGATAACCTACTACCCTTCTCTTCTCTTAAATCTTGTTCCTAACCTAAGCTACAACGTGACATATATAGACAAGTCCAAGCTGCTACTATATGCTGTTAAATGAAGTATACAAAAACTAATTAACTACCGAAACCAAGGTAATTACAGGAAGATAACCGTAATTAGTTGCAATGCACCTTGATGTTGGGCTTAATAATTAGTAGTACTATCAACTAGCAAGCAGGACGTTAAAAGCAGGAGATTGAAATAGAGCAGCCGTTTTAGCATCAATAAATACGAACAATTCTTATATGAATCGGTTTTATAATACTCTTAATTTATATTTTTTTATATCACCCACTTAAATAATGTTAAACAACTAAACTAAAGTACATAAAATCGATACAAATAAGAATTTGCCTTATAAATACAAGCGAGACCTCTGTGCTGCCTCTGCGCCAGTTTGCTGCTTGGGTTACGTACTTGGCTCATTTGCTGTGAGTGTGAGACTCTGGTGTTTGTGAGTACTGGGTTTGTCAAGCCCACATGAAAATGAAAATGAATAACTATTTTTCCTCTGCTTCAACCACCCAAGTAGTACCACCGCCGGCCTTGTCCTGCTTCTCTTCAGTGCTGCTGCTGCTGCTTACCCTCTTCCTCACCACCGCCACCACCCTCGCTTTGCCTCTCACAACTACAAAGATGCTCTAACAAAATCCATTCTCTTCTTTGAGGGACAGAGGTCTGGAAAGCTCCCTCCAAACCAGAGAATCACCTGGAGGAGAAATTCTGGTTTATCAGATGGCTCTGCAATGCACGTATGTCTTCTCTTCTCTTTCTTGTGGGGGGTTATGTCTTACATTTTTGGTGTCTGATTTGTGACAATGCAGGTTGATTTGGTGGGAGGATATTATGATGCAGGGGACAATGTTAAGTTTGGGTTTCCAATGGCCTTCACAACCACCATGCTCTCTTGGAGCGTGATTGAGTTTGGTGGGCTCATGAAGGGTGAGCTGCAGAATGCTAAAGAAGCCATTCGCTGGGCTACAGATTACCTTCTCAAAGCCACTGCCCAACCAGGCACAGTTTATGTTCAGGTATGCCCTTTCCTTTCCATCATCCCCTAAAGAATGAAAAATGTTTTTGTTTTGACTGAAAAGTTGAAAACTCTTTAAGCTTATCCTCCTTAATTAGGTAGGAAATGCAAACAGGGACCATGCTTGTTGGGAGAGGCCTGAGGATATGGACACCCCAAGAAGTGTGTTCAAGGTAGACAAAAACACTCCAGGAACTGAGGTGGCAGCAGAAACAGCAGCAGCACTTGCAGCTGCTTCTTTGGTCTTCAGAAGAAGTGATCCCACTTACTCCAACACCCTTGTCAAGAGAGCTATCTCCGTATAACAAACACCCTTAAACTCTTCAAATGCATAATAAAATGTTTTGGCCAAAAAATTGTTATGATAATCCTTAATTTGGTCTTGGGACACACAGGTCTTTGCATTCGCTGATAAATACAGGGGTTCTTACAGCAACGGATTGAGGCCTTTCGTTTGCCCCTTTTATTGTTCTTTTTCTGGGTACCAGGTAAATTGCATGGTGGTACTACTTGATGATTTTGCTTAACGGGCATTAAAATTAAGCTTGATTTTTCATTTAATTGGCTGAAGGATGAACTGTTGTGGGGTGCCGCCTGGTTGCACAGAGCCACCAAGAATCCAACCTACCTTCACTACATTCAAGTGAATGGACAAACTCTTGGAGCAGACGAGACTGACAACACCTTTGGATGGGATAACAAGCATGTGGGAGCTAGGATTCTTCTTTCCAAGGTCTTCTCATCTCTTTGCTACTCATTTTTTTTTTTAACAATTTTTATAGGCCAGAATATCAAAGTATTAAATTTGTTTTCTGTACAGGCATTTCTGGTCCAGAAGGTTCAATCACTCCACGATTACAAAGGACATGCGGATAACTACATTTGCTCTCTTATTCCAGGAACTCCCTTTTCTCAAGCTCAGTACACCCCAGGTAGTAGAGAGGCCTTTTTTTTTTTGGCTGTCCATAATACTATCGGTTAATAGAGTAAGTTCTTAGCTGCGTATTGAGCGTAATGAGCGTAACGGCGATTGAGATAACATAATACCGTGGATTGAATTTTCAGGTGGGCTTCTGTTTAAGATGAGTGACAGTAACATGCAATATGTAACATCTACTTCTTTCTTGCTGGTTACTTATGCCAAGTACTTAACCCAAGCCCACACAGTCGTTAATTGCGGTGGAACCGTCGTCACACCAAGAAGGCTTCGTACCATTGCCAAAAAACAGGTGGATTATTTATTGGGAGATAATCCGCTGAAAATGTCGTATATGGTCGGATACGGTCCAAGATATCCACAGAGGATCCACCACAGGGGATCCTCGCTGCCTTCAATAGCTTCACACCCAGCAAAGATCCAATGCTCGTCTGGGTTCAGTTTCATGAATTCCAAGTCCCCGAATCCTAACATTCTTGTGGGGGCAATCGTTGGTGGCCCAGATAAGCAGGACCGCTTCGCAGATCAACGGTCAGATTATGAGAAATCAGAGCCAGCAACTTATATTAATGCACCCTTTCGTTGGAGCTCTAGCTTATCTGGCCCACTCCTTCGGCCAACTCTGAAATCTGAAGCATTTTTAATCCTAATTTGTGGTGATAACTGATCTGATAGCCTTTCAGTAGTTTTTACTAGTTTGTAGTTAAACTCTTCTAGTACTACTGTACAGTCTTTATCTGGGAAAATATGTGGCTAATTGGTAAAAAGAGAGAGGCCCGAGTCCCCCAAAAGCTGTGCATTTATGCCTTTATTAGAGAGTCTAAGCCTATGTTTTACTATTTAATTTTATGGTGTTCAATTTGACTATGACTTGTCGATGGTATTGGTGCCTATATATCACCACTTTTCTTTTTCTTTTTCTTTTTTTTTGGATTCATTTTTTCTTTTGGGCTGATTTTCTATTTGCTTTAGCTTACATAATCATTTTTTGGCGTATATAACCACCAGAAAAAAGGCAGACGCACACAGGAACAAAAAAGTAGGCTTTGAACTCTGAAACGGGTAACGTCTGGAAATGAATGGAAAGATATTT
This sequence comes from Cinchona pubescens, assembly GCA_025175665.1. NCBI lineage: Eukaryota > Viridiplantae > Streptophyta > Magnoliopsida > Gentianales > Rubiaceae > Cinchona > Cinchona pubescens. Next base: position 649,516 of record JANKKI010000192.1, on the reverse strand, counting down.
TACCGTTGATGTGGGGCCCAATATTTGGCCGTTGAATGAATAGGAATAGGCGAGTGATGAAATCGAGAACCAAATGCGCTGTACAACATAGACGCAGGACTCACAAAAGAGAGAGACAGGCCGGGGGGGTGTTTGAGAGTTGAGACGTCTTCAAAAAGGCTGCACCATCGCAATGTGTCACAATGAAACAGAACAAGACTAGGGTTTAGTTCACCATGATACCATATGCCCGTGGGCAGTGGACACTCTTTATTTACGAGCTCCAAAGTTTGTTTAGTTTACGAGATGATATAAGATGAGATAATTAATTTTATCTTATTTTATGTTTAGTTAGATTTTTTATATAAAATTATTATTCTAACGAATTTATTTTTTTGTGAAAAGGATAAAATAATATTATAGGGAATGTGGTATTAATTATTTTAGAATGATTCTTAGATGAGATAATAAAAATTTTGATTAATTTACTCCTAATAAACTTTGTGATCTACATCATATGATGATTATTAATCATGTTAGATTATAGAGGTATTCATGCATTACTGTTAGATTTATGTGCGACCTAACCTGATATTTGGTCATTTTACAAAAGTATTCAACCTAATATATTTATAATAATTTTGTTTTTCAGATTTTAAAAAATAAAAAATTTGATTAACTAATTACACAAATACCCCCATAATTAAGTAGAATAAGAGAAAAAGTCATTTAATATTAGATATTAAAATGTAAAATAAAAAAATTTAATTTTTAAAAATAAAAAACAGCTTATTACACATATACACCTATAAATGAGTATAGATGAAATTAAATTCTTTTACTATTATGTTATAATACATAATTGGCTTAATAAATGCATTAGGTCGGGTTATATTAAGGCGCAAATTATTAATCCACTATCTTAATACTTGAACTAGTAATATTAAACGGCTTGTATACGCTTAATTTTTATGGTTCGAAATGGATCAAGTTAATAGATTTTTCATGTTAGTGCGTCGAAATGAATATAAGTTAGCACTGATTATTTTATGTAATAATAATTTATTTAATTCTCATATTTATTTTTAACATGTTGTAATTACATTAATATTATTTGAATATTATTTGTTGGATTACCAAAAATAAAATGTACAGGGTATATTGGTTATTAAAATAATAATTCGATCTCATCCGATCCCCAATCAAATGCAAAATGGTTATTATTTTTCATACAATTCAATATCAACAAAACAGATAACTAGACAATCATCTGGGGATAACTTATCCCAGGATTAATTATCTGAGTATGGGACAGATCCACGAACCAAGCATACCCGAACAATATTATACTTTGAAAAATAATTTACAAAGCCATAAATTCATAACCATCTATCAAAACCACTTTATGTAGCAAGATTTATCAAATCATAACCCCTTGATTTTATATGTTCGCCCGGATTTCTTTCTTTCTTTCTTCGAATCTAGTGATATATCAGTGACTTTTATTTGTCACTTTGTATAAATGCACTCTTATAATTTTGTATTTTTTAAATATCGATACAATATAATATTATGTAATTTAATATATTTTATTGTATGAACTTTAAAAAAGAAGAAGATATACTTAACGATATTCCATGATTAAAATAATAAATAAATGGTCCTTTAAATTAAATATTCATTACATTTTTAGACAAATTACATGACAATCTCATAAAATACCAATAGATTTTTTTTTTTTTTTGGGTAAAAAACACAATTTGTTGTAGGTGATCATTGATCTTTCATTTTCCAAATTGCCAAAGGTTAATTGGTTGACTATGTAAAAAATATTCACCAACTAAATTTTGTTTCTTACTCTTATTTAATTTATAAAATATCCTATGAAAACACTTTCCTATTCTTCTTTAATACTAGAACCATTAATGAAATTATATATTAGAATTAAATTTATTCAATTAGATTTTGTTCCTAATATGAATCCCCAAAATTGGAAATTTTTAAAAGCCATCCCATGAATTTTCGTTCCTAATTCTCTTTATATCAAAACTCATCCCTGAAATTCTACTGTGGAAAGATATTTACTTCCACAAAATTTAATTCCAATTATGAACCTAAAAATTGGTAAGTATTAAAAGCCACCTAATGAAATTTTCTTTCCTATTTAACTTATCCATGAAATTCAATTATAGAAAGAAAATTTACTTACAAACAAATTTAATTTTTAATATGAAACTCGAGATTGATTTATTTCCTCTTTTACGTTATTTTTTATGTATTTTTACGTAACTAGTCTCAACAATCATAGAAAGGACACTCAACTTTTGAGGCATGACGTGGTTATTTAATTTTATAACGTGGGTAACTTAAAAAAAAAAAAAAATCCAAATCAATAAACTAAATACACATATTTAATATATATATATATATATATATATATAATATAAATATAAATATAGTAAATAGATTAAGATAGATACAGATATCTCTAATTGTATGCCGTCCCAACATTACTCTGACCCATACTAAGGCATTAAATTTTCTGCTAAAGTAGGATCAAAAGGACTAAATATTAGGAATGATGGAACATCCCTTTTCAGGGGGATTATTTCCAAGAATGTGTGATTTAATGAAATAGTATAAAAAGCACATTTAACTGATTTATTTTGACAATCCTTTTGGCTTTTCTCATTATTATCATTCTTTTTTAAACTAACAATAAAACAAAAAACTGTTCTCAAACAAAGGTCACGATGGCTCTAGGTGAGATCAAGGCTTCGTATGTAGTTTTGGTTTTGATCTTGCTCTCGTTTAAGGCAAAATGTAGTAGCCCTTTTAGAGCCCGTCGTGTCCTAACAACAGATGATGTTGAGACAGTTTTTGATGTTACCAATTTTGGGGCAAAGCCCGATGGCAAGACTGATAGCTCTCTGGTGAGCATACACAAAGAAATTTTGAAACAAACATCATCTATATTAATCCTACCAATATACAATATCAAATGTATATGGAAAAGGTTTCTTGCAGAGATACAGCAATAATGTTTGATTATGCACAAATAATCCTAATTACAAGCCTTAGTCTTGTTATCTAGTTTTCTGATTGTACATTTTTTTTTTCTTTACATAAGACCTATTTTCCCGCTTGTTATTTCCTGTTACTGGTATTATGTTAGTTTAGCGTTTAAAAAATAATTTTGAAAGAAAACTTTTGAGCTGCTTTTATAAATCAAGTTTAGATTTTCAAACGAAATAAGAAAAACAAATGAACTTTTAACTTTTGAAATCCTTTTTCAATGACAAGATTTAAAGGTTCAAATAAACCCTAAATAGTACAAGAAAAAATCTTATCATACATTCTAACAATCTCTTATACTCGACAAAAATTTTCCAGCTTGAGGTTAACTTTCCAACGTTCCTATGTTATTACTTAGGACAAAAATTGTTAATTTTAATCCTTCACATTTTTTGAAAAAACAATAAGAATCAAGAAACCTTCGATTTAGGCTTTCATAGCTTAAATGAAGCAATTTAATCCATCACATTTATATTCTATAATTTTAGAAGGCATCGTAAGTCTTATTTTTCTTTTAATGTAATTTAAGGGTGATACAATCATAAAGCAATTTGACAGAGACATAACATTTAACATTTGAGGATTCTTTGATTAATCTTTAAAAAAAAATATACCTTGTCTTGATTAAGATTATTCAAATGTGCAGGCATTTATCAAGGCATGGGATGCAGCTTGCAAATCGGGCAAAGCAGCAAAGGTATTTTTTCCTAAAGGCACATTTCTCTCAGGGGAGGTAGTCTTCCAAGGGCCATGCAACACCCCGACCCCTACAATCATTGAAATCCGAGGAACCATTTTGGCAAGCACCGACCTTAGTCTATTCACTCAGGGTGTATGGATTTCTATCGAAAATGTTAATGGGATCGTAGTCACAGGTGGAGGTACTCTTGACGGCCAAGGAGCCTGTTGTTGGAAATATTCCACACAAGAAGAAGATAGTGCTAATGCTCTTCCAGTTGTAAGTGCACCTTAATTGGATACGATATGATAAATTTCTGTTGTTCTTTCCTTTAATTATTTAGGGAAAATGACAAAATATAACTACTAATAATATAATGGTATTTAATTTTTTTTGGAAATGCTTTTTGCTATTAATGGTGTAGTCTCTTCAAGTGGGGAAAGTACAAAATGGTGTTATCCGAAGTATCAAATCGGTCAATAGCAAAGGCTTCCACACTAAGGTCACATTAAGTTCCAACATCACCGTAGAGAACCTCAATATATCAGCCCCTGAAAATAGCCCAAACACTGACGGCCTCCACATTAGCAGTTCTCAACACGTGAATGTAACAAATATCAACATAGGAACGGGGGACGACTGTATCTCCATCGGTGAAGGCAGCACCAATATTGCCATCTCCAAGATTACTTGTGGCCCGGGACACGGAATCAGGTGTCACTCATTCATTCTAGTCTATACTGCTCATTTTGCATAGTGAAGTGAATATATTATTATTATTGTAAAATGAATATATTTTTATCATTGAAATGACTGAAAAATAAGTGAATATAGTATTATTGTCACTCCAAAGTGGATATGTTATTGCCATTGAAATCACTGAAAAGCAAAGAGTTTTAATACTATTCAATCATCCAATGGTTAAGATTTATAAAGATTTTTCCATTCCTATCTTAATTATCCCGTATATTTGAATCTCATTAATTTCTTCTATGTTTTCAGCATTGGAAGCCTAGGGAGACGCTTAGATGAAAAGGATGTGAAAGGGGTTACCGTAAAAAACTGTACATTGACGGGTACAACCAATGGTGCAAGAATTAAAACCTTCAATGGGTCACCCCCGCTGCAAGCATCTGGTATAATTTATGAAGATATCATAATGAACCAAGTAAAAAATCCAGTCATCATTGATCAACATTACAACTCTGTGAAAGTAAGTGAGGTTAGACGACATCATTAAATTGAAATTTAGTTTTTGATAATGGAAAATTAATTTGGCTTTGAATTGTTAACATAAATATTTCCAGATGAATGGGCAGTCATCAGGAGTGCAGATCTATCTAGCAATGCTCACTTCAGGAAATTCACAGCACCCTGCCAAGACATTGAATTGGCTGATATACTTTTAACTGCAGTTAGTGAGAAACCTCCATTGTCATCTACATGTAACAACGTTAAACCAACCTTCTCAGGGAATGTCACCCTGGGTCAAGGTAGTTGTCGGTGAATCACCCATCTCTTGCCATTTTGAATGAAGTATGACCAAGTTTTTGTACTCCATTATTATTATTGCCCCAAAATTAACAGATTAAGGCACAAAATTGAGTACAAGATGAATCTATCGATTGTTTTTTTTTTTTGAGTAACAGAATCCATTTGTTATATAGCTACTCGAACCCTTACTCTGTTAGGGGAGAATGCTATATTTGTCTTTCATCTACATGGAATAATGTCAAACCAACCTTCTCAGGGAATGTTACCCTGGGTCAAGGTAGTTGTAGACATTGAATCACCTATCTCAAATAGGCAAATAGGGAAAAATAAATAAATAACGTATAAGACTAAATATTAAACTATTTATATAGTTCATTTATGGTTATTTAATTATTTCTAGTTTCAAATTGTCCGCTAAACTATTTTATTGGTCCACTTATGATCATTCAACTATCTCTTGTTTCAAAGTACTCACTTAACTTTTAAAAGAGTATATTAATAGCCATTATATAAATATTACAATTAGCCATCTTAATGGTCAATAATAGACTTTTTAAAAATTTTAATGGATGATTTGAAATCAAAAATAGTTGAATAGCCATAAAATGAATCGTGAAAATAGTTTGGTGTGTAATTTAAAGATAAAAATAGTTGAATGACAAAAAATGGACTATGAAAATAATTTAGTGACTATTTAAGTTTTTTGCCCTCTCAAATATGACCAAGTTTTAGTACTCTATTATTGCTAAAGAAATACTTAGGTAGGTTTAGTTTTTAACCCCACTTATAGATATTATGATATGGATTAAATATTATGAAATCTTTAACATTAGTTGGTGTATGCAAAATTTTATTTCAAATTGAAATTAAGGTATTATTAAATAGATATCGCGCTAATTAAAATATGAAGGACTATCACAAAAGCAATGATATATAGACCATCCATTTTCAGCGGATTATTTGCAAGAATGTGTGATTTAAAGAACAGGAGAGAGCTGATTCCCATTGACAAGCCTTTTGGCTTTTCTCTTTCTTATTGTTGTTTTAACTGAATAATAAAACAAAAATTGTCTTCAAACAATTAGGTCACAATGGCTCTTAGCGAGATCAAAGCTTCGTATGTTGTTTTGGTTTCGGTCTTGCTCTCGTTTAAGGCAGAATGTAGTAGCCCTTTTAGAGCCCGTCGTCGTGTCCTAATTAACAACAGATGATGGTGCTGTACCAATTTCGGGGCAAAGTCTGAGGGCAAGACTGATAGCTCTCTGGTGAGCATACACAAAGACATTTTGAAATAATCAATTAATCATCATCTACCTTAATTTAATTACTCCCTACCAATGTAATACCTAATTGTATGGAGAAGGTTTCTCAAATTGAAATTAAGGTATTACTTCTTTTATTGTACATTTTTCTAGACAAAATTTGTTTTGAACATTAACGCGCTAATTAAAATGGATTTTATTTTTCTGTAGTAGGTACTAAAACACCTTTTACAATGACAATAAAAGATAAACATAATAGACCTTATCAACGATTCTTGGTTCAGGCGGATCAAAAACAATACCTTCTTTTAGGCATAGAATGTGTGGATTGTATAAAGAATGTCATGTCTCCGGAAGAGAGCATGACATTTTTCCACATTGACTAAGTATTAAGCCTTTCTGGTAATTTTCTTATTCTCATTTTTATACATTATGTTATTGTGTAGTGTTTAAAAATTCACTGACTATACTATGAAAAACAAAAACTATCTGTTTTTCCCCTAACTTTTCCTAAAATACTTGCTATGGAGCATCTTAGCAGCAAACTTGGTAAGACAATAATATTTGATCTAACAAAATACCTAGTCTTGATTAAGATTATACACTTAATGAAGGAATTTATCAAGGCATGGAATGCAGCATGCAACTCAGGCAAAAAGGCAAAGCTTTTTTTCCCTCAAGGCACATTTCTCGCAGGAGAGGTAGTCTTCCAAGGCCCATGCAATACCACAACCCCTATAGTCATTGAAATTCAAGGAACCATTTTGGCAAGCACCGACCTTGGTCTATTCACTCGGGGTGTATGGATTTCTATCGAAAATGTTAACGGGGGTCCTAGTCACAGGTGAAGGCACTCTTGACGGCCAAGGCGTTTATAGGCAGTAGAAGAGAATGTAGAAATTTTACTTCGCTATTCTTTTGGGGTAACTTTGGCTGCGACCAAGGCAGACCTTCAGTCCTGGAAACGACTCCAGTACCGACTCAAAATTTTATTTTCATTTCCCCAAAAATGACAAAGTATGAGATTTAATTTATTTTTGATGTGTAGTCTCTTCAAAGACAAAAGTGTTTTGATGTTACCAATTTTGGGGCAAAGCCTGATGGCAAGACTGATAGCTCTAAAAAACCCAATAAAAAAGGTATGTATTGCAGTTACATCAAAGACCCATGTCTTGAAGGGAATCCGAGTAACTCATCAGTTCTAAATTCACTTCTCATCTACCCAATAAAAAGGTACATATTGTATTTTTATCAGTTTACGCATCAGAAACTCGATGTACTCCCTACCAATGATAATATCAAAATCTCAACTGGGGGGATATAATATATAGATGTGTATAAGAGACAAAGCAGATCAAAAGCAAGAAATGAGAAAATGAAGGAGGATCGTATTGAAGATAATGAAATTTAAATTTGAGAGTTCAATGTACAATGTGTTCAAAAAATAATCATAAGATGCATGAGATCTGACGGATACACATCAGATGTGTATTAGAGACTGGACCTCGATTGAGAACATATCAGAAACCACTTTTAAAATTGGCCAATTTTGAAAATGCAACTATAGCCCAAACACCGATGGCCTCCAGATTAGCAGTTCTCAATACGTGAATGTAACAAATCTCACCATAGGAACTGGGGATGATTGCATCTCTGTCGGTGAAGGCAACACCAACATTGCCATCTCCAAGATTACTTGTGGCCCCGGACACGGCATCAGGTGCCACTCAATACTAGTATTTTGTCATAGTATGATGATCAACCTCAAGAAAAATTTTGTTACCAACTCCGCAATGACAAATGGGTATTCTATAACGTTAGATGATTAAAAAATAATAAAATTTCTTGATTTTCAATCATTTTACCGTTTTAATACCAACTATATATTGTGGGCTAAGTAACACAAAATTACTCCAAGTCCCCAAACCACTTTACTAGTGTAACTAGCTTATCCATATTTCTGAATCTCTTTTCCTCTCTTGTTCAGCATTGGAAGCTTGTGGAAACGCCCAGACGAAAAAGATGTGAAAGGGGTTACCATAAAAAACTGCACATTGAAAGGCACAACCAATGGAGCAAGAATTAAAACTTACGCTGCGTCGCTCCCTCTCGAAGCTTCTGGTATCGTTTATGAAGATATAATCATGGACCATGTAAAATATCCAGTCATTATTGATCAACATTACAACTCCAAAACAATGAGTGACGTTAGATAGTCCTATATATTAACTGGACAGTCTATATTGTTTTTGTTAATTAATAGTATAAGGAAAATATTTTGTTATTCACTCTAAAATACATATTTTTTATTATTAGATATATAACTAAAAAAATAATGAGACTTTTCTATTTTTAAATCACTACATTATAAAGTGAATAACACAAGTAGTGAAATACTATTAATTTGACATGCATAACATTTATGACCATTTCTTTTATAGTATATGGAAAACTAATTTGGCTTTGAATTGTTGACATAAATATTTTCCAAAAGGATGGGAAGGCATCTGATCGGGAGTGCAGATTAGCGATGTTCAGTTCAGGGATTTCACGGGAACTATAGTACCGCCAGTTGTGGTTAATCTTGATTGTAACGAAGCAGCCCCCTGCCAAGACATTGTGTTGGCTGAAATAGTTTTAACTGCAGTTAGTGAGAAACCTCCATTGTCATCTACATGTAACAACGTCAAACCAACCTTCTCAGGGAATGTCACCTTGGGTCAAGGTAGTTGTCGGCGAATCACCCATCGCTTGCCATTTCTGAATCAAGTATCAAGTATGACCAAGTTTTTGTACTCCATTATTCCTATTGCCCCTACATTAACAGATTAATGCACAAAATTGAGTACAAGAAGAATCAATCTTTTTTTTTTTTTTGAGTAACAGAATCCATTTGTTATATAGCTACTCGAACTCTCAGTGTAGATGCTATATTTGTCTTATATATATATATAGAAAAAAGAAACATTTAAAGAATAACGAAGTTCAAAAAATGGAAATGCGAGCATCTCCCTGTAAATTAATTTTTTTTTTACTACTATCACATTCCGTGTACCCTGCCTCGTTTGGGACAAGGACCTTAAAAATTACAATAACCACTTAATACCCTACTCATAAGTCATAAGTAATGCAAGAGTGATAAAATTTGCAGCACCTCCACTAAAACTTCACGATAATTTGTGTCACCTAATAGTATAAAATTTACACATATCTCAACCATTTCGTACCCGAATAAATGTTTTGTATTTAACATTTAACAATTACTGACATCCCACATTGCCCATTTCCTTGTTACATCCAATGCCCAAAGGAAATTTGTTCCTTCGCTTGTTCTTTTCTCTGAAATAAACTCGACTACACAACATGCTTTTCAAAACTATGAATCAGAGGCGCGCGGATCTATATTGAGCCCAGTGGACTGGACAAGAGACTGGAAGTGTTTTGTAAAATATTTTCTGTGTGCCCCCATTGAGATATTTCTTTGCAAGTATATTTCTATGTATCCTTGCAATATAATCTACTCTTNAAAGAATAATTTTTCACGATGCATTATTGCTACACTATTTTTTATGTTTTTTCTTCTCATATATGCTTCATTTTAGTTTGTTTCCTGTTATTCTTTACGAAAAGGTAGGAAAATGTTCCCAAAATGATAGAAGGAAAAAAAAAAAGACTTTGCACTCTATACTTATTTTTTGAACATACATTGTACATTGAACTCTCAAGTTTATATATTTCAGTTAAATTTTAATACCATTACTAAAGTTAACAGATGTTTTAACCGTGTACACCACGCATCTAAAATAAAACATTTGTCAGTTTTTTAACACTATTAAAAATTAGAACAAAACGGGATGAATCTAAAAATTAAGGATGCATTGTATCCAAAATTTAGAATTAGGGGTGTAAAAAGAGAATTAATCATAAGTTAGGGGATGCAAAGGCTAACTAGTCACGACTACTTAGTAACGATGCCCCTAAGCAAGAGTATGGTATATACTTACTTAACATCCATTAACTTTAGTAACGATGTGAAAGAAAGCTTTATTGAATAACAATTAGATTGAAATGGGATAAATTTGAGATTTTAAGGTACAAAATGTCTAATAATAAATATAAAATATAAAATAAGAATAAAGTACAAATTAAAGGGCTCAAAGTGAAGTATAACAAGTGATTTATATCCGTCAGATCCGTGCATAAAGCAAACAATGACAACAAATAAGAAATTTTGAAGATTTCTCATTAATGACGCATCACATAGGTACTCATAATCAAAACCAACTAAAATTCAACTTCTATACATTATTGGTATTATTTTTTTAAATTTATGTTTAGTACTTTTTTTTTAGGTAATTTATGTTTAATACTTGTTTGTTAATCTATCTATATGTGTGTGTTTGTTTGTTTTACGTTGTGCCTCCACTAAAATATATTTCTGGATTCGCCACTGTTATAAATAATCAATAGTAGCAATTATTCGGCCTCATGTTTTCTTTTTGTTTTGTTTTTTTTGTTTTGTTTTGGGTAAGGGACGAGTCTAGCAATGTTAGCACAGCGGCCAACGGCCAATTCGCCATCAAAAAAAGAAAAAGAGATATTCATGTGTAGTATAATTTTTTTTTTTTTTTTGTTGTAGAATAAACTAACTACATGAAGAATAACTTTCAAAAATAAATAAATAAATAGCTACATGAAGAAAAAATTAATCTAGAGGTGGAATAAAATCATTAATTGAATATTTAACTACAAATAATACAATGTGCCTTTGTTTAGAAATGGCCAACCATATTATCTTTGCATCGATATTTTGAAAAATCAGGATTGGAAGAAATTCAGCAAGAGAATATTCAATATTTGTTCCACTTGATTTTGGTATTCTTTCCTAAGCTTTTGCTTTCTTAATGTACTGAACTTTAAGATCACCTATAAACCAGTCAAAGTAAATGGTTGTATAGCCTACCATGATATACATCCAGCTTATAATTAAGTTATAAGACGTGTCGATCCGGTCGAAATAGGAGAAGAAATTACTTCACTCGTGTGAGTTCTATATATTGGGTTAGATCGAATGATGGCAATTTTATCTCTAGCTTTCTACCTAATTGAACTTTTGCTAATTTATTGGATTTTCATGGAACTAATTGCTTCTCCCTTCGATTTTGTGTACTAAAATTCTAGGGAAATGATGTAAAGTTGTTTAGCTGGCATCAAAATAAGTTCACGAATGCATGCCAACTTTTATGTTTAAACCACACATTTGTATGACATTAAATGATTTGTGCAAAATTTATTGTTCATTGGTGGCTTAATTAACTTCATGACCAAGAGTTGACTACCTGAGAAAATTTAGGAGTTGAGGCCCTTCGTCCGCCCATATTTCTTTAAGCAATTGACGACCGTTTGTGGTAGTAATGCATTTCTATTTGCAAAAGTCACTTTATTCGTTATCATGGGATGAGATAAAGTATTGAAATTGTAATCTTAATTTTTACGTTTTGTGGTAAAATCAGAAGGATCAAACAAAAAAGAAAAAGAAAGACGAACCATCCATTTTCAGCGGATTATTTTGCAAGAATGTGTGGTCTAATGAAACAATTTAAAGGCACGGGAGGGCTGATTTCCATTGACAAGCCTTTTGGCTTTTCTAATAATTATTCTTTATCATTCTTGATCTTAATTAATTAACCATATTAATACAAGAACTGTCTTCATCAAACAAGGTCACAATGGCTCTAACTGAGATCAAGGCATCATATCTTATTTTGGCTTTGGCCTTGCTCTCGTTTGAGGCAGAATGTAGCCCTTTTAGAGGCCGTCGTGTCCTTGCAGATGGTGCTGAGACAGTTTTTGATGTTACCACCTTTGGGGCAAAGCCCGATGGTAGGACTGATAGCTCTCTGGTAAGTAAATTAATTATTAATCAAATTAATTAATTTTGAAATAGTTAATCTTCCAACAAATTACAAACTTATTTTAATATTTATCTATCATTTTTTAATTTTAAAATGACTCGTGAATTTTAGTTACTGAGTTGCTAAAATAAAAATTCTCCTGTCAAACTAAATTAAAAAAATTAGAAGTAGTGTCTATAATTTTAACAATAAAAAATGCCATTGCAGGAATTTATCAAGGCATGGAATGCAGCATGCAAATCAGGCGCACCGGCAAAGCTTCTGTTTCCTCAAGGCACATTTGTGGCAGGAGAGGTAGTTTTCCAAGGGCCATGCAATACCCAAACACCCATAATCATTGAAATCCAAGGAACCATTTTGTCGAGCACCGACATTAGTGTATTCACTCAGGGCGCATGGATTTCTATCGAAAATGTTAATGGGGTCATAGTCACAGGTGAAGGTACTCTTGACGGTCAAGGAAGCTCTGTTTGGCAATATGCTGGAGGAGATGGTAGTGGTCTTCTTCCAGTTGTAAGTGCACATTTGAATAAAAATTTCTTTCTTTATCAAGTGTAAAAGTGACATAATTGAATTAATAATTTTTTACTATTAATGGTGTAGTCTCTTCAAATGGAGAAAGTACGAAATGGTGTCATCCAAAATATCAAACTGTCTGTGTTAATAGCAAAGGCTTTCACACCAAGGTTACCTGGAGTTCCAACGTAACAGTGACGAACCTCAATATAACAGCTCCTGGAGACAGCCCAAACACTGACGGCCTCCACATTAGTAGTTCTGAAAACGTGAACGTCACAGATCTTATCATAGGAACTGGGGACGATTGTATCTCCGTCGGTGAAGGCAACACCAACGTTGCCATCTCCAAGATTACTTGTGGCCCAGGACACGGCATCAGGTGCCACACAATAATTTATAATTTTATAGTATGATGATCAACCTCAAATTTAATCATCCATTTTTTTTCCCCTTTCTGAACTTGTTTTCATCTCTTAATTTTGCCAGCATTGGAAGCTTGGGGAAGCGCCCTAATGAAAAGGATGTGAAAGGGGTTACCGTAACAAACTGTACATTGACAGGCACAACCAATGGTGCAAGAATTAAAACCTACCATGCATCTCCCGTGCTCCAAGCTTCTGGTATCGTTTATGAAGATATCATTGATCAATGAACGAAGTAAGAAACCCAATCATCATTGATCAACATTATAACTCAAAGAAAACGACTGAGGTAATATTAATTAAATTTGCCATGCATGCATTTATGCCAATTTCTTTCTCTTTTAAATGGAAGAACATGTCGTCAGATCTTCTATCACATGTCATGTGTTAATCTCTAATATCATTTTTTTTGTAAATTTATCATGCCTATTAGATTATACACATCAAATATTCAATATGTGACACAGTATTTGTAACATAAAATGGGATAGAAGATTCGGACCGAACAACCGTTAAACATTTCGAATTAAATGTTTGTTTGGGCAGCCATCGAAGGTGCAAATTAGCGACGTTCATTTCAAGAATATCAGGGGAACATCAACATCCCGAGTTGCAGTTAATCTGGATTGCAGCGAATCAAATCCCTGCCAAAACATTGAATTGGCTGATATAAATTTAACTCCAGCGAGTGGTTTACCTCCTCTATCATCTTCCTGTATCTGTAACACCAAACCAACCTTGGGAGGCGTGCTTACATTGGGTCAAGGTGGTTGCCAGTCATGAATTAATTACCCATCTCTGATCACCAATTTGAACCAAATATGACCACATTTTTGTACTCCCTTATTGCTTATACTATTGCCTGCTGCTACATGCAATTTTTCCTTGTTATGATTATGTTTGGAAACCCCAAATACCATCTCAGTGTAACTGAATCTCATGATTGTCATCCTATTATTATTGAATCAAAATTGAGTACAATCTCTTTATTGGAGCTAACTACATATGATATATCTGTCTATTTCTTTTACTAATATTTATAACATAATTAATGAAATTCCAAAATGGATATGCAGGGACCTTTTCTTGGAAAGAAATTTTCCCCTTTTCCTTTCCCCGACTACTTTCACTCTATGCGAGTTTTACAGTAACAACAAAGTCATCCCTCCACACGCACGCGCGAGCACACAAAAAAAGAAAAAGAAAAAGAAAAAAACCATATAAATTGTTAACAATTAGTATTTTCTTTACTAAAACACAAAAAAATAATTCTTAAAATTTTATATGAATTTTTATTTATTGAGAAAGGTGTCTTTATTATAATGAACTAAAGAAAGGGAGACAACTCAAACAAGTTTAATATTGATATTTTAGTAGTGCTTATACAAGGGTATATTTTACTTTACACCCTTTAATTTGTCATTATATTTTTCATGTCAATTTTATTTTTTATCACTTGGCATTCTAATATTTTATCTATTAAAAATTAATAGATTGATTCTGATTGGATGGTGGAGATTATTGGTTATTTCCAAATAACATTTAATAATTATTTCTTAACACATTTCTTTATTATCTTTTTATTCACACATAGTATTAATAAAAAATATTATTATAAATTATTTTCTGAGTGATGGAAAATTTTCTTCTTTTTTAAAAAATTAAATTAAATTTGAAATTTCTTCGTACTCGCGTGTCACCATCTGATGCTGATGGCGTACAATCCCCCCCGTTAAAATTTCAGACGAGCGTCTCGTTGTCTAAAAAATTTCCATTCAAAGCCAACTCACAAATATTTGTACTTTCACCCATAAGCCGAAGATATATATTGGGGGCAGGGGCCGAGGGGAATTAGAAAAAATATCTATGTATATATTTATCAAACGGGTTTGGTTTTGTGTGGCCTTGGCTGAATAATCTGTCTATCCCCTTTCTCTCTCTAGATTATCTCCTCACTCGCTCCTCACCATCTTCCTTCAATCCAATTTGCAAACACCAAAACCCCTCCCCCGGATTTATTTATCCGAATTGGAAATTTACCGTTTCAAAAGATACTGAAACGGAATACGAATCTTTTTGATTCTCTGTTCGAACCAATTTAGTAGCAGTTTTATTAAGGAATCAATGAGAGTTGGATTGTTGTTTTTGTTTGAATGTTTTGAGCACCGTTCTGTGCGTGTTTTGCTGTGTTTCGACACCGATGCTTCGAAATAGATATGACGTCCGCATCTTGTATGTCAGGTCAGTCTCAGCCTTCATAAGTTCTTGCCTTTTTTTTATTTATTTAATAATTTGAGATTTAATTTATAATTTCTAAATTTTTGGAAATTATTTACCCTGTGCAGTTTCGGTGGAATGTGTGAATATTTGTAAATTGTGGAAAGGCAGCGAGGTGAGTGGAAGATATGACTGTAGCGTGTTGTCGTGTGCCTGGAAGGCTCCAAGAGCTTTGACTGGTTTCCTTGCCAGCACCGCGCATCCTCCTCCTCGGCTGTCCAGGCGAAATAACAGAAGAAATAGCTTTAGTTGTGTAAGTTTTATTGGATTATCAAATTTTGGCATTTTTATCTCTTGAATTAAATGGCTGGATTGTATGCTTTCTTTCTTCCTAGCTGCACTTTTGATAATTTACTGGCTTTTCTTGGAATCTGTTTGTATTACCTCTTCGACTTTGTGGACTAAAATTCTGGGGAAATTATGGCAAGTTTAATTACTCCTGGAATGTTTCATGCACTGGTTAGAATTCTGAAGCATTTGGAGTTAGTTTCTTTGGATTTCTAAATACTTTAGATTGCAAGATTTGTTATATAGATACCTTTAATTTTGGTTGGCTGCCAAACTTAGCATATCTATGCACTGGATTGAATTGTCATGTATAATTAAGTTCTAAAAATCCTTCTTCTTTTTGGTATAATTAACAGCTGAAGTAGATAACTGGTAATATTAAAGGTTACATATTATTTTGATGTGTATGGATTATGGAATGTCCGAGGGGTGCTAGTCCTATCTCCTTGATTAGAAACAAAAAGAAAGCCTCGTGTCCTTCTGCTTTACTATCATAACTTAATGACAACACGAATGTGAAGAAGGGATTTTGGAATATTTTGGAGCTGGATGATAATTCTTCAGCTCCAAACGTAATGCCTTACATGCATGTACAATTTACAATGTTATAAAAACTTCATAAGCACTCTACTGTGTTTTTATTCTGAAGCAAGTGTTCATGGTAAATTAGTTGTCCTGGTTTCTGGATCTTTTACTTGCACGCAGGGATGTGATACCGATTCTGGAGGATGGTATGCTGATCAAACTCCGGGCTTTGTGCTTGCACAAAAATTCTTACAGTTAAATCAACCTCTTCTCCGTTGTTGTGAATGGAAGTTGTGTTGTTCTTTGTCCATGTGTTCGGAATCTTTCGAGGAAGTCTCTCCGGAAACTTTGTGGGAGGTATGCATTCTTCTTGATCTTTTCCTAGACTACTAGTCTATAAATATCTTTTCTGTCCATTTACTTCTATAATTATTGGATCTTTTGCTAGATTCTTTATTCATCATACTATACAGAATTATCAAAATTGATATACCTCTGAGATTCTTTAAATTAGATGGTTGTACTGAGTTACAGGATATGCTCTACCCAGTTTCTGCTTGCGTACTGCCTACTATTAGTTCTCTTGATTCATGAGTATTATGTTGGACAATTCATACTTATTTATTAGAGATATTTTGAGGGATTAGATTTGCCTGATCTAGAAAAAACAATGTGGTTGATGCTGCATATATTTGAGAGTTTTAAATCTTTTAGGCTTTACCTTTGAGGAAAAAAACGTATATCCTTGTAAATTTATTTTTTGTAATAGTTTCTTATGCGAGATTGTTTTCAGAATGCTAAGACTGACCTCTGAGAAAAATTCAGTGTCCTTGTAAATTTATTTTGAGAATAATTTATAATGCTGGATTGTTATAGAATTTTAGAAATAACACAAAACCTTTCTTGCAAGATATTTTTACATATGTATTGCATCCGCCTGTAATTGGAAGTGTCCTGTGCACCTTTCCTTGTCCAAGTGTTGATTATTTCAGATGCACATGCATGTAGAACAGTCCAGCTCCTCTTTACAACTTTGTGGGGCTTTTCCTCTGCTATTTTGTCAAGTATTTGACTTGTACTAACAAGTCTTCCAAATGATAGGTCTTGGTAGACATTTGCTTTTACTTTGAATAGTCCCATCATGATGATACGCTAAATCCATTTGTATCTATTTTATCAGGATAACTTACCCTTGTTAAACCCACCATCTCATATCTTTCTCAGAGAGAACTGGAATTGGTTCGTAGCGCTCTGGATGTAAGTTCTCTTATTCTTCTTGAAGTTATGCTACCTTTTGGTACACTCCCTGAACATGTACTTTTTTTGTAATTGGACCATATTTTTCCAATCTTCTCTCATTCTCTTCCCTTCTTCCTACAATCTGATTCACCTCATGCCAATGCAATAAAACAATTATTTGATTAAGTTAGATTTAGTGATTGGCATTTTGTTTGGATCTAGAAATAAGGCAATTTATGTGCGTTGTTATGTCCTGTACCACCACGTTTGTCTTTTTCTTTTTCCAAAATATTTGAAACAGCTATTTTGCAGCTGGCCTTTGAGGCACATGATGGTCAAAAAAGGCGCAGTGGAGAGCCTTTTATTGTTCACCCAGTTGCAGTTGCACAAATTCTAGGAGAGCTGGTGAGATATCCAAAATTCCAAACTACTAAACTAAATACATATAAGGAAGAAGCATGCCACTTTATCTTGAACCTGTCTCTTGTTCGTCTTGTGATCAATTTCATTCATGTTTGCTGCGTTTTAAGGAATTGGATTGGGAGTCAATTGCTGCTGGCTTATTACATGACACTGTAGAAGATACAAATGTCGTTACTTTTGAAAGAATAGAGGAGGAGTTTGGTATTACTGTTCGCCATATTGTAGAAGGGGAGACTAAGGTTCTCTCTCTCTCTCTCACACACACACACACACAGTGTTAAGGTGGGATTTGTTTGTTGGACACGCAATTTTAATTCTATTTGATGCTTTAGGTGTCCAAACTTGGAAAGCTCAAATATAAGGATGAAGATCATTCTGTACAAGATGTCAAAGCGGATGACCTTAGACAGATGTTCCTAGCAATGACTGAGGAGGTGCTGCCTTAATTATGTCTCTTTATACTTAATTGAGGTTTTTGAACATGTTTTAGCTGACCCTGATAACTAAAATAAATTCTTTGCAGGTTCTCGAGTTATTATAGTCAAATTAGCCGATAGATTACACAACATGCGTACTCTTTCACATATGCCTCCTCACAAGCAGGTAGTCTCAACTTTCTTTCATTCCTGTTGTTATTACTTAATGCAGACAACTTATTCATTTTTCAAAAGTCTGATTATGCTTATACCACCAATTTTTTGCAGTCTAGTATTGCCATGGAGACACTGCAAGTATTTGCCCCGCTAGCAAAACTCTTGGGGATGTACCAAATCAAGGTGTGCCATTATTTCCAACTAATGCCTAGAGAGTGATGGTTTAGCATGGATACGGACTATTGTAATATAAAGTTTGTCTAATTTATGAAGTATAGCTTAATATTCTATCATGCTGAGAGAAGATTTGTTCTCAAATTAATTAAGCTCGCTTTTAACTAGGCCAACACTGCAATTAAATAAGAGGGGCCACCAGCTCCTAGCTCCTAGCTCCTATCATTATATCTTGGTGCATTTTTCTACAAAAAAAAAAAAATCTTGTAATTTTGTTGCAATTTTCAGCCCTATTGTATTCATCCAATGTTTTTTCATCCACGTGATCCCTTTTAATTTACATCCTTGTCCTTGTATTATTGGGACATTCTGGTTATCATGGTTCTCTTACCTTGTTCAGGGGCGGAAGGAGAACATATTTTTAGTGGGGGCACCACTTAAATAGAGGCATTAATATCACCTCTCATATCTATTAGTGTCACTTTTTAAAATTATCTAAAAAGAATTGCCATTAAAAGCATTCTATTTTCTCTCAAATTGCTATCACTAAAATAGAAATATTTTTTCTTTGCATGTATTAATAAAATTAACAACGTCTTTGACAAAATATCAACTTTTTATTAAAAAAAAGTAGCAAGTTTCTTAGTTTTCTAAATAATAGATTTAACAATATTTACATATATAGCTAGTAATAGAAATACATATAATAGAAAGCATAACGTAAAGATGACAAAATAAAATTTCATTAATAATTTTTTAGAATTTTAATGACTTTAAAATTAAAAGTAATGAATTTTTCGAATAAAAAGAATTAACTGGAGTACAGATCTTGAAAATAGTGTATTTGTAGTCATAAGTATTGTCTAATCACTTTTTATTTATATAACTAATAACTGTAATCAAATTACTATAAGGGTCCCTTTAGATTGGTGGATTTGAATCGTACAAAGGATTTTAATCAATGGATTTGAAATGAATGTATTTAAAATGACATAAAATTTGGATAAATTTGAAATATACTCATTTTAACCATTAAAATCATGCTCTCACTTGTTAGTGGATTTCAAAATTCCGACTAAATTCTTTTAAATTGTTTGGATAAATTGAGAGATATTTGGATTTAAAATCCAAATTCACTCAAATTCATCCTTCCAAACACAATCTAATAATCATGTGTTTTTTTTTTTAACAAATCAGTGGGGTACAAACGAAATTTTGAAAAAATTCATAGCTAAAGTTAACTTTTCTAATGGTACCATGTACCTCCACCACTGACTTGGTTCTTTGCTCTCCTCCCAGGATGCCTTTTATTTCCTTGAAAGTTGATATAAATTTATGATTTTGGTCTCATAATCTATGAGAGACCCGCTGTCTTAAATGACATATCAGTACTCATAAGTTCTTTGCCTTTCTTAGCTGTTCCCTGTTTAATAACTTTGATTCACTTTGCAATGTCTTTGCATTCTCTTAGTATAAAAACTTCCTCCTTGCAGTCAGAACTCGAGAATCTGTCATTCATGTATACAAATGCCCAGGATTATGCTAAGGTCAAGAAGAGAGTTACGGAACTCTACAAAGAACATGAGAAAGAGCTCACGGAGGTAATTTTTGCTTTGTAGTGCTATTAAACTGTTGACTGACTCTACCATTTACGAACTAGATACTGAATCACTTCGTATTATTAAACTTCTGATGCTGCAACAGACAACTTGTATTAAAATTTTGAAGTTGTAATAGTCCTTGACTTCTGTTCACCTTGTTTCAGTTGTAATTTTCTGGTGCTAAACAGTCTTCTTTTCTTTTGAAAGGCAAAGAGAATACTAATCAAGAAGATTGAGGACGATCAATTTTTAGGCCTTATGACTGTCAACACTGATGTTCGATCTGTTTGTAAGGAACCTTACAGGTGCCCGATTTTCTCTTTTGCTAATTTGTTTGGCTATGCTGTCTTCTTGGTCACTTCATTTTTCTTATTTAGAGTGCTTGCAAGAGTTGCAGATGGGCAGTGAGGAAGATAGGATGTAGTAGTGATGTTACCTTGGGATTTTGAGTGCTAATTTACTTTTGCAGCTCTTTGTATTTTTCTTGAGTTTATATGCTAATGGGAACTAGTTCTATGTTCAATATATTTATTTGTCAATGAAAACAAGGATGATTACTTTTCCATTATACCTTATGGCTGAGAAGTTCAAATATCCATAGGTTCCTGTCTCAGTAAGGAAGAGAACTTAGATTATTTATCATGTTACTTGTTCACAGCCTTAAACAATCACTCATATCTGTCTCTTGGGGGGTCTTAAAAAGTTTTAGGTGGTTATAAAAAAATACCTCCTTGACGGGTAATCTCCTTTTTTCCGTGCTTTTCTTCTTGTTATAGTCAACCTTTATCATGTGGTAAACAGCCTAAAGATATATTAGATTGGTGATAAAGAAGTAGCAATCTATTTAAAGTAAAACTTTTGTGTTTGTAGAGGCGCATTAGACTAGGCACAAGTTACTTGGATTATTTATTCGTATCAATTTTAATGCAATATGGTTGTGCGGGTAATAATCCTCTTCTTCAAGAAAGTTGATCCCTTTTGAATATGAAGTTGATAATATCATTTTATCTTGTTTTACTATATAATGTTGGTGTACTGTCAAAATTAATGTATTTCCTTAGTTGCACTCATGTCTACAATGCCCTATCTATTCTTTTAGGGGTAAAATGGTAACATTCATACAGTTTATCCAGCAAAATTGGTGTAATAACTATCTAAATTAATTTCTCATAACTACCCAGGTTCCATCAATTAGTTTCAATTTATTTTAATTTATTTTCTATCAAATTTCCTAATTTGCGCACATATAGGGTGTGCCATTTGCACTGGTATGAGATAACAGGAAAACTTGTTCATATATCAACTATTGCTGGATATCGTAATAGGATCATATGGTTTATCAGAGTTGAGCTAATTCAAGTCTCTACTTAGAATGCATTGCTAATCATGTCGTTTTCCTGCTTTTCCAATTATAAGAGACCCTTCCCTCCAACACCACCCTCCCCACAGAGAGAGAGAGAGAGAGAGAGAGAGGAGTAGAAGAAGGTAGTGTTCTATTAAAGACAACCTATTTATGGCTTCTTGGAATTGATGCTCAGGAAGGTTGACTTCATGTATTTAATCACCATGATAAATTGGGTTTTGCTGATATTGGTCCTTGTTAATTGTTGGAGAAATATATCTATCCTGAACATACAATTTACTTTTGACTTCACAAAGATGCTCCTTAACAATTTACTGTTTCTTCTTTGCAGTCTACATCTACAAATCCATAGTGAAATCTAATGGTTCAATAAATGAAGTCAACCAAATTGCTCAGGTTTTATTATGTTGTTAGGCTTGTTATGATTGAAACTGGATTAGTATGTAATTGAAATCATTGGAACTTTTGTACATTTCGGTTCCCAGCTGCGAATCATTTTGAAACCAAAGCCTTGTGTTGGAGTTGGGCCTCTGTGTAGTGCACAACAGGTAAGTTATTTCCTCAACTGTATTCTGATACATTAGCATATACACAAATACTCACACTAAGTAGTTCTCTATCATCATTCTTTACATACACAACTATTCACACTAAGTAGCTCTTTATCGTCGTTCTTTACTGTAGATATGCTACCATGTGCTTGGACTGGTACATGGAATCTGGACCCCTATTCCTCGAGCTGTATGTATATTCTTTACCATTGATTTTTCTTAACTCGTGCAATATTGGTTAGAATGTTGCTGATACCCTTTTGTGACAGATGAAGGACTATATTGCCACCCCAAAGCCTAATGGTTACCAGAGTCTTCATACAACAGTGATTCCATTCCTGTATGAAAGCATGTTTAGGCTTGAAGTCCAGGTTGGTTTTGGGTTTTGTCATGTCCTAGCTTCAGTTGTTCCTTTGCTTGTTACTTCTAGAGTTTTATTTCATGTAAACAAATATGTATCCAAGTATTTTCATCCTTTCTAATTGTTTGCTTTTAGTACCTTGCTAGGAATTCACTTGTTAATTGGTTTTAGCATATGTTTTGCAGATAAGAACAGAAGAGATGGATTTGATAGCTGAGCGGGGCATTGCTGCTCATTATAGTGGGAAAATTCTTGTGAATGGTTTAGTTGGACATGTAATTCCTAAGGGTGGAAGTTCAAGAGGGAAAACAGTTTGCCTGAACAATGCCAATGTTGCACGCAGGGTAGAATTTCTTTCCTCTGCAAAGTAATATATATGCACAGTTTTTTTTCAAGATACTTCTGTTACCAATAAAAAAATGCAGAACATCAAGTTCTTGTTAAATGCTTTTGCTTTACGGCATTTAAATTCTAATCCTGTGGTAGAAGTCCTTCCTCTTCTTCAGATTGGCTGGCTCAATGCAATTAGAGAATGGCAAGAGGAGTTTGTTGGAAATATGAGTTCTAGGGAATTTGTGGACACTGTAACAAGAGATCTCTTAGGCAGTCGAGTTTTTGTTTTTACACCAAGGGGAGAGGTAAAAATGAGGGACGACTTTGCATAAATGGATACCTTGCTTCCAAATGCCTTACAGTTTCCCTTTGTATATGTACAGATTAAAAATCTTCCCAACGGAGCTACTGTAGTTGATTATGCTTATATGATTCATACAGAGATTGGAAATAGAATGGTGGCTGCAAAGGTATGATTCTTTTCTTAAAGTGGATTTTCTCCTTATATGTTCTGGTATGATTTTGCATCCCTTTTTCAGGTCAATGGTAATCTGGTCTCCCCATTGCACGTGCTGGCCAATGCTGAAGTTATTGAGATAATCACCTACAATGTTAGTGTATAATACTATTGACACTTCTCACGTATCTACATTATATGAGCCTGCACCACTAGTTCCGTCTTAGAATCACCGATGCACCGTTCTTACTTCATGAATTGATTTCACTTGTCTGCAGATTATTATAGGGTGACTTCCTTTGCTGTCTGTTTGTTGACGATGAAATTGTTCTAAATTGAAATTCCTCAGCTTTTTCCTTGTTCCAGCTTCTTAACCGTGATAATTTGGCTTTGACACACACTAGAAGCTTCTATGTGCTTGTGACAAAAAAATATATATTTCTTGAGCTAGAAGTGGTTTTTCAGCAGTGAAAATTGGATGGAAATTTGTCTCCCTATTATTGTGCTCGTGCTAGACCTTATAAATTTCTTAAACTCTTACTGGATCTTGACCCCACATTATTGTTGTTGCTGCTGTGTTGTGGTGGTGGTGATTGTTAATGTTTTATTCTCTTTTCTTTTTTACTTCCCATGCAGTTTGCCAGGTCATTTAGTCAAAACTACATTCCCACTCATGGTGCCCTTGTTTTACTTTTCTTCTGCTGCTACTTGGTATGTGATATGTTGGGTATAGGAATTGCTGAAAGAATCACCAGGCTACTTGATACTCAACTTGAACTTACCTAAAATAAAAGCTTATTCAAGGTTGATCCATTAAGTTATCAAACCAAGCGTGAAAAAGACTTGGTGGGTGACTTATAAGAAAGATATAGCCCATCTAGGAATTGAGGAGGATATGGTCCATGTTAGAGCTCAATGCCATAACAGGATTCATGCAGCCGACCCAACTTAGTGAGATTAGGGCTTGGTTTGGTTTGTTGTCACTTGTTAGCCTTGGTTGAACAAGCATATAATTCGATAATTATAGATGAAAACATCCAATCTACTTGAGCTCGACTCTAATAATAATCAAGCCAAGCTCATAAAGAAATCAGACCAATGTTGAACAATATACTGCCTGTGGCTTGTTTACACCCCTTGGTGTATGTCTAGATGTGTATTGTGTACTGAAGCCACTGTGCAGACTGGGGAGTTATTATGCATGTTATGGGAGTTTGAATGTAAGACTTGATTGCCTATTTCTGTTCTTTTCTGTAAATACCAATTTGCCCTTCTGAATTAGATGTAATTTTGTCTATTTGCTTTAGATGTTACTGGTGGCTAAGTGGGTTCTACTTTATCAGGGGCTCTCAAGCAAGTCTGCTTTCCAGAGACATAAACAATGGTTCCAGCATGCAAAAACTCGAAGTGCCCGACACAAGATAATGAAAGTATGGTTTCATTTGGTATTGAAAATGGATAAATTTTATTACTCATTTGCCTTAGTTCTATTAACCTGGGTGCATGCCTTTAGTTTTTGAAAGAGCAAGCTGCACTTTCAGCAGATGAAATAACCGCGGACTCAGTAAAAGAATTTGCTGCCAAATCTGAAGAAGATGGTGAACTAGAGGTCTCAGACTACAAAGGAACCAAACACACATGGGAGAAAATCCTCAGAAGTGAAGTGACATATTATGGAAGTATCATCCAGAAAGATGGGTGGCAATCCATTTCAGTTTCAGGCAGGCAGTACTCCCAAGGTTAATGGGAAACATAACAAGCAAATGCAGCACGTGAGTTTGAAGGCGACAGGAGAGGTTTTATCTCAGGGAAATGGAATTGCCAAGATGATACATGCTAATATTCCAACATACAGGGAGGTGCTGCCTGGCTTAGAAAGCTGGCAAGCATCAAGGATTGCATTTTGGCATAAAAATGAAGGTCACTCTATCCAGTGGTTCTCTGTAGTCTGTATAGATCGAAAAGGTAATCTCTGCCCTGGTGAGATTCTTGACATGCAATTTGTCCTTTTCTTTTCAGATTCAAAAAAGGGATGCATATTGTTGCAGTTAGTTATGGAATGTGATATGAACTGTTAATATTTATTGTTGTTATTTTTTTAAATTTTGGTGATATGGGATTTTTTTGAGTTGAGGAAAAGCTTCAAGTGTTGTAATTGGTATATTGGCTATATGAATATATCCAAGTTTGTGATCCTACAAGATTTATATTACTGTCATATCAGGCATGATGGCGGATGTCACTTCAGCATTCGCCGCAGTAGGCATCACTATCTGTTCTTGTGTGGTAAGTTGAAAACCTTCTCTTTTATTTTATTTTATTATTTTATCTTCTGGAAGCATCTCTCGCCTTAGATTGCATTATCGGGATGCTGATATTCGAAAACTTACAGGCTGAAGTTGACCGAGCGAAGGGTATGGCTATCATGTTGTTTCATGTTGAAGCCAACATCGATAGTTTGGTAAGTTGCATAAACTTGCATACTAATAACCACACTAATCTCTGTTAGTTTGATGCACTGTATTGAAAATCTCCTCCAGGTCAGTGGATGCTCAAGGGTGGAACTTATCCTCGGTGTTTTGGGATGGTCCACTGGTTGCAGCTGGCTTAGTTCATTGGAGACCCAACAACTTCTGGAATGCTAGTAGGTTATGACTAGATTGGTCAACCACCACCATACGGAAGCGTCAGGAAAATTTTTGTATCCAGAAATCTAAATGTCCTTTTCTTGGTTTTTTAGTTTCAGCAAGTTTGCATCTGCCAAGATGAATTTCATTTTACACCTGGAAAATAACTAGCTGCCAAACTGAGCTATTGTTTGGAGTCAGGGGACTGTATATAGAGAGAAGAGTACTTAGCGAGGTTATACTTGTAAAGGCATTCAGAC
This sequence comes from Cinchona pubescens, assembly GCA_025175665.1. Classification (NCBI taxonomy): domain Eukaryota; kingdom Viridiplantae; phylum Streptophyta; class Magnoliopsida; order Gentianales; family Rubiaceae; genus Cinchona; species Cinchona pubescens. Next base: position 623,099 of record JANKKI010000192.1, on the reverse strand, counting down.
AAAGAACTAAATAGCAGTAGGAAAGATTAAAAAGGTGACAAAGTTCATGATGGTATATGTTAGACAATCATTTGTGATTTTGCTGGTGCTATTTGCAGTCTTTCGGGCAATTGTTACCTTGTCAATACATGAGAAAGTGTGATTAACGCTGCCTCTGTGCATGAGAGTGAGATAGTGTTTTCCATTTGTGCAGTCCTGAAAATTATTTGAACTAATTTTTGTAGTTTTAGCACAGTAAACAGAGACTGAAGCACCATTTTTTGTTTTTTTTTAATATTTTCTTTACTTGAGTATCTTATGGTACTAATAGTGATTTATTACCCAACTAATCATTTCTTTGGTAGTTAAAGTTGGATGTAATAATATAAGGTAAACAAAATCTTTGTGGTTTGTGTAAAGGTCGCATAATTTACCTGTTGATTTACCAGTTTCAATGAATTCCTTTTCGTTTTGGGCTAAATTGAGCAAGAGACGGAAATAGTTTAATATAAACCAAAGGTTAGCTTAGCAAGGGTGGATGGAAAAGTTAGGACTTTGGGGTAAACTTGGTTACTGCTTATTTTGGTGGACAAACGGGCAAATAGAATTTTTAAAAGAGAATAATTGAAATGACCAAGTTTGTTACCGTGAGATATTACTACAGTTTATATAAATTCAGTGCGTCATACAAGGTGATCAAGTAAATTAAAAATGATCGTTTTTCAGATTTTATATAATTGTAGTTGCTGGTTGCTGGCTTGCTATTGCTATACATGCTGCATATATATGTAACTGAATACTTGAGAAACTGCTTTTTCATAATCAGAAATAGCTAGAAGTTGTATGTTCTGAAGGAATCCCTGAATTTGACAATTGATAACTATGACTCTTATCCATACTTTTACTTCAAAATCCCTGAATCTTGTAAAGGATCTTAATCAGGATGACTATGAGAGAAATCTTCAAGAAGGGCTGGCCAAAATTCCAGAAACACAAGGACCATGATACCACCAAGAGTGTTGGCATAAGAATTCTCAATTTCCGTGAATATGTTGGTTGATGAGTCTTCTCCGCAAGCTCCATCATAAACCTCCGGAAAAAACTCAGTTTTGAGTTGCCTTGGTGATCATTCCCCTTTTGGATGCTGTTAGCAATAATGCTCTCACTGTCAATGCTTTTGAAGTGCATAGGCTCTTGTGTTTTTACTGTTTGATTTTCCTCCATCTGTTTTTCTTCTTTCTGTTCTTTGAGTTCAGTAGATACTTCCTCTAATGATTCTGCAGGCCAAATTGACTCAGAACTATTGGATCCTACGGAGGAGTCTCCTGTTCCTTCTGAGCTCTCTTCCACTTTCTCGGGAATATATGCTTCATCTACATCATCACCTCCATCATCATCATTAAGGCTATCTTCTTCTGGCCTCATTAGATTATGCTCCTCTATGCCGGTGACATTTTCTGCATAATTCACCTTGAATGTATCCTCAACTTCCTCCAATTGCTTTCCGTTATGACCATTGAGATGTTGTTGTTCTTCAACTAACGGCACTGGCAGGTTCTCACTCTGCGCAACACTGTCTTCTATAGCTGATTCACTTGCAATATTCTCTTTCCCTGCTTCAGTGGTTTCTGCAGTCAGCTGGACTTCTGCAAAGCCACTGTCAGTTCCAATTCCAGGCTTTAACTGTGCTGGAACTGTATCCTCTGTCAAAGACAAGTTTGGCACAGTTGCACCACAATTCTCACTTGAACTATCCTCAGATGTTGGCTCATCAAGAACAGAGTTATCTTCCTGATCACCATTACAGTAGAGAAGATTCTGGTTCTTTCTGCAGCTTTTGTTTATAGCTACCTGAAGCAATATCGTCTGGGAATTGAGCTTTCTCTCTAGTTGCTTGACTTTCTTCACCAATGATCTCTTCATCATGTTGAACACCTTTCTCTTCTTCAACCAACACAAACTCACTGTCTCTGCCTTCAGCTTCCTCCTGCATTTCAACTTCAACAGTTTCAGTGACGAGCAAGCCAACAAGGCGTTTGTTTTGTCCTCCTTCAGACATCAGAGCTACAGTGCCTTTTTGCTCATCTACATCAGTGGCCTCAAGTGTTTCATTCCCTGTAGTTCCTTCATTAGTTTCAATTCTCAATGAGACATCAGTGTGATCACATTTGTTTTCTTCTTCTGTGAACATCACAATTGGAGTATTGCCATTGCCCTGATCGTCATGACTCGGCCCGAGTTCTTCAGTTCTATTACTTGCTCCAAAATCTTCTGCGCTCACTGAACCATGAACTTCACTCATCTGAGTCACATGGTACCATCTTCGTCCTGTTCTGCATCAGCCACCTCAAACGCTTTATCCTTTTCGAGCAAATTGAACATTTTCAAAGACCAGAGAACTTTCTTCGTTCTCTGTTCTTTCATATTTGCTAAGGGATAGATTGCCAGTGCTGTCACTTTCTTGATCACAATGAAATGGGGTCTCTTGATCTTCACTGGATTGCAGTATTGTAATCGTTCTCTGGTCTTCGGTAGTTGATTCTGCTGCTTCTTGACAATTCAATTCTCTCAGATCTTCATCAGGGCTGCAATTAGTTTTCACCTCCTCTCCCTCAAGATTCTCTATCGTCTGCTGGTTTTCTTCTTCTTTGCCTAGATCAACAAGAGCTGTGTCAATTGAATCATCTTCTTGGATCATCCCAATTTCTTCTCTAGACAAGTGGTCAGCCACATTTTCTGGCTGAAGCAGAGCTTGATTTTCAACAAGTGGCAATGGAGATTCTTCTTCCTCGACAACAGATGCATCAAATTTAAGAATAGGGCTAACCAATCCTTTAGGAGAAATGGAAAGCATAATTTCATCAACATTAGAAACGGGATCCCCTTTTCCTTTATGAGCCTTAACCTCGTACTTTTGATCCTGAATCAAATTAATTTAGCATCAGAAGTTTCTTAGTCTTTGTTATGATGGTGCTTTTCATTTTCTTGGTTTCATATATTTCACTCTACTGTGAAGAACAATAATCATGAGGGACTAATGATATATAAACAAATTACCAGAAAGAAGGTTTGATCTGAGATTTTGGTGGTATCACTCTCATGTACTCCAATCTTTGCTGTTCCATTGCTGAAAACGGCAAATAAACAACAGCAACAAATCAGTGCTAGAGGTTCTTCAGTAAGAACTGAAGGAGTAGAAATACTACAGTATATAAGATATAATTTAATTGCAATTGGCTGCAACCTCAAGTTTTGATCCGAATCTGTATATGGAGAAGAGTCGGGAGGCACAGATTGAAGGCCCTTGTCTTGATTGCTTATTTGTGTCCTCCAGGAACTTGTAGGGGATCTCACTGTCACTGGATGGTGTTGAGAGATGATCATGGTTGGAATTCTTGTTATTACTAGTGGACTTTTGCAGTCTCCTCCTCCTGATCAAAAAAGCAGCAGTGGCACTTACCACTACTCCACCCAAGAAAATAATACCTACTCCAATTCCTCCACCACCGCCAGCTTTGCCTATACTTATAGCCTTCTTATTCTTTTCTTGCTTAGGAAACGTGCCTTTTGGCTCCTCCATATTAATCATCTGTGTTTTTTTTTTTTTTTTTTTTTCTTTTTTGGGGGTGTTACTCGTGAGGAGTTTTCCTGTAGCTCTTGGACTGGTGCCACTCTTCCAACAATATTTATGTATACCTAACTCTCAATGTTGTGTTGGTAAGAATTGAGAGAGAGAGGAAATGGGGTATGATATGATCGTGTTGGGTATTTTTGGGATTGGACTGAATCCTTGCGGAGTTTGAAGCGGACATCTGATTCGCAGACAAAATCATACACTACATGAATCTGGTATTTTCGCAAGTTTGCTGATCAATGTTTCGCAAGCAACAGTAGAGGAAAACATTTACGATACCAACCACGCGTTGCACGCGAACCGGACCAATCCAAAAGGAAAATATATATATTAAAAAAAAAAGTACCAACCAAACAAAATTGTCAGGTAACTCATGGGAAGCGCGAGATTGGGGAAAAAAATAAAATAAGAAGAGAAAAACATCAAAGGGAAAAAGAATAAATATATATTGAGTTGAGAGTTGAGGGTGTATGCAATGACCTTTGGAAACAAATAAGACAAATGGTAATGTCTACCGTCCACTCATGTTATTTTATTGTATTGAATACGACGATAATGAATGAATTAATGAATGCGAATACGTTGACCACCAAACCTGTATTTATTTATTTATTTATTTATTTATTTATTTATTTTGTTTTCCAGGAAAAACAGTTCTCTAGTCCACTCTGGAACCCCCGCCCTCGTTTCATTTCTTCCTACGCAGAAAAAAGTCGTAATTCGCACCGATTCTGTTATCGACTTCTTCTCATCGGTCCTTTTATTAGGGTGATGCCCAACCACCCAATTCTGTTATCGACTTGAGAATAGATTCGCACTATTACAGCTTTGTGATATAGCAGATGCTTTCTTGTTTTATTTTATTCCATTCCATTCGCTAACGAGCAGCTAATATAATGTCTAATAATTATTTAATGAACAAAATAAAAATCTTATTACTAAAAACGATAGACTTTAGTTTTCTTCCAATTCCAAGAGAAAGCAAGTGGCCCTTCGTTGAGATTTTGGAAAACTCATTAGCACAGGAGACATTTTTTATGGGTTCCAAAGTATTAGCATATGCAAATTTAGTTAACAGCAAAAAAAAAAAATAATTGTCAATTGGTAATAGCAACAACGATTTCGACTATCTTTTGTGTAAATTTTTTTTTATTATTATTCAATTTGTATTGGGGAAATGAATATTTTAAATCAGTTGATGAATTGAAAAATAATGAAAATCATTTACTTTTCAGTAATTTCATTCATTTATCATAAAATAAATACAAATACTTACGTAGACCCAATCTTTGACAATACTGGTGTGCATTAAACCTTGAGAATCTATGATATCAGTTGATGTAAGTAAAATTTTTTAAAATTTAATTTTGACTACAGAACCTACAGATAAGGTCAAATATTGGATCTATCTAAATATTTTCCTAAAATAAAATCTCCCAAGGAGTTTGCCTTTAATTAGGATGTGATTAGATCAGAGCCCGATTTAATGAGGCCCGCTGGGGTGGCCCTTTAGGCGGTTTGTAAGTTTTCCAGTCCAGCAGTCGTTGGTGCCCAAAAGGCCATAGGCCCTTCCAGTGTGTCAGCAATGGACTCGGCACATTGTATTGGGACAAAACATTCAAAACTGAGGTTCGAGTGGACTGAAGAAAGCCAAGTCTGGAGTTCATCCTAGGCCCAAAAGGATACGTCATGGATCAAGGAAATTTCTTCGATATGATGGGCCTACTAAAGTGTCAGGTAACAAAACAAAGCCCAGAACAGAAGCCGCCTCAAGAAAAACCCTAGGGCAAAAAACGAGTGACATATAATTGCTCGCCACCAACATTTCTCTCTTTTGAGTACCACAGACAATAGTAGCAGAGCAGCTGCTATTAAAAAAAATAAAAAAGAAAAAAGAAAAGGAGGAGACCGACGAAGGAAGGGATGGTGTCGCTGAAGCTTCAGAAGCGGCTCGCCGCCAGCGTCCTCAAGTGCGGCAGAGGCAAGGTCTGGCTTGACCCAAATGAAGTCAATGAAATATCAATGGCCAATTCTCGTAAGTTTTTTGATTTTACACCTCATTCCCTCTACTATCTGCTGCCCCCTTCAAATTTCATTCAATTATTTTATTTCCTGTTAATGCCTTCATCTCCATTTTATATTGTTACTGTTAAAAGGGAAAATACTTTTTTTTTTGTGTCAATTTCTTGGTTTTGTTCACGAGTCTTTATATCATTAGCTCTTGATTTGAGTTGAGGTTTTTTTTTTTTTTTTTTGGTGATGATAAATGGTGGGGATGATGCTAACTAACTTAGTTAGGCTTGTTTGGACACCTAAAGATCTTTCGTCTTTCTCAATTTTGCCGATTTCTTAACATGTTCTTATATCCTTCCTTCCTTACTATATATTTCTTCGTGTGCCTTTTTTGGGTGATATCATTCAGCCTTGATTATTGTCTAGCTGTGGATGTTTGCCGCCTGTTTAGGGTGCCTGGTCTGATGGTTCTATTCCGATTTACTGAAGTTTAATTGGTGCATCATGTGTCAGTGTGGATATCGGTTTGTTATTATAAATAATCTAATCTGCCAAACATGGGCAAAACAATTTCTTTCTGCATTGGAAATGTCTGATTTTTGGATAACCTTGCTGCCTTGAACTTGCTAAAATGGACTTAAAAATAGACAAGATTATATTACAATTACTACTACTCCGCCTCTTCTGTCATGGTACCGCCCATAATCCTTCTTTCCCTTCAACTGACTGCAAAGCATCTGATAGGTCTTTGTTGGTAACATATTCGTACATTACTTTGTTTTGTTGATTTTGGGTTGGTCTCATAGTGCTATCGGTTTGTGAATTACAGGCCAAAACATAAGAAAGCTGGTTAAGGATGGTTTCATCATCAGGAAGCCAACAAAGATTCACTCAAGGTCTCGTGCTCGCCGAATGAAAGAGGCCAAGCGAAAGGGCCGACACTCTGGATATGGTATTCTCTTCACTCTGGGATAGGAAAATTTCTTGGTTCTTCAGTAGTGTCAAGTGTTATAAATGAGGTGGAAAACTTGGGCATAATTGGAATGCTTGAATATCTTCATAAAGTAAAATTGTTTGTGCACATTAATGTCCATTTCTTACAAGTTTGTGGTTATTTGCTTTGGTTGTTTCCTGTCAATAGATACTGTAATGTAGACTAATGGATGTCTATCATTGTTTAGGTAAGCGCAAGGGTACAAGGGAGGCAAGGCCCTTGCCTACAAAAGTTCTTTGGATGAGGAGGATGAGGGTGCTCAGGCGCTTGCTTAGAAAGTACAGGGAGTCAAAGAAGATTGACAAGCACATGTATCATGACATGTACATGAAGGTTAAGGGTAATGTTTTCAAGAACAAACGTGTGCTGATGGAGAGCATTCACAAGTCTAAGGCTGAGAAGGCTAGAGAGAAGACCTTGTCTGATCAGTTTGAGGCTAAGCGAGCCAAGAATAAGGCAAGCAGGGAAAGAAAGCATGCTAGGAGGGAGGAACGTTTGGCTCAGGTAAGATTATTGCTGAACAGACGGATTTTTGGCTGTTTTTCTCTGATGTAGCTGTGATGGTAGATTAAGGAATAGTTTCAAGTTTTCTAGTTTCCCGGAAATCTGTGTAGGTGCATGTCAAAATGATTTACATACTGTACATGCCATATAACATTCCTTCCGTGTGTTAAGGTCATGAAATTTGACAAAAATTGGACATTTATATTCTGATTAATCGATTATTGCACAAGGTTAATGTATCAATTAGGATTCTAAGTTTTAGCCTTTTGCATATAAACAGGGGCCAGGAGAGAAACCTGTTCAGCCAGCCGCAGCAGCAGCACCTGCATCCCAAACAGCTCAGTAAGTGCATTGTGCTTATTATGCATGAGGTTCTAAGTTGTTTTATTTGAGTATTTGTTTAATTTGCTCTCTTTATATACAGGGTATCGAAGAAATCAAAGAAGTGAAGAACTAAATGATTTGGGAGATGCATTTGATGCGCCATATCATCTTTAAATCTTTAGTAGTGTTGCAATTCAGTGTTATTGACTGCTTACTGTTGTTTTGCTTTTCTTTTTTGCAAGAATTTTGTTACCTATATTTAGATGAAAGGAGTTTTGAGAATATTCATATTGTCCTCTAATGCTGAATTTGTTTGCCTTGTGTTTTGGTTTCATTATATTTTTCCGCTTTGGAGTGTGATTTTCTTTGTCCAGCTTGTGCACTTTTCTGGTTTTTTAGATGTGTATAAGAGACAGAAGAGGATGGGATGTTTTTGTTGTATGACTAGAGGAGAGGAGATTTTCCCCGCCAAGGCACACCTCATATCAACCATGTTGTGTTGAAAACGATGTGGGTGATCCGAATAATGTGTTTCGAAATGTGAGCACTGCAGTCAAATTGATAATATCCTTTAAGATTGATCAGGGCACAAGTCATTCATGCCTGACGGGTAAAAGCCCTTGGGGTGAGACCATAAAACTGGCGATGATAGTAGGCGAATTCTTTGGATCTATGCAAATTATAAATCGATACAACATCAAAGTTCTCGTGTTTTGGAAAGCTTTTGGCACATCTAGCTTTCTGCCTGCTGGACAATTTTTATCACTTTACAAGGAATTTGTGATCGTGTATGAAAAGTACAAAACATCTTTCTCATTACAGCACGGTTTTTGCTTCGACTCCAGGTATCCATCAAGCAACCAACGCTCAAGTGAAACACCCTAAAAGAATATATGTTTCCATTACGGGAATTTAGGAGGGACTTGAATATCATGATATTCAAGGGTTCATTTGTCTAAAAACTCGTTCAATGAACAAAAGATCCCCCCATTATCTCGGCCTATATAGGTTGGTACAGGGCAAAGTCATCACCTTCTGGTTTGGCTGCATGTCTGTGGTGCCCTAATTTCACGTTCTTACTTGAGTTACAAATGCCGAGCCTGACAATGAATGTAACTGTGGTGCCTTGGCCATGGCCTTCACTTTCTATCCAGATGCCGCCTCCCACTAGACCTATAAACCTAAAATTGTGAATTAAAGACCCAAGGTATTCATCAATAAGGTGGAATAATTCTACAAGGAAACATGAACCAACCAGTCAAAATTTACAAGCATACTCGCAAATGGCAAGGCCAAAACTGGCACCACCATCACCCCGACTAGAAGAACAATGGTAATCGACAAAAATGGTAAAGTGCAGTGGAATTTCTTTCAGGGTATTACCCCGGCACCTACCATCACTCTGACTAGAAGAACCATGGTACTCGACAAACATGGTAAAGGAGAGTGGAATTTCTAGCAGGGTAATGCCCCCGTCAGTATCTTTTACCTGCAAGGAAGAAGTATGGAAAAGGGGCTAGGGCAGGTCATTTTTTATTTTCATCAAGCAACCAAAAAAATGAGCAGAAAGAAATGCCATTGGATCAGGTATATGAAGTGAACTAGAAAATAAAGAAATAGACCTTAAATAAGTTGAAAGAAAACCATCCTTCCATTGCCTTTCAATAAACCATACCACAGAATGTGAGATGACAAAAAGATTAATAGAGGGAATGGAGTGTAGAAATAGAGTGCTGACAGCCAAACAACCCAAGCAGCATGCATATCAATGCATTTGCGAAACTCAGACAATCTCGAGCAATAAAACAGATTAAGAAGACTGATATTTCCCCAATCAAAAGGAAAATAGAATTCTCTACCTGCACTTGTAAGTAGAATTGGCCAATGCTAAAAGCTAGCGTCCAAAGTTTCCAATGTCTAGTGTACTCTAGTCTGGAGCAGAAACATAAATACTGACACAACCCTCCTTTGTGAACTAAACAGCATTTCCCACAATATTAAAAACTGTTTGCAGAATCCCCGACTGTATACAGAGGCAAATCCAGACCCAAAATCAAACTAACAGATATCCTTTTTACAGATGCAATTGGCTTTATCAAATTAACAACCTGAATTTCAAGGACATTAATGCTTAAATCAATAAAGACACTGAATAAAAAAGAAAAAATCTAATCTAATTTATGTACCTCATGAAGAGAACCATGAAGATTGATGTATTAACATCTAATTCGAGTCCGCCATCTTCAAGTCTGGAAAGGTCCAGAACATCATTAATGAGTGTTGCTAGAAGATTGCCCTCTTAAGTATCGTCTCCATCGCAATCCTTTGATCTGGAGTTACTTCAGTTTCTAAGCACAGTGAGGAGCAGAGGATACCATCATGCCAAAGAAGTCAATCTTGCATTTGATTAAGGTAATAATCTCTGACTTGCTTGTGGAAGTATGAATGATCACAAAAAGGGACTTCTTCCTACTTCAGGCTTTCGCTTTACAAAATTTTCAATTATAGTACAGAAAGTGAAAGCTGTGAAAATTTACTCAAATATCCAAGACAGTGGCAGCTCTGAAGCAACTGGCAGAGAGGCCAAGCATTTTTCAGTAGAACCCATAAATCTAACTTTTACCCAAATTTGGGTTTTGCCTGATTTTCTCATTAAACGAACTTAAATAAAACTAAAAATTCAATCATCGCTCAATAAATCACATACACACAAAAAGGTGTTCTAAATGGCAGAAAGTACGAAAAGAAAGGAGCTAGTAATAAGAATGGAATCTAGATGTGTCACCTTCAACTTTCAACTCAAGAATGGTCTGAAGCAAGTGAATTACGTAATCTCAAGTTTATCAACTCATTCATTGCAAAATTGCCAAGTTTTAAATCCAACCCCAACACTTTCCAAGGGACCAGACGGACTGGGGGTGTTTATTTTCCCCGTCACATCTTTCATGTGCATCTTTTTCTTGATGTACAAAGACAAAGTGAAAGGCAGCACTGCTCCCGGTTTCCTCCAAATACAATCTTACCCACGACCCCGTGCCAACCTGCTGCTCTTTAAACTTTTTAGTACAATGTTCTTAACATTAGTTATCTTTAGACAATTCTATAATCCTTTTAAGAAATTATTTTTTTAATTTTAAAAATTTATACAGTATAAACATTTAAAACACATAATATTATACAATACAAATATTTAAACACAAAAAATAGTTTCTAAAAAAGATTGTAAAATTTTCCCCTCTTTGGACCCTTGAGATACGCAAAATCATAATTTGCCCCCTTATCTCTAGAAAACTATTAGTTCTTAGCATTTCTTACTTTCTTTTCAAGGAATCTTACTTTGCAACTTTTCCAGGACTCGTTAGTTCAGGCACAAGTTGACATTTGGTAATGATTCAAATTTATCGTGTAAAATCCAACAATCCTGCTCAAATTATAAGCAACAACTGCAGAACTACTGATAATTTTCTCGAAGTCCAATAGCATTCACGAAGTGATAACTACAGATGCTTGCAATCCAAACAGAGCCAACATTATTACTGCATCGAATATGCATTTCCTTGTTTGTATAACCAATACTTCCATCCCCTGCTCGTATTACAAAACTGTTTAGAGGCTTTCCCACTTTTTTGCCTCCTATTAATTGCCTATGTGATGAGACTCGGATAAAACAAGAATGAAGTGAGAAAACCTCAAGAACACAGTTTTCCTGAAAATAGATAGGAGCCATCCTAGACTCATCCATTTCCAATTCATTATTGGAATAGAAGAATAGCTGAATCAGTCTATTATATTTGGGCATCCACAGCAAATTAATCCGACGGACCAATCATCTTCTCTGGCACTACAAGTGTATCAAATTCTTCAGAGGTCAGAACTCCCAGGTTTAAGGCAGCTTCCTGTGTAACACAGCTCAGTCAAATTCTGCTTATCATTCACAAACCTTATTCCATAATAACATATTAGCCCTATAAAATTGGATGTTAAAACAATAATCCAAAAAAATAAAAATGCATCAGTAAGTGGACAATTTAAACTAGCAACAAATTTCCAGGAACACTACTGGCATAAGGTGTTTAGGGAAAACGAAACACCAAAGAAATCCAACGAGCTCTAGCTCACTTGATACTGCAGTCATCTCCGGGGCCGGAGATCTCATGTTCGGCCCTCAGTTGGAGCCAAAATATACAAAAAATAAATAAAATAAAAATGAAAGAGAAAGAAATCCAACATTTTGCACTGTTAAGTCATGACTCATAACTACCTTTAGAGTACTTCCCTCCTTGTGGGCTTTCTTGGCAACTGCAGCAGCATTATCATAACCAATTTTCTGGCATACAACCAATAATATAAGTTATGATTAAAATGACAAGCGAAGAAAATATGAGAGAGCATTAAAATTGCTAGTAGAATGTAAGAGCAATGCTGGGAAAAGAAGCTTACAGGATTTAAAGAAGTGACCAACATGAGTGACTGCAAGGTAGTTAAAAATAAAAAAGAAAAGATTTAGAGCGAGCTGATGACAAAAATGACGGAAAAATTGGCATTCATGCATCAAGAACTTGAGTAACCTCGTGTAACAACTTAGCAATTCTTTCCCTGTTGGCCTTAATTCCCCTCACACAATTCTTCTCAAAAGAGGAAGATGCATCACCAAGCAATCTCAAAGACTGAACATCAAAGGTAACAAGAGTCAGACAACCAGATATGTTGAGAAGCAAGATTGCATAGAAGTCCAACTGGAACAGGAAAAACCTTTTCATAAAATTTGACAGCAACATCGAAAGGGTTTTTATGTTTTATAGAAATGCATCTAGAAGATCTTTGCATCAAATTATGTCAAAGATGGCAAGAGTTATGATTTTGAAGTGTAAAGAAGCAAAATTTACCTATAACAGAGCTAATAAGTAATGTATCCTTCCATAACCTAGTTCAGCTTCTCTATTCTTTTAATATATAAGAAGAGAACAAGTAATCAAACTCTATGTTGCCTTTCATATTCTAGAACCCCCTTCATCAAAATTTTTACCAAGCAGGCACATCCATTAGAAGATCTTCTATTCCTTAAAAGGGCTAATGTTCTTAAATTTTGCAGTATTTGACACTTAATAAAGCAATATTGTAGAATTGCAAGAGATTGCACATACATGTAGAAGACAGCTCGCAATCATAGGCTTGAATACGTTGAGCTCAAAATGGCCATTTGATCCGCCCACTGTGATGGCCACGTGGTTTCCCATAACCTACAAGTTATTATACATTAGAAGAATCAGGTAGAAATGAAACCACATTAAGATGATTGACTGACTCTTTTTTTTTCCGAGAGTGTTTCCTTTCTTTTATAACTGTAATCTAAGTAATCTAATGTAAACTTCTCCTGATGTTTTTCATTATAATAACAGCACCAACACCTCAAACATGGAGAAGCAATACACATAGAGACTAGGGAACTAGAAGAAGCATGATTATAGATATTAAAAGTTAAAAATCTGCTCAAGTTCTTCATTTTAACTTATCATCTGCCTGAAGCAAAACATACCTGAGCACAGACCATGGTGAGGGCCTCACACTGAGTGGGATTCACCTTCCCCTGAAACAAAGTAGGTTCACAATAAGAACCAGGATAAGACAGTGCAGAATAATTGTTCGCTGTACCATGCACTGATGAACATATGTTACAAATATATTCAAAGGACAAATACATTACAGGCATAATACTGCTGCCAGGTTCATTCTCAGGAAGAATGAGTTCGCCAAGACCACAACGTGGACCACTGTAACAAGAAAAAGAAAAGTTTAATATCCAGTCAGCAAGAAAATTGTAATGTATACAGTAAGATAATTTAACAAGAAACATTACCTTCCCAAGAAACGAATATCATTTCCAATCTTCATTAGAGAAGTAGCAACTGTGTTTAAGGCTCCACTAGTTTCAACAAACATGCATCATGAGCAGCCTGCAAGTGAAAGAGCCATGTTGCTAAAATATTTAGTAGCAGTTATAAATACTAAATAACTAAAAGGACCTACTACCTTGAGAGTACAAAACCAAAGGCATAGCACACTATGGGAATTAAGAAATTACAAGTGCTTCAAACTTGTTTTCAGCTGTTACAAATGGTAACTTTGTTTCCTCTGCAACTGCAGCAGCAATTTTTAGATCAAACCTGGACAAAAATAACAGGTTAGTGGCTTTATTTCATACAACACGTCATAAGGCTGCAACAAGAAAAAGTTTGCTCATATGATAAAACTGCTTCAGCACAAACACTCTAATACTTACCCTTTCTTCGTGTTCAAACCAGTCCCTACAGCAGTGCCTCCCTGTGCGAGCTGTTCAAATGACAACCCCAGTCAGAGGGAGAGAAAGGAGGGGGGGTGGAGAGGAGGAAATGGGAAGATACAGAAGTTCGATGGAACCTGATACAGGCGAGGAAGAGTGCACAAGAAGACTCGATCAATCCCATACTTCACCTATATCCAAAAAACAGCGATGATGATTTCTCCATAGCTGATTGGCAACATTGAAGATATACAGAGTATACTGAACTCAAATGAGGCTTGTCAAGTTGTCATCATTATAAAGATCCCCTACTCTTCTAAGTGTCAGAGTGCTCTTATTTTTTCTGAGACTATAATAATACCTCATTACATGGAGGGGTAAAAAGAATACTTGAAAAAGCTGATTGAGGAGGATCGGTATGATTTCATAGACAAAACAGAGTCCCCAAGATAAAGGCATGTCTAATGGGAGGTGATTCTAATTTACCACAATAAGAACATCCATTATTATACAACAAGAGGCAGAAAGATCTTACTTGCATTGTATAGCCGCTAAACTCTTGTCCAAGGGTCAAAGGTGTTGCATCTTGAGTGTGGGTGCGCCCAATTTTAACAATGTCCTTGAATTCAATAGACTAATAGAGAATACACAAAAGCAAAAAAGTAGCAAATTACAGGTAAAGTTACAATAGTACAACCAAAAAGAAATGCAAACCATGATTGGCAAAATTTGAGTCGAAAAATCACAAGAAATCAAATGATAAGTAGAGAACAAAAAAATAATGTGATCATAATAATTTTCTATATAAATTGGTGAGGTCTTAATAAAATGGGAACTAAAAGACTCGTGAATATGTATACACATGTGTATGTGTCCATGCCTGTGTGTGCCGCCCTAGTAGAAATCTTCTAGATTTCCCAACAATTTTGGAATCAGCTTCTTAGCATTGACTCTCCAAATAAAACCTTTAGATTAAGAAATGTTTTCCACAAATAACGATAGCTCGTGTGCAGGTAGCTGTACAACTAATCTAAAATGTTCTTGTGCTACAATAAGCATTTAAGAAATGAATAAGCAATATCAACCTTCGAATGCAGAGTAGTATGCAACTGTTTGAGATTTGGTATTAATCGTGAATTTACTTCCATTGCAGCCGCAGATATGCATCACCTGTACTTTAAACAAACGGAACCACATTAATGGCCAAAAATACTTCGTAACTTAAGCACAAAAGCTCAACAAAGCCGTGCACACTCCATAAATGATTCAAATGGTGTCCAACAGGAGGCTTACTGTTGGAAAAGTATCATTTGAAGATTGAGATCTGTTCACATGGTCATTTGGGTGCACAAACTTCTCGCCACGCTTGTGGCCTAGGATTTCAGAAGCTCTATTTGCAATAACCTGTAAAAATCAGCTGACACACGATTAATTCAAACAGAAGAACTTCAGAATAAGTGGAACAACTAAATATCTCAAGAGATTCATGAAACTTATACAAGAGAATCAAAGACAGAGTAGCAGCAGACATGTTTCATATAAAATAGAATACACTGACAGGTAAAATGGTTAATGCTTGGGCACCTCATTGGCATTCATGTTACTTTGAGTACCACTTCCAGTTTGCCAAACCACCAGGGGAAAATGATCGTTCAGTTTCCCTTCCGCAACTTCTTGCGCAGCATGCATTATTGCCTTCCCAATGGCAGGATCTAGGCCATAATCCATATTCACCTGTAAAAGCCAGAAATTAAATATAGCTTAACTCTGCCACTGAACTAAAACCGACAAGGATATCTGGATCTATATAAACAATTAACGCTAACGAAGTTTGTGGAAATTAATCAATCTTGACGCAAAAGCCACCAGTGGGCTGATTACCCAAATTAAATAGACAATCGATTTCAACTTCTCTATTTTACTCTCTTTTTTTTTTTTTTTTTGGGAAATGGACATTAAAAGTAGCAAAAGTGTACCAATTAATTAGAAATCTGTGTCAAAAATTTTTGCAGAACTGCATGACAACAGAGTAGAAACATTAAAGTGGATGAAACAGTGTGAAATGAATAGCAACCTTGGCAGCACATTTTTTAAGAACACCAAATGCACGTATAATTGGTTCAGGCATTCGCTCTCGCTCACCACCAATTTCAAAGTTCTGAATGCGATCTTTGAGTTTGAGCTCCCCACAACCTAAATAACGTCAGTTATAAGAAGAGTCTTTAAGAAAGGAAAAAAAGTATCAAAGCTGAAACCTGACGGAACTACATTTAAGAAACTGTAGTACAGATCTTTAGTAGAAGTTCACTGGAATTCTACATTGTAAGCCATGTAGTAGAAGTTCAAGCACAAACTGTAGTACAGATCTTTAGCATTGCCATTGTCAAGCACATATAAGAAATGGAATATGTTACTCCCCGAATCAAAAAGACGTGATAACATTCAATTACTTGGAAGATTTGAAGCAATATCAGATGTTCAATACCCTATATAAGAAGGTTAGGTTGAAGAACTCTATTACCATTCGAGAGAACATCAAAAATGTTAACTGAAACCTTTTAATGCGAAGTCAAGGAATCTCATGATACCAAAGAAATACTAGTATAATTAAGCATGAATAAAACCATAAAAACAAAAGGTAGAAAGAGAAAGAAGAAAGGACAGACCCCCTTGTCAGAGGGAACAAGGATGGGTCCAAATGTGTCTCTTTCCTCCCTAAAAGAGGTAGAGAACCATCTCAAGAGCGACGTTGTCACCGTCCTTGATCCACCGGATAGTCGGCGGGACGCTACCAACATCGCCATTGTTCTACATCTAGCGAGTTAGGGTTTCTAGAACAAAGATCATCAACAGAAAAACATCAACAACCATAATAAGAAGAAGAAAACAAATTACTGCCATATCCATTGAGGATCTAAGATATACTACTGTACCCGAAGCCGGAGAAAAGAAGCCGGTGACGGATTCCGATCAAGAAAGTCAGCGAAATTGGAATACTAAAATTAGGGCACCTTACTTACTCCTCGCCGGAATCTGCGACTATTACCGTACCCACCCACAGTCGTGGCGACTGGCGTGCGCTTCAATTATTAAAGAGATTAAAAAAATGGCGGCTAAAGTCCAGTGGCTTAGGCTGCTTAGCCAATCCAGTTTTAGCTCTTAATGGACTGTGTGTTCATAGAACATCAGTCCATTAGGGACTTCTATGAATGGGTTGTGGCCCATATTAATTGTTTGATTTTAGAAAAGTGGCTCTGTCATAAGGCCTAAAAGCCCTGATTGTTTGGATCCTGATTGGATTGCTTATGGGATCCAAAAACTCTTGACTTCTAATACCGTGTTGGGAATATTTTCCTCGGCCACTAAGATTAAGGCCGTTGGCATGTAAGTTGTGGAGTTCTTGGGCTTGGACCTTTACAATAATGCGAGATCATGTCAATTGAAGCTACTGAAAAATATAAAATATAAAATAATATTTGAGTTTGGTTAATTTTACAATTGAATGGAGAATGAATTTACATCTGACGTGGAAAATAATAGGAATCAACCAATTGAATTGAATAGATAGAAGGCAAAAACTATAGGGAAGTACATGCTTATTCTCATCGTTAAAGGGAAGGGGGTTTTAAATTATTTGATAATCAATTAAGGTTTCTTTTAATATTTTGGCCACAAAAAAGAAAATGCAATGTTATAAATTTGGGGAAAAAGCAGTAAAATGTTTACCACATTAAAAAAAAAAAAAAAAGGAAATTTGATAACGTAATCAGTTTGTAATGTCCCAAATTTTAGGAATTGACGAAAATGATAAGTCCACAAAAAAAAAAAAGGAACAAAAAACTTGTTAACATGGAAGTTATAACTTCTAAAGGCTCCACACATAAAAGGAAAAAAAAATTATATGCTTCTAAGTATATTGAAGAATTTCCCTCAAAGAAGATTTTAAAAGGCAAGAAAATTTTGAAAAATAATACATACAGATAGGGAGGGAAAAAATAAAAAAGAAAAGAGAAAGAGACTAATAAAAGAGTGGAAAGGCGAAAGGAATAATGTGCAGGACTGTGATCATCTCTTTCCATTACTAAGTAGGGTACAATTTACAGCTGTTTCATAAGCCTTGTTAAATTGGTGGGTGGTAGTCAAGATTGGTCAGTGCCTCTGGTGGTGATCGACAGGTGAAAGAGTTGATTGACATCTAATACAGTGCAATTTCAGCAATCAATCAATGAATATAATAAAATTCACGACCAGTCCACACCATATCAATGCATAAAGAAGTTTAGTACATAATACTCAAATTCATAAAATAATATTAACTATGTTTGGACCCTTTTTTTATTATTTTATAATTATTATTTTTTATTATCTTTAATTTTACAAATATCTCGTTACAAAATATTATTATAATAATTATTTAAAATAATATCATTAATAATGATTATCAAACGGAAAGAATAATAATTGACAACTGGACCGGTGAACACCTCCCCGCTTTAGCATTTCAAGGCTAACAACTATAGGTGATCAGTTTTGATGCCCAATCCAACAATGCCGACCAACCACCACTTATACTATTAGTACTCCACTATTTGTTTGTCTTCTACAGCAGGTGCATTTGTCTATCTCCGCGTGCATTCGACCAATTACTAGCAGTAGTAGTTGAGAAATACTTAAGTAAATTTGGTTTATAATTTCATTTGTAAACTCTGTAGTATAAATTAAATGTTATAAATTTATGACATCAAATAATATAAATAAAATTTAATTTTGATCGTAAAATTTATAAATAAAATTCAAAATCAAATTTATGATAATATTTTCCGTAATAGTTTATTTTGGTACTCTATTTCATTCTAGTAATTAATTAAGGGAGCAGGTTTTTCTGGTCATGTATTGTGAAAAAAAAAAAAACCAGGGGCCAGCAGCTGGGCTGAGGGGCTGTTGTCATTGTTTGTTGGTTGATCCTTTGAATAATTGGGAACTTGGGAACAAGAAGCTCGCTGGGCCAGGTGGCCAGGCCGTCAACGGGGTTGTGATCTGGCAACTCAGTGATGCCAGCCTAGCAATTTCCATACATCATTGGTGGTGGATCCCATCCCATGACATCTCTCCACCATAAAATATTTTAAAGTAGATTCGATTTATAATAAGTGATATGAATTTCTTGATATAGATTCATATATCAAAATAATTATTTTAATATAATAAAATGGTGTTATTAAATTTAAACTTGTGAATTTATACATCTACTATAAATTGAATCCATCTAAAAATTTTATCTCTCCACTCACAATGACTTGTTCATACATTTCATTGCACATATTATGTCATCCAAAAAAATTTAATTCCCTTTGTCCTTATCTTAATCAACTCCCATTTTATATTTATTTATTTACTAATTGCCAATTCCTCTTTTGCCACTTGCCACTTGCCACCTCCTCAGCTCCCTATCCTTGGGTAGTAATAGTACTAATATTTAACTATTTCTAATACTACTATTAATCATACCGCATCGTATTTATAGGCTTCAAGCCAAATTGTACTTATATTTGACTGACCCCTCTTCTTTTCTTTTCTTCTCTATCAATTCTGTCTACCGGTGTTGCGCTAATTTTGTGTCGGCAATGTCCAATTAGCACAAAACAAATTTAACAGAGTGATTAATGCCTAATAATTATGCTATTCAATTAATTATTCTCCGAGCACTGCACATTTTTTGTATATTAATTTAATTGGTTCATCCCAATAAGGAAAAAATGGATTACAAGATTATTATTTATATACTAAAGATAAGTAGTAGTAGCAAGTAGTGTATGAGTCCTGCAAAAACAACAATAGTAATAATATTAATGAAGGTAAACATATTATTAACACCAACATCTGTCATTTTTTATTTTATTAATCTGTGCTGTCTCTTTCTCTTACCATACGTTTTTTTTTTTGGTATTAGACCATAATTTTTCTTGTTAATTCCCATACATTATACAACTCAATACAGAGAGAGAAAATCACAGCCCTCTTTTTCTCTCTTGTCCTCTCCTCTTCTTTTCTTCTCTTCCTCCCCTGTATTCTTGTACAGCGTCAAAGCTACTGAGGGGTGGTCAAGAATCAAGAATGAGAGAGAAGAAGAGACTCCTGAAGAGGCTAGTAAGGGTACGTTTTTTTTTTTTTTTTTTTCTTTTTTTGCTTTGATACTGCTTTTGTGACAACTTTGTGTATAGATTTTTTGTGGGTTCTTTGATTTAATTGTTTTATTGATTTTTTGCTGCAATTTTACTCTGATTTATTCAGTTTTTTGAACTTGTTTTGAGTGTTTGCACTTGTTATACTGGTTGAAGGATGCATCAAATCAAGTTCACAAGTTCTTTTTTTCCGTATATTATTGATTGTGCTAATTTTGATGTACTAAAGTACTATTGTTCTGGACTTTGAATCGGTCTTGTATTGAAGATCGGGCCGATCCCATCCTGTAGTTGTATGTGCTGCTTGTTCAGTTGCCTGCATTGTCGTTTCATGGCCAGAAATTACCTGGCAGTGCTAGATTTTGGGATGTTCTTTTTGCTGCCAAGACTCTTGCTTTTTGGTTGAAAAGGACTGATGTGTGTTTGCTAGTTATGGGTTGATTAACCTGGCTTGTTTTCTCCTCTTTGAATGTGTACTATAGTTTGCGATCTTCTGTTTTAAATTTCTACATTGTTCTGTTGCTGTGAGATGGTGCTTGCACATCACAACTTCTTCATCAATAATTCGGATTCTAGACTTGGTAGTATGTATGCCAGCCTGAATGGTGCTTGCTCCAAAACTAAATTTTTTTTTATGTGCTTTCTGAATTGATCTTGACCCAATTAAGTTCAGTTGTTATGCAATGTTTTGCCCAAATACTCTTCTATTTGTGATTGCGCTAGAATATGCAAATTTACTTGACAGTAACCATGACTGCTTTTTGGACTTTTGAGTACAATTGTGAGTTCTAGAAGGTAAAATGAGCACTAAAGGTATCAATTTTGACTCTACTTCCAACTTCAGATTATTAAAGAGTATGACAGGAATTGAAAACTTTGCCAATTTTGGGCCTGGTAATTGCTCAGTTTTGGTTATACTTATTTTTTTAGTCAGTCCAATTTTTTTCAGCTTAATGTTATACCTACTTTTGTTAACTTTTTTGAATTGGGTTAGTCTGCAATTTTTGCAAATAATTGTAGAATGAATGAAACAATCCTTCCAATTGTGCCTTGTTATGTTTCCTTCTTTCATACCTTAACAGAAGCAAAGATTCAAAGTAAAAAAATTTCAAGCTTTCTTTTACATATCTATTGAAACTAGTTTGTCATTGTTTATGTCTTTTTGCTTGACATATTAGCTTTTTTGTCCATGAAACACTATAAAATAGTGTTCATAATTCATGGAAGCTAGTTTTCCAACTAAACACCTTTAATTTTTTTTTCCTCAGGCGGTATTTCTTCTGTTACTGGCTTTTTGTGATACAGTTGAGCACATTGAGGCTCAGTATG
Organism: Cinchona pubescens; assembly: GCA_025175665.1. NCBI lineage: Eukaryota > Viridiplantae > Streptophyta > Magnoliopsida > Gentianales > Rubiaceae > Cinchona > Cinchona pubescens. The sequence continues at coordinate 601,860 of JANKKI010000192.1, read as the reverse complement.
ATGGAGTATGCAAGTCTGTTAGGCCCCTCAAACCCCGACCGCACAGTGTATCAGTCTTGGAATTTGGAGCAGTTGGGGATGGGAAAACATTAAACACTGTAGCATTCCAGAATGCTATTTTTTACCTCAAATCTTTTGCAGACAAGGGTGGTGCCCAACTCTATGTTGCCCCGTGGTAGATGGCTAACTGGATGCATTAATCTTACCAGCCACCTCACACTCTTCCTGGAAAAGGAAGCTGTTATTCTTGGATCACAGGTTGCCTTCTATCTGTTTTCTTCTGTATATAAAATATTACATCTTGTTTTTTAAAGTAAAATGATACAGCGGGTATTCTACTTTTGCTACTTCTGTGTTACAGGAAAGGTGGTTCATGAGACATTCTGATTGATTTAGTCTTACAGTGAAGCCTTCACCTTTATTCACTGGATTAGCTGTTTTACAGTTTGAGAAGCTTGTTGAGATGTATTTTAGTTTCTAATGGACTATGGTGTCCTTTTCAGGAGTACACTCACTGGGATATAGTTGAACCATTACCCTCGTATGGTCGAGGTATTGAAGTACCAGGTGGAAGATATCGCAGCTTAATTAGTGGAAATAACTTAACCGATGTGGTGATAACAGGCAGGAATATTTGTTATCCATTCTGAGTCAATATATTGTGTACTACCATGTTGTCTCTTTAGTATTCTCATGCAAGTTTCCTGTTTTTGTCATTTGACACAGGCAATAATGGAACTATTGACGGTCAGGGTTCCATTTGGTGGGAGAAATTCAATTCTCATTTGTTAAATTACAGTAGACCACACTTAGTAGAATTTATTGCCTCCAGTGATGTTGTTATTTCCAACTTGACATTCTTAAATGCCCCCGCCTGGAATATACACCCGGTGTATTGCAGGTGCCTTGAGTTCTTTACTTGCACAACTTTCCAGAGAAAATGGTAGAATTTGGAACTTATAACTTTTGAAATATGGTGCAGTAATGTGCTGGTTCAGAACATAAGTGTTCATTCTCCGCCCGAGTCTCCATATACCAGTGGGATAGTCCCAGGTTTGTTAAAGTGCTTGGTTATTTCCAAACAGTCGTGATTTCTTACAACTTCCTTCTCTTCTTATTATTGTAAAATAAGGCCATCTCTTCACTTGTTCCTAAAATAAACTTGCAATTCAAGTACTTTCAGATTCTTCAGAACATGTTTGCATCGAGAATAGCAACATTAGCATGGGTTATGATGCAATAACACTCAAGAGCGGCTGGGATGAGTATGGAATTGCCTATGGAAAGCCTACTACAAATGTTCATATCCGAGGGATTCACCTGCAATCAGCTGCAGGATCAGGTGTGGCATTTGGAAGTGAGATGTCTGGTGGCATTTCAGACATACTAGCGGAGCATCTTGACCTGCGCGACTCATTTGTTGGCATTGAGCTGAAGACTTCAACAGGGAGGGGTGGTTATATCAAAGACATTCTGATATCAGATGTGGAAATGGAAAATGTGCAGATAGGATTGAAAGTAACAGGTCAGTGTGACTCGCATCCAGATGACAAATTTGATCCTTATGCCTTCCCAGTTATCAGTGGGATCACCTTTAAGGACATAGTAGGCACAAATATAACCATGGCAGGAAGTTTCACCGGGATTAATGAATCTCCTTTCACTTCATTATGTCTCTTTCAAATATCTCCTTTTCTGTTACTTCCGATCCTTCTACACCATGGATATGCTCCAACGTGTCGGGATTTTCTGAAAATGTCTCACCTGAACCCTGTCCAGACCTCCAGAATCCATTTTCTAGTTCTTCCACTTGCTACTCCCATTTACGTTCAAACAGTGGAGTCGCAATTTTATAATACAATTTCCTGAAACTAAATTATCTCATCCCATTGAACGAGGGTGCAATTCCTCTCTGGTTCTGGTCTGGTGTATAATCTTCCAATAAGATGCGAGCTAGGAACTTCGGTCTCATCCCTTGCCTGGTTAACATTGGTGTCCCGGTGAGCAAACTCTCCCAAGCGGTGTCACCTGTCAAATCTGTCTCCCCTGTACAGCATCAATTTCTTCATTCACTTTGTAAGAAAAAGTTTTGGTAGTGCAGTACCATTCAGATATCTTGTGGTCTAATGTTATTTTATTTTATTTTTTGTCATTATTTTACATTGTAAAGTTCTGCAGTGTGAGAAGAGGCTGCTTCAAGAGTGGTTTGTCTAGATGGGTGAGCGAGGGGTTTTATAGTGGAGTGAATTTTTCAAATAAAGTTTCTTCGTATATCTGATTGAATTACAGGCCCGTGAGTTCAAGTTTTATTCATTTCTTTGGATAACGCGACATATGAATAGAGTTGAGGCAACTAGTCAAAGAGCCCTTTAACTGTGAACAAATCAAGATAGTTCTTGAAGAGAAAATTTCTAACTTGTGGTACCAATTGTTAGGCTTTAGAGTCTTTTAGTTAAGCCTATAAAGTCCAGTAATGTGGAACCATAATGACAGTAGAGTTTCCCTAGCTATTAACCTTCCAAGTCTTTAAAAGTATTAACTTTTTTTTGTTTTAAATCAATTTAGTGTAAAACAAGAATACAACTCTGAAAAGACTCTCTCTCTTCCCCCATTTGTGTCCGTGGCACTCACACTGGATGTTTCTTGTGTACTAGTTTCAGTGGCAATAGCTGAGGAGTTGTAGTTTCTGTAGACTCCCCTGTTTTTTCTTTCTTTTAGGCTTCACTTAGTGTGAGCAGAACATGAAGCTCATTAATTTGGCATGAGATTGCCAAAAATCCACTCCCATTTTGTTTACAAATATATTATTCTCCCAAGATATACACAGATAAAACCAAGCATTTTTAGAAGTCACATATGAAAAGGGAAAACCATCATTTCTGCATCAAGATAATCATTGGAGAACCTAGACATTAAACAATTCATCTGGGATACTGATCCTTGCAAGACTAGTTTCTCTTGACAACTGGGAAAATAAAAGGAATAGAATGACTTTATTCCTTCCTAAGAAGTTCAAGGAATCACACTTTTGGGACCCCGACCGAGTGTGAAAAAACTATCTTGCTAATCCCTGTGGCAAAAAGAAATAAAGAAAACAGTGCACCAAGAAGAAACAAAATGTCACCACATATAAGTTTGCATCTCTCTGCTTCACAAAAAGGAGAAAACAGAAATGGAAACACAGTGATACACAAATCAAGAAATGGGAACAAGATCTATCGCATTGTTGTGGCTGATTGAGATGAAAGTTGAACCCAGGCAAATTCTTCTTTATAGACAACGCTATCCTGACACGAGGCTTCACATGTATATACAACAATAGTTGCCCAATCAAGAGAATCTGCATTATTTTCCACTCCAAAGTAATAAAGTAGTTGTGGCAATACCTGGAACCAAGGAAAAAGAATCAGACCATAGCATAAAGCCAGTAATCTTCAGGTTTGGCCATTATGGACAGGTAAAGTGTGTATACGTGTGCAACAGGCACCAATTACCAGTCAGTGATCAACTAGGTATAAAACTCCAGCTGAGTAAAAACAAATGCATAAGTTGAAATAAAAAACCACAGCACCTGGAATTCACAAGCACGAGACCCACCACAGTAGCTGCACCTTGGAATATCCATTTTTGATGGCCGACCACTTGACATGGGCCATAGTGGTTTAGTTTTAGCCAATCCATAATACCTGTTTTTACAATCTGGTGGCAAATATGAACTTCATAGACAATAACACCCTTCTAGGAATTTAGGAAATAGCATTGAACAAAAGATGGAAAAAGTTTTTCAAATTGATTGATATGTTGTATTTTTCCCATGCATATGCTTAGAAATAAACTCGCATTCATTAACCTCAAAACTTGCTCGGGATCCCGGGATATTCGCTCTTGAAATGATGCCCAAGTTCTTTTGTCACCATCCACCTAGTCAAGGGCAATGAAAAAGAGGCTATATGAGATCATGCATCCACACATAACCTCAAAAGCCAAAAAGCAACACTTACTTCAAATGTATCTAGCAATGACTTCACTTCATCCATTTGGTTTTGTGAAATTAATGACTTATCCAATCCATCATTCTCAGACTTATGAGCTTCACATTCATCTTCATTTACAATCTCAAATTGTGGCCATAGGTGATTGCTTGCAACTGCTTGCAATGGAAAACTCAATGAGATGTGAATACCAGGGGAACCAAGTACAATGAGAATATTGTGAATTAAAGCACTTGTTAATTTCCTTTCCTGATGGACTCTAGCTGAGACTTGTTTCAGCAGATAACCACTTTATCCTAAATATCACAATTAATTTGACTTGAATAAAGAAGGCAAAAGTTTTAGGAAGCATATGCCTCGCCCAGGATTTTAAGGTCAAATCAACGCACTTTTCTGCAGCATGACAACATATATTTCATAACATAGAGGCAACCAAGAAGAGATTTAGCTGTAATTATTCGGCAGACCTTTTTGTGTTTCTGCAGACAAGCTACTAGAGGTTGATGCAGAGGCCACTGGTGCAATGCTGGACCGTTGACACTCAGTTTTATGACCTGAACGCCAGTGAGCAGTCTGAAAATAGCCAGTCCGTGAAAAGGGTGATGGTATTCACATAGAAAGCCAAAGTAATTAAATAAGAAAAAAGGTAAATATCCGTGTCCAAATCACCTGGTGTTTCTCAGAGCAATAATGCACTCTTCTGCAACTACCACAGACTATTTATCTCCTCTCCATGTACCACACCAGCTACAAAGTACAGCTGAGATAATAAAAGGCTCAACATCATGATCAAGATTCACAGAATGCTAAACAGAGAGAGATGCTAATAGAAGGGGTTGTACGTTGCTTGCGTAAATTGTCAAACAAAGGAGCAAAGGAATTTCTCTTCTTGCTCCTTGCAAATAAATGTTCCACATTTTGTACAACATTTTGTACAAAAATCATACAGGCACTCATTGTTGGAGCAGGAAGCACCATTAATTTCTAGACATCGATGTTAAAGTTAGAATCTTGCCCTAGCAAGCAGTGAACTGAATTTAAGACTAACCTCCATTTCTAGAAGGTCTGTCACTCCCATCGTGTCTTGGAGGCTCGCTAGAGTAAAAAGAGTTGAAACGAGGCAATTGACAACGGAAAACCTTCACGCTGTATAAAGCCAGCATTTTACGAAGAGTAAGCTAGATGATATTTTATGAGAAATATCTTTGCAATAACATCAATCCTGAACCAAAAAAAAAAAAAAGGATACCTTCGGGATGCCTTCTCTGGCTGCTTTTTCCATTGATCATGTTGGTCTTTAAGAAGACAAGACATAGACGGACAAATGAAAACAAATAAGGTCCGGTGAAATGTTGATTCTTTGTGTAAAAGCGGTGCATAAACCTGAACAAAAGGAAAAACTTTAAAATCAAACGAGATGTATTTGCTGCTGCAACTCTAGCTCTTAACTCAGGATTTGATCAAATACATGACTCAAAAACTCCAGGTGAAGCAGCTGGAATGCTAAAGTTTTACTTTCTGGTGGTCCAAAAATATCCTTAATGTTGACAAAACAAATATCTTACACTCCATTTTAATTAACAAAAAAGATATCTCCATTAGCCTAAGAAACCAGCTGAAGAATACAACAACCACCCCAAAAATTGATGCCAAACATGTATTGGGGAGCGGGGGCAGAATTCAGAAAAAATATGAATACCTGAAGCAAAAACTGCAAAGGTTGGAATGGCCACAAAAGTCACAATGGCAAGACCTCCCAGCGGGTAAGTTAATCGGATCCAACCACGCCTACATTTCAACAAGCAATCATTTATTCCATAATCAACAATCAAATAGCTTATAATTTTGCAAATTTTGCACATAAACAAAATCAAAACACTAGTAATTTTCTAAGTAGTTGGAGTAGCAGTTTTGAACAACATACAGGAGCACCACCAGCTAAACTGGGAAACAACTCCCCAGATAGCGACCACGAATGTTTAGGCTTCTCTACAAAGCCCAATGAAACGGGTTCTTTGTCTCCTCCTCCTCCTCCTCGTCGTCATCATAAACATCATCAACCATGGGAGCATCGCCGTCTTCATCTTCTTCCTCATCAAGGCTCGTGATTTTCAGATTCCTCAATTTCTCTGAAGGATCGCCGCTCCTGTTATTGTACATTTGTTCCGACATCATAGTACCAATTTTATGGAAAAATAGCTCAGGTGCCCTTCTCTATTTTTTCCTAGGGGATGACCGGAATTCACAGCGGTTGTCTGAGGTTTAGGGGAGTTTAGGTGTCGAGGGTTTTTGTTCACAAAATGAGAAACAAACGGGGCCGTTTAATTTTTACTAAATCAAAATTAAGGGTTAGTTAAGATTACACTTTACTCCCCTAAAGTAGAAAAAATACACTTTACCCCGTTCACATTATTAATCCTTTAAAAATATTAAAATCAATAAGATAATCTAGTTAGATGACATAAATATCCTTAGTACTATATTTTGATTTTTTATATATTTAAATTTTAATAGTGATGTGATAATTATTTAATAATAATAAAAAATAAATTATATAATATTTCAATATAATCCAAATTAATATATTTCTTGGTCAAATTTTTAAAATTTTATTATTTCGAATTTAAATATTTAAATATAGTGGTAGAACAAGTCTTAAATGACGTTATTTTCTATTGAAAATTTTCGTTTAAGGTATTGTACGATAATATATTTTTATAAAACATTATGGTATTTTTTGATGTCTATTAGCATTTTACACTTTTAATATTTGAGTTAAATTAGACAAATTATAATGTCAAATATAATATAATTTAGACATTTTCTCACTATTTTCAGGCTACCTAATTTTTTTTCAGTTCATATATTTATTATAATAACAATTTTTATTATAATATCAATTTATTATTATATTTTACTTTTTATAATTCTTTTATAACTATTTAACATCAAAATTAAATACATGAAAATTCAAAACATATTACCAAGGGTATTTAAGCCATTTAAGTAAATTATCTTGTTGATTTTAATATTTTTAAAGGATGAATAATGTGAATGGGTAGCAAAGGATAATTTTTTTTAGTTCAGGGGCAAAGTGTTATTAACCCTAAAATTAATTAAAAAAGAAAGCGTGAATTTGGTATGTTTTCGTAACGTCACGCTTTCTTGGAGTATACTATTTTGTGATGGAATCCCGTTCCTAATGCTGGTTAAATTCGCGACCACTTCAATCACGCAGACCAGGTACCGCAGAAGGGCGAGTCATCCATTTGATGGAGAAGTTAAGCAAAGGTTGGCTAGTCGAATACTTCAATTTTAAATTTAGTTCAAACTCGATAAATTAATTATTGGTTCGTTACACAATTTTTTACTGTGTTTTGTACATTTACATGATTGTGAGGACAATAGATATTCTTTTTTTTTATTTTTTTTTTTTTTTGTGGTTACTCCTAATGTTAGACTGAGCATTTGCTTGATTTTTGAAAATTTTACCTAAAAAGGTGAGACAATATGTCTCCTATCATTATGATTACAAAACCAAAAATGTGGTTGTTGGCTTGTTGCCACCTGGTATTTGAATTAAGAGAATAAGAACATTACCAAAGCAGGTACAGAAAGAGAAAAAAACCAAGGAAGAAATTGTTGAGAATACCAAGTTCCAACTCCCAACTTATCTGTTTTTGGATGAAAGTAACACAACTATCTCAACTGCAAGGATCCACTGCATTTGGATGTTACTGGACACTTCACAACTGTAAACCATCATCATACTGGAGTACACATGCAAGCCAATCATTACAAACACTGAACAAAAGCTGGAAATGAAGAACCCAAAGGATGAGCTGACAATTGCTATGTACTTCAGGTTCCAACAGCAAGTTTTCATTTCTTTTCTTTTTCTTTGGTCTTGTACACTGTATAGTGGATTATACAAGGGACTGGAATTATTGCTGCACTAGTGTATACGGTTAAGGTAAGCGTAAAAAATATGAAACAAATGGAGGAAAGTTTTGAAGAAACCTCGCTCATAAACAGTTACACACAAAATCATTGACGAAAAATAAAAAATCAGGAATAAGTATTTGCAAATTTCAAGGGCCCGAAGCACCTTTGCTACTTTCTTGTCCCTTTTTTTCTTTTCACTTCATGAGAAGGTTATACAAGTTCCCATTCTGTAGAGGAGGGGGACCAAACCCATTCCCCATTTTTCTTGATGGTGAAGGGCCTAGTTTTGGAACCAAGCTCCTGTCATAAGAAGTCATCAAAGACAAAAAAATTTAGTTAGTATTCTAGACAGTTAGTTGATCATTTGATTTGATCAGGTTAGACAAATACCTTGATTCTGCGTTCTTTTCTTGCTTTGTATTTTGTTTCTGAATCTTTGATCCAGTTCCATTGGTTAAACTATTCAATCTTGAATGGTTTAACTGCCAAAGAAAATCTGACTCGGACGAATCACTAGTTGCAGCATCAAGGTCTTCCAAATCATCACTAGCAGCTATCTCTGACTGACTGTTTGCTTGAAGCAATTTATAAGCTTTATCTGAATGTAAACTAGAATAATTTGAGAGATATTTCTGGTAAAAATCATTGGTGCCATTTTCTTCCCAGCACCCTATTGGGCTATTATCAGCGAGTTTTACAGGATCTTGCTTGTTTACCATGATCTTGTCTACCCATTCACCTGAGGCCATTTCTTTATCATCCTCCCCATGGTCTCCATGAGTATTACTGACTGGGGGCCAGGGAGGAGAATCTCCCAGTAGCTCATCATCTAGATCAAAGCTTTGTTTCTTTTGCCTCAATGCCAAATTGCTACAAACCTGTAATCATGTCAGAATTGCTTCAATACATCACTGCACAGTGAAGTTCTCTACTTGTTCTGATAAAAGAAGGTGATAAGCCAAGTAATGCAGCAATGATTGGAAATGGAATGAGAATGACACAGAACGATCAATGTGTGTTACCTCTAGGTTGCCCACATTCCCCATATGTTTCCTCTGGCTTTTAAAACCGGTTGACATGTCACTTTCTTGTGAGGTAGATGGACTACCAGATATCTTTGGCTGCTTTATCTCTGTATCCCCTTCTTTCTGTGCTAACGCAGCCTTAAGGCTGGCAATCTGTAATCATTTAATTCCCTGTGACCGGAAGTATGTTGCAGAGCAAGTTTAATATTCAACTAGTAAATGCACGAAATGACAAGTAACCTGTTCTTTAAGATCTTTAACATCCGCAGAATCTCTGTTCACTCGTGCAGCACCAAGTTCAACAGTCAGCTACACGCTCTGCAAACTTGAGTGTACTAATCGTCTCCCCCATGGCATCAGGTTCAGGGCTTATATGAACAAACATTAGTGTCTTGGCCTGTCCCCCTAAAATAGAACAGTTCCCCAAAACCGCAGTTACTTTAAAGGAATAAGAGATGGAAATAATTACAGCCTCAATCATTTTCTGTCTGCCTTTACCTAGTGAATCTTGGAGCAATTGGGTGAGTTTACTGTTTCGATAAGGGACATGTACAGTCTTTTGGGCAAGGGAAGCGATCACATCACCCAAAGCCGAAAGTGATTTATTAATATGTTGTGCCTCTTTTAGTCTATCTCCAGTCACTTCAGATTTGTCCACCCTCTCACTTCCGGCCAAGTCAACCAAATGCATGCAGCCACGCAGAATATTTCCGGAAGCCAAATCTCTTCCTTGGACATGAACAGTTAAACAACTACAAATTTTTGTTAAAAAGGGTCAGCATTTAGTGAATTACCTGCAAAGCATGAAAGCGAGGGAATGCATTTACACCTGTGGGAGCGACTACTGCGGTCATTGAGTGCTGTTGCACCCACTGCACGGTTCTTTTGTCCTAGATTCATCAAATCAATAACATCATAAGTTGATGTTACATGAACCAGGCTTGCCTCGGGAACATTGAGTCCTTTCTGAGAATTGTTTCGAATTTCTAATGTAGTTAGAATTAAAGAAAACCTTTGAAAAGGAAGACATGTACATATTAGTTTGAACCCAGAGATTGTGCAGTTCAAATACAAATGTACTAGAAAATGAAAATGTATTGCTCCATTGTTCAAGGAAGATAGAAAGACTGGACATTATACAAAGGATATCTTTTGTTAAGTCCATCAATAACCAGGAGATCCCTAACTTGCTCATTATATATCTCAATCATCTGAACATGAACATCATAATGGAAAGTATCCCTCCTTTGTTCAGCAAGAAGGAATAAATCACCTAATGCCCTGTAGTTTACACCTTGATTTTGCTCGGTCAGAGTATTCTTAGGACCACTCTGAAAGCAAAACAGAAAAATCACATTCTTTAGTGCTTCTTCAAGCAAAACAGTGAGAGAAGAACATCTTCATTGTTTAAATGAAATTCTTTTGCCATACCATAGTGTAAGTTTTCCCTGATCCCGTTTGGCCATAAGCAAATATACAAACATTGTATCCGTCAAGAACTGACCTAATAAGTGGTTGAGTATCTGAAAAAACTTCCTCTGCCACAAACCAATGGAAAAATGAGCTATTTGCAGAGTTCAAAACTGCTATTAAAGTAGAACTTAAAAGCCCTTATTCTAGTAAACTAAAACCTTGCGTTGCAGAGGGCCCAAATACTTTGTTGAAATTAAAGGACCTCCTTCCTTTTGCATGCTTTGCTGGAGTATTTATTGTAATAGTTCCTTCCTCTATAAGATCCACAGTGCTAATATAATTGTTTTGTCGTGGCAAGAAGGGTTTCACTCGACAGTAGACCCTGATGCTTCCTGGTTGATAAACCATAAAAGCTAACCTTCATATTTGGTTCTTTACCTGAATGCAAGGAGTAGGAGATTCTTAGAGAAGATTGGTTTTTACCCTTAAGGTCTTGCACTTGGTTGTAAAGTCTACGGTTATCTTCTAGAACTCTATGGTAACCAGAAGCAGCATGAGCTAGCCCATGAAAATGCAGGCCTGCAAACCAATTAGTAATTAAAGGAATGATGGAAACAAGGTTTGCCTGAAAAAGTCTTCCTTTACACCCCAATCCAAATCCCAAGAAATACAAACTTTGAGAAGTCACAATGGACAAAAAAACCGGAAGAAAAATAAATAAGTAAATAAATACTCAACTTACCAAGATTTTGAATTCCCTCTTGAAATTTGGACTGCATGAATTGCATACTGGCTTTTGTTGTAGATATAGTTTGCTTGAGCTCCTACAAGAGAATCAGCAAAAGATGACTCCAGTCAAATCAAAACACAAAGTTCAAGAGCTTTTAGGTAAGTAAGATTATTTTGGCCAGACTTGTAGGTTAGGAAGATTAATTCAACCGGACACCAGACTCAAATATTTACCTTAATATCTCTCTCTTGTTGATCAACAATCTTTTGCTGTTTCACGAACAGCAAATTCAATTTTTCATCAGCAGTTTTCTGAAAGCAATCGTCCTTCCTCACAAATGTGGCATTTCTATTTCCAACCTTAATGGTTTCAAATAAGTCACGTGTATCAGTTGATAAAGCTTTCTACATGAAAAATCATATCAGGTAAGAACCATCACGCATTTATATGAAATTTAACATTCATATATTACCTTTTCATTGCCAGAAGCATTGTTTAAGAAAGGTTTATTCCCATGAGAAATAGTTGAATCATTTAAAGTTGCTTTCTGCTGTTTGGACATGTAAACATGGTAAGATCATGCATCACTTCTAAATGTATTTTCAGATGTCAGAAGCTGAAGCAAAATGAAATTAGAAATGAACAGCAATGTCTGTCATTCCAGAAGAAACTGATATGTGATGTAACACAGAGCCCATTAGTGATTCAGGACAAGATGAGGGGAGGCTAGATGAAAAATCTGTGAATATATATACCACCAAACAAAGATTTTGGCACTTACAATGGTGTCTCACACGATAGACTTACCAGTTGAATTTGGTTTGCAATACGCTGTTCAAACTCTTCCACAACTTTATTTAACACTGATTCCATAAGCTGTAGCAAGCAGAAAACACAAAATCCAAGGAAAAATTCAATGTAGTACGAAACTTACGGACTAAAACATACTAATGATTTTGATTTTAGTACCAAATGTCACATATATTAACTATTAGAGCTGGAGAGTAATGATTCTTACATCTGGAACTTCTTCAGGCTTCTTATCTAACAGAACTGCACGGACGAGCATACTCAAGGAAGAGTTATGCTGCAGAATGAAGGAGGGATACTGAAATGGTTAATACTAGGTTTTGCGAAAGGGGTAGGGTAGGAACACACAATGTTGTAAGATGGAGTACCTACCACACTACAGATTTGTTAAACTCATTTTCAGATAATAAACAATTCACAGATTTCTCATTCAGCGATGCAGTCCTTGATAGTGAACTTGTGAATGGCTCGGAATTCTTGCGCACAAATTGTTTTGCAGATGTCATCTGTTTCACATTTCCACCAAATTTCCAAACTCCATTGCTTCCTGTCTGCTTCCATTCCCCGAAGGATTTAAGTGCCAAGACACAATTAACAACTCTTGAGGATTTCCCTCCCTGAAATGACAACATTTCAGGAGATTCAACGTTTATATTTTTTAACAGCCCCATTAACTGCAACTGATGTGGTACAAACATATCATATCCCAATTCAGATATATAGCGAAATTAGTCGTATGAATCATTAGCAAGTACACGTACTTGTTCAAGATCAGATGCCTCAAAGGTGGGGATCCCCATCTCTTGCACGGCTACAAGAAAGTTCCTTACATTCTCAAAGTACTGGTATGCAGACAGAGCCGCTCCGTCTGGCATAAGCGCAGCTCAATCACAAGGACTTTCAACAACCTGAATAAATGATGGCAAAAAAAAAAAATGACCCTCATTTTGAAAAGAGTAATTTTTCAACTCATTGATATATGCAAGCAGTAAAGAGGAAAATAGAAGAGTTTCACCTTAGGGACAGCTCCAGGTTGGAGCTTATTGAGTGCATTGCAGAGGATTATACCACTTCTTAGGCCAAGCCTGAATTCTTCCTCAGAAGGCTCTGCTGGCAAATCTTTCGCACCTACAACTCCAACCATGTTTCTCAGCCAAGCACCAGCCTCGTATCTTCTCATGGCTGCAAAAAAACTCCACATTTTTCACAGACAAACCTACAAATATTACTCAAAAGATGTAGTAAAATAAAAAAAAAAAATTTAAATAAAGAGTGCAGAAGAAGAAAAAGAATAAAATACCGGCTTCCTCTGCACGACGGGCATCCAAATCAAGATGACGGGATCGGTTACCGTGCTGTTGAAGAACATCCTCCACTAAAGACGCCACCGAGAATATGCAATTGCACCTCCCCGTCCACCCTCCGCCACCGCCGGCGCCATATTCCCAATACTATATTTTTTAAAGAAAAAAAAAACTAATAAAAGAAAAGTGAACTGGTTTCAAAGTTGTACCATCAAAATCTCCGAAATTCTCGTCGTGTATAGTCAAATAGTATCAATTCCAGCTAGCTGGAATCATAGGAGGAAAGGGGGGAAAATGAGTTGGAAAGAAATTGTTGTGTGCGGGAAAAAAAGTAATCTGTCTTAATTTAGAGAGTTGCTTTGTTGATAATGCACAACATATATTAATAATATGGATAGTAATTATTTTGCAGAAATGAGATGGGTTTATTCCATGAATGGCCATGATATGATGATGCTTGTTCATAGGATACTATTCTGCTTTTGCTTTTCTTCTCTGTCATTCTCGACGATAGCTATACACCTGCAAAAGCAAACGTCTCTCTGCTTTTTGAATGAATACGAATATCTGAATATACTACTATACTAGTAGTAGAGTATTTTTAACTTACTAAAGAGAAGATTCTTAACCGATAAAATTACCTCTATATCTCTTACCCAAAATTGTAAATTAGAGACAAACTTCACAAATTCACCAAATGACAAAATTTTATTTAATTACCAATTTCTGATTTTAATATATTATGTCAATTTCGTTTCTCGTGTCATATTAATAACTTGTCAATTTATATGGATGTTTGATCTCCTACTTAGATGGATCAAATATATATATTAATAACTTGTCAATTTATGTAGATGATTGATCCCCTACTTAGATGGATCAAATATATATATCAACGTGTCATGGACAAATATGTGTTATTCAATTCCCACTGTAGTTTAAATTTCATGACTGTTGAAATAATTAAATAATAAAGATGTAATTATTTTTTAATTATCTAATAATTTAAAATATTTACTTTATTATTGCGAAGTGAAAAACAAATGTCCTAAAGCAGCTAAAGTCATGTAATTAGTAGATATATTTTTAGATTAAATACACTATCAAATTATTTTAGAATTTTCGATTCTACATATTCATGGTTTTATATACTAATTGACCTCCAAGAAAATGAAAATGGGAAAAAACAAAAAAACGACTATGCTTAGCTAAATCCCGCCTCCACTTAATTCGAATCAGAATTCAAGTTAAAAAATTGATAGTTGTTGAAGGTAGGTAGGAAGCTAAACAATTTAGATTTTTTTTTTTTTAAAAACTGAAAAAATAGGTGGATTAGATGGCTTTTGTCCTATACCCTCTTGAATAAAATGACCCTACGTCTCCACAAGTATTAAGAGAAATTTTTATATGAAATAAATTTATGTCATAATATTATAAATTTTTTAGTTAGAAAGATAAATATATTATTTAAAAAAAATATTTAGGTAGACTTATTTTATGGCTTTATTTGTAAATTTTGATTAAATGTTAGGAAAACTATAATATCAGTTAATGTAAGTAAAATTTTATAAAATTTAATCTTAATCGCGAGATTTATAAATAGAATTCAAAATCAAATTTATGATAATATTTTTCATCATTTAATTTCACCTAATTAAATTATATGTTTGTTTCTGAATCAAAAAATTTATAGCACTATACCGTAAAATTGATTTATATAAAAATTTCTTTTCCTGTTAGTATTTGGATGTGGCTTCTAAGACTAAGAGTTAAGAATAGGCCGTACTGACCAAATGACACGTCCAAATCCTTTTTTCGAAGTGTAAGCTTGCCTAACTTCCTGTAATCAGCTACCTGCGGTTACATGCACCGATGCACGGTCTTTATAATGATCATTTTTGCGCCAAGGAGGTAGAATTGCGATCAAATATTTACTATATAATTCGTAAGAAAAGAAAACGTGCTTATGTTTTAATTATCATCTACACTAAAAGAAACTTAAATATTAATTGCAATGTAACACTTAGTTTTTTATATCATAATACATTTTTTTTTTTTAATTTATCTCTCTTCCTACTCTTTTGCGACTCAAATTCATAACGAATAATTCATACAAAAAAAGCATTTATCTAAACTAAATTTCATTGTCATTTTATGTCATAATACTACTAATGTTATAAAGTGCAAGGGAATGAATACTATAATGACAATAGTAAAACATTGGCATGTTATTGGAGAAAATTCTTATACGGATCTGGTTAACATTGGGTAGGATGAATTTCTTTGTCTGCATTTATCCACATCACTCTAACTCATTAAAAATAATTTTTTCAGGGTAATGTGAATAAATATGGATTAAAGGATTCATCCCACCTATTATGGAACAAATTCATGTAAGAATTTTTCTGCTATTAGAACAGATATACAACTTTAAAAGCAATTTATGTGGCTGTGTCACCATGGCTAGTGTAGCCCATATTGAAGTACAACTTCAATACTAGTTCCTTTATTTATTTATTTATTTATTTTGTTGGGTGGTTTTTAAAAAAAAGGCAAAAAAAAAAATATTTTAATCCCTTATTTTCAGGTCTCTTATATATCATAATAAATCAATTTATTCCTTAATCTCTCAAATTGTTAACCAATGTAAGACTTTAGATTAAAATTTGGAAAGTTAACCGTCAAATCATGGCTTTTAAAATATAAATGACTGGATTTTAAAATTTAAAAAATGATGAAATTTTCCTAATTATTTTCTGTCACGGAAGATTTCTTAAAGAAAATGAGACAAAATTAGAGTTAGAAAAAAAAGGAGGAAAATGGCTTTAGATTGAAAATTTGGACTAATTAATCGTGAATTCTATGTGAACATTACATGGTCTTTAAAACACCAATGACTAGATGTAAAAAATTTGAAAATGATGAAATTTTCTTCATTATTTTCTACTATTGAAGATTTCTTAGACAAAAATTATGGGTTGAAAAAAATGAGAAAAAATGAAAAAAAATTTGAAAGAGGAAGGATATTGATGTTTTTAACCTCTAGTCATTGTGTTTTGATGGTCATGTGATGTTCATGTATCCTTCACATTAATTTGTCTAACTTTTTAAAAAAAAATAAATTAAAAGTCCTAAATTGGTTAATATTTTGAAAAATATAAGACTAAATTGACTTGTTTTGATACATAAGAGAATAAATTAGAACACATTTAAAAAATAAGCGATCAAAATGGTCATTTTTTTCTACAAAAAATTAATGATTTAGTAACGATTATGCAAGAAGTGGAAGATATTTAGCTCTATTTCATCACAGAGAAATATAATTATTCTATAGTCTCATTGAGGGAATTATTCCGTTGACTTTAAAAGTTTATACAATATAAATTTTTAAAGTATATATTATTATATTATATAAATATTTAAAATATATTTAAAAAAAATCTCCTAAAAAGAACTGTACAATTTTCTTATAATTCAATGCTTAATATGATTTGTGAAGTCTCTATTTTGCAGTGATGGTTTTAAAGTTTGTATGAGGGAGGGGAAGACACAAAAGTATTTGTTGGATTGGACATCACATACGCAGGAGATTTTTATATGGATCGGATTCATACAATAGTGTATGGACTCCTTGGTTTTGAATCAACCCCATCACCCAATTAAATGATATGATTGATTGAGGATCAAAAGATCCATGATATAGTATCATAGATCGAATCCATTCAAAAAATTTTCACGTGCGCATATCATCCAAATTCCAAACCTAATCAAGTAGGACTGTAGGAGACGGAAGAGGTTTAGCGCCCAAGGAGATATGGCAAAAGAAAGGAGGAATTTTTGGGCTTACCAAATACTAACAAATAGGATAAATCCAATTATCATTTTTTTAAAGAATAGCTAGCCCACCAAACTAATTCGTAGTAGTAGGCCGAATGTCCTTTTCCAATGATGAAATGTTGTTGAAACTTGAAAACGGTTGCCTTGTGATCATGCAGTCATATGAAGTAATTATTAGTACAAAATTAACCATATACGACAACAAACGAACTACTCTTGCCAATGCTCATTTAATGAAGTTAAGGTTAGAAGCAAATTGTAGTAGTTCTTTGTCTCTACAACAACTACCTGCATATATTATATTGCTTCCTTTGAATCGAAGTATACTTCAGTTTTTTGTTTTGTGTTTTTATTTTTATTTTTTAATCCTTAGCACAATTGAATGGAGAACCTCTTCGTTTAATTTTTGTCTCCCAATATTATGGTTATTCTGAAGAGTTGAGATCAAATGCTTTCCCTCCTTTTCTGACTAAACTTATTTTTTCTTTATGAATTTCTATTATTCTCTAGCAAATAAATAAATAAATAAACTTGAAATAGCTTTAAAAGAAAACAAAAACAAAGAAAAACGAGTGGGAGGCCAATAAGCGGTAATCCAAAAAGGATATTTTCGTCAATTGAAGTACTCCGTTTCAGCTAACGCTCAAAATTTTTAAAGACAGGCTTTGTGATTTGGGAAGCGAAGCTGTGTCCGTGTGGTTAGGATATCTGTGGGTCCCTATGTGGAGGAGGCAGATTCTACCTGTGGAGTCCCTGTGTGGATATTAAGATGTAAACAAGGCAGATATCTAACATTACATCGAGTCATTTGGCATCAGCATAATTGAGAGTTAACAATAGTAACAAATAATAATGTCATTTGTTAATAGAAACAAACAATGTCCTTTGTTCATCATGTCATAATGGTATCAGCGTAATTTGTAGAATCGAGTTGCTACATTAGATTGTCCTTAAAAGTAATACGATTGGATTATTATACCATCATAAAATTTTAAGATTTTATTAAAAAAAAGTAAAAAAATTTATATATTTTTTATTTATTTTAAATTAATATGTGATAAAAATTTATGAAAATAAATGCAAAAATATAATATTTATCACAAAATAAGATTTGTATAACTTAAATTTATTGTATTTGACTGGTATATTTGGACCCCAACCATCATAAAATTAATACAAATTAAAATAATATAAATAATTTAAATTTATGAAATATAACATTTGAATGAAAATTATCATAGCACTAAATTAAACAAGTAAATATAGACATAAATCATAAGATTTTAGTAATCCAAGTAGAAAAGAAAATTTTCATATAAATGTTCTTCTTTGGGATGATGGTTGGGGTCCAACCAACCAGCTACACTGATCCAACAAATCCTGAAAGCACTGCATCATGATGTAAGAAAAATTTTATAAGATTTAATTTTGACCATTTACAAGTAAAATAAAAAATCGGGTCTATGTAAGTATTTTCGTCATTCTTGACCTCACTCCCATTCCATATTTCCATCCATATGTTCAATCTGCATTTCAAACCCTTCAGCCAAACAGAGTGCAACGACTGCTAAATAATGCTTCTATTGAGGAGTATTCGTTTCCGAAAGAAGAAAAAATTATTTCCAGTGGATCGATGGAAGGAACTTCTGAGTTTGATGACACGACAGTGCTTTGCAAAGGGTTTTCACGTATTACTAATCAATTCAACTTTAACAATTGTTCATAATATTACTGTGTTACTAACAAAGTTAAAAGCCATATCCTAAAGAATAACATACTACTGCCAAAGTATGATATTAGTCAAGAGGCAAAGTATGATTGGTCAAGAGGCTGCTTTTTGCCGGATTTGCCTTCGGCCTAATTTTGATAAACAGTCATGCAAAACCATTTTTAGAATAGTGAAGTTGTCATGTTGTGCAGTATAATCCTTTGATTCTTTGAATTGTCGGCAAATGAAACCCATCA
Source organism: Cinchona pubescens (assembly GCA_025175665.1). Lineage (NCBI taxonomy): Eukaryota > Viridiplantae > Streptophyta > Magnoliopsida > Gentianales > Rubiaceae > Cinchona > Cinchona pubescens. The sequence goes on along the minus strand of JANKKI010000192.1, from coordinate 582,839 downwards.
CCTAGCAAGAGGAGCAACAATGATCAAGACAAAATGTAGCCTGCCAGGTACGAGGGTAGTTCCAAGGTCAAGATAACTTTATTCAGGAGTGTTCGCGTGGTACTCAAGGACCGTAGGCATTTAGGCCCATTAAAAGTGCTTCTCGACATAAAGACGAGACAATCCAAGCACACAAAATGGAAATGCTAGTTATGCTGGAAGACAAACTGAACTTGCAAACAGAAACAAAGTTTCCGTTCCCTTCCAATATTCCATCAATTAAACAAAAATGAATTATACAAACATGACTAAATTTCAACAAAGCCATATGTTTAGTATTTCCAGGAGAAGAATGTCAATAAGGTTCAATATAATGCTTTATCATCATTATCATTGTTGTCCTCAGTTGCAGGACATCACAAAAAAATCAGTGAAGCTGCAAATCACAGGTGAACATTACCCAATTTACCAACAATGAGAACATCCACCCCGAGGAAAGCCAATCGTCTATTAACTAACATGGTACAATGACCGTCAAGCTGCCTGCTTAGGGGGCATAAGAATCTGAATAGCTTTCCTGAGACTGATCCCGGATCACACATGTTCATCTTCACAATGGATGTGGTTGTGGATCAGGCGGAAACAAATTAATCAGAAAACGATGTATCATCTCAAAACTGGTGAATGTGATTACAGCAGCTGGAGTAGTCCTGAGTAGGTTGGTTGCACACCCACGATAAAAACCAGGGATACCATTCAGGATTTCTCTTGCTGAAAAACTTTCATAATGCAGTCAATTACTCCAGAATACCGCTTCTCAGAGTGGCGCCCTTGTTCTTGAAGCCTTGAGCGGACTACCTGCATGTCAAGTTAAACCTAAATCTTGCAGTTCTTTGAATCAATTAGTTCAAGATTCCTATTATCTTTCACCTCTTTCTCTGAAAAAAGATATTTTCCTTTCTCTGCTTTATTTCATGACCCTTTGTCAGATAGGATAAAGTAGAATACTCAACATTTTTCTTGCACGTCCCATTCAAAAACGAAGATAAGTGTCCCCATTTGGGCCCTTGAGGAAAAACTGCTTCCCTTTTCCATTCATACACCCCACAATGAATGTATCAGCCCTTTAATAGCAGGGCTGCATATGAAATGATTGTTTTGGCTTTTGAAGAAATATCTCGACGCTGATAATGATGAAAGCAATAAAATTAAAGCCATAGAAGGACATGACGGTGAATGGGAAGGTAGCCAAACAACTGTTGTTCACTTGCGGATTTACCATCTCATGAGAGATATCCCAAATTGACCCCCCCCCCCCCCCAAAAAAAACTAATAATAAAATAAAAATAATAATAATAAAAGAGGGAACAAAAGAGCTAGTAAACCTACCATGTCAAATGTGCAGACGCAAGTTCAAAGATACCCCCAAACAGACAAACACACAGATGCTAAAAAACACAATTGCAGCCCTCTATGGATTTGTACAAGAAATAACAGCACCATAAGGAATCAAAAATTAAACTTCATTATACCATATGAGAGTATACATATAGAAGCTCTATACAAAAATCATGTGCAAACAAATTAAGCTATTGGAAAACATCACATCGGACAAAAAGTAAATTGAGAAGTGCACTTTGAATACCTCATGTGGATATGTCAATGTGGAAGCAAATATTTTAGAAACTGAAGAGGCGACAGCAACATCACGTGCACTAAGTTTATCCATCGTTGTGTTATCTGAAACCACAAAAGCATATCAACCAGCACCCAGGAAGCCTCTTTATCGCCCAAAATCTTTTATTTTTTTCTTGGGCTGGACCGAGTGGGAGTGGACTGGAATTTTTTGAAAATAAACTTATATAGACCCAAAAGAACAAGGAAAAAAATAACACATTCATTACCTTGAGTGGCCAAGTATAATTTGATCCTCTCATATGCTGGAAATTGGATAGCAACATGACTAACTCCAGCCAAAGCCGGCACTAGACCACTGTATCATAAGAAAAGAAAATCAGAAACTTGTTTATATGGCATTTGCCCCCCCCAACAAAAAAAAAAAAAAAAGAGGTCCAATTTTCATAAAAACCACAACAAACCTGTACAAACCACGAATTCCCTCTTCATGCGCAATTCTCTGCAAAGCAGATAAAGTGCCCCGGTATGGCACCAACCCATTTCTCATTCCTTGAGTCTGCATGAAGAAAGAAAGGAAAATAAAGTGCTCAAGCTTTAATTTCTACCTTGTCGGTCATAATTTTCGAGGAGGATAATGTAAAAAGTCAACATTCACTACAGATCAAGATGAAGCCATGGAGGAACAGGAAAATAGGAATCACAATGACCAATAAAAGCATCAAAACAATTTGAAGCTTCGTGTAAAATAAACTTTCCATGGCAGAGAAAATATTAAATAAGACAAACACACATACTAACAAAATTTCTCAAATTTGACATGCTTATATGAAAAGCACCACACTTCTCACACACCCAAAAGGTAAACTACAGCTAAATAACTTAAAACTGCACCCAAAAGACATACTTGAAGTCTTGTCTTGACAACCCAAAGAGGATTTGTGGCAATTGTTGTAGCAGCTCCAGCACCCGAAGCTGCTATCATATTGGTACCGACTGATAAGTGATGATTTGCATCTACAGTTGCCAGTAATAGAAAAATTTTCAGCAGCGAGCATCATAGAATCAATGATCAAATCAGGATAAGCTCAAAGACAAACTATGAAATGAATAAGCATGAGATCAAGGAGTAAGATGCTTATCTGATTTAAACCCCAAAACTCTTATTACATAATTTCCAAGAACTGATTCAATCACTTTCTTTTAACTTCGTTATGTTTTTGGACAGCATAGGAAGTATATTGGTTTTTAAATGACAAGATAACTCTTGATTTTGTAGTTACCTATAATACAGTTGATCACACAAATAATCAAAACCAAGTGTGCAGTTAATAGGATATCAGGTTATGAACTAACCATCAGAGCAAAGAAAACTCTTGAGCTGCTCATAAATTGTAAAGTACACCTGCACATGAGGAAATGCTGAATCATTAGAAATCTTAAACTATTCTATGCATACAGCAACAAAAATAATGTGGGTTGAAGCAGCAAAGCAATTGATGTATGTAAATATTCAAAAAAAGCTGAACAATATTCCTGAATAATAGCGTGTAAAGAGAACTTTATTAAACAAATCTGACTCACTGCCCAATTTGGAAGCAGTGCCAGCACAGTGGGTGACAGCCCACGGTACATGCCCCGTAATCCCTCTTTCTGGAATATCTGTTCTAGACTCCCAACTATTACACTACCTGATGAAGAATGAACAAGGATTAGATGATCTTATCTGACAAGGACAAGTTTTAGGTCATCAAATTCAGACCCTTCAAAAATAGAGCAAAAATTTTCTTCTCGTAAATAGTTGGGAAATATTAAAATATTGATACAGTAATGCTAACGGTTATTGACCTCCAATGAACTTACAGTTACTGCTGGAAAACAAAACATACTATTTACCTTTAATATTTGCACCGGCTAGCTTTGTTAGCCCATGAACTTGAAGTCTAGTTTTAATAACATCTAAAGGACACACGAAGGTAGCTGCAATTACTCCTGCACCACAGTAATCATTGAAGTTTCAGCTTAAGAACATCAAACTTTTATTGCCAAAAAAAAAAAGATCTCACTTCACCGGCTAAAGAACAAATCGAAAATCGTCGAAACACCTTTTGAATATACTACAATAAAATTCCACTACTTTGTAACTCATTTAACGTGATTGACTTCAAGTGCAGCTAATATTACACCAAAAACAAAAAAACACCACGAGTTGACCGTAATATTAGAGGCCGAATTCCTTATTAAAAAAATATATACCTGCGGCAGCACCAGCGCCAGCGTTGCAGAGGATGCCCCTGGAACTAAGGAAATGAGTAGTATCGCCGGTCATTATTGAAATCGACGGCAGATGCCGCGGAGGTAGCGAAGGTACCAAAAAATGAGTCTTCAATCCAGGAGTCCTCCGTCGAGAGGCGGATCTCAGAGAAGCAGCGTCGCATGGCCAGTACGTAAAGCTCCAAAACAAGTTGAATCCGCTTCTCCCTATACAGATACCAGTGATTAAGCAGATTCAATAGCTAGGGTTTTTATTTGCAAAAATTCAGTCAAATTGTATAATTTTTTTTATATTTTTTTATTGTGGTTAGGTGCCGATGAGTCAAGATTGATTGGCCTCGAGATAGATGGTGGTTTCTTCTGGCTGGCCGAAGAGGAGAAAACAGAGAGGATTGCGTCGGTCTCCCTCCCTCCTTCTCCATCTCTAGTTCTCTTCTATCGACGACAATTCAATGCCTCTCCACCGGCCGATTCGCCACAAATGGGGCCCTCCCGCCCTAAACCAGAAAAATGACACTAATAGGACCTGCCGTCTACTAAATTACATTTTCCTTTGGGATCAAAATCTTTTCGATTACTTTTTTTTTGAAGGTAAATCTTTGGTTAGTACTAATATAGCATAGTTATTGTGATAATTCCAATATTTATTCAATTTATGTATTGAACTTGGTGCTAAATGAACAAACAGTTTAGCCAAATTATCTTCCCCTTGTTTTGTTTTTTTGTCTGTTTTGTAATATGAAAAATGGTTGAAGATAATTGTCTATAATAAGTTTAGCCGCTTGTGTTGTTTAGTGGCATGGAAAGAAGAGGACCAACATGGATTTAGTAGAAATAAAACACGAAGGTTGGATAGTGACGTGCGAGTTATTTTTATTTATTATTTTATATAAATACTTTGTTTTAAAAAATGATTATAATATTTACTTCATTCAATATTATGTATAATATCCTACATAATATCGTTCAAACAGAGTTAATGATAGTGTTCAAATATTAATGTAACAATAGTTGGATTGTGCAATTATGATGATGAACAAAAATTTATAATGTCATAAATTTAATATCACTTGTAAAAATTACATTATACGAAAAAATCATATTAAATCACAATTTATTAATTTTAGATCTTTGATCGAATTTTATTTTTTATTTTTTAATCTATAAGCACATTAGTAACTTTCTACCTTTGTATAGGAATATAGATGTCTCCAATATATAATGTGTAGATGTATTATAGTAGTGTCACATGTCAAGTTGTTTGACAATTTAACTTTTGACTGTTATTCGAGATAAAAGTTATTTTAATCATTGAATAACTATTTAATATTCTACTAATTGTTTAAAAATTAACGAAAGACTATCACTTAAACTGAGTGAAGCCACTAATTAAGAAAATATAATTTCTTATTTTATGAACAAATGAGTTATTTGTCAAATAACTATTAGCATGTTTTATTATTGCTCGATAAACATCTATCATTGAAATTAAGAGGGGCACATGTGAGAATACAAATATTGAAAAGGCATAGTAGTCAAAAGCCAATCTGAACTACCTATATGATTGGTGGGAACTATATGAATTCAATAAATTTTTTAATTTATATTTATTCATGTCACTCTAATTTATTAAAATAAGTTTTAATAAGAACAAAATAAATATTAATTAGGAAATCTATCTTACAATTCCACTTATTAGAGATAGGGTCCTATAAAATTTTTTCCTAAATACAGTAATACGTTGACACTGAAACCTGAGAATGAATGCAAAACTGCGACAGTTGTGCTAAAACAGTAAAGCGCGTCTTCTCTCTTTCTCTCTTATTTAATTATGTATTTTTTTAAAAAAAATTAATTAATTTCTAAACAAAATTACCTCTCAAATTGGCCTTTTGCCTTCCCACCTCCAAAGAGAGTTCAACGACAACTCCGTCTTCCCAAAAACCTCCCTCAAAACCCTAATTATTTCTTTTTTAAACTCCAAAATTTTCTTAAATTTCCATCAGTTAAGTTCAGTTCAGTTCAATTTCCATAATTTGATTCTTATTATAACAATTTCTTTAATTATTTTATCTATTCAGATAATAGAGTATTCCTAAGTTGCGTAATACAGACAGCAATGTCCGGTTCGGGAGGCTTCGCCGTGTCGCGGAGCCATGGGGGGGACCGATTTTATAACCCTCCGGCGATGCGCCGTCACCAGCAGATGATTTTACAGCAGCAACAGCCACAGCAGAGACAGCACCAGCTGATTCAGCTGCAGAGGCCGTCAAAGTCGGACTCTGCCGCTACGGCGTCGACTGTGGACGCCGGGAATCGGACTGACTCAGATGACTCATTGACTACATTGTCCAAACCGCCCTCCATTCGCTCCCCATCGCCCCCTATACAGGATGCACCGATCGTCACTAACTTGGATCGATTTTTGGAGTCTGTTATTCCTTTCATTACCGCTCAACATTTGTATGGGGTAAACACAAATAGTCATGGTTTTATTTTGTTTATCTGAAGTCCCAAATTTTGTAATAATTCTTTGCTAAGTTTGTTGAAAACAGGCCATATACCTAGCATAATTAGAAGATTAATTGTTAAGTCAGCTAACAGCATGCAAAAGTTAAAGGAGGTCTCAATTTTGCTCATAGCTTGCATTAATTTAATCTTTGGCTTTGCTTTGGTGTGTGGAAATCAGTTCCTCAAATTGAAACTTCTTGTAAAAGCATTATTATTTTTTCCTGTTTTATGCCCTTATATTTCTTCTTTTTACTTGATGTTTGTTTGCGACATTCATGTCAACAGGTAAATGCAAGGGGGCGGAGAACAAGGGAAGCCCAGTCCCATGCTTTCTATTGCCTTGGGGATCTATGGGAATCTTTTAGTGAATGGAGTGTATATGGAGTTGGAGTGCCATTGTTGTTGAATGGGAAAGACCACTGTAGTCAAACAATATTATGTCCCATTCCTGTCGGGTATACAGTTGTATGTAGACCCTTTGAAGCCCCATTCAGTCCTTAGGTAAACTCTATTTAAAGGATATTCTACGCGTTTGATATGCCTTTGTTATAAGTTTCTTATTTCAGCCAAGGTCTTTGCTTAGAAGTTATAATTTTATTTTTTTTATTTTTTTATTTTTTCTGCCAATTACTGCTATACTATTGTTTTTGGTATGAGAGCAGCTGCAGTAGCGATGTTCTTGTATTACTCTTATTTAGTATGAAGCTTCAAAAATGAAATCATGATTGGATCTCTTCAATTTTTGTTGGTGTTCAGCTCATATGGACTGATTTTCATGCTGATAGCTTGATAAATGTTACATCTCCATGCAATTGCTTATGCTCCTCTTTTGTGATAGTCAACAAACTGTTATACTTTTCTTGCTATCTCTCTCTTATGTGAAGTTGATTAAAGTATGTTAGAGTCCAAGGGGACATAAACTACTTTTCATTGCAAATTTTTCTCTTAGTATAATCAACTTCAAGTGGATTCTAATCAAGATATCCAGGTAATTGAGTTTAGGGATTGCTTGTAGTCCATTGATGATGCAGCATAATGATTTGTTATACTGAGGGAGTTTCAGTGAAGCAACAAATGGGATCACATTATATCTGAAAGGACATGAAAACCAATTTTTGAGGATTCATAACACTTGTTTGAAACTGACTGACAATTTTTCATGACTATATTTGGGGAAATCTACTTAGCAAAGTCTTTGCCTCCTATAGTTGGCACTTTATGGGTTGACAGTGTATACATGTAGACAACGTATTCCTCTGATCCATGATCTAAGACACTAGTATCTTTTCTATTTTCTTGCATTACTTATATTCCTCTTATCCACGAGGATATTTTGTTCTCATATATTTGTGTTGTTACATGTCTACAAACTTACTCAAAAGTCAATCAAAAGAAAGTATCTTTCTCTTTCTTTTTTAGGAAAAACCTTGATTAATAAAAACCTGATTAGGACTAGACTTTGACACGTTGCGTGTTGACATGTTTCCGTGCCCTTCAATGTGTTGAAGATTCCTATTTACCCCTTTAAGTCGTGTTCACACTTGCAGGTTGATGATACAGACCACAAAGGAATGAGCTTGGTCTCCACTTTGCCTCTACTCCTGTATTTTATATAGGATCTTCTACTATTATAACAGCTTGTCATAATCCTGGTTTTTGGCCATGATGGTACTTGTATGTTTATTAATCATGCATGCCCCATGGAGATACTCCAGGCTTAGATCCATGATATTTCCTCTTTAATTGGACCATTAGAAAGTAATTAGCTGATAGGTGCATTTTCAAACTGAGTGTGTATAGGATTCCTTTGACAGCTATTGATATTAATGTTTATTTCTGTTGAAAAATTTCAGGATTTTGTTGAAAATGTTGATGCTCTCTTATAATAAATGTAATAGTGTAGAAAACTTGTGATTAATTTGATGTCCTCTAATTGTACTGGCTGTAGAGACAACTTAACATCAGATCCTTGTCAAACTGGGAGTCTGTTTTGAATCCCTTAGACATTACTGCTATTAATGCAAATCGGAGATTTTACACGTTTTTGGCTATGTAGGTTTATACTTGTGTGTGTGTTTTTTTTTTCCCCTCTTCTATCCATCATTGGTATTGCTGTTTCAAGTTGCAACCTACATGTAAGCCATGCATGCACTAAGATGTTATGTTTGAAAGACGTGATAGCCATATGAAGCAAACATGTTTATGAACAAATATTTTCATGAAAAAAGCCACCTAAGCGGTCTTTTCTTTTTTCCTGCCGTATGTTGTGTAAACTCTGGTCATAACACATAAGAATGCATCGATTTATGGCACATTCTGATTGGTTTTTCGCTTATGCATGTATTTTGATCTCTATGTATGTAATGCTATTATAGATGACATCACTTCTTACCAAAAAGAATGTTTCACACAATTTTCTGTCAGGAGGACTGGTGAGGAGAGTGATGCCTGAGTCATCAAGGGAGACCAGTAGCTGTGGCAGCAGCGACTGTGAAGCAGACAAGAGATCCAAATCCAATGCTGAAGGGTTTCGGAATCAGCACCACCTTGCAAATTTGAATACACAACAACTAAACAGACTCTCACTGAGAGAAAAATCTGTTACTAGTTTGTCAAGTGATGATGCCGAAATTTGTAATTCACCTGGCCTACTCTTGTTTGAATATTTGGAACAAGAGCAGCCACATCATCGTAAACCACTAGCTGATAAGGTTACTTGGCTTCTTTTCAAAATTACATATACTCACTTCTGTGCCTAAAACTTCTGCGCCTAAAACTTTTGTTTTGGTCATGTCTTGTTCCTTCCCTTTTCCTGATTCACACAGATTTCAGTTCTTGCATCTCAATTTCCAGAACTGAGAAAGTGCAGGAGCTGCAATTTACTCCCCTCTAGTTGGATTTCTGTAGCCTGGTATATTCTTGTTCACTTAAATGTTTTTATCATGAATGTTTTCTTGTGCTTATGGCTCTTGCTCTCATTATACTTTTCCCAAAACTTTGGTGCAGGTATCCAATATATAGAATACCCATGGGTCCAACATTACGGGATCTGGATGCGTCTTTTTTGACCTTCCATTGTTTGTCAACGCATACTAGAAGTCTCTCTCTCTCTCTCTCTCTCTTGCTCTTGAGCCCTCTTTTTGCCCCTTCCTGCTTGCCTCTTGATACTGACAAATTTTTCTGGCCTTGATTTCTGTCAGGTAATAGTCCGCCACAATTCCATGATACCTGTAGTAGGAAAGTCCATTCTTTTGCTGATGCATCTTCAAAAATTTCTTTACCAGTCTTTGGTCTTGCTTCATATAAGTTGAAAGGTTCAATTTTAACTCCATGTGGACCTCATGAATGCGAGCAAGAGAATTCTCTTAAGAAACTTAGCTGCAGGCGATTGGCTTCAGAAGTTGCAGGTTGTTCTTCCTGATTACCAGTTTTTTCGTGCTCATTACTCTCAGTGGAGATGATTAGCACTTGGAGATAATATTCATGTGCTAGATGTATCTGCCTAATTAATAGTGTTCAGAAGTCCCCTTTGGGACAAACAATTTTGGGAGCTAAACAGTTTCAGGACATGCTCGCCTGAACGAATGTGTTACAGGAAAAAGATGCGTAGTTGTGTTTAAAACATCTGTTGTAAGTGGAATATGGCATGCATGAGTTGCAAAGTCCTTGGGGCTTCAGCAAGGTCTTGGTAGCGCACCAAGTTCTTTGGAAGTTCAGTTTATAGGAAGAAATACGGGTTGTTTTATGGTAGGGTTTGTCTTCTAAGCAATATCAGAAGAACATAGGCAGTTCAGATGGCTTGTTGGCTGTACGTTGAGGGTGGCTGAAACTTTTTTAGTAATCAAAGCATCTCTATAGAATCTTGCTCTCTAGTCAGTATTGTGAGACTCGACAACCCATTGTTACAGGTGAAGATAAAGTTTGAACTATATGTAGTTATGGATTTGCACATATAGACCTCATAGCTTGTACATCTTGACCAGTTGCTTTTATACTGGATTGTTGTCAAAATTATGTATACAACATTTTGGGCGGTTTTATAATTGGAATATCTGCTCTTTTTATGTTTAATTTGCATCAGTTACTGTAAACTATGCTACTGGTAGTACTGTTAAATTGACTGAGCTGTGAGGGCTACCAATACCACTTGACATAAGTTGTTTGTGAGAAGTATTTAGTATTGGCATTGTATTAAGGGTCTGTTATTCTGTCAAATGATGCACCTTTTCTGTTACATTAGATTTTGTGGTGCAGCTGTAATTATAGGCATAGTTGTGATTGGGGGATTTGAGATGAAGGAAAGGAGAGGATCTGGAGATATTAGATTATGGAATGATTGTTTAGTTGTCAGGGTTTACTTTGAGAGCTTCTGAATAATTTGGAGATATTAGATTATGGAATGATAGTTAGTTGTCAGGGTTTACTTTGAGAGCTTCTGAATGATTTCCACCAGACTTCAATTAACATCTGCAAATCGGGGACATGATGATCAAATTATCCATTTCAAGAAACATGAATTGCCCCCAAAAGGCGAAAAGAGCCAAAAAGGAATTTTATTTTATTTTAATTTTTTTTTTAAAGGAAGAAGAAGGAAGGTTGGCTTAAAAAGGTGGAGAAGAAGCCCATTGAAACAGTTTGAAAGTCAAAGAATTTTCCAAATAGAAAACACTGAAATATAAACAAAGTCGTAGGAGGATTTTATTTTTTGAATGCTCATACAAGATTTTTATGTTTTTGATTCTTGTTAACCCTGTCAATTAATGAAGCCCAGTTGGAGAATGGAAGTAACTAAATTACACATCATCGGCATATATATCTCTGTGTCAGGTAAGTTAACTGTATCCCCTCCTTGTAGGAGTGTTGTTAACTCTCAAGTACGTTCTATATCCAAAATAGGGTATAGTAAATATCGTTTTATCTCAAAGCCCCTAAAATGAAATCAAACACTTTCTTCCTCAAGTCTTCAAACTCTTTCATCTGGCTCTGTAGCTATGCTTTTGTAATGCATAAAACGCCACCATTTATTAACTCACCCAACCAACCAGAACCATGTTTGGTGCTGATCAGGGTAGTATTAAAGAACCCTTCCCCGCAGGTCTAAGAGTTATAATTGTTGATGATGATCCAACTAGTCTCTTGATACTAGAACGTTTGCTTTTGGCTTGCCATTATCAAGGTTTACTGGCTAAGCTAGCTCATTAGTATTTCATCTTTTTATTTAATCTTCTTATTCAGCTGATAAATGCATCCAGTCATTTAGAACTAATTATAGTGTACTTGTTACCATGTGTTTTTTTGGTGCATATATATATATATATGGGTAAATTAAAAGTCACCAAATGTCAGCAAGCAAGTGATGCTTTGTCTCTCCTGCGCGAAAATGAAGGTTCATTCGATATTGTTATGAGTGACCTATACATGCCTGGTATTGATGGACTTCAACTCCTCGAAATCATCCGATCAGAAATGGATTTGCCCGTTATCAGTAAGCTTATATGAGACATTATTCTTGAACTTTTTTTTTTAGTAGTTGTTACTTCAATTAATTTATGTTCATTTCAATATCATTATCATCAATCTCTGTTTGTTCTTGATTGTTAGTGATGTCGATCGAAGACAGAAAAGATATTGTGATGAAGATTATCATAAAGGGGGCCTGTGATTATTTAATCAAGCCTATTCGCATGGAGGAAATTAGGGTGATATGGCAGCATGTTGTCCGCAAACGAAGAAATAATATCTCCAAGTCATATATGTTCTCCAAATTTCTGGATTGTGTTGGCAGTGATCAAGAAGATGACCACCACAGCAATTTTGAGACTAATATTCATGGAGATAGTGCATTTTCGGGAAACAAAGAAAACAATCAAAGCTCAAAGGGCAAGAAAGATGAAAAAGATGATAACAAAGACGTACTAGTAGTCTCGAAGAAAAAGCCACGAATGATTTGGACTACCGAACTCCATGATCAATTTGTTGCTGTTGTAAATCATATGGGTCTCAAACATTTGTATACTAGTATGGATACCAAATTACCATATATACCGTATTCCTTTAAGTGAAGTCTTTTTCAAATTACATCAGTATTTTCGGTGAATTAAACCTTCATTTTTGTTTTTTGTTTTTTGAGGGGTGCAAAAAATATGTTTGGCATTTACAACGTTAATTAGTATCTTTGGTGCTTGCAGATGCTGTTCCAAAAAAGATTTTGGAGCTAATGAATGTACCCGGCCTTACTAGAGAAAATGTTGCTAGCCATCTCCAGGTGAAACTTAATACTCATTTAACATGCTTATGAAAAAAATAACAATAATGACACTTCAGATACTGGATAATTTCTATTTTGGTTGTGGATCAGAAGAAAATAATGGGTACCCTTTTTTCAAAAAAAAAAAAAAAAATTTTGTGATTCAGAAATACCGGCTACATCTCCGAATGAAAAATGAGAACAAGCAAATGAAATCGAGAATGGGAGTGGCTCCTATGCATTTTCAGAATGCTGTGCAATATCCTTCTTGCTTAGGGGTACACAATTTCAAAACAAATTGAATCCCAAAGTTCGGTAGTATTTTCTGAATCGGAGGCTCCTAATTTGGATGAACAAATCAGTCGTTACAATCAGCGATTAACTTCACAACAAATCTTTGAAACGGGACGACAGCAATCATGGTATCATCACGGTACTGCAGAACAAGTTATGAACCACTTGCCCTCTACTACGCATGCCCAACCAGTGCAAGTAAATTCTTGAAAAAAGAAAATTTATTAAATACTGTATATTTAGAATCCAAGTATAATTATGTTATTATTATTTGAAGGGAATGAATGAGGATGGATCTGTACTACTACTGGAAAGATTACTGCAAAGCTCGGCTGGAATAGTGGAGAGATCAAATGAATTGGCTATAAATGGAATGTTGAGTCCAGACAATTATGCCACGATGAGGTCGCTTGTTGATCAACATGAAGTTGAAGATGAAATTGAAATCGAAGATGTCCAAAATGGGTCCGATTTCGATGTGAATGGCTTATAAGAGAGATTTTGATTATGCTTTCTGCTCCATATACGATCAACCAATGTTTATAGTTGAACAACACAGCCATGAGGAGGGCCTACAGCTCCTAACAAGCTCTCAGGTTAGTTAATTACATTGATTTTATGCAAATGTTTGCAAGTTTTGCCGCTTCGTTAGTATGTTTTCTCTGATTCTATTGTTGCAGTAAAGCTAATTTTCGGAGATGAGACTGTTTTTGTGTGATTTCAGCAGTTGGGCTATGGACACTTGGAGTAAATTCCAGTACTACTTTCGAACATGGTATTTCCACATAAATTTGGAATATGATAGTAATATTCAATCAGTAGTTTTTTTTCCCAATTGTAAATATCCAATGCAGAACTTTCTACCCAATTGTAAATATTTGCAAATAATGTGTATCCAGATGGAGACACTAGACTTTCTTTGTTACTAGTAGGCATTGCATCTTTGTACATGAGATTTTAGTTTTAATGGACTTGAACGGTGGCAACAATTAACAAATTGGGATGATATGATATACCTATCAAGCAAGTCTCATATGGTTAACCATTGGGCCGGGCTAACCCATTGGGCATTTGATAAACTCTTGGTTTCCCATTTAATATGTTAATTTGTACTATGTTGGTCCAAAGTTGGAACTAGATATATTAAGTGGTCTGGGCCAGGTTTTGTTATTGGGGGCCAGAGAGGATTGTGATGGGTCACTTGTCATTGGTCCCTCCTCAAACCAATTGCTGTCGCAGCAATAGCTATTTTCCAGCTGTAAAGTGTATAAGTAGTGGTCTTTTTATTCCACTCTCCACTCCAGCAACGTGATATTAGGGGCTTTTTTTTTTTCTTCTTCTGCAACTCGTATATTCCTTACTTCACATGCTACAAATAAACGACAGCAACTCAAAAGGATCCTGAAAAGAGCTTGGAAATTCACCTAATTTTTGCTTGGAAATTCTGGGAGAGGGACTGAGCTGATGATGAGCGACTTTGAGAGGAGTTAAAGAACTGCAATAACACACCCTAACCGAGTTGCAATTTGTAATGCACAAAAAAAAAAATAAAATGCCATCCTTATTTTTTTTTTGATAGTACAAATGACAAAGTCTACCACTCCGTCAATTTCTTGTTTCTCCTGGAGTTTCCCTTTTTTACAAAAAAAAAATTACACCTCAACTGCAATATGTTGACCCCAATCCCATTGGGAGATTAAAAAGTTCAAAAATTAGCTGAATAACACATTCCACACTACATTTCAATTTTGGAACACCATCCACATGGATAACCTACTTGGGTTTTTTCATCATTAGTTTTGTTTGTGTTCTGGAACCCCCCCTCTCTCTGTCACTCATAAGTAGAGGGTTATATTCGTTTGATGACAAAGATGAAATTACAGCATAATTAGGGTTCTGTTCTGTAAAGGCAACCAACAGAAAAATGGACAATGGAATAACAAAAAGTCATGAAGCGTTTTATGCAAATCCATAGGGTCCATACATTATTGATGAGTAAAGTTTCTGAATCTACTAGGCAGGAGAAAATGAATGTAAACTCCTCTTTTATTATTATATTAGTGGGCAAGACAAACATTGATGATATGTATGATTTTAAAAATTATTTAAATTAAAAAAAAGAAATTTTAGGAGTGACAAGATGAAAGTTTTAAAATTATTAAGGGTAAAATAAATAATAACATCTGACTAAAACATTCTTAAGATGTTATTTGGTCCCTATAAACAGCAGTGTAGCGACCTACTAACCTAGTCGAACAGGCAGCCCGATTAGACTCCCAGGCCTTGAAGAAAGGTTGGCTTCTTGAGGATCAAGGCACTTAGTTGATTCCTGGAGCCTAAGATCAATATGGATCATACTAGTTACGTATACATTCATTCATTGGTTGTATTATCAATTACCAACACAAAATCATACAGCCAGATTGAAAGGAGGAGGAGAGTGAGAACCGAAATGATTTACTCCATAAATTAAATTAAAATGTGAAGAACACGATAGAAATAGAGGAAAGCCCAGCCAAAATCGATTGGAATAGTCAAATGGGCACGTGTGATGACAGGGCAGAAGGAATCGGTCCCCCAACCCATTCTTTCTTCTGGACACCTTCTACGCAACGTTGACAGGGATGGAGAGAGAGGGCCCTCCCTCCCATTATTGTGCCATCATAAATATTTCTGTGTTTTCTATGCATCCATCATTGATTAACATCAATCAATTATTTTCATCGATTAAAAGATTAAATGTGTAATGTATATCAATTTAGAAAAATATTATATAAACTCAATTTTAAACTCAATTTTTGATCCTACATGTAAATTTTACCGTCAAAATTAAATATTATAAAATTTTACTTATATAAACTTATGTCATAAATTTCATAACATTTAATCCACATCACAAAAGATCTACAAAAGAAATAAAAAATCAAATTTACTTAAATATTTCTATATCAATAATATTATCTCCTCCCTTATTATGAAGTAGATATGGCCCACCTAAACACCGCAACACTGAAAGTCGAAGAAAAAGATAAAAATCACAAGACATCCGGCGGTGCCACCAAAGCACAGCTCACCTCACCGACTCCCACTCCTCCACCGCATCCACAAACACATATCCAGAATCCAAACAAAATACCCCGTGGAGTGGAGTCGCAGACTCAGAGACGAGACTTGTATGCCTCCTCACTCGCAACCCTCCTTAGATTCTTCCAACCACCGACACCGACTGCTTGCAATTTTTGACAACTCTCATCACCAATCCACATCAAGCAATTGCAAGACATCCCACACTGACTATTCTCATAAATCATCTACCAATTTATTACTACCCAACTCTCCACACAACAAATAAAAACAGCAAGAAATGGTCATTATTATATATGTTTAACATCGAATAGGTGCAGAATTAATTATCCACACAATAATTAAATTTGTGTTTGCCCATTTCCCAATATTTCAAAGTTATGCATAACCAAATTTGGCAACAATTAGCTAATCTTCCCCCCCCCCAAAATGAAACCTTTTTTTTTTTGTTTAAACTAGGGAGTGGACATCCAACAAAACAGGTATTCACATAATCATATCATGATGTGCATAAATATAATAAGCTAATAAAGCAATTAAATCATTTACACGAACACAAAAAAAAAACACCATAAGGTTGGTGTCAGATGTAGTACAACATATGAATTGAACTGAATATCCTATTTTACTTTTCTTATTTTCATAAGCACAGAACAATGGAATTGGACTCATAGCTGGGACACAATCATGATACTGATAACGTGACTGTTAATTGGGAAAAAAAATAAAAATAAAAATTTGTACTACAAAGACAATAAAATAAGATGGGAAAAAATAAATGCAAAAAACAGTTAATGGAGGAGGAATTTACCGGCGAGTACAAAAAAAAAAAAAATTTATATTTTTTCTTCTAAATTCACGATGAATCACCGTACAGGTCGTAAGGGGCCCACAGAGAGTCCAGCGGGCAAGGCCGCTTAGAGTCCAGGCGCAGCCACGGCTTCCCACTGCCGCTCCAGTGGAGAAGGCTGACGGGTCCCGGATGAAGGTCCCGGCAACTTCCCTTGACATTATCCCCACCCAAGCCGTGCTGGTTCCACCTGTGTTCGATGGCCGCCACGTGTCCGGCGAACACAAGCAAGAATGGCGGCAGTGAACCCAGCTCGTAGATCCGATTCATCTTCTGGATCTCCATCCACCTCTCGATTTGTTTAGAGTACCCGAACCGCCTCCACTTGGCCAGATCCATGACCATGACGCCGGTATTGAAGTAACAAGGTTTCCGGCGACTGAATGTGCCGGAAAATCTCCGGTCCGACCAGAAAGCTGCTGTGAAGTACTTAGTGAAGTTAGCGTGACAATACTCCGGTGCTCCGATGGTCTTCGTCCCCAAGCTCGTGTACCAAAGCTTCGAAATATCATCGACCACGACAAGATCGGAGTCCAGGTAGATGACCCGGCGCACGCACGGCTCCAGAAGGTCGGCCAAATAGTTCACTGGCGTAGTTGAGAGGCTGCTCGAGGGCTTGCCGGACGGAGGTGGAGATCAGGCTCCGCACCCTCTCGGGATCGAAATAATAAACCTTGAACTTCAACTCAGGGAAAGTGGAGCGGACTAGGGTTTCGAGGCCTGTCTCCGACACCAAGAAGTGGAAGAATATAGTCTCGGGACACATGGAGTGCTTCAAAATAGAATGCACGGCGGCAATTGATCCCCGGAGATACTCGACGTCGAGGGTAATGGCTACATGGATTAAAGAGGGATCGCATACGCCAATTTCCCCCAATGTAGAATCGGCATTGACGTTGCACACGCCGGCATTTCGGAATTGAGGGGCTTTCCGGAAGGAGAATCGAATCTGGGTGGGTAAACGGTGATGGGAGGATCTAATAGCTTCTGCAGGTTGGGAAGATTGTAGAGAAGGTGATATAACTATCCAGACCATGGCTGCGAAGAAAAAGCCAGAGAATCTCATAACCCAAAGCATCTTTAACCGACCAGTTTCTTTTCTTTTTCTTGGATTTGAAACCGAAACGATCCAATAATCGACAAGTTAGGGAAGAAAAGAAGAAGGCTTCGGTTACTCTTATGTCCGCCAGAGTTAATAAGAGACTGGCTATGGTGGTGGGGATTTTTCACCGACAATCTACAATGATTTGACGATTGAGAATTTGGTTTTTGGCGCTTGTTCCTTACCCCTCCCCCTTATTTCTCTCTCAGAAACATCAACGGGATTGAGTCCAAGAGAAAGAAATAGGAGAGAGGAACCCATCAACAAACAAAACCCACACCACCTACGGCGGGCGGACTGGCTGGCCGGTCGGCCGACGTGTATTGCAGTTCTCTATATCCTCTTAATTTTTTTTCTTTCTTTTCTGTATAATTACTTGGGTTCTGATGAAGTTCCTTTTTTTCTCTCTTATCTTTTTGTACGGAGAAAATCAAAACAACTAACACTAGCGATAGAAACAGAGAGAAATTGGAGTGAGCGAGAGGTTTTTGGTGCTGTCTTCCAATTCCCAACTTTTTTTGTTAATTTGTTCCAAAATTTCTTTTTTTTTTTTTCTTTTAAATGCATTTGCGTTTTCCGCCATCGAAATCCACGGCTCATCTAAAAGCATTAGTAGGTTGGCAATGTGGCAATTTTTTTAAAAACTTTAAAACAAATAAATCAAATAACTCATTTTCTGAAATTCTATAATCACTTTTAAAAATTTAATTCATTATTTTTAAAATTTGTACAGTATAATATATAATACTATACAAACTTTTAAAATATAAGGGAATGATTCTCTAAAAATAGATGTAGAATATTTCTATATTTTAACAATAATCGAAGCATAAAACATCTTATGACTATTTATTCGGAGAAAAATTCTTTCAGGATGAAAATTCGTGAATCAAACGGGACCTATCTACTGTGTAGTTGTATTTCTCAACAAAATGTATATTATGCAACAAATTATAGTTACATGCTCTTTATACTTATACAATATAATATATATATATTATTTTGAAGGATCGTATTATACATGTTCTCATACTTATACAATATATTTGGAGGATGGTATTATACATGTTCTCAATGCCTGAAATTAGGTTAGTAGAATTATCAAAAGCTTAAAATCCTCTTGTTTTGTTTTTCCTAAGCACATAACATTGGACCTTTGTGTTTGCTTTTGAAAGTGACGAGATAGATATACCATGATAATAAAGTGAATTTTGTGTCGGTTATTACTTTTGTTTCCTTCAACCGTATTTCCTTTTCTTTTCGATTTGTTGTTGTGTAGTAGAAAGAATTCACATACTCATTTCTTTGAATAACATGAATTATTTTCCAAGAAAAATCCAAAAGAAAAGGAAAATATTTCTAAAATTCTGTACAAAAAAGATATTAAAAGAAAGGAGTAGGTGCTCAGTAGCATCCAAGGCCAGCAGAGCAAACAAACATATATTTCATGGCAAAAATAGTTTCTCAATTTACACATTTACATGGCCTCTTGCACACATCTCATACCTTATTCCTTTCATTCTCGGCGTTTTTATGAACTACTATAGCATGGTTCGGCCTCGAGAAAATCTTATTAAGTGTCATGTCAATTGGTATATTTAAATTTAGCAGATTTTATTATTTAAAATTGTGAATTTAAAAATAAAATGAATTAGTGGATCACTATTTAAAAATATTAAAATTTTATTCATTTGAAAATATTATTTGACATGACATTTAATAAGATCTTTCCATAATAAATAAAGTTTTTCCTCTGACTCACCAGCTAATCATTATTTTTATGTTACATTAATTGTGATAATAACGACCTTTTTCGTTTGTTGTTTTAGGATTTGTTTTACTAAGACCAGCTTAGTAAACAGTCTAATTAATTAATATTAATATGTAGTATGTAGCGGTCCAGCCTGGCCAAGCTCTAACAGGTAGCTACCTTGAGGATTTTACTCTACTCTCATAAGTTGAATATTTTATCTTTAAGTAGCATCAAAATCTTAACCAACTTGATCTTTCTTCCAAAATTACTAATGCAAAAACCCCATCCTATCCTTTCCAAATTAAAAGGGGAAAATTAAATTAAATAAAAAAAAAAAACCAAATAATTTTATACAACTCATAAAAAAACTCCAAGTTTTTTAGCATATCCTCCAACAAGAAGTGATAAAAAAATTTCATCCTCATCTTCAGTGTTGATGGTTATTTTTCGAATATGAAAAATTTTGCAAAATTAAACTATGTATCATCTTTAGTTTAACAATGAATACTTTCAATAAGGATTCTTAAGATAAGATAACAATATGTGTGTTCTTTTCCATGTTTCATAAATCAGATCGTCATTTAAACCAAAAAAAAAAAAAAAGTCAGCTGGACCTTCATTCGGATAATCTTGGTTTGATTCAAGTTGAATGATCATACACAATGTTGACAACAATTCAACAATAATACATTTTGTGTTTGTATGTGTAACATTTCTTAAAATTCAAACAACAAACCGAATTTATCAGTTCTTATGCTTCTAACTAATTTCAACTAGATCTTGTTTCGTTGATGGATAACATGATTGGATTTGATTTCTGCAAATCTTTTTGAAGTTGGATTGGATTTTATCTTCTAGAAATTACAAGTTCCATTTAAGTTTAGTTGCAGATCCTTGTTCTTTAGATTTTCTCAGTAATAGAAGGAAATGAACATTTTATCGCTTCATTTTGTAGCCAATGTAAGTTTTTTTTTTCCCTCCTTTTTAGAATTAGTGGATTACAGTTGCAAGTAGAAATCAAAATCAAAGTAAAAAACAGCCAGTCATGATAACCAAGAGAGAGAAAGAAAAGAGGCCAGTCTACAGTGTACTCTCTGCTTTAAATTGATAAGAGTTTACACTTATTCAACATCTTGTCAATCAATTATTCATCTTGGGCCAAAATAAGTGAAATAAAGATATCAAAATATATTTGCTTCTATAAATTAAATTTGAGGGATGAAATGTCATCCATGTTGGTGATTAATTAAACAACAATTATTTCATTTCATGTTGATGTTGGCATCGAACAAAAACCGAAAGAAAAGTAGTACCAGTGGTAATAAAAAAAGTGAATGAAGAATAATAAAGAGGCGACCGATCGATGCATTGGATTGGACTGGACTGGACTGGGTCCTCAAAATCTATCGATCCCACCAGCTGTCCTTTTTCTTTTTCTTTTTTTTTTTAATTTTAACAGACGATAATAATCTACAGAAAAATTAACTTTTATTCTAAAAATACGGCGAAAGAATTCAGATTCTTAATTTTATACTCAAATAAAATATTTAATAACTAATTCTTAACTCTTTCTCTCCTCCCCAAACCAAGAAAAAGGAAAATTTTTTTTTTTATTGTAGTACTGTACTAAACTCTTTTTTTTTTGGGAATATAATTTGGCAGTTGGGCCAAGGTCATCGGAGTTAGCGTCGCTGGGCTTGGGCTTTGGCAGAGAAATGTCCTGACTCCAAAGTAAATGCCATCAGCAGTTTTCGTGGAATTTCAATACAATTAGCCGTTGGTTGGTTGGTGGCTTACTTAAATTCCAGTTCCTCCTGATGCTGATAGAGCTTTTAAAGCAGTCATTTCGCCAGCAAAGCTCATTCGGATTTTAAAATGTCTCATCCATTTATTATTTTCCCCATAAGGATATATCCTAAATATATAGTGGGCTGAAGCCTTGCCCAATGTGTAACTTGGGCCTGAATTTTTGACAGTGAAATGAATCTGAGACACAATAAGAAACCTCGTTGAAGCTGTCAACAGAAGACCAAAGGATAGAAAAATGGTTACCTACTCTAGGCCCGCAAGATTAAGCAGAGAAGGGTGAAATGCGAATGCTATCCCGGTGTCGAACATGCTTCTTGCTCCCATGGGCCCATTTGGGTGTTACAAGAAAAAAGTAATGTGATATTTGGCCCAATAAAATGAGTGAACGAAAAAGTTCCGTAAATGGAAAAAGTACAGAAGATAACGAAAAAGTGCTGAATACTGGGTGCGGCCGTGTGGAAGCAAAAGATTAATGGAAAATCACAAAAGGATTATATATGGAATTCTTGTTTGCAATCTTATTTCATTTAGCTATTCTAGAGAAAGACAATAAAAATGTTGGATAAGAACGCAGAAGAAGATAGAAAATCCCAAATCCAAATGTATTGACATGGAACCACGGGTCCCCTAATTAGATAAAAATTTGTCCGTTCCAGATGTTGATAAAGCATTCTTGTTTGCATCCGACGCAGCCATGATCTTTTTTGAGGAATGGCTATTGATAATACTAATCCTTTCCTGGTCTGCTCAGAAAACATGGTGGGCACTTGCTAAAATCCTTTTTCTTGGGCAAAAGAACAACGAAATTAACGTGCCATCCCATGTATTCATGTATCTTTATATTAAATAATAAAATTACTGATGTATGTATCATTTAATTTGTCTTGTTAATTTCTTTCCGACCGACACACCCCTCCCAGTTTCAGTTTGCAAACAACAAAAAGTCTTGTTAATTAATCCAAATAGCACTTTGTGTACCAAGGATTTACTTTATCAACATGAAATGTAGCCTCTTCCATGGAGGAGATGGTATTGTACGACTTGTACCCTAAGCTTGGATTTGTGGTGGTCCGTGGCTAGCTAGTTGGTTTTAATAAACATGTTGGTACCACCTCTGTACAACTTTAAATTACTGCCGAAACTTGTAGAATTTGGCCTCCACATTTATGTTTACAAGAACTGCTCTCAGCTGCAGAAATTGGCAAGGATGAAAAAAGCAACGATAACATTTATTGCAACTCCGATATTACAACTTCTCAACATCATCACCAGTCATCTACCTGCCATTGGTTCTTGGGTAGATACTTCCTTCCCCCAGTGATTGAATTGAAGAAAAATAGCTCAAATTTACCATGTTAGCAGTAATTTCAAGTTCGAGATGAACCCGGCAGAGCAACATGTGCAATTGTGCATCAAACAATCAGAAATTTTTATTTCTTGTATATGTACAAAATTTCCCAGCTGGCGCCCCAACCAATCCAATCCGAACTAAATCTTGTGAACTGGGGCTTTAGTTTTCTCATCTTCAATTATTGCTTTGCATTATTAATACTCGCCAAAGTTCGGTCCCTCAAAAGGAGTATTTTACTACTATAATTAACACTAGTTCTTGCCAAAACCCATTCTCAATCTTATGAATGAGATTAGCCTAAATCACGAATTAATTTAGATCGCATAAATCACGACTTAGTTCATGCCAGCACTTGAACTAGTATAAGTCACACCTAATTAATCATGGCTCTACAACGCATACAACGATACTTATTGACTTATAACAGTTACAACATAGGAAAAATAAAAGATGCTACCTAGTATAGTATTTCGAAATTGTAAAGAAAAAGAAGATTTTATTTGAAGGGATGAATGGGAATTTATTCAAAGTAGCACTAATAGTAGTAGTACATGACATGGGTGTTCCTTTCCTTTCCTTTCCTTTGGTTCTTAGCATCATTCAGTTACCGTAGGAAGATGGGGAATTTTGGGTGCGACGCGAGGGTTGACCAATTCCAATTGGCCTTGGGCAATCACCAAAGACTTGTAGATCTCAATGATCATCTTCTCGTCGTATTCTTTGAGTGGTCGCACACCAAACCCGTTTATACCTTCCCCAGGGTATCCACCCACCCCGCTGTTGATGAACTGGGTGCTAGCAAGCCTTGTCATCAAGTTAACGTACGCATCCCGAAGTCTCAGGACAAACTTCTTAGGCGAGAATCTTAATTTCACCTTCAGCCTCGGACTCAACCTTATCCTCCAGAACCGCTTCCTCCGACTTGACCCCTCCGCCGACAATTCCACTCTGCTCTTCCTCATCCGTTTACTGCTCCCGTTCAGTTTCTTGTATCCTCTCCTCATCCAATAACCCCTTTACGCCATTATAAGCACCGGCTGTTAATCCTTCCATTTTTTTTTTTTAAATACGTGTTTGTTTTTCTGTAAATTATCAACAAAAAACAAGATGTGTATATTTGTACATATACATGGATAAAATGAATGGGAAATGAGGATTAAATATTGGGAGAAGAACAAGTGAAATTATTCACGAGTTTTATGGGGAAAAAAAAAAATTAAATAGAGGACTGTGTTTTTAATTGGAGAAGATAGAGAGAATGAAGCGGTGGGATTTTATAATCTTCTATACTGTGAAGTGTGATGGGAGGTTTTGGCGTTTGATATTTTATATTTTATATTTCATCAAATTTACTCACCTTACTATTTTTATTATCTTTTTATTAATTATTCCTAATTTTATTCTTATAACTTCCTTCTAACTTTCATTTTTCACTTATGTTATTTTTTTTTAATTTTTTCGTTAAATTTTTATTACTTATTTTTTTATTAAACTACTTACTGATAAAATATATCTGTTTTTCTAGTAATCTTATCTTACTATATATATCAAAAGAGAATCCCATTTGATATAATAATATCTTTCTTTAAATTCTTAATTAGTTAATTTTAAATTTATAAAAAATAATTACCATCAAGTAAAAAAAATAATTACTATGATGTTAAAAAAATGTTTAAAATTACCCAATTCTTTAAATATTTACAAAAAAATTTTCTCTTAAATTCATTTTAAAAATCTTTGTGGTCTTAAATTAATTAAATTTTTTTATAATTTAATAATGTTGAATTATTTAATTAAATTTATATTATAATTTTTTTTTTAAATAACACATATATGGAATGTACCAAATTACTAAC
The DNA here is from genome assembly GCA_025175665.1 of Cinchona pubescens. Taxonomy (NCBI): domain Eukaryota; kingdom Viridiplantae; phylum Streptophyta; class Magnoliopsida; order Gentianales; family Rubiaceae; genus Cinchona; species Cinchona pubescens. The sequence goes on along the minus strand of JANKKI010000192.1, from coordinate 558,094 downwards.
AATAATTAGTGAGCGAGTATTAGGAAGAGTTGGAGAATGAAGAGCAGCTATGGTAGGGACGGCCTGACGGGTTGAGAGCCATAATGAGATGCTTTTTTTGGTTTCTAGTTTAATACTAGTAGCTCACAGGTGTCGTCCTAAGGGCTGAATGCATGTGGGTCTATGGTGATCAAAAAATCAAGACCGTTGATCTGGAGTACTTTTGCTTGGGACCCAAGAAGCACGGCAATCAGTACGCCGGAGAGTCGCGGGTGAGTCGGCGGATCGGGTACGGTTTCAGGTACACGTTAATGTCACGCGCTACAGTTGAAGTTGTGTGGGGACAAAATAAAACAACGACGTTTCTTTGAGTGGAGGTTGTGAACTTAAATTTTCTGCCCGCGGGTAGTCCATCCCCATCATGGTACAAGTAAATGTGAAAATTACAATGTTCTGAATTAACTTGGTATTATATTAGTCAGATCTACTCTGCCTGCCAACTATGGATCAGGTGCAAGTAATGATCTTTGGTTAATGATAATGCTTTTGGATTTCAAATCTCCAACTTAAGCCTACAACTTTTGTATATACTATGAAAATTTTGAATTTAGTTCTCTAAATCATTTCATTCAAATATAACCTTAAAACTTAGTATTTATTACTTTATATAAAGCAAGAGGTTTGATGTAATTTTTCTTTTTAAAAAATAATAATAATAATAATAACCTTCTATATCATATTTTTCTTTTTACAAATCATAAATATTTTGGTGTAATTTTTGTTTTTTTTCCTAGTAAAATCAAATAATTACCTTTTTATCATTTTATTTCTTTTCAAATCATTACTCGTTGTCTAAATAAAATAATTTCCAAAACTTTTATTTTTTGAGTCAATTTAATTTTATTAGAGTACACAAGTCTAGAGTCTGCCCATATTTCTAGTAAAAAATAAAAGGAGGGAAACGAAAAGTTATAATGTTGTTTGGGAGTTTTTGAAAGAATTTGGACATATAATTCATCAAAATTTAAACTCTCTAATATTTTTAGGATAAAGTAGACATTAAAAAAAGGAAAATGAAATAGAACTTTTTGTAGTTAAAACAATATTTTTTTTTTATATATTTCACATGAAAAATATATAAAAAAAAAAAAAAAATTATGGTACTACACTATAAAAGGAAGGTTTTGTCTCTTAACACATCTAATGTGTATAAGAGACAGGATTCTAAGTGATCTAAAAAAAAATTATTTAAAATTTTATTCTTTTTTTAGTTGCAAAAAAAAGGGACTATTTTGACGATTTTCCCTAAAAAAATCATAAATTATTACAAATTTTCCTTTCAAATCATCCCAACTAGTTCTGATCCTGTTGCACATGCACTGTGTCTTTTAATTTATGACAAATAAGAAATAATAATAAAATTTTAAATAATTAATTTTTTAGGTCATTAAAATCAAAGAAAAAATAAACATGATTAAAAGGGAAAAATCTAAAAAAAAGAAAAGTATTACCTCCTTAATATGTCACCTACTCCAATCCTTTTTTTTTAAAGGCGAAAAAAGAGAGAGACAAATATCAGCTAATAAATTTATTTTAGATACTTTTTTTGTCCAAATCAATGTTTAAATAATAAATGATACAAAATTCGCCAACATACTTTTCTGCATATATGTAGCTTGTTAGGTTCATGAAAAATTTCGTAGCTAAAACGTAAAAACTAAAATGGGAAAATCGCCAAAATAGTCCCTCAACTTTTGCACTTTAGTATACAGCGCATAGTAGGAAAATAAAGTCCCTTCCCCATCCAATTGTAGAGAGGAAAAAAATATGTCAAAGTAAACTTTTGGAGCTCTTATTATTTTTAATGTAATTATCTGATACTTGAATTTTTAAAATTGTGAATATAAGGATTAACTAAATAAATTAAAAAATTTATGTGCTTTTAAATGCTTTTAAATAGGTAGTTTATTGAGATAAGTGTTGCTTTGAAAATTTTAAATCATTTAGAATGGAATAAATGCATATATATATATATATATATATATATATATACTTCACAGCGTATAGGTTTTGTCTTTTACACTCTAGTTCAAAGAGAGAGGTGTATAAGAGAAAGTTCCTTCCCCATCCAATTGTATAGAGGAAAAAAAATATGTGAAAGTAAACTTTTGAACTCTTATTATTTTTATTATTTATAATGTAATTATTTCATACTTGAATTTTTAAAAATTGGTAAAGATAAGGATTAACTAAATAAATTAAAGAGTTTACATGCATTTAAATAGGTAGTTTATTGAGATAAGTGTTGCTTTGAAAATTTTAAATCATTCAAAATAGAATAAATGCATATATATATATATATATATATATATATATATTTATTAAATTAACAATCTAATATTATTATATAATCTATATTTTATTGTTACCATTTAATATATATGTCTCTTATACACATCTAGATTATAAGACTGGACTGAGGAACAGAAAACGTAACTTCTATCTTAAAATACTCCAACCTCACACCTAAATAGAATACTTGATGGTCAACTCATTTAATGTGAATTAATTGAATAAATGAATATAAATTGAAACAAATATGAGAGATTTTAAAAAAAGACTCGTGGAATAAAATTAACTTGTCCAGGTCAATTAATTTTGCAAACATGACAAACAAATAGCCTAGTAAGTAGTTCTCACGTGTCTATCATCCTTTGACTCGTTGGTATCTTGTATTTATATTAAATTAGATTTGGAGTAAAAAATTTGGACTACCATACACTTAAAATTCAATCCTTCTAAATTAATGAATTGCTCTAATTATTTTCTTTTGTATTGCTCAAAAATTCTTGGAGGAGGGAAAATATCATCTTCTTTCCATTCTTTTCTTTTCAATAGTAAAACTCTCAAACTTAATGTTACTAGTACTCTCCATAAGTGGTTGTGCCGTGATGGTTGATAATTCTTGCTTAAGAAAATACATTGTGTTTTATTACATAATACTATAAATTTGATTTATTTAAAAATTATTTATGATCTACACGAACTTGGCGATCTAGACGCACACCAACGAAAATGGAATATGGCAACCAGGGATAAATTTTAATTCTTGATCATTAATCAGCGTCACCTCGTAATAATCAATGACTTAGAAATGGAATTACACAAATATGACCAAGATTAATTTGACTATGTACGTTGGGAGTCGCTGTCATTAGCTAATATTAAACATCCACACAAGCTCAGCTTTTTACAGCCGTGGCCGCCGCAATGGCCGCATATACAAATTATACCATCATCTTAGCAGTCCCTAGTCAGCAGAAGATGACTAAATAATTCTGTGAACTCCCAGTCCGTCCCCAGTCAGCAGAAGTTGATTAAATAATTCTGTAATATCTGAATAACTCCGAAACCGAATCTCCAAAGTTGACTCACTAGCTCATTGGAATTTTGGATCACTTGCAATAAAATTTGATTCCCTGGATGATCCGATCCTAATCTTTCGATTAATAATTACCCCTAATCCAACTAAACAATAACTTCTTTCTCCATCAACCTTTTTTACTAGTTACACTTACTAACATGTTAACACAAGGAACGTCTGCCAAGATAGAAAGCAAAACATGCAGCGCATAGAACTAGTACTACGTAGTACATGCAACTAAACTATAACTATTACTGGTAATTCAGATTTGTTTAGTTCTTTTTTTGGTTATAATGTTTGAAAAAATATGAAAAAGGAACCAAGAAATTTATAGAAAACGATTCTGTCAAAGATTTTGGGAGAAAATAAAGTAACAAAAGTAGCATTTCGTAAACAAAACGGTTCACACAATACACCAACGCGTATAATGGAAAAATTTTAAACCACTAACTATTTACAAGTAATGTTGAAAGGCAAAACTATATTCACATGTATGTTGAGAAATTCTTCTACGAATTTATAATGGGACAACAAGTTTCCAATTTGGAGGGACTGAAAATAAAGGGAAATCAAAATTGAATTTTTGGATGCTCAAATTCTAACACTAGCTAGTTTGAGATAAAAGTGATGTAACCACCATCAAACTTTTGATCCGACGGTTGGATGTTGACATCTTGGGAACTAGTGAGTTAGTGGGCTCAATTTAGGAAGGCTGAGCTTGAGGTTTGGGTTTTAGGCTTTTAGCCCACTTCAGCTTAATCGTGGACGAACTAAAACAAACTTTAATGCAATCAGCCTAATCTGTGGCCTATGAGCCCAATCTTGAGTTTGGCATTCGTGCGGAGGATTTTTTTTTTTTTTTTTTTAATTGGCACTAGACAAAAGATACTATTATACCAATTTAAATTTAAGTAAAAAATAATCTTAACAACTTTAAACGAGTTGGTTTATTAGTTGGGAGATTGAAGGATTATTTAGTGAATAGCAATATTCTTTTTTTTTTTTTAAATAACCCACCTCTCCCCCTTTGCCTTATTGACTCAAAACACCTAAACTAGACTTTTTTTTGTGTGTTGGTGAATTGCATATTCATTTTCTAGTTTGTTACTGCATTCAAGGCAAAGAAAGAAAATTTGAAACGGTAGTTTTACCTAATTCAATAATTACATGTACTTTCCAAGGTTTAATATGCGCACTAGTTGTAGTGGGTTGCTGCCTTGCTGAAATTTTGGTATGCTTCTGGCACAGATCTTCATCTTCCTAAAATTTTATAAATAATCAAAATTTGCAATGCCATACGTAAAGAGTCTCGGACTTTGATCAAATGGGCGGTGCGCTACATCAAGTCTAATGATGATATATTCTGTGAAGTTGAACTGAATGTAAAAGCATACCTACGGTTGCATGAAAGTGGTCATTGACATGATTAGAGTATTATTATGCAATATTAACTCTTTAATTAACATGTTCCGTTTAGACGGCGTTTTTTTATTATTCTATAAATAATATTCTTGAATCATACATACATATTTTTTAATCAATTTTTTATTTTATATATATCTCATAAAAAAAAGATATTACAATGTTTTTCAAATATTAATAAAAAAATAGCTTTCTATGAAGCTATATTATTATTGTTTATAAATATGTTTGTATACACGAATAACTAACATATATTATTTATATTTACGCTCCTATATGGGAAGAATTTTACTATTGTATTTTTGTTCGAGGAGAGAATTCATTATGTAACTACGAATGTAGATGCCTTTGCGGGCCTTGCGCTGGCAGTTGCAGTGTAGTCGGCCGATAGCTCTTTTCCGCAGAAACAGCACACGTGCACTACTAGCGTATTTTGTGCGTCGAGACGGCATCTTTGCAAATTTTGGTAGTAATCAACAAGAACACATTTTAATGTATGAATGGTCAGAGAGATATGGAAATATAGATTAGCATTTGTTGGGATTAGTCTATCGAAAATTTAGTTAAATTAATTTTAAGAAATTCTTAATGATGATAACAAAAATAATAATAAAATATGTGAAAAAAATAGAAATAAAAAAATAAAAATTTACATGCTTCGATTAATTAGACTAATGTCTACGAACGGAAAAGAATAACATTTCATTAAATGAAAAAGATACAAAAGTTTTAAAAAAATTTCGGAAGGGATTTCATTATATAAAAAAAATACAAAGATTTTGAAAAAAATTTCAAAAGATCGAAAGAGATATCCTAAATGAACACTTGAGAATTAAACTAAAAATAAGTTCTAAAGACTTGTAAAATTCTCTATTACTTACTTCGGATTTTTGGTACATCAAAACAACTGAGAAGTCCTTCCTTTTATAAATAAAGTTCAACACAAGCTTCCAAATAAACAAAATAATTTTAACTGACAAAATTTCCTACTCACGTAAAAATCCATACCATATCCCTCGTAAAAATGAAGAAAAAATTGTGGATTGCAGATAAAAGGCATACCACAAATAACTTTGTGGCCCCTATGCCATGGGCTGACAGCATTATATTTCTATAATCACTTAAACCAGTTTGAAACTAACTATATATCATCACAGCGATGAATTAGCAATGGAAGTGTGTAGAATTAATCTTATTTTCATTTTGTCACTTTCGACTCTATTATTTGTATTTGAAACAGGAAATTACTCCAAGAGACAGAACAAAATTGAATTGCTATAGCCGGGTTGTAAAACAAATAAAAAAAATGAAGATGTAGTATGAAAAGTGAATAAACCTCAACAAAAATACAAAATCCTCAAGAGCTACGTACTATAACCATTCTTGAGAATATTGGAATGAAAGAGGACAGACAGCACAAAATCACAAAGCCTGGAGATAACGAAATGGTGGCGTAGGTAACAATAGAACAGATATGGAAGAATGGTGCGGCCTTGATTGAAATCTGAAATTTTGTAAGTTTACGCAATATTATATGTTGATCTGATACTCCCTCCATCATTCATTCATCATCTTCGTCTCTACGTACGGGCCTTTAATTTGGTCCCTCCCTCTCCCTCGTCTTTTACTCTACCCCACATATACTGTCTTCTCACTTCTTTTTCATACAAATCACACACTCCCATTCCCATACCCACATGCCAATTTCCAATTCCTCATTCTCATTCGCATCATCCATCCCCACTTTTATTCTCACAGCACGTAGTTTTCAATTCCCCCCAATTTAATAATTTTCATTCAAGAAACATTAATTGGGGGAACATAATGGGGACTCAGAGTCTATTATTCAGACTTGCGCTGATTCTCTAATGAACATTATTATGCATGGCAGGGATTGTGAGCCATGTCCACAATAACAGCAATGTCTAAGGACCAAATATCCTGCCCAATGTGCTCTTCCTGTGATAACCCATGTCAACCTATCTTTTCTCCACCACCACCTTCGCCACCGCCTCCTTCCCCTCCTCCACCAATACCTGAGTCCTACAGCCCTCCGCCACCTTCTCCCCCTCCAGTCAACTAGTGCCCTCCACCATCTTCTCCTGACACGCCCTCAGGTGGAGGTGGCGGTGGAAGTGGAGGAAATGAGTCCGGTGACTCTTATTATCCACAACCCTGTTATAACAAAATTAACAAAAATATAAATGCGTATCTTAAAACTGTATAGTTAGAACAAGAGATGACTTCAAGGCGCGTTACGATGTCGATTTCATTAAGGTTTAATTTGTCTCTACCACAATGGTGTGCAAAAGAATATTGCAAATAACCTTTAGGATACAATGAAGTCTAGTAATCGATTTCATTTTGCATTAACAAAATCACATTTATTAAGCACTTAAATCTTTGATAATTTGTCTTATTTTGTAGGAGAACTAAGAAGAATAAGAAATAATAATCATGTCTTGTTTACCATATACATGCTAATGTATTTATAGATGTTCAATGTCTCTTCATTGTGAGACACCCATCCATTCAACCATGACTTAGTGAATAGGTACATCAATTAAATTGAATAGACACCACAACTATCAATTATGTAAAGTTACAACTCTTCTTATTTTAAAATTTTCCAACAAACCCTCTGATGTTATCAACCTTTCCTACCAACTCCACCACCCCCGGGATCATCAGGCCATTCCCACAAAGTCCACCACCCCCGGCGATCATTGGGCCCTTCCCAATTCCATTGCCACCCTACTTCCCATTTCACTATTATAGCCCTCCACCACCTCTACCCAAGTCAGGTTCCATAACATGGATGAAGAACCCCAATTCCGTTTCTTCTTTCATTAGTATTATTTTTGTCTCCATCATCTTCTATATATAGAAGGTATGCAAAATAATTATAGGAGCCCCAATAATATATTTTAATTTGTAGTTTGTTCCATTGTACGTATTAGTTGCAAGTTACAAATGAGCAGAAGGGCAATCGTCAACAAGAACAACCCAAGAAAGCATTAATGAAGACTTTTGTCCAGCTGCCATAATCAAGTAGGATAATGTAATTCCTTTGTCGTGGATGAATATCATAACATATTATTCTTATTCACAATTAACTCTTGTTGGAAATTTACCTTTAAAATACACTTTCAACAAATTTGAAATTTCCTCCAATTGTGTTCCTTCTTTTGTAAAATACTTAGTCCCACATTGTAACTTTGTGTTGGATGTTTTCATGTTATATGAGTTTGGATTTTTGCCATTCTACAACTTTAGTTGGGAGCCTAGACTATGCATGGTTGATGGTTAGGGAATTTTCCTCAAACACACACATGCGCGCACTAGGTGCGGTGTGGTGCGTGCGAACCATTAGACTTTTACTTCCGTCACGTTTTTTCTTTCTATTCCATTTGTTGATTACCTATTTTGTGTGAATTTGACTTGTGTATAGTTCCTGCCTTTTCTCTCAATGTAGAATGATTTCCTTTCTTTTCTCTCAAGTTATCTATCTTTTCTTTCAAGCCAGTGCAGTAACTTCCAAATTCTGACCGAATCTATCACAAAAAATAAAGGCCTTGAGGTCTTCTTATAGACACCCGCAAATCTCTTTTTTCTGTTCTCCTTCGGTACTGAGTAATCCAGTATTAAGCTCAAAATCTTGCTTGCGAGTGCATGCGACCGAGGCTGTCTGTTGAATCCTGGAGAGTGGCCTCCCGGTGTTCCTATCTGCATCAGTGGATTACGATCCAGTGAGAGGCAAAATCACTTTCAAGACAGTGATCACACGTTTCGGCAACTTCTGCTCTGTTATAATTATCGTTCTGTCCAGATTTTCTAATAATCTTGAAAGTGATTTTTCTGTGTCGTTGTGATGGCCAACGGTGGTGTTTCTGACATGTCAAAATTGTAACTATTTGACGGTAAGAACTACAAACGCTAGTCCGAGGATGTTATGTTTTACCTACAAACCCTCAAAGTAGATTACGTCCCAGATGCTGTCCTTTCCGAATCCACTAGGGTTTATGTTGATGACAACTAAACTGCTAGGAGTCACATACTCAATTTCCTAACTGACACCCTATTTGATCTATACCACCCATATAAGTCTGCCAAATAAATATGGGTGGCTCTAGACAAGATATGCAACTCTAAGGATGCTGGAAAGAAAAAGTACGTAGTCGCCAAGTTGCCAGATTTCAAGATGGTTGACGACAAACCTGTCACCAACTAAATTCATACATACCAAAATATTATTCTGGACATTGCTCAGGAAGGCATGAAAATTGATGATGCTTTCAAAGTAAATGAATCTAATAGATGTTTCTATAGTAGATTCCGTGAAAATATTAGAGTCTTGATTTGTTTGTATATTGATGACATGCTTATCTTTGGAACTGATGAAACCGTTGTTAAACAAACCTAGTTCTTTCCTTATTGCTAATTTTGATATGAAAGACATGGGTGAGGCTAATGTTATTTTAGGTCATAAGTTGACTAGATTTAACAATGATTTCGTACTTTCTCAGTCGCACTATGTGGAAAAAATCCTTAAGAAGTTTAACCACTTTGATTTGAATTCTGTGAGTACACCTTATAATCCTAACGTGCACTTGAGAAAGAATAAAGGTGATAGTGTATCACAAACTGAATATGCTAAGATTATTGAGAGTATGATGTATTTGATGAATTGTACTTGTCTCGATATTGCATATACTATTGGTCGATTGAATAGATACACACATAATCCTGATAAATATCCTTGGAATGCATTATCTAGATTGTTTAGATATTTAAAAGGCACCATGCATTTCGAACTTTATTTTCTTGGTAGTCCTTCTATGCTAGAAGCTTATTGTGATGCTAATTGGGTGTCTGATAATGATGAGATTAATTCCACAAGTGGTTATATTTTACTCATGCTGGAGGTTGGCTGTTTCTTAGAAATCATCTAAGCAAACATGTAATGCTAAATCTACCATGGAATCTGAATTTCCTGTTTTAGAGTTGGCATGCTCAGAAGCACAATGGCTTCGTAATTTATTGACTGGCATTCATTTGTGGCCAAAGCCTGTGTCTTCTATTTCTTTGCATTGTGATTCATAAGTAGCGATCGCTAGAGCCAAAAGTAAAATTTACAATGGGAAGAGCCGACATATCCGTTTTAGACACAATATTGTGAGACAACTCATGAGTAATGGGTTCATTGCCATGGATTTTGTGAGGTCTGAAAAGAATTTGGCTGATCCCTTGACTAAGGGATTGAATCAAAAGTTAGTCCAAGAAACATCGAGGAGAACGGGACTTAGACCCATTGATGATAATTGGATGTAAGATCAACCTAGCCTACATTACTGGAGATCCCATGAAGTAGGTTCAATGGATAATAACAAATCACAAAAATATTCCAATTGCAATACCAAATGTGGTCTCTTCTTAGTGATGGTGTAGATAGTGCTTACAGTCTATAATTCGTGCGGATTAAGTCGGTAACTCTTAATGAGCTTATATCTTTTATAGTTGTGTGTGGTAGTACATACTTGATAAGCTCACCTATATGAGTGTGGAAGTGGGGGTCGCTTCCTATGAGACAAACGGGTTCGTCTCTAGAACACTCATGAATATCCAGGCAGGGTACATGGCCTGGAAAGGAACCAAATCAAGAGTTTACAATGGATCGAAGTCTAACATACGCTCAACTATAGAAATGTCCTATAAGGAGGAAGTTTCAAGACTTTTGTCACATATCTTCCGTATACTTCTCTGTTGAACGCACTAAGTGCGATTCAAATCCAAAAGACATCGTATTTATGTGTTAGATTTCTTTATTCAGTACCACTTTGTATTTTCGAGTCATGTAAGGGATTGTTGGAAATTTGCCTCCAAAGTACACGTTTAATAAATTTGAAATTGCCTCCAACTGTGTTCCCTCCTTTGTGAAATCTTTATTGTCCCACATTGGAATTTTGTGTTGGATGTTTTCATGTTATATGAGTTTGGGGTTTTGCCATTATGCAACTCTAGTTGGGAGTCTAGATTATGCATGGTTAATGGTTGCAGGATTTTCCTCAAACAAACACACGTGAGCGCCTGCCCGACCCAGCGTGGTGCGGTGCATGTGAACCGTTAGAGTTTTACTTCCGTCACGTTTTTTCTTTCTATATTTTTTGTTTCAAATATTAGGTCCGATTTAAATGTGAGTCGAATTTAAATTTTATAATGTTCAACCCGATTCAAACCTGACCCTAGTAAGTAAGTAAATAAATAAATAAATACATAAATATATATATATGTATGTATATATACACACACTCTATACTAATTATTCTGTTAATAAGCAAACTCTTACCCTGATAGTCATAATAATTTATTTGAAGTACTTTTTTTCAACTTTTATATGTGCAGATATTATTAATTCTTGAGAAAGTATTATTTTTCATGTTTTAGTTATTAGCGTTGAAGCCTAGACTTGAGATACTTTTTTTTTTTATATATTTTATCTTTTAATTTCTTAATTTTCAATAATGTATGTACTATGAATTTAATTAACTGGCATCAATGCTCGCAATTTCCTTCTAAGAAATTAAATTTAATTAATTGACCTTCACAGATACAATTTCCTTCTAAGGCACTAAATAAAATTAATTGCCCGTATCGCCCTCGAACGCACACTATGGCATAAAAATAAAATGATTGGCCTTAGTGCCCACTATTGCTTTCCGAGGCACGATATTAAATTTATTGTCCTTATTGCCACAATTACATTCTAAAGCACTTATTTGAAATAATTATCAGTACTCCCTAAAGTTTCCTAGCGAGGCTTAAGGTTATATTAATTTGCCTTAGTACCCGTAATTACCTTCGGAGGCACAAATTAGATGGTATTTGGTCCCTATAAACACCAGTATAGCGACCTACTATGAATTTGGATAACCTATTTACTTTGAACTGAAAAAAAATGATTACTCTTTATAACCAGGTAAGAAGTGTAGAAAACTTGCTTGTTAGGAGAGGAAATATTACGAATTTTGGAGAAAAAAATGCGAGGCAAATTCAACTTGATACGTTCACGGTTGAGGGTGCCAATTACGACCCTCAACCGAATGTACTAATTCTAACAAGTAATTATTTCTTAGACTTTTAGCAAATAATGATTGCAAGTCTTTTCTTTTTTTGGGTAAGAAATAACTTGCGAGAAGATGATTATCCCTGCACTAAGAACACGATATGCCAGTCTTATGCGATTTTTTGTGGGTTATAATGTTTATAAACATTATAAATGTGTATAAGAGACCAAGTTGGGATATATAATTAATTATCCTTATTGGGGTAATAGACATAGGTTTCAAACAATCAGAAATCTTATTACCACAACTCTTATTACCACCAAAGCACACTAAAACTCAAACCTTACACGACCAGTGGTTTCACTTTCAGCTCACTAAATGAAATCATGTTTTTTACGATATTTTTGTGTTCTAGGTGAAAATTAGAGGATTTTTGAGAATTTACATTTTTCTTCCCGTTTTTGGCAAAACCAATACAAATTGCACTACCAGATAATAGTCGAGCTGATTTATCGAGTCCCGTTCAGACATATTGAGCCCCAAAAAATGTCATAGTGGTCAAGCAAATGATATTGTAGACATCAAATTTTGTCATGTATTTTTTTGATGGTAAATTCAAGAAAATTTTCAAATTTTTTGGCTTTTCAAGGTAGTCCCAATTTGACAAAAAAAATTATTTTCCCAAAATTTGAATAATCAATTTTTAAAGGCAAGGGCAACATGGTCTTTCTGAACTTACTAGCTAGTGTCGTTTTTCAATTACTAATTGCCAGTTCATATTATTGAACATCTCGATGAATTTGGATAACTTTCAGATTCCATTTTAGATCAATTTTAACAATTAGTTTTCGAGTAATATTTTAAACAAAAATCATGTTTTTTACGATATTTTTGTGTTTAAGGTAAACATTAGTGCATATTTGCGACATTTACCTTTTTCTTCCCGTTTTTGGCAAAACCAATACAAATTGCACTACTAGATAATAGTCGAGCTGATTTATCGAGCCCCGTTCAGGCATATTGAGCCCCAAGAAATGTCATTTAATTTAATTTCAAATACAGAGACAAAATAATTGTCCTCAGCATCAATTATCGTACTATGAATTTGGACCAGCCCGCTTAAGACCCGAAACCTGAATAATTTTGTGAGTCGAGTATGAGTTGTATATTTGTGAGTTTAATTCAACCTGATTAAGGCTCACAACCTGACAAATTTGACAGTCCTAGTTACTAGTTTGAGATAAAAGGAATGTAATGATCACCGAACTTTTGATCCGACGATTCAATGTTGATATCTTAGGAATTCGTGGGTTTGTGGGCTCGATTTACGAAAACTGAGCTAGCGGTTTGGTTTTTAGATTTTTAGGCTAGTTCAATTTAATCATGGACAACTGAGATTAACTTTACCAATCAGCTAGCCTAATCTGTGGCCTTTTGAGCCCTATTTTGAGTTTGGCATTAACAGGGAGATTTTTTTTTTTCTTTTCAATTGGCACTAGAACAAACGGATACTATTGTATCAGTTTAAATTTAAGTCAAATAATTTTAATTGTGCAAGGTCGAGGGTTTAAACCCCCGACTTCACACTCAGGTAGTCTGGGGGCCAACTCGCCTAAAGCGAGTTGGTTTATTAGTGGGGATATTGAAGGATTATTTAGTGAATAGCAAATAAGCAAACAAACCAAACCAAAGTTTATTCCCACTAAATAGGGTCGGCTGCATTAATCTTCTTTTGCCATTACGTTATATTATAAATCATATTATCCTTAATTTCTAGATGGCTATATATTTTCCTTTCAAGTTAACAATCAAGTTTTTTTCGATATTCCCCTGCCCCTTTTACGTTAACTACTCTCTTTAAAATTTACTCTCCTAACAGCCACATCTATTGGTTATTTTAGCACATGACCTAACCACTTTAAGCATATTTCTCTCATCTTCTTATCAATAGGTTCTATTCCAATCTTATCACGAACATACTCATTGCATATCCTGTCCATTTTAGTATACCCACACATTTATTTTAACATTCGCACTTTTACTACTCTTATCTTTTACTGATGTACGTAATTCATTACCCAACATTCAGATTTATAAAGCATCGCTGGTCTAATGGTGTTCTATAACATATACTCTTAAATTTTAAATGAATTCTGTGATCGCATAATATTTCCGATTCTATTCTCTATTCGTCCAACTCACTTGTATCCGATATGTAACATCTCGATCTATACCACCATCACTTTAAAGAATTGAACCTCAATACCTAAAATTTTTACTTATGAGTATTAATAGATGTTACACTCTTGATTTTCGATTCTACCATTATTCTATTCCTATGCGCATTCCTACTAAATTTAAATTCCATATATTCTGTCTTTGATCTACTAAATCTAAAATCTTTTGACTCAAATATCTCTCTCCATATCTCGAGTTTAGTATTAACTCCTTTTGTTGTCTCATCTACTAAAGCAATGTCAATAGCAAACAATATACACGATGGTATTTTCTCCTGTATTTACCTTGTAAGTTCATATATGACCAACGCAAATAAATAAGAATTTAAAACTAAACTTAGGAGTAAACTTATACTAATAGGGAACTCTCGCGCTAACCATACTAGTATCCTCACACTTGTAACCACATTTCTATACATCTCCTTTATTGATTCTATATATGTTACTCTGACTCTTCTTTTTCTAAAACTTTCCACATAACTTTTTTTAGAAATTCTATCCTATGCCTTTTTAAGATAAATAAAAATCATGGGCAAATATTTTTTTTATCACGGTATCTCTCGGTAAGTTTTTAGTGCTAAAAGGTGTATGATTTTAGTAGTCGATCTTTCTGACATGAAATCAAACTAATTATTTGACACTTTAGTCTCGTTTCTTAATCTTTTTTTAAACACTCTCCCAAAATTTTATCATTTGACTCATTAACTTAATACTTCTGTAATTCGTAAAATTTTGTAGATCCCTTTTGTTTTTGAATATGGATATGAGAATACTCTTTTTTTATTTGTTGGGAATCTTTCTACTATTCAAAATTTTATTAAAAGGATTGGTAAGGCAACTTATGCCTTTCTTTGGTATAGTATTTCTATGCCTTAATTGGAATATTGATTTTCCTTTCTTACATCTGTCAAAAAAATCTCCTGCACCTCTGATTCCTAATTTTTTTGATAATACATTACATTTCTATACTCTTTAAACTTATCTAACTTTTCTAAAATAATATCGTCTCCATTGCTTTTATTGAAATTTGATGGAAATATCTGTCTGTTCTTTCTGTAATGTTAATATCTCTTACTAGACCTTATTATAGATACCATTTCATCCTTAATGCATTTGATTTAAATTAAATCCTTTGTTCTATGGCCTCTAGCTTTAGCAATTGTATGAATATTTTACTCCCCCTCCTTAGATTCTAATTTATAGTAAAAATTTTCAAAATTCCTTTCTCTCGCTTTACTTACAACTTTTTTTGCCTCTTTTTTAGCAAGTTTATATTTCTCAATATATATATATATATTTTTCAGTTCTACAACTATATTAAGCCTTATAGTTAACCCTATTAATTTTGATTATATCTTGTACACATTCATCCCACCATCAAGATTCCTTGTTCACTGGAGCATAACCTCTTGATTCTCCAAATATGTTCTTAGCCACTGTTCTCTCTCTAGTTTCTATATCATTACATAAAGTGTCAGATTTTTTTTGTAAATCCTAAATATTTTGCCCTAACAATTCTTTCCTAAAAATTTCTTATTTTTCCTTCTTTAAATTCCTTCACTTAGGTTTAGGTAATCTAGATAAGTTCATTCTCTTAGCGTAATGTCGTTAAAACCTCAAGTCTACTAACAAAAGGTTATGTTGTGCGGTTAAATTTTCTCTAGGAATAATTTTATAATTTCTACAAACTTTTCTATCTCTTTTTCTGTGACCTTGTTGATCCTCTTTTAAAGATAACTAAATGTTTCTCCCCCTTCTTGAAAAAAATATTGACAATGCAAAGATCGAATACCATTCCAAATTTCAAGATTGATTTTCCTTCTTAATTTCTTTCTTTATATCCACTATGCACTTTTTCATAATTCTCATTATGTCTTCCCACATGTCCATTTAGGTCACTTCATATAAAAATTTGCTCATCTTGAAAGACATTACCTATCTATCATCTCATCTAAATTCTCCCAAGACCTAACTTTAAGGAACTCATCTAAACCTACTTGAGGCTCATAAATACTAAAAATATTAATAGTTTCACATTTCAAAATTAATTTGAGTGATATAACTCTATCTCTTTTCCTAGTTGCATGCACTACTTCATCCTTCATCAGCTCACTTTACAATAACACCGATCCCATTTCTAATTCTGTTTAATCATGAGTACTTAAATCCTGAATTATCTAATCGTTTAGCTTTTTCTCCCACTCATTTTGCCTCTTATAAACACAAACTATTTGTTTTTCTCCTAATCATTGTATCTATTACCTCCATTGAAACTTTCAATATTCCAAGTTACTATTCGAAGTTTATTCTCCTGAATATTTTTCTTTCTCACTACCCTCTCCTTATTTTGTGTGGAATCTTGAATATTTTTTAGTATACTCGAATTCCCATAGAAATGTAGCGATTTTTGTTCATTATTTGCCACGCTCAAGCAATGAGACGTGTCATTTACAGGGAACGTCCTAATATTAGTGCAGTATTGTAGTGTATTCATAAGATGATAAAGTTTTACGTTAGATGTCAACCTAACACAACTTTCTTCCTTTACCCAGATTTGGGACTGATTATACTAAGAAAAGTCGACACAAGCGGAATTATTTAGTGAATAGAAATATTCTACAAAAAATAAAAAATAAAAAGAAAACCCACCTCTCTCCCTGTATCTTGTAACTCGAAGCGCCTAAACTGCACTTTTTTGTATTAGTGAATAGCATTTTTGTTTTTTTTTTCCAAAAGTCATCAATGTGAATTAAGTATTAATTTTCTAGTTTTTTTATTACATTCAAGGCAAAGAAAGAAAATCTGAAACTGTAGTTTTATCTAATTCAATAATTACAGTACTTTCCGAGGTTTATTATACGCGGCTTGCTGCCTTGCTGGGATTT
This sequence comes from Cinchona pubescens, assembly GCA_025175665.1. Taxonomy (NCBI): domain Eukaryota; kingdom Viridiplantae; phylum Streptophyta; class Magnoliopsida; order Gentianales; family Rubiaceae; genus Cinchona; species Cinchona pubescens. Next base: position 541,083 of record JANKKI010000192.1, on the reverse strand, counting down.
TGACATGCATCCAGCACAGATCTTCAAATTCTTAAAATTTTGTAAACTAATCAAAATGTGCAAAATAAGTTGAGAGTTTCGGACTTCGATCAAATGGGTGCGCTACCTCAAGTCTAATGATGATACAAGTTTGAGCCTCTGGTTTGTGAAGCCCTGAAGCGAAATGAAAGCAAAAGCATACCTACGGTTGTCTAAAATGTTGTCATTCACACGATTAGAGCATTATTATACAATATTAACTTTTTAATTCACATGTACCATCGAAACTACCATATTGTAGTTGTTTATAAATATGTTTGTATACACGAAAAACTAACATACATTATTTATATGGATTACAATGGCATTCCAGAAGTCTATTTTACTTACGGATGATGTAAATGTTGCCGTCAAAGGAACGGAAATCAGGGAGGTCGATATTACTTGTGCAAATTTTGTAGTAATCAGCAAGAACACGTTAATTTAGGAATGATGACAGATACGGCAATAGAGATTAGCATTATGTTTCTATAATCACTCAAACCAGTTTGAAACTAACTATATATATATATATGATCACAGCTATTAATTGGCAATGGAAGTGTGTAGAATTAATCTTATTTTCATTTTGTCACTCTCGACTCTGTTTAATTTCCGTACCATTATATGTACGTATTTGAAACAGGAATTTACTCTAAGAGACGAAACAAAATAGAATTGCTACAAAGAAAAAATATAATTGTAGTATGAAAAGTGAATAAACCTCAAAGATCAAAAATACAAAATCCTAGTACTTGCATCAAGAACTACGTACTATAATTATTGAGAATATTGGAATGAAAGAGGACAGCGCACCGACAGGTGAAAATTTCACAAGCCTCCAGATAACGAAGAGGTGGCGTAGGTAACACTAGAACAGGTATACAATTCAGAATGTTCCAGGCCGCATCAGATCTGAATATTTGTTCTAGTGTTACCTAATAGCATAGGTTGAGGAAGTGTTTGGTTTATTTGAGAATTAAAATTAAAATTATAAATTTTATTATTATTATTTTTATTTATTTAATTTTAATAAAAAATAAATTTTATTACATCGACGAGTTAATAAATTTAAAATTTATATTATAAGTAAAAAATTTTAATATTTTTATTTCAATAAAATAATGTCTCTTATACACATCTAGATGTGTATAAGAGACAGATTGTATACATTAATTAGTAATTTCTCCATCATTCATTCATCATCTCCGTCTCTTGGGTCTATAATTTTGTCCCACCCTCACACTCCCTCGTCTTTTACTCTAACCCCACATATACTGTCTTCTTTCATTCCTTTTTTCTCACAGAAATCACACACTCCCATTCCCATACCCACATAGTACCAATTTCCAATTCCTCATTCTCATTCTCATTTCATCATCCATCCCCACTTTTACTCTCATAGTACGTAGTTTTCAATTCCCCTCAATTTAATAATTTTTATTCAGAAAACATTAATTGGGGAAACTTAATGAGGAGTCAGAGTCTACTATTCAGTGTTGTGCTGATTTTCATGAACATTATTATGCATGGCAAGGATTGTGAAGCCATGTCCACAATAACAGCCATGGCTAAGGACCAAATCTCTTGCACAATGTGCTCTTCCTGTGATAACCCATGTCAACCAATCTATTCTCCACCGCCGCCGCCTCCTTCCCCTCCTCCTCCAATACCAGAGTACTACTGGCCTCCACCTTCTCCCCCTCCAGTCAACGAGTGCCCTCCGCCACCTTCTCCCCCTGTACAGTGGGTTATCCCAGTCAACGAGTGCCCTCCACCACCCCCAGGTGGAGGTGGAGGTGGAGGTGGTGGAGGTGGAGGTGGAGGTGGAACCCGGTGGCTCTTACTATACACCACCCTCCGGTGTCATCGGGCCTTTCCAACAAAGTCCACCACCTCCCGGGATCTTCTGGCCCTTCCCAATTATACCACCATCATCTTCCATAACATGGATGAAGGATCCTCAATTCCGTTTCTTATCTCATTAGTATTATTTTTGTCTCCATCATCTTCTATATATAGGAGGAAGCAAAATAATTATCGGAGCCCCAATAATATATTTTAATTTGTAGTTTCTCTATTGTACGTATTAGTTGCAAGCTACAAATGGGCAGATGGGGAATCGCCAATATAGAGGAGCAAGAACAACCCAAGAAATCATTGATGGAGACTTACGTCCAGCTGCCATAATCAACGTAATTCCTTTGACGGGGAAGAAAATATTCATAATTATTTCCTTTTTCCATTTTATGTGGCTACTTTTGTTCCAAAGTATATCTGTTTTGTGGACGGATTAATAAATGTAGTGGTTGTTGCGTCACAAATAATGGATGTATGACTGTAGTCTGTAGTTTGCTGCTGCAGCTTCCTTTGTCGGTCGAGACGAAGAACAATTGTTCATATATATTAGTAGTTCTAATTTTGACTATTATTATTCTACTACTTAGCTTGGAATGATTATTTTGTTTAGTGAACATTACTTAATTCTCGAACTTTTGGGCACGCTTGAATATTTGCTTTTCATGAAACCGTTTGCTGTTATTCTGGTGCCCTTTTGTGTCGGGGGACGGAACTAATCGTTAGAAAATCCATTCATTATTCTGAGTACTGGAGAAGTTATTTAATTAAACGATGAGCATCTTGCTATTGCTATGCATGAGAGAACTTAAATAACATGATGGTTAAAATGTCATTCTTGATTCTATTCCAGAGTAGGCTAAAAAAAATTCCCCATTAGCTCATGATGAAAATATTAGCACAATCGATTCATAGAAAGAAGAAGAAGAAATAGGACCAATATTTACATGGTATTCTATGTATCTCTATTATGTGGTCTCTTTCTATAGGATATTGAAGAGGCTAGGGAAACACGTGGTAATAGATTGGAATTTGAGGCCATCAATCCAAATCCAATTGAACAATCCTTTGGAGATTCAATTAAATTGTTTTGGAATTTGAATCAAATGAACGGCAGTGGCACATGTGGTTCATGTTTCTTGGACTTCTTGTCAGTACTTTACACTAGGAACGAGACAAAGAAGCTAGTAATACGTAGTAGTCCACAGGCAAAATGTAAAGATGACAAGCGAAGGACATAATAGTGAATATCGCTTGGTAAAGATTTTCTATCTTTTTATTTTTTATTATATCACTTAATAAATTATTAAAATTAATAATTAATAATATTTTATCTCTTGAATTAGGTAATTATTTATATTTTGACTTTCTGAACTAAAAAAAATTTACACTTTGTCCCCTAATCACATAAATCATCTTTTAAAAATTTTATAATATCAAGTTAAATTAATGAAATACTTTAAGTATTATATTTTAATTTTTTATATATTTAATTTTGATATTCAATATATATAAAAGAATTATAAAATATATATATATATATTAACAAAGTAATATTATAATAAAAATTTTATTATAATAAAATATAATAACAAAATAATTATGGAGTAAAAATGTGATAAAATAGTAAATTATATTATATTTGACATTGCAATATGCACAGGTTCATCCAAATATTAAAATTGTAAAATGTTAAAAGATATCAAAAAAATTACAAATTTTATAAAAATATATATATATATATGTCACACAATATTTTTAAAGAAGAATTTTCAATAGAAAATTAGCCCATTTACGAATTGTTCTACAATTATAATTAAACATTTAAATTCGAAATAATATAAAATGAAATAACAAAATTTAAAAATGTAACCAAAATGTATATTGACATTCCGGATTATATTAAAATATTATATAATTTTTTTTTTTATTTTTAAATAATTATCACATCATTATCAAAATTTAAATATAAAAATCAAAATATAATACTTAGGGTATTTAAGTCATTTAGCTTGATATTATTAAATTTTTAAAGAATGAATCAAGTGATTGTAGGGTTAAATGTAATTTTTTTAGTTCAATGAATAAAGTGTAATTACCAAAGTGTTAATAACCCCAAAATTAATTCACAAAATTTTAAAATTCATTAAATAATAGGACAAACTATTATATTAGTCCTTTACATTACCCATTTGTATTTATTTAGTCCATCACTTTTAAAATGATAATTTTTAGTCCCTTACATTACCCATTTGTATTTATTTAATCCCTCACTTTTAAAATGATAGTTCAGGAGACAAAGTGTTAAAAACCCCAAAATTAATTCACAAAATTTTAAAATTCATTAAATAATAGGAAAAACTGTTATATTAGTCCCTTACATTACCCATTTGTATTTATTTAGTAGCCATCACTTTTAAAATGATGGTTTTTAGTCCCTTACATTACCTATTTGTATTTATTTAGTCCCTCACTTTTAAAATGATGATTTTTAGTCCTTCATAATAAAATGTCGAATTTCGGTACCTAGACTAAATCTCAAGCACTTTTTGGTCTGAATTAATCGTGTGTTGTTCACATGACATATTTTTTGAGTAAAATTTAAGAAATCGTTTTTCCTTTCCAATGCAAATTAAACTTGAGCATCTGATTGGATTATAAATTTTGGAAAAAAAATACCACAAGTCAGATATAATAATAATTTTAAATACAAACAAATTGCTAATCAATCACTTATTTCATATCCTTCACATTCATAAAACATTCTACTCAGATGAATATATAAATTTGTTCTCGAAAAATATGTCATGTGAACAATACATGACAAATTTAGGTAAATAATACTCGAAATTTGATTCAGAGACCATCTTCAACGTTTTATATATGTGAGGGACATGATAAATTTAGGCCAAAATGCTTGTGATTTGATTCAAGGACCAAAATTCAATATTTTAAAAGTAAAGGATTAAATAAATACAAATGTGTAATGTAAGAGACTAAAAATTATCATTTTAAAAGTGAGAGACTAAATAAATACAATTGCGTAATGTGAGGGACTAATATAATAATTTTCCCTAAATAATATAACGAAGAGTGAAACAAAACGTAAAATAAATGATTACATTAGAGTAATTTGTTTGTAAGGTTAGTAGTAAGTAATCATACTGCATCCACATTACTGCTTTTTCAGGTTAGTAGTAGTTATTATGATTGTTTGAGCTTTCACAGCTGCCGTTCGCTGTCACATGAATGTGTTGAATACTGAGTAGTACTACTTACTTAAATGGTCTGGTAAGAGCAAAGTATTTAAATGCTGAAACCAATAATGGCGTTGAAGACGCCAATTAATTTGCGCTTCTTCTTCTGGGATTGTTTGTTTTTAAGGGAAATCGCATGTAATTTAAGATTTATTAGAAGAAAATCAGTACTACATTTATAGGAAAATGAATAGCATTGTTCATACAGTACGTATTAAATTCCTGATGGAAAAAAAGATAGACCATAATATCATTGCTGACCGACCTAAAGCATAATTAAAAGCCAGGATTGGATTGCTAAGTAAGTGGTGGATGGAGATACGTCGTCGTTTATTGTTGATTGACGGGTTCTGGAGAATTCTTGCTCTTTTTGCTTTAGCAATTTACTTTTGTTTTTGGATTATGTTTGTAAAATATTGGAGACTTGATGAATAGCTCTTTTTTTTTTTTTTTTTTTGCTTCAGCCTTTGTCTTCAATCTCAAGCTCCATATATTTAAAACTTATGTATTTATTTTATTGCTTTATGTTTTAATAATAATTAAAAGTAGGTATGAACACCTACTATGTGTGTGATATAATAAAAAAAAAACCAAAAAATAAAGGCAAAAATTATCAGGTATAAATGATGTTTTCTGTCAATTCCAATCTTAGGATACTCCTATTTGAATTTTGGTATTGAAGCTATACAAAGTACGATAAATCTACGTACCCTGTGACTATGTGAGTCTTCCATTTAATAAGATCTGCATTTGGCATTTCTAGGGTTCGAACATTACTAGGATATGGATAGAACGGTATAATTGTGTTTTATGAATCGAATTTTACAAAAGTTTGGGTTCTACTCATATATTTATTTGAATTTCATAAATTAATTGAGTTAATCTAAACTCACAAATATAAAATTCATACTCTACTCATAAAATTATTATCATTCTAAATTTTAATCAAATTGGTCTAAACTCACATTATTGGATTAAAATTTTTACAAATTATTTTTTAAAATATTTTTTTTATACTCGATTAATACAATATGGAATAATATGTACTACTTATATCAATAAACAACTATTAACTATATCATTGAATCACAACATTTCAAATAAATTGACTAATGATATTGGGTTATTATTTTTAGTCATCCAAGTTTAGTTATAAATTAAGAAATTATTATAATCATTAACTATTATCCATATAAAATTAAGTAGTATAATTTAATTTATGATAAAATCAGTATTTTATATATATATATATATTCGGGTCGAATTTTAATCGGATCAAACTAAATAAAACTCATATTCAACTCACAATTTAATTAAATTCAATATTTAAATTCAAATTCAACATAACTCACTTTAATCTAATGTTCAATTCTTTATTTGTCGAACGGATCGAACTCGAGTCGACGCGACTCATTAACAATCCAAGATATGGGAATGTCGTAGTAGTTGAATTAAACCCAAGGAAATAAACCAGCAGAAAAGGACATGTAAAATTTCAGTTATTGTTACATGGATAAGAGCTCCAAATCTCCAAACATACACGGTCAATCAGGAGAAAGGTTAAAAGCTCCACAACTAATTAATTTTCTTCTGCTTTCTTCTAATCTAAATTCTACACTGCCATTACTAGTCAGACACTCTACTGGGATAAGATAAAAGGTGGCCAACAAAGTTGGGAGTGTTCTTCTAATTAGCTGCATAATACACAGATCCACAACTACAAGAGAGAGCCATCAAAAGTATAGCAGCTTGTTCTTCTTCTCTCAATTTCCCCAACAGCTTCCCGGATCTCCTCAGCATCAGCATTATTTCTCCTCCTCCCAACGCCATCCATTTCCTCATCTTCACCGACTGCCCTCCGGTGACGCCGCTTTTCATCTTCTTCTTCTTCTTGCCCTTGTCCACTCCCAAAAGCTCCCTCCTCTTCTTGTTGTACTTGATCCCACAAGCATTGCAAAGTGACTGATAAAATAATACTAATAAAAATGAAATACGAGATGTGATAAAGAGAGAAAAGAGGAGGATTAGAGTTATATATTTTTATATCGACGCCCATTTCAAGCTACGTGAGATGAGATAGATTTTAGTCTATATACCTTCATATCACACTGAAAAATTTTATTTTTAATTTAATAGATTAGAGTGATTTAAATAAATATAAATTAAAAAATTTATTCCGTCTATAATCGAGTATTAGTAATATATACCTTGGGACCAGCTGGACCTCCTCTCCATAGAGGCGTTCTGGTTGTATTACAATCACTGCAACACTTCAACTGCTTTGACGCTGATGCTGATGGGCTGCTCTTGCTAGTTATAATGTTATATGAGTCTGATCTCTATTTATACCCGAAAAATAAAAAAATGGAGATAAATATTAATTTGATTGATTCAAATGAAAAGAGAGACTAATAAATAGATCATGATCACTATGGAGTCTCTCACCTTTTCTTTTTTCAGATCCATGATGATCACAGCCACAGCTTCTCAAAACTCAGATGCTCTTAAAACTCCTAACGGCTATTTGATGTTGTAGTCGTCATCATCTAATATTATTGGCCGAGTATTTCAACTAATACATAAATGGAAGAGACAAAATGAAAATAGAGAAATCTGAAAATCAAACTAACTAAAATGCACACACCTCTTACTCCTTTCACAACCTTTTTATGAAATTTCTTTTCAGGGTTGAGAAATGGGGAGCTGAGTGGGAGAAGAGAATACAATGTGATGAGAGGAAGAGATCAGAAACGGTGTGCTGCTTTTGCAGAAAGTGGTTGGTTGGGGCAAGAGTTGGGCCGTTATGTGTTCTTTTAATTTATTCTTTGTATATCTATGCATCGGTCTCTTGTGCACCAAACCCTAGCTTATTCCCAGACAAATCCCCACCTTTAAATGACCATTTTGACCTTTTACTTCCACCAATTTCAATTTCGAAATTCTGATTTCTCCGCCAATCTCAACCGATCAAAAGTCAAGGCATTTTGGATTTGCTGGTTCATAAACGTAGATTTTGATTTTCTTTATAGTATTTCTTTTTCTTTTTTTGTAAAGAAATAATAAAATTATTGAAAGAACCTCCCAAAATTTAAAAATCTGCAAGATATGCTCACTTAAAGTTTTTTTTTTAAGTAAAATTGAAAATTTATTAGTGATCTTCAGGTGGATTTATACAAGGAAGAGGACTTCCGGATATACAATCCACCTATTATTTACAAACTACAAAATCAAAACATCACCAAAAATAACTCTCATCAGTCAATACTCAACTAAAGTTAGACATTTTTCCTATGACTTATTAGTTATAAAATTAAATTAAAATCATTAAAGAATAGATCAAGAGGTGGATTTTAAAAAAAAAAAAAAGTAAATAACATATAAATTTTATTAAGTATTAAAATGCCTAACAATATAGTACTTAGTTCAAAATGAAGTTTCCAGTAAAAGAAAAGCGGACCAGAAAAATTATTGAATTGGATAAGAGGGCTTTAGTTGCTCGAGACTCTCTTTCTCTCTCCTCTCTCCTCTCTCCTCTCTCTCCCTCTATTGTTCTCACAGACAAACACTGGAAAACCTGTGGGCCTAAAAACAACTGGTTATAGTTGAAGGAAGAACCTCAAGGAGTCTGTGTAATCTTGGACAGAAAGAGAGGAAGAAGATGAAGATCATGATGAGCTAAACGGTGCCGAGAGGAAGAGAATAGGGATGGAACACTTGAATAGCAGATATTACTAGTAATTTCTATCAAAATTAGTGCTTTAATCGAAAGATGTTGCATGGAGGGAGTATGTTTATTGGCACAAACTTTAGACCCCCACCATTATTGTATAGTCGTTACTCGTCAAGAACAATATGCCAGAAGAGAGGACAGGTAAAGACCGGAAAGATGAGTTCCAAAAGACTCCCGTCATCAGCATCTGCAATTTGCACATCTTCGTTGCGGATATTAGCCACAGCAGCAGTTGCAGTAGCTGCATCAGCAGCCATATTCTGTGTTGCTGCGGAGGCAGGGGCTGATACTTTGACAAACAGAAGCCAACAACAACAGCAAGAATCAGAGAGCGAAACGCTGGCTAACGTACCACAAACTTTATCAGGAGCATGCATTCCGGGGAAGGAAGACTGCAAAAAGCCACGCATTCAACGACCCAAGTCAAGAAAAGCCGAGATTTGCACAGTTAAGTGCGTCAACACCTGCATAAGAGGATCCCCAGGCGAGGGCCCTCTTAATGTAAGGAGGCCTCTCGTAGTTTTCAAGCAAGGCTTCCGCAGTCGTCAATATTGCTTGGTTGAGTGCTCCGATATTTGTAATTTGATTGGAGACGGAGATGATGGTCCATAATTTTCCAAAACGCCTTCCTCAATTCTCATGCTTGTAATTTGCTCAAATTTGTAATGCTTTTAGGTTCACCAGAATGTTCACTATTTTTGTTAGAACAAAGAACTTCATACTTCTAATATAATTCATACCATGGAGCAGTATATACTTTACTAACTCTGCTTCTTTGCTAAATGCTGCTAGCGCTGTTGAACAGAATTGCGACCTTAATAAGGGTATATTTCGACTTCTGCAACATAAATTCTCTTCCAATTGCGTACGAATATGGAAGGTCGATTCTTTTTAGCATTAGTAAGAGCAACAAAACACTACTATTCCACCAGAAAATGTTAAAGAAACCAATCGAGCAAACATAATACGTAGCATTATTATACTCCATCTCCCTTAATACTCAACTGTAGCATGTACTTTACCAACAAAAAGTACAGCAACCGGGACCTAAATTTTGCCAAGGAAAGTTTCTCAAACCGTTTGCATAAAACCAAAATATCCAAACTGGAAAATAAGGATATACATGCATACACTGGTACAAATATGCATAAAACCACATCAACCTGATTCTACTATAAAGGATAAATAAGCCATATATATGAACATCATTTTATCACATAATTTTTGGAAGGAAGAAGTAGCAACAAACGGAATACAGAAATTAAGAGAACACTGGTAAATGGTAATACAGAAACTTGGTATGCCTCTTCTATTAGTAGATACACTAATAAATATAAACAAACATATCCTTGCGACTGCCTCAACTACAGAGACCAAAACCATCCCCCATTAGTACTCCCACAATATGATATTTAAGTATATCTTTAACTTTTATTCTTCCAGGATAATCAGACACAAAAGTTCGATGAGGAAAGGCCATAATTTACCATGGCATTTCCGAATCATCTACTTTAGATAACTCGAAACTTTAGAAAATAACACATCAAATGAACCAAAGAACTTTCAGAGAGGGAGAAAAGAAAAGGAGGGAAGGGCCGGGGGGTCCAAAAGACTCTACACATCCAAGCAAACCTTCTTGCATAGCATGCAATACCGTGAAACATCGTAACCAACCTAAACCGGCTAACAACATCATATGACCCAAATTCTTATTTAGCCACCTTGGAGGACCAAACAGCCCTAGTTGCAAACTCGAGAACAAGCAAAGCTGGAACAGTTGCAGACACGTAAGAGATAAATGTATCCAAACCTGACGATCTCAACCAGCCTGCATAGTAAAGTCTCTTCAGTTATATGTAGATGCATATCAACCAACGAAATAAATAATCCGAAACTCCATTGACTTTCATCCAAAGTAAAAATCACAGGGTGGTGTAAATACTATCTACTGGGATAAAGTATGTGTATTATGCTGGCTACAAGTACAAATAATGTGTCAGTATAGGGAAAATAACAATCAACTGGTCCAGCTCAGAATAAAGGTAAGAAAATCAGGCACAGGTGAACCACAGTCCAATTAAAAGCCTGAATTTAAAGCATGAAAGGATCAGAAATTCTTCAATACCTTCAACTGAAGTTGAATCCACCAGATGGAACAGAAACTTCACCCCCTCCAAAGTTGAATCCTCCTTGTGGAGCGTCACCTGAAGGCAGCTGCTCATCATCGTCTTCTAACCAATATGTTTCAAGAATCTTCACTGCCTTTTCATAAATTTCATTGTTGTCATGACTCTGAAGGTTTTCAATCTTCTCCAGACCTTCCGCATCATCAATCATCTGAGCAAAGACATTCACTTCTCCTGTGTTACCAAGGTTCTTCTCAGCTTCTCCAACCTTCAGAATGTTCTCAAGACCTTCCAAACATACGGTGACAATTCTTGGGTCGGGACAAACATAGAAGATCACACAGTGGCTTTACACAACCCTGGCTCACCAAGAATCTGCACATCACAAAATATAAAGCAAAATTCCACAAACAGACACAAGTAGAGATGAAGAGAAACATGACACATAGAGGAAATATACTTAATCTGTTCATGTGTTCCACCAGATGTAGCATTTGAAATAGCCCAAGCAGCCTCTTTTTTAATCTCAAACTCAGCATTTTGAAGCAGTTGGACAAGAGGGGCAATAATAGCAGCTTGAATCACAGCCTGCACGTTAAATTAAAACAGTTAATATCTTCCACTTAAAGAGAAGCACAAAAAAGTAGTAGTACAATATTCATGTAGGCTATTACTTCTTATCGATTCCAATATATTCCCAGCCAAGATTTTATAGCAGAAGATTTGACTAAAAGGAAAGATACATCTTTACACTGTCCACATCAAGCGATCCAAGTTATTGAGATCTAGATTAAGATGTCTAAACTGTTACCTGAATTCATAAGTTCCTAATTATTGAGAATATCAGCTCCTCAGAATCAAAGGCGAAATTAGAACATGAAAAAACATTACTTTGACTTTGAGAAGAGGAGCTACTAAGCAGAAATTCCCAAATGCAAAAAGTGACTGCTCTGATGCAACAGTACAGTATCCAAAGGCATATGATTAAACACTATATCATAGTGCAACCAAAACCCAAAAAAATGTTCTTCCTTGTTAAAAAACAAACAAACATACACACACATGACAAGTTCCACTAGAAGAAGGCTATTCCTCATTTACCTGAATCTGTTCCCTGTTTCCTGCGGTGATATTAGAGATGGTCCAGCAAGCTTCCTTTTTTATGCTTTTTTTATAATTTTGGGTCAACAAGTTCAGAAGACAAGGGAGAGACTGGTTGTCGATGATAACCTGAAATTCATGAAAAGAGACAGCAAATTAATTACCCAAAGGAACAAAAGCAACATGTAGTAAAAACATCATTCAAGATAAATAATTTCTAACCACCAATATGAATGAACCTGTGTTTTATTATTAGAGGCCATTGATACAGAATTAACTTTTCATTCTAATAACAATTACAATAGCTTTCAAAATCATTTCGGCTACAAATACACACTATAGGAGCTTATTACCGATTATTGACTTAAATACAGATATAAACTTATAAAATACTACTTCTACAGCATGATGTAATGCCTATTGCTATAATCAGACTCTCAGCAAACCCCATAGCCACATTTCACTCGCATTTATTTTAAATCCAAAGTCAACTGTAAAATCATCTATATCCCAGGTGAATCACAAGGAAAGAGGAGGGCAACAGGTTCATTTGGGGAAATGTACGAATATTTCAATGTTACTTATGATTCGTCAACAATAATTAGTATTCAAACCAGAAAATAGACATCCAAATAGGCTTGTTCAATAGATTACAAATTCACATTTTTTGTACATGTCATAGTCAATTTGGTACACAAGGCAGGGATTGGTGATACCTGAGTCTGCATATCATCGCCAGTAACAATATTACCAACAGTGCGCATTTCAGGCAGGAATGAGAACAGAAGGCGAAGGATGACTAAGAACCCACCAACACCCACCAACATAAGGGAAAAGCAGTTAGGAAAATAATTTCCATTTTTTAACAGGAGGCAATTAAGATACCCCAGAAAGAGTTGCAGAAAAATATAGGATAAGTTTCAAAATAGAGCTAGATACTCACAGTAGAAGCTCAACAAGACGAGGGCAAACACCAGCATCAATAACAGCTTGGATTTTGTCATTAGTTCCATCAGAGAGATAGGAAAGTGCCCAGCATGCATCTGTTAGAACTTCTTCATCATTTGAGTGTATAAGGCGAGCAAGAGTGGGAAGGGCAGGTTTTGTCTGATCAAAAGATTTCAAAAATTGTTTTCAGTAAATGATAATCGGTAAAATATACTGAAAAGGAACACGTTTCTAAGCCTGTGGAATGATTTTAAAACCCCAAACCTGCTCAAACTGAGGCTGCGGTTTGCCCCTACAGAAGTTTGACAATGTCCAGGTTGCATTCCGTTCCGCAACATAGACAACTTTGCCTGCTCATTGAATTGTACAAGTAACGGAATCAAAGCTCCATAGTTGAGGACAAGATCACGACATTTGGGAGAATCTCCAGCAACATTACCTAAAGCCCAAACCGCCTATTGTTACCCAACAGGATGAAGTATTTTTGAAACTAGTAACCATACAGTTGTAGAATCACAACAAGTTGAGTCACGATGCCATTATCAATACGTTTGGATATTTCTTCAATTGCAAATACAGAAGTGTATAGATGAATTTACCTGTTCACGAACATCATCACTTGCAGAACTAAGAAGTCTTACAAAAATGGGAACAGCACCGTGATCAATCACAACCTTGGTGTTTTCAGATGTCCCAGATGCAATATTTGTAAGAGCCCAAGCAGCCTCAAACTAGAATTGTTCAAACAAAAAGCAATAAATATCAGAATAGAAGATAATCACACCACACGCACACAACATAAAGAAAGCACTCAGTCCAAATACTCACCTGGCTCAGTTGAGGGTAGTCATCTCTAGCAAGGAACTCGACGAACCGAGGAACAACTCCAGATTGTATCACTTCCTCTATAGGCGGATTGCGTTCTGAAAAATACTCCCAAACAAGAATGAGTAAAGGAGAATAGAATACCAATCGACTATTACTACCGATGTAAACAATTATAAAAAGGAACTGTTACGAATGATTAGTATTTGACCAACGAATACCTATGGAAAGCAACTTCCGAAATTGAGTGGTGGCTTCCAGTTGTAAGCTGCCATCATTAGACCAAACTCCAGCTACCATAGCAGGGAGACTCTCTAACTGGACCAAACAAATCAGGCATAAGAATGCCGTAAATATTTGATTCAAAACAGAGATAGCATAGTAAATGAATTGTTTTGGTTGGCCAAAGCAACTCAGCTCGCTGAGATTGTATATTAACTAACTCCAGGCTATTCTTTATCATCGAAACACTAATTGTTACCAGTAATTTTCAATAATTGCCAAATACAGCACTTCAAATCAACTGAAAAACTACGAATCCTAGCAATTACTGACAAAATTCAATAACTAGAATGAAAATCATATAATCTCATTCAAATCAGGAAATCCAAATTGGAAAATTTTGAAAAGTGGCTACGAGAGAGTTGAAAGAAATAGGGAAATAAGTTAGACCTTCTTCTCAATTTGAGCAACGTTGACTGTGCTCTGGAATTGCTGAGCTTGAAGACCTTCGCGGCGCTTCTTCAGCAAACTCTCCTCTCTTCTATTCTTCCGGATCTCGATCATGCCATCCTCCCTCCTGCGGCGACCTTCCTCGGCATCGACGGCCACCTTATATCTGCTCCGTCGAACCTCGGTTCTAGCGTTGGGCCTCAGCGACATGGTTTCTCCTCTCCAATCTCGATCCAATCAGAAACCCTAACTCAACGGGTACTATAACTATATACCGTATACGAGTGGCGTATTTGAATACAGAATACCGCGTTTTCTTATCCCCGATCAGAAAGAAAATGATAAACTTTTGGGCTGATAGAGAGAGATGGGGAGGAACGGAGCCAGTGAGAGGGTTTGTATTGGCTTTTTCACTGGCAGTACTTTTGATTGAAAACTAGCGCAGTGTTTTAACAACAGCTTATCCATTAAACATGCCTGCTTTAGGACCTTATTAACCTTAATGCCATCGATGCATCCGTAATTAAAATAGGAGGTGTTTGGTTTATAGGTAACAGTTAAATGAATGAGTATAATGATACTTAACGGATGATATTGTTTGGTAAAAAAAATAGTTATTACAATTACTTTATACAAATTAAAATATTAAAAAGTAATCATTTTTATTTTGAATTGAATTTAAAATTAATTAATTTATTAATATAATAAAATTTATTTGTCTCTTTAAATCAAATAATAAGGATTTGTTTGATTTATGAGATGATTTGAAATTGAATAAGTAATTTTATGTTATTTCATATTTGGTTGGATTTTAAATAATCACTTAACTAAAATCTCATGGGATTACTAATATTGAGATCTTTAGTATTAATAATTTCACCAAATTGGACAAGGTGTTAAATACATAAATTATCTTTTAAATTAATATTTTAATTTAATAGTTTTTTTTTTAATACAAAAAATGTGTATCATTATACACATTAATTATTTAAGTACAAAAATACAAGTATTTTATTGTTTATTTAGTTTATTTTTTTCATTTTAAGCATGACATTGTATGATTTAAAAAATAGTTTATGTGTGACAATTTAAAAATAATTAAGAATAATGCATAATAGTCAACAAAATATTTTAATATCTATAATTTTCTTTTATCTATTATTTTTAATGAAATAATATTATTATTACTATCAAAATATCACGTCAATATTCAAAACAAAACAAATATAAGAGTATAATTCGAACATGATATATTTCAAAATTATCATCCAAAGATAGATTGATCCAGAATTATTTATCTATTAACTAAACGAAACTAAAATAACTACATAAATTCATACTATAATGAAATTTGCACACATTCCCAAATGTGAACTAAACATGTCCGATTCTCCTGGTGTATTGTGAATTTGGTCGAGTTTCAGAGTTGTGGTCTCTGTCTCTCTGACTTGCTTACTTGCCACGAAACAAGACCCGCGTAAAATGACGTCCGGTTTCTGAGACGAGAGGCTGAAGGGAGACCGACTTACCACCAACAGCAGCTACTACCTGTGCTGTGTGGACAAAATATCTCTTGGTTCACGTGACAAAAGTGTGCCTACCTTCCCAAATTAATTTCCCATGGTTTTAGGTGCGTAAACAATCTTAATCGAGCTAGTGTTTCACTAAATTGATTTATTTATGTTCAAGTTTCAACCCATTTGTTGATTAATTAAAGTTTAAATCTAGTTTTAAAATGTTGATGAACACAAAGTGTTGAAAATTAGGTGTAATTAGTTAGAATGACTAATTTTGAACAAATTCTTGATTGATTGAGAGGAAGAATTAGTTTTATTTAAACAATTATTATTCTGTATATTATTTTATAATATTATTAAAATAATTACTGTAATAATTTTTGAGACGTGATGCAAGTAAAGTAAAAAATATAATTAAAAAGCATCTTAGAAAATATAATTAAAAAATATTATTGGAATCAAAATGAATAATGGACGGTCCAAATATAGCCACTATTTTGATGATTTTTTCTACAATTAAAAAATAAAAAATATATATTTAATGATTTAGATTTTGCATAGTTATCAAGTTTAGCTCGTTGCTCTATCAACTAGCTTGGATTGTTCTTCATTCTTCATTAACAATACCAACTAAGCATGCTATACAATTTAATTTATTATTTCTACCACATGGTAATTAAACATTATTTGAAGAAGAACCTTTACCCAAATATAATATTTTTAGTTAGCAATTATGTTGCAAATGTGTAATATTATCCTTGATTTTTGTAGCATGATATAGGATTAATTGTACTTTGTCTCCTAGTAATATAACACTTGTCTCGTTTTATTCTCTATAAAAATTTAATGCTATCACTTTGTCCCCTTTGACCAGCAATCAAAATAAATAATTAGTTTAATCGTTAATCAATGACAACAAATGACTAAAATAACATTAATATATAGTTGATATATTATTTTGAAATTTTAGATAAAAAAAAAACTTTTTTGTTTTACTATTATAACTCTTTTAGTGATAAAACTAACATGTTAAGGCGTGTAATTTAAAAAATATAAGAACAAAATATTGTTTTATAAGAAGGAATAAACCAAAGTGAGGGGGGAAACTACCAAGCATAAATCTAAAAGAATTTAAAAATCTTTGTACATTAATGAATTTGTGCTTCAAATATAGTAAAAAGTCATGCATATATACATATAATTTTTACTTTTACCATTTTATACTGAAACAATAGTGCCCTAACCAACTATTTAAATTTGAGTTTTATATTTAAGATTTTTATTTTATTTAGTTTTTCCTTTTTTTTGACAAATTAAGTTTTTTTTTTTTTTTTCAATTTACATGATGCACGAGTTAATTCTTTTCTTTCATTTCTTTTGACACAAAATTGGTACAAATAATTAACTAAATACCTAAGGTTATTTTAGTATTTTTCCTATTTAACTAACTCTCAAACTAACACTTTCTTTTGATTGTTATTAATGGACAAAATGATGATTAAATTTTTATAAGGAACAAGGAGAGAGAGAGTCTATATTATGTGAGTGAGAGCAAAGTGTAATTAACCCTATGAACTACATACATAGACTTATCTTGACAGTATTTATGACATTGTTTGCAATGTTAATGACTAAATTCCAAGTACATTCATTTACTATAAGCAGGCATGTAGAAATGCATGCTTTTATCATTCAAAGAGTGTAGCCTATTAACATATGATCCAAGATTTGAAGTGAACATATATAATAATTGATCTTATATGTTTTTTATGTCTGATAATTTTTTTATTTCTATTGTTAATACAAAAAACATACGAAAAACTATTTATATCGATCTGGCTTTTAGATTCATTTGTAAATCTTACTTAGTTTAAGTTAAATGCGACTTATTTCATAAACTTTAATTTAAATCACATAATTCAAAATTAAATGGGATTGTGATTTGACAACGTGTTAATTTTTACAAAAATATATGACTATGAATTTGGTTATATGGAAAAGGGAAAAAGAATTAAAAGATCAATTTGGTGCTTTAATTTTTTGGAATATTGATTAATTTAATCACTTATTTATCAAAAATACTAATTTGGTCCCCATAATTAAAAAGTTTAACTAATTTAACGTTTTTAACAAAAATTGTGGACAAACTAACGAAGTGATTGATAATACATATGTAAATTAATGGTCACGTGATTATCACGTGACTTGGTCCATTAATTTATTTATAATTTTTTATCATAGACCTTATATTAGTTAATTTTCTTAAAGATAATGGATCAAATTGGTGTGATGTGATAGATATGAGATTAAATTGATCAATATCCTAAAAATAAAGAACTAAATTAATAAAATTTTTCATATAGAAAAAAGATTCGCCCATACATTATTATTTTTTCACCTTACAAACCCATAGAATTTACTTTGCATAGGCCTTTGACCGCACATATACATTTCGCACGTATTAAATAAATGATATTAATAGATATAAATAAGACTGTATAAGATTTAATATCCTAAATAATATTTTCCTTTGCTCAATAAGTAGTAAGGTGTATAAAACTTGCCCAACCAACAACTGGGAGGACGGACTATTTACTGTTTTGTGAAAATTTTGTAGTAAACCAAGGTACATGGTCTTGTTATATACTAGGGATAGGCGCGGGGCAGGTACCCGTCCTTCAAGGGATTTATTTGATCCGACCATCACTTGTCGAGTTAGCCATTTTTTTATTATGATTCGACTCTCATATCACTGGGTATCCGGAGAGCGGGTACCTGGTAAAAAAAGGTCGAGTACTCGCAAATACCCGACCCTCTCATAAAACTAAATTAATCTTATTTTGAACACCAAATTTTTAATAATTTTTAGAAGTGACAAGTTGATTAACATAATATTCTATATAAATGGAGAAGAAAAAAGGAAAAAAAGATCCAATATTAGATTGTTAAAAAAAATGATTAACAAATTTCGATATAAGAAATCACATAATTTCTTTAAACTAAAAAGAAAAATAAAACTAACATAAAATTTATCCGAGAAAAGTTAGATAAAATCAATGCTGCTATAAATCAAGACTTAAAAAATGGCTGAATGATCTTATTTACACTAAAGATTATAGGAAACATTATATATGAGGGTCGGAACGAGTACCCGCGGGTTTTTAAAACTCTGACCCATATCCGACCCTCACACCCTTAATTTTTTGAAGCGGAGCTGGGCAAGTCAGTGGATCAACAGGTATTTTTGCCTACCCCTATTATATACCTTGTGGTTTTCATTTATCTATATAACTTATTTTCTTCTGAGTTAATTTTCTCACTTGACTATATAAGTGACTGATAAAATACACTTTTATCTACCCAAGAATTTTCCATTACTTTGTGTTTGTTGAATAGCAAAAGGGGAGTTAGTAGATAGTGGAACCGAAACGGACTGTTGCAATATTAAGGCTAAGTTTGGACGGAAGAAAATGAAAGGACGAAAAGAAAAAGGGCTGCTAGGTTTTTTTTCTTATGTTTTGAAATTTGAAGTAGGTGGAAAAGAAAAGAAGAGAAAGAGAGGATTTTCTTTTGTTTTGGAGTTTAAAGTGGGCAAAAAAGAAAAGAAATAGAGAAATAAAAATTATGAAAGAAAAAAACTTTCTTTCTATACTGTGAAAAGAAATTAAAAAAAATTATATTATCTTATAACTAATTATAAAATAATATCTTTCACTTCTAAACATAATATAATAATATAAAAAAAGAACATTTTAATAAAATAATAACATTAATAAAATTTTCTCCTTAAAATTTTTAAACAACTTAGACAAGAACTTTTCTTCACTTTCCTCTCCTCTCCTCCCCGTTAAAAACTTTCCCTATTTTTCTCTTCCTTACTCTCTAACTCCCAAACTCAACCAAGAAGATAAGGTAAGCTAAGGTAATCAGCAGAAAGGAAGTGGAGAATTAGACATTATAATGGAGGAGAAGCTATCATCTGTGGCGAAGACCTTAACACCCTCTCCCATCCAACAATTATCCTACCTTGCCCAACGATGCAACGCCATCAACCTCGCCGAAGGCTTCCCGGATTTCCCCGCCCCTTCCAACATCAAAGACGCTGCCGTTTCCGCAATCAATTCCGACTTCAATCAGTACAGGTCTCTTTGTTTTCTTTTTTTGGTTGTCTGTCAGTAATGCTACTACAGTTTTAGTACTAGCTGATGAAATCACGAAACTGAAAGTCGATGGTCTGAAACCAATAATTAATAATGAAGGCACGTTCAAGGAATCTGTGAGTACGTGGCATGTAAAATGAAACAAATGCAAGGCATAGACGTTAATCCTTTGACAGATGTAGTCATATGTTGTGGTCAGTCGGAGGCTTTTGCAGCAACCATGTTTGCTAGTAAGTATTAGTACTTGTTGTTAGTTGCTATGTAGTGGTAATTTGTTTCTCGTACACACAAGTAACTTGGAGTTTTGAATGCCAAATATATATATATATTTTTTGTGTTGGTCTCAGTAATTGATCGGGATGATGAAGTTATACTGTTTGATCCATCGTATGAGACATACCACACATGTATTAGATTGGCTGGAGGAGTTCCTGTAAGCTTCCCCACACTGTTATTAGTAATTACTCCACTATGGGATGTTATGGAATCAGAGTAATATTTACTTCAATTGCTACTTAGCTCTCAGGCTTATCAGCTTTTTGCTGATGGTGTTCGATATCTCATTGTATTAAAAAACTACAGGTGTATGTTCCCCTTGACCCGCCATACTGGAAACTTGATCCAGACAAATTTATCAAATCGTTTACTGCCAAGACCAAAGCTATAGTACTGAACAGGTACGAGTTCCTTAAATTAAATAGGTGTGAAGAATAAACCACATGACTTATGAATCCGGAAATTTTTTTCCCTGGTGAAAGACTAGTTTTTTTTTTTAACCTGAAAATCTAATTTAAAATATACTCAACCATTATTTCTACTCAACCATGCCTCGCAAAGTTCTGTTCTGCAGACCAGACTAGTTATATGAACAATATAAGATGCTATTCCTGAGCATCATTCCTAAGAATTTATGTATCCTGTATTGCATTAGAAAAGTACTAATACAACGTGGCACAGTCCTCACAACCCAACTGGGAAAGTTTTTACAAAGGATGAGCTTGAGATGATTGCTGGAGCTTGCAGAACGTGGGACATTCTAGCAGTGACAGATGAAGTATGACAACATTAAAATTGCTGGACTTGAGCTTCATGTATAAAAAATTAAAATTGCTGGATTTGAGCTTCATGTATAAAACGATTTTCACCAAAAGTTTGGCATCAAGAGGCATTATTGTGTTTTGTGCTCTGTATATGAACTAACATTAACTCGAACCTGGAAATTCATACTGCTCATGTGTAGATACTTGCTAAACATCAATTTGGTGTACTTGACATGACCCTTTTTTTTCCCCCTTCTTATTTTTTTTTTTTGAAATAGTTAGGTGTTTGAATTTCCACAGAGACTTGTTTAACCATGACTTACATTCCTAGTTTATGTGGTCATCAATCTGTACCTTGAAGAGACATGCATGAATCAATTGAAAGTTTATGTCTACATGAAATTCTGTTGACAAACTATAGAGAGACTCCCTTTCAGCTTTGATTATAAAGACTGACTGCGTATATGGAAATTAGTTAAGGATTCTTCTTTTAGTTATAAGCCTTTCTTAAATCATTTTGTCATATTGTGATAAACCAAATGATTTGTCTTCTTGCTTTATCATTTCTCAGTAAGTGAGCATTTTCCATTCCCAGATCAATGTTTCTACATGAAATGTGATGCATCTGCATTTGTAAGTGATGCTAGGTTCGAAAGTGAATGAATTAGTGAGTTGACTGGCTTTACTTCATCCCATTTGATTAAGTGTTCACATAATCTTCATGTTGCTTACTGGGACAAGAGACTGTTCTTTATGTTGTTGTTTCAGGTGTATGAACATATAACTTTTGACCAGGAAAAACATATATCACTCGCCGCACTTCCAAAGATGCAGAAACGGACCATTGTAACATCGTCCTTGTCAAAAACTTTTAGCGTAACAGGTAAACATCGGATTGTCCTACCTGATGTTCATTTATGATGGCTGCTGTTTTACCTCATTCACAGGAGTCAGATGGTTTGCTCTTTCCCTCCCTTTTGTCCCGGTTCCTTATATAGTATTTATCATGAATTGCCTAATTCTTTGATTCTTGCTTCTGTTACTCGGCTTGATAGGACTAGTTATGATCTCTTCTTGGTGTGAATATTCAGGTTGGAGGATTGGATGGGCAATTGCTCCAGCTAGCATTGCATCGGCAATTAGGAACATCCATACTAAAGTTACAGATTCTGCTCCGGCACCTTTCCAGGAAGCAGCTTTGACTGCTTTGAGAAGTCCTCCTGAGTACTTCGATTCATTAAGAATCTTAACAATCACGGGTAATATCCCATTTTAATGCATCTTACTTTTCAATGTCTTGTTGTGTATACAGAAAGTTTTGCCATGCGAGTATGCTGTTGATGAAATATGTTTCAATGCTTAGGACTATGAATCAAAAAGGGATTTCATTGTTGGGTTGCTTGCAAAGGTTGGCTTCCCAATGCAGTTTAAGCCAATGGGTTCATTTTTTGTGTTTGCAGAGCTTCCTGAGAGTTGCAGTCTTTCTGATGTAGGTGCTTCCCAACACTCGAGTATTCTTGGAATTGATCCTCCTAATGTAAACAAATTTGTGTACCATACCTTCAACTTGGCCTTCCTAGTAATGACTGTGATTTCAGGTTGAATTCGTTGAAGAACTCATCAAACAAGCAGGGGTGGTAGCCGTACCAGGATGTGGATTCTTTCACGGTAGTTCCTCTCCATCTGTATTGAGCTACCAAAGCAGATGCATCAGGTTTGCATTCTGCAAAAGTGCCGATACGTTGAGTGTTGCGGGGAATTAAAAGGATTGCTGACCTTGTTACAGATGCTGGACACTTGAAGTTATTTTAGTTTTAGAATAGCTATGGGGAATGTGCTCTTTTACCCTTTTCCGACTATAAATTAGGATCCCAGTACAAATTGAAATCAGCAAAAAGTCTAAATGTCAAATGAAGGATTTTTTGCAGCCAAAAAAAAAAAAAAAAAAAATCAAAATTGAAGTGTTTTCATCTGAATGTTTCGATTACTTGACCCTTTTGGGTATTTTGGACAAAAATCATTTTGCATTTATCATCACGATTATCTTTATAAGTACTTATGGTAAAGTTTGTGACCGGTTAGAGAGATATATTATTAATAGTTTTTATTATTGTGGACAGTTTATTTTTGTATAATGGGTGAAATTCTAATTTATAAAAATTTACCAATATGTTCATTCTCGAATCAAGTCGGAGTATTTGATTAGGATCTTTGAGTTTTTGACCAAGTGACCTAACTGATCCATCTTTTACCGATCAAATAATCAATCTCATAATTGACGTGGTTCTTAATTAAAAGAGTTTAACTTATTTAATTACCTTTTACAAATTTATAATATGCAATTTAGGCCATCAACGTGTGATTTGTTATTGGTGTGTCGTTTTCGGTACCATCATCTACAAAATTTAGAATCTTTTTTATCATTTGCTTTTCAGTTTTTATTTAATGAAATTACTTAAGATTATGATCAACAATTAATTGCAAGAGACTTTGGAATTATAGCGTCAAAGTTTTACATTTTTTTTCCCTTGAGCCAGGAAGAGTAGCAATGCTAGTAGTGCACTACTAGTGCTAGACTGCTAGTACAAAAGAAGGTAGTACAGGGCGCGGTCAAACCGAAGAAGCGAAAGTCGAATCAAATATGTCATCGATGGAGGTCGTCGCAGTCGACGGCGAAACTACGCCGCTGCTGCAAAATCTTTTAGACGAGGTTCAGAGGAGAGAATCGGCGGTTGGAGTAGGAGAGATCACCGCTTCAGCTTCAGTGGACGACGAGCCTGAGGGAAGTCAACACCCATCTCAACTGCCCCGAAGCAACGCCTTGTATCTCTGGACGTTTTCCGAGGTCTCACCGTAGCTGTACGTCTCTGCAATTTCACTACTACTCCGCCTCACCCTCAAAAATTTTTTTTTTTTTTTTTTTAAACATATTAATTAATGTATATATTTTTTTTTGGGGGTGGGGGGCGGGACAGCTGATGATTTTGGTTGATGACGCTGGAAAAGCCTTCCCGTCAATAAATCATGCACCGTGGTTTGGGGTGACACTTGCAGACTTTGTAATGCCGTTTTTCCTCTTCGGAGTTGGTGTCTCCGTCAGTCTCGTCTTCAAGGTAACTATTATTAAACCAACTCCTTTTTGTTTTTTGTTTTTTTTTTCAAAGAAAAAGAAATTACTAATTGTAAAGCTTCTGAACCAAATTTTTATATTGGAGTAATAAAAATTGTGATCGAAAACTTGTTTTTGGCAATGCAGAAAGTACCCAGCAAACCTGCAGCTACAAAGAAAGTTGTGATGAGAACGATTGATTAGTTAGACTCTTCCTTATAGGATTGATTCTTCAAGGTTTGTTGGCTTTCACCTACAAAAGTTCTCTCTCTCTATATGCATATATGCATAGCTTCTTATTTATTTTTTTTTTTTTTTTTTTTGAGTCCTTGTTGCAAAATTGAGACCCAAAAATGCCTCGAAAAGAGCGAACTATGAATACTCGATTGCTTCCATTTGAGAAACAAATGAGGCAAAGGGGATGAATTAAGTCTAAAGTTCAGGACATCACATTACACGTCACCACCTCAGAACTGATCAAATCGGATTTATGCCACTTGATGCTACATTTGGCTTTCAAAACTTATTGGCAAGCTTTATCTAATCAGCTTTAATTTTGAACTTGATAATTTTCACTTAAGATCTTGCTTTCTTTAATGGGTTAACTCTGTCTGCATATATTGTATTACTTGATGCAATTTCAGGTGGGTATTTCCATGGACGTGATGATTTAACTTATGGAGTTGATCTTGACAAAATCAGATGGATGGGTGTGCTGCAGGTACCTGACTTAATTTTTGCTATATTATGACTAGTATGCTATTCTTACTGCATATAAAGGCCAAGTAAATTTCAGTCTCATATAATATTCTAAATTTCCATAAATCTCCTATACAGCAGATGATATTGATGATACATTCAAGGATAAAACAGATATGTTTGGTGTTGGTGTTATGTTATGAAATTACTCAATTACCTATTTTCCTCCTTTTAAGAGCTCTTATATGGTGTGCCTTTAAAATAGTAATCTCCTATAACCTTTGCCTGATTTCATGTTTAATCTTCTGGTTCAACGGTAGAACAATTTGGTTTATGTTTCTTCCTGTATAGTGATCTTTATCAGTTTTTTAGCTGTATACTTTATACTGTTGTCTTGCAGAGGATCTCAATTGGGTACTTCTTGGCTTCAATCATAGAGATTTGGCTGGTTAACGATGTAGTGGTCGATTCGGTGATGACTTTTGTAAGAAGATATTACTTACAGTCTTGTAAGCATTCAGTACTAGACCTTTCTTGTAATTTCCAAATTGTTTTCGACTGTTTGAGCATGTTTAACTCTATTTAGGGTCATCTGTACCTCGATGGGATTCATTATCTAGTATTAATTGAAAATACTGGACAAACATGTGAAACAAGTGTAGGTTGAGCATGAAATCCAACATGAGTGAGCTTTGTCCATAGTCTAGTTACTTTGATAGTATGTATAATGTTATTCTAGCATTTTAGTCGGTGTACATTTTCATTTTGATAGTATGTATCTCAGTTACAGTCCATGTATAATTGTTAACTTCTTTTATTATGGAGTGCATCATACCTACAACAACACTAAGAAAAACTGTAGATTTTTCTTTTAGATTCTTCATTTAGATCTTGGTTAGGATTTTCTTACTAATTCAAAGACAAGCTCCCATCTGACATCCTAGAGTAATTTCTATAGGTGGGACAAGAACTATATCTTTTCAGTTCACGTGATTATGTGATGTCTGTAAATGGTATAACATCATCATGTTGTTGTGCAGGGTGCATTGATAATTTTTATATTTATCTTCTGCAGAGTGATTGCGATCTCATTAGGTTCTGTTTACATGTTATTGCTGTATTTCCTTTATGTTCCAAGTTGGACTTTTCAATTTCCTACTCTCAAGGTTGACTCACTGATGTCGGGATACAGATCTGGCACTCAAACAGTAAGTCTACATTCATATATGTAAATGTATTGAAATCATCTCTTTGGATTTAGGATTTAAACTATCCACTTTCTCACTGGATATTTCTGTGGCGTGGAATGCACTGAAATAGGTTGAAGAATACTTTGTTGGAATTGGTTGTGGTCCGTGTCTGTCTAATCTATTTGTTTAAACTGTCCTTCAGAAATTAATTTGGCAGTGATGTTGGAAGTTTATGTTCCACTAAATGTTAGGTGGCTGTATGGACTCGGCTCTGTTAATTTTGCCGGGAAGAGCTAAGACCTGCAAAACTCTGTAGCAAGATATTAGTTTATCGAATATCGTTTACGACTATGTTATGCACTCGGTAAATATGCTGGTGTGCAAATACAGAAGATAATGTCAGATTTATAATAATATATGCAATTTAAGATCATCCCTTTTAGATGAAATATATGATCGCTGAGGACCGAAATAATATTTTGCTAGTCCCTGTGAGATTTGAATCTTTTCTGGTCAGGAAATTATTCAATTTTCTCACTGGTCTTAAATGCAGACAGTTTAATTAGAAGCTGAGTCTGAAGACCATGTTGTGGTACCGGGTCCTGGTTGATTCAATTGGTATTCTTATACTCTCTAGAACTTATATTGAGAATGTTACTTAATCTTTTTTGCATAAAATTTCCAATTTGAGATACTACTACTTCGTTATTAGGAGGTAATGGCATCATAATTTTGCTGCATTTTGTTGCAATAGAAGTGTATGAAAGAGATCCTCCATTTTATTTTCTTCTCTCTCTCTCCAATTTCCTGCTTTATGGCGTATAGGAGCATAGGTTGTGATGTACTTATTTAATTTAGCATTTTGATGTATCTGTCCCATGCTAGGTTCAATGTGGAGTGAGGGGCAGTCTTGAACCTCCTTGCAATGCAGTTGGTTTGATTGATCGGTATATTCTTGGTCAAAAGCATCTGTACCAACGTCCTGTGTACAGAAGAACAAAGGTTTACTGTTGATTGTTTTCTTGTGCCTTTCATATCTCCATTTATCTTTTTAAGAAAGCTTATGGTGACAAACTATTATTGTGTCTTATTACTTTTGTTCTAGGAATGCAGTGTCAATGCGCCTGATTATGGACCCCTCCCTCCGGATGCCCCTGGATGGTGTCTTGCTCCTTTTGACCCCGAGGGCATCCTAAGGTTTGATATTTCTGTGATCTCTTTATTGAGACCATAATTATATCTATTGTTTGTTAGAGCCAGAATCCTAAAAACATTAGGGGACAATACTATCATGGTTGTGTTACATTTTCTAGTAGCACATAATTTAAAATGAAGAAATTGAGCATGAGATGTTTTATGCTCTGTGTTTTGCTTATTTTTCTGTGTTTTAACTTCCACGACTTATTTTACGTCAGAACTTCACAATCAGCACTAACTGCTTTTGTAAACTGAGCTGCATGACCTACTAGTGCTGGAGTTCCTGTGGTAACCAGAACCTTACCTCTTGCCTTGGCCAAAGCCTAGCTTAGGGTGTCTGAACCAGTCTCAGTAACTTGGTTAGCCAGTTTAATGTTTTTGTCACATAGCATTTGTCTGACAGCTACATGATTGAGGGCTTCTTTTCTATTTTCTTGATCTTTGATTTTCATCATTAAGCAAGAAATACTGATTGACTTACTGTTAGCTTTTGCGATTGTGAAAATTCTTGTTGGTTTTACTGGATAATCTTCTTGTAAAGTGATGGGTCTCAACTTCTTTTATAGTTCTCTGATGGCTGCTATTACATGTTTTATGGGATTACATTATGGGCACATTCATAGTGCATTTTAAGGTAAGATGCAATTTTTTCTGCTCCATATTGGGCATGCAAAGAACTGGAATTGCCTGATCTTTGAAGTTGTTAAACTTCCTTATATTTTACTACTTGTTTGCTGCAGGGCCAGAAGGATAGAGTGATTTTATGGTTTTTAACATCCATCCCTATACTAGTCTTGGGAATTGTTTTGGAAGTTCTGGGTATTCATTCATTTCTTCCATGAGTTACATTCATTGTTTATCTAGTACTTAATATTTGTTTGTCTGAAAATACTTTGATATTTGCTTGTTTCTCAGGCATTCCTTTTTCTAAGCCTCTGTACACATTGAGCTATATGTCAATCACAGCAGGAGCTTCAGGCGTTCTCTTAACCATTATCTTTTATATTGTGAGTTTATTTGCAGAGGTTCAGTTGTTCACTTTCTCTTTTTTTAAGCCTTAACCCGTTTTTGTGAACCATTACACTGACAACCACCACCAAGCCTTATTCCCACTAGGTGAGGTTGGCTGTATGAATTATTCTATGATGTTTTTGTGATATGATTGTCCAATTAAAAAAGCATGTATATGGGCCACATCTGCAACAAATATACTCACTGTCAACATACTAAAAGGAGCTCTTAATCTCTCAAGGGGATTCATTTGTAATGTTGTCAATCATAAAAGTCATCCTATTTAGGCATCTAGCCCTTCGGTAGTTGCCAAAATGCATGTTGAAATTGAAGAAAAATTTGTGTAGATCTATTGCATCATGTTTCCCACCATGTGTTACTTGGATCTGATACTACTTGACCCCTATTGGGGTTGCGTATGGTACAGACTCATGAAGATGTTTCTGTGTAGTCTCCCTTTTAAACTTACTGAAACTTAGATTTGCGGTCTGAAATTAGAGAAATACTAGTATCCAATGCACAAAATATCAGTAGTGTGAGAAACATGAGGGAGTGGAAAGGGTGATTGAGATGATTGGTGTGTTTTAAACTTAAGATACTTGGTGCAGGTTGTCATGTCAAATGTATTAGAAAGCCAACGCTACTATTTCAGTGGATGGGAATGAATGCTCTTATCATTTATGCTTTGGCTGCCTGTGACCTTTTTCCAGCAGCTCTTCAAGGTTTCTACTTGCGGTCGCCTGAAAACAACTTGGTATTTCTCTTTCATAAACTCTTCTTGATTGTGGAATTTATTGCCTTTTCTACATATGGTATAACCACTTCTCCTTTCAATTCTCTTTGACTGAGGTTCTGTTCTAAGACTGAACATGATATGTTACTCGTGGGAGGAATAAAATACTACATTTTTAGCCACAAGTTGTGCTCTACTTGTGAGTATGTTAACGTGTAGTCTCTATCTGAGGCTCATAAGCAGACAACATTGAACAAGAAGAGTGTCCCAGTTGCTAGCAGATTAAACTTTATGCTGTTAGTTCAGTTTCTTGATTTACTTGTTAAGACAAGTAACTGGTTTTCAATTTGAATCTGTTTTGCCTGACAAAGTTCTGGGGTAATCGGCCCGTGGCTGTTTAATTAAGGCTTTATTTGTTTAAATGCTTAATACAAGTACTTACCTTTCAAAAGAGTATTTGTATGCTAATTATTAGACTCGTATAAGAAAGTTAATAAACTTGAGTTCTTTATTCTGTCATATTCTGCAGGTTGACTTCACTGAGAGCCTCTTCCAATCAATGTTTCATTCAAAGAAATGGGGTACCTTGGGATTTGTTATGCTCGAGATATTATTTTGGGGTGGGATTGCTGGATTACTCCACATGAAACGTGTGTATATAAAACTTTAGCTTATAGATACAAGGGCTTTTGCTCGGTACATACACTGGCTAGCGGTAAATTTCTTCTTTTCTTCTATCCTTCCACATTGAATTGTATTGTTCTTCTTTCGTTTTCCTTAAGCTCCAATGCACTGAAAGAAAAGACTACTGAGACAAAGATAAGCTGTCAAGAACCTAGAAGAGATAGGATGGGCAGTTGGTTAGTGATAGGTTTTATAGGAAGTGGACAAAGATCTTATTTAGTCAAATACCTAGTGATAAACTCTTATGTTCCTTTCATTACGGTATTTCTGAACAAATTCCTGAATAACAAGCCTAAAGGTTCGACACATTTGAGATCGCCAAATATTTGGAATTCCTCTATTCAACCCTTTTCCTTCTTCTTGTTGCTGGATATCTGGTTCGTACACATCTTCTCTTTGTTTTTCGGATCTCTAGTGAGTTACAAACCCTCCACTTCAATTGATATTTTTTCACGAAAAGTAGACATGAGATAAGAAATTCAGTATTTCACTAAGATTTTGAATAGCGCCCCGAATTCAAGTTGATTGTATTTCGCCTCTTCCTAAAGGAAAGACTCATAAAAACTAATAACAGGAATCTTTTTATGCTTCTTTATGGGGTTGTATACTTGTATTAGTAAAGTAGTTTTTTTTTTTTGCGCTAATTTCGTAATTGGGTCACAAGTGTTACCACAAATTGGACCTTTCCAACATCGTGGGCCGCGGCAAATGTCCAGGCAAATGTCTATTGTTATTGCCTCAGTTCTGTTTTTTTTGTTTTTTGTTTTTTTCTTTTTATTGTCTTAAACGTATTCGGTCGCCGTTTAATCAGGCCTTCAAATCAACTGTCCAATTTTATTGTATCCAATCACAAAAATGCACAACTTGGCAAATCAACCAGCTTAGTGGCAGAGCTATGGGCCATCTGGAAGGGCTTAAAAATTTTATGGGATTTAGGCCTCAAGCATCTTGAAATTGAATATTACTCTTTACTTGGGGTTCAAATAATACAAGAAGTTACAAAGAACCACCAATATTATAATTTAATAAATTGTATTCGTGAGTTGTAAAGTCGTGATTGGGAATGTCGACTCAATCACTATTAGCGAGAAGGAAACTCTTGTGCCGATGTCCTTGCCAAGACGAGTCTACCTGAGCTTGGGAGTTACTTTGCTTCCGGATCCTCTCGATATAGTCAAATCCGCCCTATCTGTTGATATGATGGCTAACACGTGTAAGACATATGTCACGTTATCATAGTCTGCTGTTAACCTCATTTTCTGACCGAAAAAAATGCCCAAATTTCGTTAGTGGGCTCTCAAATTCTGAATATTATTCCATGCTTGCCAGCTTCAAATATCGTCTCAGCCCAAAACACAGAAGAAAGTAGTACTAGGAGAGAACTTCTATTTGTGAGGTTTTATGACAAAAATTAATTAGAACGGCTCTGGTAAATGTTGATTACGTTTGTTTTAAAGAAAAAGAAAGTTGAGAGTGATGTAATGTGATGCGGGTTTATGGCATTTTATTACCTTGTTCTAGCTTCTTTTGATTTATGTATAATGATGAATCGACATTTGACTTGTGTAAACTTTTTGATCGATCAATCCATTATAAGGAATTTAACTTGTTTGATCCGATTTCAATAATGGTACATTTGGCATAAATGCCAAACTAGTCCTATGAACTATTTTACAAATGTACCCTTCTAAATACATGTTACGTCAACAATTTCTATTATGAGATCATGTTGTCACTAAAATAGCTTTGCTTCCCCTTTTCTGCCTCCAGTTCAGCTCCTACTGTCACATTTGTGATTTCGGTGGTCAAGCAGCTCTTAGCCCGAGCCATCTAACGCCGTTTTTTATTTTTATTTTTATTTTTATTTTTTAGGGCCAGGCAGTTCTTTTTTTTTTTTTTTTTAAATAATAATAAAAAACTCTTATTATTGTTACAAAGGTTCATAACACTTTGCCCCTTGAACTAGGGGTAATTATATACTCTATCACCTGAACTACAAAAATATATATTTTGTCATTCATTCACATTCTTCATCTTTTAAAAAATTTAAAATATTAAGAAAATTTAGTTAAATGACTGAAATACCCTTGTATCATATTTTGGATTTTTATGTATTTAATTGATTTTCGATAGTTATAAAAGAATTAGAAAAAAAATAAAATATAATAACATATTAATATCTTTGACTTTAGGGAGTAAAAATGTGAGAAACTGTTGAATTATATTATATCCTTAATATCGTAATTTGTACATGATTAAGCTAAATATTAAAAATATAAAATACTTATAAATATCAAAAAAATCATAAAGTTTTATTGAAATTATATTTTCATACAAATTTTTCATAGAAAACAAGCCCATTTAGAAATTGTTCCGCCACTAAAGTTAAACATTCAAAATTAAAATAATATAAAATGAAATCTAAAAATTTGACTAAAGAATATATTGATATAGATTATATTAAAATATTATATAGTTTATTTTTGCTTATTTTTAAATAATTATCATATCACTATCAAAATTTAAATACATAAGAATTAAAATATAGTATCAAGGGTGTAATATTCATTTAAATAGATTATCTTAATAAATTTAATATTGATAATAGATAAATAGTATCAATAGAAGGTAAAATATATATTTTATAATTTAGAGGATAAAGTGTAATTACTTATATAATTTAGAGGACAAAATGTTACTAACCCTTGTGAGAAGAGAACTTGCCCCTCTTAAAATTATTATTGTAAAAGGAATTTGAAGGTTATATTTTGGCTATCATCAAATCTGCCACCCACCAAGGGACAAAGCCAAAACATCCAGGCAATTATTTACCCACTACAACAAAATTTATTTCAAATGTGTATACATTCTCCTTTCAGTTTTAGGAAATGGGCAGGCAATTATTGTGCAACTTCTGGTTTTCTTCTTAAACTAGGACGACCATTAACTAATGAAAGAAATAGATTAATACTGTATTGGTATTTTCATAAGAGTGTATCGATGCAAAGTCACAAATACAAAATGATAATAAAATTTAATAATATATCATTAAATTTGTAAAAGAAAGAAAGAAATTCGACAAAAAATTTAAAATCAAGATATCGTAATTTAATAAAATTTTATGACGTAACGTAAAATAATTTTAACAAATAATTATAAATTTGTGATTTTATAATTGATTTTCCTTTTCATAAACCAATAGATGGTCTAATTAAGAATTTTGAAGAAGGGAAATCTAATGAAAAATGATGTGGCCAGAATTATTGGTAACATGGGTCCGTGGTCCTGGGATCTGTCTGTGTCTGTATTCAATCAAATCTTTGATTAATAAACAAGAAAATGGAGAGGAAACAGCAATGGAAATATATTAGAATTTACAAATGAAAATCAACGTTTACTTTAGCAGAGTAAGTCTTTAACCTTTATAATTATTTATACGCGATTTACTTAAAGCGTGTTAATCATCAAATCATAGCAGAAATTCCACAAAAAATCCAACAAAGCTGTGATTAGCTTGGCTGCAGCTGTGGCCCATCTTCTCAATCATTGGTTTACTTCACTTTCCCCAATATGCCCTTTAAACTAACTCGTTGTTCTTCGCATTAGATATTGAAACCTTAGTTGGAAAACAAATTATGGATTGTGATTGGATATATCTGCAAAATATTTTACTAACAGGTATTTCAGAATGGAAAATACTATCGTAAATATGATTTTTTATCCTATCTATAAATCTTGGGATCAAGATTAAATCTTATAAAATTTACCTATTTAAATCAACTTATGTCATAAATTCTATAATATTTAATTCGTACCACAATACCTATAAAGAAATATCAGAAAGATCATATTTAAATATTTAAAGTAATAATTTTCTTAGATAGTACATAAAAATTTAAATAAAGTCTCATAAAATTTTACTAGTACTATACATTTTAACATTTTATTTCAAATTAGGCCATAGCCCGTAGGAGGGTATTGTGATAAGAAAATTTTTATATGAATTCGATGTACGTTAAGTAAATGAATTTTTTGATTCTATATTTATTCATATCATTTTAAAAAAAATTATTTTTAATGAGTTAGAGTGACGTGAATAAATATAAATAAAGAATACATCTCGCTTACTGTGAACTGAATTTATATAAAAAATTTCCTTTTGGCAAAACATGATGGGACGGGATTGACCTTGACCCCACCGCGTATAGCCGTGTCTGTAACGAGGCTCCCCTGCCAAACACGCCAATCGAATCGTTTACCATTTCAACAAAACCTCTGCGAATTGCAATGGCCCCACAACTACAATACTATTTCGGCGATTTTCCCTTTACCTGACCTTTGTTAATCAATCTTTCTATTATACTCCAAACCGCGCACATCATCGGATACTGCCCTGCCCACAAAATCTGGCTTATATATACACTACACCCCTTTGTCTTCCCATCAAACTCAAAAAAAAATACCATCTCTACATTACATTTCAATCTTTTCTGAACTCAAAATAAGTGCAAGACAAGTAGCAGTAGCAGCACAAAAAGAAAAATGCAAAAGACTAAATCAGTAGTTGGTCGCAGAGGATGGAATTTCCGACGTCTAGCCTTGTTATGGGCTAGAAAAGGTGGAGTTTTCAAGAGAAGTCTGATGGTGGATATACGTTTACTTCCCAAGTTCATCAAAACCCTCCGACACTCGCACGATCATCATTATCATCAAAGGGGTGCGCTGCGTTATGGAGAGCGGGAGCTGTCATTTGATGATACACCCGTCATACATGTCAAGTAAAGATTTTCTGACACCATGCATCGTCCTTCTTCATTACGATTATTCAAGATTCCCTGCATTACTAGTACCCCTGAGGTGGATTTTGACTATGATTTTGATCGCGATCCTGGAATGTATAATTACTACAATTACAATGGTGGTGTGTTGTAGTATCTAGGAAGAGTTTCCTAAAAGGCGCAGACGATGAAGAACAAGATGATGATGATGATGATAATGAATGTGGTAGTTATGAAGAAATAAATGGGACTCCTGCTGCTGGTAGCTGTAGTGACGAGGGAATCGATCTCAAGGCGGAGCAGTTCATAGCCAAGTTCTACCAACAAATCAAAATGCAAAGACAAATATCGAATCTGGAATATCATGAGATGATTGCTAGAGGTGCTAATTAATTAATCCACTACAACTTCCACAGCTCCAAGTTCGCTCCTACAGAAACATCACTCTTTCTATATATAATCTGATGAAGATACTATAACTATATTTCTTTGTAAAAGACGGGCATTGCGGCACTAAATGTTTTGTAGATAGCAGAGGTTTTTAAATAAATGTCTACACGGAATAAATATATAGAAATCAGTTTTCAAAGAATTACGTATTGAGTTTTCTTCCTGTTGAGCGAGCTTTAGTTTTTATCTATCAAATGCCGGATATTCTTTATGCAAGATTAGATATATCGTTCCAGAAACACATGGCTATTTTGCTGGGAAACAAGAGAGTCAGCATATTTATTCAAACCTCGTGGTGGTTTATGGGAAGCTTGTTTTCAAGATGCATAGGGGAAAAATCTTCTTTTCCCTTTAGCACTGAGGAAATCCCTTTTGAAGAGATTCTCTGCGTTCCCACTTCCCATTGAACTTTTGATGAAAGAAATCAAAACTCTCATGATGAGGTAAAGAAAAAGATTTAAAAATTACCGTTGACGTTTACTTCTTGCCTAAATAATATATACCAACTCATTTGCCACTTCTGTAGCCAATCAGCTACAGAATGTATCATTACAAATCTAAAAGGCTATCAATTCACCTATATTAGTCGATAGAACAGCATGATTCACTCAAATAACAAAGATGGGAAAAGGGTAATGATGGGCCAGATCAATGATCTCAAACAAGAAGCACTTACTATAAATATGCAATTGATGTACAAATTACAGATATACTGCTATCACTGATAAATATGAAGACAAGGCACAGAATAAGTCACTTATTGTAGAAATGTTGTAGTAATTTCTAGCTGCACTAAGTATTTAATAACCTTTGAGTCCTCCCAAAATTGCATTGTCCCAAGTGAGCATGAGCAAGAGACCCCAAAGTGTTGCCTATAGGCTACCATTTTGTTGCTTCGTAAGATATGCTCCCAATTGCCCAGTGGCTGCCAAAATTAAACCTACAGTTGGCACATCGAGGAATATTAGAGGACCCAAGATTTTAAGGTGTCTTAAATACCTGCAACTACAATTCATAAAATGTTCCTTAATTACACAATTTTAGCACTTCTGAAAGAAATATTGCAATAGATCTATAGGCCTTGAGGCATTATGACAACATTGAAAGAGACGGGCAGACCACTTTATTATGTCACTAATACTACATGTGCTTACAGAAATGATAAAAGTTCAAAAGAAAAAAAAAATGTTCATTGTCATGGATAAACACAGCAAAGTTATATGTACCTTGAAACAGAGCCGAAGGTCTTCCTGGCCGTGATTTGAATTCTGGATGAAACTGAACACCAACATAGAATGGATGATTGGGAATCTCTAAAATCTGCTCATAATAGTTGAGATGGCCGGGATGGACAGATTAAGAACTCAAGGAGATAGAAAATGGAATTACAAGGAGACCAATCAAATTAGAAACCTTTTATCACTACATGTTGTATCAGTTAAACTGAACAAGGGCTAAATCAATCTATTGATATGCTTCTTTTCCAGTATTTAGTCAGTTTAACCACACAATATAAAAAAAATAAATTTAGTAAAAAGTTCTATCCAAAACTCACCTCCATTCTTTTCCCACTTTCTATTATCCTTTCCAACAAATTGCAATCCAGCTTTCTCCAAAATTTCGATGACCTCAGGATTCACCTGCACCAAACTTGAGATAATTAGCTATAAATGCAAATCACAAGAAAAATGTGCACTAAAAATTTTACGAGGAACACTTTTTCTCCAACCTCATATCTGTGCCGATGTCGCTCATCCACGTACTCTGAGTTATGATACCTGCCAAAAGAAAGCATTAAAATGTCTGTCAGAAAATCTGATGAATTTCACAAGATCTTCCATGCAAAAAAGCTCTGTTCAATAACTTTTTAATTTAGGAAAATCCTTCTACCAGGGATGGGAAACGGTTTAACTTAATCTCCTCTTCTAGAAATATATACCAGCATGCCTATATATAAACCTAAAAACAAGAACAGATCTCTCCAACTAGGTATCTGAGCAAAATTTCAATTCTTTGTAGGCTTTTCTCACTATCATGGATGAGCAGCGTCACGGCATTCTTACTTAGAGCACTCATATGCCTTAACAGGAAAATTGGCCCATAGATAATTCATCGCATTAGCATTCGAACTTAAACAGGTGTATGTGTCAAGCATTCAATGAATCTGTCATTCAACTAAGATTTGGAAATATCTATTTTCAAAATTCTCTGTATTTTTCTAGAGGAGTTCTAATACAATAATACTTCATTGATAGGACATTTATGCATTTAACTACTCGAATGATGCATCTATGCCATACAGCTTTGCAGTGATACAATCAGGAGTCCGCAACAACGTTCTTCGACTACCAAGCCTCATTGTACTTCCCATATGTGTTCTAGAACATCCTAGACACCCAAAAAAAAAAAAAAAAGGATAAGTCAAAAGCATTTGGTAATGCCTGTCAATTGCACTATTCAAGCATGAAATACCTCTGGCATAAAAATTATAACTGGATTCTGAGTATCAGCATCAAACTCTGTACTGTTTGCCCCTTGCAAACCCAAAACCTTAACAACATGACAAAAAGTAATAACTACATTGTTAAGAGCAAAAGCAAGACCTGGATTACGGTTTAAAGAAACAGTGGCTCACAGATCTAGCAAAGTCAATCACAGCAATCTGCATGCCTAAGCAAATCCCAAGATAAGGAACATTATTCTCCCTTGCATATTTCGCAGCCAACAACATTCCCCTCACACCACGGTCTCCAAAGCCACCAGGAACAAGGACACATGCTGCCTCCTGAAAATAATCATTCATGAGCGCTTGGATGAGAATTATCATTTCAAAGAAACATTTACAATTGAAGGTTGAAGGATACTCTTAGAGTCCTCCATGCAGCAGCATGAGATTCTGGGGTCTGGAAGACAGACGATATATTAGCAATTTACCAATATTATACCACAAAAACCTTAAATAAACGAGTAGAAAAAAATATAATGCATGCACCGATTCTGCGCTATAATCTTCAAGATCTGAAGCTGCAATCCAGTCAATTGATGGCTTCAGTGAACATGCAATGCAGGCATGCAGAAGAGCCTACAAGGTTGCTGAAACAAATCAAAGTGGTTAATTAACATCCATAGGTGCCACCCTAAGCAGCTAAAGAACAATTTCTAAGTTCTGAGCACTGGAAAGTACATCTACTTGTCCGGATTGAATATTTCAAAGCATTTCAATCAGTATCTATGCTAATAAAAGAAAAGCATCCCCGGTCAGTCTATAAACTGGAAATTAAAGTTCGCCAATAAAAGGTAAAGTGCCGATAAAACACTTCGGCCTTTTTTCTCATTTGTAGAACTATTCTTCTCAACCTCAATTAGAACATTGCCCTACCACACTATCTAGAAAGCATCCAAGGAAGGCTACCAATGGCATATCCACCATCCATGAAGTTAAAATTCTATATTCTGAGAAGTACTTTATACCTTGTTTATTGAAAGAGGAAACTTTTAGAATTCACTCTAGATGTCCTTTTGAAGTATTAAAAACAGAAAACATGTTAGGCTCCAATACCCCCCCGGCAAAAAAAAAAAAAAAAAAAAACCCCCACCAAAAAATTAAAGGTAATTGTGGACTCAACCCTGATACAAAGATGCACATTTCATCAGGATATTTAAGATGAATAGATTTTCAATTCATAGCATCACCAAGAAAAACATACTTAAACAAAGATCAAAGGATACATGGAGTCCAAAATAGCACCTCACCTTAACCACAGATAAATAAGAATCTGTTAAACCAACATATTTTCCAACCATTGCAATTCGCACCTGCAAAAGGAATTTCTCTCAATTAATTACTTACAGAAATAAAGTAGAAGTAAATGAAAAAACTTCACATCATACTAACACTATTTTTGAGGTTGTCAAAAGTCTCAGCCCTCCTGGTCCACTCCCGTAAATCAGGAGCTGTTGCAACTCTGAAAGAAGTTTGTTAAGAAACTAAAGATATTGAATCCAGAACTAAAATCCCAGTTCATGACCAATGTTGCCCTAACAAATGTGCATGAGCATGATGGACTTTGTAGTCCAAAATGAAAATCACTATTGCACCAAGAATCTATATTCATTGAGATAGCCATAAGCACTAGTGACAGTTACATGTGATTTATCGAGTTACAGCGAATAACCACAGCAGGGGGCAGGGCCTGATTCACCATTAAGTATGGTTATAAACACCGGGAATATTAAATTCATATTTGCCCACTATCCAAGTCACAAACCATGTTGACCCAAAATTCTGAGGCCAAATAGCTAAAATAGTGGAACTGAAGATTACCTTAACAAATTCAGGTGTTTCAAAATAGCATCATGGGCATTTTGGTTCTGCAAAAAACCTCGGCATCAGAAAACATTGTTCAAAAGATGAACGTGACAAGGAATCCAATTCTATTGACATCTCAAATATAAATCACCCACCCGAAGAAGGAGAGGAATGTGCCAAATATTTGGAACATCATGAATATTAAGAATATTACCTACCTGTAAAAAGACCACATACTTGAAACATCATGAATTTAAGATAATTATCAAAGCAACGGGAGACCTAAAATGGAACACTTCATATTGGGTACAATATCATAAAGCAAAGTCTAGGAAACAGCAACTAACAGGCACGTGACAGAATTGTGAAAGCTTCTGCTTTGTAGTATCCAATAAAGGCTGCAACATAATCAAAAGGCACAATAAATACTTTGTTCAAAGAAGCACAGAGGAAAGGTAATAAAATTATCAAAGAAAATAATCTCCCTTATAGTTACATGGTTTTCTACACTCCTCCAAAATGTGGAGAACTCAATACAAAAAAAATTCTCACGAATCACCTCGTTCAAATATGATGATGAAGTACAACTTTTTGACTCAATGAATTAACCAGAACAACTACAGTTTGCAAACAAAGACATCAGGTCACAAAATCTGGGATGCAGTGTTGAAGTCCAAATGAAACTAACAAAAAGTGATAGTCTAAATAATTTTATCAATTTGATTGAATTACATCATGAAATTACTGCAAGAAAGCTGGTCAAAGAATACCTGAGCAGAGCGGCATGCCAAGAAATGAGGTGTCAAGCCTAATGATGCTCTTAATTCCCTCACACTGTGTTGCGTAGGCTTAGTTTTCTGCAGACAAAAAGAAAAGGAGGAAAAGACTCATCTCAGGAAAAAAAAATGACAACCTAGTCACTTGTGAAATCAAACTACATCAGTATAAAACAGCTTGTAAGTCAAATGCAAAACCAATTAAAAGTACTTACTTGCTCACCCACAACCCCAAGAACAGGTATAAGACTGACATGGATGAGGCAGAAGTTATCTTGTCCTGAGGAAAGAGATAGATGAGTAAACATACAGAACCATGATCCTCACAGTGTAACTACACTCAAAATACAGTTAACATATAAATATCTGTCAGACATTAACTTGAATCCATATGCAATGCAATTCAATTACAAAGTTCAATAGAAAGGTGATAATCTAATGTACAAAAGCTGTCTAATTTACAAAAGCTAAATTAGTTGAATATTTTATTCTAGTGATCTTGACCAAAAAAAAAAATTTTATATTCCAATTTTTTTATGACCTTTTTTTTTTGTTTTAACTGATTTAAAGTTGAAAAAAATGGGTTAATAGATCCCAGAATTGACTTAAGAAATGAGAACAAGAAAATGATAATTGATCCAAGGACCTCTTAATGTGTATAGGCAAAGCATCCTTACCAACCGAGAAGAACAACTGTCGTAAAGCCTCAATGAATGGCATTGACTCAATATCACCTAAACAAAGAAAGTACCAAGTTAATTCCAGCAGATGACACGGGTTCTTTCGTTGTTTTAATAGATAATTATGAAAGATACAGAATATCGTGCAGACTTGGACTAGAAGTGTTTAAGTGCTTGAATCAAAAGAAAGGAGTGAGAAATGGGAGTGAAGTATCCAATTGTGCATTAAAATTACAGAATATCGTGCAGACTTGGACTAGAAGTGATGTAATAAGAATCAAAAGAAAATGGAGTGAAAATATCCAACCGTGCATTAAAAATTTCCTACAGGCTATACCTACGGTCCCTCCCAATTCAATTGTAGACACAAACATCTGCAGGTCCTTCCTTCCCATCCACAGGAATGACAGAAACTGTTTCAATCCAATTCCTAATTGCATCAGTGATATGCGGTACAACCTGGAATACAATGAAAAGGTAAAAGCACAGAGTAATCGGCATTCATGAAAACAACGCAAAAGTAATGAACATAGCATTCACCTGAACTGTCTTTCCAAGGTAATCTCCTCTCCTTTCCTTTTCAATGACGGACTGAAAAAGAACAGAATAAAGTAAAGTCTCTCAGCAAAGAGCACGATTCCAGAACCTAAGCACTAAAAGTAGCATCAGAAAGAAATAAAACATAACCACCTGATATATCTTCCCAGTGGTAATGTTGTTGTCCTTTGTAAGAGTCACATCCAAAAATCGTTCATAATTCCCCAAATCTAGATCAACCTATTGAAAGATAAAAGCGACAATTATGAGCACGAATAAAAAAAGCATGTATTGATGAGAATGTCTTTAACACATGGACATGTAATATTAGAACATCTAAAGCATTATGCTCTTCGGCAACAGTACAGGGACACAAGCACAAATGCATATTCAACATGCTTGAGAATAATGAAGAAGTACCATATTGGTAAGCCAAAAAAAGATTACCTCTCCTCCATCATCCAGAACAAAAACTTCCCCGTGTTCGAAGGGAGACATGGTACCAGCATCAGTATTCAAGTATGGATCTGCAGTCACGAAAATTTATGAATGACACTTGGATATAAGTCAAATAACATCCCCAAATACAGGGGGAATCAACCAACA
The DNA here is from genome assembly GCA_025175665.1 of Cinchona pubescens. NCBI lineage: Eukaryota > Viridiplantae > Streptophyta > Magnoliopsida > Gentianales > Rubiaceae > Cinchona > Cinchona pubescens. Next base: position 499,073 of record JANKKI010000192.1, on the reverse strand, counting down.
AAGAAAATGATGAAAGGTGCAAAAGAATCAACAAACAATGAAAAGGCCCCACGATCAAGAAAACCCGAATTTGAGTAATGAAAAGGAACAGGCAATGAGAATATTGGGATACTACTGGAGTGATCAACATGATGATTCTTCGCGGATAAAACCAAGTGAATAAAGGGGAAGATAATTGGTTCTTGAAATATAAACGGAACAAACCGATCTTGATGGAAGTTACACGAAGGCCGCAGGATTTAAGAACAACGCCGATACTGCTGGCAGTTACGCCCTTGCCGAGCCCACTCACCACACCGCCGGTTACTAGTACGTACTTCATTCCTGTTTCCAGCAAACTGCTCTGAGCCCTGTTTCTTGTAAACTGGTCTGTCGGTTTTGCGATGTTACTGGTCCCTCTGTTCCCCGGATAAGTCCGAGATCGCAAGATCCCAGGCCTAGTGTTATGGGGGTAACGGCGCGGCGAACGTATGCAAGTTGTTTGTGTTAATGCCCGAGCGGGAGGGAACAATGAGAGAGTATTGAGACTACAAATGGTCCGACTCACGCAAATTGACATATCCCCCGCACTACTATATAAAGACCAATTCAACTGTCAAATCGCTTTAAAGCAAAGTCGACACCTCTGACTCTGAGCACTCCGATTTCACGGCTAAAAACACTACAAACATATAAAACGAAGGCATGATTGGATTTTTTTATCTCATTTATAGATTTTGTGGTTATATAAATTAAATTAATTTAAATTAAATTTTAAATAATTTATGATATCAATTATGTAAATAATATTTTTTAAAATTTAATTTAAATTTATAAATAAAATCAAAAATCAAATCTAACTAAATATTTTTCTAAAACGAATGATCTTTCTTAATACACACGCCTAATCACCAAGACTCCTATTAGAATTCTATTGCATAACATTAGGGCAGACATGTTTAAACATTTAATTATTTCAGGGGGAAAAATATTTAAATTTTTTTTCTATAATTTCATGGATTATGTTGCATGCTAATTTATTTATTTTTAAAATGTAAAATGTCTAGTATATGAATTCAGGGATTATTCGTTATTCGCTCTTCCGAGAATCTTGAAAAAAGAATTTCCTTTTTATTAATTTTCCTCGTAGATTGGGATTAAGCAATTCATAGATTTTTACCTTAGAAAGATACACATCTAGAATACACCAAAATGCAGGAAATGCACTTCTTATTCGAAAATATAGTTTTAGATTGATTTCTACAAGTAATGTTATATTATACAAATTATCAAAATATGACGACATGATTCCGTTATAAAACAGTATAATTTTCTCATTTCTTAACTTATTTATATAATTTTAGAAATTATACTTACATTTTTATATTTTCTTTTATTTTTTTCCAATAATCAGGACTCTCAGTTATTATTTTCATCATATATAATTATAGCAATACATATCAAATAATATAACCATACTATAATAAGAAAACAAATATTATGCAAGATTTATATTTGTGTTTATGTTAGCTTTTCTTTTTTTCTTTAAGAGCCTTTAAATTTCATATGACTGTTCTCGTAGAGTATTTCAAAATAACGTGTGTTATAAAATATTAAAAACTAGTACATTTGAAAGAAAAAAAAGAAAAGCAAGCTTACTTAGTCTTTAGCTCTTTCTTCATTTGAGATAAATTTTATGAGTTATTTATTTGAACTTGAATTAAACTCAACACTACAGGTGAAAAATCAATACATTAATACAACATTTTTATACCTATAAATGGTCCTCAAAAGTATCACATATATATTCCATCGTTGAAATGTATACTTAAATGTTACTAATCTTTATCGTGTTAGAGAATAACACAAAATAAGAATAAATTATTTAATTCGCATAATAAAATTTATAAATGTGTATCAAAAATCAGATTTACTTAAATTTTTTTCATAACCATTATGCTTATATTATTAAAGTAGTAATCATGCCACGTCAAATTTATCCATCTCGATTTTATTTGGGCAGGGACAGAGTTCTTTTTTGGAAGGTATGTTTGGGTAAATCTTAATTTTGTTTGGGTAGAGTTCTTGGAAAGTATATTTGGGTAGAGTTACTCTCTGTAATAATTCACTTTCCAAATTGTTATTTCCCCCAAAAAAAAGTTTCCAAATTGTTATTGTCTCTGAATTCCGTCCGATTAGTTCTCTTTCTTTCGTACTCCAAACAAAATCGAGCATGACTCTGTTGTATCCAATTTTCCGTTGGTAACAGAATATTTTTTCAATCTTTCTTCATAGCAGTGGTCCAGAACGAGATTACTTTGAAGTAACTAGCAGAAAAAGTTATTATCTTTTAAGGAGGAAAAGGGAAGTTACCTGAAATGGGTTCTGAGGCGAACTCCTCGTCGTCTTCGTCGAGTGGGAAACGAAATAGAGATCCGGAAGATGAAGTGTATCTTGATAATCTCCATTGCCACAAGCGTTATCTCAGCGAGGTTAATCTATCACTTTCTGCATTCTTTATTCTTTCTTGATTTGATTATTGTCTGATTTTCCGAGTTTCTTTCGAGTCAATTAAACAGAGACAGTACATACACTCAGAAGAACCCGATTATTGAAATCTTGATGAATGATACTACTTGATTTATCGAAACATTAATGCCCTGTTTGGTTCAATGAATTTCCTTTTAGCCCTCATTTCTTTTTTCTTAATTGTTTTCCTAGAACCAAACAGGGCCGAAAGAAATTATTTTCTGTGGTGTAAATTCAATGGAATCTGAATTTGGAATGAGCAAAATGCTTCTAGATAACTGGAGTTGTGTTGTAATATTGATTAATTGATATTTCGAGATTGCTTTTGTGGGATTGATGGTTTTCTGAATTAGGACGTGCCTGCATTGGTGTATTTAGTATATTGGCTTACCAACAGGAGCATAAAAATTGAATCTTTTGCAGATAATGGCGTCAAGTTTGAACGGATTAACAGTAGGTGATCCCCTTCCTGATGATATCATGGATTCTCCTGCAAGGTCGGAGAGCATGTTCTATTTGAGGTATTAATTGTGTTATTACTGCTGTTCTCTGATAGTACTAATTAGCGTTTGACTGTTTATTGCCTCGGCCTGTGTATGATTTGACTTAATATTTTGTTGTAATGATGTGGGAATCACATCCTTAGTACCAGTGCTGCACTAGGTTGTGAATCTGATTGAAATTTTTTCTCATCTGTTTTTTTCTGCAAATGAAATGAATCTTTATAGTTGGTAAAATGACACGGAGTTATGTTAGCACGGCGAAAAAAGACTAGTAATTTCAAAATAAGGCTGAAAATGAATAGTTATATCCATGAAGAGGTGGCATTCCACATCATCTGATTCACTGGGCTGTTAGTTCTATTTGTAAAATGGGAGAAGAAACATTGGGGAAAAGAAGGCTGTTAGTTTTCAGTTGTACAAAGATAGCTAGATTTTGGGCTTCCGACATACAACCTACCCTACCATTTGTAGCTGGCCAAGAAGCACCTATAGTTGCTAATGTATTTCTGGAGAAGGTGAACTTGTAACAGTCACTACCTAGGATGGTTCTCATTAGCAGTAATGAGCATAGCTCAAAAGTCGTTGAGAAGGGATCCCCTGCAACCTCATTAAGAGTGGATAGAGGTTAAGTTGGTCCTTGGCAAGAAACTTTGATGTGAGCTTATTTTTCTTTCATCTTCTTTTTAGGGAGGGTGATATTAGTACTGAAGGAAATGGGTATTACCCCTTTGATGGGATAGGACCATAAGAGCTTTTCAAGACAACATCTTATGAACAGTTAATTTAAGCAAGTTTACTGTATCTGTCCCGAGCTTAAAGCATCAAATGACATGAAATCCATAAAGGCTTTCTTAAATGGTTTATCTGGCTGATGCACTTGAGCCCTTTGAAATTGGAAATCATGTGAACGTAAGAAACTTCGAATGTTCAGTGAGATCTTTAGGATATATACTTGAATTAGTGGTTATGTTTGATATAACTTGCATAAATCACTGTGCGATTATCATCATACTCGGCATGAATTGCCATATGGTAACTGAAATTTCTTTTTATGCCTTTTTACTTTTGGCTGATCAAGTTGTATTCACATATTTTATTCCCTATCTCATGTATAAACCTTATTTGATCTATAAATTGTTGTAAAGGGACGAGATACCTTTAGAATACTCTCCGATGTCTGAAGATTCAGATGACTCTCGGTATTATGAAAATTCTTTTAATATTTGTTCGTCTCAGCCCGAGAGCAGACCAACCAGTCCTGTATCGCCTTATAGGAACCAAAGACAGACGAGTGGGATTTCTTCAGGCCTTCCCAGCACCTCTTATTATGCACACAGTTGTCCTTCCTCACCTGCCACATCTTCACAACATCGTCAACGAAGCTCAGATTCTGAGGGTCGGTTCCCATCATCGCCCAGTGACATATGCCACTCTGCAGACTTGAGGAGAGCTGCACTTCTGCGTTCTGTGCAAATGAGGACGCAACCTTTAGGGTCATCATCATTCGAATCACCATCAAGTTCGAGACAGGAGCCTGGGCATAATATGGAAACAGAAGATCGGCCATGTTCTTATATGAAATCTTTAGTTGATGATCCGGGATATCAAGTTGAATGAGAATGCTCCATATTAAGTACAGAGCCTGAAAACCAGGAAAAATCTTGTGGAACTTTTAAAGCGAACTTGAGAAGAGATGACACTAGGGAATAAATTTACCACGAGTTAATGAACTTTCTTGGAATTTTTTGTCTGAAGGAGAGAGGAGCATGTATTAAATTTGAAGTGGTGGTCCAATTTGAAGAGCTAAAGATCCTCTATCTCACTTACTCCCTATCCCACTACTTAATGAAGATCAAGATTACTCCATTTATAGTTTTAATTAAATTTTAAAAGAATCTTGATAATTCATTTGATAATGGGATAGAGAGTGGGATGATTTAGAAATAATTTTGACAGTTTATTTGGTATGGAAGATCAGGTGGTAATTTGAAGAGGGACCTCAATCAACACTTGATGTGGCATGTAGTAAATTTGATTAGAGTCAGTTAATCCATTTGATGCAAGTTAAAAGCATACCATAAAAGGATCAAATGAATTCTTTCCCAGTGTGCTGTCTGGTGGTTTTCATTTTCTCACATTTTATACGAGTGTTTGGAGAGTATATGAGAATACTCTGTTATACGTACTTATTTGAATAGCTTGGTTGGAGAAATAGAATAAAAGGGGATCAAAATCTCAATCAATCACTATAAGAAACAATCATAAGCAAATCAGTAAATGTTTGTAGAGGTTTTGTCCAATCCTTATTTGTGTTTCCGGTGTTAACAGTCCCATGTACACAAAAAAAGTTTCATTTGGAAGCAGAAGAAATCATGCACCATTACCCTTCCAAGAGATCGATCGAGAGGTCATTTATATACATTAAAGCACAAGATGGGACGGTCTACTTAATATTGAAAAAAAGGAACGGAAGAAAATTCAAGAAAGAAGCCAGGCAACCATAGCATTGTGCTTCTCATCGTCCATTTCAGAGGTTCCAACTCCGTAGTCACATGAATCTCCATTCCCATGGTTGTTATCAGAATCCCACGGGCAGGAGAGAATGTCAGCTTTTTCTCCCCTAATAGTTGCCAATATTCCTCCCAGTCATGAAGCTTCCCATCATCATGATGATCATGATCAGAGCCGGAGATCAACTCACCCTTCTCCCCATTTGAAACGTCCATTAATTTCATCCCCAGCCTACCAGTCTCCTCCTGATTATGATCATCTTGATGATCACTTGATATTGCTGATCTTGTGTCCATATTGATAGTCGTCCCGCTGCCACACATTCCTGTATTTCCGTGAAACGTCAAAATCCCATCATCATCAGGATCAGGATCCACCATCATGATCATGTCATCAAGACGCAAATTAATATCGCTGTCCTTCATGCCTTGTACTCCTCCATCACAAAAATCACCGTTTGTGCTTGTGAATTCTTCAGCTGCAGGTTTCAACATCGAAGTACTCTTCTTGGTTTCTCCGTCTTCAAAGGTGATTGCATATACATCACTACAAGCTGTCATGTTTGCCCAAATTTCAGTTCTTTCTTCTTTGGGACATTGGTCCAATCTGGATGTAAAACCTTACAGCTCATAGTTTCCTCTTCGCAAGAGATTGCACTTGACAATATTGTCTCTTTCTCTGAAGTCGGTGTACGTGGCACACTGTTTCATTAGCATCTTTTGACTGATCGGATTGAATGCTACTTTTGTTCTTCTTCTTGTTCGATCGATTTGTTCGACCGACTTTTCGATTCTTTAATACTGCTCCTGCCGGTGCTGGTACAGTTTCGCTACCTGACGTATTCTTAAATATGTGAAGTTTTCTGCTTAAATGACAGTTCCAATAATTCTTAATCTCATTGTCCGTTCGACCTGGCAAGTGTCCCGCAATCAATGACCACCTATTTATAAACGTAGAACAATCACCTCATCATTAATTATTCTACTACAAGTAATTAAGTTTATTATGCATAATCCCAACCAACTTAGCTAGGATTTTATTTTAATAGGGAGCTAGTACCATAAACAAATAACTGCTACTTAGAAATACTGTGCTCACCTGTTACCCATGAGAGATGCATGCAAATTAACGATGATTTCTTCCTCTTGTTCAGATATATTGCCTCTCTTCAAGTCAGATCTCAAGTAATTGATCCATCTCAGTCTGCAACTCTTCCCACACCTCAGTAGCCCTTTTAAGTACAAGAAACTTATAAAGCATTACGGCTATATATTTTCTTGTTTCTTTAACAAAATAATTAAGAAAAGTACAATTAATAGTCTGTTATATGAAAATAACTAGCTAGGGGTACCTGCGTTCTTTGGTAATGACCTCCAGGAACCTTCTCCATTGGCTTGAATGTAGTTGGTCAAGATTTCATCTTCTTCAGCTGTCCACCTTCCTCTATTCAAACCCACCTTCTCACAGCAAGGTGCTCTTCCCATCTTTTGATTTCAGATTTCAGATCGATGCTGACTTTACTACGTAGTTCAGTGCTTAAAGGGCCGAAGGGGGGGCAGAAAAGCCTAAAATTTGTAGTCTAGCGTGACTTGTGTGTAGTACACCACTGCAGAGAACTTTACTCCCAGCTGCCCGTTTTGCATGCTTTTAAAGATAGTACTGTATAATCTATATTCTCAGCGTGTATTGCTGATTTTGTTTTGCAAGTTTGCGGGTTTTAGAAAAGGTTATAAAGTGCTAGTGTGTATTTTATAGCTAGAAATAGTGAAGTAAGAAAATTTTTTTATTTTCTTATGAAATGGTTAACATCAACTATCCGTCTTAATATAATTGTTACCTTATATATTTGTATAAAATTTTAAGTAACTATAAATTTCTATCAAATATCTATAAATATCTTTATTAAGTTAAATTAATTTAATGTTATTAAATGACAAATATTTGTGATTTGAGAGGTTTAATTGAAAGCGAAGGAGAGAGAAATACAAAAGAGATAATAAATTAATTATTATGACCCACTAATTATTGGAGCGGGTTGTATTATAAATGTTTGAAAGGATAACTTTCACTTTTCTACAAAGCAAATTATAAATGTGTGCATTACTGATTTTGATTTGCATAGTTTGCGGGTTTTAGGAAAAGTTATTTGGTGGTAGTGTATATTTTATAACTAGAAATAGTGATGCAAGAAATTTTTTTGCTAATTAATTTATTGCAGAATGATAATTATATTAGGACGAAAAAAATATAAAATAAGAATTCATTTAAAAGTGTCTTTATTTGTAAATAATGAATTAATTATTAGAATTCACTAATTAATTGAGTTGGGAATATTTTAAATGTGTAAAAGAATAATTTTCACATTTTAACAAAGTAAATTATTATTTTAAATAACGAAACAATTTTAATGAGACATTCAAAAATAAAAAAATATGAGAATATAAATGAAATTGATAAAATAAATAATTTAATAATTGTACTACTCAATCGGTGTTAAGAAATGGCTGGCAAAGAAATATTGGGCGAAGCGAGATAAGTGACGTACAAGTTCATATGGTCAAAGATGATGTCACGAGGAAGACACTTGTCGCGGCTTATCCACCGTCAGGCTTCCATCTCCCACGTTAATTATCCTCGTACCCACCGGTCCACCGCACTTACTCCACCTTTCTGCAATGCTCTTCTTAGCTTTAATTTATTAAAGTCATTGAGGTGTTTTTATTATAATTTTTTTATTTGATAAAACTTTTAATAAAGTATTTAATTTTTATTGCATGTAAATTTATAAAAGTATTTTTTTAATATTTGATAATATCTAATTTTAAAATTTAAAAATATTTTATCTTTATTTGATTATAAATTTATTGTAAAATGATTAAAAATTACTTATTTTGTATTTTAATAAAATTATAATTTAGTGTGTTTGCGATTTTGTGATGCTACTACTACTCTTTTGTAAATTAATGATCGCCTACAATTTGGACTCATAAAATTAATTCACTCATTATTTATCAAGCGTTTGAAAATTTTGTAGGAGAAATATAAGCAAGAAAACAGAATTGGCATATAGCAAAATTTCATAATTTTACATTTAGGGTATGTTTAACATAGGTTGGGATGAAAATATTCTCCAAAAAATCTTTTGGTATTAAACACTGGAAAATATGATATAAAATATTTTTCAATTTTTCTCTCTTTAACTGAAAATAACTTATGAAAATTTTGAACAGATCTGTAAACGGGTCAGATTTATGTCGGAATTGATACTTTCGGATCCGGATCCGATTAAGAAATCTAATTTCAAATCTGTTCCGATTATACGTTGGGTCTCACAATACAGATCCGTCTCCGACTCCGATTGGATCCGGATAGGATAAATCCAAATCCTCAAACATTACAGTTTTACCAAACTCACACTTCAATCCTAGATCCGTAGAAGAATATGACAACAACTCCGTAAATCCAAATCTCAAAGTGAAGAAGTAAAAGAAGTGAACTCATAAGAATTATAAAATCAAAGTGATAATAGTTCATAAGTGACTAAACCAAGTTCTTGCAACAAAATTTCACGTGGACACATTGACCTACGATAGTTGTATAAATAATTTACTCATTTGCATTTTGAGAGAGAGGAGAAGGAAATTCTTAATACTCAATTTTACTTCAAATTTGTACAATTCAGTCATTATCACTCAATAAATAAAAAGTGATCGCCATTTTCCCCCAAATATATACATTTTTTTATTTCAAAATCCTATACTACAATTATATCATTTTTTATTATTGTTAAACGATACCGAACAATTTTCGTATCGTCAATAAATAACAACCATACGAATTTCAGCACAAAATTTAACAAAATAACTTGCAACTTCAAATCTTCATAATTACAGAGTTATCATCCTTTTTAACAGCTCCAACTATAACATAAAAAAATAATAATAATAATGCATTAGTAATGCTAAATATTTTACAACATAAATCAGCTAAAATTTTAAGGGATTTTCTATATTTGTACCAAGTCTTTTTAGATTTGAATGAAATAAAAAAAAATAGCAAGAGAGAGGGTAAGAGAGATGAAGTGCCTAATCTATATCTGATCAGCGAAGATGCCGGTGATGTCGAGAATGAGAGGCGAAGACGTCAAAAGATGACGAGAGTGAGATACGAAATAGAAGTCGCCAGTCATGATAAAAGAGGAAAGGAGAGAGCGGTAGACGGTTGGAAAAAAAAAAAAAAAAAGGTGAAGAATCAAGTTTTCTAATATATATATATATATATAATTTTTAAACAAATTCAGGTCTTAAATGGGATGAAACACTTGGATAAACAAGTCTATACCTAAGACCGACCAGATAAAATATTCGGATCGAATTCGGATCCAGACCCGATCCGTGACAGGCCTACTTTTGAGTGCAAGCTATTTTTCAAATAATTAAAAAATTACATTAAATTTCAAATATTTCCTTTTATAATTTCATTCACTAAATTTAATTTCATTTTCAATTCTTATTCATTCATTTTTCTTTTAATCATTGGCCTCATAGTGATATAATTATAATATGCATATTTCACTACTATATTATAATATCATTTAATTTTGAACAAATTTAATTTTTTATTAATCATAATTACTTGTAAGATATTTATTGTTATAAGTATTTTTAACTCGTGTTCATAAAATTAAAAACAAAATTCTGTAAAAAAATTTCCTTATTTTAAAATATTTTCATTTTGTCATCTAAATACCAAAAAATTGTATAAAAATAAATATTTTCATATAAAATATTTTGAAAGAAAAATATTTCCCCAAGAAAACATTTTACATCCAGCTAAACACACCCTTATGACACATATATTCACACATCCATGATATTTACAAATATAAATATTTATTGACTATAATAAATATGAGATAACCAGAGTTTTATGGAAAGTTATAAATCCTTTTATCTCAATAATTGTCCATAAATCTTCCACGACTTTTAAATAATTAGAAAATAGCTAGATATAACTATAAATTAGTGCATAGCATAATATTGCCTTTTTGAACATTTATTTAGTAATAATAACTAACCAATCACATTAACATGGTAAATTAAACTTTAAATTAATAAACTTTATTAATTAGTTATACTTCACACATTTAACTTTGAGTATAAATTATGTGTAAGTGTGCGATAAAAAATCTTAAACTCGTTGGTCAACAACTTTACCATTATGTTTTTGATTAAATTAGATTTTGATGAATAACTAATTATCAAGTATCTTAGTTGTTGGAGGAAATATTAATTAAAAAAAATGTGAGGAAAATAGGTTATTTATTACTACTTTTAATAATGTTTGAGGAAATCAATTTTGGTGTAAGACTTTTTCTTTTCATTAATGCCTCAATATGTAATTTCCAAAAATTTATCATTAACCACTAAAGAGTAGTATTTTTTTAATTAATTTTTTTTTCTATTTGCATGAGCAATTGGTTTAATTGATTAATTTTTTTATTATTAATCTTTTAGTATATTTTTTCTTAATCAATTCAAATTACTTCCTTAAACTCCCAACCTCCCTTTAAGTAATCATTATCTTTTAATTAATTTTATTTATTAACTTTTTTTTTTTTTTCTAAAATTGAACATTAGCACTCGTTATAAATAAAGGCTGCTATTAATCATTTAACAATTAATTAGAATAGCTTGTAATTACTCAACACATGGTCAAAGGCTCAAAATTCCAAGATTTCACATATTTGGGAAAAGGGGTGGCATTAATACGTGGCCGCAGTTTATTGGACAGAACAAGTGGGAGACCTCTCTAATTGGTCAGTTCCTCCCGAGAACACGTTTCACTGCGTTGCGAAATTGCAAAGCCTCTTTCCAGTTTTCCTACCACCCCCCTCCCCCCCACTTCAGCGCTTCGCTAGAGAAAAGAAAAAAAAAAAAAGAGTCATTCTGATTTAGTAACACGAATTTAGATCCCTGTGCAAAAACTATATAGTAGAAGTTGTAGATCACATATCCAGAACCCCTAGATTTCGAGTGGAGGGAGAGATTAAAATCAATTGTCAATAGCAAATCTCTCTTCCTCGGATATTTTTAAATAAATCCGTGCCAGAGATAAAATTATGGCGCATCGAATTGCTATATCGAAATTGTTGTTCCTATTATGCTTTTTATGCTGCTCTCTAATCGCCATTGACGCGTATGTTCTATGCTACCACCTCATTGCTTATTCAATTTTCAGTATTTATTTTGCCATTAATTTTATAATTGAGCTGCTGCTTGAATGGATTCAGGAAGAGCTATTACGATATTCTGCAAGTGCCGAAAGGAGCTTCGGACGATCAAATGAAACGAGCCTATAGGAAACTTGCATTGAAGTATCATCCGGATAAGAACCAAGGCAACGAGGAAGCTAATAAGAAATTTGCTGAAATCAATAATGGTAGGTGCAGAATGTTATTATTATTTTTTTTAAAGATAAAAACTATTCTGGCAGTTTAGTAATTGGTGATTGATTTTCAGCTTATGAAGTGCTGTCCGATAGCGAAAAAAGGAATATTTACGATAGATATGGTGAAGAGGGTCTTAAACAGCACGCTGCCAGTGGAGGCAGAGGTAACGGGATGAATATTCAAGATATGATTAGCCAGTAAGTGAACGCTGTTTACTTGCTTTTATTTTTCTCTTTTACTTATTTTCATTTCTTGCCCCCGTATTTCTTCAAAGGCAATGCTGCTTTATTTTGTTATCATAAACTACTAGAATGTACCCCTAAAAGAAGGGCACGTTGATGTTGTTTGAATATCTGGTATTGCTTTTGTGAAGGAATCTTGTGATTGGTAGAAATGCTTCTAAACATGTTTTAACTACACAAACAAACAAACAAACCGACCCTTATTTTCATTAAGTAGAATTGGCTGCATGAATTCTCCTACGCCATTGTACTCTGTCATAAATTATATCCTCTTTAATTTTTAGATGGGATGATCTCTCTTACAGGCTACCTATTCTTTCAATAAAATGGAAAGAACCCTCTCTCTGCACTAGTGTAGAGATGTGTATAGGACCTAGACCGGATAACTGCTTCAGCACTAGATCTTTATAATCCTTTTGATTATAAACCTCTTGTCTCAAAGCTGTTCTTATACACATATTCCAGACTAGTAATCTTAGCACATGATCTAACCACCTTATGCATGTTTTCTCATCTTTTCATCAATAGATGTTATTTCAATCTTATCATGAATATACTCATTGCATATCTTGTCCATCCTAATATACCCATACATCCATCTTAACATTCGCATTTCTACTACTCTCATCTTTTGCTCACGTGCATAATTCACTACTCAATATTCAAACTCATAAAATATCGCTGGCCTAATGGCCGTTCTATAAAATTTATCCTTTAACTTTTAAAGAAATTTTGCGGTTGTATAATATTTCCTAAGCCATTCTCCGTTTTGTCCAACTCGCTTGTATCCGCCTCAATCTATACCATTATCACTCTAAAAACTTGAAACTAAATATTTAAAATTTTCACTTATGGATATCTCTTGATCTCCGATTTCAACCCCTATTTTATTCCTACATGCATTCTTGCAACATAAATTCCTTATATTCTGTTCTTGATCTATTAAGTTTAAAACCCTTTGATTGCTCAAGTGCCTCTCTCTAGACCTCGAATTTAGCATTAAACCCCTTCTTTGTCTCATCTACTGAAACAATGTCGTCCGCAAACAACAAACACCCTGATATTTTCTCCTATATTGTAAGTTCATGTATGACCAATACAAACAAATAAGGACTTAAAGTTGAACCTTGTTGTAAACCTATATTTATAGGAAATTCTTGCATCAACCTTTCTAATGTCCTCACACTTGTAGCCACATTCCTGTACACCTCCTTTATTGACTCTATATATGCTACTTGTTTTTTTTTTTTTTTTTTCTAAAACTCTCTACATAACTTCTTATATGCCTTTTCAAGATCAATAAAAATCATATGCAAATCCTTTTCCTTATCACGGTATCTCTTGGTAGGTTTTCTTAAAAGATGTATGGCTTCAGTAGTCGGTCTCCCTGGCTTGAAACCACAAACTAGTTATCTGACACCTTAATCTTGTTTTTAACCTTCTTTTTATCACTCTCTCCCAAAATTTCATTATATGGCTCTTCGACATTAACTTAATACCTCTATCATTCACACAATTTTGTATATCCCCTTTATTTTTGAATATGGGTATAAGAGTACTCTTCTTCCATTGGTCGGATATCTTTCTACTCTTCAATATTTTATTGAAAAGATTGGTAAATCAGCTTATGCCTTTCTTTCCTAGGCATTTCCATACCCCAATTGGAAACATGTTTTAACTATGTTATGGATTTTTTTCCTCCCTCCCTAAGTTATTATCTAGTGAAGTGTGATTTGTTTTTCCCGCTGTTACTCTTTTTCCTTGTACTGGATAAGTGGTGATGCACTTGGAAGTATTCTTGTGTTCTAATATGTTATACAATTTATACAGTTTGCTCTAAGATTTTGCAAATTTAAAACCTCTAGGTTCTTCGGTGGAGGTTCAATGGGAGAAGAAGAAGAGAAGGTTGTGAAAGGTGATGATGTGATTGTGGAATTAGATGCAACTTTGGAAGATCTATACATGGGGGGTTCGTTGAAGGTAACTCTTACTTCTATAAACTTTTGAGGACCAAGATAATTCTTGAAATAGACTTCTGAAAACTTTACACCTAGACCTTATCTTTTAGTTTGAATAACCATGTGGTCTGATATTCTTGCGATAGATTTTTGAGAACTTTGCGCATAGATCTTATTTTTTATCTTTTAGTTTGTTTAACCATGTGGTCCAATTTTTCCTAATTTGGAAACGGCATTTCACTTGAATTGTTGTAGTTTCCATGTTTTATTGCTGAATTATAAGGAAGTTCTATGGGTACTAAGTTGGAGATTACAGTAAAATTTTTCTTCTGACCTATGTCGTGCATCAGCTTTACAGGCAATTAAAATTGATACAGCTGGCTAAGAGCCACAATTACTAATTTGGTTCTGTGTATTATTCTTTTACTCAATTTGTTGCTTCTTGCTCCATACGAAATTACTAGGTATGGAGGGAGAAAAATGTCATAAAGCCGGCCCCTGGTAAGAGACGTTGTAACTGCCGAAACGAGGTATGCTTATCACAAGCAAATTGGTCCAGGGATGTTTCAGCAGATGACTGAGCAGGTATAGTTGCTGCTTTGTTCTACCACTGTCGTAATCTACATCCTCTGACATAGCTGTTCTGAGAGCTGGTTCATACCTTCTTGCTTTGTGCCCTGGTCAGATTTCTTAACATATTTTGATACTGTTTCAGGTCTGTGAACAATGCTCCAATGTGAAGTATGAAAGGGAAGGGTATTTCGTTACTGTCGATATTGAGAAAGGAATGCAAGACGGGCAGGTATCAGTTCTTCTTTTCTTGAAGTCTTCTGTCAATGTTTTAAACATTTACATCCAAGCAGGTTCAGTCTAGTATACATTAAAATGGATATTTAGGGTCTCTTCAATTTTTAGTAATACTGATGGAGAGTTTCTGTAATATGTCTTGATCAAGGCTCTGTTTTCAAGTTGGTTAAAGTAATATTAATTTTTTTTCAAAGTCATTTTACAATTTAAATCCTTTGTCAGTCGGATATGAACTTTAGTACTGAGATTAACATGGCCAATTTGTTATCAGTTGTTACTGATGGGACAGAATAAATATGACAAGTAAGTTTTGAACTTGGTAGATTTCAATTCATTCTCCTGAATGCAGAAAGGGTTCCAGATCTTCTGCTTTGATGTGTCTATAAGGTGCTGATAATTATCTAAAACTGGTCCATGTCCCTCATTACATGGATATTTTTCTGTTACAGAACAGAAAAATATGCATGAGTTATCTTGTCTTTTCGTCAAAGCATTTTAAGCTGTTGTTCAAACATATGAGATATTTCTACATCGTTTTATTCCGTTGATTAGATTTCACATATGATACTTGATGCTCTTTTGACAGGAAGTGGTGTTTTATGAAGATGGTGAGCCCATAATTGATGGCGAAGCTGGAGACCTGAGGGTTTGACTTTATCCTTGCCTTCTGATTTGAATAGACCTACATTGTTATGATTCAAAGCTGATCATTACCTTTATTATTGTTGTTGGAGGCAGTTTCGCATTCGTACCGCCTCCCATGACCTCTTCAGGAGAGAAGGCAATGATCTACACACAACTGTTACCATAACCCTGGTATTTTGAACTTGCTCTTTTTATCAATTTCTTGATGCTAATTTTGCATCCAAATAATTCTCAGTTTCAGTTTCATCAGCATGATTATCTCAACTAGACTTTCAGCATGATTTTTCTTCTATAAGTCACTTGTAATTCGGTTGGGTTCTACATTTACAAATTGTATTCCCTTCTCACATTTGCCCATCACACTAAATGTGGATGCCTCTGTTTAATGGTATCATAACCAGCTTGACACCAATTTTACTAGCAACTGACTATTAATCATAACAGGTGAGAAAACCAATGAAACAGCATTTTATTACTCTCAAATATTGTTATGAATCCATGATCACTTGATTAACAGCTGGAAAAATGTTTTAATGAGTTTTGAAGCATTGTTGAAACTGAGCAATGTCATTCTCGTCTTTCTCGTTGGAGTTCAACTTAGAGACTCCATTTTCTGCTTTAAGCTATAGGTTATAATTGGTGGGGTCAAGAACTCATAAGATTATTCAATATTTGTGCTCTCTCTCTCTCTCTCTCTCTCTCTCTCTCTCTCTCTGTGTGTGTGTGTGAGAGAGAGAGAGAGAGAGAGCAGAACAGACTAAGCTGCTAAATGCCTGGTCCCTTAACCCCTCGATTCTTAGATATTCTGTTGCGCAAGATATACTAGATGAATGCATCTTAAGCCCCATGAAAGGTTAAGAGCATAAACTGTGTGGGATGTAGAAGATTGGATGCAACTTGAGGCATAAAATGGTTAAATAGCTGGTGAGGAAGCTGGCAGTTAAAGGACCAAATCAAGAACTTCTTAGCAGCTGTCGTTTTGTTTGATTTAGTGAGTTCATAAAGAACACAATGAAACTAATAACAGATTTGGCAATGTGACAATTCTCATTTTTGCTTGTCTATATGCTGGTGTGGCTGGTGAGGAAGCTGTAATATGCAGTTAAAGGACCAAATTAAGAGCTTTTTAGCAGCTGTCGTTTTGCTTGATTAATAATAGATTTAGCAATGTGACAATTCTCATTTTGCCTTGTTTATATGTTTGTCGGAAAGATATCAATAATACACAATATGATCTATCATTGGCTTGTTATATTCTACAGTATATTTTATTTATGGCTTCCAATTTTGTTAATTTTTTCTCTCTTGATTAAAGATTGAAAATATCCCCATTCAGCTGATTTCTTGTACTTGTTATAGGTGCAATCTACTTGTCGGTTTTGAGAAAACCATCAAACATCTAGATGATCATTTAGTGGACATTAGCACAAAGGTGAGTATAACAATATAGTATACTTGTATTGGTTTGACTTCTTGATTAATCTTTCTTATGCTCGCATTTTAGAAAATTTTTAGTAGCATAGGTGCGTTGCTGTACGTGCAAAAAATAATCTTTCAGATTTGAATAAAGGTTACTTGACTTGTATGTTAGACCCACTTAGATTATGTTGAAAATTTCTTGCACTATCAGTGGAAGAAATTTATAAATTATGTATGAAGGCAGATGGTATAACAAAGTTGACATTTTAATTGCTCAGGGAGTTACAAAGCCCAAGGAATTGAGGAAATTTAAAGGTGAAGGTATGCCCCTTCATTTTAGCAACAAGAAGGGCGATTTGTATGTTACGTTTGAGGTCTTATTCCCAACTTCACTAACGGAGGATCAGAAGACACAGATTAAGGCAATTCTCAGTTGAGATGAGATATTAAATTTTGTTTCTTGGATGGTTATACTTTACTCATCCCATGTATCGTGATGATATTTGTGAAAGCATTAGGCTTTGAACCAAAACAGAGCATTTAGGCTATTAGGCCATTATTTGCTTTTTTTTCCGGACCTATTGGGTTTAGGTCAGGAGTATATTATGTCCAAGAATTTTTTTGCTGTAATCCATATCTGCGGGCCAATTTCTCTGCATACTCTTTTAGGCTGCTCTGGGGTATGGCTGACTTAGCCTGGTCATATGGACTTCTAACAACATAGTACTTGAGCTGGTATTCTTTTGTGTGAAAATGCCAAGGCAATTTTCTGACTCTGTATTAAACTCGATTAACGGGTATATAGATGTGATGATATTCAGTAGGAATTTTTAAATCTGTTTGTTAGAATTCTTTTCTGCTAGCTAGTGGGCCGAGTCTGGGCCAGAATATTGTCACGGTGGGGGCCTATCTGATACGGCGTGTGTGAACCAGAGTTTTTTTTTTAGGGAATTTTACGGTTTTTTTTAGGGAGTCATTCTTTTAAATTTAAGAGTTTGTACAGTATAAGCGTTTTAAGCACATAGTGTTATACTGTACAAGCATTCAAAGTACCTAAAAGGGACTATAAAATTTCCCTTTTTCTTTATTCTTTCTTCTTGTAAGACGATCCATCTTTCCGTTTAATTTTCTCTTTTGGTATCCTGTTTTCAATATCTAGAAGAATCCGAAAATTTGAGAGTTGGGCTTTCTGGCAAAAACGAAATGATGGACTATTTATTTCAGCCCACGGATAGACTATTTTTTTGAGCCCAAAGACGGACTATTTATACCGAAATCGTCCACGTGATAGTTGGTATGAAGGGGAAAGGATGCATGGATATCCTTTTGTTTGTTTGTGTTTGGATGTTGCGACAAAATGGACATCTTCTCTGTTTGGTTGCTTAAAAAACAAAAAGAATTAGGGAAAGGGCTAGATTGATCTCTTGATTTATTAATTTGATACTTACGACAAACACTTCACGAATACAAATGGGCTTGGCAAATGCCATGCAATAAAGGTCTATAAGTGAAAATGAATTCGGTTTGATGCTCCAATTGTGAATCTTGTAATTTAAAGAATAATTAAGTCAACTTTTGTTACATTAGTATATATTATTCTTAATTATATAAGAAAACACATAACATTATAGATCGGATACATGCAATTATTCCCAAATTCCAAGTGTAATCATGTATACGAAGTTAAAACTCTACATTACCACCCAAAAAACAAAAAAAAATTAGGGTTATAACTTCACATTCAACTAGATGTTATCTAAGGTGTTCATAGACTGATTTTTGATAATTCAATTAATTTTTTTTAATTTTTTTTCATTTTTATGTAATAAAAATCAAATTCAATCCAAACTAAACTTTTTAGTTCAATCGATTGGTTAATCAAATTTTTTTTTTGATTTATCCAATTAATTAATATTCATTAATTAATTAAAAAACTACGTATAAAATTAAATATAAAACTAAAGAAATTAAAAAATTGATAAATAAAAATATAAAATTAATTACTAAAAAATTAAGAACTAAAATTAATATTTTTTAATAATCAAATTCAAATTATATAATTAATCCCTTTATTTTATTTATTTAAATATATAAAATTAAATTAATTTAATTCAATCGATTTATTTAATTAAACTAAACTAAACTACCAACCCCTTATCTCCATCAGCCTCCTTGCCAAATCGCCATTGTGGGTAGGGGTGTAAACGGGTGGGATCTGGGTCGGATATAGTATCAAATCTATGCAGACCCGGACCCGATTAATATAATCCAGATTCGGATCCGAATTTGGATCTGGACGGGTCTACAAAAGTAGATTCGGATCCGGATCCACCGGGTCTTGTCGGATCCGGATCCGAATTCGAGTCTGTATAATTTTTTTAAAATTATATGTAAAATTATTACAACTTATCGAATTTTCCGTTTTTTTTTAATTATACAAAAGTATTGTGTTCATAATTAATATTTATGCATGTATTTTATATTAAATATAAATTACATGAGTAATTTACACAACATATATATATATATATATACATATAAAATAACACTAATTTACAATAATTTTATTATATATTAAATATTTTAATTGGATCCGAGTCTTAATCGGATCCGAACACAAAATTCAGATCCGACCCATTTATTATAATAGCTAAACTGGTCCGGGTCATATCCGGATAATCGGAATGTGTTATAGATCCAGACCCGGATAAACGGGTCTGGATCGGGTCGGGTCTAGACCCGACCCATTGACAACTCCCTAATTGTGGGGATATGCGGTTTTCTTTCTGGAATTTGGGTTTTGGGGTGCAGATTATTGTACAGTGGGGTGAGTGAACACGTGTTGCGACAGCGTAGCGTGTAGTAAGACAATTTGGGAACCGTTTGAAACGTGTACAAATGTGTGTATTGAAGACCAGAACGAACGAACGAACACAAATCTAACTTCATGATGGGCATGTCACGTTAGCTTTGTTGTTCATCCGTACCCTACTGACGTGGCAATCATGCAGATAACCCCTGGTCGACAACAACTCAACTCTTTTTATTTTTTGCTGGTCCCGTCACGCGCTCGCTTTTCCAATTTCCTTTCTCACTTTATACTAAACTACTAATAATATTAAGAGTTAGTTAAATATTTCCACCAAAAGAATACTTAGTCAAAACGGCACCACAAATGATAATTTCACACTCCCAAGAAAAGCAAGGTCAATTAATAAAAAAATCTCCAAAAATAACAATAGTACGAGACTAGGCAAAAATTTATATAGACTTGAACTTGGATCCATTCATAAATAATATGATAGATTAGTTTAACAAAATAGTAACATTAACAGCTGTAGAAAAAGGTCAAAATAAATTTTGGGTTTTTTCATGTAAAGTAACCTTTTAGTTTTCCAAGAAAATTACCTGAATACCCCCCTACAAGAACTCCCATAAATGGACTCCATTTACTGGGAGTTCTTGTAGGGCTGTCCCTCGATACACATCGTAGATGTACATCAAATCCTCAAAAGCCTATATATTTTTCCTTTCTTTCCTTCTCAAACTTAGATATATGTATAACCGCCATTTATTATGAGGTAAAACTCACCCACGAAATGGAGTTATATAATTAGAGAATTTGTTTAGAGTCTAGTAGTCTATATTGTTCCTACTTCAAAGAAATTTAAGGATTTGAACACTAGTAAAATGCTACAAAGAAAAAGGGTTGGTCACCTACTTGATTGGGTAAATAAACGTCTCCTCATACGCAACTAATACTAAAACCCCGCCCTCCCAAAGTCCCACCGAATCTTCAGTCCCCCTCTTTCCATTCTCAACTTTCTCTCTCTCTCTCTCAAAATGAGCATTGAGACTTCGGCAAAAACTTGCCCCAATCTAAAGATTGTGTTGCACGTTAACAACCTTCTCCGCACTTGACGGTTGTTTGCCTTAACCTTTACTTTACAGTTTACACTCCCATTAATTTATCAACCATCCATCCAGATTTGTAACTCGTAATTTCATCTGTGTTTCCCATTCTTATATTAACACAAACTCTTGTAAATTTACTATTCTTCCTCGATGGATAGTCTGTGTTTAAAGGCGGGGATTCATGGTTTGCAGCCTCCCAAATTAGTCTCCGGAACCGGATGTTTGGAAGTCCGTACATGCACAACCCATCCTTCTCAGTTATGCTCCAACGAAGGCTGTTGGCCGGTCGTCTGCCGCGATTTCTTCGGTGGTGTCTTATTCTCAGCCCTGGGGGTTTTCTTTCAGATACCCACTTAGATCGCTTTGGCCTAATGGTGGAAAGAACACCTACGACGCCGCCATAGCTGTGAAAGACGCCGTTTTGGTGGAGGATGAGGACGAAAAGCAAGATGGTTTGGATAATGAAGGGCGAGATGGCAAGTGGGTTCTTAATATTTTGCATGTTAGGTCCCTCTGGAAACAAGAACAACAGCAACGAGAAAAAGAAGAACGGATGAGGGCACAAGTAGATGAAGAAAAATCAGAAAATGGTGGGGTTTCGATTGACGATGAAAAGAGGAGTAAATGTTGTGATGTGTGTACAGTTTGTGATGATGATGAAAAAATTGATTTTGATAGAGATTCATTTACGATTGAAGCTTCTGCCAAATGTTTCCTTGGCACAGCTAGATTATATGCTCGCCTGTCGTATTTGGGAAACTTGGCTTATTCCATCCCCCATAATCAAGGTACCAATTTATTCTCTTTTCTTTAATCTATGAGTTTGAAATATTTATAAATTGTTTTTAGACTGAGAAAGATTTTATTTGGACAAATTCTCTGTTCATAGATTTTGTTTTACTGCCAAAGGGACCCGTCTGTTTTCCCTTTCAGGAAAGATTTTATTTGGACAAATTCTCTGTTCATAGATTTTGTTTTACTGCCAAAGGGGACCCTGTCTGTTTTCCCTTTTAGGAGCTAGATTGGAAAGTTATTTTATTTGCTTCTACTTTTCGTATCAAAGCTGATTCTGCTTGCTTGTAGGACCTTTTTTTTTTTTTTTTTTAAAGGAGAATTTGTTTCATTGTTCAGATACTTGAGAGAATCGAATGCTGTTTTTGTCAACTAAGACGGCCCCTGCTATTCTATCTATTACAATAAATAGAGTTTGCTAATTCATCCGCTTAAAATTTGGTCTATGGGGAAGTTTTCATTCTCTTGGTGTCTGTCTCAGTTTGTTAATTCATCCACTTAAATCTAGAGCTGATCTGTCTTATGTTTCTGCAGCCAGGAAATCTCCTGAGAAATCATGGACTGCGGTTTGTGACTTCTTCGGTGGAAAGGAAAGAACAGGCATTACGGGCTGATAAAGAGAAGGCATTGGCAGAGGATCAGCAAAAAGAAGAGAAGGCAGCATCTGAAAACCAACATGGAAAGCAGAATGAGTCATCCAAGGACCGGCAAATGGAAGATAAGTCAGTAGAAGGAGACATGGTGGAGCAACCGCAAGTTGAGGAGGTGAAGATTGATGGGAATCGGATAAATGCAGCTGCTGCGTTTCTGCATTGCTGCATCTTATTTGCATTCTCAAACAAAGAGCATACTTCCCTTCATAACCAAATCTAGGAAGAATGACGATTTACCTGAAAGTACCAACGGGGTCAACATGATGAATGAAGAGGTGGCCTCGGTAATGGCAACCACGGACTCAGTGACAGCTGTAGTTGCCGCTAAAGAGGAAGTAAAACAAGCTGTTGCAGATAATCAGTGAATTCAACACATTCATCACCGTGTGAGTGGTTCATCTGTGATGATGATCAGAGTGCGACAAGATTCTTCGTAATTCAGGTAGGTAGGCCGCGAAGTTAATTGCTTCTATTGCTTTCCTACATCCATGACACCTGCTATTTCTACTGTTGACAAATGTCCTCAATGGTTCGGTGGCAATTAACACCCTGTTTGGAGAAGGTGCCATTAGTTGGATGGTTCTATTGCTAACCTTCATTTGTTGCTTGTAACTGCAGGGATCTGAGTCACTGGCATCGTGGCAAGCCAATCTACTCTTTGAACCTGTTCAGTTTGAGGTAATAGATGTAATGTAAGCATAATGCACTTACTTTCAAGTCGCTTACAACAGCATTTCCTCTGAACTCGTTCCGAATTTCTTATATTAATGGGTAGAAAAATTGATGAGACTCTCATTTTGGTCTTTTATGTTTGATGAGGTCGATTCATTTTTCTTTTCAGGGAAATGACGTACTTGTGCATCGCCGAGGTATATATGAGGCTGCCAAGGGGATCTATGAACAAGTGTTAAGAGAAGTTCGTTACACCTAAAATCTTACAGCAAGCGAGCTACGTTTCGTTTCACCGGGCACTCTTTGGGGGGGAGTTTATCGTTGCTTATTAATCTCATGCTGCTGATAAGGGGAGAAGTTCCGGCTTCTTCTTTACTCCCTGTTATAACTTTTGGAGCACCAACAGTAATGTGCGGAGGCGATAGACTCCTTGGCAATCTTGGATTGCCTCGAAGTCATGTCAGGGCAATCACAATGCACCGAGACATTGTACCCCGGGCATTCTCTTGTTGTTATCCCGATCACGTTGCACGGTTTCTTAAGGCTGTGAATGGAAACTTCCGTACTCTTCCGTGTCTTGCAAACCAGGTAAGAGATTCTTTACTTCTTCCTAAAGCTAGTCCTTATTATGTTAATCTTGAACACTTTTTGAACTTAATGTTGTTATCTGTTATGAACAGAAGTTGCTATATGGTCCAGAGCCCATGGGGGAGTTTCTTATTCTTCAGCCAGATGAGAAATTTTCACCAAGCCATCATCTTCTTCCTTCAGGAAGTGGCCTATATCTATTGAGCTGCCCAGCAGCAGATGCCAGTGAGGCAGAAAGGCAGATGCAGGCTGCAAAAGCTGTTTTCTTAAACTCGCCACACCCACTTGAAATTTTAAGTGACCGTGCTGCATATGGTTCTGGAGGGACCATTCAAAGGGATCATGACATGAAATCTTACTTGAGATGTGTACGCAACGTGATTCGACAAGAGCTCAGCCGCACAAGGAAAGCAAAGAGAGAACACAGGCGCAAAGTTTGGTGGCCATTGGTGGCGTCACGGGTGGTTAATCCTGGTGGTATCATCATAGGGAATCCTATGCCATCCATTACTATGGGCCAACTGCAGTTCAAATTTGCTGGCATTATTCACACGGGGAAGGAATCTTTGATAAGGTTCGGTAGGCTAGTTGTATCACACCACCACATGAATTTGCTTACAGTGGTGGTTGTGATGTTCCCTGCAAGGTTGTTAATCCTAGGGGCACATAGTTTGATCAGTTCCCATTAACAAAATGTAGATCATTCTTTATTTCATTGGCTTAAGAATCATCTCTTGCCCTCTAGTTTTATGAATGGGGACAATTGAAAATGTAATG
Organism: Cinchona pubescens; assembly: GCA_025175665.1. Taxonomy (NCBI): domain Eukaryota; kingdom Viridiplantae; phylum Streptophyta; class Magnoliopsida; order Gentianales; family Rubiaceae; genus Cinchona; species Cinchona pubescens. Next base: position 474,632 of record JANKKI010000192.1, on the reverse strand, counting down.
CTAGTGGATATTATCAAGTATCTAATGGTAAGAAACCAATTGATTGTCTTGGGGAAACTATACATTTTCCTTATAGTCAAATGGGAGTGGGTCTCTCACGCATTTATATTAATTAGTTGGAATGAGTCTCTCAACTTATTTCTTAAGAAGTCATAAAATCAAGGAATAAAATTATATTTTTTCAATGTTCAAAAACTATTAGAATTCAATATGAAAACTCATTTGACATACTGGGAGGTTGTTGTATTTGGAGAATGAACAGTTATTCTAATTTTTGAATTATTGCTATTTTTAAAATATTAAGAAATTATTATTGTGTTATTATTTTCTTTCTTTTGAATATAAAAATTTTCAACAAAAAGGGATTTATACTAAATACAATTGGAAATGGGGAAAAATTAGATGAGGAGAGAGATTTCATAGGATAACTTTGGGATGTGTGATAACTTAAAGTTCGTTAATTCGTGTTTTTTTTGTATTAAATGTATTAAAAATGAAATTCTTCTATCTCTGAATGTATTAAGTGCCACTTAATTTTTATATAAAATTTTAAGTGAAAAGTTTATTACTTAATTTGCTGAATTCTTTACTAGTATAACAAAACTCATTTAATTTTTTTTTATTTCACATTCACACACATTTACACACATTTGTATACACTATATTAATTCTTTTTCACATATAAGCACACATTTGTATACACTACATTCATTCTCTCTTACACATAAACATACAATTTAGACACATATTCATTCTCTCTTACACATAAACACACAATTTAGACACATATTCCTTCTCTCTCACACATAAACACATACTTGTACACAATTGTATACACTATATTCCTTCACTTATACAAAATTTTAAAGTGAAAAATCTTTTACTTAATTTGCTGAATTCTTTACTAGCATATTAAAACTCATTTAATTTTTCTTTATTTCACATTCACACTCTTTTAGACACACTTATACACACTATATTCATTCTTTCTCACACATAAGCACACATTTGCATATACTATATTCCTTCTCTCTCACACATAAACACATACTTGAACATACTATATTCCTACTCTTTCACACATAAACACATACTTGAACATACTATATTCCTTCTCTCTCATACATAAATACATATTTGTACATACTATATTCATTCTCTCTCACACATAGAAGCAACTTGCTTACAAAATATTCCTTCCATCTCACACATAAACACATACTTGAGCAAACTATATTTCTTCTCTCTCACATATAAACACACATAGTATATTCATTATCTATCACACATAAACACACACTTGCACACTACCTTCTCTCTCACACATAACATATAGTTACACATACTATATTCCTTATCTCATGCACAAAGGTGTGACATATCACACATTTGTGCACATTATATTCTTTTTTTCCAACACATAAACATATATTTGCACATACCATATTCCTTTTCGTACACAAAAATACACACTTGCACACATTATATTAATTCTCTCTCATATATAAATACACACTTGTATATAATATCTCTTTCTCACACACACCCCTCCCTCACACACACATCCTCCTATTAATAAATTATTCATTTGTATTAAAAATATACTAATTAAAATAATATACAATAAAAAATATAATATTATCATCGAACTATATAATATACACAGAATTCAATACTCAAGTTCAGTTGGCTATCAAGCAGACACAAATTTATGAATTCAGTAAATTAAAATTTCAACACTTAATTTTAAGTGTTCATATTTCAAATTTTAAATTTAAATTTTATCAAACGCACCATTTGATTGTAACTCTATGAAAATATTCATTAATCGTTTGAAATTTATACAAAGTGAATAAAATTATAATTTTATTCTATCTCCAGAAGCGTTAAAAGGAGGTTTATTTAAATAGAATTTAAACAGAAAGTTAAGTAAAGGAATCGGTTGGAGTTAGTTTATCGCTAATATGTCCTCACAAGTTAGAGGTTGTGTGGCTTTGGGAAGAGCTTTTGTGAGCCTGTCGGCAAGCTGATTCCCAGCATAAATATTCTCAACATTGACTTGTTTGTTTTACACTTGATCCTGAACAAATGAAAATCTACCGCTATGTGCTTTATTCTACCGTGGAACTGGAAGACCAGATTTTAACACAAGTAAATTGCTCTAACATCATCATAGTAAATTTTGGTGTGATGGTCAAAGGCATATATATGGAGTTTACATAGTAAATTCAGCACCTAATTTGTCGCAGTGAGAGCACTTGCAGGCTTGCAGCAGCCTTGTACTCGGCTTCAACAACAGGTCGTTGCTTTTTAGATGACCAGTTGATAGGATTGCTTCCAAGAAACAGGATATAACCAGACGTAGAAGTCCTATCATTGATATCGTCAACCCATGATGTGATCTACATCAGGTATATGTGAAAGGCAGTAGACGCGTGTCTTGTAATATTAAGGCTATCGTTCATGGTTTACTTCAAGTGACATAAAAAGCTTTTTCACAGTTTTCTAATACAATATGAAAGAAGCATATATGTATTGAGACAGTTTGTATATAGAGAAACTAATATCAAGTCTCGTGAAGGATAGAATAAGTACTGAAGTTTGCCAATGACCCGATGATATGTAATTGTATCAATAGACAACAATCCATTATGTAGATGAAGTGGCACAATTAAACTCATTGGGGTCATCATACCCTTGCTTTTATATATATTACAGTCCTGTAAAATATCGGGAATATATTTTGTATGTGAAAGAATAAGGCTATCGAATGTATTCAATACTTCAATATTCAAAAATAGGTAAGACAGCCAAGATCCTTAATAGATAATCTTTGTGAGAGAGCAAGAAGAATTTGGTGTATTAGAGTTTGAGTGTTTGGGTTGTGGGAGCAATTTGAGGATAATCATAAGCCATCGTAGATTGATACTGTACTCATGTGAGTTTAATTCTGCTATGATACCATAACAGTGATAGAATAACTTTGATTGCAACTCTATGAAAATATTCATTGATCGTTTGAAATTCATACGAAGTAAATAAAATTAAATCTCTTTTTTATCTCCAAAAGATAAGGAGACTTATTCCAACAGAAAACAAAGCAAATGAATCGGTTAGAGCTGATTTATCGCTAACAATTATGTGTTCGTTTGTATGCAAAAAATGAAGTTTTAAAAGAAGCCTGGAATGCTGGTGCTAAATTTAGCAATAGAAGAATAAAGTATGGAGCAATGACTGAGTCTTTGAGTTGCATCTTCATTCTTCATTCTTGCGTGAAGAAAATGTGGAAAAAATTGAACCCAAATTGTCATCACGACAGGTGTAGCATATGTGGATTGTGGGGATGGTAACATTAAGAGCATGACAAGTCACAGTATCAAGTTTTCAGCCGAAATATGAGTAATAATAATAATCTTAAGCTTGAAATTTGAAAGTGATGTGTTGAGTAAGTGCATTAAACACGTTGTTTGGAGGTCTTGGCATCTTTTACTAGTATTTCATTTCCGTGTCACCTTAAAGAACAAAATTATCAAACGATTGATTTGATTATGCAGCAGTTGTTCTTCTGGGATTAAAGAAATGAACACTAGACGTGCCAACAACATCCAACATGTGTTTTTAATTCAATAGTAAAAGAAATGTTCCAAAATAAAAAAGCAAAAGAATTCAATCTTCGGGAGTTGGAAGCAACTTCTTCGGCAACAACAAATTTGGGCTTTTACCTGCCTCCTCCAAAGTCAATACTCCTAATCTTGGGCCACTTTTTTACTAGGTAAACTTTGACGTTGTTGTCATTAAAGGTTCCACTGTTGGGGAAAGAATATATTAGTGGGACACCGGCCTTGAAGAAAGCCCCTAATATTGTCCATTCTCCTTAAGCCCAGAGTTGTCTGGGCCGTTCAGCATCCTGGGGAAGTAGTGTTGTACTTAGCCCAACACTTAACAAAAACAAAGGAGCTCGAATCCCCCCTCCCTCACCCCCATTTCTTCCCCTCTCCAGTTCCCCTGTCAAAGTAAAAACCAAAAAATGTAAAACTAGTGAATATGATTGGGCAAAAGAATGAACAAATTCATTACTTATTATCGTCAGAATCTCACCAACTCCACACTGAAGATCTTATTAATGCAAGTATTTTTAGAAATCGTCCAGCTTTGACAATTGACAGTGCACATCGTGCTTGGATTTTTCTATTTTTGTTTTAAAAAAAAAAATTTAAAAAAAAGGATGAAATGAAATGAGAGAAAGAAAGCGCATCGCACAGAGCACATGATTGTTGATTCCATCACATGTAGGAACTGACATCATCATATCTGGCCACCACGACTTCTCCTCTTTCCGGTCGATGTTCCCAACATTCAAACACCACGTGCTCTCTCTCGACTGAAATACCTCTTTTTCATTTTTTCGTTTAATTATGGAGATTAAAATGCTATGCACATTTGTTTAGAAGATTCAGTTAGTAATTATTATAAAATGTACAAATCATATGAAGTCAATTTGTTGCGCCACTGGTCCACTACTACGTCAAACTTCTTCCCTACAAGTGTGTGTTTTGGACCTTTACTACCGTATGATCTGATCCGGAAATTTTTATATTGATTTGATTTAATATAGGTAATGCAATGCTGTATAGTTCTGTAATACTAGCATGAATTATAGCAAGAAAGTAAGTGATAGCCAAGTGAGAAACTCTGCAAAAACCTTTTCTTTTGTCTCAAGACATATATACAAGAAATGCACTAAAAAAATTTTATTTCACATCATGTCTTAATTATTGTCACACTAGTAAATGAATTTTTAAAATTATTCTAATAATATCATTTCATAAAATTTTGATAATTTGTTAAATATTATAACAAAAAAAAAACACAAAATGTAGAATAAAAAATATCGAATCGAAAAAATGCTCTTCTTATTCCAGGTGGATACGTGATTATTTGTCCAATAAAATAACTGCCCTGCAGAGATGCCTAAGTTCTATATTCCCATTGAGCCCCTCAAATTCAAATGCTCAATACTTTTATATTTAGCTGCATGAATTGTCCTAGAACTAAGATAGTAAAAGAACTAAGAAGAGCTGTTTATAAATACTAGTACTAGTACTCCAAGAGGCAGTAGTGTATATTATTTTGTCAGAAATTCAGCTAGCATGTCAGTTTAGAGTCATACGATAAGAGTATAACTGGCTTTCTCTCATATATTATAAGAGTAAAAGCAGCTTTTTCTTTAAAAAAAAAAAAAATGTATTTGGCCTGACAGGCTGAGCTGGGATGTGAAAATTGTGTTTCCATTCTCCCCTCAGTAACTCAGCTGGAACGAAGTGCTGAGATGGGGACTAGAATTCCAAGTCAAGAATGTGGAGCCGCTATGATACAGTGGGGATCCACCTCAACATTTCAGGAATTTTGCCTGTTTAATTTGCAATTAGCTATTTATCACTATATGTTACTAGTAGCTAGTGCAACCATCTCCATCCCCGAGATAAAAAAATTAAAAGATTTGATGTTGTGTTTGGATGAATTTGAATTTAAAATAAAAAAATTAAAAGATTTGATGTTGTGTTTGGATGAATTTGAATTTAAAATATAAAATTATCGTGAGTTATTCGAATAAATTAATTGATCAACCTATTCAAACAGGAATGCTTTTCTATTACTAGTAATTAAGGAAATGCGTCGTGTATTTTCAACAACCCAACTAATAATTAATACTTGTAATTTTGTTTTGACATGCATAAATGGCTGTATTAAAGTCAAGTCCAGATTGCATTCATATTCTCCAGATTGCTTGTACGAAATAAACTGGGTGTGGGTCATGTGATATTTTTTAACCTAATATTTATACATGTAACATTTTTAAGTAATTCTTTCAAAATAATTATCACATTTAATTATTACACATTTATTAAAATTTTTTATTAAATTATATTAATTTTGTAAAAATATAATTTAAATTATGTTTTTATATTAATATTTCAATTGTATAATATTTTTTTCATTAACGTAGCATTAAAGTTAAAAGTTAAAAAAATAGTATCATTTAATACTTTATTGATTTTTTAAAATAACAGATAATATATAACAAGACGGACTATATAAAATCTATATATATATATATATATATTATAGTAAAATCCCATTCACCACAAGTGATGAGGGGATGACACATGGCATCCTTGTTATTCCTTTCCTATCTAACATATTATGACTAATTAATTATTAATAATTGATTCAAAAATTATAATGATTTTTCTCTTAACAAACTTAATAAATTTTGAATATTCAAAAATTTTAAGTTGATACTAAATACTGATTTAGTTAATCATCTGTTTTTTCTCTTTACTTTATAGTTACATCATATTAATAATTCTAGTTAGTTTTATTTTATTTTATTTTATTTTTACTTACCAAAAGAAGTATATATATATATAAGATATATATATATATTACTTATTTTCTATCACTAATTAACTAGCAAAATTAATATAGGGTTAAATATTCAAAATCTTAACTTTGTCTTCATACATATTAAGTAGTTATTTCTTAGAACAAATGAATACAAATTAATTATAAACTATAGCAAATAATTCTAATTTCTATATAGTTCGACTATTTATATCCGTAAAAAATTTAGCTTATTTTCAAAAAATAAAAATAAAATGAGTTTTTGATCATAAAATAAATATTTTAAATGCATAATCAACACCTATCAAGTAGTTTAATTAGGAAAACTGAATACAAACTAATTAGGCATTCTAAAAGATAATTCTTAATTTTATATTGTCAGACCATTTATATTCACAAAAAAATTTAGTCCCTTTAAAAAAAAAAAAAAAAAACTATATCTACCTTTCTTTATGGCATTCGTCATGCTCTCATTTTTCTACTAACTTTTTTTTATAACAAATACAATATCAATTCTATTAGCACATATGTAGATAATGTCTATAAAATAATGCAGCACTATTAAAAAATATATGAACTTTTACAAAAATTATTTTAACCAATTTCAACATTTACGGACCCTATTGTTATCAAATTATCAAATTACTAATAGTAATCATTATTAATAACTTTTTTTTTCAAAAAAATAAATGTAACTGTTATATTTTTCAAAAAATATCTTGATTCAATTTATTCTATCTAAAGCAAATTCCACTTAAAATGAAATCTTTATCTACATTAATCATAGCAAACAACCATTTTTTTTTTTCAAATAACATTTAACTAACATCTAACTTATTAATTATATCTTACAACTAATTCTTTTTTATTCAAAACAATAATTATTTATCGATAACTTTAAAACTTTTTAAAACAACAATTACAATTGTCTAACTTATCATATCATGTATGATTTACTCTCTTTTTTTACACAATACTTATCTATCGACAATTATATTTACCTATCATCTAACAAATTAATTAATAAATTAAGACTTTTTGACATATACAAAAAACTAGATAATAGTTGAGCATTCAAAAAAATAAAAAACTGAATCCATCTATCAATCTACTTATCCATGCATCTATCTATTTTCGAATTCAAAAAGTTTTCTATCATAGTTTAAATTCTCTTATCCCTCCCAGTTTCTTCACTCTTTCATATTTTTCTAATTTATTGAGTAAATATTGAATGAGTTTGTGCTTTTGAAGTAAAGAGTTCTTCCACAATCATGATCCTGTAGAATTGTGATTTATTTCCTTTCTTTTTCATCATGTAATTTTTATTTTCAGTTTGGCATTCCCATATCAATTTTGTGTGTGTATTTTTTTTTCTTCAATATTGCTCAAGTGAATTGGGATCATAATCAATTCCTTTTATTCTTTATCCATGAAGGTTAATTTTTACTTTTGATTTGATATTCTCTTAAAGTATCATTTTTTCTAATTTTTTTGTTAGTTTTTTTTTTCCCCTATAATAGATTAACTTTTCTGATATGCAAGGTTTCTAGGATAGTCCCTGATAATTTAGTAACTTTGTGACGGAGTTTTGTTTGTTAATTTTGATTAATTTATTAATCAGAAAAAGATTCATATTTACTTCCAACACAGAGCCATTTACTTTTCTATTTTTTTCATTGATAAAAGATAGATGCTACTGCTACTCAGCCGTCGAAGTATCAATGTGCAACTATGTGGATTGTGATCCGAAAATGGACTTCTTTTTCTTTTTGTAAATGTTTTATCTCTTTATTAAAGATATAAAAAGTAGATTGTCAATTTTTAATTTCTCATTAATTGATGTTTGTTTCTTTTAGAGAATAGAGGTTAAGAATTTCATTTTTTTTTATATTATTATTTTTTAAATTAGAAAAATAAATAGACATTAGTTAACAATTTTGTCATTATAAAAATTTTATACCTCTTCTTGTGTATAGCATGGATTATTTTGTTAGTAATAATTATTTTGAAATAAAGAGTGTGAGATGTGTATAAACTTAATTGCTTTGTTGTGTCCTTTATGGTAGGCCAAAGGACTGCTGATTCCTTATAGATAAACTTTCATATGGCAGTATAACTTCTTTTTGGGGTTGCATTGCATGTGACTCTTTATGCATATCTTTTCATAATTTCTTTCTTGGCCATCGAAAAACAGTTTAGCAAGCAACAAAATATGCTCGCTTATAGGGGTGAGTTTGGATGGAAAGAAATGGAAGGAGGAGAACAGAAAAGAATGGAAAGTTTAGTTTTTGTTTTGTATGGAATTTTTAAATGGAGGGAAAATAAGAGAAAGGGGATATGGACGAATAAAATTTTAAAAAAGTTTCCTTCAAGAAATGGATAGAAAAGTTAAACCATTTTACAATTAATTATAAAATATTATATTTTTTTAAAAATATAATACAAAAATATTTAAAAATTTTTTCTTTAATAAAACATTAACATTAATAAAATTTTCTTTGATAAAACTTATAAACAACTTTAAAAAAAATAACTTCTCTTATCCTCCATCCTCATTAAAAACTCTCTTTTTTTTCTCTTTAACACTTTCTGTACTCCCAAATTCAACCTAAGCCTCATTCCACTTTATATCCCATCGCCGTCGTCATCATCATCATCATCATGTACCGTACTTGTGAAGTTGCATTCCATTATCTCTTAAATGTTGAAACTGTTTCAAATGTACGCAAAGCTTGAAGATAATGCACATTTTTTTTTTATAGCGTTTAATGCTAGCGCATGAGATTGATTATCACTTAATTTTATCTTGTCATGCTATTATAAGCATTTTGCCCTGTGTTAATTAAACCAGAAGTAAATTTTGATGTGTTAGTATTAAAATGACTTCTTAATTAGCGTTAAAGATGTTATATTTCATATTTTATGCTATTTTTTTTTATTATATTAGTAAAGATTACTTTACTTAATATTAATCTAAAAAATTTTAACAATTCATTAAATGATATGATAAAAAATGATACAAGGTGATACAAAAAAATATGTGCTAGGACTATGATTGCCATATATTCGCACACTCTAATTAAAAGCACAGACAATGTGAGGCATTGAAGTTGCCAGCTTGAATTTTCCTACAATCTCCCAAAAGAAACTATATATTGTGAAAAGCATGACTTACATTGATGGTAGCTTAAAGCTAACTGTGGTTGTAAATAGGGATTTCATAGGTGAATGTGTTGTAAAGCTCTTGTACACGATTTCCATGATAGATTCAATAAAATTCACTTAAAAAAAGGTATATATACAAAAAAAAAAAAAAAAAAAAATTGATGGTGGAGACAAGGTAGCAATTATTAATTAGTGAGAAAAGGAAGGCAAAATCAAGAAGGGGAAATTTTTAAAATGGATCCGACACTAATGTATTTTTTAACCAAGAGATCTAAAATAAAGTATCTCCATTCAGTAACGACAAAGAAGGGTTATCCATAGTTCCATACCATCAAATCACTTGTATTCTTTTGATCTCAAAAAAAATAAAAAAATAAAAAAAAATAAAGAGTTTTGGGATTATAACAAATGCTTTAGTTCGCATCCTTGAAAAGAATTGCAATGGCAACAGCTGAATTTCAAGGTATATAGTAATAGGCTAATAGTATAGCCTATCTATCCTCTGAGGTTGCCGCAGCTGACTTTTGTTATGATCATGCATCGCCTGGGTGCTTTTGCTCTTGTTAGGTTGCTTTCCGGTTGCAGAGACGCATGCTTTCTTTCCGATCCTCCCATCGGAATTAAGTACTTTTGGCCACATAGTGTACTCAATTTCCGTAAAATCTGGCCTTTTTTCTTCTCTTATTAGCCTTATCTGATCTATTAGCATTTACTACATGTTGTGTCTGATGGATGCCCTGAGACAAAATCTCAGGGACTGAGAAGATTTGAGCTGCTGAAATAACACCTGTACTATTGTTGTATTTAGTGCTGATCACATCAAAACCGCGTCTATCCCATTGCAGGACTATGATACATCATTATCTTTACGTCCGTACTCCCATGTCGGTATTTACTACTACTATTTTGGTTACGACAAAGTGAATACTACTATAATAGAGGAACGTAGTAACTTTGAACCAATGCAACAAAAGTCATCCACGAATACAATGGCCAAATTCCGTGGAGTAATAAGAGGTGCATATAATATTTTACCCAAATGTTGTTTGCAGCCAACTTCATCCATACTAGTCCAAATTGAAAATACACGTGGATCCATCCTCTACGGTAGGATGCGTAGAGTAGCACTTAATTTTACCAGTTCTTTTTATTGCAATACAAGTTGTAAAAATGGATTTGAAGCAAGCCTTGAGTAGATAAAAAAATGCACCAGATTCTTGATGATATCTCGTGGAACGACGAGTTATAGCAGCTTGGCCTGACAAAATGGCAAAAACCCCAGCGTCTACCCCCCCCTTCCCCCTGCAACAGCCATAATAACACCAGAAAAGCCACCCCTCCATCCCGTTTCCCTCCAAAATTTTCTATGACTATCTACAGAACTGTATAAATGAAAGAAATTTCGAAAGCTAACAAAATTCTGAAGTAGTAAATGGGTACTGAATTTAATCTCTTGCTCTGTACAGATACAAAGTAAAAACTAAAGATGGGCAAGGAAAAGAAATTAAAGGTACGTAACAAAATTTTCCCGGCAGCCTTCAGCAGTAACTAAATTTCCCTTTGTACAAACATACTAATAGTTGATACTCCAGATTCAGATCCTCCTGCCGGTTTACTGATATATCTTATTAATTTTTCAATCACAACATCTGATAACAACATACATTAATATCATTGATTAAATTACCTTCAACAGCTTAATGCCTCGTATTTCACAGGAATTGGACGATTAAATCCAACTTGAGAAAGCAAATTCCCAACAACAGCAAGGTCCCTGCAAAACACTCCTTGAAACACCGAAGCACTAGCAGCAGCTTTCGAACCGCCACTCTCATTATCTAGTATACTACTGGTACCATTTTTAAATGTCTCCTTGGCAGTTGAGGCCGCATTAACTGATTCATCAATTTTGGACTGTAATTCACGAGCTTGTTGAGCTTGCAATGCCTGTGCTGCTATGCAATGCAGCAGCAGCAGCCGCCTTCTTCCTCTGCTTCTCTGATGCCTCTTCATCCATAATGGCCGTCATTAAACTCGTATAACCCTTCTGAATCAACCTATACAACAATAAAGCTGACATTTTGGCTCTATCCCGAACCGATTCCACATCACGCTCGTCGGCAAACTCACACCTATCAATGAAACCGGAAGACTTGTCAGGCTTGTGTTTAAGGATAAGCAGCAGATGGGCTCTTTCCAACTCTGATCTGGAGCAGCCCCTCCTCAATCCGATCAAAGCATAATAGTCTACATTCTGCCTCTCACCAGAAGCAATCCTCTGCTTCAACTCTTGGATTTTAGTTGCCAAGGAACACAACTTCCCCGGAATTTCTCTATATTGCACATTCTGACGTTTCCATACAGGGCCAGGCAATTTTCTGTCCCGTAAGATTGAATTGTACAAGAGTTTAAGATGCTCAAGATCGTGAAGAGAATCAGGGAAGCATCGAATGGATTCAACAAAGAGCGGCACGAGTATTCAATGCTTCAATGCAGGAGGGGTTCAATGCTAGAGTTTTATTACAATCTGCAATTGCGTCAGCAATTCTACCAGCGGATCGGTAAGCCGAGGCTCTATGCATGTAGCACTCGGCAAGGAAGCCCTGTGGAGCCCCACGGCGGGCGTCAACGATCTTAGAGAAATGTCGGATGGCTTCAGAGTAAAGCCCGGCGTTGAGGGCTGCAATGGCAGCAGTCTTGCGCCGGAGAAGGAGTTTAATGTGGCAAAGGAGCTGGGAAATGCTCTCGGATTCGGTGGTCCTGGGAGGTGTCGCTGGGTGGGTATGTGCGGTGGGAGAGAGGTTGATAATTCCCGGAAGAAAAAGCTATCTTCGGACCAACAAATACTCTCACGGCGGAAAGCGGCGGAAGCCAAGCGTTTCCAGGTCTGGAGGAGAACCATGGCGTCCTCCATTAAGCCCAAGTGGCAACAAGCTTGACCCAACACCAAATACCTAATAAAAGAAGAGTCAAATTGAAGCGTTAATTACTCTCGAGTCCCAATTAATTCCGTTTAGGAAAACGAGAGAACAAACAACAGATTTGACTAACTATACATGGTAGTATAAATTTAAGGAAATTAGAAAAAGTCGTGAATAAATGATAGCATTAATTTTGAAGATAGAAATTACCTCCATTGCCCTTCCTTTTCGCAGTTTTTAGTTAGACCAGCCATGACCTTCTTCTTCAAATCGGACACAGAAAAGCATTTAAAGGTAGGCTCCTTGTCCGATGAATCGCCGGCTGAGGAAAGAAGCTTGACCCGCTCTCTGGATAACTGAGTGGAGGAGGAGGAGGTATCGGAGTCATCGGAGGAGGACATTTTGAGGCTGGGAATGTAATCCTGAAGCATATCGGCGACATCCTTGAAACGGCGGAGAGAGAGCAAAGACCTAGCCTTCAAATGGAGGGCTAGGTCGAGACGAGGAGAGAGTTCCAAAGCAGCATCGAGAAGATTGAGAGCAGAAAGGATCTCGGATTGGTCTTGCCTTGTTTCCAGCAGAACTTTTGCATCCTTCAAATACTTATCTACAATCTGAACTCCACCACCAAAACCCACCTGTTACTACTACTACTACTTAATTCATATAATCATAGCCAGTAAAATGAATATATACAGAGAGAGAGAGAATGAACCTTCTTGTTGGTGAGCCACCAGTGTTTCTTATTATTATCGCCGGAGGAGGAAGAGGTCAGACCCAGACCTGATGCTGCGATGGCCATGGTGGTTAACTGTGCAACAAGTGTCAACCCTTTTTGCCTCCTTTCAATTCATTAACCCCCTTTTTCTCTCTCTCTCTCTAGTTTCTCTATCTTGCTCTCCCTGACTACAGGAATATGTACAATCTGTTTACATATTTCACACTCTCGTTTTCCCTCTCCGAATTGAGTAGATTGGAGAGAGAGGCAGTATGCAATGGGTTTTATTTGAATCCAATGTGAACAAAGACGGTATGGAGAGAGTCGTGGGATGTTCTTTGGTGCCTTAACTCATTTATATTGCTCTAATATATTAAAATAACAGTTAATTATATTTACGTCCCTGAGATTTGATCATATTACAAAAAGGACCTGTGATTTGACTATATTACAGTTATCCCCCTGTAACTTCGGCAGCATTTGTCAGGAAGAAGAAGATGAAGATTGGGCTTTCGTTGGGTATTTTAGGAATTTCATTTGAAATTTGTGCGGACTTCAGTTAACGTTTTAAGGTCAATCGTCATTTGACCAACGACAAGGGTGTGAATGTTATGAAATGTTGAGTTTCAGGGAGCTTTTGGTAGTTTTGCCAAACCTGAGGGTCTGACTTGTAATATGATCAAACTTCAAGGGAAGTAAATATAATTAACCCTGAAAATAATTATTTTTAATAGTAATATAAAAGAATTAAGACTAAAGTGAATTTATTTAAGGGTACGTTTGAAAAAATTGAAATATGAATATTGAAAATTAAGTGTTGAAATCATGAGTTTAATTTGCTGAATTTGTAAAGTTATATATGTTTGATAACCAAATAAATTTGAGTACTGAATTGAAATATTTTATCTCATGTATATTATATAGTTCGATGATAATAATATATTTTTTATAGTATATTATTTTAATTATTATATTTTGAATACAAATAAAATAATTTATTAATATAGAGTGTGTGAGAGAGATATTATATACAAGTATGTGTTTATATGTGTGAGAGAATTAATAAAATATGTGCAAGTGTGTATTTTTGTGTAGGAAAAGAATATAATGTGTGCGAGTATGTGTTTATGTATGGGAAAAAATAATATAATATGTGTAAATGTGTGATTTTGTGCGAGGGAGAAGGAATATAGTATGTGATTTTGTGCGAGGGAGAAGGAATATAGTATGAGTAACTATTTGTTATGTGTGAGAGAGAAGGGAATATAGTATGTGTAACTATATGTTATGTGAGAGAGAAGGTAGTGTGCAAGTGTGTATTTATGTAGAGTATTTATGTATAAGAGACAATGAAGAAATTTATTGTGTTCAAGTCTGTGTTTATGTGTGACAGATTCCCTATAGTGTGTTCACACGAATAAATATAGTATATGCAAATATGTATTTATGTACGAGACAGAATGAATATATTGTGTACAATTGTGTGTTTATGTGTGGCAAAAAAGAAATATAGTGTGTACAAGTGTGTGCAAAAGAGTATGTAAATGTGAAATAAAAGAAAAAATTAATTACATCTTTTGCTATACTAGTAAATAATTCATCAAATTAAATGATAGATTTTCATTTAAAATTTTGTATAGAAATTAAGTGGTACTTAATGCATTCAGAGGTAGGTCAAACACATTAATATAAAAAGTAATTAATGAATTAAGTTTAAGTACTGAATGAGACTATCAAACATCCCCTAAGAATTTATTGGAAGGAGTTATAAATTTATCCTTCTCTATATTCATTATTAATTACGAAATTTTAAATTTCAAATATGTTATTAATGATTTTTTATATTAATGAGCTTAATCTGAATAAAGATCAATCACATCAAAAATAAAATTCGTAAATACAGAAAAAGTTATTATTTAAATTTAAAATTTTAATTAATTAATTATTTTATTGAGTTGATTTACCTCTAATAACTTGACTAAGTTTTTCTTACCTTTTCTTTTTCAATTATAATGTAAATATATAATAACGTGTAATACAATTAACGCGATTATTAAAAGATTCATATTACCACAGCCACAACACAAGAAGTTTAGCATGTTAACTTTTGGTAGAATAAATTTTAGTGTAGATCAAGACACAAATACTGTAGAGTATATCCAAGCAACAATTCTGTATTTTAGTGTATAAAAATCAAGGTCTATTAAAAAATTTACTTATTTGGAATGTGAAAAATTAAATGCTATAGTGGCTTACTGGTGGAGCAAGAAAGAATTTTGCAAAAATACCAGAGATTTAAAGGGGTGGACCGTGGACCCAGACGCAACGCACACCGCAAAGGCTGCCAGCTGTGAGTCCTTACACACAACGAAAGGATTCATCCCCCCACCAGCCTGGCACCATACCCACCACACTCCCTCACACAATAACAAAATATTTCGGTAAATTAAAATATATGTCATATATTTTGTGATTTTTATTTATTTATATAATTTATTTATTTTAAATTTTAAATTAATATCCTTACTTGGATAATATGGCTAATTATTGACTACAAGATACATACATTTTGGTCTATTTAAATTTTTTTTCAAACAATATCACAATTCACACACACTAAATAGTAGTATATGGTAGTAACGAAAAATTCTTTCATGAAATTCTTAGTTTATATAAGAACATATCAACTCGGTCACTTCATAAATCTTTTTGTTTTCTTATTCTTCCTCAAAACATGGAAGGGAATTTTGGTCATTTTAAAATAAGTTGTTGTGACATTAACAATTTGAACTGTAGCAATAACATTGACCTTTTTTAATATATTGATTATTGAAGTACAATCTTAATTAATTTCTTAATTTTATTATGTTAAAATTTTAAGTTCTCAGGTTATAATATTGGAGTCAAATGTCATTTTTGTTAAAAAAATTTCATAAAAAATAAAATAAATTTATATAAATTATTCATTAAAAATAGATTTATTTAAAAAAAATTATCGTGACAAAATAAATAAGATGATAAGAGTATTATTTAAAGGATATTTGTTTCCTTATGCTAATGTTTAAACGGTGCTGAATGTACTTGATTTCATCATAATCAGCTCATGAACATTAGCATTAGGAGAATAATAGCATACATATAAAAGGAAATATTTAGATAGATCCCATTTTTAAGATTATTTATAGGTTTTTAGGTGTAGATTTATGCTTATAAAATACATAATTTTAATTAATATAAGTAATATTTTATAATATTTAATTCTCACAACAAAATTCATAATAAAATAAAAAATAGGGCATGTATTTTTCACATATAAATATTAGCCATGTAAATATTGATTGGGATCAACCAATGACTGAGGTCATAGAATTTCATGACCACCTGGCATAAATTGTTTTAACTTCTAGATCGATGAATATATTAGTATGAACAAGATTTTTTTTTTCTTTAAAAAAAATGAAAGGGGGAGTAACAAATACTACTGCTGAACTGATTGCAAGTTGCACTGTTGGAAGCTTAATTTATTAGGAAAATACTTACGTCGATTTGGTATTTGATTCTATTTGTAAATTTTGTGGTCAACATTAAATTTTAAAAAATTTTGATTATATTAGCTGATGTAATAAATTTTCTAAAATTTAATCCATATTCTGTTACAAATTTATAAATAAGATCAAAAATCGAGTCTATTTAAATATTTGTCAATTTATTAAAGTGGAGCTCATCTCGTAAGCCACAAGAATCCTGCTTTTTGCCCTTTCAGAGCCAGGTTCCTCCCCTTTACATTTCACCCACATTTTGATTAATGAGTACACATGAATTATAAATGAAACCAAATGGATAGAACTGCATCAGCATTCAGTAAATCGACAGTTACCAACCTAGTTTGATACAAATAATAAATAAGACTATTAAATTATTTAAAATTTAATTTTATTATTCTTAATTTTATGTTTGGTGAACTATTTATAAATATTATTGTGAGATATTGAATTGTAAATCGGTTTTTTGCCTTTAATTTAGAAAAAGATAGGTAACCATTAGCCTTTTATTTTTCTAACTTATCCCTCCCAAAAAAAAAAAGAGAATTTTATTGTTTTTTTAGGGAGTTATTATTTTATGTTTAAAAATTTATATAATACAATTAATTAAATCACATAATATTGTACTATATAAATATTTAAAATATAAAAAAATAATTTCTTAAAAGAAATCGTAAAATTTTCCAAAAACAAAAAAATATGGGCAGCTGGTTTAGCCTTAAAGTCTTTCCAACCGCCTACTATTTCCCATTCCCACACGACGAAAGGCCCGCGGAGCTTTATTCTTCAATTTAAGGACATTTTCTGTAATCTCGTGCATGGTCCCACTTTTGTTTAATTTTTTTTCTTTACCTCCCTGTCCTACGTACACGTGTCAGCTTCACCGGTCCATCCATCCCAGAATATGGATACCTCTTTCTCTTTCAACATCTCCAGGTCATCCTCAAGTGCGGAAGATGACATGCAATACAACTTCCGTCGACCGTTGACTTTTTTAATTAATACATTAAATTTTTATAATTTTTATTTTATATAATTTTTTTTAAATATAATATATATATATTTGATATAAATATCACTTTTGTTAAATAAATTTTAATAAAAAATTATATAAATTATAAAGCAATATTTCGTTTTATTTTATTTGGCATTTCAAATTTGCATATAATTTAAAAAGATTTTGTATTTGGCCTTAATTAAGATATTTTTATAATTGAATTTAATCCTTATAAAATAAGAAAAATTGGACAAAGGGAGTAGTAGTTTGTAGTGGGCTAGGATTGATTAGTTATCTTCTATGAGTATTTTGTTTACAAAATCATTTATAAAATTATAAATTAATTCAGGATAATTGATTAAAATTAATTTAAGTATATATAAAATAATATTCAATTATCAATTATGTTTTATGAATATTTATTAAGGTACAAAAGTGGAAAAATTGGGCTTGAGAATTGTGTGTGTTTATGGATTATGGTTGAAATTAAACGTAGTAATACTGTGGAGAAACTATTTTGCCGTAAAATACGAGAATGACGAAAAAGACAGATATCAAAGTGTTGATATAATTGTACATCATTTGTCCCAACTCTTAATTCACCCATCATTGTCGAATGAAATAGAGGGGACAGTGTTGGATAGGCGGTGGTGTTGGCCGTTCAATTCAAATCATGTCAACTGGAAAATCCAAAACGAATTGAAGCCAATGATTTTAAGTGGTTCAATTCAAAACCTTGTGCTTTTGGGATATGAATTATTGGGCAGCAATTGAACCAAACATGTGCATATGACCTGATGAATTCTCCGCCTAATAAAATCAATGGCTGCTAGGTTGTACTATCGTTTCTGCTTTTGTGTTAGATCGAAAGTGATTGGAATCTGAAAACTGCTCATTTCTAGGTTGTAATCATCAATTCGTATTTAATATTGTGTTTATTTGTGGCACTAATTCCAATTACTACTAGATATTAAGAATTGTAATACTAGTATTTAGAGCCACTTAATTTCGTATTACGCTCCTCCCATTCCGTCCTTCCCTTCCAAGTAGTACTCTTGGTATTTGGTGGGAAAAAATGTTTGCTGCTTACTCTGCAATGCAGAGTGGATAACGTATATCGTTGAATGATCGAAAAATAATTAAAATTTTCTAAATTTTAGACATTTTAACGGTTGTAATGTCCATCCGTGTTACAAAACAGTGTAGACTCCTTCGTAATTAAGTGGTAACAAACACCATAGGCTTTTGAATTATATTCGTCTAATAACGGTCCCTAATCAGATTGATCAAATTTAGTGTTTGAGCTGCCATGAATATTCACGAACCTTGTTTCCCTTACCTGTGCATGCCATCGTTAACTTGGTTCTAGTGATACAATGTTTGGGAAAAACCTCCACCTGTTAATGTTGTCCATTCATGTTATGGATTATGGAAGTTTTCGCATGAAAAACGAAAGAGCAGCCAAGGTTGGTGGTTAGCCAGTTCAAAGTGATCATCTAGCTAGTATGTGCTTATAATGGTAACGAAAATAAAGCCAGAAAGAGACATTACAAGAAGGAGTTGCTATCTAAGTGTTCTTCAAATCACATGCTGTGTCGCCATCATAATTTCTTTTTACGTGGTGGAAATGAATTTTAATATATCAAAGCTTCGACATCTCACACACAGATATATGTATATATGTGGCCATGGTAGGCTGGAATTTGGTTGGTCCATCGCTCAATTGGATTTGGAACTGCGTTTTTCCTTGTCCGTCCTTGTCAATCTACTTATTTATTTGCGCCATCCATCGTTTTCATTCCAACAATATTATTGACTAAGTACTTTTTAACTGCTAGCTAAGTACTATATATATATATATATTTATTTGTATTTTACATGAGGTGCAATTTCTTGGATGGAATACATCCTCATTTACCACTTGTAATGTAACGACTCATTTCCCAATACTTTAATCCGCTAATCAGCTCCGATTTGCAGAAAAATTAATGATATACTACTATATAATCCAACTAAACATCGAGGATCCTTTTGTTGACTTCTAACGAATTTATGTGACTGTTGAGAGGTCAAATTGCCAACCAGGCAGCAAGTTTTTATGAAAGGCCTGAGGAAAGAATAATTGAGTCCCCTGGTTGGTTAAAATTTTGTTTTCAATTAATTAAATAGTCCAAAAAGATGCCATAAGATCATGTCAAATCGAAGTTTGTAATTAGCAGTAATATAAACGAATATACGAAAAAAATTTAAAAAAAAATCCGAAGAGAAAACTGAAAAAACAATTATATCTAGAATTGGTGGTATAATTTAGTATGCAATGAATGGATGAATAAGAAGAAGATTAGGGAGACAAATTCAACGACCTTATTAATGCATGTAAGGATACCGATCCACTCTCAACTAACAGCGCATTGTTCACAGCATCAACGCCATTAATTATTAGTATAAGATGTAAGTATACTTTAAGGAAATTTCATGGTCCCTTTTAGGAGATTATTCTCTTGTATTTTAAATGTTTGTAAAGTACAATATTACAAACTACAAACTCTTAAAACTAATGAAATGATTCCCTAGAAGGGACCGTAAAATTCTCCTATATTTTATGCGTAGTACTGAAATATATAGTAATTAAGTTAGCAGCAGCAGCAGAATGGCTAACATACAAAAGAAATTAAGGAAGTGATTGGAGGTTAATTAGGAAATTGTTAAATTTGGGCGCTCCCATTCTCGAGCCATGCTGGCATTTGGATGTTTAAGAATTAAGAAAGGAAAACCAACCCCTAAATATTCTACTACGTAGTATCAGAACGATTCACTCACTCGGATAAGCTTCTTCCTCATCCTAGTAATATCATCTCATATGTAATATACTATGTCCCTTCGTACGGCATATATTTAATACTACAGCTACTAATGTTAATTTACAGAGGTAAATGAACCAATCATCAATCTGCATCATTTCACGTGCCCACTCAAATGAAGTTTCTCTCTCACTCACGTGCATACCAAGAATGCCAGCCTAAATTTGGTGGCTCATCACTCATGACGCCGTTCTGCTTTACCTTGCTTCAACTTTGCTGTTTTTCTTTTTTTTTGAGTACATAAAATTGTTCACTTTTTTGAAAATATATTGAAACTTTGCGTGGCAAGGAGTTCAGCTGAGTTAAAATCCACTATTTCTTGTGTGCAATGTACTAATTATGTTCTAGAACTACAAGGCACCTATCTTCTTGGCTCTTACCAAAAAAAAAACCATGTTTTTGGAGCTTTGTAACGAGTAAGGTGTTCGAGAAATTGCAAAAAAAGATTCGCTAAGCTATACATTCTAAGCCTAAGGGCCCAATACCTATTAAAATGTGCGATCCAAAATATAAAACTTTAAGATATCTAAGCTAAAGTATGGCTCAATCTTGAGATTTGACGGTTTCTAGGCCCATGTCCAATTTATTTCCAACACCTTGAGCCTTTTCAGTTTTGTTCAACTAGACGTTCAAAGCAAAAAGAACCAATTACTTCTATGGCGCCCAATGGCCAGTTGCGAACAATGGATGGAACCCTTCTTCTTCTTCACACCAATATGTATCCCAATTGAGTGTAAGCTTAATTGCTGTGATGACAGAGTGGTGATTGATCTGCGGTAGCCCTCAATTGGAACTGCTAAAATCTGTTGCTCAGGCTGTGACCAAATGGGTACACCACTGGGCCTTTGTAAAATCCATAGGTCCTGCCTGGATAGCCTTTTCTTGGGTTGAGCCTCATATCAAGGTAATCCTGTTTAAAATCTACAATTCAGGGAAAAAATTGGGCAAAGAAATAAACGGACCGTTATTATATGTTTTGTGATGCGCAGCGACTTATGCGGCATCTCAAGATCATACAACTTTGACTCCATCATCAGAAATAAGTACTACTACTATTACAGTACTACATAGTACGCAGCCTATCTTTTACACCGAAGAAACATAAAAAAACTCTCTTTTTGATACACCGGAAACTGCCCAACTGAATACACATACGAGTCCGATCATTATATGATCAGACCAGCACGGCCCTAGTACAAGTGGTGGAATCCGGGAATTAATTTTAATAGATTAATGTTCAAAACAACCAATGGCGGACCTTTGTCTGGACGGCTTTCTCCGTAATGGTATCTAAACTGGGCTTCCATCCTGCTTTTCCTGATATTTGCCTGCTCAGATACTCTGGCCTTTCTTCCATTAATAATACATCATTCAAATAGTCTGGGGGTTTGCAGGTAATTACCTCCTCCTCCTCCTCTTCTTCTTCTTGCCTGTAGTTATTAGTATAATGATGGGCTGGCTTCTTTTTCCTCCCTGTGGGCGAATAGAACTCATCATCATGCCGCTCTCGGCTAGTGCCTGCTGCACACATCCTGGCAATTAACGGGAGAAACCCAGTTGAAGAAGACACAAGTAGGCGGACTTAGATTTCAGAATAGAGTTGGCTTTGAGTAAAACTATTCGAGCTTCTTGAGATGATAAAGCAGCCGGTTTGCCTCTCCTTATTGGAAGCATGAGATAAACCGTGTTCATCTCCAGATTCTTGTCGGCAGGCAATGGAACGGGCTTCTTGACGATCATGGTCTGCTGAAATTCGACCACCACTTGTTGAGGATATTCTAACATCAACTCTGCAACCGTTAAAGGTTTGTCATAGTAATGAATTGTACCATCAGGTAGAATAACCTTCCCGGGAGCATCTGAGGAATGCCTGTTTCGAATTGCATTTCCCATTAAACTTCTCTCTTTGAAATTAAGGGTAGGATTTGTTTTTGTTGGACAAGGAAAAAAAAAAAAAATTAGTGACGACTTTGAATGAGTAAATGCCCAATGCGTTTCTTTCAGTCGTAGTATTTAGTACTACTTGTCTAGGTGACTTTCTACAAGAGTAGTATTAAAAGAGAAGAGGGCGTATTGTCAACACGAACTCAACTGTAAAGTGGTTGTGAAGGAACTCAGGCTGGAAGGTGTTTGTTAAACCGCTCCATCTCGTGATAGGTGTAATGGTGGACTTGGCGGCATTAATTAACAATTAATAACTCGTTAATTGCTACAAGTATTGGTTTTCAGAATGTGAATTCGATTAACAGGATTGGAGATGGGATTGAGGGTCTTATTCTGTTTGCTTCGAACTTGTTTATGCATTTAGTTAAACTAGTTGACCTGCTCCTCATATCTAATGCAAGTAGTGGGATCAATAATATGTTATGAATGAATTCGTCGGAGGTCGGTCCTGCATGGTTAATGGTCTGGATGAATTGGGCCTTCCCTTGTGGAGCCAGTAGTTTACTAAGTCTTACCAAACCAAAAATTGTTAATCAAAGGGAGGGACTTGGACAGTTCAACCGTATCGCTATTAGTCTATTATTTAATGCTAAATGTAATCACTTTGCTACCTAGAAGTGAGATCCTACCCCAAAGATCAACAGAAAGACTAGCGCTCTACGAATTCGCACCCCATGTGCTCGTCCGATCAACGTCCTGATTGTACTCATTTCAATCTAACCCTCATTAAAGGTAGTTATGTAATTTAGCCCCAAATGAACTAGTAGAATGGTAACCTCATACCCCTCATGTATATTACCAAGAAAAGGATGTCTCAGTAATATTTGTCACAAATTTTCCTTATCTCTTCTACTTTCTCTCTCTACTTAAAAGCTAAATTCTAGCTTCGTCAATCTGTATACTTGTATTTTAAACATTAGACCTGTTAGTTGAGAGCTAGATACATATCAACATCAGATTGATAACTCCGACAATAATTAGCTTTCTTTTCCTAGTTCAAGAGAGAGTACTAAAGAAGTTCTTTTCCAAATGAAAACAAATGCCCTGTTTGTTATGTGAGAATACATGCCATATGGTGATTTTTTTCTTTTCTTTGTCTGACCAGAACGTAAAAATTCTATATATTTTCGTCCCAACCATCTCATGTCTACAGATACATGCATAAAATTAGTATGTACAATAGCATTTGTCTAGATTAGTTTGTACCACAAGACATAAAATCATCTAATCTTAGTTTTTTCTCCTAAACTAGCCTAGCCTTTTGAAGGATAATTTTGTCCAGATAGGCAAAATAATTTTGCTCATCTGGATAATAATTGCGGAATGAGAACAATATAAAAGGCGCAAAGCATGTACACGTGTTCTTTTACAAACTTAGGTAGATTCGATGACCTTGTAATGTGACAGAAGGTGGATTAAACCCTATGGAATAAATGATATCAACTGATGTAACTAATATTTCGTAAAATTTAAACCTAACCACAAAGGTCTACAAGTGGGGTTAAAAAACGCAACTGTTTTCCAATTTTGAAATACAACACAGGACGAAAATGACATTTAAAGTGCAAACCAACAAAAAAAAAAAAGGACAGACGTATAGATACATGTACTAACTATATCATTGACGTCCTTCAAACAATTTGTGAAGGGTGAAAGAGAAGCAGTACCCTTCAAGCACAGATCACAATTACTCATAAAAATCTATGTTGGCAATTTTCTTACTACAAGTACTATGATCAGCAAAAGAATACAAAACAAGCATGAGTTTAGAACTTAAGATTTTGTCCACAATTTAGAATGGTATTAGTTTCTACAAGCAGAGAATAATGGCAGATCTGTCCAAGTTCTATCTAAACCACAATAGAGAGAAGATTGGCAACTGAAAGAAAAAGATAGTGACAAATCTAAATTCTGGGTAGTCCCGGCTACAAGTAAATTTTAAGGACATCGTCGTGTAATCCTCCAAATGACACAAATTGAAAGCATGAACCATACAAAAATCTAAGCAAACTAAGAGATGTAATAAATCGGGAGAGTGACATATAATTGAGTGTGCTTCCCAGGCTTCAGCAAGGTGTATGGTTGTAGCTAACATATTGCTGATGATTAGCCTATTTTATACCCAATATTGAGAGACCCATTTGAAACCATCACCATATCCCATTTTACGCACAATACTGCACATGAACACCTCTAATGGACGAACATTGGAATCTGCAAGATTTACCTTCCCTTTGCCGGTAGTGACACCAGTTAGGCCAAGGTGATAGCGTAACTCATCCTCTGAGGCAGCATATGGTATGTCAATCTTGTTACCAAGAATGAGGAAAGGGACATTAGCAAGGGCCTCATCAGACAGGAGTGCATCTAATTCCTTCTTTGACTCAGCAAAGCGCTCTTTGTCATAGGCATCCACCAAGTATACCACTGCATCAACCTGTGAATCAATAAGCCTTTAGGAGCCAATGGCAAACCACATGGACATTGCTAGTAAAATAATATCAGAAAAAGAACCAGTACGGTCTTCAAAGCAACTTCTAAACAAAAATTGTTGGCAGCCAAAAGTTAAAGAACATGAATGATTTGAAATAGGGTTGGCAACGAACCGACCTGCTCGCGAATGCTCAAGACTCGAACTCATGTTTACTAATTTCAAGTCGAGCTTGAGCAATTCAAACTAGGTTTTGAGTTCGAACTCGAGCTCATGACTACTCTGCACGAAAGCTCGTCGAGCTTTTAAATATATATATATTTTTTGCTATATTCTATAATTACTAAAATATCGATCACGTTTGAAAAAATTAGTACTACTACCCTTCAATTTTTGAATAGTATAGGGGCATTGTAGTCAAGTTGTGTAATTTTGAAAAAAAGAAAAGAAGCAAAATACTCCTAATTTCGAGTAAGCTTGAGCTTTTCTAAAACCCAACGAGCTGAACTCGAGCTTTTCTAAAATCCAACAAGCTGAACTCAAGCTTTGTAATCTATACTCGAACTCAAGCTCAACTCATTGCCACTAGCAAACCCCAATCTGACCTGACCAATCTTGGTCAGACTTTTGTCATTTCGAGAAGGAGCCAACTCTTCCCGTTTCATCGTTATCGGATTTTAATATCAGAATAGCGGATTTTATTGAAAGAAGCATATTGAGCAAGACACATTTGTAAAGAAAATTAATATAAAAAAAAAAAAAAGTAAATGGAAAAGCATATAGCAAGATTGAAAATACTATTATACCCAAATAAGCAAATCAAAAAAATATCCAACACTTTCTTCTTTTTCCTTTCTCTTTCACGCGATGCACTTCTTTTTATGTTAATGGAATGTGTTGCATGGATAGCCAATTTTGGCACCCAAAGAACATGCCTCTGACATGAGGGCACTTCAAAAGTGAATGCATAGGTAAACCGACTTTATGGATATTCCCCAAAAGACATTAAAAAAGAAGTGTATTTCATGCTATTCTAACCTCAAGGAAGCAATGTTAAACAATACATGTCCATTAAGACGATATAACAAAGAAACTTTGTCATTGCAGTCTGGCATGAGCTAAACTAGAAACTCTGCTTTGAAGTAATGAAATGGCAAATAAACATACATTGAGAATAAAAAAACTAAAGAGTTTTTTGACACATCAAATCATGTAAACTTACAAAAGAGGAAACAGCAATAAACAGCCATAAGGAAAAATTAAGTAGTATCCAAGCATCAAGTACATAGCGGTTTCTTACCTCACTATTCATAACACATTATCAGAGAATAATAATAAGAACACCTACAGCATTTTCAAGGATTCTTCCTGTTTTCTGATTTGGGGGAGAATGGGGAATGCGAAGGGAACAGGTTGTTGGGTACAAGAACAGGAGTAGGATTTCCAAATCAAAGGCCGACCTGGAGAATAGACAATCTTAGGGGATCTACATTGTCGGAACTGACGTCATATTCCAAGATTATTTTGATGCTCCAATTGACAATAAAACATGGAAACAAGCAGATCAGAGTCCTAAGTCTATATATTATATCAATTCCACATGATGAACCAATTTATAATCATTCCATGTTGTTCAGGAGCTCCTTGTCCTTAAATCTACTTAATGAATTGGAATAGGTTTCCACAATGCAATTCACGCACTAGTATTCGATGCTGAACCTAATCTCCGTTATTTGAAATTCCATTTTCAGTGACATTATTTAGATATTAACAATCAAATATAATAGGAATGTATTGATTATTGAGGCTTCAAATGTATCTCCTAAAGCGTCATCTACCCCAAAGTAAAAAGAGGAAGAATCAATGGCGATTGTGTAAATGGAAAGGATCCATCCTGCTGGATAAATCTGAGGGAATACAGAAGAAGCATCAAAGGTACATAACAGGAAAGGCAAAAAAAGTCAATCATTAGATTCATAAGAAACCACTCGAAGGCAAGATCCGTTGTCAGAGAAAAAGCTAGGTGTTCAACCTTGGCATAGTAATCCTTCCAGACTCTGCGAGCGATCTGATGACCTCCCAAATCAAAGGCCTTGAACTTAATTTTGCCAATACTGAGTTCCTCTGACGTCGGATATTGCGTCGGCTGATGCTGCACTAATCTCTGGGGAAAAAAAAAAAAAAAAGGAATCAGAAATGAAGAACATGGATCCGCAGAAACAGCGATCAGAAAGATCGAACAATCCATCGAGGAGGAGGAACCTCGTCTTTGAGCATGTGAAGGAGAGTGGTTTTGCCGGCGTTATCGAGTCCTAGAAACAAGATCTTGGCCTCTTTCTGCCACAAGCCAAGCGACGACAAGACGCCGTAGAACCAATCAAGGAGAAACATTCTTTGGTGTTTCTTTCTGAAATGAGAGAGATCTGGCCTGGGGGATGGGGAGTAAGAAGTCAGTCACTCGACCGCCGGAGAAAATTACTAATTAGAGTCTCTCTCTCTTCTTCTTCACTGTTACCGACTCCCGTGGAGAGAGACACAGAGACAAGAGGAGAAATGGTTGTGAGAGAAAGGGGGGGTGTTTAGTGTACAATAATAGTGGATGGTCAGTAATTAATGCAAGGATTCCACTGGGTGGGTGGGTGGCTCCACGTGCTCCTCTCCTCTATTCTGTTCTATTCAATTCTACACCAAACTCTCTTATTCCATGGTGAAAACTGATTAAACTGTGGCGTTGGATAAATTCTTAATTTCGCCAATGATATTTTGTTCAAATGACAATATTATCCTCATAGCATTATCACACCACCACCACTTTTTTAGCAATATATGAGCCCAGAAAATTGATCAAACATCTTCGCTGCATACTTTTGCTTGGCCAAGAAATAATCAAAATTTCAAACCAAATCAACTGATTGCTCTTGTAAATTTAGAATCCCTATCCATCAACTTGATTCACTAAAGATAGATGAGAGGAAAGTAACCAAGAATAAAAAATTCACTATATCTTCTACAGTCATAAAGAGTGATTCTTGAATTTTATATTTTATATAATTTTAGTGGTGAAATATTAAAATTTGATATTTTTTCAATTTTTTAAGTTGCCAAAATAGATGTTATTGACTTGGAACTCTATTGCCTTTTGATAATACAGGAAAACAGGGGGTAGATCATAGCGGCGGCGCTGGCTTTGTTGGGAATCAGAACGAAAGGAAAGTAAGAAATGAGGATGTCTGGGACAGGGTCCAAAAACAAGTGGAATTTAAAAGGGCAGTTTCGGAATTTGAGAAAAATATACCGTGACAGTAAGATATTTGCTGTGGCAATATCACTGCCTGTCAAGCAACTGGAGGACCCATGAACGAACTCATGCTATACACGATTAAAACATTTACAATTTTACACAAAATTGTAGTCTCGATAACGAAATATTTAGGTAGATCTGATCCTATATCGTAAATTAAATATTATGAAATCTATAATATCAAGTGATATAAAATTTTTTTTATAAAATTTAATTTTAATCGTAAGATCTACATGTGGGATCAAATACCATGTCTATGTAAGTATTTTCCGTATCAATATAACTTCTAGAATTTATAAAATAAAAATTTCTTTAAAAAATAAGTGAACATAAATGATTCAGACTAAATTTTAATACCTAATTTAAAGCTCAAATGACGTTAATTTAGTTTAAGAATTTTTAACGATTCATTGTAAGGATAATAAATAAATTTTCTAAAATAAACACATTAATTAATCCATAAATAACAAAGACTCATCATAATAAGAAATTCTTCATTTATGTATTTTATCTAACTTTATTGAAACAAAGTGAAAATTTAAAATATTTTAAGAATATAATGTACTAACTTTTTGTTATTTTAAAGATAAATTATAATTAAATTTAAAATTATACGAGAACAGTTTAATAATTTAGTATGATTCTCTAACATGTTGAATAACAGCTAGTATAAACACTTAATCAGGGGTTGTTAAATGTAAGTTTTTTCAAGGGTCAAATAGGAAGAGTCAAATTTTCAAGCACACAAAATTTAATTAATCCTAACATTTTCTCAAGTCAAGAAAACTGAAAGGAATTTGAGTCAAGGAAATTCAACAATCCCGTTAAGAAATCATTCATTTGCATTTAAAAATTTGTATAATATAAATTTTTAAATTATATAATATTATACTAGACAAACTTTTAAAGTATAAAAAAACTATTTCCTAAAAGACATCGTAAAATTTATGGTTCTTCTTGAGTTAGGAGATGCTTAGTGGTGCTGGTAAAGAGATTCTCTTAAGATCAGTTGCTATGGCTTTCCCCTCTTACTCCATGTCAGTGTTTAAACTATCTAAAAGACTTTGCAAGAATGCGAGTAGGATCATGGCCAAGTTTTGGTGGGGAAGTGATGATAAGGATGATAATGTCCATTGGTTGAGCTGGAAAAGAGTCACAGAGGTCAAAGGAAAAGGGGACTGGGTTTTAGGGAGTTGGAACATTTCAATACTGCACTGTTGGCAAAACAATGCTGGAGATTATTAGAGTCACCTAATCTGCTGGTATTGAAGGCAAAATATTTTTATAGGAAAAGCTGGATTTGTGCTGATATCCCTAATAATGCGTCTTGGATATGAAAAAGTCTAATGTCTGCTATGAAGTTCTTTGAAGCAGGCTGCGGAAGAGGGTTGGAGATGGTAAGCAGATTGATATATGGAGGGATAGATGGCTAGTGAATAATGAAAGAGGAAAATGTAATGGCGATACGGAATTTAATTTAGATAGAAAAAATAAGAACAAAGAAGTTATAAAAGAAATCTCAATTTTGATTGATAGTGACAGTTTTAATTTATAAGAGTTTGTAAGGTTTAAGGTGTTTTCTTACCTTTTTTGTACTTAGTTTACAAATTATATGAATTTTTGGTATTTATAGTGATTTTTTTAGTATATATTAATCAAACAACTTATTGGTCTATATACTTAAATAATTTGAAAATCGAGCAGCTATCATCATTCTGTTCGTATCTTGGATCATTGCTGAGGTCGGCACTCCGTCATCCGAACTATTTGATGACAATTTCGATCTATCTGAACAATTTCGTATGTAGAAGGCCGGCATAAGATATTACGTGTCTTTTATCTAAACTTGATTATTTTTTGTATTGGCAACCGAAGTGAGCCGAGGAGCCGAGTGACGTGCCATCGCTACTAGTTGAGTGCCAGGTAAGTACTACTCTAGCCTGGGAATTTTGAGCCAACTGAGGTGAGTAAGTGAACTAATTAGGAACCAGCAATGGGATGTTGATCTTATAAGAAGCACTTTTAATCCCCAGTACGCGATAAACATCATCAGTATTCCTTTAAGGGTTACTAATAGGAAGGACAGATGGGTATGGAGTGGATCACCAACAGGTATTTACACTATCAAATCAGGTTATTTATTGGCAAAGAAGGGAGTGGATGGGGGGACTGAAGGAAAACAGAAGGGTAGGGGAAACTAGTGTAGATAGATAGAATTCTGATACTTGAAAGAACTTATGGAGGATGAATATGAACCATAAAATCAAACATTTCATTTGAAAGTGTTTACATCAGAATTTGCCTGTTAATGATGTCATTTTCACTAGGTTTGGCAAGGGGGATCCGGTTTGTCACAGATATGGAGAATAGAGGGAAGGAATAGAACATTGTCTTTTCTTCTGTAAATGGTCTGAAAGGACTTGGCATCTTGCTCCTGTAAATTGGGTTGGGATCAAGGAAAAAGATGAGATACAATTTTTTCAGAAAGTGGGAGAAGCTGCAGGGATCATTGTGTGGAGACAATGAAATAGATCATATTGCAATAATAACAAACATCTTGTGGCAGGTTTGGAAGGATAGGAATTCGTGGCAATTTAGAACGGAAAGGAAAGAAGAACCAAAAGTAGTACTGAAGGATTGGCTAGAGTTTAAAGAAGTAAATGAGCAGAAATCTGAGAAGAACAAGAATGAAAGAACAGATTGGAGACCTCCTACTCCTAGAGGAGTAGTCATATTAAAGTCAGATGCAGTATTCCAGAATCATAGCAAAAAGGTGGGGTGGGGTATTGTGGCAAGAGATCTTGAAGGAAAAATTGTGGCAAGTTGGGCAGTACCAGGACAGATATATACAGATGCTGTAATTGAAGAAGTTTTGGTACTCAGGCATAAAAAATGCTAGTATTTTGGAGGACATCCACCATTTGAAAGCAAGGTTTCATGGTTGTTCTTTTTCTTTCATTAAAAGAGACAGGCAATGTGGTTAGTCATAATGAGGCAAAATTTGCTGTAACTCTTTTAAATGATGTTGTGTGGAAACAAAGTTTCTCCCGGTCGCTAGTTAGATTAGCCCAGGAAACTGGCAGCCAGTTGCCTGATATGTAACTATGTAAGTAATCCTGATTTGTATGGAATTAATACTATTATTGTTTTTGCTTGGAAAAAAAAAAGAAGCTTTTTTGGTTCTGGCTGCATATCTTTCTGTTGTATTCCATATTCCAAATTGTGTCTACCAATTTTGTGCTGATTGACCTTTTTCTGATATTTACAACTGGATCCAGAATAGAATGCCCAATACTAAAAAAAAAACCAGAAATTCCACCTTTATATGCTTCCTCTGTAGATCATACTAGTAGTAATAAACTGTTAGTTTTCTGCAGGATGGACCGTTGTAAGATTTCCAGAGAAATATACAAAACATAATTACACTCATCACACAGGATTATCATGCAACACGGCTCCAATTGACACAAAGGCTAGATAGAAGAAGCAGAAAAAAAAAAACATAATTACACTGTGTATGCTAGCTTAGACGGTTGCTTTGAGTAGTAATCTTCAAATCAATGGCGCTTATCCCCTCAGATAAATGGCGAATGCATTCTCTCTCTGTCTCACATCTGTGCTGTTGTCTTGGGACGTTTTATGACCACCACCGGGCACTTGACGTGCTTTGCACAATGTTCGCTTACGCTTCCCAGCAGAGCCCTGAAACCGTTGAAAACACAAATTGCTACTTTATTATTGCTGCTGGAATTCAATCTTTTCCAAATGATTTGGGCGTGTAAACTACCTTTTGAAGAAACCATAATCATGGCTACCCATGACCAATATATCCGCCCTGAGTTTATCTGCGGCTACGCATATCACATCTTTAGCTTCTCCGGAGCCGACTATTTTGTCGACCTGGATCTGGAGGAGTTAGTTATCAAATTAATATCATAATGACCATAATGTTATGTATTGTATTGGGTGGCACCGTGCGAGTAAGTTACTTACATTATTAGTGTGGAAGTCCTTGTAAATTCTTTCTGCTTTGCTCATCACTGAAGTTGCAATATCTTTGGTATACTTTTCCATGGTTGCAATCACATCACAACCAAAAAGGTATCCTGCTATGCAGGAAAGTGGAGACCAGAGAAATTAATAATGAAATCTCTCTGTTACTTACTAGTTAAGAATTAACCAAAACAAACAAGATGAGAAAAAACAGGTCATGGGCCTAGGACTCACCAGTGGCATCCAAAGACGAGTAAACAGGTGGAGGAGGTTTAACGTAGAGGAGAACAAGTTTAGTGTTTGTAGGTTGAGCAGCAGTACTACTGAGGAGGTTGTGGAGACACCATGAAAGAGCGTACATGCTCTCCTCACTTTCGTCCACTGCCACAAGTATTATCTTCTTCTCGTTACTTTCTTCCATTAAAGCAAATGAAGGCTCAATTCTCAAACTTCTTTGTTTAGAAGTTTTAAAGAAAATGATCAATCTTTTTGATTAAGATTTCTTTGAGTTGAGACCCAGCAAAAGGGTAACAGGGGTCTCTTTTTTATAGACCAAAAAGAACAAAAAAAAGGACGCACAAGTGCCTGATTGGTCAGTGGTGTTAGATGAACCCCACTACTTTATGAACAATTAAACAGATGTACTGGTCATTCCGCAATCAAAATATCTCAGTGGTGGCTGCCTGTCTCTGGCAAGCAATATTTGGTTTACTATTGTTTTGTGGATTGGTTGGTGGGTGGTTTTCGTGTTCTTTACTATGGGCAAGGGTTGTTTAAGGTCATTTTGATCTCTTCCATTTCTTCTTTTTCTGAAATGGAAAGAAAAAGACATTGATCCAACTTTTTTAATCTCATTTCAATTCCAGGGAGGTAAGGAGTGGGACACCATTTTCAAACATTTGAAGATTTTTTCATTTCACTGATAATGATGATTAATTCCTCAAATAGCAGAGTACAAAGACTGTGTGATTCTGTTGTATGCAATACTTATACTACTAGTATTATAGGACAGTAGCTTAAATCTACAAGAGCCGCGCCCTGATGAGTCTTGGCCGTCAGCTCAACTCCCCCATTTAATTTGTTGACAATATAAGTAGTCCAACAAAAAAGTTGATAAAAAAGGTTTTGCTCAGTTCGACATAATTACGTTCGCATAAGTCCACAAATTTTGAAGAAATTAATGATGGAGAGGCAAAGGGTGCGATTTATACTAGGAAAAATTCTTTTTAACTTAATCCGCAGGTTAAAAAGGTTGGAAAGCATGTATTGTAGGGTGTGAGATATTTTAGGAGCTCCTGAATCCTAATTAAAATCACGAAAATTGACTTGATGGGCCAAAGCTTAAGAAGGAAGCTGTTCCACCTGGCCCCAGGGCCCCTCTGTGTTGCTGTCTTCGACAAAACAAGGAGATGGTGATTTCTGTGTTGAATCATTCCCAGATTCCTTGGGGGGAAGCTTATCTAGTTTGTGTGTACATGGAGGAGGGGCTATCTTAAAAGTTGGCAATTTCTGTCCCCTTATACTACCATACACGAAATAGTGGCTCCTCGTTGTAAAGTAACTAACACATTTGTTCGATTATATTCTATCCAAAAAATTAAAATATCTTCTTACTTTGTACTCATGTAGTGTAATTGTTAGTCACGCCAAAGTGCAACTAACATATAAACGTCATTGAAGAAATTCCTCCTGGCTAGTAGTGCTAGTCAAGGTCCCCCACTGCTTTTATTCCCATCTCCACGATTGAAACACTTGCAAATGCTCATAATAACAACAACAACGTACAGAAGCAGGAGTGAATTGCCGAAAAATTCTCAATTGTCAAACTAAGTGGATTGCCGAAAAATAGCAAGTATGCAAAAACCAATCTCAATCATCCAAATCTAATCCGGAATGAAAGATTTCAAGGTGCCACATAAAACACGGTCCGCAGTCAAGTTGGAATATTAGCAACTCTAATCTAATTTGGTTGAAACTCGCATTTTTCAATCAATCTGTCTATGTCTATTCTTATTTTCAAAGAGATGTGAGTCTCTGCCCATCGTTGGTCTGCCCCAATCCACGAGAAAGAACATCTGGGCTTTCCTGAAAACGTTATACTCCATTGCTACTAATTTATAGATCAGAGGCCCAGTTATATTAGCGGGCCGTATTTTCCTTTCTTAAAATTTAGCTTTAAAAAGATTCAAACATTTGGGAAGACTGTCCCTCCAAATCTCTTTTGTGCTCGTTTGTAGGACATTACTATATTTATAATATGAATTAAACATTATAAAATAGATGATGAATAGTATATGTTTATAAAATGTATTACTGGTCACAAAATTTACAAGTTATTCAGAAGATGCTTTTGGACTTTTTAGGCGTTATTATATGATGTTTGTTTTTTTGCGAATAAATACATACTTGTCATAAGCAATAGGGATGATTCTACCCACTATTTGTAAGTTTATACAGTCATTTAGTTTGATAATCCATAGTTAAATCAATGATAAATGAGGCTCCCATTGAGAAATTTTATTTTGGTTAAAAACAATTAATGGTCTGCATTTGATATATCTAATAGTTACTTCTCAACTAATAAGATTCTATTATTTGGAATATAAAATCTATTTTTTTAATAGGATAACTCTCTCATTTTTTTTTTCCCAAAAATATGAGTCCATCACCTTAAATATAAAACTAAACATACCCAATAATTATTTTAACCGAGATAAAATTTCTCGGCTTCCATCTCCCAATGTTTATTTAGACCAATAGACCATCGACCAAATTAGATGGGAGAAGCAGTGAGAGAGACATGGGATAAGAACGGGGATAAGAATAGGATAAGCAGTATTGTCAGCACAACACCACATAAAAAATATCCAAAACCACAGAAAAAGCAATTCTTTTTTTTTTCATATTACTAATATTCATCAATCAATTCCAGCAAAGAAAAGAAAATTCTTTTAAACTCATTAAAAAAGAGAACACCGTCATTATTCACTACTACTTGACTGTTTTTTCATTATTATTATTATTATTTTTATTATTATTATTGTTGTTGTTGTTGAGAAACAATGGGTAATAAATAAAATAAATATTTAAATAGATTTAATTTTTAATTCTATTTATAAATTTTTAAAATTTAATTTTAATAACAATTTATAAATAAAATAAAAAATGGAATGATTAAGTATTTTCCAATAAATAATATAGGACATGAGCGTCAAAATTGGGCCCACAGAATCTGTAGAAATTTTGATTCGTTTCTTCGCATAGTCGTGGGATATGGTATGGGCTGGGGCAATGATATTGCCACATCTAATTTTGCAAAAATACCAAGCAATTTTGGTTTTCTTTTCTTATACACATCTATATTGTTATTAAAATCAGATGTGGCAATAAGATTATTGCCCTGGGCTGAGAGAGTGTGTGTTGGATGATGATCATTAAATTGAAGAGTGGGGTCGCAACGCTTTTTCCTTAGGAGCCGTTTGTCAGCAATCAGACAGCCTACGTTCAAACTCTAAAAAAAGCTGCCGCTCCCAAAATTCAAAATTGCCATTGATAGAACATTATGAAATTTTTTTTATATCGATCTAATTTATGCTAAGTGAAATGAATCTTTTGATTTATATTTATTCTAAAAAATTTTATTTTTAATAAATTAAAATAAAATAAATAAATATAAATTAAAAAATCTATCCCAGTTATCATAAATAAAATCTATATAAGAATTTTCGGAACACTTGTAATATAGGCGCCGCAGATGGATTATTAGACATTTAGACTAGTACCAGGAATATTTGTGCTCATAATTATTCTGTTCGTCACGGATCTGATCTGCTTCTATAATTACAACTCAATACTACTAGTTTGTACCCCTTAATTAGTATTATACATTATTACTGCAAATTTTATAATTTTGTTAAAAGAATTATTTTTTTGTATTTTAAAATTTTATATAATATAATATTTTATATTTTAAAAATTTGTATTATATAAATATTTAAAGATAAGAGAATGATTGATTTAACGGGATTATAAAATTTTTCATATATATTGAAGCTTTTTCTTAGGATAGGCTAGTTGAAGTTTTCGTTTGTCCGAGTCCGAGTCCGATTGTATATTTACTTTTGTTGAGAAAAAAAACTTTTTAAAAAAAAGGACGAAAATCTGCAGTGTATGCTGTCATTTACTGATTCATTTGTTTTCTTTTTTCAGGAAGCATGGATGTAGTAATGTAATAGTATGAACTTTGGATTAAATTAGTACTAGAGAATACATTTTATATTGAAATTTCAAATGAGTTCATTTTGTCGGGGAGCAAAATTATTTGGTGCCAACAAATTTACAACTGGTTCACACCTTTGGCTTTCTAATTTTCAGTGATACACTAGTGTTCTCAATTAAGCAGGAAAAGGATTTGTACTATCGAGTTGGTTCTCGTTTGTATTTTATATTTGTATTTTTGAAATTAAAAATACATAACTTTGAATGTTAAATTATAATTCGATGTATTTTAATTTTTATAAATTATAAAATATAAATGAATAATTTTGACAAAATAAAATTGAATTTTTACAATGTGTATATTATTTTACAAATATTTTTTTTATCTCACGTATATTATATTTTTTCTAAAATGATACTGGGGTTGGTTTAAATCAAATTACCTATAAACATCATCGGAGGTCAACTTTCAAAAATGAAATCAGAAACTCACATCCATGTGTAATGGAAAGGAGGATTCAAAATAATAAAAGCCGGACATTTGCTTGAATAATTTTATTTATAATTTATAATGTGAATTATTATGAGGTCTTCAAGTAATGGCGTCGGGGACCAAAGCACAAATTGATAATTGGTTGGACTTTCTCTTCGTTTCTTTCTTTCTTTCTTTCTGTCAAAAAGCGCGTCTTGATCAACTCCAACTGTATTTATTTTAATTAGTAAGTTGCATTTTTCAAGTACTTTTTTTCTATGATTATATATCTTGATAATAGTGAAATACACTACTCTACTGACTACCAAAATTATTTAAAATTCATAATGACAAGGGCAATCCTGGAAATTTAGAGATAGCCTCTTCTCCTCTTAAAAAATTAGACTTCACATAGTATTTAAAGTCCCAGATAAACAATATTGAAAACAGAGACGCCATCTTCTTCTATTGGTATTTTTTTTCTTTCTCATTTCTGAAAGCCAAAGAAAATATGGGAGATGTGATATTATATGTGGATGATGGTTTTCTATCATCAACTTATTCTTCTGTTGCAAAAATAACAGCTTTATGCAGAATATGCCATGAAGGAGAGTTTGAAAGCTGTAAGAGCTTGGAAGCTCCGTGCGCTTGTTCTGGAACTGTCAAGGTATCATTTTCCATCAAAGATATTAATGATTTTCTTTCTGGGCTGTCATGAAATGGTTAGTTTTTGGTCTTACTTTTATGGTTTTGGCTCTCTTTCTCAGTTTGCTCACAGAGACTGCATACAAAGATGGTGCAATGAAAAGGGAAACACAATTTGTGAAATTTGTTTGCAGGTTCGTATATTTTTTTTTTATCATTTTTCCAATTTGATCGTTTCAACAATTTTTGATTGAATCAAGTAAATTGGGTTCATAGTCATACCTTTGAGTTCTAGTTCAAATCTTCATCGACTCTGTTTTCGAGTTCGTGCTTTTATAACTACAGATCATACAGCCCATATTTTTATTGACACCTTTCAAGTTTCAACTTTCAATCAACCGGCCAATGGAAAATATTAACTACAAATCTTGACCTTAGACCAAGTAGGACAATTTTTCTCTACTCTTTCATCTTGAATTCATTTGATTTATTTATTTTTTCCCCACTAATTAAAATTTCAAAGATTGTAATCATGTTATATTATTTTTGGCTGAAAAGGTTGCATGTAGGGTGGCTTTGTTGTTGGAATATAGTAGTTGTTGTTATTGAGAAATGAAATTGTGTTAAAATGGATGCAGAAGTTTGAACCTGGATATACAGCTCCAGCTAAGAAGGCCCAGTTGATTGATTCAACCGTAACCATAAGGCATGTAGTAGTGTACTTGTTTGAATATAATAGTAAGTTTTTATTTTTTATTTTTAGATGTTTTCTAGAACGCATCAATCCTCGGTCAGACTTTATATTTAATTGGCGGCTTTGAATTTTGACATATGCGGATTAATTTAATAAATTGCACCGCAGCTGTTGCACTTTGCCTGCCAGAGCCAGACCAGATACTTAGCCTCTCTGTTATTAACTACGAACTTTGTGTAATGAAGTCAGTAATATGGAAAATCAAATGAGAGCACTTTTTTAATTAGTTACTACTATTAATAAGTCTCAGACTCTCAGTACGTTACTTAGAATTGCTATTGATGAAATAGTAGTAGTATCCAACTCTCTCTATCTCTCTTTAAAATTTCAGAGAAAGTCTGGAAATCTCAAGAAGGGATACAGAACTCGAAAATGCCGAAGAAATGCTTGAACCCCAGTACTTGGAATGCACGTCGGCGGCAGATAAGAGTGTCTTTTACTTCAGAACAGTTGCTCTTATTGTAAGCCCTGTTGCTCGGTCTCAGTTAAAGAGCTCAGTCCTGTTTTTGTTACTATTTCTCGTATTGGTTACTAGTATTATTTATGTATCAATTGGGCAGTTCACGGTTCTGCTCCTATTGCGACATATGTTTGCCCTGATCAACGGAGGAACAGGGGATTACCCTTTTACGCTACTCACGGTGAGTAAGCTACCAACCAACAACACGACACATATATTTCAACTATGTTTTCCAACTTGTACGGTATACCATGTGTTTGTTTCTTAACTAACTTCAAAAATTTCCTTTTTGTTCAACAACTTCTGCAGTTGCTGATTCTACGGGCTACCGGAATACTATTGCCCATGTATGTATTGATTCGGATAATCACGGCTATCCAAAACACTATTACACGCCTGTACCTGTACGAGGTTAGTTCCAAAAAGTTTAATTATCTCGCTCACAAATGATCTATAGTCTAATTTTTCAAAAAATATTACACAGATTAATACACCTGAAATATACAGTCACAAACTAAAACCTTTTTTTCCCTGAAAGACCATTCTTTTTAGGATCTTGAAGGAAACATTCCGAGTTCTGATGACGACCAGCAACTTCCAAGTGTCTAACTAGGCTTATTGCTTTTCCCATGGTTCTTTCATTTGTTATACTACTTGCTACTATTATTTAGGAGCATCCCATCAATGCTCACTAGCTGTAAATTCTCTTCATGCCAAGAAAAAACAGATGTTGATAAAATGAAAGGAAATTTTGACATCATATCCCGCATTTCAAATTAGAACATTCAAAAACTCGTTTCTCCCTCAATCCCCCAAAAGACTGCACATTCAAAATCTGTAACGGCTCTGCACCGCCAGCAACCTTTTTGTTGGTTTGCAAGTACAAAATTTTGAAGGGAGAGGAAAGACTATAGCCTTTCAATTCCTTCTCATCCACTTCAATATACACCCACGGCAGACAGCTAAAAGACAATGTTTACACCGAGATTTCTACAGCACTAACACAGCAATTGCTGGCGCTTCCAGAAGTCTCTCACAATTTTCTGGGCAAGTACAAAAATAACAAGTAAAAATCAATAAGAAAATAACTGCCTACTAGTATCTCAGAATAACTGCCAGTGATACATAAACCAATACTGTACAACAAAATCAAGTGGTAGATTTTAATTTTGTTCTACAACCACCCCAGCTTTATGTTGCAGCTCGACTAGTGTAGAAACCACACTCTCATCACAACTAGATTGGCCAGAGTATTCATCAAATTCCTCATCAGATTTTTCAGCTGTTCTTTCTGATGTGTCAAAATTATGTCCTTGGGTCCCATTTTCCTACCATAGGACTCCTCAAATTCTCGAGACTTTGACGTGGCCTTTTGGAGCACAACATCAGGAAGTCCTGAAATGATTACGAGAAACAACTAAGAACTGGATAGCTAGGAAGGGAGAGTTAAACATGTTAAAGCTTCAAAACCGGAAAGCTTCCTCTGAGATGGAAGACTTGGGGAGTGCAAGGCAATTTTTAGTACATCTAAGTTGAAACAATTGTAATGACTGCATTTCCTTTCATTCAAGATCATTTATTGAATGCTAACACAGTTATAGATGATCCTTTCTCTTAGACTACCCAATTGCCAGTTCAGAAAAATTGCAGATTACCTCTAAAAGTTAATAAGTGAACAATAATGCAAAAATCCAGACTGCAATCACAAGCCACCAAAAGAAGCCTGATCTTGCATTAGTGGCACCTCAGGAAGATAGAACGAGGCAGGGAGGGAGGGAGGGGAGAGAGTCCTTTGGCTTCAATTATTTACAGGAAACCACAAATCAACTTACCAGCTAGCCTTGCAACATTGACACCGTAACTTTTGGGGCATGCGCCGGGTGTCAACCTGTAAAGAAATGTAACATCCTCCAGACCACCAATTCCTTTACCAACTTGGCATGCCATGTGACACAGGGAGACCTGAACACCAAGCACAAAGTTGAACATGCTCAAAAAGTCCTTGGAAACATGAAGACGAGATTAATAAACATAACTGGATTAATTTAGCATATTTATAATATTGTCGGCTTGGCTTATTATAATCAACCATCAAACATTAATTGCTACAACCTGAATCAAATTTCATTTAACCAGTTCATTTCTGTAACCCCAACTAAAATATCCTTGAACAACATCCCCCCTTTGCTTTCATGAATGAAAGATATTTCAATTCAGGAATAACAGGAGAAAAAGAACAAGAAAAGTATCCATACCTTGGGATCTCTCTCATAGTCACTAGCCAATCGATGGTAGTGAGTAGAGAACATTCCACGGCAATGTACCTTGTGGACTAAGTGTTCAAGAACAGATTCACTGTTGAAAAAATAAACAAGTAAGAACAATGACAGAAAGCATCAAAACCAAAAAAATGAAAAATGCTCTTGCCATACTGGCACGTACGCAATTGCTTGTCCATCGGAAGTTGATGTTCCTCGTCCAAGTTCATCCAATGCAACAATTGAGTTTTTAGTTGCCACAGACTGCATTAAACATCAAAATTATGTTAATAGATTCAGCTGAAGTAACTTAATTGGTCCATGTCAGTAAACTCCAGTGAGCAAATGGTTTGACATGAACTTGTTCAGTGAAAAAGGTTAACTCCTGTGCTTGAATAACTTGGATCTAGTGCCAAGAAGAATCCTTTTCTTTTTTTCTTTCTTCATTTCTCATGTCATACTAGCAGGACCAAGACATACAATTGCCAGACGTCAACAATTTGCAAATTCTTAAACAGGACACATCTCTTCTAAAACATCCTCTTGCAAGGAACATACAAGGCTAAGACAGGTAAACAGAAAATAATCAACTAAAATGACTTGCAATCTCACCAGCATAGATGCAGTTTCTAGAAGTTCTGTCAAGAATGTACTTTGCCCTGCCATAATATGATCCCTTGCACCCATTCGAACAAAGATACGGTCAACAGGAGACATGACAAAGCTTTCAGCTGGTATATCTGCCCCTACCTAGGAAAATAAAGCGAAGTAATTAGTAGACCATTAAAAAGATATAAAGCCAAACTGTAACTAAATTATTTACCTGAGCCAGAATAATAACCAAGCAAACTTGACGCAGAAGAGTTGATTTCCCACCCATGTTGGGCCCAGTGAGCAAGATAAAGTTGGCATGTCCAGAACCACCAAGAGTAACATCATTGGGGACAAAGTCACCCTTGCCTAGAGAATCACTTCTAAGAATAGGGTGTCCTAAACTTTTAACAGTAAGCCATGGCACTGCATCGGGAGATGATAAGCCAGTAACAATTGGACGACAGGATGGTCCTTCATTGTAGTCACTTGCAATAGAGATGCTAATAAAAACATCCAGCTCTGAAAAATTGTTGATTTCCACCATGTATAAGATATTTCAAGCTAGTAAACACCTACTAATTGCTTGAATGAAACATTATAGGTGTTTCAGATAACAATCAACCACACACAAAAAAAAAGGTCTAAAGGTCTATCTTAATAGAACTTGATGCTTATAAAAGTCTGGTAGTAGTTGCAATTCCACAAGAACTACATATCTGTTTAATGCTTCACAATTTCCTACTAATTTAAAGACGGATGCTAATGAATAGCAGAATGATTCTCATAGTCTCACTCT
Organism: Cinchona pubescens; assembly: GCA_025175665.1. NCBI lineage: Eukaryota > Viridiplantae > Streptophyta > Magnoliopsida > Gentianales > Rubiaceae > Cinchona > Cinchona pubescens. The sequence continues at coordinate 432,157 of JANKKI010000192.1, read as the reverse complement.
GTATCTGGCGCTTAAGAACTTCGCGCACAAAGAACAGTTTCTGATATTTATACTTCTGTGGGTTATATATACATGAGAACAAGCATTCAATTGGCCACTATGGTTGTCCAAGATCTGCCGTGGCTTGGGTTTCATTATGAAGTATTACAAACAGTATACACTACTTTTGGGGAGCTTTTTAGTCAGGGACCTGGTGTTTAAAATGCAGGAGTTAAAAAAGAGCTATAATGCAGACACAAACACAGAAGAAAGAAAAATTATGGAGAGATCTTTTCAATCCATGCATCCTGTGAGACCCAGAAAAGGCTTGCACAAATTTCTCTTGAAAATAGAGGATTTGTGAACCAAGCACCCAATAAACCTCTAAATAAATGAGATTTTCTACCTGCAACAGTAGAAACCAACTGTCTCCACATATTATGTGCATGCTCGCTAAATCGTCCAACCAATCTTTGCAAAATGCTTTTCAACTTGGACTCCTTTTCCGATGATGCTTGTGACAGCTCTCCCAACAGCTTTTTGATAACCGGTGTCCAATAACGGAAATAACCCTGTGGATAAGGGGTTTGGAAGGGAACAATTAGATGACTGTCGCACAGCACTCGTAGTGTCATCTATAACCCACAATTTGAGGCCTCAAGATAATACACATGATTTTCGATTGAGTAGCTAATCAATCATTTGCAAATCAATGACAGTCCAAAATAATGATATAAAAGTGCAGTGGCTTGGGCACTATTACACATCTAGAATTTCAGATTCTAAATAATCACTTTGGATCAGTTTATTGATTTTCCCCACCACATAAGCAAGCATACATTTGAAGATAGATGTCAGTCCAAAACAATGACACACCACTATGGAAGAGTAAATGGATTTCAGGTTCATCATCAACATGAAACGGTTTATCAACTACTCAACAGACATAGCTGTGTGCCATTCTATAAGATAAAGGAAAATACTGCAGACTCCTACTAGAGTGGTAATGAAGCCATCCACCCCGCCTCCCTTCAACTTCTCTTGACTTTTATTTCCTTAACCATTAGTTAGTTTACCTTAATAACAAGCGATATGAGCATCATTCCGATGGTCATAACCCTATGTTTAGTCTCGAGGGTATACAGATTTTCTCTGATAGCATTTTTTAATAGAAAAGACTCATCATTCTGGCACCAAATTCAGCTTTTGCCGATTAACTTGTGAAAAAGATGTACGTTTGATTTGTTTCTGAAAGCATAAACTTGTGTTTTACCTTTTTAGATGATTGTAGCTCATATTCCCGCGGAATACTCCTGCACAAACATTCTGGCACTTCCAAAAGGTAGGCATCTTTCCCAACTGTAACGTAATTGATCTAAAACAGAATGCACATATTAGCGATCTGATGGAAATACACCGACCCAATAACAATTTTGTGTAAGAGGCTTCAGGCAGGTTCTTACAGATGTATCTCCTAGTAATTTTCGTTGTTCCTTCAAATGTTTCATTAAATTAGATTCCACCTCCTGGACATTTTTGCAGGCATCATCATACTCTGAATCAACCCTTTCTCTAGGTATTATACGACCTGAATTATTAGCTTCCACCCAGTCAAAAGCATCCTTGAATTGCTTGATAACTGAATGTACATCAGGAAGACCTTTACCTGCAAAAGAAATTCAAGTATAAAGTGCCAAGCAAGGTTCCCATCACATTGTTAAGATATGAATTCAAGTTTTACCAGGCGTCAGCAAATGATGTAACAGCCTAGAATCCGAATTTTCCAAAACTGAAGCAAGTGAAGAACATGCATGGGAAATGAGTTCGCATCCACGCAAAGCTGATATAAACTCCTGAAGCTGCTTCTTTGCTGCATCCTCATACAATATCACTTTATTGGCATTCCTCCCAATGGCTTCACTGCATCATGCCAAATCATAAAACAATTCATACAGAAAGTACTACAGCAAAGTACTAGCAGAACGTATTAAACATCTAAAAGTTAAACTGCACCAACTTTACCTGCTCGCAAAGATGCGTGCAAGCAAACGCTCAATGTCTGGAAGCCTGGACAACTCTTTTCGAAACTCAAGGACGAAAGGTTGATTAACTCCCTAGAATGAAAACGGAAGCAAAACTCACTAGAATGACATTTTGTGCCATAAATACGTGGGAAAATATAAACATCAGAAAGCTATCCAATGTGAGAGCTTAAAATTACATTCAAAAGATAGAGGAATACTGAAATGGTTAAATGATTGACAACTCCAGAAGAAAAATTCCCATGAAAATTTCTGCCTATACCCACCAGCAAAAACAAGTCAAATAGTATAGTAAAAGTTTTAGGAAATATAACAAATGAGGGAAAAATTGAAAGGGGAAATATGATTGTGCAATTGAATTCATCATCAAACAAGTCATGAACAAATTTTTTTGGTTTCCACTTTTTGGGTATATTTGTTATTACCACAGAATTAACAACAAAAAAATTGGTAACAATTTTGGCTGCAAAAAAAACACATTTCATAAAACTGAAATAGCCAAAATGATGAAACCAGTAAAGTTCAAGGTAAAAAAAACTAGAGCAAAAAACACAAGGGGTGAAACAAAAGCGGAGCGTTGTATCATAACATCACTGAGATTACCAAACTTGAACAAATAGTTGTCCAATATTACTTGAGATATAGAACGTGACAACACAATTGATAATAAACCCCTTTTCTTTCCATTGGACTGCTCTAGATGTTGAGTTTCACTTGCTTTAAACAGATTGTGCCTTCAATTTAAGAATCTCAAGATGAGGAAAAAATGCATTTCAGAAAGTAAAGACACTTCTAAAAAAATTAGTCAATACGTGTTCTGAATATGGTGCCATGATTTCAGATCACATTATATCTCAATCAAACCACCACAATCTCCCTTTCTTTCATTTTTTTCTCTTTCTTCTTCCTTTTTAAACCTTTCAGTTTTGCTGTGCATTGTGGGATTATGAAAGAATAGAAAGCCAAAAGTAAGGGCTCAATTTTAACAAACACCCGTCCTCCTTTTCATCTAACTCCAATCAGTGCTATCTTAAAGCACAACGGTATGCCAACCCAATCCACTTTGCAAAAGAAAAGTTGCTTGCATTTAATATATACTTTTTTAGTGCTAGCAAGGTCATACCTTGGCAAGGTGCATTTCCAAGATTATCACACTGCTAGAATCTACCACATAATATTGACAGATAACACTTGAGTGTCAAAAGAAATCAACAACGAAGTATATTAAAACCTCAAAGAGAAGTCAAATGTACCTTTAGTCCTGCTACAGCATCCTGGCGTTCATGTATTGATTCCACGTGACACAAAGGCCTTGCAAGCCATTTCTTAAGTAACCGTTTACCAAAAGCTGTCACGCAATGGTTCAACTGTGCATATAATGTCCTTCATAGATGAAGAAATTACCCAAACATAAGGTCACCAAGCATTAAACTGAAATAAGAAAACAAAAGTCAGGCAACTGGCCACATACCCCAAAGCACCTCCATTTCTGCTGTTTTCAAAAATCTCAAGGTTCTCAAAAGCAGCTGCATCCAAAACCATATATGGCTTTTGAGAGATATCACCCCAACCAGAACATGGGAGTAACTCAAACTTCGCAAATCTAAGCAGAGATTCATCCAGAAAAGCTTTCTTCAAGTAGAAAAGAATGCCTCCAAGAGCTGAGAGTGCATAGCTTCCGTTCTCCCCTGCGGCCAGAAGCTCAGCCAAAATATCTGGCAAGCATTCCCCACCACCATCTTTAACTGAAGATTGAATTGCATGTGAAACAACACCATTTTGAGACAAAGAACATATCTGACTGTTAACTCGCTGGTAAATACAATTTACTTCACTTATGGTTTTCTTTGCGTCCCAGAATTCAGAAAGAGGAAGCAACTCATTAATTAAAGGATTTCGTGTATGCTGTAAAAGTACTCTCTCTGTTTCAGGGCTGACTACAGGCAATTTAGCAGGTTTAATGATTTCCACTGGCCTTAACTCTGATAATAGACAACACAGGGTGCTGCAGTCTGAATCATCCCTGAACTGGTTCAGCAACATTTACATAGTTAGGAACATCATAATAAAAGATTTGACATGAGACAGCAAAATTAGTGTGCACAGTATTGCCTGATTAGAGGTTTTTAGCATACAACAGTGGGTGCCAACAGAATGCATGAAGCACAGGGGAGAAAGACAAGCAAAATTTTGGGATAACCATGTTATATAGCAGATGCATCAATGCAGATATAAACAAATCTCCAATCACAAAATTGGCCTTGGCTCTCTCCAACCCTGTTGAGTATAAGTAATGAAACCAATTTCAAGTAGTTCCAGGTAATTTTTCCATCTATAAGCAGTTCTGTGGTTATTTTCGGTCAGCCAATGTGCAAGTTCTACAAGATATGATTCATAAGTGGACAGAGCAATATAAACTCTGTAAGTTTTTACTTCATGTACTAGTAAGAAATACAATTATGCTAGACATAGCCTCACACCTGTCCAAGCATAATCTTGCTTGTAGCTACATCAACCATGCATACACCGAATATTCGCTCTGCTAACTGATTTCCCGAGTGTTGACAGTTCTCAGTCATTGCCATCAAATAAGAAGCATCAGGATTTGCTGAGAGCATTTCTCCTTCTGTTAATGTTCCTTTTGTGACCACAGCACATATTTCACGTTTCACAACCTGAAAATCATTGCCTCATATCAGGGTTCTCACTAGAGAAGGATACTATACAAAACAAACTATATATTCATTGAAGTCAGCTGAGATATTGCATATTGTAAGTATTACCTTATCCTTAGAGCCCTTCTCTCTGCGACGAAGCTCAAGCTGCTCAGGTGTTTCTGTTTGCTCCACAACAAGAACACGATAACCCTGCTCAGTCAAAAGCAACCAAAATAAGAACATATTTTGTAAAAGAAATGCAGGCTAATTAGAAAAGAAACAAAAATCCCGAATGATAACTGAAATTAAAATTATTACTGTTATTCTTTAACAACCTTTCTGGCCAGTTTTTCCACATTCATTGGGAAGTTCTTTTCTGGAAAGCCACAATGAGGTTGTTCTCCCTAACAATGGAAACAGGTACCAAACATAAACCTCAGTGCAAATTATTGAACTTCCATGACAAAAAGCTGCAAAATATTTCATGCTAAAAAATGCATAAAACTAGGCCAAATAATTTCAGAAATGAAAGATAAAGAAAGCCACGTCCATATATGTTACATCAACAAATCCTTTTAAAACCAAAAAAGCCACATGAAAAGAGCACATCCGTACAAGTATGTTACATCAATGTATAAACTACCTTCATATACTGCAAATCCAGCTCTTTGGGCCCTACATGTGCATCCATTTCAAAGAGTTCATAAAATTTGCCCATCTGATTCAACAGCAAGGCTAGAGTATCGCATGATAAAGGAAATAGAGTAATGTGATCAACATAAAAAAAAAAAACTTATAACTTCTCTGAACCAAAACTCATACCTTGAAAAACAGAACCTTGTCCATATGCTTTGACTTAAATTCCCACCATTGTCTCTAAAAATAACAAAAGTTGACACTTATATCCTTAAAGCATACATACCCAAACACATATGTACAAAATAACCAAACAAAATGAATTACCTGGCCACCTGATAAACCTTTTAAAAACTCAGGAGGCAAGTACAAAGTCTTTGGATCATAATGCATGTCTCCAGGTCGTCTTCTATTGGCATCCCTATGATCTCTGTTTATGCAAATAAACCAATTCAAAACAACAATTACAACAAGAATGTTTGATTAGCCTCAATTTCCCACAATCAAAAGAAACTAAATGTATCAAACTATATTGGCAAAATTAGGTACAGAAGGATGGGCGAATTTCTCATTCTGTAGCATTTAAGTAACAAGTTTATACTTCTCATATTATGCACAAAGACTTTAGCTACAGAACTTAAATCACAACTTACTCCCCCAAGAGCTTGTAGGGCAGCTTTACTGCTTCACGAGCACCAAATCTTTCTATCATACCATCTACTGAAGTCCTACAACTATCAACACCCTTCTCACCTGCAACACACAAATACAAAGTCACTGGCAATTTCAGGCAGTTTCCAACTTTAAGATGCACTTCAAGGGAAAATAACAAAAGAAGAACACAAATAAGATATTTATATATTTAGATACCAAGAGGACCATCTCTTCGTTTCCTTTATTCCAATAGCATAATAGTATGAAATAATTATTTAAGTCCAAAATCAGGGTGGGTACCATGTAGATCTTCACTGCCTGATTCATGCTTTGGTTGAACAAGACCATAATTTTTAAGTCAAAGAGTACTAGATAAAATGCCCGAATAGCTTATTAGACCTTAAGCATTACCACAACAAGAAAAACGGAACAAAAAAAGACAACCATCCCTATGATACCTAAATGCCCTCTTGTTATTATCCACGTTTTTGCATCAGAAAAAGGTAGCCTAGTATTTGCAAAGCATAATCTTTCCAAATCGGGTGAAAGTAGGTTTGATGACCAGAACTATCGAATCATTCTTAAAGACAGAAAATAAACTAGCTGCAAATAAGAAAGTCCTTGTTACAAATAAGCATTGACAACTGTATACAAGGATTGACTAATAGGAGGAAATGCAGAATCTGAAACCTCATCGGACACACAAGGTTAGCCTGTAGTAAAGAAAGGAAGAAACTCGAGAACTTGAGCTGTATTCACTTACTAATTACATTGTTGGTAGCAGGCTCAATTAACTTCCCACCACCCTTAACATCACAAGGAACCTTGCAGTTGTTCCCCTTGGTATCTTCTTCAACATTCTTTATCTTCTTAGCAGAAGTAGAAACCAACTTCCCAACTCCACTCATCTTGCGCTTCTTGCTTCTTGTTTTTTTTCTGCTACAAACTCCCTCATCTGCCTCATCCTCTAAATCCATATCCTCGGAGACATCCTCAATCACCTCTATTTCCGCAGCATTCTTTCCAGCCCATTCCTCGTCCGCAGAATCATCATCACCCCCAGTAGATCTGCAACTTCCCCTCCATCGCATCACAGTCGTCCTCTTCGTCGTCTTCCACAACAGAAAATCGTCGCAACCGGCGGGATCTGGGCTTCACGGGTTCCTCAACCGGCCAGTCAATCTTTTCCTCCGCAAGGTTTAATAATTCCTCATCCGCATCATCATACTGAACCAAATGCTTACCAGAAATTATATCGAAATGCTTCACGCAACCTTCGTACCAAGATTTGTCCAACGGCCAATAAACCCTAATTCTTTTATCAACAACCTCAGTTCCGTAAGATTTCTTGGGAGAAGAAGGTGAGGAGGGGCCAATGACTAGTAAGGGTTTCTTTCGTTTCGTATCGAGAGGTGCAGGAGTCGGCGGGCTCGGGCTGGGAGTCGGGCTAGGGTTTTTTTTGGGGAGCAGTGGGGTTGTGGAGGATAAGGGGGATGCAGTTGGTGATAAAGACGAGGCCTTCTTGGAGAAGGCACGAAAGAGGTGATCTGCCGCTGTTCATTGACCAGCGGTGATCGGCCATTGCTCGTCCGACGCGAAGGCGCCATTTTTTTATCGATAGTATTTTTCTTCTCAAAACCAGAGGGAGTGTGTGTCGGAGAAGAGAAAAGTGACGGAATTTGTGTTGTTAAGACTCCACAAGTAGTACTGTACTTATATATGTATGTCTATTTTCCGGCAGAGAGGAATAGGCGGGAATTTGCAGGGAATTTTGCCGGGAAGCCCGCTGCTCGTCGAGGCGGGAAATAGAATGAGAGCGCTCCATGGCCTCTTTTTATTTATTTTATTAGAAGAAGAAATAGCGGCCCGCAGTTTGCATTCGGCCCAAAAGGAGATCAGGGGGCTTGATTGCTGGGGCCCTGTACGTGGTCCACGCCTCTCTCTCTCTCAAAATTGATTAGAAATAACTATTTAAGCAGAAAGGAAAAACAACTTGATTACAAGTTGCCGAAATGTGCTCTCTCTCTCTTTCTGTATTTTGATGTGGTTGCATCCAAGAGATGATGAAGCCAATTGGGATCATCTTTGCATATTCTCTTATTTCTTTTTTTTCTCTGTTGGGTAGATACTTACAGTTCGAGCCTTTTGGTTTAGACACATAGGAGAAAAAGGTGTCATTATTCCAATCATTCCACCGGCTGATTACTGTAGGCATTTGGTTTTTGATTGAAGCTGGATGAATGGAGCATATTGGCATTTAACCAAATGCTTGTTACTTCGTACAAAATTTCTCATCCCACAAAATTTTTTACTGCAAAGCTCTTTTGCGGACGACACTCTGCCAAACAGCAGAAACAAGAATCCCCGTCCGTATAATATACAGCCAGCCTGCTCATCTTCTACTCCCATGAGTTATGACTCTTGTTACACGTAGTGTGACACACAAGCGTTGTTCATAATCACATCACAAGTACATGGACAACAATATTATACAAACAGATCCATGCTTTTCTTTTTTAAAATTTGATGGTTAGTTTGTCATGATAACTCTGAGATCTGGCTTACTATCCCCTCGCAGGAGGTAAAAAGATTCCTTCAAAAAAATTGGATCATTCACTTCATCAAAATTCAGGGAAAGAATGAAAAGAGTAAGAAGACATCACAACTTTACGAATTCATTTATAAACCAATCAGATAGCCGGACCATCTTTGCTGAAAGCTCCTTACTCCTTGCAAAGTAATTCTGACCATTGGTTAACATCACCCTGATATCATGCTTCAAAGAATCCAAGGTCCTGTAGTAGTTGTACTCTAACCTTAACTTGATTATTTCAGGTGATAATGGAACAGGATACCTGCAGTAGATACAGCCCACAGAAGAAGTAATTTTGTAATTCATACACAAATTTGAGGTAAATATTTGCCGTATACAATACAAGATGCAAAGGATGTCTCTGTTTTATTTTTTATTTTTTCTTTTTTCCCCCTCAGTTTGATATCAATGACCTATTTATTATGATAAAGCTCATCTGGATTATGCATGTAATAGTAAGACAACGATGTTACATACCCTAATCCTTTATCTACTGAAGGCACACCTTCAATATGTCGACAAGGGGAATCACAAAAATGGTTCCTAACCTTTGGGCTGCTTTTGGACGGAGGGATTTGGATTTCAAATTCATATCTCCCTAATTATCCAAACAAGTTAACGGAGTCCAACAATTGCATGTCCATGTTGTTCCTATCCACACTAGATGTGTCAATTTGACACAAACATTTATGTGATGGACTAAATTAAACACATGGCCAAGAACTATCTTATTGTGTTCAAGTTAGCAAAGTCAAGCCCAATTGACGTAGACCAGGACCTACCATTCAACTATTTTATTAAGCTTATTAGAGAATAACTAACTTGGTGTCCTATCAAAACCTGATTTGCAACTTGCTGAAATATATTTTTTTTTTGGGAGAAGATGGGGGGTTTCCTGTTGGAGGGAAAGAAAGAGGAGAAGAGAAATAATACTTGTTTACGAAGTCTTTCATCCTTCTGAGAAACTTCTTCCAATTTTAGAATCCCATAGCGATCCTGAAAGAAATAAGAGACAGTAAGCACTTGTACAGTTAACGAAATTTTTATTGGTTCCTTGGTCAGTCAACATAAACATATCAAACTGCAGCATTTATAAAAAAAAATGGAGATTTAATCACCAAGGAAAGATGAAAACCTGATTTCTGCTTGCAGAATGCAGTCGTAATCTAGTTAAAGAAGACAGCACTTTGTTTCTTACTTCAGTATCAATACAGGGAGGCTCCCATCGACTATCCGGATCATGCAACTCCCACGGACAATGATGATGCACTTCTTCTAAACCACTCTTATATTTAACAGCATATCTCTCCCATGGACTGTCAGGGAATTCACTAGACTTGTCCTTTATGGAAATTATGCGACCATCCCACCAGCCACCACCTTCCTCACTGTCATCTCTCCACCAAACCAGACATTTATCTCTACAGGTCCAGTTTCTGTTCATAGAGGCTTCATTTACCATGTTCTCTCAACAAGAAAATCAGGAAAGTCATTCAATTCAGACACTGTTAATTTAAGTTTTTGTCCAATCATTTCTGATGAAGAGTCTATGAATTTAAGAGTAATTTTACAACCACTCTCCCCAGAACCTGGAATTGTGCAGTAATCCAGTTCTTCAACCAAACAAACTTCCACGGCTCTGATATTTCCTCTATACCTTGTCCAATGAGCTTGTTGTAGCGAGTTAGTAGATTTCATATATTCTTGATGGCCCTAAAAGTAAAAGAACAATTAACCATAAGATCTCTGAATTGCCATTGATTCCAATAAACAATTAACCATAAGATCTCTGAATTGCCATTGATTCCAATAAATAAACACAGAAAGAAAGAGTTACTTACTTGATAGTCATACTAAAATAATACTAGTAGATTTTAGTACATGAAAGTCAGATACCTGTCTTAAATACACAACTTCATCACCAAGCTGACAGGATGTAACGATACCCTTCCTCCTGCATCTCCCACAACAACAGCCAATTTGATTTTTGTAATGCAATATGTGAATTCCTTCCAGCTAGTGCACTCCTGTCTTCATTATAGTATCCATCTCCTTTGTTTCTAGAAGACCTATGGTTGATAGTTCTTTTTGACACTTCCGTCCCTCTTAAAGGGAACTGATCAAGTGCTTTTCCGGATGGCTTCTCAGTGCTGCTTAATGAAACCATTGGCAAATGCCCATTATTGATTGTAAATTTCTGGTTAAAAACATCTGTCTCCCTCGTAGTTGCCTTCAACCTCAAGGATCTTTTTCTACGCATTGCATCGGTAGCAATATCAGGAAATTCACCTTGCATATCTCCCTTATAGATACTGGCACTAGAAGTACCTTCGTGGAGTTCAGTTCTATCACCTTCCGGCATACTAGGAACAAAATTCTGCTCCACAGGAAAGGAATATCCAGGTGATAGATCACCTCTACTGCAAGCAGGAACATCAACTGTGGACAATTCCTGCATTAGGTCCAGCTCTTCTTTGATTTAATTTTTATGGTAAGCTTTGGTTTTTGGATTTCATGTCTTTCGGAGTGGTTTGTGCTGACAACCAAATCATCAGCCCTACATAGATGAGATTCAGAATGGTTCTCTCCTCCTTTCCCACGATTTTGATCATCTTTGGCACCATCTGTGTCTACCGATTCACTAGCCTCACACTCTTGCTTCTCCTTGTGAACCTTACTCAATGGCTTATTGTTTCCAATCACTAAACCAGCAGGAAAATTGCTGCAGTCATTCTCTGATTTGACACGATAATTGATGCCACTGGTATCAGAGTGACAATTGAAACTTAAATTGCTGCCATAGCATAAAGGCATCCAGTTTTCTGTCTGTATTTTGACATCTCCCAACCTAACTTCGGTTTCCTCGCTACCTGCAATTGTCTGCAAATCCTCCCGAATCTTTTTAAGTTCTTTACCTTCCAACAATTCCATTACGCCAATGGAAGATGGGCCTGAATCCCTTGAAGGAAACTAGAGATCAGATCTATGGTGCTGTGAGGGCCCGGTCATTACTTTGGGTCCTGATATCTTCTGGAGGTGAAGACTTCTTAGAGTTGCGAAGAGTTAACTTCAAAACCAACCTTTTCTTGTTTCCCATATTTGTTGGAGATTCAATTTGCTCAGGGCACTTACCTGCATCCTCGGACTCATTTAAAGATCCTTGTTCCCCATCCAAATACTTCATCTCATTCCTCAGATGGTGAACAGGTTGCTGGGTCTTGATGTTTGTACCAAGAAATGATGAATCAGTTCCTGATGAATCACCTTGTGAGCCCTTTTCCTCTTCTCCATCAGTAGAAATTTCACAAGTATGAGAAAAACCATTAACTGCATTCCGTGCAGCTACTCGTTGTGGCCTCATTAACTTCACTTCAGCAGATTTCCTCTTCGAAGAATATTTACGGCCATTTCTTGATCTCTTAGTTCTTTTACTCCTAGATGAGGGGCCACCTTCCTCATGCAAAACCCTCTTCTTAATATGCCTTCGTCAGATGTAGATGTTGACTCAACCTGAAAATTAAGCAAGATTATTACATAGCTGGTACAAAAAGAATAGCAACTGATTTCTGCAAACTAAATCTTACTTCTGGCAAGGATTTTTTCCTTTTTGACCTGCGAAGACCATCTCTCTGACTCCGTCCAGCTTTGTTTTCTTCACTACATTCTGGATCACTGGACGAGTCAGCACTCGAATGCTCCTGCTCATCTTCACTAGAGTATTCATCAGTGACAAAGTATTCCGAGTCTGTCTCATCATGTATGACATCATTTTCTGGTTCCAAATACATGACATCAACAAACTCGGGCAGTGGCTCGACCACCAAGTCCAAGTCGGCCAAAGGTAAAACTTGGTACTCTTGGCCCAAACCAATATCTGGACCAACAGCAAGTTTAATAGATGAAGGTCGCCACTCAATATTCAGTGCACCTAGTCGACGACGCTGGTATGCACTCTGGTAAGGTTCTGGATATGGAAGCATACCTGCCAGTTCAATGGCCAATCAAGAAAATTTATGCTCACATCAGAAAAATAAATTTCCATGGAAAGCCATAACAGAATGAACTATAACATACTTGAGTCACATAGAGGGTCTTGGATATTCCTATGATATGGAACAAGTTGTGTCTCCTGCATCAGGTAAAACATACATCTGCTATTAATTTAAGTTCTATATAAACTAACAGAAGAAATGTCAATACTGATTGGCAGTTGATACACTTAGCATAGCTTTTACAAAAAAATTATGCCTAATGGTCAATGAACCTGGTCAAGAGTATTGCCATGAGTATCCTGGACAAGAGGGCGGTAATCTCCAAGGAAGAACTGTAACACAGAGGGCAGTGAGAACCATCTTGTACATATCTCAAGTCATATGACCAAAATCAATGACAGCATTTCATTTGCCTACCTGGTCATATTTGGCATCCTCCTGGGCTTCACCTTGGCCTGTGTTCAGGAAATATATCTGTCCAACATCATCTGAGAGTACAATTGATGACAGGTGTCCCGTCTCTAAGTTATAAAGAAAAAATGTCTCACTACTGGGAAACGTGTTGTAAATTGTTATTATTAAAAGCACAAGTATTGATGCCTATCTTGCAAACTAGGATGGCAGAAGAAACTGCACAACATACTAAGTTTTGTTATGAGAAAAGAAAAAAGGAATGCTAATAAAGTTATTGCCAACCTGAGAACAATTTTGTACTGTATAAAGGAACTATAACTTCCATTTATCATCAATGACAAGGACAACATTAAAACAAAAGACATTTTTAATTAAATTGCACATAACAGGGAAATATAAGATCATTCAAAATAACTTACTGCGAAAACTTTCCATCAACCAATTTAAAACGTCCAATCTCATAGACCCAAATAGGGATGCCCTCCCATATCTGCAAAGAACAGGGAAGTGGTACCAATTCAAAAGAATTAACTCATAGTAAGATAGACCAGAGAGAGAGAGATAAAGAGAGACTTACATCCCAGAGAATTGTTTTTCCATCATACCCAGCACTCATAGCAATTCTGGGATTGAAAGGATGAACATCCAAAACATAAGTCTGCAAAGGATACAGAAACAAAGCATAAATTTAGTCCAAGCTCAGCAGCTCCCATCATGTAAGCATCTAAAAGACTTCCCCTCTTCACCATACTTTTCTGTCTCTCTGAGATGACAATTACGCAAACAAGTGTTATCATAATGGGTGCACACACCAAGAGACAAGACAACCTATACATATAGACACAACAGATCATTTGAGAAGTGAAGTTATCCACTTTAATTCCTAGTTATGCCAAAATGCATCTTATTGCCAGTTTTGGATGCATTTATTGTGGTACTAATTTGCTTTTGCCAAAAAATCTGTGATTCTATGCCGCAAATCAGACAGCTAACCTTACTGCAAACAAACCGCAAAACACAGCTTCATAAAGTTCTGAAACCACTTACAGATGCGGTGTGACCAGTCAAGGAATGTACCAAGCTACCGTCACTAGCATTCCATAACACATATCCTGTTGTCTGCACATGACAATAACTTTCCAATTTTATCAACATCATACAGAGAACAAGAGTTCAAAGTTTAAACCCATAATTGCACATAGAATGTGTTGTCGAACCCTACGCTTTGGTCTCTGATTTGATGGTTGTACGGTACAAATGATTATGCAGAAGAAATATAAGCACAAATAACTACAGCATTTAACCAAAAAAGAAAGAATTGCATGCACTCTCACACAAACACAAACATATACAGTGAGTACCCATGATAGCAGCAAGCACAAAGCGATTATCCAGGCTCCACACTATCATATTAACACCACGAGGAGTTGGAAGAAGTCTCTGGCGAGGACCACCTCTAGTAGGCTGAGGGGCCATTGGCGGAGGAGGAACTTTAAGATGGTATGCCCTTACCCAGCGTCCCACTTTACCCTGAAGTTGTAAAACATTATGATTGATAAGAAAAGGTCATCAATGGTCAAAAAAAAAAAAAAAAAAAAAATGTTATAAGATTAGTTACACCTCCCTTCTGATTAACTCGTATTACAATCACATAAATGGAGATCTAAGCAATACTGTTGTTGACAAAGAACAAAGTTATCTTTAAAAGAGAATTTTATAAGTAAATGACATGTTGGACTAACAAAATAGTCAAAGGAAGCAAATGTCTCTTAAATGGTCCTCTCGAGCCTCTACAGCTCCACACCCCGTCCTGACATCAGCCACCACACACACCAAAATAGCAATTCTAAAACCTACACTGTTTGTGTATCTTACCACAAACCACCACCATTCTATCTTCCCCACAAACCTCCCAAAAACCCAAAATTGCCATAAAAACCAAAATTGCCATTGCTGACACCACTACCACTGCCCACCCCCACCCATCTCTAAACATCTTCCAAACTTGGAGAGAGGAAGACGTAGTATCATTCAACAACCCCAACTTAAAAACCAGATCAGCCCCCAAATATCAACCACCAAAACTCCATCTCCATTTCATTCAAGTTACCCCCATTCCCATCATAAAGAATCCACTAATAACACCCCACCCCCCAATGGCCCCTTCAAATAAAAGTTCCAACCATTCCTTGCCTCTGAATCCTTTCACAGTGACCGCAATCTTCCTAGTAATTTCAATCACCACCAATAGTACCATTTCAACCACGAAGTGAAGAATTGTCTTCATTTATTTAAGTGAGAAGGTGAAGCAATAATTTTGCCTGTATAACCATGGTGTTTCTCTTTCATGTACATAACATGAGAGTCATTTTGTGTAACTGCGCATTTGTTCGAGTGCAAAGAATTTAGAGAAAGTGAAGAAGACCAGGAGGCACTGAGGAAGAGGGGAAATGGTGATGCGTGGAAAGAAAACAAAATCAAGAAGTTTCTTCATTTTCATACAAATGGGATATTCCAAGTATTTGTTCTTCTAGTATAGACATTTCTTAAATTACAATAATTAGGAAATGACATTCAACAAGACCATGGTGCCAATACGAGTTCCTCTGGAAGTTTTTAGCATTTATCAGATTATAAACATGATTTCATAATAGTATGAGATATAGTCTTATATGATTGTATGATTACTAAGTTCCCATTTGGCATCGGAGTGGCTTTTGCTTAGTGCTTCTCATTTTAAGAGCTCCAATTTCAGCTTCCTCAGAAAGTACTTTTATGCTGAAACAGCCAATCTAAGTAGATAAAAATGTCAACAAGCACTTTTAAAACACTTCTATTAAGTAAAAGTGAAGTATTGCACATCCATCCAGGCCCTTCAACTGGCTGACTGTAATTTCTCAAATCCGAGGAATTTTAGTAGTAATTTGAACAAATTTCAGCAGGAGCAAATGTGTAATTTCTCAAATCTCAGAAATTCTAGTAGTAATTTTAATAAATTTCAGCAAAAGTAAATATGATTGACCCAAAAATTAACGTCTAATCCAAACACAAGGCAGTCCATAATAACAAAACTATGGAGATAGAAATAAGAATCAAAATTTCAGTGATAGTATCATTAGTGACCTGAGATCTGTGTGGTTTAGGAGTCCAAATAATAGCACTGCCATCACGGGAGCAGGTAACAATGTTGTCATGACTAAACCTGGGGTTGGCAGAATGTAAGCAGCATATATTGATGCAGTCAATAAAAGGCTCAAGAAAGAGTAAAATCAATGATGTTCATAACTGCATTCAAGCATTCTCTATGGACTTATTAGAAGACAAAAAGCCTCTTTGGGAATTGAAATACAAGTTTGAATAGAGTTTATTTAGGTAGGAATCAGTTTTTAGGGTATTAAGGGCTTTTTATGATATTTAGTAGGCAGGGGTATTGTAGTAATTTAGCTATTTTTAGGAATTTTTCTGGTTTTAGCATTTTGTTAATTGTGTCTTAGAGTCTGGACTTTATTTCTATTTGGGTTTAGTTATAAAGTTAAGTTAGGATTGTTAATTCTTTAGGGAATAAGAGATAAATCCTAATCAAAATAGGATTTTAGAGCCTATATATAATGTTGTTCATCCACAAAGAGAAGAAAGATTTCAGTTTGGGTTTAGCTATAGAGTTAAGTTAGGATTGTTAATTCTTTAGGGAATAAGAGGTAAATCCTAATCAAAATACGATTTGTCTTTAGAGTCTATATATAATGTTTTTATCCACAAAGAGAAGATAGATTTTCAGTTAATAAAATTTCCAGCTGACATTGTTGTCTTCTTAAGGGTTGTGTGACCTTGGGTGTGATGCTTAAAGTGCCTAGGAGTGATTCCTAGTGTTTCTTAGTCATTATTCTCTTAATTTTCAGGTTTTCCAGCAATTTCTCTTTAGTTTCTGTCCCGAAATTACACTTTTTCCTGCGATTTTCTGCCATAATATCGTGAGTTTAAAGCCTTAAAATCTACCCTACAAATCTGCTGGCCTAGCCCATAGCTTGTGCTGCGTCATATATATTTGCAGATGACACAAAAAATAAGTAAAACAGCTTCAATTATAAGGTACACATACTGAAAAGGAAGGAAATCTCTCTCAGTGATATTACAAAAACTATCACATTAGGTAATCACAGACCAGGAATTTTTAAATTTTGGAATCTTCTCCTCTGTTAAAATATCAGATGTTGGAGACCTAGAAGCCACAGCACAGCCACTGCATATGAACAAGACAGTGAGACCCTGAGAAATTATTTCCAAAGAAAGGGAAATAAACTAGCTACTAACCTGAATTGGACATAATTGACATCATTCTCATGGCCAGCTAGCAAATCAATCTCGTGACTTGGTTGCTCTGGATCATCTGAATTCGATTTACAAGCATTCCACACCTAAACACAGCAATATATATTAAAGCACTTCAATCCAAATTTACATTGGAATTATCTGCTTATTGACGAAATCTACATGATCATGTTAACAACAATCCAAGGTGCATAGAGATTTCAATCTGTCCCGTGTCAAATTCATACTTCTTACACACTGCTAACAGGTATGCAATTTATTGTTGCCCAGATGAGTCACACATCTTTAACATAACTAAAACAGAACTTTAAGAAGTATGGCCAACGAAATTTTAAGTGTTCAACAACTATGGAATATCAAATCCTAATCATGTGTTACAGTGGACAAGCATAAAGTTTCGTTTGTAGGTTAGCAAAGATCTAAAGATAGATAAATACATAAGCACATACAGGTGTCCAACTTATACAGTTGCTTTGAATTTTCTAAAAAGCATCCATGACAGGAGATACCATGAACTGTTCTTAAACCAGGGCATTAGGGTCATCCACCCAATTTGACCAATGAACCAACTGGATAGCTGGTTTACTTCACCAGAAGCTTACAATGTGCATGCATTTTCTATTCATCTTTGGGCTTTGAGACTCAAAGTTCACTTAAAACAGTCCTTAGAACTCAAAGTTTACTTGTTGCATTTCCTTACTTCTCTTCAATTAGGTTTATCACAACTACCGACCCTTAATCCGGTTTCCTATTTCGTTAATCCAGCTACTTGATAACATGAAGTAAGTAAGCCTCTCATTAATTTCTGTACCCTAGCATGAGTATCAGAGCTCCCGGTAACGAAGACAGTTCCATTTGCATTGAACGCACAGCATAGTATTTGATGGCACTGTGAAACATTACTTGAGGAAGGCACATTAGTCAAAGGGAGGCTGCTTGTCTTCCCTGCATCAATTCTTAGTACCATGAGCAACTCTGGCAACCAATTGGCATATGAAATGCAACCAAGCAATAGTAAGTTGTCTTCTAACCAGAAACAACTTCCGTTGGCTTTGGCAGGTAAACACGTGGACTGCAATTGGAGAATCTTGCATCCCAGATCCTGCAAGTCCCATCATCCGAAGACCTAAGGAAGTTTCAAAAAAAAAACTGAAAGTCATGAAATGAGCCAGAGCAAATACTTTTCAAGCAGGTATCTGTGTGTTTGCCTGCAGATAAAGCAAGAATTTTACACACATGATAGTTTTCTAAAGAAGATGCCTGCACAAAACTACATGCTTGCAGAGTTGTGTAATTGTAAGTTGAAATGTTTTGTTCAACTGGCACTGAACATTTTGCTGACCACACATTGCCATCTATGAAGGTATAAAATGAGAACAATCTCACTGTAGGTATGATACGAGAACCAGATATATAAAGTAAAAGAGGCAGCCTGCGTGTGCGCAAAGATGGTGTAGATTTTAATTTCCACAAAATGTACACCGACAAGCATGTTATGAAAGTCTTGATAATTTATCTGAGCTAAGAGATAATGTGCAAAAAAACTAGGAAGGAATCTAATGATAAGAAATTGAAACAAGTTGTGAGCGCTAGAACTCAAGTGGTATAACTCTTAACCAAATGTCTCAAGCTGAACTAAATGTACTTTAGGACACAGCTATTTACCCACATTTTATTGCAATTGTTAGGATCTTATCACATCTCTATTTGAAGTCAGCATTGACATATAAATTTACATAGATTTGCCACTTAAAAGCCTAGAGATGTAAACACTATAAAGATGCAGGCCAACATAACTCAAGTTGAATTTGTATTTCTTCCTGCAAATGTTTCCTATTTTTGTGAGCCAAAACTTTGATATAATCTACAAGAAATTTCACTTGGTTTGCTAAGAACTATCAGTCAGGAGATAAAATCCACCAGATAAGGTGCTCTATCACAGCATCAAAAGGGATCCTGTATTAACTAAACGAAGAAAATCACAATGATCTACCACAAGAAAGACTAAAATTAATCACAAACAATAAAAGAATCAGGAACAGGGATTGAATCAGTCAGAAGGAGGCTCACGATAAAAGGTGGTAGACAGAGCTAGGCTTGGGACTAAAAGCAATGGCAGTAACAGCTCCTGTATGTCCTTGTAGAACTGAAATTGGAAACCCATCTGGCAATCGCCACTGTAGCACACAAGACAAACTACTTTGAAACAAACGAAGGATCGCAGATCTCATTGTTGAGAAACAAGAGGAGGTCTCTTAAGTAGAGAAGAAACTTACAACACGAATACTATAGTCATTGGAAGCAGATGCCACTAATGTAGTTGTTTGAGCTAACAGCTAAGTCAGTTATGTCGCCCTTTCAATAAGAAAGACAAAAAAGTAAAACACTAAGAGAAAATCTGCATGAAAGTAGACTAGAAATCGAATAAACTCCAGCAAAGTATTACTTGCCACATCCACATTCTTTAACTTACTTCATGACCTCGACAGCTGGCTAGGCAAAATGCAGTTTCCATGTTAGACCAAATCTTGACAAGACGATCATCTGATCCGGTAATCACATATCTTCCAGAGCGATCAAATATTGCTAGAATTAGAGAACTGTCTTAGATTCGCTTTAAAGAATTTAACAGATTATTTGCCAACATCACAATAATAAAGAGGCTCGAAAGGAAGGATAAGCAGCGAAAGGAGCCAATAAATGAAATATAAATGGGCATTCAAAATCAATACAATATATCATCTCCATGAAATAACAGAAACATGAGATGATTTCAAGAGAGGTAAGACGTTCATGCAAAAGGTCAGAATAGAAATATCACCAAAACACCACAATACACGGCATCTCTGTGTCCCCTTAGTTTCTTTATATTTTGCATCTTCTGCACCATTGTCGATGGCTTAGCAACAGCATAAGAGGCAAAGCGAATTGATGGAGCCCGATGGTGTTTCGAAAAACCACCTCCAATTTCCCTCAAACTTAATCCACGAACCTGATCTGCCTGCATGTGAGGCCAACGGAGGTAAGATGGCACATGCTTTACTTGCTTGTTGACCCTATCTCTATCACCTGTGAAAACAATACAACCACATTACATGCTAAGAGCAGTAAAACACATTTGCAGAACAAACACCTAACATCTTATTGGACATACTTATCAAGTACAATAAAGAAAAGAAACTATGTGAGGATTGTCAATAGACCAGCAGGAAACCATAGGCGAAGAAACATGCACATAACGTAGCAATCGACATGTGGTTTTAAACCTGCAAGTTGCCAAGGCAGCCTTCCTATGGCTGCTCAAGATATGCAACACGGAAGAACACTACTACAAATACTAAAGTAAGACATGCCTCCATTCTATTTTAGTCTTTACACGGTCCACAAAAGTGGTATGCTTTTTCAGACAGCATTAAACAGCACCTATCCCTGACAACTCCAAAATTTGCCACAGGATCATTCAAGATGGAATGAGCATTGTAGCACATGATTGAAACTTAAAATGTTGTCTAAAGTTGCAACTTCCAAACTCAAAATGATACGTTACAGTTCAACAATTTTCTTATAGATGGATTTGCAAAATCATCATTAACAAGCAACTACTAAGCCCACAAAATTCACTCATTCAACTGCTACTTTAGCAGTTATTGCCAGAAAAATTTTGAGCATTTATGTAACTCAGTACCAACTAACTGCTACCTATTCATCTGTGCTCTAGTGTTGTACATTTGTGCAAACGCCCCCCCCCCCCCAAAAAAAAATATATATAATCAGTTATCACAGCCCCAGAACAAGTCTTATGCTCTCACTTTTTGTATGTGCGCACATTAGAGAGAGAGAGAGAGAGCTGCTTACTGCACAAAAGAGAAAAAGGTCCAGTTCCAAGTAGAGTGGGAACATCAGTAGCACTTGGAGCAGTTCTCCCAACAGTGCAACGTAATGGGGGTGAAGTGCTCAGCATCAGTTGTCTAAGCAGCTTTACCAAGTGATCACCTTCAATGTGAGGAAACCTAATTGTCATAGAAATTCAAAGATTGTAAGTCTCAGAAACGGACATCCAAAAAGTAACCTTCGTAACTGTTCTCTTCAGGAGTTTCTTTATATTATTTAATTTACTTAAAATTATATATTACCAGATACAACTTTGTAAAAGGAGGGAAAAAAAAAAAAGTAAAAAAAGTTTTACAGCAAAGGTCCAATTTCCATAGCAACTCCAGTAATCAACATTATAGTTGGTTCCTAGAACATATGAAATGAATACTCTACCCCAAAAAAAACATAAGGCTTTATATACATAAAACGATACAAATTGAAATGACAATCAACAGTGGTAGGCAAAATGTTTATCACTTGGATGACTCGCATACTGTCTATGAATTGCAACAGTAACTAAAAAACATTTTTCATAAATAACCACCACTACATATTTTACCTCTTGACAAGATTATCATAATTTAAAGGGAAAGATATGCCATCATCTTTTTTATGATTGCTTTGATCTCCGCTTCTCGAATACCAGGCATGATATCTCCTTGGTAGAAGTTCATGTTCCAGAAGTTCATCCAAAATTTGCCTAAAAGTTTTTTGGCATGGCCCAGTTGATAGAAAATGCATAATCAGAAAAGAAATTTCTCTAATGTCAACATGTACGTTCGCTGCAGCAAAATGATCATCAGCTCCCTCCTGCTCTTCAAATCGAGAGACTGCAGGGACCTTATTAACAAAATTCAAAGGGGCCATATTTGTAGAAGGCAAATCAGTAAAAGATGTGCACTTCTGAAAATCCATACCCTATCATAACCTGAAACATAAAAGCAGACATTCATTACGAATCTTCCCTTCAAACGGTGAAAGAGTCATATTACCAAAAGGTGTGTTAAATTCAAAGCAATGACATTCAAACAACTGAAAAAGAAAGGGACTTTGAAATTGAGCAATTAACAGGTAACTACATGCTCCACATGATAGGGAAGTAGCATCCTTTTTTTTAAAAAAAAATAATAATAATAATAAGGGAAACATTCTTAATAAGCTAAAAAAGAATCAAGATAGGAAAGTTGTTGTTCATATATCTACTTATCATCTATCAAAGAAAAGAAAACGTCTAGGCATCACCACTTGAAATGATACTTTAAAAAGGCAAAAAGTCATCACCGAAACATTTGCCTAATATGGTACCAAAGCATAGGCATATGAAGTTAAAAGAAAGGATGTGGTCATCACATTTAATAGTTGCTAAGAATAGCAAAGGAATGGCATAAACTGAAAACAGTCAATTATCAGTTTACTAGCCTACCCTAATGCTTTATTATTTTTTTCCCGCTTCAGCTCGACACACCTTCATATCCAAGACTATAACAGGGATTAGATAATTCAAGCTACAACTATGAGCAAGTAGACAGACATCTTTTTCAGTTTACAAAACCTGCATGGAGTAGAGGAACAATGTCTTTCTTAGTTTCAGTCTTCTTACTTAACAAACAATCTCAGCATGCAAATCCAACATTCCATTTTTACGAATTTATCCATTGCAATCCCCGAGCAACCGTCAAAGTAAAATCTTTTCCTCGAGCTAAAGGAACTCAGCTAAGAGACCATTTAACTAAAAAAAATAAAAAATAAAAAAAGACGGGGGATAATTAACTGCTAAATCAAAGTGTGAATCCAAACTGGCGCCTGAATCACAAGTCAGCCAACTCCAAGCACAAGCACAAATTTAAGT
The DNA here is from genome assembly GCA_025175665.1 of Cinchona pubescens. NCBI lineage: Eukaryota > Viridiplantae > Streptophyta > Magnoliopsida > Gentianales > Rubiaceae > Cinchona > Cinchona pubescens. Next base: position 409,139 of record JANKKI010000192.1, on the reverse strand, counting down.
TTTAAAAAACCATTGAAATACATAAACATGAATCTTAAGTTAAAACCTAATTTTCCAGGCTTAAAAAATCCACACACAGACCAAGACTATAAACGGAGGAGGATGTTAAAAGAAAAATATAAAGAGGAAAAAAGAAAACAAGGAAGATGATAATCCAAGATCTAACCGAAGTCAACAGGAGAATCAGTTACACAATTTTCCAATAAAACCTAATTCCAAATCATGAAGGGTTACTGATTTAAAGGCAAATTCGGAAAAAAATAAATGCGAAACAATAATATGCTTCAATTCATTGGATACCTTTAAAACAGTGGCTGGTGACGAGAAGAAATATCAAGGAAGAAAAACACTATCAACTGTAGTAGTAGTAGTAGATGATTTTCTTCTTGACATCGGAAAACGGGCGTTCAGGTGAACGGATAAATAATTCTTCCCACTCTCTTCTATATATTGGTCTAACGAGACGACGACGCCCAAGGAAAGTGGGACAAATTTCTGAAATTGCCAAATTAGTAGTACTAAGAAATAATAATATTTACACTACTCAAAAAGTAAAATTTTGGACAAAGTTTATAGGCTGCCGCGGCCATGTGTGTAATAAATGGAGCAGACCAGATAAAATTAGGGCAAAAGACAAATACGCCTCTCGATAATGGGTTACGCTGCCATTGCTTTTGACACTTGCCTCCCATCCTTCTTTCGGGTATTTTTGTCTTTTAATGCAATTGTTAGTACTTTATTTCCCCAAAAAAGTTGGAATCTTCTCACTCATTCAAATTACAGAGGGATAAAAAAAAAATTGAAGAATTCTACAGTTTTGTACAATACAAATTTTTAAAACACATAATATTATATTGTACAATTCCTTAAATCACAAGAAAATAATTCTTAAAAAGATTTTAGAACTTTCCAAAAAAAAATAATTGTTTAAACACATTCTGACAAAATTACGGTAAAAAAAGCCATTTCATGAATTTAACAGAACGACTTGCTAAAAAATTTGATCTTCTCTTAGAAAAATCTTTCAATAAACATCTCAAGTTCTCAACCATAAATTAAAGAAGGTTAAATTTTTATTTTTTTTTTAACTAAATAGTACAAATTATGAAATTGAAATATAGACGAATACAAAAAATTGAAACAATTGAAAAATTAACTAGTACTACTAATGCACGCGCAAAGCAGACAGGAAAATTAGTCCCAACAGTTGGAGTCTTTAACAAGTTCACAACTCAGAATCCCTTTCTTTAGGAAACTTTCACTTTCCCTAAATTTTAGATGTGTAAATCCATCGTTTAAAGGACGAAGAAAAGGTTGAATTGCAAAATCAAAACCAGTACGAGGAGAAAATGCTTATCATACATACTTTTTGATCGAAATTAGTACAGTAGTTTATAACTGCAATCATGCAGCCCTCAAAAAGCCAACATCAATACTGAATAGTGAGTACACTTGCACATATAAGTTGGTAATGGGAAGGGAATAAGCTAATAGGTAAAGTGAACGCCTTGCGCTACTCTAAACTAACACAGCATATCACCTCTCGGTAGCAATTCAGATGTTTCATGGCTCCCCAGTTGAGCAGTTTATGTTTGATTAGATCATTAATCAATACAGCAGGATGCGATCAGGCATCAATGAATCGGATGTCAAATGTGTTTGGGCATGAATCTGCCACGCATTCAAGGCTGCATATTCTTCTAAACATTCTTTCAACTGTGCTTCACTGTATCCCTGGTATAAAACACAAAGACAGCTCAAATCATCAGGCAGTTAGAAATTCCAACATGTGGACGACGATTTATCTGCTTTTACAAAAGAGAAGATTGATTCAACAACCAACATATGATATACTTCTCAATCATAGGAGTCCGTTATGTTTTCCTTATTTAGCTTGCTTGTCCCCACCAAAAAGCTATCTAAAGCTTTCATATACTAACCTTTCGAGAAATCCAGTTAAGGGCATGGGCATAACTTATGTCCATCCTGTTCGTCCTTGCAGCTTGATCACGCAGGATTGAATATATATCAGAGATTGCATCCAAGCCTGACCTTCGGCGATCATCTGAATACAAAGAGAACTTTGACATTTGCATTAATCTAAGCGCCTCATCCACATCACTCTGAGCAACAGTGTCAGAGAACCGAAGTCTAGCCAGTGCCTAAGAGATTACAAAAAAGTTTACGTGTCATCAGACCATTATTAGAAAGAAAAAACTAGCATGTCATCCACAATTTTCAATCAAAGAAGTAAACAAGCATCTCCAACTAATTAGATGTATCGTATCAACTATCAAGCCTTGCGGTAGCCTTTCTCTTTAAGTGTGTAGTCAATTCTAATTAGATCAAGCAACCTCAAAATTTGGCTTTCGACTGGAATTTGAAGTGAAATAAAGCTTTCAACAGCGTAGAACACATTATGAGAGATGTTGAAGGGGGCTGCATGCTCACGTACTTAAGCTAAGAAAAATCTGCTATTGCAGGCCCTCAGGCACCAAAATATAAGCATTGGAAGATAAATAATACTTAAACTACAGATTCTTACTTAACGAATATAAATGCAGATTTGAATAGGCCATAACCCCCTACTTACAGCTGATATTCTGAGAATGCTGAGCAGGGTTCTAACAGTGGTATATGAGTGGGGCGTATTTGATTTTGCCTCCTCTTGCCTTATACTGGAATAAGCAGTTGCTATTTAAGGATACTCCTCCAACTCCCTTGGGACACAGGGAGACAGTTTTCTTGCCACCGAAATATAGGCCCTGGTAACAATTATTAAAATTCCAAATAAGTAGGTGTAACTCAAGCTGATGTTAAGAAAATAATCACACATATTTTATCTGTTAGTGCATTGTAAGCAGGTTAAACTACAAAAACTTTAGCCCAAGATGTTCGTTTTTTAAACATTATTACGATGTTTGGTTTTACCTTAGGACAGATGGTTCAAGTGGAGTGAACCCAAGAGCAGGAGACTCTTTGTTCTGGTGGACATATACAACATGCCTAGCCATTTCGAGATCAGTATCCATATCTGCTCTATCTAAGATCAACCACAGAAGATCAAATCTTGATAGGAGGGCTGGAGGGAGATTAATATTTTCGGCAGGTGTTCTTCGCAAGTCATATCTTCCCCTAAGAAAACAATTCCAAATGAAAATAAATTTTTTTCCTGATGCATGATCACTTTAGAAGGTACCGTACTATGACTAAAAGTGTTACCCAAAAAAATAAATAAATAAATAAGGAAACAACTTATATAAGATGTTTCCAGTGTTTACCACGCTGGATTAGCAGCAGCAAGGACCGCAGTCCTTGCATTCAGAGATGTAGTGATCCCAGCCTTTGCAATACTCACAGTCTGCTGCTCCATTACTTCGTGTATTGCTGTTCGATCAGATTCATCCATCTTGTCAAATTCATCAATAGCGCATATACCCATGTCAGCTAAAACCTGAACAAGCACTCAATGATGAGAGACTTGATTACTTGTTATCAGAAAATCAACTCTCTGAGAAATTGAATAAGATTTGAATATTATACTATGCCTGCTAAAAAGTTTGACAACCCAATGCAATATATCTGGTTTCCCAATTTCAATTAGTTTCTTAACTTTTCCAGATATTGTACATGTAATCATCTGTATAATCCCTTGAAAATCAAAAGTCAGAATCATATGAATAGGGAACCATATTCTTACCAGTGCTCCACACTTCGAGAACCATCTCATTTGTCACTGGATCCTTCTGAACAGCGGCAGTTAGACCAACTCCACTGCTTCCTTTGCCAGTGGTATACACACCTCTTGGTGCAACATTAATTATGTGCTTGAGAAGCTGACTTTTTGCAACTCCCGGATCACCCATCAAACAAATATGTATGTCTCCTCTAATCTGCATTTACGCATGAAAATATCAAAATTTTCAGATCCACAAGCTCAAATTTCAAGATTCTCCTGAGAGTGAAAAGTTGTAATCTGAAAATTTATCTGATTCTCTAGAATTTATGGCAGCAGAGTCATGAAGCAATATGCAGCATCATTTTCCTAGTAGTGAGTCCTTGACAAAAGTTGGATATCTTTTTTCCTGAAACATGAGCAATACAAGTAACTCTTGGGCCATGCACCTACCTTCATACCGTCCTTTAATTTCCGATGAGGAGCACCAACTAAAAGAAGAAGAAGAGCTTTCTTAATGTCTTCATGTCCAAAAATTTCAGGAGCTAATGACCGTGCCAACTTATTGTAAATATCGCCATCCTCAGCTAAGCGCAATATCTGTTCTTCCTCATCTCCTCTGAGTTCATATCTGAATTTACAAATGAAAAGTGAATATAGAACTATTTTTTTCACCAAATATCTGTCTCCTTGATTGAAAGGAATTATTCAGTAAGATTAGAGAAGCTTTACTCTTCATATTTTTTCTTGAAATGGATAACAGACATGGCTTCCAAGTATGTATCTGCGATCAAACCAGCCCGCATAGCTTTGAATCCAGTGTAAGGAATAGGAAGGAAGATCCCTGATAACTCAATCACATCTCCAGGAGACACCTACAAGGTTGAAAGGAGATCAGAATCAGACAAATAAGATAGTGTACTCAACAAAATCTTGTAAAAGATCACATAAACTATCCTGTCAAAGAGAACCAAGAGAACTTAAAATATTGACTCTTATTTGTATTTCTTTTTTAGCTATGATTAGCTCAGGGTTGCGCTTCATGTAATGGCAGTTAAAAAAAATAAAAAATAAATAAATAATAATATAATAATAATAATCAATACCATATATAAAGCAAGAGACCCTTTTGGTGTGATGTCATTATTTGAACTTCCAAATTTACCCTCGATGTAATAAATAAACTACCACATTGGCCTAGTAATAAACAATAATTACCACATTAACTTCCAACTATATTTTTCTTATTAATTTTTTTAAATCACACACATTGTGTGTGCCTTTCCCACTAGTCTATATAAAGCAAGAGTCTTGGTGTGATATCATTATTTGTTTTGCCTATTTTACCCATGATGGTTTTAAAACTTCCCCTTATAACTATTTCTAAATATTCTTATGTTTTTGGCTAATAATTTTTAAAATCACACACACATTAGTTTGTGTCTTGCCCACTAGTAATAATAATAATACATGACAAGGAGGTCCTTGCGAGAAAGGTACTGACAAAATTTTCATCATTCATGTTTACCAAAACTACAAAAGCTGAAGATAAGAGAGATTGAAAATTGTTCTCATAAACAACAATATATGTACATGTTGGCTTACATTAATTAAGAAACAAAATTTGGCTGGAAAATTACTTCATGGAATATTATAACTCTATGTTTTCTATTGACTGAATGAAAGAACGTGCAAGAAGTTGTGCAAGATGCTGAATCGCTGATTCATGAATTCACGAACACATTTGCTTAAGAAAAATTGAATTGGCAGAAACATATATGCAGCAGAAGTTCAATATAAGGAGACATTTCCTGAAGTTCACACTTCACTTACCTTTCTTGTAAGTTCTCCCCTAAAATGAACTGTCATTGTCCGCGGTATATGACCTTTAGGGACATGCTCCGCCAATTCCTGAATTTTGGCCTGAAATCACAGTATGAAACCATGTAAAATGTGGCTTATGAAAGAGTTTTCTTCGAGAGACAAGTTTCATTGTGGACAAACCTCCTGAAACTTCAGAAACTTTGATGCTCTGAGTTGGAGAATTAATAAGTTGCCTTTCGTTTTATTTATCTTGCAGCGTTGAGATGGACACTCAAACAGAGGCATAAAAACTCTGGAAGTTACCTCCTGCCATTGCACAAACAACCAATCAGAGATTTTTAAGAATAAATAGAAGTAAATAGGAATCTTTTGAGATGGCTACAGAAATCCAGGCCCTAATATTGTCTGCAATTGAGAGGCAATATTGGAGAGAACAGAGAGGGTAAAACCAAAGATGCTAGCAAGATTGCGTTACATACAAAAGCAAACACATAAAAGGGAAAAAAAAAAAGGAAAGGAGAAAAACATATCAACATTATGGTGTAGTAAGTTGCAAACAGGGTGGAAAGCATGCAGACCTGATAAATTTCAAATCCACATTCTTCACATGTGTAAACAGCTACTTGTATCAGTGGCTTTACATCGGAACAACGTGTAACAATCCCTGATATCCTCACAAGCTGACCAATATATGAAGCCTTGACCTCCCTAATTGTGAAAGGCTGTCCTTTAGACTTGGAGATGCTTTGATGTAAACTTCACTGTTTCCATGAAGATTCAGACTTTAGCAAGAAGCTCACTTCAGGATTTAAATAAATAAATATATATTGTGCATCAACAAAACTTCAAATATTTGTCAATTTAAAGTTACTACAGTGGTCTCAAATCCACAAGGTACTTGAATCGGATATTTTGAACTTAAACATTCCTTTCGCGAGAATTCACCAAAGAAGTAAAATTAAGCAAAACTTGCCATGCTACCAATTCAAACCATTTTGTGTTCCGAAATTATTTTCATTGTAATTTTTTGTTTTGAGAGAAAGGAAGTGAAGCATAATGGTCCGACGGAAACATCAGAAGCTTACAAATAACGTTTGATTTCAGGAGGCATCTTCTGCTGGTGATCGGAAGCATCAGCATTCTCAGTTGCTTCCTCAGACCTCTGAGTCATAAGGATATCTTGATCATCATCTGGAAAGGGCTCGGTGGCCTCAGGCATCAGCTCATAGACAATTGCATTGGAAAATATTTGGATGTAACGACGGGTATTTTCGGTGACCCGTCTAAGAAATTCTTCATCCAAGTCCTTGTACTGATATGAATAAAATTGATTACTACACCATCCCACTAATGAATTTACACCATGAAGTTGAAAGAGTAATAGAAAGACGTGCAGCAAATAAGAACTTTTTAGGGTTTAAAATGGAGATTACATTTACTAAATCTTCAAGCTCGATGTGAATAGCCTTGATTTTATGATTCGCAACATCTTGCTGAAAATCAAAACAAGTATAGAGGGATGAATAAATTACCTAAAAAGGAAGGGTGAGAAATGCAGAAAACGAAAATGTAAGTGTAGTAAATCTCACAAGAATATTCATGTATTTGGATTCTCCATCAGCATCCGCGAAGTGAGACAGAAAATCTTTTGCCAGATCTGGATTCAGAAACAACATACAGACGAGAAAAGTCAGTCACCCACACCAGACCAGACCACGCTAGTTTCTTCCATCTTTTAACTTTCCTCTACAAATACCCAGGTGCAGGTGGAGAATAGAAGAGAAGAGAAGAGATCTTGCCTTTGTCTCGGGTGAAATCGAGGTTGTCCATGGCCGCCGTCTGCGAGCTTGATAGACGATAGAGGGTTCCAGTGGGAGGTTTGTTTGGGGAGTTGGGGAATGGATGGAGGCCTTCTTGAGAATTGGCGGCAAAATAGATGCCCAAACAGAGATTCGGCGGGAAAATAAAAAATGAGCACTCCTTGTTAAAGAAATTCTTTAAACACTTGACATGTACCGTAACAACAAGAAGCCTATAGATTCCCCAAAATTTGTACCTATGCTTTCTCAATAGGATTATAAATTAGGAAAATTCTATTCTATTTTTAATATTATATTTTTTAAATATCTGTATCTCACAAGTTTTTTATAGCCAAATAGAATAATTTTGTAGAATTTTCCAAATAAAAAACCATATTTTTAAACAACAAACACAACCTCACTTGTACTACTAATTTTTAAACTTGTTCATACAAGGGTTGTGTTGTATACCTTAAAAAAATTGTAAAACAAAAAATAACGTTATCACATTTATTAAATACGGAATCACATTCGTCTGTGGTTGCTAAAATTGGAATAATATTCAACAGGAGATTAGCATTGTACTGGTTTTTAAATATTTCCTCGCCAGCATTTAGGCACGCTTTGTCTCAGTACAAGAAGAAGAACAGATATCTAGGAAGTTTGAAGCCATCAAGAATGCAATAACGTATTACAAATTGCAACTTCCAGCTACAGTCTACAAATTGCACACAACAAACACATTTTGCACTTTCGAATGACAGCGCACTGAAACTGAATTATACAAAATCCGCTGCAGCTAGTGAATGGGTGGTACGCATTAAAGAATCCCACTGTAGGCCATGGAACGAGTTATGCTTCACTTTGGCATATTGATTTGAACAAGAAAATCTGATTTTTTTTTTTTTTTTTTTTGAATAAACAAGAAAATCTCAATTAACCTCGGGGAAACTTGTTTATTGTTAACCTGGTTTATCAACCTCTACACCAGATGAGCAACCTACGAAGTTTGAGGAGCAATTTTCTTTAATATGTTGAACTTGTATCTCTCAGCGGAATCAGATCAGGGACCATAGGCCTCAAGGGGAAGGAGATTTATCCAAATAACACTACTAGTAGTCTCATGTCACCGGTTTTATTTTATGGTGAGTTTGGATTCTGTTCTGAAGTCTTTGCCAATTTCGCCTGTATAAGTTTGTCCAAGATGGGCTGATCCAAAGGAACAGGATCAAGACAGCGTTCTGCAGCAGCAACTACCACCTGCACACAAAGCAAACACCAGGCTCGTCATTTTTGTTCCTGCATTCTAAACTAATTTTAAAAGACGCGGTCCATAATCCATTACAATGACATGAAAGCACATTCTAACCTCATCAAGCAAGAAATCAGTAGCAGCCTCATCTTCGGAAGCACCCTTAAGAGTAGTCCTCAGGAATTCAATGTCCAACTGAATTTGTTGAAACCCTCTCCGGTTGAATGTTTGGAGGCGGGTAAACTCTTGCAAACTCTTCAAGCAAAATTTTAAAATTGTAGATACGACTGATTCCTGCAATTTGATAGGAATATCATCTCAATTTGTTTGAATGCAATATATATTGCCTATCAAATAGCACTCCTACCCAACCTGTGTGTGTTCAATTTTTGTAAAAATCTCCACTTTTTGTTTAAACAATTTTGCTAGATGGGTTTCCAGCAGCTGGCTCCTGGCCTTTTGGGTTTTTGACCGGCTGATTCTATCATCTCTTAAAGGATTGCTGCGAGAAGATGTGGTGCTCCCATTGCTGTCGGTACGACGATGTTTTCGGTTAAGTTCTTGAGGTAAAATCTGCTTCACTTCGATTCGTACATCTTCCAACTAGAATTGAGATGAATGAAGAAAGTTAGGTTCCTTGATTATCGAAAAGGAAAGCAAAAAGAAGAAAGTTAAGTTTCTTCATACTTCAAGTTTTATGCTACACTACTTTGCACGCATATACACATGCACTCACATTGATCCAACATGTTATAATCTCATTCTCCCTTAATAAAAATATGAATATTGCCAGAGGTCAGATCTTGATCACAGCTTAAGACAACTTCTTGTTTATTAATTCTATCCAACCATATACTTCATTTTAAATGATAAGAATTCCAACTTACAACACAAAATGATCAAAGAAAATGAAAGTGATTACCTCTTGAAGTAGTAGATCAACAAACATATGAACCTCTCTTGGCTCCTTGTGCTATCATTAAAGAAGGTAAAGAGGGAGCTCGAAATATTAGCAGAACTTATGAAGGGGTTTAGATACTGAACCATTCACTGCAAAAATGACAATTTACAGAATGAACTCACCTTGACCCAGTTTGGGGTTGTCAGCCTCTTCCGCAAGAGAACCGATATCTTTTGAGTTCTCAAATTTACATACTGAAAGAAAAAAAAAAAAAAATCAAAGTACTTAATGGTCATTTTTCACATCAATTTTTTATATTAATATTTAAGCAATTCATCTTCCATTCTTTCAGAGAGATGACCTCTAAGGATTAGTCTTAGTCAAGTATCTAGTGAGATATACTACAAGACATCGGCAATTCACTACACAAATGTGAAAAGTAAAAATTTCGTAGGCAGAAACTAAAGTTTTGAGCGGGAATCAGAAATTTGGTTTCTTTGAAATACTAATCTAAGATAGTTTCCCAAACTATTGAAAACCAACAAAACCATGGACTAATAATCATGATATTACTGATGTATCCCAGGCTGACATGAAATTCTTGCTACCATCAAATCCAATAGTCAAACATGTTTGTGGGTATAAAAGAACCTTAGGGTGGTGCCTAAAGCATCCCATATGCATTAAGAAATAGAGGTGGGAATAAATTGTACGCGAGAGTGAAACATCAGATAAAACACTGTAAAGGTAATCGAAATCCAAAGATCAAAAATCCATACAAGGTGCAATAACTTTTCACCAGCTGCCCGGAAGGTAGATCCGACAAATCACTGCGGGGATGAAAGCAGGGCCATACTCATAGCCCCGGGAACCACCACCAGAAAAGGAAGAAGCTATCTCCTGAAACCATTAAAGATGAGAATTTCAGAACGTCTTCAGAGGCTGCTGGACATAATAAATAGTGTAAAAGAAAGCGAAAACAAACACAATAGAACATAAAAACAGTGACTAACTTCAGTAATTCTTGGGATGGCACTTTGCTCGATGAAAAGAGATAGTTGAGCAAGCAAAAGAACAAGCCCAGGAAGGACCTTTTCACCTTGCACTCCATCAGTCAAAATTAGATCTTGACTACCAGGATTACTCTTGCCTGAAAGAAAGATGAAGCGGTCATTGAGTTTCCTGAAGAATTCTTGAAATCCTTCTTGTACCCAGTCAACAGTCAAATCTCTCAACTTCAATAGTAGTTCGAGGTTTTCATCAAGAAGTTGACGGAAATCCTGAAATATAAAATCCAAGAAAAAGATTGATAAGTAATTACTGAAAGCACATATATGGGGAATCTATCAGGTTCCAAATATGTATATAATATATTAGAAGAACAATCCCCTTTGCCCACCTAAAAAGAAGGGAGGAAAAAGAGAAGAAGATAAACGAGAATGCATTCAAGTGGGAAGTTCACTGAGAAATCTTTCTATGCTACATTGAGAAATTGTGCAGATATTTTATTTCCATGAAAGACAATAGGGAACTCTAATGCACCAAAGAAAGTGGCTTTTGATGATTTAGAGAAACCTATGTGGAAGATTAAAGAAACGATTCCTTTTTTCATGTATTTCTGGGGCAAACAGTCTATTTCTTCTACTCCTGATAGTTGGATAGACTACCTATTTGACTTCTTGGAGTTCTTGATGTATACATCTTGCATGCTTAGTATCCAATAATAAATGATCCTTTTACTTATAAAAACAAAAAAGGAAAAAGATAAAACAAATAAACATTCAGAATTGGAGATAAGAATATGAGCATTAATAACTTATGGTCCTGATGACTTCAAAAAAAAAAAAAAAATTTTATGGTTTATGATGAGCAACTGCAGTCAATCACTGCCTGCATAGAGTAGCACACTGATAGACCTCATGACATGGTCTTTATACTTATTGCGATTGCAAGAAAATCCATTCAAATAGATAATTCATTTAAGATAATTCAACCAAGCATCATTTACGGATACGTTTATCTTCCACAGATAACAAAAATTGTACTGCGTGGACTGATTGCTATAAAATTTGAGGGAATAAGATGGAAAAAATCAATTGATGCATAAAAACCTAAACTTATTTCACTTAATAAGCTTGAATCAATTTCATCTGGGTAATCAACATTTAGAAGGTACCAATGTGTCATAAGAACATAGTACCAGCATACGGCATTCAGAAAGTAGAGATTTTAGATATCTATGCCACATTGTAGCTTTGTTATGTATTCTCTTCATAGTTGGTAATGGATAGTACACTTAAAATATTAATTTTTCTGGTAAAGACACAAACAAAAAAAAAAAAAGGAAACAGAGTTCTACACTTTTGCTACAAATTAAAACAACCAAAAAGCAGATTATTAGAGCATGGACATTCTTGAGAACAAATGTACTTGCTACCCCTTCTTTTCCTTTTGATCCCCAAATTTTGGAGTTGCATTGAAAGATTTTCAAAAAAAATGACACATTAATTTCGATATTCAGGGGCTCATAACAAAAGTAATATGCGGCCAGCTCTTACAAGTCTTACCAATAAGACATTCATACTGCCTTGGATTACAGCCTTTTTGCTTGCTTCAAGCACAGACTGCAAAGAGTAAACTTCTTCTACACCCTCCTTTTGCCTGTCTTGGACTTTTGTAATGGTACCTGCCAGTTACAAAGCAAGTAATCAAAATTTTGATCAAACTATTAGTGGACATGTTCCATTGAAATATCCATTGCTAATTTATCGTAGTCAAATGAATAATGTCCTCATGCTTAATAAAACTTGCTAATTTATCATATTCAAATGAACTAATGTCCTCATACTAATAAAACTCTGTTGGAAAGAGTAAAAGGATTGACTAAAAGGGATCAACACTCAAAATCCATCAAGTTCCTTTTCTGCAGGAAATGTAATGTTTATTATAATATTTCACCTTTTAAATTACTTTCTCAACTTAAAATGGCAAGGCATGGCTTCTCAAAATTCAGAGAAATTGAAAGCCTCCTTTTCATTCAAGGCTCAAAAATAGAACATTGAAAGGCTAACAAATTGATTTAAGAGTTAAGACATATCTAACATTTTCAAAAGTTAGACTAGTTCTGATTTATTATCCCATGATAAATCCTTCTTCAAAACCCCACCAATCTCAGCAAATAGTTAACTCTCATAATCAGAAATTGAAATTCTCACCTGCTTCTCAAACAGTAAAACTTACCTGTAATGTCAAGTAGAAGATGACTAAATGTGCTATCAACATACTCTTTGACCGCATTACGAGCAGCCTAAAAACATAGGTGTATCAATGCATGTTAGCTTGAATTTATCCAAACAATTGCTAATCTCAAAAGGGGGCATAACACAATTGTCATTGATAAGCTATAAATCATAAAGAGTACCTCCGAAGAAAAATCAGAAATGGCAGCTTCAGGCAACACTTCATCCATCAAAAGCACATCAGACCATGTAACCCCTTCACAAAGGCAGGTAAGAAGTAGTGGTATAAAACTATGATAGCACAATTTCAAAATATAGAAACGGAATGAAACAAGCTTCACTAGAATAAGAAAGTATCATAAATGCTTGCAATGGAACTCTCGTACAATGCAAGAATTTGAGATTGCACAAAATGATAATGGTTTCCAGCATGAACAAAGTTGAAAAACATCCAAAGCTTTCCTCATTCTTTCTACCCTAGTCTTGATAAAAGTTTGTGCAAACAAACATCTATATAACTCGATTAGAGTTGAGGGACTTTAAAGTCATATTAGATGTTAATAATTGACTAAGCATATTTAAGAAAGAGAGATAGAGACAAATAGGAGTTGGGGTGATTCTTCAATTGATCTCCAACGCATATGAACAAAGGTGATGGTTCAATAAATCATGAATCAAAAGAATTACATGACAATGACAAAAAAAGAAGAAAAAGAACTATGAACTTTGTTAAACAACTAAAACAGACAAAAATTTCTAGTCGATGTGCCAAACTTACAACAAAAGAAGATTCTGAAGAAAGCAGGAAGATTTTATTCAGCACAGGGACCACAAAGCTTGAATTTTCTTGAAAAAAGTTAACTTGTGCCTTCTACTTCAACCCATTTCATTTCCAGCGCCACAAGTAGCTGTAATTAACAAGGATTGCAAAAATTACAAAGCATTGATTAGGAAAGTCAACTTACGAAGCATTGCCAAAAGATCTGCAGATTGAAGCTGCTTATTAATATGTTGATGAACAGCCTCAAAGTGCCTAGAGATCAGAGAAAATGTTGGAGAAGTAAATTTGATAAACATCAGAGCAAAATACTGGCAGGTAATCAATAAAAATCGTATACTAAATGTAAAACGTACCTTTTAACCAAGTCCTGTGCAAGTCCAAGGAGTTGCTGCTCTGAATCAGGGAATATAACTCGATAAGCACGAATAGCTTCCGCAAATTCACGAATAGAAGCCTGAAATATGAGGAAACACTGAGTTGTCAAATGTAATTCATGAATGTTAAGAAAGGGTATCCTAAAATGTAAAATTTTTCATATATTTCTGATTCACAAATTGTTCAAATTACTTATTCTTATCCAGAAGCAATATCTTCCTCTATTCTGTTGGTCTCTTTCAGTTGGATGAAGAATTAGCACTTGAAGAATTTTGTAGTTAATTGGATCACAACTAACCCACCATTTATCACTTGGTTTCTACACCAAATTTATATTGGTCGGTATTCCTTCACAGCACATGCAAGCATTGTCTGACATTGCTGAATTCCATTCATACCATGGTTACTTGCAATCAAACTGGAGAAACTATCTTTTGTGTTTTCATTTCTACTGACCTCCTATGCGAAGCAGCAGAAGAGTCAGTAACCTTCCCATGATCGTCAGGTTCATCAAGCGTAGCTGAAACATGGGTGATTTCTTTAGATTCAAGATGAAGGTCAACAAGAAACTGTTCTAATTTTTCAAACAGTTTCACCTTCAAATTCTCTACCTGTCAAAATAAAGGCAAAGTATCAATGATCATGCAGGTATACCCTTATATGCAAGTGACAGCCATAAACTTTCTCTTCATTTGCTAATATTCAAGTTCCACAAATCCTTTTCTTGAGTAATTATAAAGTTGTTTGTACATGTACAATTCTTTAGCTTTCTCAAGCACTGATATGATGTGCAAGTGTAAGAAATGACAACAGAAGGCTGTCAATGATCATTCTTAATAGATCAGGTATACCACATCATTGAAAAAACACATGAACTTGTACAAAACTTCCTTTTTGGATATGTTATGACATGATTTATTCAAGTTGAGACAAAGACAGCATGCAAACGCCGTCCAATTGAAGACGAGAAATGAACATGTACTTTATAATCAATGTGCCCAAACGTATGCTCTTATCACCATGCATAAAGGACTGAGGGCCATGCACACCGAATTAAGTAGTATACAGAGTTTTTTAAGGCAAAAACATTAAACAAGACCTATCATGTGCAATTCAAAATTGTAGAATCATTCATAACGATATAGAAGACAATGATATACAAACCGGAAAATTCAACTGCTTAAGAAGCATCACAGCCCCAGCTCTAGCTTGGATAGATTCAGAATCTGAGAATACCTTTCCCTGAAAGAGTGAAAGGAATAGTTAGCGAGTATATCATTACACTATAATTGCTTATTCAAATGTCTCACTTATGGCCAGACGTTCTCCACAGAAATCTAAACACTGATGATGCATTACTTGCATGGCAAATCATAATTAACCAAGAGAATGAGACCAATGTGCCTGCACAGTCTAGGATTATCCATGGAAAATAGTTCTTTGTTGTCTAGACTACAGTAGTATTTTACTACTAATAGTCATATGACCTGAACTCAGTGACCACTTTCTTTGAATTCAATTGTTAGCAGAACATGACAACCTGTCCACAATTCATTAACAACAACAAAAGAAAAACATCAAAAGTTTATCTGTATAAAACTCGTGCCATCTCTAAGAAATTAACTTTACAGTAGCATATCATTTGTTCAATTACATCCAGTAAGAAAGACTAATGTACTCAAAAACTAAATATCAAATGCCAACTACATCAAGCTAGACATTAATGTCAATTAGTATCAAATAACTTGGAATATATTGTCTAACACACCATGCCTGTGATCTATCTTGCCACAGATCAACGGATAAACATTTCTTAAGTTTTTTGGCTCCATGTTCTAGTACCAATCCAGCAGAGATTTCCTTTAAGTCACTTTCCTCACTTCTCAGGAGGGCATGTACAGGTTTCAACCACCTTATGCAACCAAAAAAATGATGATATACCTGCAAAAAATTTTGTAATAATAGCCAAAAATGATGAAATACCTGCAAATTTTTTGTAATAATAGCCACTGCCTCCTCTGATGCTCGCTTACAGTCCTGGAATGATGAATCTCCGTAGGCCTTGAAATACAAAGAGGAGGAGGAGGGGGGGAAAAGAGAGAGAAAGATTCATCAAGTGGAGATCTTGACATGGCATTCCTTTAGAATCATGACCCCAAAAACTAGCAAATGGTCAACTAAGGCAAGTAAAAAGCAATTACCTTGAATATCGGCATGGCTCCTGTGTAGAACTTCACAGCATCAGCATAAGCTTCTGATTTGATACATTTCCCAAGTCTAGTAGGTAGATCATAAATGAACTGTAATTTCCATAAAAGATTTGCATGGTAAGAAAGTGGAATTATGTAATGCATGGGAAAATAATATAAAGATATCTGATAACAGCGGAAAATTTGGTAAAGAACACGGAATGACAAGCAAATATTACAGAGATCTAAATGACCAAAAGCACTTTGGATCTTTAATTTAAAAATGTTCTTTCCATGATTGCCAATGACCATGGCACTCCTTTATAACATATGTGGTTTACAATCAGTTCTCCAAGAAAACTGATTAGTGGAACAGTGATTTGCCCATTTGTATTCTATAAGGGCAATCCTTCCTCAACCGTTTGTCTGGTCTCGTGTTGAATCAAGGTCAAACTTAAAGCTACTGGACATGTTCCCAATGTAAAATGCCACACTACATTATTTAGGGAGCACTAGAGGTACAGGAATTGGAAGTTTTCAACACTACTTTGATACCTGAACTTTGCGTAGAAGATTACGAGTACGATGCAACTTCTCAATGTGCTCTCTCTTTTCAAAGAGAGAAGTATTGACTCCATCACTTCTAGATTGCACAGACATTATCTGTAACAAGTCTATAGTCAATTCTTCTCATGTTCAATAAGCTGAATACGCACAGTTACAGTAAAAGAAATTAAACACACACAGCACCTTTTCAAGAAGCTGTTCCATATTGGCCTCCATACCAACAATATTTATTCGTTATTCATTCTGGAAACAATAGAAACCTATAAGTTCTTGATCAATAGCATAAATAAACTATCACTGCTGAAAGAGAAAATGGGAATTTAAAAGCCCAAACATTCAGTTTTGAACTGGGACCAAGAAACTACAAGAATACATCAAAATCGTCTAGAAACCATTAGTTACAAGCTTCTACCTTTTAATTGTGTCTGTGGCACTAATAAACTTGTTGTAATTTTCATACACTAGCATTTGCAGGTCAGTGTCAAGATTTTTTATCTCAGCAGCCATTTCAACATGCTTCTGAAGCAAGCCCTCCAAATTTGACTTTTGAATCTACAGATAAGATGAGAAGATGCTAAATTAAGTGATCGTATACCTTAACAGACATGATACTTTATTGGTTTCGAGAATTACTAGACAAAAAATAACAGTGTTGCTGTAACCATTCCTTTGAAAGGCACATTACTAAGATATCTACCTCCAAAAGGTGTTTCTACTGACACTAGATAATACCAATTAAAAGCTAATTTAAAAAGAACAAACCAGAACCAACATATAATTAGGCAGCACATTGTCATAAAAAATTTAATACCAAAGCACTAACAACTCTTCAGCGAGATAGCATAACTTTTCAACTTATGAGAATTGTGATTAGCCAAGCCGAATAGAGTTAAATGCCAAGTGACCTTAAGCATTAAACAACTCGTTCAACTTAACAAAGGTTTAATTTCGATCTGACTAAATGAAACAGAGGTAAAACGCAAATTATGAAGTCAAGACAGGTAAATCTTCAGCACATATGAAGGACGCACAGATTAATTTACTCAAAAGAGCATGCATCAATATTTTTTTTTATTTTTTATTTTTTTTTTTTAAGTCTCGTCCACCCACTATGACTGTCAACTTTGATGGGGCTACGTTTCTCGAGATTTTCCAGCTTTATTGTTTAACAATTAGTTCGATGAATCCGAAACAAAAAAAAAAAAAAAAAAAGATAGTTTATCTTATCAGAAAATCGCGCAAACCAAAATTAGAAACTGTAGCCGTCAAATTGTCTGCGATTCTAGAGGAACTGAAAATACATGGGAAAGGGAAATTTGAAAGAGGAGTAAAACTGAGACATACGAGAAGATTCATGTACTGATCGGCATCGAAGGAAGGGGTGTTAATGGTGTCCAAGGTGGCAAATCTTGAGGAAGTGTTGTTGACGGCCATGGAAGCGGAAGAAGGATCCGCAGAGTAGAAGCTCGACAACAGATCTCTCATTCTCTTCGCCTTGTCGTCCAACTGCACGTCATCCTCCCCCATTTTTTCTTTTTTTCTGTATCTACAGCTCGCTTCGTCGGGTTCGCAAGTGCTGCTAAATTCGACGCCGGGAAGGGGGGAAACGGTACCGGGAAGCGTACGCGGGGAGCAAGACTTATGCTGCCGGAAGCAAAAGTACAACTTCGGGAATACGACGTAGTTTCATTTAATCAGGTGATAAGTACTAGTTTTTTTTTTTTTTTAACAACTATAAGCACTAGTTATTTGCAAAATAAATAAATAAATAAAAAATGATTGAAGGCAGGTAGTTTTAAAAAAAATCAAAATTATCCAAATGTTAACCTCTACAAAATCATGTTCATGTTAGCACTTGAATTTTTCATTTTGTGCCTCGTCACACTCGTAAATGTGCTATAAATAAATATCAATTTTTTGGACAGTACCATTATTAAGGATCGAATTTGTTACATACAAATCTTTGGAGGGTTTATTTACCAAAATAATAAATATGTTTTAGAAAAACAAATTAAAATACATTGTTGGTCATTTTACCTAGTATGCAACCGTGCGTGACTTATATCCTCTACAAGTGCCTCTAATCATTTGTCAATTGTCTACATTTGAAATTTATCAAATATTCATGTTCTTTAGCACATAATATTGGAGAATTTTACGGTTACTTTTAGAAAATCATTCCCTTAATTTTAAAAATTTATACAGTATAAATTAGGGGTATTCAAAATAATCGGCTGATCAGCAAAATCAATATAACTGGTTTATTTTGAGCCGTTAAACAAAGACAGGGTACACGAACCGGGTCAAACAATTAATCCGAATACTAAATCGGTCCATATACAGACACGTTTGGGTACCAGTTCACTATTTGGTGAACCGTTGACCATAATCAGGGACAATTGTGTAATTTCACCTAATATGACTAAATTTTTCTATTCCTATGTTCATAGATTATTAATTTATTTTGTAACTATAAATTTGCTTAAATGCATATTTGATAATTCAATTTTTTTTTTATAATTTGCTTAAAGGGATATTTGATTAATTTATTTTGATAATAATTTTTTTTTCTTTTTATGTTCATATGCATGAATGAGTTATAATTTTTTGTCTAAAGGGATATTTGATAATTTAAGGGAAAAATAATATTTGTCTAAAATTATAATTTCTAGTTTGGAAAAGGAATTTCATAAAATTGGCAATTTTATTTAGTTGTATTTTATTGTGATAAATTGCCTATAATTGGAAAAGGATTTTTATTTTATTTTATAAGTACATAAAATTGACTTGGTACGAAACCTTTAATATTTTGGATTTTTGGGAGAAATTTTTTTTTTTTTTGTCACACTGGATTAGGTATCTACAAGTCTTGAACCGTTTCAATCGGGTAACCGGTCACAGGATTACCCGAAATGTGTGGATCATATACGGTTAAAAAAATTGGCAAATTGATAAGACCAGTTCGGATTATTCCATAGGCTCATGGACTGGCTACCCAGTTCATGAACACTCATAGTATAAACTTTTAAAGTACATGATGTTGTATTATACAATTATTCAAAGTACAAGAAAATGATTTTCTAAAAGTGATTGTAAAATTTTCCCATAACATTAGCTTCATGATAAAATTGTATCATCTGGAAACATTTTACTCTATTATATATATATATATATTCTAACAAACTTTAGTATTTAATCAGGTGTTGAAATGTTGTTCACTTAATTTGAAAATTTGATCATAACTAATGTTGATCACTAAATAAATGATGGACAGTTGTGATAATTAAAAGTAGTGTAAAATATTTTATTGTGTATCTTGAGTAAATTGATATCTTCCATTTACCTTGCACTTAAACATTTTTTCTATTACTTCTACTAATACACGATATCTTGTATGGAGTGTCTGGTATTTATTCGTTAGGAGAACCCAACAACTAAAAAGGTAGGTAAAACCTTAGAGTTAAAGCAATATCACGATAATTAGGGAACAATTGTACAAATTACACCCTATATTTATTTTATCTATAAATTACTCCCAAAATTAAATAAAGTTAAAATTTTCATCTAAAGGGAATAGTGAAATGTCATAATTATTTTTTTCAATATTTGTTAGCTACACTTTGTGAAGTTATTTACTAAAATTATTCACTTAATTTGAAAATGATACTAATAAATTAAATTTATTATTCTAAATTTATTTAAAATATATATTGATTGTATCTCAAACTAATATATTCACTATGATTTTTTTAAAATACAAAGTGATGAATTAATTATTGATAATAGAGAAAATAAAATAAAAATTAAAAAACTAAAGCAATGTGATTGAATAAATAAAATACTTTAATCTGTATATAAAAATAATATTGACGGAACAAGTACGTGATGGTATGCTAAAAAATGGATACGAAAAAATGTTAAAATAGTAAACTAATTTACACAATTAATATTGAAGGGTAAAATTTTTTTTAATAATGTTGAATGAGAAAAATATTGTTACTTTTGAATGACAAATTGCTTATAAAATAAAATCAGATATCAAAATGTAATTCACCTTAAATTTATGTTGGTTAAGGTAATTAAAATATTGAGGGCAATTATGATATTTCACTACTCCCTTGGATAAAAATTTTAACTTCATTTAACCTTGGGGCAATTTATAGAGAAAATAAACATAGGGGGCAATTTGTAACTGTCCCCTAATTATTGAGGGGGCAAACTGTAATTAAACTAATATAAAATGAATGGTTTCAAATAATTTTATAATTTGGGTGGATTTATAATTCATTCATTTTGCCTTTATAAATCTTTCAACAAATGAGTTAATTTTAAATCATTCTTAAAATCTATCAATCCAAACACAAGTTTACTTGATTTTAAGGAGGTGTTTGATTTATGAGTATAAGGATAAATAATGAAAATAAAGGTCAATAATATTTATCTATTTTGTTAGTTAATCACTACGAGAATCATTTTATAGGAATAGTAGCAATCTGTTAGAAAATATCCACTTTTATTCTCTATTTATGACTTGAATATCAAATTGACTAATTTATCAATATAATGGAATTCAATCCTTTTTCAAATCAAACATATAAGAAAAAATAACATAAATTTATACTAATAATAAAATTTATGATTTCCATTTTAATTTCGATTATCAAACATAAACCAAACATCCGCTGAATTTTTTCGCACGTGAAAATTTGTAGCAGTATTAATTTGACCACCGATGATTAACTGGCTAAAGCTCTTAGTTTCAAAACTCAGGAAGTTCCTGGAGAGTTTCCATAGTCTTATATTTCCTTTTTATTGGCCTTTTATTCTTTAAAAAAAATTCACAAATATGTCTATGGTAATATTATCAAATAATTATTTCCCTTTTTTGTTTGCTCCAAGTGATTGTCAAGCAATATCTTAGACGTGAGCATTAATTACATAGATTTGCTCCCTAATATTTTTCCCCCTAATGTGTATTTTCTATTATTTTAATTTTACTTTTTAGTTCCTTAATGTATCAATTACCTAGTTTAATTTTCTAGTTAATACTAAATATTTTTTTCATTTTGAGGTTAACACCACCATTATTGCTTATGATTAAATAAGAGAATTATAATTACATTTAATCCCAAAATTGATTCAATTGTTACTAATATTATTATTATTGTTCACTTATTCCATCGCAAACCAATTAAATTTTGTTGCGAAAACAAGAACAAAGCCTTGTGATTTATTTATAATTTAGATATTGTCATTTATTACTATCCATACAGAATTGGGTCAAGATTTATTTTGGTGATTTATCTCATAAATAATACATTATTCGTCTCACATTTTCTATTTTTGTTTATTTCAAATTATTGTTTATCCCAAATATTTGTCAATTCTTAATATGACAAATATATTAAAATTATTTTACCTTTCATTCAAGTTCCAAAAAATAACAATAAATTTATGTTTCAATATTAATTATTTTCTCACATACCATTTTAAAATTTGAAAGAAATTCTAAAATCAACTAACAAAATTTTAAATTTAAATTGAGAGACAATTATAAAAAAAATGTGTTTTACATTAATTAAATATCAATTTTTTTTTAATTATATATAAATTTAAACATACCAAATAAATAAAACATAATACGGATGAAATATTTGACAAGAACGTAGTACTAGTAGTATTTTTTTCTTGGAGAACACCGTCGGGTTCTTACCTACCTAAGTAAACCAATAGGCCTACAAAGCGATGGGCGGAAAACTCGTAAGGATGGCCAATGGGATTCAATTTGCTTTGCTGTCGTCATATTGCACGCCAGCTGCTGCTACACCGATCCCACTCGGTCTAATTATCTTTGGAATATTCCCATATTTCAATTATTTTAATTCCTTCAACTCTCCTATAAATACCCCCTCCCCACGCACTTGCTAACCTTCTTTCGCCATTCTTCGCTCGCATAGCCTTGTTTGCCATCAGGTTAGCCTTTTCCTTTCCCCTTTGTTTATTTTTTGTGTTTGCTTTTTTTTTTTTTTTTCCTTTTATTTAATTTGTTTAGTTTTGTTTAGTTTATTATTATTATTATTTTTTTATTTTGTCTTGGTTTTATTTATTTATTTGTTCGTTCGTGATATAGTCTAGGTTTTTGCTATGATTATTTTGCTTTTGATTCAAAAATAAAGATTATTATTATTATTTTTTTGTTCTTTTATCTTGCAGATCTACTCCATTGCTGCTATCCGATTGTAACTTTTTAAGTAGTAAAACTTTTACGAATTAGGGATTTTGTGGAGGCTGACATGTGTTTAATTAGTAGTTCTATTTCCCATAAAATTTCATGACATACACTGTTCTGAAGCGGCGAATCCGCCTTCTTCACTCATTCTCAGTAGTCTTCCTGTATTGGTTTTATGTGTTTTCATGAACTAGCCCTCAGATTGAATTTGCTTTCTTCAAAATTTTGAAACCCTGTTATAGTTAGATCCCCAATTTTATAAATATAACCACAAATTAGCAGCTGTATTATGATCATTAACTTGTACAATCCTATATTTAACTGAACACATCCGAGAGATGGCACCAAAACGACCATCCGCGAGTTCAGGGTCGGAGGGGGACCCACGAGATGATCAGCACGATCTGAGGAAGATGAAGAGAAAGGAATCCAATCGATTATCTGCTAAGAGGTCTCGAGAGAGGAAGCAGATACAGCTTGCTGAGCTCCAAAGTCAAGCCAGCCAATTGATAAAAGAGAATGAATCACACTCGAAGCAAATAAATGTTGCCACCGATGTGTACCTTAAACTTGCTTCTCAGAATGATGTTTTGAGGGCTCAAGTTACAGAACTGACTGATCGTTTGCGTTCACTGAATGATGTGATTCAAGTTGCAGCTGTGGTCAATGGTGTTCCATTTGACACCCAAGAGATTCCAGATGTTTCCTTTGAGCCGTGGCGGCTGCCCTGTCCTGGGCAGCCAATTTCACTCGAGCCATGGCAGCATCACTTCCCAACACAGCCTATATCAGTAAGAGGCTACTTCTGCTAATATCTTCCAGTACTGAATGCACCCCCTGTTTTACTTCTGTCATTGAAGTTTAGTGTTTGGTTGTGGTATTTCCTTAAAGGTCTAGTTAATGTTATTTTATTTCTGAAACTTTCTAAGTTACTCCAGCTTTCTAGGTTTTTATACAGTTGAAGTCCAGAGATTGTTTAATTTACTCATATTATGTTGGATTGTTACCTTGGGCATATTAATATGATATTATTTATATTTGATTTGAATTAAATCTATGTTTGGATTTGGTGATGTATGGGCATGAGCATTCCTTTGGACAGATTTTGGTGGTGTTGTTATTGTATCCTGTAAAGTTTGTATTCTATCGAAGCTTTTGCCTGATATCTTGGCAATTGTTAATATAAAATCGAACCTGTTCTAGTTCCTTAGATTTAGTTCATGCCTCAGTGCTCTGCTCTAGGAATCCAGGAATATTGGTAGAGAGCTCTTTTACTTACCCTGGTATTGCCTTGTTGGTACTGTGGCTCTAGGAATCCAGGAATATTGGTAGAGAGCCCTTCTACTTACCTGGTATTGCCTTCCTGTGCTACTGCTGTTCTACTGCTCTACATTCGGATTGAGATGGGATGAGGCGCATGTTGAATATGAACTTAAGTAATTTTCCTTGTCTTTACGAAAATCAGGGTCTACTCTAACCTGGTAGCAGAATGACATTATTTTTCTTCCGGATGGGCTATCGACTGGTTATTTACTACCAGAATATATATAGTGCTGCGGCTGCTGTTGTGGAGGGACGTGTAGAAAGTTTAAGACTACCGAATGCAATACTTTAGAGCTTAATGACCTTTGATATCTGATTGAACTCAATCCCATACTTCATCAGAAAGGAGTACGATATAATCGCGGGTCCACTTAAAAGTTCACTTCTTGTTGGTATTGGCAAGCACCAAAATGATTCCTAATGCAGAAATATTTCAAAGAAACCACAAATATATTTGTTTACAGTGACAGAAACAAATTATATCTCCAAAATCAAAAGTATACTGTATATGCTCATTTAAACATGACGACTAATGACCCATTTTAACAATTCTAATAGCAAACATAATCAACAACAGAGTACAGGTTTTTGAGCAGTAAATAAAGATGATGGTCATGCAAAATAACATAACCCCAATTCATTCAAAGTTAGTTGTCATAGGTGCGGCACTCTTCAGTCTCCGGATTGTCTTTGCAATAGTTCTCCAAGACGTCCGTCTCTTTCTTCCTGTCCCTGGCGTGGCTAGCAGCTGCACTCAGCTCCTCCACCTCATCCCACGCAGCAGCGCACTCCCCGCTTACTGGGTCACCGGCGCATGCTTCCTCAGCATTCTTGACGCTCTCAGCTACCTTGTCCGAGAGCTTCTCAGGTGCTGCAGCCATGGGTCGGACATACAGTCTGCGGGCCACAAAATCCGTGGACCTCTTCCATGGGTTGTTTAGGCAGGGGAACTTAAGGGTCTGAAACTTAGTGGAGTCTGATGCTTGAAGTTGCCAAGATTTGTGGGGTTAAGAGGCTCATACCAGCTGTTGTTGCCATGGTCTCTGTTTTTATCTTCTCTGTGTTATTGCTCGAGTATTCTACGAGTAGTATTAATCAGATAAAGTAAGCTAGCTAATGGTATATATAACAGGGTTATCAAATGAATCGTGAACATTCATTTCTTATCATTTTGTTTGCCTATCAAGGTCTTCCACGTCATACCAGTAGGATATTTTTGTATGGAGACAAATATCTTTCTTCTTTTTTGTCGATGCTATTATGAATTATGAAATATCTTTGCGGGTTTTTGATTTCTCACGCATCTCTCTTGATATTTTCACAGCATTTCATTATTAGCCATCATTCTTGGACTGTGATTTTAGAATTGGACAACCCATCAATTATGAAGACCACAAAGCATTGGGCAGATTATGATAATATGATTGTGATTATCGTTCAGTTGTTTTTTTCTAAGGAGAAATGTCACTGATATAACAATATTTGATCTCTCTAGCTGAAAAGTGAAGAGTCTCCAAACACGTGTTAAACCCCATGTCCCATGATCGAGCATTGGAAAAATCCCGTCGATCCGCCAAAACTGCAGTTATCGTAGAGTTTCTTTTCCATCGTGATCAGTAACTAACTTTGCAAGAGACCATGTAAATGGGATTTTATTAAGTAATTTGTAACTTAACTTATATAATGAGGGGTAACTCTTATTTATAAGGTCGACCTGTGTCTTTTCCAAAAAACCGAGTCAGGCATATCAATTGGGTCTATCGGATGATTTAGCAATCTAATACGTCTTAACTAGATATTAAATGACCAAACATGATTTATATAATAAACTACTTGCTCATATTTATAAAATCAGAGTCAATCATTCCGTTATGTCACGTGTCCTATTGCTATTAATGGGTCACTTTTTGTATCATTACATTTTTAATCTATTCATTTTGTATAATTTAAGGTGCAAGGACTATTTTACTTTGAGATGATTAAAGATGCAAGGAAAGACTCTGTCTATTCGTTTCATATTCGAGTCCTGGGCTAGCTTTGATCCTCTTCTGTTTCTTTTACTGCTGATTTACCATTTTAAACGCTAGGCCTTTTAGTCTAGCGGGCAGCATAATGAATGTGGCGATGGATATCAACATAATAAATCACCGAACCACATATCATATATTGTCTAGCAAGGGTACGTACTAAGTAAAGAACAAGACTGGTCCTGCAGATTTTGCAAGAAGGCAAACTATGAATAAGCTTGTATTCCTACCGGTGAATCTACGTACCGTACCGTTTTAATCTTCAGCACAGGCTTAGCTTGGTTCTTTGCATCAATGCCTTGCTTGCGTCTCAAATTTAATTCAACCTATATGTTACCTTCCATGAGGACATAGGATCAGATTCCTTTCAGCTCTCCAGCGGTATATATAACTTGACCGATCGATCAAGAGCTTTGTTATTAGAAATTAAGATCAACCTCATCATATTATAGAACTGCATGCGAAGAGCTAGTTTCGAGAGTAATCAATAATGAAGATACAGCTGCTCTCGCTAGCCGCGATTGTAATCTTAAGCTTCTCAGGTATACATTTACTCTGCTACACGTACGTTCCAGGTTGTTAATTTACGAATTGTTCATCAACAGTATTTTGCACGTTAAATGTAAAAACTCTTCCCATGGTATGCATGTTCTTGTTCTAATGGAAAAAGCACAATTTCTGCTACTTAGTAGTATATTTTGTTTTTTTTTAATCCTAATGCATTACACCATATATTACAACATCCTGCTCACAGCTGAAAAATGCCGGCAGCTGGTAGGAGAAGAGTATTTTTCAAGAACAGGAAAGGAGAGATTTAATTTCTTGAATTGCTTCGACATGAGTTATGGAACTCTAGCATGCATTGTAAAGGAGCTCGTCAAGCTTTATTTGTACTACATTAGAGCCGTACACGTCCACAAAGTAAGGGTGTCGGCAACCCAGAAAGCACTGGCAGAAAATTTGTCAAGAGGGCAGAGTGAATGTATAGTTTTGAGGAAGCCATTATGTTGGCACGCCAAGTGGGGGATGCCTCGGCAAGGCGGGCATCGCTGCAAGCAAAGCAAATAATGGGGCCGACAATATCTTCAGGATGGGACTTGTTCGAGACACTTTATGTTGGGGGTACACTAGCAGAAGGGATGGTGAGAAGTGTTGGAACATTTGTTGGTGCCTATGCTGGTGGAATGATTGGAGAAGGTAACCTCGGATGGTTTGGGTTTCTTGTTGGTAGCCAGATGGGCAGCTGGGTGGGAGGTAGGATAGGGCTTATGGTGTATGATGTGGGGAATGGAGTGCAATATTTGCTTCGATTTATAAACCAAGGGGGGAGCAAATATGACTTGTTTCTCTGAACTGATATATGTACATGTATACTTCCCAATTGAGATTGTAATTATATGTCTTACCACTCTAATATTTTGTTGAAAAAAGTTTGATCTCCCGATCAATCTTGCTTATACTTTTACGATGTTTTCTTTTAATTTCTTCTCCGAAAATCATCACCTTACTATGTCTTTGTTTTTCTGTTTTAACTCAGAGAACGTAATACCTAGTATAGTATCAATGAGTCGTGTTGGGTCGTAATCTAGTTTGTGTTAAAAAATTTAAATCTAGACACACCTATTAAATATTGATTTGTTTTATTAACAAGTTAATCTGACACGACTAGAAAACTCGTTAATTTTTTCACATTAATACAAAAGTTACTTTATGATGACACGATAACTCATAATTAATTCATTGATATAATAACTCGAATGACACAGATATGTCATTAAAGAGTGTATTATTGTGTCAAATTTTCATAATGCGCTAATTAGTTAATGCAGATCACTCGATATCCTAATGAGATAAACAGGTCGTGTTGAATTACTCGATAATAACGGGTTATTAGATCAACCCGTGAATTAACACGACACGATCCGTTTAATTTCAAATCATTAATTAGTCGATTCGATAATAATTCAATTAAATTTAAATCGTATTTAGACTTTTTAATTATCGTATTTAAAAGTTCATGTCATATCCAAAATTACCACCCTTATATACCCTACTAAAATAAATCCGATTGAAGACACAACGCCTTAACTCCTTCTAAAGCATGTTGTCATTAAAACGTATCCATGCAAGAATGACACTAACAATGGGGGCCTTTTGTAGTCTGATGGGAAAACTCAGGGTATAATAATCCATAGTTGGGCCAAAGATAGTGTAAGAAATGGTGAATTTTTGGATTAGCCTGGAGAGTGTAGAGGAGACGTAAACGGCCACAAGGTGGCTTTGGCTGGGGCCTCGGGAGGGAATATGCGTTCCAATGAGACTTGACCTTTTTTATCTTCTTTTTTTTTTTTAATTCGTGAAAGTGATATCCATTATCATGGCAACGAAAGAGTTGTACTACACTACAGTACAGTACTACTGATAAACCTTTTTTTACAACAACAGCAACAAAAGTTGTAGAGTCATGTGCCTTCACAAAGTCTATCATCGGTTCTCTCAATTCTCTCTTTCTCCAATTCCAAATAGACTCCCTTCTTTCTTCATAATCACCTCCCAAAATCCCTCTCCTCCTCCTCCTCCTCCTCACCTCTTCTACCTCTGCCAAAACCCATCCGAAACCCGTTTAGAATTCGGGCCCTGCATTCAAGAACCTGCAGGACTCGCAATAAGTATTCCTGTCTCAAAGCAACCGCCATGATCTCCTCCTCCTCCAGGTTCCACAATCTTGTACCTGTAAACGCTGTTGTTAGGGAGGACGGTGGTGATTCCAATGGATCTGTTTCTTCCTCTTCCAATTCCGATCCAACTGCTACTTCCGCAACAGCTGCTGTCGATGAAGGTTGTAATAAATTATTTGCGAATACTAGTATTTACTTACAATTATAGATATTGTTGCGTTTAAATTGAATGATATGAAAAAATCAGCAGAGTTGGTCGCCAATGGATATCAACTTCCTCCACCGGAGATTAGAGATATAGTGGATGCTCCCCCTCTTCCAGCACTATCATTCTCTCCGCAAAGGGATAAATATAAATACTTTTTCTCAAGCGCAGATCTTTACCACCTCTCTCAGAATTAGCTAGGCCAGAGGAGAAGCTCGCTGGTATTCGTATTGATGGAAAATGTAATTCCCGAAGTCGTATGTGAGTCGCTTGAATTCTTCTGTCTTTTCTTCTTTTCTCTTATTCTCAGTTCTTTAGATTCTTCCAAACATTTTCCAAAAGACTTAAGTTGCTTCCATTACACACATGGTCAATTGTTTCTATCTGCCTTGATGATATGATAGACTAAGCATGTTTTAGCCTTTTGCATTTGTAAATCTAACATGGCACAATAATAATAATGTTATATTACTCATTTTATCAGGTCATTTTACACCGGTATAGGGATCCACTTGTTAAATGATGATGGTACCTTAGGTCCCGAGAAGGAAATTACCGGTCTCGCAGAAGGTGCTAAGATCAATTTTGTTACTTGGTAAATTCCCTTTATTCCACTCAATTTTCTGGCTCTGATGTTGGTATTTAGTTCATTCTGTAAACTCACATGTCACCTTTTGCTTATTTTCTTATCTGCTATCTTGCTCCCGAAAGGTCAAATGATGGTCGCCATTTATCCTTCACCGTTAGAGTCAACGAGGTATTTTTGATTCTTAAGTAGTTGTATAATTTAAATTGATGCTTTACTTTTATATTGACACCTCTGGATGGTCTTAAGTTTGAATTAAACCACTTTGCATGCTTGAATGACTCACTGAGATTTGGTCTACTAATTAAATTATGTGCACATATGCATTGATGAACATGTAGACAATTTGTTGTTTGTATATGGTCAAATTAAAACCACTGCAAGAGTAAAATTTTGCACCCTAAAATTTTAACAGCCACTGTTTTTTCCTTTTATTTCCATTGGTTCAAAATCAGTTGCAGAATATTATCGCAGCATTCTTTAACTGATATGTCTTGTTAATGCTGTCTTTGTACAGGATGACAACAGTAGTAGTAAGCTAAAAGTCTGGGTTGCTGATGTGGAGTGAGACGGGAAAAGCTAGACAATTGTTCAACTCGCCAGATATATATGTTAATACAGTTTTTGATAAGTATGGCTCATTGTCCCTGTCAGGCCAGATTACTGAAAAATCTTTAATTTTCTTTTAGAGACTAATTGACTTCCTCTGCAGCTTTGTCTGGGTGAACAACTCAACTCTATTGGTTTGTACAATCCCTTTATCTCGTGGGGAACCACCAAAGAAACCATTGGTTCCCTCTGGTCCTAAGATTCAGTCTAATGAGCAGAAAAGTATTATTCAAGCGAGAACCTATCAAGATCTGCTCAAGGATGAATTTGATGAAGATTTGTTCGAGTACTATGCCACTACACAACTTGTTCTGGCCTCGCTAGATGGGTCAGTGAAGCCAATTGGACCACCAGCCATATATACATCAATGGAACCATCTCCAGATGAACAATACATTTTGATTACTTCAATTCATAGGCCATATTCTTTTATTGTACCATGTGGAAGATTTCCCAAAAAAGGAGGTCCAGGTGTGGACAGCTGATGGGAGAGTTGTTAGAGAACTTTGTGATTTGCCCTTGGCTGAAGACATTCCTATTACCTTTAACAGTGTGCGGAAAGGGATGCGATCAATCAGTTGGAGAGGAGACAAACCTTCCACCCTTTACTGGTATACATTAAAATTTCTAATATTTATGTTCTTAAAATTTGGAAACTTGTAACTGTAATTCTGAATGACTGACACTGCTGTAACTGATGGAATTTTGAGTCACAAAGTGATAACTTTTTATTCTACTGTCTCTCTCTCTATATCTATCTCTATCTCTATCTCTATCTCAAGCTTTTCCTAAAAACTATTGTAAATTTATGTTTTGATTAGATGTCAGCAGTATTACGTGATTAACAGTTCGAATATATTTTAAATGATATAGAAGCATGATGAACAATATCTTCATTGACTGGATTGTATGACTTAGTACATATGTAATTTTTTCTGCTTGCTAGTTTCTGCTACTTGATTAGCAGAGCCTACTTAGAACTACTGGGAAATCTGTGCCTTTCCTTTTAGTTATTGGCTGTTGCTTTGACTTGTGGTACAATATTGATTGAATTGTTATTGGCTGTTGCTTTGACTTGTGGTACAATATTGATTGAATGTTTTCCCTTTCATTTTGGTTATTAAATTAGGGTTGAAACACAAGATGGTGGTGATGCCAAAGTAGAAGTGTCTCCACGTGATATTATCTATACTCAACCCGCTGAGCCACTTGAAAATGAACAGCCAATTGTTTTGCACAAACTTGATCTTCGCTACGGGTATCAACATATTTGCCAATCAATATGCAATTTCTGTTAACTGTGTTTGATTTGTGCATGCTCCTGTATATTGTTTTTAGAATTTTTGGCATTTCTTGAAAACTGAAGAATGAAAAAAGAAGAGAATTCTTGAGAAGGTTTACTTGCATATCCTTGATCACACGAAGGATAAGAATGCATTGCTGCTTTTATTCAGCTACTGGTAGTCTTGTTTCAAAAATTTCTGTTTCTGCACTCATGCTTCATAGAACCAGTAACCTTTTTTGAGATCTGTGACCTTTCATCTCAACAGAGGGATTTCATGGGGTGATGATTCACTTGCTTTAGTGTATGAGTCTTGGTACAAAACACGCAAGATAAGAACCTGGGTAATTTCTCCTGGATCCAAGGAGGATATAAGACCGCGCATACTATTTGATCGATCATCAGAAGACGTATACTCTGATCCTGGGTCTCCCATGTTGCGGAGGACTTCTGCCGGGACTTATGTGATTGCAAAGGTGAAAAAGTCTGATGATGAAGGCATTTATGTTCTGTTAAATGGAAACGGTGCTACTCCAGAAGGGAACATTCCATTTTTGGATTTGTTTGATATGTAAGTTTGAGTATTGTCTGTTCATTTGTCTTTGATTTCTTGTTTATCTACTGGGATTCTGAGATGTGAATGTTCAGAAATACAGGGAACAAGGAACGAATATGGCAAAGTGACAAGGATAAACCATACTATGAAACTGTTGTTGCTTTGATGTCCGATCAGAATGAAGGGGAGTTGTGTATTAATCAATTGAAAATCCTTACTTCTAAAGAATCTAAAACTGAAAATACCCAGTATTTCATACTAAGTTGGCCAGATAAGAAACCATGCCAGATTACAAATTTCCCCCATCCATACCCTCAGCTGGCATCATTACAGAAAGAAATGATCAGGTATCAAAGGAAGGATGGAGTTCAACTTACTGCAACCCTATATCTTCCACCAGGTTATGATCCCTCAAAAGATGGACCTCTTCCTTGTCTGGTTTGGTCATACCCAGGGGAGTTTAAAAGTAAAGATGCAGCTGGACAAGTCCGTGGTTCTCCTAATGAGTTTGCCGGCATTGGACCAACATCCCCTCTACTTTGGCTGGCAAGGAGGCATGGTTTCTTCTTGGTTGCTGCGTTCTATTTATGATTTAAGAATATTAAATGCATCTTCGGATACTCATGCAAACTTTTGTCTTCATATGCTTATTTGTGGTTTATTTTATGTTATCTTACCTCTTCTGATCTTGCAGGTTCACTGTTTTGTCCGGACCAACAATTCCCATCATTGGTGAGGGTGATGAAGAGGCAAATGATAGGTAATATGATACTTACAAATTCAGTATTTTGATTCTCCCTTGGAACTTAAAAGGATGAGAATCTCTTTTCTTATATTTGGAGAAGTTCCTTGGCATTAGTTATTTGGAGAAGGTCCTTGGCATTAGTTATTTGGTGAAGGTCACTACCCTCTGCAAACCTATACTCCAAACTTGAAGGTTTTATAGAAACCTTGGCCAACCAGACACCACAGAAGGAGAATGGTTAGCTGATAAAAAATGATAGTGAAAGAAAATGAGTGCTAACTAGTGATATAATGCTCATATCCTTGAGGAAATCTTTTGTCGTGTTTCTTAGATCATTGTTCTCTTTTCATGGTCTAGTTTCTTTTTGGTCTTTTCGTCAATTAATGAACTTCTAATGTCATTAGTTGTTCTATGTATGTGTTTATGGGGACAGTTGAAAACTTAGTAAATAATATATCGAATGAGTTTTGGCTCATTGTTTGATTTTTTTTTTTCACAGTTCTCTTCCTCTACAGTTAGACTGATATACAATTTTCTTGTGTAATTAGTAGTTGCATCATCATTGCGGCAAAATGTGTGGAGGTTATTGATTGGATTGGGCAGATAGATCTTTCCTGTTCTTAATCTAA
Source organism: Cinchona pubescens (assembly GCA_025175665.1). Taxonomy (NCBI): domain Eukaryota; kingdom Viridiplantae; phylum Streptophyta; class Magnoliopsida; order Gentianales; family Rubiaceae; genus Cinchona; species Cinchona pubescens. Next base: position 375,667 of record JANKKI010000192.1, on the reverse strand, counting down.
TATTCACCTTTTCTATTCCTGGAAACCCCACTCCCCCCTTCCTTTCTGTCCTTTGAAATGTTTCAGTTGTGCAGGCTTTGTCACCTTATACACTCACGATATATTGTCATCGATATGGACGTATTAGCTATAAGCACAAATCTTTTAATTTACCATTTGCAACTTAAATGTCAGTTAGTTTTATTAAAAGTTCTGTTCGATAGGTATGTGGAGCAACTAGTTGCAAGTGCGGAGGCTGCCGTGGAGGAAGTAATACGCAGGGGTGTAAGTTGATTGAACTGTACACAACATTGTGCATTTTTGTAGGAGATGTGGAACATATAGTTGATTCTTTTACTGTTACCCTTTGAAGGTGGCTCATACAGAAAAAATTGCCATTGGTGGTCATTCCTATGGAGCATTCATGGCTGCTAACCTCCTGGCACATGCTCCCCATCTTTTCTGTTGTGGGATTGCTCGATCTGGAGCCTATAACAGAACTCTCACACCTTTTGGGTTTCAGGTAATGAATGAGGTTTTAGCTCCTTAGGTTTTTGTTTCCAGTACACTACTCTTGTAAGTTCATTGTTGGTTTTCAGGCTCTTTTTTTTTTCTCTTATATCATGGGGAGGAGGTTGGAGTAATTCTCTGTTTCGGTTTACTCTGAAGTTTGTATAGCTGTATTTAAACAATTGGCAACACATTTAACTGTTCCGTTTTCTTGGTACAGAATGAAGATCGAACTCTTTGGGAGGCCACAACTACCTATGTTGAGATGAGCCCATTCATGTCAGCTCATAAGATTAAGAAAATTATAAAGCCCATCTTGCTTATTCATGGAGAAGAAGACAACAATCCTGGAACCTTGACAATGCAGGTAAAAATGAGAGTCCAATTTATTTCTGAAAATTTTCCCTTACCCAAGACATCCATACTTTTGAAGAAACATGTGGCTTCAACAGCTAGAGTTATGTTTATTTTTACCGTTCTTTAGTGTTCTTGTTGCTGTTACTTTTGCGCTTCATGTTTTTTACATACCAAAGCCGCTTTCTTGTGTTGACTGTTGGCTTCTCTCCGCAGTTGTAGAGCTTTTAATCCATGATTTCTTCGTTTCATATACAGTCTGATCGATTTTTCAACGCTTTGAAAGGACATGGTGCACTCTCACGTCTAGTTATTCTTCCCTTTGAGAGTCATGGGTATGCTGCACGCGATAGCATAATGCATGTCCTCTGGGAGACTGACAGGTGGCTGCAAACATATTGTGTAGTAAATAGTAAAGAGGCCAATGCTGTACCTGCTGCTTGTACAGAAAATGTTGATTTAGCAAAGGTACAGCGGATTCAGAAAGCAAAGCTGTTAGTGCAGCTGAAGGAGTCAGAGAGCTGGAAGATCAACAAGAGATTACACTATATTATTCCCGAAGATCATCCTTGTGGTAATTTCTTTAACTTTTATACATCTATCGGAAGGAAGAAGGAAGAAAAGAGTTTTGCACACTCCTAACCTATCTTTATGAACTTTATTTTCCCTTTAGGTTATAGTATGAATATCTTGTGATGCAATTATTTCAATGTTTTGACTACTGGATTGGATTGGCTGGTTAGACTGGTGCAACAGGGAACCCACTTGTTACCTGGTCCAGTTTTATCATTTGAAGACAGCAAAAGCCCAGTCAAATCTACTGAAATAATTACTTCAATTTTTTAAACTAAGTTGCATGAGTGTCTACTAAAAAGAAGTATAAGAAACATGTTTTTACTTTTAATGCGTATTTGTCACACTTTTCCATGTTTGTACTAATTTATAAAATTTCTTCTTTTTAAACAATTGTTAAATGTCTAAACCATTTAACTTGGGAAGCTTTGCTATCCGGTCCAGATTGAAAAGCATTGGTTGTTTGTCAGTGACTCTTTCTTTCTTTACATGTATGTCGAGATTTTGATTAATAGGGCGAACTAAATAATCTGAGCAACATCTCCTGCCGTGTTTTTGCCATTTTGTCTTGAATCATTACCTCCATCACTTGTTGAATTCAGTTTGTCATTTGCCTATGTGGTTTTCCTAGTTGTAGAATGAGAGAATTAGAACCAAAAAGATATCTCGGGATGCATTTCTTCCTGGTTTGCAGAACTCATTGAAGCCTGATTAAGAATGGAAGTTGGAGGTTGGATGTCAATCAACAGGAACAAGAACAGCAACACTGCCTGGAAGTATCACAGCATGCAATTGTTTATCTGTGGTCGATTGTCTTCACATTGTGGTTTACGTTTCTACCCTAGAATTATACTTCAAGGCCAATTTCCTTCAGAATGGGGTTTGTGATTCTGCCCCCAAGTTGTATAAGTTAAGAGTGTATACGTATTCATTTTTCTGTATTTGGTTTTTGGGGGTGGGAACTTGGAGGGAAGGGGGTATTCAAGTAACTGGTATTGTGCAACATGCCGGAAATTAGGATGTTGCTCTTGTAAAATGACATTTTGTTCTTGGGGGATACACTATGTCGGTGGTGTATGAATTATTTAATAAGCTATCATTCTAACAATAAGCTAGTTTTTGTGCATTTAAACCATCCATTACAGAATTATAAACTAATTAGACAGTTTTGTACATCTCCAGAATGGTCTCACGGGTAGTAATAACTTCAAGTTATTAAGACGTTGGGATAAAATATTCACTTGTAGATACTAAGACGAAATGATGAATACTATAATTATTTTCAGCTCCAGCAGAGAAAATTCTCGACTCCTCTGGGTTGTGAATAGGCTTGCTCCGGACTTACTTTCAGGTCTCAGTCATTAGGTGCTCAATTTAATAATACTACGCATCTTAGACGACCGTGAACCTGTACACAACCAGATTTTCATTTTCCATGAACAACACTTCGTTTTTCAAATCAATGCTATAATTTTCATTTTCCATGAACAACACTTTGTTTTTCAAATCAATGCTATAATCTAGTTGGAATCTGGTCCCTGAGCAGTGGCATCGTACGAGTTCAAGAACGTTTGCAGCAATCAATGGTCAGATTTGGACCAAACTTCAACATTTAAGAAGCAGGAGTATGTTTCAGATCACATACTGTACATCAATTTTTATATATGATACAAGACCCGAGGAATAGTGCTCGTTATTTACACATTATACAAAATGACTAATGATTAGAGGAAAATACTTGGGTAGACCGATTTTTTAGTCTTATTTGTAGGTCTTGTGATCAAGATTAAAGTTTAAAGAATCTTATTTACATTCGCTGATATTATAGATTTTCTCAAATTTAATCTTAAACTTTAAAGAATCTTGCTTACGTCAACTGATGTCATAAATTCTCTAAAATTTAATTAATATCACAAAGCGATCTACAAGTAGAATCAAAGACCGAATCTATCTAAGTATTTGCCATGATGATAAACTTACAAAATGTGATGGCTTGTACATGTAGACTTTTAGAGTATTCAGAAATAAAGGAACCACCAAGTAAAATTTTAAGGTCTGGTCTGGAACGCAAACAGTAGTTTTTTGGAGCCCCAAAAACCACCAGCAGCATTTGTAAGTTTGACCACTAAGCATGAATAATAAGTTAGTGACTACATTTCAATTTTTTAAAAAATCAAAATTATTTGACCATGCTTGCTTGTCCATATTCTGTTCTATCACATTTATGTATAAAAAGATACCACAAAAAAGACAGGAAGAGATTCAACAGCAGAAAATATTAAAACAAACTTATGTAATGATGTTGCGCGAAAGATTCAGCACAAAGAACTTATTCTTTGGAAACCACAATTGCATGCTCACGGCTCATTCCAGAACCAATTGAAAAGAAACTCATTCCAGAGCCAATTGAAAAGAAGACGAGTTATAAACAAAAACACCAGCAGCAGCTGATATAGTAAAAACTAAGAGAAGGCACAAATCATTCTTCTGCAATCACACTGATATCACCTTTCTCCAACAAGTCATAAAAGGCTCGAACTTTCCTCTGCTCATTCCAATGATGCATCTTCCACAGGGTACCTGCAGCAAGGCCAAATATGGCTCCAAAAACCAACTCCTTCACCACACTTGGTCCTGTCAAGGTGGCATGTGCAACCTTATGGGCAGCCATTTAGCTTCCTAGTTAAAAGCAAGAAATCCCCGTAAATGATGGGGAAAAAAAATGTGACTTCTCTCTAGTTGTTGAAATCTAGTGATGCTCCAGACATTCATTCAAATATGCAATACAATCATAGTATTCGAAAATATTGCGGATTATAAGGAATTGCTGAATGCAACTAAAAAATCAGTAACTTAGCATAAATGCACACATATGGTATCCAGCATGTGGTTAATAGTGCATTTCAGGGACTGACGTCCTTGGTGTTGTTCCATGCTAACTTAGACAAGTGGCCTCGGTATGAATGGATTTGACAGCCAAGGTTTGAACTAAAGTCTACTTCACAACAAATGCCTATAGATGTCACCATAAGTTCATCTTGGTTAACAAAGACCTTGATTCCCTAAAAAGACAAAGGGTGTTTTTTTGGCCAGTTTCTCTAATGTTGCAATGTGCCCCAAGGTCTGTTGGCCAGCAGTCAATTTCTACCACTGACACCTGAGCTACGTAGTGTGACTAGGCCAGCCATCTCAAAATGATCTGTCCATATGTAAGTACAAATGCTAATGGAAATTACCACCTACATAAAAAGGGGGATAATCTTAGGGCAGCAAACCTTCAAAAGTTCTAAGAAGATATCTTGGCTCCGTTCTTTAGGGAGTAACCATTAAAAAAATTAAAACATGAGAGAAGTTCATAAATCAAGATTTTTTACCAAGTATATCCATCAAAACCAAGTGTTCGAATTCAATCATCAAATGCTAACCTTCTAAATGGATGTCAACAAATCAAAACTGAAAAACAGCTTTTTTCTTTCAGTGAAACATTAACTGTAAGCAAGGTAAACTGCGATTTTACCAAAAGCACAACAGGAAGGATGCAAAAATTTTATAATGCTGAACAAATAGTTTTCATTGATACAAATGACATCCGCAAAATAAAATTGTTTGAAACTAATAATCCTCTCTATGACTCCGATATAAACCGAAAAGCAATTTCCTTCAGCCAAAAAATAAATTGCAATTGTCACATCCACATAAGGTAAATCCATCTGGGGTCGTCTTTGAATCGATTATCCAGAAATATAAAGAAGACCCATATAAAATAAATAACCAAATATTCGGAAAATAGTATCAGATCTAGACAATAATCATTTGTATTCTGGTGCTGGAATCTCCAAAAGCTGATAAATTTAATAAAACTATTTCACTTTACAAAGTATACATCAAATAATCAAAGCAGAGAAGCAAATATATGGGGAAGACAGATCCATAATTGGGCTCGATCAAAAGTGAAAATGGAGCGACTCACCTGCAATGTTCGGATGATATTGATTCAGGTGAAATGATGAAAGTGATTGGGCAGTTTTGGCTTTTTGGTTTTTGACGCCGTTATCACTTCCGTTTTGTGGAATGAGGAATTGGGCCGTAAGCTGGGAATGGGTCGTTAACATCGTGGGCCATAATTCACCAAATTTTGAGAGCATTCTAGATAATTTCTTTGGGCCTTAAGAATGTACTGTTATTTGGTACCCGAGGAATGTACCAATGAATTTAAAAGAATATATATATATATTTTAAAAAAAGGAAATTGCATGTACCAATAATGTACGCGCGAAACGCGTGCACAGGTGTAGCTCTATTTACTTATTGGGTAAAAACAACTTGGTCTTTGGGTCAATGACATTTTTGAATTTTAAAATTTCACAAAAAAATAAATTATATTTATTATTTTTTAAATTTTAATTTTATTAGAATCATTGACATAAAAATAATATAATATTTGATTTCTATAGTACTTCTACCTTAATAAACATTTAATTTCTTATTTTACAAATTTTAAAAAATTACCCTCTATTTTTACTTTCTCTAAATTAAACTAACAAAAATTGTTCTTTCTCATAAATTTTAACAAAAAGTTATGCTATTTTTCTATCAATTATCTTAATACAATAGAAATGTAAAAAATAAGGGACATGATTTATTTTTTATAAAACTTTATTGATAAAAAATGTCGTAAGACCAAAGTTTAGGGACTAAAAGTATTTTTTACCCTTACTTATTTAGTGCTAAGCCGGCAGGCTTAAAAGACAACTTTTTTAAAAACAAACTTTTGAAAAATTCTACAAGGAATTATTCTCTAATATTTTAAAAATTTGTACAGTACATATATGTCTTTAAAAATTTGTAAGGTATAAGTTCTTAAAGTTAATAAAATAATTTCCTCCACAAATTAAAGATCAATTACTCTTTACTTTATAACTAGTACACTGTGTTAGTGTATTTATATTGACTTGCTATGATTATTCTTACAACGAAGGATTGTTATAAAACTTCAGTCTCGAGAGTGCATCCTAATAAACAAAGTGTTCGAAGTGAAGTGAACCTACCTCCATGGATGATGTTTAAAAGATGTTTTTCATTTTTGGCTACAAAATCTGTTTTGCTTGTGAACGTATGAAAAATATAAATAAATTAAATTAGTAGTAAGATTGTGGAATCTTTTTAATTGCCCGTACACAGTTTAGATTTTCTATAATATTTTTTTAGCGTAATACTACTTAAATGATTATCACCAAAAATCTATACCTGAGAACTAATCTTTTTTTAATCTTCGGATTTTCCAATGCATTCCCACCTAAAGACCCACTACTTAGTAAGTACATAATTGGTTCAAACTACTCACAAAAGTCAAAGCTACTAATCCCTTTTCCAACATCCAAATCCACTTTAATTATTATTATTATACAAAAAAAGAGGAAGAAGAAGAAGATTAAACATTTACTTACTGCCAATAAGCAGTGTATATAGAGAGGGGCCTTTGTTAGTCCACCAACATCCTCTCAGTGGTTCTACAAGTTGTTCAATTTAAAAAAAAAAAAAAAAAATTCTGTTGTTGAGTGGGCATGGCTTGCTTCTCCTGTTGCTCCACCAAGTTTTTGTTGATAATATTCCTCATATCGGCCATCCCCATCGGATATCTGATAAGGCTGGAGACAGCTAAGCCGGCGAGCCACGTGTACGCGTACTACAGTCCAGGGTGGATGAGGGAGTGCACCAAATGGGACGACGTCGACAATCGCTTCATAGTCTCCTTCTTTGAAGGAGGCATGGGCGTAGTCCCCATCCCACAGCAAGATACCAAAAGGTTGGAGGAAATCCGGGTGGTCAATAAGGACGCTGAGTTGGGCGGAAACGCCACCCTCGGCTTCACCATCGACAGGCCTAGGAATCGGGTGCTGGCCTGCATCGGCGACGTTTTGGGGAATCGGTATAGTGCCCTGGCGGCCTATGACATCACCACCTGGTAAACGCCTATTCCTTACCAAACTTAGTGGCCCAGGTACCTTAATTACCTTTTTAATCTTACATTATTACTGAAGTACTCTATATTATAATTTTAATTGGAGTCTTGATTTTCCTGGTATGATGATAATAATAAGATTTCTTTACTTTATTAGCACTCCGTATATCCCAATGTGTATTTGTCGGTAAATCAAGAATTTATTTCGTCGCACAAGCTGTGCTAAAACTATCAAAGTGGTCATCAAGTTTAGTAGATAAACCCTGATGAAGTGTATGTAGAATGCCATTGTGGAGTTCAGTGGCCAGGATGAGGGGCTTGTGACTTTGTAGTAGTTAGACTCGGTAGTCGATGGGTGTGATTGACTACTGAATGGTCACTTCAGGGGTTGCCGTGGTAGGTGTGTTTTTAATAAATTATTATTGAAGGGGGAGGTTCCAATACAATTATTATGCTCATCTCTCGTGAAATTTTTAGGTGGACAATCCCTTATCACCTACCATAGGCCCCGACGGTGATCTCTGACCAAGGGATTCATGTATGTATCCGGTCTGCTTAATTTCAAATGAGGAATGGGGAAGGAAATGGTATCATCCTAGTTATTAAACTAAATTATTATTAAGCCGGCCCAGGTATGGACCCAGCGAGCGGTTCTTCAGTAAACTTCCTTTAATCATGTAGCCTCCACCGTCCATAAGTTTAAGTGACTGCTCCAGTCCACCTAGCACCTTATCCATAAAGTACCCTAATTGCATCACTAATATTTCCATTTTAAATAAAGAAATTACTCTTACTCCTACTGCTACTACTACTACTACACTGTTTCCTGGTCTCCTCTTCTTATCTGGACTAATTTTTCATCCAATTTTGACCTTCTTATACATACTCCATGGTCCAACTTGGTTAGCTCGATGTATTGACAACTTAGAATTAATTTAATAGTCTAACAAGCAATTTCCATGTTTTTGACTCAAAAAACTTTTTGCCAAATTCTTTTGGAGATGGATACTATTGAACTTTTGACCATTTCCACAATTCTTCTTTCTAGTATGCTACTTAATTTTTTGGTACATTTCCTATCCGTTAGTCTTACATTATCAGTTTTACATGGCATTAACACGATCAACGCTCTAATAGTTCCTTCTTGCAAAATTAAAAACCAAAGGTGACAAATTTTGATTAATACCTAAAATATCTCTTACTTTTTCCGTATTAGTAAAGGCGAAACAAAATAAGATTTTTAATGCTCCAATGCGAAGTTGTCAATGTATTAGATTTTGAAGTGTAAATGAAAAGTTTTTTAATGCTCCAATGCTAAGTTGTCAATGTATTAGATTTTGAAGTGTAAATGAAAAGTTGAACTGTTTTATCACTTCATCTTTCTTATTCGAAATGATAGATTTCAAAGACTACTTTTCATGTTAGCCCTCCCTTTTTTTTTTTTTTTAAATATTTACATTATGTTACATTGGTCATTATTATAACTGGGTCCGCGAAACTAAGTACCTACCAAAGGAAAAATATATATACATATATATATGTGAGATTCTTTCCGGTCCAAATAGGCATGTAGGTGCTCTCTACTGATGCAAAAAAGAAATACTCCCCTGTTTTGCATGTGCTCGCTCATTATGCAGGCTGAGGCAACAGTTTTAAATTATTAAGTACTCCATCAGTAGACAAATCGTGTTTGAAAAGTTTTCACACTAATCACATAGCAATCTTATAATTCCCCTCCTCCTTTTCCTTGTTGAATAATGATGCAGAGGACGAGAAAGCATTTGCAGATGATGTAGCAGTTGACGAGGAGGGTAATGCATATGTAACCGACCCCAAAGGAAGTAAAATCTGGAAAGTGGGAGTGAACGGAGAATTCCTTGAAACCATAAGAAATCCCCTGTTTACCCCTGATGGGTGGCAGAACAAATTTGTGGGTATCAACGGAATCTTTTATCATCCGAATGGGTACTTGTTGGTCATTCACACCATGGCCGGTGAGTTATACAAGGTTAATATTGGGAAGGGGGGTGAAGTCGGAAGTAGTAGTTAAATTGGTTAAAGTAGTTGAAGGAGGTCCCTTGAAATTCGGGGACGGTCTGCAATTGTTGTCTCCAACCAAACTCATTGTCGCCGGCAACCCAACTAGACTAGTGGAGAGCAGCGACGATTGGGAGACCGCCAAGGTCTTGGGGGTGACGAAAGGTGCAAGTCATCGTATTGTGACGGCAGCCACCGTGAAGGACGGCAGGGTTTATCTAAACCATATATTTGGATTGGGGTACCCTAAGCGAAAGCACATACTTATGGAGGCTGTTTTTTGAGCTTACACAGCTGGGAGTGGGAGATAGAATAAAGAACTCACTGGAGGCATCATCAACCAAGTTTATTGTTGCATGTTACTACTTTTTAATTTTATGTTCTTTGCATGGTACGTACAAGTCTGTCTGAACAAAGAGAAAAGGAAGAATGCCTGTTGCCTACTGCTCCCAATCTTTTTTATTTCATACAGCTGGAAAGTTTTGAGGATCCCGAAAAATCAACCGCACATGTTTTCAACTTACAAATCCTTAAAATTGGTGGAATGAAATTATAATGAAATATTTTTAGCAATTCCTCAAATTATACTAGTAGTATAATAAAATATAGTGTGGTGGTAAAAAAGTATGGGCCGTATTTAAAGTTTTTGGGCTAATGACATCATAGCATTGTTTGAAATACTGAGACAGGGCCTGGGCCGTAAGTGGTCGAATAATTAAATTAAATATGTAGATTAATTAGGGAAAGATTTAAGTAGATTCGGTCTTTACTCTATTTGTACATCTTTTAATATAAATTAAATTTTAAAAAATTATGATATTAATTGATATAAGTGAAATTTTTTAAAATTTAATTTTGATTACAAAATTTATAGATAGGATAAAAGGTAAAATCTACTTAAATATTTTTCGATTAATTAAAGGGTGGATAATGAAAGCAAAGCGGACACGTTCCGGTGCTTTTTTTTCTTAAAATATAGAAGGAAAATACTAATTGTTTGTCTGTCCGTGACCTACTCTGGCAGCCACATGAATGACGACAATATGTACATTGTAGACCCAAGATTCTGTAAAGCTTGTGGAGTGGTATACGTATTAAATATTTATTCCTTACCTTTATTATCACTTAAGCAACCCCTAATACTGCTTCACTCTTTTTATATTTGGTGGAAGCGAATCAAAGGCTAACTAAAGAAATACTACCAAAACTTAATTTCTCAAAAACGCGCAAATTTCTTGTTGACACGAGAAAATCTTTGCATATTTATGATAGACAACGCATTCCTACTCTGGCTTTAATTATTGAAATTGAGAATACTAAAGGAACGTCGGAGATAAAATCCGATTGTTTGAGGGGGTGGGTAATTCATTTTACTTAACATAGAGGAAAAAAAAACTCCATTATTCACAAATGATTAAAGAAATTAAATGAAGTTGGAAATTGGAATTGTCTTATTAGCTAGGATTAAAAGCTTCGGCAACGAGGACATTCCAGTAACTACACAAAAACCTCGTAACAGAGATTCATATTAATCTAACTCCTGTGCTGTGAGCTGTGTGGGATGTTTTGCTGTCCGATCCATCATTTGTATTGGAGCAAACAAAGGGACCATGTGGAGTGCAGAAATTTGCAAGAAATAGACCATTTACTAAAAAAAAGAAAGAAACCACCCCATCCCTATCTAGCTGTATTCAAATCAAATCGACCGACCACCACCAACATACATGATACATCATCACTCTCGCTCCTCAACTGCTCCACGATCTCCTCTTGGAATACCACTTGAGTTGTTTTCTTTCTATACTACTACTACTACTTGTGTCGTTTAAGTATTTCATTTGGTAGTAGGAGTACTAATTTACTGTCATGTCATTTTTTTCTATTTATTTTCTTAGAATATAGTAGCAGTATGTGAATACTCTCAACTCCTTCTTCAGTTACCAAATCTGATTCTTACAAACAACAATGGAGAAGCAGAGAAGTTTGAATTCGAAGATTAAGAAGCAGCCGACTAGTACTAGTAGTAGATTTCTAATGTTTTAACTCTAACAATCTCATCATCTTTAATCTTTCTCTCCTTCTTTTTCATTTGGGTCATTAAAGCCACCACCCCTTCTTCTTCTTCTTCTTCTTCATCATCATCATTTCAACAACATCATCTACTACAAGTACAGACTCAGAAGGCCCCCCATCTTCTTCATCTTCGCTTCAACCGTACTCAAACTGCTTCTCTCATCACCTCTGCACCTGCAGCCCACTCATCCCTAAAATTACCATTTCCTGTGCTGCTCCACACCCCAACTCCTCCTCCTCACGATGATGATGAGGAGGAGGAGGATGATGAAGAGGATGGTGATGAAGAGGATGGTGATGAAGATGATGACTCCTCCTCCTCCTCCAAAGGGGATCTTACTCAGTTGACAACAACAAATTCGGTTTCCGATGCGGTCAAAAATCAAAGTACACAAGTTACAGTTGCTGATGGAATCCGTATACAACTAGTTACTTCGAACGGCGGCATCAATAATATTACTACCAGTTCCTTGCCTTGGATGCGGACAATAATTTTTCTATTCAAGATTCGAGGGCCAAATTAATATTATACAATAATAGAGGTGGCGGTGTATGTGATGTTACAAAAGGGAAGTGGGTTTTTGACGAAACCTATCCCCTTTATCGAAATACTAGTTGTCCCTTCATAGACGAAGGCTTTAATTGCGAGGCTAACGGGAGATTGGATAAAGACTACATGAAATGGAGGTGGCAGCCTCAAGATTGCTACTTTCCCAGGTAAAATTAAATAATCTTGTGGCATAAAAATGTTCTCTTTTACTTTGTGTCCAATTAGTCAATAGCTCGTGGTTTTTTTTTTTTTTTAAATTGGAATTTTACTAGTACTACTATATAATCAGGTTTAATGCAAGCAAGATGCTGGAACTGATTAGAGGAAAGAGGATGGTTTTTGTTGGCGATTCTTTAAACAGAAATCAGTGGGAATCTATGCTATGTTTGCTAATGGGAACCATCAAAGATCCGAAGAAGGTTTACGAGTTACTACCCATAGGCGAAGAATCACCAAATCCAAGGGAGATTACAGTTTCAAGTTTGTGGTAAATAATTGCAAGTTACCGACAATGTTGTTAATTTCATCCCTTTTGTGTTGTGGTAAACATTAAGAGTGTTTTTGCAGGACTACAAATGTACAGTTGAATTTTACGTGACCCATTTTTTAGTTCGCGAGGGTAAGGCAAGAATCGGCAAGAAACGGGTGCAGACTCTGCGTATTGATACAATTGACAAAGGCTCTTCAAGATGGAGAGGTGCTGATATTCTGGTCTTCAATACTGCTCATTGGTGGAACCACCATAAGACAAAAGCAGGGTAAGTCGCTTAGCGTATATAGGACTAGTAGTGCTATATAGGACTAGCAGTGCACCAAATTGTTTCTGATGTCGGGTCAATTCGTTCCTCGTTCGTGTATCGTAGGATCAACTACTACCAGGAAGGAGACCAAATACATCCTCGTCTTGAAGTTTTCTTGCAGTAGCCTTTAGAAGAGCTCTGGAAACTTGGGCATCTTGGGTTGATAAATATGTCAATCCACGTCGGACCCGAGTTTTCTTTAGAAGTTCTGCACCTTCCCATTTCAGGTTCATTCCCGCACTTGCTGCCCGTAATTAAAATATGTGTCCTTTCTGAGTCTCATACTAACTTCTATATCTAGGCAGAGAATCACTAATCAAATGAGTATTGCTTAATGAGCAGTGGAGGTCAATGGAATACTGGTGGCCACTGCAAAGAAGCTTCTCAACCCATCAATGCTACTTTCGGCATCAGGCCTGTGAAAAATGGTGTAGTTGAGGAGGTCATCAGGCAGATGAAAACTCCTGTGACCTTTCTGAATGTTACCGGGTTGTCCAATTATAGGATAGATGGTCATCCATCAGTATACGGAAGGAAATCTGAGAAGAGCAACTTTTCAGGCGTTCAAGATTGCAGCCACTGGTGTCTACCTGGGGTCCCAGATTCTTGGAACGAGTTATTCTCTATAGTTGTATTACCATCTGCTATTCAATGGCCGCACCAAGTGAATTCACCTGTGCATCCTGTAAAACCCAATCCATCCAACACCCTACCCTTCCCCCCAAGGAGAGAAGATGTACAACTCCGTAAGGACAAGAAAAAAGATTGGATATAGATTTTGGAGACGTAAATACATACTCATTCCTTTTCACCTTCAAACGTATATATATATATACTAGTTAATTAAATCTTAAAGTTGAGGCGTAATTTGTAAATTAAATTTGTGCGAATCGCGATGAGACAAATCACGTAATTTAAGATTATAAGTAACATACAACACTAAGGTTAAACATCCACATTCTAGTTCAACACGTGATACTAAGTGACAAATCATGAAAATTATACTAACACAAGGTTAGAATAAAGAATTTATTCTAATTTGCACACCTAATTTGTATCTGATTTTTACTTGGCATCCTAAATTTTTTTAGACATATTGCACATTGACCTCTTAGATTTATTCATTTTAATTTATTGTCAAATTTTTAATATCGTTATAAAGTTAACGGATGTTGCAACTGTGTACACAACGTACTTAAAGTGAAACATATATAATTAAAATTACACGTTATTACTTTAAGTGAGATTTAATATATTTTTTGTATCACAATTAATTTTTTTGCTAACATATTATGTAAAATATAGAGAGAGAATATATTATACTGTTATCTCTTAAAGTTATGATAATATTCACTTCAATACTTAATTAATGCACTAAACTCTTTATTCATCTTTAATGACATAAAATATAGTTAACTTCGATCTAAAATAGTTTTTATTTTTCTTTTAGGTTCATAGGTTATAATTTATAATAGCGACACCACCAATAACTTAATCAATTATAGACAAAGACTTTTTCCATAATATTGAACTTTTTTGAGATATATCTATATATTCTTTATCATTTGTAAAGGATAAAATCACCTTCAAATATCAAACATCATTTAATAAATGAACCGTGTCAAAATTCTTTTATTAAACATTCTGTCTGATATCTTTGTGTGAAAATATTTATCGGAAATTAAATAATATATAATAATAATTACAAAAAAGATTAAATAAAATTTCAAAAAATAAGAAAAAAATAGACCTAAATATAAAGAACAAAGATATCAAACAAAAATTATGTTTTCTGTATAAGAAAATCAACAAATTAAACTACTATGTTCTATATAATATGGATAGGTATCACGTAGTATATTAACATCAAAATTAAAAACTGAAAGGAAAAATTTATTCTTTTATCTTATTTTGAAATGTACAGAAAATTAATGAAAAATCCTCTATATTACTCTAAATGCATGCAACTCGAATGAAAAATATTTAATTCTAAAGACATCCAAAATAACATGTAATTTTTATAATTTCTATTCTAATTAATTTTTTTAACATATTATGTAATTAATTATGTATCCACATAGAGACTATATTGGTATTTTTCATATTTCTTAACCTTATGATAATATTGATATTCTGAACTCTTCCATTATCCTGAATGGTATCCAATATATATGGTTAACTCCAAAATTATATTTTGATATAATATTTTAGTATGAAATTAAATTTGTATTTATTTAATATATAAACAAAATGAAGGCTAATAAAAGTGTATGGATTTATTTTTTTATTTTTTGTAGTTTTTCAATTGCTTCCTTTTATTATATACCAAGATATTTAATCTACGTCTATATTATTTTGTTAAATAATGAATAATTACGTTGTAATTTCCAAAATCAACATTTAAAATCAATCTATATCTGTAATTATTTTAAAGTGTTTGATAGTATGACTATATTTGAATAATATATATTGTCTTTTAGAGTACTTAATATGACTATATTTGAATAATATATGTGTCTTTTAAAGTACTAACTCGCTTATTTTTTTTCTCTATTGTCATTCCTACAGTTTATATGTAGTATTCTTATAGGTTTTGTAATAATTATTCTATACTATTTTGAATATAAATCATATAATTGGTTTAACGTTTTTTACCTTATCAATAGTTAATCCATCAAACCAATATTTCTTTGTTATTGTAGCATATATTGTAATAACTAGTATTGTAGTTTTCAAATTTGACATTTAAATTCATTGTATACATAACTATTTAGAATATTGTTACAATCATTATTTCAGAATATTTTGGGTATATACATTGTATCATGGATTGAACTTATTTTCTACCTCATCAATAGTGATCTAAACTAATATTCTATAAAATGATATTATCAAAGATAAAGATTTATTAATAGAAATACTATTAAAGAACTATAAAATTAACAAATACTTTTATCTCAATTAAAGATTATAAATTTTTTTATTTTGTTCCTGAGGTTTACTTTTATTGCTTGGTTAATTTTATTTTCTTTATGTAGGACAGAAAAAATAAATCTAAATTAATCGTTATATAGACTTAAAAAATAAGGAAACAATGATATATATATATTCCATAATTTTTAACTTTATATAAATTTTAATTATTTATTTGTATTATTATTAATTTTGTGATTTTTAGCAGTTAGAATATACTCAAAATTCTATACTCATGAATATATCTATATTGTTAACCAAAATTTTAAATTAAAGCAGTCACTATAATCAAGAGTCGTGAAACCATTATAATTGACCGTCAGTTAAGGAAAGTTGTGCTTAAAAAATAATATCGGCTAAATTTGTCATCATCTTCAATTAATCCCAGCCAAAAATGCTACCAAAAATGCCAAATTCAACTTCAATGTATCTTTTCATCAAATTCTACATGAATTAAATATTTTCTTTATGAAAAGTCTGTTTATTAGACAAAATTAAACAAAAAAAATATTAGAATATAATAGGGTAGAAGGTCAACATGTTTGGTTGATATAATAGAAAGACTTTACTGGTCAATAGATAATGTTAGGTACTAACCTATCAATGACACTAAAAAGGGGGTGAAGTGTAGCTAACCTTATGTATAAAGTACGCGCGGGGGGCGGGGGGGGAGATCTAATTAAGTTTCCCAGACTGGGCATACTTGAATGAACAATTACGAGAAAAATAATAATTGTAGTGAATTTGGAATATTTATAATAGTTATAAAAGTTTTTTTTTTATTGTGACTAAAAAATAGAAACAATTTGAACATACATAACAGTTACAAAATATTCTTTGCTAAAATAAATGATTTTTCTACTCTTAGAATTGTATGCATTCTTATTATGTATTTATGCCAAAATTGCGTAATAAGTTAACGAGGAAACAATTTATTTTATTAACATTTTATAAATTTTAAAATAAGATAAAGGATGTTTTTATGAACATTCGATTCATTTTAAAGTGAGACAAAAGAACAAATTATTATTTCAATTTTTTATAATGAAATTAATGTATTATATTATACATATCCGTAATATGAAGAATATATTAGTTTAATCTGTTTAATTTCTTATACATAGGACATAATTTTTTGTTTGATTAATTTAGTCTTTACATTTTAATTAGATTCATTTTTTATTTTAAGAAAAATTTTAATTATAATAAATATTTTTTATACAAATAAATATCTTCCATCTTATTATGTATTTATGTCGAAATAGATGGTTGTATCTTAAACAATAGGTAGAATAGATTATAAGTAATTTAATTAATTATGTTTTCTTATTGGGAATTAAAAATTATATGATTCATTTTTTTATTTTTTGAAATTTTAATTATAATAAATATTTTTATACAAATAAAAATCTTCCATCTTATTATGTATTTATGCCAAAATAGGTGGTTGTATCCTAAAAAATAGGTAGAATAAATAATGAGTAATTTAATTTCTTTTTTCCTATTCGAAATTGAAAATTATATTTCATTAAGGATGGGTATTTTAGGTATTACAAAAACGTAGAAAAACACTTAAAATATGTTTTTCTATTAGGTATTGAAAATTATATTTCATTAAGGCAAGTATTTTAGATATTACAAAAAAAAAGAAAAAAAAAGAGTGAAACTTTTATATATGTTTTCTATTGGGAATTGTAATTATATTTCATTAAGATAAGGTATTTTAGTATGATAATATCACGTAATATAATTAATTATGTTTTCTTATTGGGAATTTATATGATTCATTTTTATTTTTTTTTAGAAATTTTAATTATAATAAATATTTTTATACAAATAAAAATCTTCCATCTTATTATGCATTTATGCCAAAATAGGTAATTGTATCCTAAAAAATAGGTAGAATAAATAATGAGTAATTTACTTAATTTTTTCCTATTTGAAAATTATATTTCATTAAAGGAGAGTATTTTTGGTATTACAAAAAATGTAGAAAAATACTTAAAATATGTTTTCCTATTAGGTATTGAAAATTATATTTCATTAAGAGTGGGCATTTTAGAACAAAAAGAGAGAAAAACACTAATATATATTTTCTATTGGGAATTGTAATTATATTTCATTAAAGGCAAAAAAGGGGAGAAACACCAAGAGGGAAGAAACAACTCGCATATATATAATAGTATATATATATATATATATATATATATATATATAAATGCGAATTGTTTCTCTCTTTTTTTGTGTATTCTCCCCTTTTTTTAATGCCTAAAATGCCCCCTTAATGAAATATAATTCATAGAAAAATATAATTAAATTATTCATTTTCTAATATAACTACCTATTTTTTAGAAAACTAACATAATTTTTAGTCATACAATCCTAATCGATCTTAATATATAATCTTTTATTTTTATATTTTTGTCTCGCCTAATACACTCTTAATTAAATAGTTGTTTAATATGCCCCTCATAAAATATAATTAGCATATTTAAAATACTCTATATTTAATATAATAAGATTATCAATATTTTATAATACTACTATTATTTATTTTATATATATATATATATATATATATATTAAACTGCTATAATATAATTCTTTAGATTTATATGAAAATTTGGGAATAAATGTATTGATATGGTAAAAACTTTATGTATATAAAAAATTTATATTGATGAAAATAAAATAAAAGTAGTCTATATTATTTTATAACTAATATATTTATTTAAATTATTTTATTTTTTATTTAGATAATAAAAACAGTATTTTATAACTATTTTATATATATTATTAATTTACAAATAATTATTTTCTTTTTTATAACTGTTTATTCAAGTCCGCTCTTGCATGTTTGTTAATTAGACTCAACTTATATATTTACATATGCTAATAACATTTATAACTATTTTGAATAAAAATGTAAAATTTTTGACTCTATGATAATGTGATTAATCATATATTTATTTAAGTTATAACATGAAGTTGTTGTGGTTTATGATCAATGTATAATAACTAATTTGTTGTTTATTGTAGTAGATAAGTTAAATTATTGAATCGACTTTCAAATTTATTAGTGTTAATAGATTATTTTACTTTAAATTTACCTTTGCCTTTTTAATATCAAAATTTTACTCTACCTTAAAAATCACAAAATTAATAATTGTACAAATAAAAATTTAGTATTTATAAAAGTGAAAAAAATAATCGAGTATATATACTATTTTCTTATCTCATTTAAATTTTTTTGTGACGAATTAATTTAGATTTGTTTTTTCCTTCTCTACATGAAGAAAAAAAAATTTAACCAAGCAATGAAACTAAAACTCAGTGCGAAATAAAAAAACTCACAAATTTTAATTAAGATAAAAATATCTGCTAATTTTATATATCTTTAATAGTAATATTTATTACAAAATCCTTATGTTTAAGGATATCATTTTGTAAAATATTGGTTTAAGTAACTATTGATTAGATAGAAAATAAATTTAACCCATGATACGATGCAATGCCTAAAGTATTTTGAAATAATTATTATAAAACATACAAGAATTCTACATATAATTTGTGATACTAATATAGAAACTTAAATAAGTAATTAATATAGAAACAATACATATTATGCAAATAAATCATAGTATTAAATACCCTAATTAGTATTTACTGGTTTATATTGAGTTTAAATGTTAATTTTTGAAACTACAATACTAATTGTCACAATATTTAATAAAATAATATTAGCTTGGATTAATTATTGATGTAGATAAAAAAAAAGTTCAATTAATCATACGATGCATTACCAAAATAGTCTAGAATAATCGTTGTAAGACCTATAAAAATACTAAATATAAATTGTTGTAATGGCATATAGAAAAAATAAGTAGGTATGCATTTTTATTTTTTGAAAACTATATTAATATATTATGTTATACCTATCCATATTATAGAGAATATATTACTTTAATCTATTAGTTTGATATATTTGTTATTTACACTTTACTTAAGTTCATTTTTTTATTATCTTTTGAAATTTTAATTAATCACTTTGTAGTTATTATCATATATTATTTGATTTCATGTAAATATTTTCCCAAATAAAATAATTTTAACACACTTTATTTATAAAATGATGTTTGATACTTGATAATGATTTCATCTTTTAGTAATAATAAACAATATATAGATACATCTAAAATGTTTAATATTATGGAAAAATTTTTATTTTTAAATGATCAAATCATTGGTGGTATTGTTATAACAAATTATAGCATTTGTGAACCTAAAAGTAAAATAGAAATTATTTTGGACAAAAATTAACCACATTTTGTGTCATCAATATGAATGAAGAGATCAAATTTTAAAGTTTTAATAGAATACAGATGTTATCATAAGTTTAACAAATATAAAAAATACCAATATATTTACTGTATGTATACCCATTTACACAATATGTTAATGATAATTAATTATCATAGAGATTTATATAACATCTCAATTAAAGTAACGTGTAATTTTGAAAATTTTTAAAACTATATGTTCTTTTCATTAGCATTGCATGTATTTTATAGTAAGATAAAGGATTATTTTTATTAATGTTTGGTGCATTTTAGAGCAACATAAAAAACAAGTTATCATTTTAATTTTTTATAACGATTTTAATATACTAAATAGTTTAATTAGATTTTAAATTTGTATAATAATTCTTGATGTATTTGTTCTCTACATTTTAATTAGATTTATTTTTTTATTTTTTGAAATTATAATTAATTTTTCTAGTAATTATTATCCATATATCATTTGATTTCATGTAAATAATTTTCGCTAATCAAAGAATATCAATACTTCATTTATAAAATGATATTTGGTACTTGGTAGTGATTTTGTATTTTAGTAATGATAAAGTATATACAAATATATTTAAAAATTTCAATACTATAGAAAATATTTTTATTTTGAACTGAATAAATAATTGATAGGACCGCTATAAGAAATCATTATCTAAACATATAGAAGAGAAACAAAAATAAGATACAAATAATGTTATATGTTGTAAAAACGAATGATATTAAACAAATAACAAACAGTAATTTTTTATTAAAAAAAAAAAGTAAAAATAATTACGAAAAAAAGAGCAAATGTATTAAATATATATTTTAAAATATATACCTTTTGTGTAAAAAAAAAAAGTCAACAAATAAAATGTTTACATTTTGTACTCTACATTATCATTCACTGATTATTTATTTATTTTTTAAAAAATAAAAATATTCAATAAATCAGGAGTATAGTATACGTACAAAGCACGTATTCATTTCTTATGGACTTCTTCAATTCCTCCAATTATACTACATCTGAAAAGTAAACATCATGGTGCTGTTTGGACAGCCAATAATGGAGTATTATTTGGTTAATAATATTTGTCTTTTGACTTTAGTGGTTTTTGAAAATAGTGTTGACTTTTATAAAAATAGAATAATTGTTTGGATACAAAATAATATTTTGAAATAACCATTTGGATTGGAAATAAATAATACCTATTATTTGCTGGACCCATTAAAAATAAAATAATTGCACAACTAATTAAATAACTATGGGTGGTTTTTTGTTTAATTCCTTTATTGATTTCCTTATTTACATGTGGTTGAATTTTTATTTTTTGTTAGATTTTGAGTAATTCGGCTTGCCAAACAAGTTACATATTTCGAATCATAATTGTTAAACGCTTCTACTCATCTATTAAATTTGTCTGTATTTCAGAATGGAGTGTCGATCTTTAAAATATATTCCAAAAAAAATGTTTAATGACATTTTTGACATTCTAAATTAAATTTAAGCCTACAAAATATAGCATTATAATTTGTGTGCAATTAGAGATATGCCTGTAATAAATAGTGTCCAGACCCATTTCATGAAATGGGTATACACATCTAGATCAATGTATAAATCCGATTACCCGGATTCGATTTGGATTCGTTTAGTTATTGTATAATAAACCAATCAGATATGGATTTGGTTGTTTTGATCCAATTACATATATATTTATTTCCAATATAGTTTTTGCTTTAATGTAAGATACATGTATGAATATGAATATGAATTAAATCTTCTTTTTTTACAATTAAAAAAAATCTATAAAAATTGAAGTTTTTATATAGAAATTTTCAAATTTATAAAATAATATCAAGACTTTAATCTGACAAGGTCCGACGAATTCGAATATGGATCTCCTTTTATATACCTAGAAAAAATCTAAATTCGGATTTGAATCCGATAATATTAAACAGATTTAGCTACGGATCTGCAAGATTTGTTGTCTGGATCCGACCCGTTTACATGTCTAATTGGAACTCCAGTTCAGTTATTACTAAAAAGTTAAAAACAACAGTGCAATAGACCTGTCAATGGGTCGGGTCTAGACTCATATCCGATCCGACCCGACCCAGACCCGTTTAGCTATTATAATAAATGGGTCGGATCTGATCTTGGTGTTACTACCATACAAAAGTAGATCCGGATCCGATTAAAATATTTAATACATAATAAAATTATTGTATATTAATATTATTTTTTATGTATACATACATACATACATATATATTGTGTAAATTGACCATATAATTTGTATTTAATGTAGAATACATGCATAAATATTAATTATGAACTAAATATTTTTTTATAATTAAAAAAAAGAGAAAATTCGATAAATTGTAAAAGTTCTATATATAATTTTAAAAGTTATAAAAAGAATATTAAAATTCGAATCCGACAAAGACCCGACAGATTAGGATATTGATTTACTTTTATAGACCAGCAGCAGATCCGGATCAAAGAATCTGGATCCGACACAATGCAAATAAAAAAGTAAAAACAATTGTGAATATTGTTTCACTTAGTCTCATCACACTGCATTTGACGAAAACATCATTTACGTAATTATTAATTAAATATTTTTTAAAAATATAAATGTTGAATAGTGTAAATAATGGATTGTGTGAATAATAAATAAGAAAAAACATGAATAATGTGAAACATAATTTGAAAAACCTACTTTGCTAACCAAATAGTATTTATTGTTGACCAAATAATCCTTATTATTTGCTGTCCAAACAGGCCCCGTGTTTTTCTTTTTAAGTAGTTGAAAAGGCGCATCTTATTCTTTTTGGACTAAATAAGACGAAATAGAGAGGAGAAAAAGTCAGGCATTCTCCATGTTCTCAAAGTTACCATATATACGACACTGTAACAATATATGCCTATGTACAAGCACTGCCAGAATTTGTTTCCACCTTCGAGATTCTATTACCAGATCTTATTCCTCAAATACCCTCTTAACTGTATCAATACTAATGATCCCATGCATAACATTTTATTTTCTATTCAATGGACTTCTGTACAAAAAACACATTAAATATTTATAGCCATGTTTGAAGCAGGAAGAGCAGAGTCTCTCAATGGGATTGGTGTTTCTTTGCTCGACCTTGAGGTACTGGTGAATCATCTCTCTTTGAACCCTCGGGTTTCCGAGCCCATATAGGTGCTTGATCAGGACCATAACGGTAATCGTAGAATAGCTCCTCGCTAGCTTCAATGTGCTCCTTAGCAAAGATGCCAACTCGATGGTCACCTGCAACTAACATTACCTGAAGACAGCCTATCAGCTTTTAATCAGATCATTCTGGTCCAAATAGAAGATCAATAAGCCTTGTACCTTTGCATAGCAGTTGGGATTTGAAGAGTGGTTTGCGAATTTCAGCTTGTCACCCTTGCGATATGCATCTAGAACATACTAGACAAATGGAAAAAGCAGCAGTGAGATTTAGCCTTTAATAAAAATATCTTGCACTGGGGTTTACACGTTTTATTTATTTTTTGGATTGGTGACTTGCAACATGTTACTCTACCATACCAAAGTACTGGACAACAAACAATAAGAAGAAGAGAAAAGTAACAAAACCTAAACTTAAAAAGACTGAATCCAAGAAGGATTGAAATTATTGGATGACAGGATGCATACATCTTAATAACAGTTCACCTCCATAGACCAAGTATTCTTATAAATGCAAGATCAGCTCACCAGTGTGTTAGTAATAGTAATAAATCAAATAAAGCCTTAAATCCAGATCAAAAGTTATAAATGCAGAACTGTTTGACTGCTTAAGCAGTACTCATTGCTTGCCTGATCATTCAAGTCGAAAAGGAATGATGAATTAGCACGATCATAGATTTTCCCACGCTTATCAGCTTCTCGGTGAGAGATCAGTTCACCAGTGTATTCTCCCAGGTAATCATTTTTGTTGACAGGGTTCTAAAACAGGAATACACATTTCACTAAAGAAACTTATCACCTCCCATGTTAAAGACACAAAAATAATAATAATTTGGTACCTTGAGGAATGCTCCCCATCCAGCAACATCAGATTTTGCCAAGAGAATCTGTCACCAGAACGAAAAAATTTTAACATGTATCTGTCAACAAACTTACATCTTTCATTCTACACAAAGAATTTTGAAATTGGTCACCCTTTGCTGCTGCCTTAGGAGAAGCCTCATGTTACCACATTGACCGTCTCCTTGTCTAGGTGGCTCACCCAATGAACCATCACCACAGCTGCATGAACAGCACTCATGATCATTTTAAACACTTGATGAAGAGAGAAATCTAAACATTGTCAAAATAGTTCTAGTTCAGAGGCTGTCCATAGAAAAGGAAACATTACATCTCAAACCCTTCTCAGAGGCCAGAAAAAAATAGAAGAGACAAAAGACGGAAAGACACACCGAGTTAATCACTTAAATGGTAACTTCTTTACAAATTTCTTATTTCACTCCACTTTTTCACCATTAATAGCTATTCTTCTAGTTCATATAAGTTCCCACTTGTTATAATCACTCCAGCTGTCAAAGAAACTACCTGTTTCTCGCTCAAAGTCAGTTATTTGCTGCTCGAAACTTATACTATCAGACATCCATACAACAACAAAAAAGTTATTAATTTCGTAGAGTAGAGAAACTCAACCACAAAGCATAAACACACACGAGCATACGTGCACGCACCCAACAAAAAAAAAAAAAAAACATACATTTTAAACCTTTACAGAGCTATTACCTAACCCAGCAATTGCGGCAGACATCAGGGTCGCATTCCCGTCCTGCAGCAAAGCATGGACATTGTCGGCTTCGGCATTGACTTTTCGCACAGTGGCATCCCCTGAACCGGTTTTTGCAGCTTTTTGAGCACCTAAAGTAGGAAAATTGTTGGATGCGATCATGGTTTAGATATCTTCATCATTAATGAAATTCAAGGTATGAATTCTTAGCTAGCATAAAAATCCAGCAAATTGTTTTTATTCCTAATTATGTGTCTATAATCCTGCATCCAGGTCCCATAGGGGAGGTCTAAGGGCGCAAGAAGGTCAAGAAGCATAGACTAAAAAACATCAACTCAACTTGCGGATTATTCTGCTTATTAGAGGGGTCCAGAGATGATCTGCTTGCCATCCCCACCACCTCAGTACTAATAAGACATGCTTTAACAAAAAGTGGATTTTATGTATGAACATGAGGAATCTTTTAATCAGGATTATTCCGCATATTAGAGGGGTCCAGCGACGATCTGCTTGTCACCCACCATATCAGTACTAATAAGACGCTTTAATAAAAAGAGGATTTTATATGAGTGCGAGGCATCTCCTCACAATTTTCTTACAATTTCCTTAGTCAAGTACCAACTATATCAAAGAAAACAAAAAGGGGCGTACCCACAGTATTTTTCACAACAAGTCCCATTTTGTAAACACGGGCACTGCTTTCCACACATTGCCTGGCATCCACATGGAGTATACTGCTTGCAGGACTGGTTTTTGTCATCCGGCAATTCTTCTCCAGATTGATGGATGGCCAGCAGATTTCCAAGAATATTTAAGCTTCCTGGTTCGACCTCTTTTACGAAATAAACGTGATCTTGCCGGCATTTCTGCCTCCTAATAACACAAATGTTTTAAGATGATCAGATGTTGGTAAAGGACCAACGAGCGATACATGCAGTAAAATCATATTCCCAGTTTAAATAATGCGGAAGTACTAACTAGGTTTATGTCTCCACTGATTCAACTAACAGGTAATAACAAGTGGGAACTTACTCGCCTTTTATATCCATGACAATCAAGTAACAAGGCATACAGAAGTTGTTCACAAGAGTGGTTTTCCAAAAACTAGACGGCTTCATAGCTTCTAATGCACTAATTATTATTGCCACCAACTGTGTTTCACTAGTTATTGATAGCAGATTTATTTTTCGACTGGAAAAGAACAAAAGTTGTCTTACGTGGCTACCAAATATATCAAATGTCTATCAAGAACTAAATGTGGGAGAGATGTAGAAATTATTAACCACCACAATACAACATCCATTTCTAGTCAAACAGAAGGAGTAATAAGTCAGAAAGATCTATAGAGGAAATGACAATAGAAGTCAGTGTAATGCCTTTAAGAGGATCAAGAGAGGGAAAATGAAGTGAGAAAATATACTCACAACCATATCCGTATCGCTTCTCCCATTATCGGCTGGAACAGAGCTTGACAGAGCAGCAGCCGCACGAGATGCCACTGCCACAGTATCATTCATGTAACTGGATACCTCAATGCAAGTCTTCAGGCCAGGAAGCAAGTTCCGAGCTATGAGGCAGCTGCAAAAAAAAAAAAAAAATTCCTATTTTAGCCAAGGCACATTTATGATCTCTGACTTACTTTTACCAATACTATTAGTCAACTAAGATCACAAGTCTTGAGAAGCATGTGCCAAGGTACTACACATGTTATGGGTATGTTTAAAGGACATGGTCACTTACCTGGCAGAGAAATAAGTAGCTTGAAAATGCATGCATTTAACAACTCCATGCTTCTCGGGAACTTTTCCAAAACAACTAGTTTATGATTTCTATTACATGCACACCCAAAATCAACAACTTTATCAAGCTCTTTCTTGGAGGCTGATCAAATCAGTGATGTGGTTCAGTTAACATGTTATATATCAGTGCGTTGCACAATGCGTGGTTCGCTGTGGTATACGACACGGGTACCGGTACCGGGTACGGTGGTTTTTATAATTTATAATATGGTGAGGTAGACTTAGTTGGTACACATTTGTCTCTCTGAGGTAGGCAACCGTGTAGTTGTACTAGAAAATTTGGGTATATGCTTGGTTGTCGGTAAAGTTATCGTCATTACTCAATTGTATTAGAATTTTAGTTGTACTATAGTTTTAGTTGTATTAGAAATTTCAGTTTTATTAGAATTTTAGGTATGTTTTGTGTCTTTGGTGATTGAATCTCGGAATGTTACAATGACCATTTTGGTGTGCGAATGTATTGCGTTTGCGCACTACAAACGTACTAACACGGAAATCGGAGGGGGTAGAGGCGTATTAAGTAACACTGGTTTATATCATATGATTATGCGCATTTAACGAGTCATAAAAATTTTCTCCCATAAGCATAATTGTACCATATTAATGAACACTTAATTAGGGCAAGCTGAAACATTTATCATGTGGATGAACTTGTTACTTCATCAGTAATTTTACAATTGAATAATATATCAACAAAGTTATATGTTGATTGGCTTACCTGTTTCTGCCAAATATTTCTATTCCTTTCAAGAATAATTCTTTCTCAAGAGGTTTCCAGTCAGAACTTTCCCTGGAATTTGACATCTGCTTAATTATGCACATTTCTGTAATCTCTTTTCTTTCATCTTGCTTGACTTTATCTCCAGAACTACAAGTAAGACAACCAAAGTTGTTACTTGCATCATTGGTGGTCTGATTTTCATCAGTTCCACCGAATTCCAGGTCCTTGCTTATGGCAGTCAGATTCTGATCCAGAGATGTGCACACCATCCTCAACAGCTGTAGCAACTGCACTTTGAGCTTCTGACTTCAGTTTCTTACTGGAAGATCCTAGTGGGTTGTCAGAAACCAATTCTACCATTGTGTTTAGAGGCTCCAATACCCTGCGCTTTCCAGTAGTTTCATGATTGTGCTCTGTTTTGAACATACAGCCTGAGGCAAAATGATGATCCAGCAATATTTGATTATTCTTTTAAAGTATCATACAGCAAGAACATACAACTATGGAAATTACAAATGTCTCATCCAATGAAACATTTTCAGTCCTTACCTGGATCTGCAGCATTTGGACTGATAAGGGTCCTGCAGTCCTCTGCGGAAGTTCTATTTCCACAGCCATGGAAGGAACTAGCTTCCATACCTTCTGGCAGGCTTTCAACGACTCTTAACTACAAGAAGTAAATTGGAAGTAAAAGTGAGAGACTAAGTCAGGAAAGAGACAGCGTGATGATGATGCTGACAAAAGTAAAGGTATTAGAGAGGATTAATGAGATTAAAGCAAATGAATAATCACAAAAAAGTGTGAAGCGTATCCGCTATAGGATGCTCTTTTCTGCATATAACATGAGAATTTTCAAAGAACATGAATTCTGCCAAATTCCTTCATATTCAGCAATCAGCATATATGTGCTTAGAAGCTTTAAGCATTATCTATGTATAATATTCCTTTGCTAGTTCTGATACTATATTACTTTGGAGAGCATAAATCCTCTATATAAAATCAACATTGGTTGAAGCTCAATCTGTCTTCAACAGAAACAAAAAGATTTTCTTTTTACTTTTTATGCCTCAAAAATCAAAAGGAAAGCCATACCTGAAGGCAACATTGTTCACTGCAAGGTCTCCTTTCATCTTCCGAGTCAGATGAATAAGACTGCTTTTCACTCTGCTCAAGGAATATTCCTTCAGTTTACATTCTAGAGACATTTATAAACAGAGTTTAGTGACAGTTTCTTACAGAGTTAATAAGAATTTGCGAACAACTGAAGAAAACGTCATGCAAACGGCAGTCAAAAACCTGAGTAAGCAATGATGAATATACATCAGTAATTGTCTTCACATGCAAAATTAATCCAATTATCAACACATACCACATACCAAACAACGGCGACAGAAAAGATTATCAAACGAATCTAAAGCAGCACTAAGACGTTTTCCCAAAAATGCGCTCCCTTCAGATTCAGTTTTTTCAGAATCTTTTAAGTTTTGGTTCTGACTAGCTTTATTTTCTTCATTGAGCATATTGCAGCGCTCCTGCATACATATAGCAGGTTTATCACAGAAATCAACATCAAAAGCATGTTGTAGCACAAAAAATAGTTTCAAACACGTCAAATGTGTTTCAAACTATGAAGCATCAAAGGAAACCAAAGCCATAACACTGAATGTAAAGCAGCTGGAATACCTGGATTTCTGAGGTGGTGCCTCCAACAAATTCAATCAAGATCTTGAGTACCTCTTCGTCTAACCCATACTCCGTAAAAGTCATCCTACAAAATTTGGGAATTGAAGACACGGATAATGTATTGCTCATAATAGTCATGTCCATGTGGATTAGCAAATAGAACTGGGGAAAATACCCAAATAAAATGTTCACCAGTTCATCCCCTTCTTGGTAACACCTCTAAAAAGCATGTATAATACATATAATTGTGCATGTTTGAATGCATATACATGACTCAGAGTGGCCGGTAAAACATTAAGATATTATCTTAAATTGAAAAATTAAGCTTGAAAAATGAATAAATTAGATAACACAGAAGAAAATATGAAATTAGCATACTGTCTGCAACTTAAAGGGGAAAAGAAAAAAAAATAAAAAAAATATGCAGTATAAGAAATTTACTGGTAGATTAAACAAGAATGTTATACGACCTAAGTACTCCTATTGCACATTTTCACAAAAAGTATATCATGAATGTTCTCTTTAGAGAGAGAGAGAGAGAGAGAGAGAGAGAGAGAGGGGAAAATGGTAAAGAATAAAGAAAAGGGGAATCATAGGAAAAAGAAGAAACCAATCCAGTTGTCCCTGAATTATATTGTGGAACCACCATCCTTTTCAGCTAAAAATCCACTACTTTCTTTTTCTTCTTTTAAAATGAAAGCAATGCCTTTACCATAAAATACGGTCCTCTGCCTCAGAAAACTCATGTTTCTCTTCCTCTGGTTCTTCCATCTCTTCCTCGCTGTCACTACAGATCAGTGCTTCACTACCATGTGGATCATAGTATATTCGTCTCCTCCCAACAACAGATTGGTCTTCAGCCATCCTCTGATTTCTGTGCTATGTGAAGAAAGTTCGAGACATAAAAGAGCAAATCAAATCTTCCTTTCAGAAAGGAAGAGAAGATAAAATGATTATTAAAGGCGGTTACACACTCAACCAAAAGCTAAATGGCAGTATGCAAGAGTGATGCCTTAAAGGAGAATGATAATTTGATTTAGATGCAAGACCAAGAATGACTGCATGCAGCAACTATTATACATTGTACAGATAAACTTATTTGAAGAAAGTGAATCTTTGGAGGTTCATAAAGAAAAGCATCATCCATGTTCCTCCTGCTATGGCCATCACACACTTGTATAACTATAATAGGTTTTCATGGGTAACGTCTTCAGTTCCAGCCAACACATGGTTTATGTCATTGCTATTCTGTTCCTAAATTCAGTTAGCCAGTATACCTCACAATGTGCCAAACTTGATGCAGTCAAAATGTCAAAACTCCGGTTTACAGACAAGGAAAAAGTACATTAGCTACAGTATATTTTCAGTAAGGCAAAAAACCTGTGGCAGGATAATACAATCTGACAGCATACCTGTCCAAGAACATCCAAGTAGTATAGGGTGGTATTATATGCTTCTCCATAAATGGAAGCTTTGCAGTGGTTAGGGATATAGCTTCTTCACCATTAAAAGAATCTCTCTCTCCTGATCCAAGAGCAAGTCCATTAACTTTGCACAAGGGACTTTCAATCCTAGCTGAAAGCATCTTACAGAGACCATGTTCATTTGAAACTGAAACATCTTCCCTTGATGAAGCCAATTCAACAAGCCTGGAAACATGAGTTTCCAAATTCTCTTTGTTGTCCTCAACTTTTTCCTGTGTAATAGGAAATCTCTTACTTCTTCTACAATATATCCAAAAGAACAAGTTTGTGTGTGTTACTACACATATACGTAATATTTATTGTGGGTGCATGAAATTCATCAAAACTAATGTGCCACTATTTCCCAAAAAAGAAAAGAGTAATCCAAGTAAAGTTGGATAGGATTTACTCTAACTGAAATAGCTCTTTCAGCTTGAATCTGCTTTTTCAGTTGATTTATCCTAGTATGTAAGGTTCCCAAAGTATCACTTCCTTTTAATTGAGTTTCTGTCAGAGAAAAAGAACAAAGTTATCATATTGAACCATTCAAGCAAGTCACTCCCTGTTGGTTACCAAAAACCACACACAAAAGATGCATAAAATTGACATCAGCAAACTGGCAAAAACAAATAGTAGTACACAATTTAAGACCATGCATGCATCTGGCAGAAACAAAGCAACCATTTCCTTTTTTGGGTGTCGCTTTCCTCTCTCGTTGGATTAAGTGAGGGAACTAAAGCTAGTTTTTAACTTTTAGAAACTCACCAAATTGAAGTTTTATTTGGTTTAATTTGGGCATTCGCATAGTATAGGATGTGAATATCTGTCTGCCGCAATTCTCTAGTCATTAGTTAGAAGTTTGGCTTGAAATCAAGAACTAATATTATTTGGGTCCCTGGCTCACTCACTCTTTACCCTGTTCTGGTCCACCGTTTTGAACAGGGTAGAGTTGAAGAACGACATCGCGTGCAACATTAACAACCAAGCGACTCGAACAAAATTAATTGAAGATATCGCGTCCTTAATTAGAGGATTCTAAGCTAAAATCAATGATTTAACAAGACACTTCAATGAATAATCAACTGTTTAACGATCACAATCCTTGCTACAGGAAAATACAACTAAAGAATGGATTTAGTTCTTTTTGTTTAACTAAACAAATCTCAGGTAATTAATCGACTAAGTTGCTGATGTTTGATGAGTGGGGAAGCATAGCCACCGCCGCCGCCGCCGCCGCTGCATAATTCAATGAATTAAAAGTGATTAAGAAAAGAGGAAAGAGGAGTGGTGTTTACTTTGGATTTGGAAGCAGAATCTGTTGTCTTGGAGGGCATCATCAGTGGAGACTTGAGAGAGACTGCTGCCGATCAAAGCGATATTTCCTCGCTGCTGTTGGTGGCCGTCTGTGGTTGTGGTGGTGGTGGGGATTTGGAAAGTACCACCAAAAACTGAGTGACAAGGAACAATGCTGACGTGACAAAATATAAAGCTGTGCTATTTAAAGGAAAATACGTAAAACCCTGTTTTTCGCTTGTCACTGTTAAATTTTAAAAAATAAAACCCTACTTTTTACTTGTCAAAATTAAATTTTAAAAAATTTTACTTACATTATTCTGTAAGATTTAATTCACACAATAAAATTTATACATGGATAAAAAATAGAATCTACTTAAATATTTGCCATACTATTTTACATGGGAAGGAACAAAAATTTATATATATACCTAGTTGGGATGAATATTTTGATCTATGATATTAATCTTGATCACAGGGTCTACAAGTGGGATTAAAGACCGAATTTGCTAAATATTTTCTTTGATCTACACTTATCCACTAGTAAATTTTTTCAGAGTAATATGGATGGATGTGAACCAATAAATCTATCATACTCACCATAAATGGGATCCAAAATTTCCAAAATATCCATTACATTGCCGTCAATGTTGTGTACATGAATATTTTAAACCGTTAAAATAATTAAAATATATTTTGACTATCATGCTCAAGCCCCTCTAATTACGCTAGAATGATTAGATTAAATTTACTCGTGTACTACTGAGCTGGTAAATCAATCGGGTTCGTATTTACAAAATTAAATCTATATTCATATCTATCGGATTTTGTCGGATCTACATTTGAGTCTCATAATATTTTTTAACTTTTATAATTTATAGAAATTTTTTTTTTTTGTAAAAATAACAAATATTTATTTCAAAAATCTATATTATACATGAGTTTTATTAAAAAATACAATTTACATTGACAATTTACACAGTATTAGTATTGGAGTACGTGTATTTACACATTTGCAGATATTACTGTTTAATTTTTATTGTTAAGAATTACAAAGTAAAGCATGTTTGAAATATATTAACTGTCTGATTTTTTTAGTTCACTTAATTTTTTACTTATATAATTTATATTTCAATGTTTAACTAACTTAAAGAATTTTTTGTAATTTGTATGACTTTAGAGAAATAGTTATTTATAAGTGATTTTATGTATTTTTCTTAGATATACTTTGTTGGAATATAAAGAGATTTATTTAGTTTAATAGTGCAAACAATACCTTGTAATTTTTTAAAATAGAAGTCTATTTTCTCGATTGAAAATTATCGAAGCATTGTATAATAAATTCATTGGTACTCTATTTAACTTTAAAGATATAACAGTTTAAAATATTATCAAATTGGAATACAATGTATAATAAGAAATAATATTAAAGTTTATTATTGCATCGATTATGTAAGTTTAGTAATCAAAGAAGGAAATGTATTTTTGAAAAATATTGACAATCAATTTATAGAGTTTATTGAAACCCTTTATTCTCTTCAATAATTCAAATCTATTCTAATAATTTTGGATTTATCAAATACATTAGGGTATTTGATTGTTCTTGAGTCTCTACACATCTCTTGGAACCAACTTGAAGGAACTATTATTATGGAAATACTATTAGTGTGTAAATACTAAATAGCTATTTATAATTTATGAAACAAAATTTCTTTTAAATATATAGTTTGCATAACTATAGGAGGAATTATATCATGAAAATAAAAAAAGAAAGTGAAAAATATTTTACTATCATTTAGCAATATATGGAGCAAAATTTATTGATCAATTCATTATATTAAAAATATCAATTATGTATAGTAGTAAATTGAAAGACATATATTCAATATTATACATTTTATTTGATAGAATAAAATCAACTACATGTAATTGCAGTAGCTATCAATCAGTATAGTAATAATTCAAAAGTAACAATAAATATTCAATATTTAAGAGAATAAGATAAATTATATTTTAGTTAAAATTTAATTAGAAATTGATTTGATATCCCTATTTTTTAGTGTATAATTACGGTTAATAATATTTAATATTAGATATTCACAAGTCCATTATTAATATACGATAATTTTTTGTACAAAGACAATAATTATTTATTAAGAATTTTAGACTAATATAATTTAGGAACCAATTTTGATTATAAGAAATGCCTACGTAACTTATATTAATAGGTGCTAATTATTCAAAACATTCTTAAAAAAGGAACTAAAAGTAAAGTAAGAATTGCAAAATAAGAATTATATTTTTTTAAAGAATAAAATAGTTATGGATCACATTTTTCATCCCCTTTTCTACTCATCCAATCAGTTTAACAATAATAAAAAAAAGACAGGTCTACACTATATTTAGTTTTAGTATACGGAAGCCAAATTACTTTCATATTTTGGATATTGAATTTCTTTTATCATTACAAAGTATCGATAACAACATTGGCAAAAGGAATGGCATTGGCGGAAGGAATGTAATTGTGTTGATAGTATATGTGAAGGATAATATTTTTGTTAATTCAAATTTAGATGATCTTGAGGTTTTTAAACAATTTATGTCTCATTTGTTCTTTTTTTTTCTTTTTCTTTTTGTATCATAAATAGAAAAATATTTTAGAATTATTATCTCATAAGAGTCCAAAAATTTTATACTTGATAAGTCCTTTTTTTTTAGAGATAATTCATACTATTATTTAATTTAATTCATAATCCTAACAAAATTTTGTTTCCATACTTTTATAATTTTTAAAATTCATTCTTGAAAAATTGATACCAGATGGAACTCTTTATTATAAACAAAAATCATATTATAATAGTAAAGTAATCACTAAGGTTGAATGTATGTTTTAAAATTGTGTGTTTTTAAAAGATTAATATATGTTTTTTTGTATCAAAATACAAATTTGGAAAGCAAATTAGAACAAAATTTTAGTTTGGAGAGTCAAATTGAGAATCTTTTAGCACATTGAGATATTTATTTTGGTTGTTGAAGACTAAATCGAGACTCTTTGAATTTATTGAGATATTAATATTTTTTCAATTGGAGATTCAAATTGAGTCATTTCCAATTTAAAAGGTCATATTGAGATTTTTGAAGAACTAAAATGGTATTTAAACCTTTAAAATTAAAATAATATTGTTTTCCTTCTTTCTCCTTTATATATCAAGTGAATTTTTCTTTTTTTTAATAGTTGATAATAAATTATCCTAAATTTCTTTAATTGCATATAAGTATTATTTAGTCTATCAATGTATCCACGACTTATATATGTTGATGATAATCAAATTCGTAATTCTATTCATTGGGAAATTTTATTCCATTAAGTTTTTTTTGTTAACTTTATTTAATATTCATCTTTAAATTCTAAATCTATCCAACAATTATACTCTATGAGAAAATTTACTTCAATCAAATTTTAAATAAAGTCTCAAAAGGTTAGTTTTATTTCATCTATATCTTTTAGGATTTTTTTCTCTTTAACGGTCTAAAAGTATAGGTGAAACTTGTAAATTTATTTTTCAAATAAATATTATATTTCTATTATTGATTGGTTTCTAAAATCCATCCCAAAAAAACTATTCCTACTCTTATTTAATTTTTAAAATTCATTCCTAATATTCTATTATATAAAGAAATTTATTTAAATTAAATTTATTTCTTAATATGAAATTTTAAATGTAGGTTTTATTTAAAATTATACTATTTGAGAAGTATATTTACATAAATAAGTTAAGCAATTATAAGGGTAACTTGAGAAAGAAAATTTAAATCACCAAATCAAACTGTCTAGAATAACATTAATTGTGTATATTTTATTATATATTAAATATTTTAATCGAATTCGGATTTTAATTGAATAGAAACTACAAAATTCATATTTGATCTATTTATTATAATGGCTAAACAGATATAATTCTGAATAATAGAAATTTCTCAACCGGGAACTATATATCAACTGTTTGATCATGCATGACGAGAGATCACAGACCCTGTTTTTTTCTTCTTAATTGCCAAATCCTAATTACATGAATTTCCAAGTAGTAAGAGAATGGATGGGAGTACCCTTCCATTCAATGACTATGCCTTTTCCAGTATTAGTAAGATTGCAGGAACTGGCTTTAGGGAACTTGTTGAGTATCATATTAGCCTGACGCAGAGATGAATCGCTGAGTTCGACTTCTGCCATCCCATATCTTGCAAAGAATTCTCTCCAAACATCCCAATCATCACATTTCTTGTACATCTTTTGTCGCCCTCGTTCCCAATCATGTTCCGGATCCCTTCACCAAAATAAATACCTTCGATTATTTTCCGGTGCTCGTTATCTCGTTCCATACAATCCTCCAGGCAATCAAAAAACGCACTATAGAAGAAGAGGGATTCAGTGAAACGGCTTATGAATAAAGGTGAATTGTGGTTGGCTTCTACCTCGACGACTACCACTATCGCTGGCTTCAGCCTCCTGATTACTTTGATTGCATTTCCCAAGCTATCAGCTTTTGAGATCATGGTTCTTAGTATTAAAGGAGAGTAAACGGCCACTGCTTCGTCGGGTGCTCTGCCGAACATGTCTAACTTCAATTCTTTCATGTCCGAGACCATTACTACATTGAAAGAAAGGGAGAAATTCAGGGTCTGAGCAAAGCTGATCAGTCTCTTGCCTGTTTCCTCTATGTGCTGTTTATTAGTTGTCCCAACGGCAGTTATTTTCAGTAGTTCTGATCAGGCGGTCATCGTGCTCTGCCAGAGCTTGAATCAGCACAGTCCACTGGACTCCGCTCCTGATGTGGAGATCAATCAGGTGGATCTTGGTTGCTGATTTCAAGTTGTCAATTATTGTTTGCATTGAAGCAAATTGCTCTACCTGGGAAAAAGGAAGTGCTTGGTGGCATGCCAAGAACGAAAGATTGGAATCCAATTCAAGGTTCCTTGCGTAGGAAAATTGTTCGGTAATTTTCTCGGGGGTGGTCCTTCCCGTCTCTATATCAATCCTGTTCTGCAGAGCTTCAGCAAAGTAGAACACAATTCTCTGGGCTGGATTGCCCGAATCGGATGCGATCCAACGACAGCGAGTGATCAATGAGCTCGCGAGGTCAAACTGCCTGTGGCCCACGCACTCTGCTGCGATCAGGAGAAGTTGCAGGAGTTCCACGTCTGCTGTTTCTGCGAGTGAAAGGTCCGCGACGGCAGAACCGTATGGGTGGATAAGCGCCGAAACACCATCAAAATGTCTCCTCTGGGTAGAGAATTGGATGTACCTCTCCCCGGCCAGCCTCATGATTTCTGCCAGGGATAATTTCCGGCTGCTTTGAGTCTGATAGTTGGATGGTGGGATATCATCAGTAGTGTTGCTAATTGAGTTCTCTTGTCTTGCAATATTCTTGAGCCCCTTTGAATAATTGCTGAGGAGCTCAAGGGTTGCCAAAGAAAAGGTATGCGTTTTGTCCTTGGGCAGCTTTTTGGTCGTTTCAAGAGGAAGTTGTGGGTTACAGAGCTGGACGTGATCGTGGATATGCAGTGCAGGCGTGGTGACCGTCGAGTGTTGGAAATGATTATTCTGTACCCAGTTCAATTGCGGAAGAGTAGCTGGTTGAATACCAGCTAGC
Organism: Cinchona pubescens; assembly: GCA_025175665.1. Lineage (NCBI taxonomy): Eukaryota > Viridiplantae > Streptophyta > Magnoliopsida > Gentianales > Rubiaceae > Cinchona > Cinchona pubescens. Next base: position 338,136 of record JANKKI010000192.1, on the reverse strand, counting down.
GAATGATCAACATCATCTTCGCGGTGGTCTTCCATCTCGAGCCAATTAGTATCTTGTTGTGCACTTACAGCATCACCTACTTGTTTGAGATTCTCTGGATTTGATTGCATTGGATTGATGAGAAGGGAGGCATCAGGCATACGGCCCATATTGAGGTCAATGTCAGGGACAAATTATATATATAGCGAGGCAGCTGCTTAATTATGTAAGGTGCATATATAATTTGAAAGATTGTAGTAATAGTATAAGCAGAGCATTTGCAAAGAATCCAATAAAAATAAAGATAACAACCTTGATGGTAAACGTTTTGTTTTCTTCCTTTTGAACTCAATCACAACTGGAATTTGAAATTAATACACACTAAAATATAGGGGGTGATGTTGAATATAAGAGACAAATTATTGGGGGACAAGAAGTCATAGTGGTGAAGTAACTACAAAATTCATCTTGGCAATAGCGCACAAATGGAAATAATACTACTAAGTATTAAATTTTTCTTTCTTGATATTAGATTCTTGTACACATTTAATTCATTCTTGCGTACAAACGTAATGAATTATTAGTGATTTTTGTTAATTTTTTTTTAAAACAAAATAACTGTTTTATTTATCATGTTAAGACAATAAATGTTAGACACATAAAACTTGTTGAAACAATCAGGCGTTTTATATCTTGTCTAAATCTTCATAGGGAATCTATTGGAGTAGTCAATTTCCTTGTTACTTAGACTTCGTGAGATTATTGCTGTAGAATTGTGTTAAGAATTCAATGTTATTTAGCTTTTCTATTTGAACTTTTGACCATTTCTTATTCTTCAGCAGTTATTCCGGCAAAGTATAATGCCAAACCACCAAATCCAAGGAGATGTGTGAAAGAAAGGAAAAAGTAGCTATTAAAAACAAAAAAACAGCGCATGCAGGTTTCCCATAGCCATAATCCACCAATAGAAGAGGGCGATCGTTCTCATGGTTTTACGCCGGCGCGGAGGAGGTGCAGCCCCCGGTTAGTCTAACTTGGAGCCAGCACACGGATCACCACCACATTAAATAAGAAAAACAAATTCTGTAAGCTTGTGCAACGTCATCCTGGGTCTTTAGAAAATTTTTATATAGATTAGATTTATGACATAATGTCGTAACATACATAAATTTTTTTTTTTTAATCAAACTAAAATACTATGCTATGCGCCTAAGATTTTTTCTTAAATCACTAAACACAAAAAGTGGGTCCCATATGAGATGCATTACGTTAAAGAGGTTTTCTGTTCGTATTAAAAAATCAGAATTATAAACTATACTATTTTAGTTTGATAATAAATGAATTTCATTAATTAATAAAGTAATCAATTTGAAATTTAATATCATAAATAAGAAATAAAAATGAACATTTTTTAATATTTTTATTTTCATGATTCTCATAATAATTATTAAACAATATTTATAAATATTATTAACCTTAATTTTTGTTTCTTTCGCTCGCATCCGTAAACGAAACACCTATATGTGTTTAGTGAAGAAGGAAAGGATTGCGCAAGAACTTAAAAAATGAGGACTTAATTTTTTTTTTCATATTGTCTGTCTTTAAGAATAAAAAATGCACCAAATACATTGAAAAAATGGGTTGAGTTTGGATTTTAACAGTAACATTAATTTGTTGATTGTTGTGTTAGTAGTTGCTAGTTACAAACAATTAAAAAACAATAATTGAACAAATGATTAAGAAGATGATTGTAAAAGCCATGTTTCATCGCAGATTTGATGCGTTAATAAATATATCCCTTTTTACTCCAAAAAAAAAAAAGAAAAAAGAATGAGAAAATTCAAATCAAGAGAAACAGTAGTGAATCAATTTATGTTTTTACAATCTTTAGACTTGTCCATGATCACCTGCTCTATCGGAGCCGGAGTTATGACTAAGACTTATTCGGATGATAAGTATTCCGAGCCAAATGCCACCCTTCATCACTCTGATTATTCCGATTGTGAGAGTTAAGTAATACAACCACCAACCCACAAAGTCAGCCACCCCAAAACTACACCCCTTGAGCTCAGCCACATCCACCAGGGAATCAACTTCATCCCTCAATTTCCACCACCACAGTGCACCCAAGCTCAAGCCCATGCCAACCCTCTCCGTCCATCTTTCTTCCATTCACTACAAAACCCATAACCGTGTCGTCCACCACCGGTTTCGCCACCTTTCTCGACCAAAAATGCATCGTCTCATGCAATCCCAATAAGAACATTAGCTTGCTTAACCAACTAATTCTCTCCCGACTACTGCTCATTAAACGACGGGGACCGTCGACCCCGGCATCTGTGCTCCCTTCAATGCCCAAACCCACACATACTTGCAACGTGCAGAGAAGAAGCCACGAAGCGTATAAACGGGGGCGAGAAACGTGAGAAATTACAGGCTCCGGAGGCGGTGACTGGCTGTGGCTGTTAATTAAGAATGGTAGTCGACCAACTTTCAGTCCATGGACAAACGCGGCGACGGTGATAAGAGAAAGAAGTGGATAGAAAAGGGTAGATATATTACTACTGCTAGCATTAGAAGATATATAGCGAGCTGTAGAAAGCCTTGCCAGGAGGAGAAATGACAGCGGAAGGAGGAGGCTTAGCAGGAGGGTTGTGAGAATTCGGAAAGGTCTCCCTCCAGGTGGCGCCACCGCCAATCTTGATGCTAAAACCTTGATCCTGCATTATTAATGTAATTAAGTATCACACAGATATAATTAATGAAAGAAAGAAAACAAAGGCTTATTATAACATGGCCGCTGACACAGAGTGGTTGCCACGATCAAGTTAGTTCAGACGTTAATTTTCTCGTCATTCATCAAATGATACAAAGGTTGTCAACGGTATCTTCCTTTGATCATGTCTCTTTTCACCAAATAATAGCTGCCCTTTCAAATTGCCTAACATATTTGTATTTGATCTAACAACCGCCCCAATTAATATTGATTTTTCTTAATAAAAAATGTAAGAGATATATTTAAAACCACCAGGAATTTTTGTCTGCTGTGGAGTTTAATGAGATGGTTCCATAATTCTGACATTAATGATATATATATATATTATTATTGTAGCCACATCCATAAGTTGTTGATTATCCACAAGTATAATTTAAGGTCTTATTCAAACATCAGTAATAATTAAAGAATGATTTGTATATGTAGAATGAGTATAATAGTTATTCATAAATTTTGTTATTACATTTTAGGTATATTACTCTATCATTTTTATTTATTTATTATTTTTTAAATGTATGTATTCTACCTATATATTTATAATGATGTTTAACACGCTTTCTTGATCCTTCATATTTTTCCCTTATTATTTTTAGGACGCACTTGATTTATGGATATAAAACACAAGAACAAGAATTAAAATTAATGATACTCATAAATATTTTTTGGCTGAGTATTATGGGAATGAAAATGTTGAAAAATGTCTATTATAACTTATTAACATAATGAATGAGAATCATAAAATTCAGTATCGGCATGAATTTATGAATCTACCCTAATATTTTCCAGTATTTGTCTTATTATGAGTATTATACAATTGGAATTTATGAGGATTTAGGCTGGGTAAATGTGTACGAGCAAATGTGCAAAATAAAATGAAAAAATTCTTTGTTACTCATAAGTCGTTTGTATTGTGGAATGAAAATTATACTTCCATGAATAATTGAAAAGTATTATGATTAATACTTTTTAATTATTTTAATAATTATTAAACCAACTTTACAGTGCAGGTGATTTGAGTAGGTAAGACTTTCGAGGATGATAATTAATATATTACTAATACTACTTCATCCTGCTAGGATCCTTCTATTGTTATACTAACTACCATTGTATATTTGGTGAAGTAATATTATATATCCAAGACTTGGTTCGGTTGGTAGCGGTGCCCTCAGACGGCCTAATGCCAAGTGGTGTGGGTGGTGAAGTCATATGTATACGAGTCAGTAAAAGGAAAGAGAGAGCAACATGTGAGAGTCTGGCATCTCTCTTTGCTTAGGTAGTTTAGCTCTTCATCTTCTCTTCAAGTTGGGGAGCTCTGATTTTGCTCCATTGCTTCCTGTATTGCTCTATTTCTGTAAAAAACTACTACCAGTTGCCTAAAAAAAAAAAAAGTATATAGATACTAAATTAGACCAGAGGAGGCGTTTCCAAGAACTAGCATATAAGTAGCTCACAATCATGGATTATCAAACCCGCTCTGCAAAATTGAAGTGCTCCAAGATTTCAAGAAATTCTTCAACACAAGCTCATGCATCCAAGAAAAGGTGAACTGGTAAACCTTTTGGGAATTTTCCAACAATGATTTCAACTTTTCTGGATTATCTGTTTGAGAAATGGCCAAAATACAATAACTATTGTTGATTTTACACATTCTAGAAATTACTAGTAGTCATGCTGATAAAGAAAGAAAATTTCTAAAGATTCCTTCATTAAATGCTTGTCGCACAAGCAGGAAAGGGGATCAGAAGATTGTAGTTACAGTTAAAATACAAGGAGGAGAGCATGAGCACCCTAAGAAACAACAGAAGAAGATGGAAGGACCTCCATCCGATTGTTGGTCCTGGAGAAAATACGGGCAAAAACCCATCAAGGGATCTCCTCATCCAAGGTTCTTCATTTCCATATCTCCTAAGACTAGCTTTCTTCTTTATGTTTTCCTAATAAGTCTTGCCATGCCACCCATTTTCGTTTGCCTAATTCTAAGAATAAATTGGTATTGTATGTATGACTCTACAGTTTACTAGTGCAGTGCAGGGCTCACTATAGATGCAGCACATCAAAGGGCTGTTCAGCCAAAAAGCATATGGAAAGGTGCAGTACGGACGCCTCAGTGCTAATCATCACTTACACGTCTGCTCATAATCATCCAGGCCCTCCAGACGACATTATTAGCCAAGAACCAACACAACAACATGACTACTACTACTTACCCCCACCAAAATCACAGGAGAACCCCGCGGACACAGGACCCCCAAAGCAAGAAGCAGAAGAAGAAATGGAGCAGCAGGAAAAACCCATAATGGATACTATTAGTGACCATGAAGATCATCTTCACTACTATTGCAGCCGCGGGTCTCCATTCGATCAAGACAATAATAGTAATATCATCATAAATAACCTTTTCTCGGAGGAGGACCAGAACCTAGGAACCAACTACTACTATGAATCATCATCACCAAGTGTTTTGATCAATCAAAAGCCGAAATCAGAAGAAAATGACTTCTACGATGAGCTTGAAGAATTGCCCACTTCTTCATTTTTCGCGAGTTTCATGAGGAAAAATTTCTTTTGAGGAAAGACTTCTCCTAAACCTCCGGAAGGTACGTACTCCACTAGTTGAAGCTGCAGACTGAAATCAAATACTAGCTAGTATTAGTAGCGATGTAAATGTAGTTCATATGCAGTTGTAGTATATAAAAATCAACCATCCGCCAGTAGTTTTAGTTTTATGAGTTGTATGTAGTTGGATATAATTAATATGCCATGTACCTTTCTGATGAGGTTTGCAAGTCTGTAGTAATGTATTGTCCAGCGCCTTGTTATTGGCTTATTTGCAGCTTGTTATCGGCTTGTTCTCGCATATGTCGGGGATGTTTTGTAATGCTGTGCCCATACATATGCACAATTTCCTTGACGTAGTCCAGTCAATTATTTTTTAAGCATTAAAATCTATATTTATGTTTTTCAGCTCGTTACCTTCAAGAAATTAAGCTCATACTGCAACCTAATCAGCCATTTGCAATATCTTAGAATGGCTGCAATAAGAATTACATACATACACTGCCTATGATATGAAAGTAATAAAATGCATGAGACAGACTCACAAGATCATTATTGTTTATCCAAAAAGGGAAAAACACACACAGAAAGATACTACATTTTCTTTTCTGCGGTGCTGAACCGCAAAAGGAACTGAAATAAAACTGCCACAATCTATTTCCCAGAACTCAACCGGAGTGGAATGCAAACCAAAACTGCCGTTGTTGATGGAAAGAGCAAAAATATTCTCCGTGACAAATCAATAATGGACTTCAGTAAACATGGGAGTACTTTTGTTATTGTCGATCGGCAGTAGCTGCTAAAGGCTGGAGAGCTTTCAAAGGATTCATGATAACACCATCTATCAGCTCCATATTCTTTGGCTTCTTTGGCGCTCATAAAGAAATCACGGTCTGTATCTTGGTTAATCTTCTCGAGGCTTTGACCAGTGTGGTATGCCAAGTATCCATTCAAATTAGCCTTGTGATGCAACATTTCATTTGCCTAAGGTATAAAGCATACTCCCAATCAGGTCATCAAAGCATGGAGATTTCAAGCAGGTTAACGGAGATGGAGATTGCAGAACCATAATAGTGCACTCGAGTTCCCTTAATTCTCTTACTACTAATATAGCCCATGCAATATGATTTAGAGGGTGGGATATGGCTGATCTCAGTTAGGCAAAACTGTATGAATATTTCAATCATTCAAATTCCTTTCTCGTTATTACTTGTTCAGTTCCATAGGCTAAGAGCGACTTAATAAAAGAACTTGGTACATGAGAATCTGCAATTTTTCCTTAAAACAATCTACTAAAAATGTGGTTCCTGGTGTAACTGGAAACTGTCAAGATAATAAAAGTGATTGGCAGTAAAAGAGTTAATATATCAATCAGTTTTTTCTTTTATTGGATGTAGCAAACTCAGATTGAGAGATTTGAAGATCTTGTACATGAAATAAAGCAATCTGTGTTCTCTATACTTAGGAGGGCGGGAAAATTCAAAGAAGCAAACAATATGCTGTTCGGGATAAAAAAAAATGATTGATTTCCTGCATATGCACTAATTGCTGTCGAAAGCAAGGAAAAAATAATATTTTATAACCATGCTTCTACTTCACATGGTATCTATATGCATGGATTGATCAAACAGTCAAACAGCCAACCTAGAAATATTAGTGGAAAACCAATCACCTGAATGTCTATGTCGGTCTGCCCACCTTGTGCTCCACCAAGGGGTTGATGGATCATTATTCTTGAGTTTGGAAGGCTATATCGCTTTCCTGCAGCATTCATCAAATGGTGATGACCAAATATTTAGCCATTTCAATGAACTGTAGATTGGAAGTTACTACTGATTACTGAACTTTATCATCATTTACCTTTAGTGCCAGCGCTAAGCAGAAAAGCTCCCATGCTGCACATCAATAAGAAAACAATGATATGGAATATCTTTTCCCACACAAAAAATAATAAACTAAAGCAGTGGAGCCTCTAGTTATCTGGTAAGCTATACAAGCCAACGTTTTGAGAGACTGAAGAAAATTCTTGACGTTCTGTAAAGTAATACTTTACAAATCTCAACTTTTCACATCAAATATAAAAGCTTCAGAATTTTATTTAACAAATTCCAAAATACATGGATTCGCCTTCTTCCTTCTGCATTCTTTTATTTCCACTCAGCTAAATGATCTTTGAATTCACTGTTAAGACCACTTACGTCAGTAACTTCCTACACTAAGACTGAACTTGGCAAGCTCACTTGAATTGTTTACCTATTCACATGTATATCAGTCATGCGGCTCCAACTTGACCAGAACTCATCGGGGTCAAATGAAAGGGCAAGCCAATTGACAAATCGACCCAAATCTATTTGCATAGCCTCAGGACAGGGATTGAATCAAAATATTGGGTTCAAGTTCGATTGCCTATAACTAGTCTATTGTCTCATTTGATTTGCTGGAAGTAGCATATCAATGTTCTGAGTCTCTTACTTGAAGCTCACTAGCATTTAATAACCCACCCTCCCCCACCCCAAAAAAAAAAAAAAAAAAAACACGCACACATACACACACCAAAAAAAAAAAAGAAAGAAAAGGCAAGGAAATAAAAGAAAGAAAAAATAAATGCCAAAGGGAAAACCAAAAAACAAAACACACATCCCTTTACCCAATAACGATGATCAGACATCTAGAGCCACTCTAAGGCACAATATAGGTAAATTACCTAAAATGTGGAAAAATTGCTTTAGTTTCTTTTTTTTTTTTTTTTTTTGGGAAGAAAATTATCCTGCATTTCAGAAGGACATTAAGAAACCGGCCAACAATAAAAATGAATCCCATCGAAGGATAGAAACCCAGCATGAATCAATACTTACATACTAGCTGCTAGTCCCACACATACGGTGGAAACATCTGGGCGGATGTGCCTCATTGTGTCAAATATTGCCATACCTAAGAACATCAAAGGAAGCAAAATAAATTCGTGAAACCAACAGGTAAAAGAGACATATAGATAAACAATTAAATTCAAACCGACAAACAAAAGAGATATTACCAGCTGTAACTGATCCTCCTGGAGAATTGACATACATGACAATATCCTGTCCCAAATAACAGAGCACTTTAATATGTAAATTATCTATATTGAGATTTATAATGTCTCTGATAAAAACCATTCTTACACCAAATGCTGAATGCTGACAGAATTCTTTGCAAAGGAGAAGAAATATGATTGGAAACTTGTTTAAGCTTACTAATTAAACGAACCCAACAGAGAGAAACATTCATGACACAAACAAACCCGTGCTCAAGATTACTAATAAACCAAGCATTATCAACCAACAATAAGAAAAATCTCCTATATCCTAAAATCTCGGAACAAGCTATAAGAATTAGAGTGTCGCAAATGTAAAGGCAAATTGACAGGGCCAATTACACTGCAGTGGGGACATCTTGAAAAGCCTAAATGTTTCCCGTACTTGACAAAACTGATACGAGACAGGGAATTACTAGGTCCTAAAATCAGAAGCCAAAGAAATGGGAAGAGATTTACAACAAATTGTACCGCATTCAGATCCTATCTTTGCCGTTGCAAAACATCAATAGATGTGCTTGAAGAATACAAAGAACAAATAGGAAGGCAAATAATTCATGGAAAATAACGCATTATTGTAGAATAAAGAATCTAAGACGGTAAGGCATGTTTCTTTATGACAACAGAAGAAGCCTTGCAAGCAAAAAGTCATATGATAAGTCAAGAGTGGGAAAGAAAATAAGCAGACCTTGTTAGGATCAACAGCATCAAGATAGAGAAGCTGAGCGACAATAATGTTAGCCATATCATCATCAACAGCCCCGCCACAACGTATTATTCTCTATAGACATAAAGAGGGTATAAATGTTAGTAGCATCCAAAAATCAGATAGAAAAGAAAGCCATCAAAGCAAATAGATAGAAAAGAAAACAGATAGCACGGAGGAAAATGTCATACATATTGGAAGAGCTGACTGATAACACTCTGGAAACGCTCTTGAACCATGGGAGGGGGTCCCTGAGCTCCTTGTGTGGCATATGCAGGAAAGTAGGGGGACGTTGGAACTTGCAAATCATCCCTTAGAAAAAAAGAGCATCAACAATAGAATTCAATACAATTGCAAATACTAGTACAAGGAAAGCAAGCAAGGGAATAGCAAAAATAAAAATACATGAATTTATAGGGAAAGCAAGTAATGATAGGTATAAAGTAACTGAAAAAGTCCCAAAGTTTTTTTTATAAATGGAATACCTAATAGACCAAATACCCTGGCTGGAGGATGAATAGACAGCCTTGACTGAACAAGTCCGGCGATTGTTGTTTGGATTGTTATTAATAGAGTATGATTTATTCAAAACTTTTTCCTGCAAAGAAAAAGTATTTCAAATGAACAGTAATTGAATATGCAATCCAAAATTCAAAAAAAAAAAGATAAAAAAAGGGTGGATGATACTACATGATAGCATAAACTAGTAAAGTAGAAATGGGAAGGGAGAGTGGAGCAATTAGCATAGGAGCGTCTGTAGAGTAAAAAAAATAGAAAAAAGGGATTATACCTGGAGGGAAGAGGGTGGAAGAAGGGGAAAGAAACGGAAAGGGATTTGAGTTGGGAAGAAGAACTAGGGCAACTAGTACTACTTGAGTTGAATCTCAAAGCGGAAATGTAAGATTGGGCCACCATGTCCATGAATAGATATTGGAGGAGGAGAAGGAGATGGTGGTAGTGGCGGTAGCGACTTCTTATCCAATAACAATGGGCGGCAGAAAGCTAAGCCAAGCCAAGCAACACCACTTTCTTTCTTTAGCCTCAGAAATCAGAACCCTCGCTCACTATGGACGAGTAATACGCAGGGGCAGAGGCAGTCACCCCATCAGGCCACAACTATTCTGTTCTATGATCCTTGGACTCGTGTTTCCACAAGTGATCATTATTTGTAAAAGAAAGTGATCATTTGTTACATCAAGAAAAAATGGTTTTATTTGCAATAAAGTACTAAGTAGTCAACAGGAAACATGAAAACAACTTTTCAAAGTGATTCATTTGTCTTTCAAAGTTTATCTCATGCTTTGCATTTGTTAATTCTCATGGATGCAACTTGTATTTTACTGTGTCCAATTTATCATATGAAAGCATGCTCGGTGAGTTGGTGTTAACATATCTGTTTCGAATAAGAAGATTCGAAGTCCACTTTTCACCCTCACAATCATGAGAACCTTGGAAGACAGAAAAAGAATAAATTTATCGAGTTTTACACTATGTAGTGTAGACTAATAAAAGAAGAAATCACTTAGCATATCTATACAAGTTATCCACTGTAGTGCCACTAAGAGTCATACTCATAAATCTAGGACTAGGATCTATAATCACATGGTTTTGTCTGAAGTGAATTTAACTGTATACAAGAATCTGTCCCCCATCTAAAATGCATCCAGCAGTGCAATCCTGGGGCTGCAGCGGACAAGGGACGTGCAATTGAATCTATCTCTCGTACATTGATGATGTGCAACAATATCTTCATCAACTCCAGTGATACACAACGTAGCATAAATCCTAGCAGGCAGCTTTTGCCTGCTGCATCTCTGTATTGATTGCCTTGTAGCACTGTAGACTGCAAAGAGGAAGCTTTGTCCTCCTAGCAGGCAGCTTTTGCCTGCTGCATCTCTGTATTGATTGCCTTGTAGCACTGTAGACTGCAAAGAGGAAGCTTTGTCCTAGAATCCCGATACTTGTATGCATTGGTACATGAAGGGCCAGCACACTTTTCTCGTGGTGGTGGGTAACTGAAATTTCACATCAAAAATCCAGAAAACATCAACCTTATTGTGCCTCGTGTACCAAGAAATAAAATCAGATGTATGTGTGTATGTGTGTGTTTTTAATCCTGATTTTAGCAGAGGAAGGGGGAGGGGTGACCGCAAAAAAAGAAAATTCCTACCTGCTAAGTTTTGGATCAAATATTTTTGGCAAACCCATTTCCTGTGGAAAAGTGACAACAGTCCCAGTATAAGAGACATTACCCATCTAATGGTGTTTGATGCGAGCATCTGAGCAGTGGCAGCCTTCTCCTGCAAAACAAAATGAAATGAGATGATTAGTTATTGCCGTTAATCAAGAATTTAAGGGAGTAGATCACCATGACACCAAGTACCTGAGCCAGCTCCTCTTGACGCTTCTTCATTCTATCTTCTCGCTTCTTCCTACTAGAATCTTGACCAAGTATTTTTCTGATTGCCTCGGCCTACAAAAAAAATTCAACAGCGTCAAGCCATTTCCATATAGCAAATCTAGACAACAGATAATAATAAAATGAGGCAAAACAAGAGAAAAAACCTCTGATTCCCTAGCTGCCTTTTCACTTTGCATTCTTCGTCTCTGAGCAGCCTCTGCTTTCTTCTCAGTTGCAGCTCCACCTCTGTCAGTTTCTCTTTTTGCTCTGTATTCAAGGAAACAAGAAACATATTCAATTACTATAACAATAAAATCTTAGAATGATCGGGAAAAAATGGTATAAGAAAATACTAACTTCGAGGTGGGGGCGGAGGTAGACCATTTGGGAACTCAATTTGACTTGCACCAGATATAGAAGAGGCGTCCTTGCTCGACAAAAGGGCTCTCTGGCGTGTAGTTAGAGTAATTTCCCTCTTGCTTTCTGGTGTCAAATCAGAGGGATCCTTTCTTTGCTTCTTCTTTGCCTCAGGCTCACCATCAGACGGCATTTCTAGATCCTCCTCATAATCTGTGTCCTCTGAACCTCGATCAGATCTAGACCGCTTACCATCTTTGCTGGACTTTCCACCTTCATCCAGATTTTCATATTTTCCGCCCTTAGAAACCCTTGAAATATTTCTTTGTTCCTTTGTCGATTCCACATCAAAATCCCTATACCCTGCAGCCTTTGATTCTAGCAAGAATTCTTATCTTTTCCAGATATCGGAGCTCATCATCACTGTCGTCTTCATCAAATGCCCCATCCAAAACACGCCTCTTTGGCACCCTCTTGCTCTTACGAACAGGATCAGACTTCTCATCTAGCTTTTCAAAACCATTCTTCTTGACCATCTTCCCGATATCCTCCTTCCCAAGATTAAGTCTGCCTCTTGAGAAATCCTTCAACGGGGTCCCTTGTAAACCACTTTTCTTATCAAGAGCAGAATGATCTGCAGTGTCCTAAAGTTGAAATAAAATGTTAAAACAGAAAATTTCCAAACTAATTAATGGCAAAAGGTTAAATGACAACCAACAGAAATTAATGTAAAAATATGTTTCCCATACACGTAATCTGCAAATATATCCCATGCCCAATATTACATATCCTGTGTCTTGCTCAAAAGATTCATTCCAAACGATAATGCCATTACCAAATGTCTTAATCTGCCTTTTCTTTATAAAAAGTCCGAATATGCAGCCAAAAGGCTAACATGAATTAAGTGAAAAAAAATGCAGTACACACCTAAAGGCACAAGAGATAAGCCATAAACTGAAGGTGTCAGAATCAGATTCTCACCACAAGGAGAATATCAATCACAGACTCACAATACAATTTCGGTGCTTAATGAATGGTGTCATTTTAACAAAAAAAAAACAACCAATAAATAAATGTTCTATTTTCTTCATTTTTCTCAAGCTGATCGCACAAGGACCTTTTTTTTAAAGTAAATTACAAGGCTTAAAAAGAATCAGACAGCATTATATGCTGATGGATTCTTGACTAATGCAGTTTATTATCTTTGTCAACAATATGTAATTCTAAGAGAGCAAAGTACAACTTCAAACACCAAAAGTCCACAACTGGAGTGAAATAACACTTTACACTGACTGATGCAGGCCAAAAGTCCAACAAATGAAGAAAATTGTCAGACTTCAGAGACGTGAAACCTTACCTGAAGAATCAGCTTCTGTCGTGCACGTGGAACATCAGAAAATCGAGCAGTCTTTGTAGAAATTCCTATGTTTAAGACACCATTTGAACTGGATTTGGTTTGAATTGTGCGTGTGACACCACCAACCTTCAGTTTAACTTTTTTCAGCTTGTTCTCATTACCTATACTATCCCCAGTCAATCCTAGGCTTCCACGATCAACTGCCAGCCCATAGTCAGCACCATCTCCAACACGTCCAATACTATGTGGAACAGTAGCTCCATCCTCGGACTCCTTAATCTTTTTATATGCATGATTATCACCATCCCTGGAAGTCGAAGGACCTCTTGACATACACTGACTAAGGCTAAATATTTTCCCTCTAAATTTAGCATCTCCAGTATTCTCGTCACCGGAGACCTTGCCTGTATCATCTGAAATGGGTATGGATGACAAGGGTGACAGATCATGGTTTTCAGACAATAGCTGTGGCTCAGGTCTAGGCCGGCGTGAAGTTTGGCTCCTCTTCTTTCTGACTGCAATTCCAAGACCATCACATCTAGTAATCGAGAACCACAAAGATCCTCCATCACACAGAATGAAGCTCAACCCGTTCAGCCAGGTAATTATATGCTTAGGCTACAGAAACCAGCAAGTTCTGGAACAGATCTTATGGGAACTCTTAAACCTGATTTACCTGAACATAAGTTTATAGAAATTGAAGCGAAGAGAAACGAATCAATTTTAGTAGATTAAGCAAGTGCTGGAAAAACAAATTTAAGGACCACATTCGATGAAATGTTTTGATTGGGGGAGTTCATCCACAATCAAAACAGAAAGGAGACAACTACTATAAAAGTGCTCATCAGGAATCCCTAGGACAAAAATTATTGGAAAAAAGAACAAGTATCTGGAAGAGGAATTCAGAAAGGAACCAAAAGCACATCCCCAGTGAAGTGAAACCAAAATACCCGTAAGAATAACTTTTTTCGTATTGCATGAAGTAACAAAATCAGAGCAAGTGGATTAACGTATGGAAAGAAAGCAAGCAAGCAACGTAGTAAAAGGTTCACAAATTGAGCTAGTAGAGTAGACTAGACTATCCAGGAGACGCTAAATTCAGCAATTGGAAAATAGTAATAGCAGGAACAAAAGATCCAGCAGGAAAGAAAAAAATTAAATCGACTCAATCCTGAAATTTTTTTGTAAACCTATAGACAAATAATACAGAGAGAAAACTGAACATCAATTTGAAACATGGAGCAACGAATTCCACCCATGGGTTCCAAAAAATCCCGAAATAAAAAATCTTAACGAATCAGGAGATAGATCCACAGAAAGCATTGAGAAGGCAGATGCCTCGAATCAGAAAACCCACAAACGAACACCCGACAAGCAGAGAAGAGAGAAAGAAAATTACCTCAAGGGAAGAGGAATACAAGATAGCGGAGGCGACGACATATAATGGAGAAGGAGAAAGAAGAAAACAGAATAAAAGAGAAAAGAGGGAGGCGAGGAATAAATAGATAGAAAAGGTGGGGAGTGTTTGTAATTAGGGTTTGAGATGAGGAAGATGGGGTCGTCTTTTCTGGTTATGGTTAAGGTTAATTCCACTACTACTCGTAGTAGGTATAGTAAACAAAGGGAAACAACCACAACAACACTGCTGTCGTCTATAATCTTCTCCATTTTTTTCTATCTATCTCGGTTTACTAGTTGATTTGGGTTTTCTTGGATTCGGCTCTTTGTCTCGATGACCCGACTCAGTCCCGCGAGTTAACTCACGCTTCCCATCCTCTCTCTCTCCTCTCAAGCTAGATCTAGACTAGATGTTGTCCCTTCTTTTCCTCTTTCATTCACCTCTTCGACATACGCTTATTATGCTATGCTGCAACAATAGCATACATAGCACCCGCCTCCTTCTGTTCCCAATCTTTACTCTTTTTTTTCCCATATTACCCGAACTTGTGAATACTACTTCTTTTAAATAAATAAATATTTTTGAAACAATCAAAAATAAATAAAGAATTTCTTCATAAAAAAGAAAAATGAATCAAAAGTTAAAATCAAATCTTTGGCTCTAAAACAACTGATTTTATGAAGGGAAAAATTAAACAAAATTATAATTCATTGAATATTTTTTTTTGGTCATGTGTGCACCTGATCTTGGTTAAGAAATCACCACATTTTTAAGCCAAAATAACAGATTGATACTCAAATCTAGTCATCTACAATCCAACATCACCTTTATGTAAGTTTGATTATTTGTAGGGAGGACAAAATTGAAAAATAAAAATAAAAAAATTCACCATATCCTTTAATGTTCATGAAGGTTGATAGAAAATCTCAAACGGTTATAATTAGTAGCTTTTATTTTTGGGCATAATATGAATTTTGAAGGGAGACAGATGGAAGAGGGCAGGGAACAAAGGGAAGGGAAAGGCTTGAGGTGTTTGGGGGTTCAAGAACAGATGGGAATCAGTCGGGGATAATTTTGTCATTAAACGAAAATTTGCTGTGGCAATTCAATATCATTGCCCGATATTTTAAGCTCCTGCACTGCTGCGTTCATCTTACAACATGGGGTTGCTCACTTATGAACAGGGAGCATAATATCACAATTAACATACCTTCAGCTACACTAGCCAAATAAAATGAGAAAGAAACAAAGGGAAAGAACATCTTGAAGCTTTCTAGTTTCCACTACAAGAGTGACCTTGAATATTTACACTCTCATCCAACATGTAGAGAATGATCACCAAACAAAGGGGAAAACTGATAATGTTCTCTACAAGGGATGAAAGAAGGGACCAATTTCCATCCCTTAAATAAAACAAGTTACACTGAATCATTCCATTCAATAATATCACCACACAGGGTGACACGGTCAAAATAACAGCCTGACCAAAACCTTGGAAAAACATGAGAAGCTCCCAATGAACTTTAAAAGCAAATATTTACCGCCCTTCATGAAGATCTTCAGAAAATACAGCCGTCCTAGGGATGTTGTCATTGTCAAAACCACTTAGACCCGAGTAAGGACCAGAAGAGAAGATCGATGATGTACCATCTGACTCACATGGAAATGTTGTAGACGACTGCCTAAGATTTGGCCTGCTGTTGGAAGTTAAAGCAGAATCCTGATACTCTGCGACCCGTTGAACCATTTTAAGTGACTGAACCACCTCCCCCATTGTGGGACGTTGGCTTGCCTCGGGAGAAACACAAGCTGCTGCAATTGTACAAACCCGTACGAAATCTTCCGTTGGGTACTTGCCTTCAAGCCTAGGATCAGCAAGCTCTTCCAATCGATCCTTATCCCTAAGTATCGGACGGGCCTGCCAATATATGCAACTTTAAATACTCATTAGTCTGACTATGATGACATTCATCTTCAAGGAAAAAAAGAGCGTCAAACAATTAGGATCTAGCACCACTAACTAATGTAAAAACATAATTATAACCAACCCATGTGACAAGGTTCTCCTGTCCTGAAGGTTGTGCCATATCCACAGGCTTCTTTCCAGTCAACAACTCGAGGAGGACCACCCCATAACTGTAGACATCACTCTTCACCAATAGATTCGATCTCGTCCTGTCATAGCATATTCGGGGGCTACGTACCTGTGAATGAGTTAAATTAAAATCCTTTGCAAATAAAGTAATTTATCAAGTTAATCGGTAGACAAACTAACCCAAATGTGCCCATCACACGTGTAGACAAATAATTTGCTCTGCCTTCAGGGGCCTGCTTTGCAAGACCAAAATCAGCAACTTTAGCATGAAAGTTGTTCTCAAGCAATATGTTGGATGCCTTAAAATCTCTGTGAATGACACAAGGTTGAGAATCCTCATGTAGATAAGCAAGTCCCCTTGCTGCATCAAGGGCAATTTTCATTCTGGTGTCCCAATCCAGAGGGCAGTTCACCCCCAAGGGTCCTGCAGCAGACGAGACAATTCTAAAAATTGACGAGCAAACTTTAGCATCAACATTTCTAATTTCTAAGTATCAACATTCATTCTCTAGTGACTCCCTCGTTTTGTTTGTATAACAGGCTCGCAATTGTCAAATGACAAATAATTCTGAAGAATTTCAAAACCATGGAGCCAGGATTCCAAACTTCCATTTGGGACAAGCTCATAGCAAAGTAGGTTTTGCGAGGAATCACGACTGCTATAGTAACCAACAAGCTTCACAAGGTTACGGTGATGGAGCCTGCTGAGCATCTCAACCTCAACCAAAAATTCTTTATCCCCTTGCTGCCCTTCATTACTCAGCCTCTTTATAGCTACAGCTGTTCCATCACTAAGTATACCTTTGAAAACTCGGCCAAAACCACCCTCTCCTATTATGCTAGCAGGTTCAAAGTTGTTTGTAGCTTCTCTAAGTTCTTCGTATGCCAGAAACCTTGTGCTAGTAGGGTGAGGGTGAGGGT
The DNA here is from genome assembly GCA_025175665.1 of Cinchona pubescens. Lineage (NCBI taxonomy): Eukaryota > Viridiplantae > Streptophyta > Magnoliopsida > Gentianales > Rubiaceae > Cinchona > Cinchona pubescens. The sequence goes on along the minus strand of JANKKI010000192.1, from coordinate 320,516 downwards.
GAGGGTGAGGAAGGGTGAGGGTGAGGGTGAGGGTGAGGGTGAGGAAGGGATCCAGCTAGCGGAGCTGCATCTGCAGTTCTCATCTTTTCTATTAAACAAGACAAAGAGAATGTTAAATAGGGATAGGAAGAGAAAAAGATCAACATACACATATTTAAAAAGGGTGCGTACCAGGTTCTTTTATTGGCGCTCTCTTTTTCCCTCTGTGTGATGCACAGTGACAAATTACAAGAATGCAAATAACAGCAATTATCAAGACTCCAGAACCAATTGCAATAACAAGAATTAAACTTGAATTATTTCCCTTGTTTGAGGAAACGGGTGCATCAGGAGTTGAAGTCAGTTGTTGAGGTGCTTCTGTTGGAGGCAGAGCAGAAATAGGAGCTGAATGGAAGACAAAAGAATTTGTTTCAAAATTTTATATAAAAATGAAAAATTGTTTAAAAGCAAAGACTAGAAACTTCCAAGACGAAAGATGCAACAGAAGGACCATGCTGTTCTCTTTCGTTCCACCGGGCAGTGGGAGGTGGAGGTGTGGTAGGAGAGAGGACACATGAGGAAGAAGAAGCACTTATAGTACATCCACTTACTAGTACATAGCAGTTACTCTATTATGCAAATCATTCTACATATGATGGAAATGAATACATATACAGTAATGAAAGAACAACTGAATGATGATTATGTCAATCTTTCTTGATCTGTTCAATAACAAATCAGATATACAATTGCATCAGAAACATATCTTATCATGTATTATAGAATCCAATGAAACATCAGAAAATGCCAATGAAGCTGTCATATAAAAAGTTAATCAAGTCTAAGAATGCAATCTTTTCCCTCTACAGAAATAAACAGGTAAGGGCTCTGCAGTTCTTATTAGACCCTCATTTTTATTCTCTAAGAGGGTTTTTACCTATCAAGATGTTAACAAAAGACGGCACACAGAGGCAGAAGGTGCAATTTTAAATAATTTATAGAACACAGGCTATTTGTAGTAAGAAGTAAGGTCCAACTGACTCTTTTAAGATTTTTAGGATTATCTCGTTAACAATAGCTTACCAACAAAGAGCCAGAGTATAGAAAGTAGGTGTGAACCATAGAGTGATGAATATGATGATATAAATACGAGGGAGGGGCAACCACAGCATTGAAAGTGAATCAACCTTGATAGCAATAACTGAATATGCTTTAACTGTGGAAAGAACATTGCAAAGTATCCAAAGTAATCTTGGCAAGAAGATGGTAAACAAAGGATTACCTTGGGATGGAGCTGAAGGCTTAAACCAGGTCATATTGAGAAGTCCGTAGTCACCAACCAATTGAGGGTCCAGACTAACCTTATGTGAAGACAGTGAAGAGTTTATTTGAGCTGCTTCACTGGCAGAGAAGCTAATTCCCTCAAGTGGAGTAATGTCCATTGAAATATTAAGTCTTGATAGACCCAAAACGTAAAAGTTAATTATCTCAATCTGAGAAAGTTGCAAACCTAATTGAGATGCAAATTGTTTTAGAAAAAGATTCCAATTAGGGTTAAGTGAGACATTCAAAAGGAGAAGGTCAAGCTTAAGCGGATATACGCATTGGCAATCCTGGGTACCACGTTTTAGCACAGTATCTGGTCCACAACAATCTGAAATTGACAGAAACATGAAACCATTCAAATATTCGGCAATAAGCAGAAACTTAAAAGGTTGGCAAATGAAAAGAATTCATGCATTATCTCACTTAATAACTTCGTTGAAACACACAGAGACTTTTGAAGGGGAATCTAATTAAAGAATGAACATTGATTTACAGGGTTTTGAGATAACGATTCATACTGGAGGTGTGAGGGGAAAGTGGCGGTTGAGCTAGACCAGCTGGTAATGTACTAGCACCAGATTGTGCTGGAGCAATCTCTGCAAAGCGTGGAGGTGAAAGGCCAGAAAGTCCACCCTTGTTCATTGATGGCTTAGATAACCTTGAGGTTGAAGGAGGATGACTGGAAGTTACAAATGGACGAAAATGAGGAGGCTGAGTTGGTGGCAGCCCAAGCCTTGGAGGTCCAAAGGGCGAAATATTATTGTGAGGCGATCTATGGAACAAAGGCAGGGTTGCTGGTAGTGGAAGCTCCGGCATAGCAGGTGGAGGTAATGGCAGAGGGTGTGGAGATGGAGTTAGTCGTTTCTACCCGTGGATTAACATGTAAGTGAGCATAGGTGACAGATAAGATATAATAAAACAAAATAAGTAGCGGTCTGAGCATCAGCCAATGGATCTTTCTCAGCATCCCTATAGATGATATAGCAACAAAAGTCAGTAATACAGAATTAGCAAATCTTTGTAAGAAACAATGAGAATACAGAATTAGCAAATCTTTGTAAGAAACAATGAGAATACTGTAAAAAGATTCTGCTAATAATACATTTTGGCTTCACAATTTATATTCACCAAGAAACAGTAGTATATTCTCTTTCCTCATCACCGGTACTGGTCGTTATTGATAAGTCAAAAACTAGCGCAATAAAATCTAAATTAATAGCAATTGAGCACAGACATACACAGAATAATCTTAGTATAAAATATCCAAACTGAACAATTTCCTACTATTATGTATAAATTAGCAACCAGTGCAGTACATGTAGTCATGTAATGAAAGGAAAAATAGGGCAACATAAATATGTAATCTTATACACAGCCTCAGCAGGAGATGGCTTAAAAATGAAAAAGATTTAAAATAAAAGAGGATTTAAAATAAAGCTTAATTCATACTAGATGATAAAAGCTAGGGAACAAAGCAGTGGATAAAACGAAGAGTGAGTGCAGCATTACAGACCGACGCCGGCTTCAGATCTAAGGAATTGATAAATGTAGAAACGACGGCGGCCGGAAGATCGACTTGTACGCCTTCTACTCCTAGGATGGATCACTTGTTGTAACTGCAATAGAGACAGAAAATTCGAGAAATTGCGATTATGGAGCTTGGCATTAGGAGAAGAAGAGAAGAGCACTCAAGTTGTGTTGAACTCAATTTGGGTTGGGTTTGCCGGTGGTGACCGGTGAGTGTCGACGACCGGTTTGTTAAATTGGTACTACCAAATTATTAAACTCATCCTTACTTGCTAGATAGTATAGTAGTAGTAGTAAATTTGACGGACGGAAAAGTATTAACATAACGGTAAGAAACGATCTACTACAGCCTCACTCGCAGTTGGTCTGTCCCCACCAAAACAAGAGACGCTCCAAGTTAAAGTGTCGGATACGAGCTGCTCTGCATACGGGTCCAATTGTACTCTCTAGATTTCATCATTTTTCTTGGATTGGATTGGATTGGAGCCCATTCTTTAGAAGCAAGATATGAGAGGTCATCAAATTTCAAAGCCCAAATACAAAGAAAAAAATCGCCTAACTCATACTGCCATCATCAATAATAGATCTCAAATTGTATGTACTTCATGTGACAGAAGCCTTCTAATGCCTCAAATATACGGGAGGGCATTTTGATAATCAATGATAATTTTTATTAATAATTATCTCTAAATTTATGAGCATCCAAACCCATTAAAGATGTGTATAATAGTAAGTTGGAAAGTAAACAAATTCATTCACCGTTCTCTCAACTGCTCATTTGTCAATTTAATTTTTCATTTTGCTCTTAATCTTTTTTCAGGTAAGAATTCTGACCTGAGTATGGGAACCTCTCTAGCAATATAGTCCTGTCGCTCCCGTTCTCGTCACAGGTTTTGTATCATATAACGTGGGATGAGTACGTCATAACTTTCTTGTTCTCGTACAGGTGACATGAGCACGCCATAACTTTCTTGTTCTCGTCACAGGTTTCATATAACTGGCACGCCATAACTTTTACTCTAGAAGGTTTCATATAATGTGAGATAAGTACGCCATAACTTTTACTCTAGAAGGTTTCATATAATGTGGGATAAGTACGCCATAACTTTTACTTTAGAAGATAAAGACGACTAAGGATTTATATTTAAATACTTTATTTATTTTAGTGCTATATTTTTCTGGCATCAACATCATGTAATTGGGAAATTCTTAACGGATGTAGGTATCATGACCTATTAGGCTCACAATCATCCACGTCATCATGAAGATATTTATTTTAATAGTTTGAGATAATATAAAGTTTTCTGGGGTTTTATTTGGCAAACACACTTCATTTTATATGTTTCTTTTTTGGTTCTGAAATTCCTTAATTACCAGTGAATACAGCGGAAATCGCAGCGGAATATGAAAAGCAGGAGGAAGGCTGGATGTTATTGAAATTAGGATGATGATGGATTGTTTTCCATCTTACTTAGCAATATGTGTGGTCTTTGCGTGCACATCATCAAAGTGTTACATGCAGGATTAATAGAACTTCCTTGTAACCTAGTTAGTAAATTAAAAACCAGCCGAGTGGTTTGAAGGGACAATATCTTGAGATTGATCTCATCTCACTGCTTTCTACCAGTTCCTGTAATATTCCAAGAGAACTAAGCTATTAGTATGTGGAAAGCTGGTTTGTACATAGCACACCGTTGCCTAGTAGAGTTGGACGGTACAAAACCCTCCTTACAATGAATGAATGATTCAAAATTAGTCACGCTTTGGGGCATTTTGGTATGTCATTCTGGATCACCCCTGCTTTCCCCCGTCGATTGGCATGCGGGCATATCTCTAAGCAGGGCTCCTTTAGAGCGCTATCCACATTTTTCAGGTTGAGGAGGAGCAACCCCAAACTTAAACTGTCAACACAAACCCAAGGATGAAAAATAGGAAAGAATCAGTTTCGAGGGAAAATATCACAAATTCGAACTGAAGCACATTTCAGTGTCTCATATAGGTGTGCAGGAGTAGTTCATTAAAGAATGCGCATGAAAGCACAGCCTAAGAGCAACCACGTAGAGTACAGTAAAAAGCATTACCTGGCAGCTATAATCGGTGAAGTTTGGCTCCATCAGCAAGGGAACTCCCATATATTCCTTGAAGAAAGTCTAGAAACATTTATAGTGCAAAATGAAATATACAGTTTAGACGTGGAAGACGAGGCAAAAGAAAGCAAGCTAGTTCATGAAATTAGCACGTAACCCACCTGTGTAGGAAGCTTGCATGTATTGATACATATACCCACACATTTACTTTCTTCTAAATATTTGCATCTTTCCACAAAAACCTGCATAAATGTCCTGTGTCCCATTACAGTAGACCAAATCAAGATGTGACTTTCATTTGGATGGAGTACAATTCAGAATTTGCAATATTTAGAGAGCATAGATGAGTGGCAGTAGGTGAACTATTCAAAAATAAATAAATAAATAAATACTCCACTGAGTCAAACAGAAAACAATTTGGAAGATTACCCCACTCATTAAAGAAGTTCCATCTGGAAGTGGTACAGAGTTGACCTCACATGGACCCATTAACCATTTACACGAAAGTGCAGTCACCCTTGCTTCCAGTCCGAGATAGGTAAGGAACATTCATCAGTAAAACATACAATACAAAAACCACAGTAGACGTAGAGATGTTTATTACTTTTACTAATTGTAGGCTAAATGCGAGTTCTGGATAAAGTGAGTAGAAGATCCAGGAATTAGCCACCCATAAAGGAAAATAAATAAATAAATAAATAAATAAAACAGAGTGTGGAACGTGCGATACAGTGAAGTAGAAGCACTTACCGACCATAATGGCAGCGACTTTTCCTTGTGCTAGAGGTGTGGTCTCAATAACGATCCGGTAAAGCTCCAATAGCAATGGAGGAAACAGTGATCTTAATATCCGGACCTGCAATACACCATAGCATAGATATATACAACATTTGTTAGTAGCTCCAAGGAGAGGAGATGGAAACAAGAAGTTAGGAACTTCCTCTTGAGATAGGTAAAGAAATAGGAGTAGTACTACATAGTAGTGTTTTAAAAACTAACTTTTTGTGTGTGTATGTGTGCAGATAAGCCTTAATAATAGTCGTATATGTATAAGTGTATGTAGTCGGGAATGGAATTATATGCTAGTAGAGCAGTAAGTACCGAGGCTTGATTAGCTTCAGAATTTGATCGACCAATTGTAAGACGATTAGCAACTTCAATGAGTCCGATGTATCCGGGCTTCTCAGACTCCCATCCAGTTTCCTGACGACAAATGTAGCAGTGTTAGTGTTAGTAGCATAGTACATATCACCACCATTTTACCAAAAGTAAAATTGCAGCCTCCTCAGCTCACTCATACACGATCAATAAACAGATTCCGGTATGCTCTAATTTACCAGTGACGTTTTATTGCAGAAAGGAACACAATCAGAATATATGATCAAATAAAGTAGTAGTTACAGTTGCTTGTTCGTAGTATTAAAAAGTAGTGGGAGGCAGTAAGCCAGGAGCAAGATTAAGTACTTAGATTTTGATAGCCGGAAGGAAATTCACATAGAAACATGAAGTCAGAGAGAGATCGTAAAGACGACATACTTGAACCATTTTCTTTCGGAACAAATGGAGGAAGAGATCATCAAACACCCCAGGTCTGTCGATGCCTCTTCTGCTGCTTCTATCTTCCTTTGCAATGAGGAAGAAATTTTATACTACTACAACTTAATATGCGGCCGGGAAAACAAACATCTAATCTGTACTATTGTATTTGTAATAAGGGAAATCAATTAATGAATGGCAAAAGTTAACCAGTGAGGAAGATTGAGGAAGAAATGCCGTACAGTTTCAGATGGAGGAATGCTACTAGCAGACGTAGAGAAGCATGAGACTAGACAACCAACATACTTTCGCAGCTTAATTTTGGGCGGTGGCGGTGAGGGTGAGATTGAGAAACGTCGACCAACAGCGTTTCTCCGGTGGCGGCGGGGAATCGGAAGCAGCGCCGTCGGGACAAGAGCAGAAATTGCCGGCATCATTATTAGCTACCAATTCCCGAATTTGCAATATCTCGAAAATTAAAAGATTTCTAAGGCCCCTATTTGTTTGTCGGTTAGCGTTAGGCCCCGCCATGTGATCAATCTTTTTAGTTTTTAGCCCCTATTTCTTCTTTGGTGTTTCTTTAGAACAAGGGTAAATGTTTGGATTAATTTCACATTCCTTACCTGAGATTTAGTATAATTGTAGGAATCTCCTCCTAAGAATAAAAAATTACACATACTCCCCAATTTTGAGGTTTTGTGTAACAAATCCAGCACATGGGGAGGATGACAACAAAATTTTTATATAAATATCCAAAAATATCCTTTGATTCCTTATATACATATAACAAAAATATTTAAAATTCATCCCCTCAAACTATCTGTCTGCTTATACACATCCTTTAGATGTGTATAATCACAGGTACTCAAACTCCATTAATCACCACAATCACCACCCTTCTCCCCGATCTCTAGTACCTCGATATTCAAATTTCAAAGAAGGTAGTAACTGTCCAAATCCTCTTGCCATTTCTTAATCAAATCATGCGCAACTTTCAAATTTCTCACAACCATTATTTCGTGATCGTCAATTTTCGCCAATTGGCAAGTGATTTTGTGGCTATTCTGTTGGTGAAGCTGATAATGAAAGTGAGATGGTAGATAGGAGCAAGAGGCATTAGCAAAGTGACTCCCATAATCTAGCAGCGGAACAACAACCATCCTTGCAATCATTTGATACACCTTAATGCCATTTTCTTCTTCTCATTCATGTTTTTGATTTTACCTTTTTTGGGACATTTTTGTCAGCGGCGTCACTCTTCACACTTTGCCTTTCAACGCTGCTACCGCCATTGTCGAGCTTAATCACTCACTCATAGTGTGTCACAATGAGAGAGAAAAAATCTTACTTCAGCCAAGAAACAATCACAAAGACAAAAGAGGAATGACACAAGAATCAACTATGTTTTTGCTTTTGGCCATACGATTGTGTGTTTTTTTTACTAAATCAATTTGTTTTATAGATTTTACTATTTTGGCTTGTCTGTTGAATAACTAACTGTTTTTGGGCTTGTTGGATTTTTGGACTAATTGTTGTGTTGTTGCTTAAGAAAAAAAAATCAAAAGAAGAAAGGTTTGGTTTTGAGTGGTAGGTAGAGCATGGGTGGTTTATGGGAAGGGCGATGATGATTTGGAAGAGGGAGAATATTGACAGGAGGTAGAGTGTTTTTTAATCTTTCTTAACTTACTTTTGGAAGGATATTATAGTTATTTTATACAGTAAAAGGAGGTAAGTGTAATTATTAAAACTTGAAGAGAAGTTCCCGCAATTATACTAAACTTTAAGGGAGGAATGTGAAATTAACCCCAAATGCTACTAGTTGGATACAATTATCCAGTGTTACGGAACTAATACTTGTTGTACAATGAAGTGCAATTTAAGCGATAAGACCTTCCGTTATGATTTATTGGTTATGAGTTCGAATCATTAGAGGATAGGTGGGAAGAATTGGGTTTATTTATTTATTTATTTATTTATTTAAAGATAAGGAACTAGTTAACCCTTGCAAAATTGGCTATTACTACCTTGGATGAACTAATTTAATTTGTTTGACAACTAATAATAAATTTCTTTTTTTAAAAAAAAATCACATTTTCTATATTTTTAGATACTCGAACACATGTCATAAAAAAATTATCTTATTATCAAAATTTACACTTCGTTGTCATGGTAATAAAATTGCTAATTTCAATTCACTTATAAAGCTTATTGTCGAGGCTCAAATTCATTTTCAAGCTTAATGTTTACTTGATTTCAATTTCGAGACTCTAATCTTTTGATCTCGTCATTCCATATAGTACTTGACAATGTAAAGGCCCGTCTAACATTTCAGTGGATAAATATTTGGGGGAGAAATTAAGGTATTTAATAAAAAATTATGGGGCAGTATTTAGTCAAATGGAAGTATCGGACGCCGGCATGAACTCTGTTGTGGCGCAAAATAGAGATAAAGCACGAATGCGAGGGTCACTTTCGTAATTTCTAGCTAAATTGTTAATCGGGGAAAGCTTTCAAAACCCTAACATAAACCCTTTCTAGCACGGTAAGAAGAGGAGGAGGAGGAGGAGGGGGAAGAAAGGGCAAGGAAAATGATGAAGAATGTGGTTTTGGGGCATAGGAAATCTACCAGAGTAGCGGCGCAGGCGCTGACTAGAGGTCTCTGCAATACGATGGCGATGAAGGTGGAGGCAGAAATGACGGTGGGTGAGCAGCCCGGAAAAGCCGGGAGACTCTACAACAGGCTGTCGGCATTGGGAGCGAAGAAAGGGTTAGTAGCAGCGACCATAAATGAGTACCTAAGAGAGGGGAGAATGGCCCGCAAAGATGATCTCATGAGATGCGTCAGAGAACTTCGTAAATTTGGAAAATTCGACACCACCAAGCCCTTGAGGTACTTTTCTAGTACTCTCTATTCTTATTCTCTCTGTCTCTCTTATTTAAATCATCATTTCTGGGATTTATTTAATATCCGTGGATAATAATAATTATCATTTCCCATTTCATAGTAAGTATGCAATGATAATGATGCGGGCATTTTGGAATAGGATTAAGCTTTTTTTTTTAGGGACAAATTTTGTGCTTTAAAATGGAGTAGTATTTGCAGTATCAGATTTTCGAGTTGTTAGTTTAGACCCCTTTTTGAGGTCTGCAGATAATGGAATGGATGGACAAAAGGAACATTCACCTTTCCCACCGTGACCATGCCGCCCGTTTGGACCTTACATGCAAAGTGCAGGGGATATCTGCTGCTGAAGATTACTTCAGTAGCCTCCCACCTTCTGCAAAGAACCATTTTACTTATGGAGCTCTCTTGAACTGCTATTGTGTCGAAAAGATGAAAGACAAGGCATTGGATCTCTTTGAGAAAATGGAAGGAGATGAAATGCAAATCGCACCTTCTTCCCTGGCTTTCAACAATCTTATGTCTTTATATATCAGATTAGGACAGCCCGAGATGGTGCCTCCCCTTGTAGATGAGATGAAGAAAAGGAATGTCCCTCTCAGCACCTTCACTTACAATATACTCATGAACAGTTATTCACGCTTAGATGATATTGAGGGAGTCGAAAGAGTTTTTGAGGATATTATGCAGGAAAGTGGGAAACTGTATGATTGGACGACTTTTAGTAACTTGGCTGTTGCCTATGTCAATGCTGGACTTCATGAAAAAGCTAGGCTCGCTTTAAAGAAGGTCGAGCAAGAGATGGGACCTCGCAATCGTGAGGCATTTCACTATCTGATTAGCCTGTATGCCGGCATCTCTAACCTTGGTGAGGTCCACCGCATTTGGAAATCCTTGAAATCAAGTCTCCGCACAATTACAAATCTGAGCTATCTTACCATGCTTCAGGCTCTGAATAAACTGAACGACATCGATCAGAGGGCTGGAGAAATGCTTCCAGGAATGGGAATCAGCAAGCACCAGTTATGACATTAGGCTGGCTAATGTCGCTATCGCTGCCTATCTCAGACATGACATGGCAGAGGAAGCCAAATCTGTGCTCCGTGTTGCGCGTGAGAGGTCATCTGGTCCTTTCTTTATTGCTTTGGAAATGCTAATGATGTTCTGTTTGAAAAAACGCAAAGTCAAGCTGGCACTACAGTACATGGAATTTGCTGTTTCTGTTTCTGGGCTCAATGGGTCTGAATGGCATCCAAAATCTGATAGCATAAGTCAATTTCTTAGTTGTTTTGAAGAAGAAAAGGATGTTGATAGTGCCGAGGAGTTCTGCCAATATTTAAAGAAGGTAAATTGTCTCGATCACAGTGTGTACAAGTCATTGCTTCAGACCTACATTGCTGGTGGAAAGACGGCGCCCAATATGCGCACAAGGATTGAGGGAGATGGAATTGAAATATGCTCCGAACTTCAAAACCTGCTCAGAAAATGTTTCGCATGAATAGTTTGAAGTGGTTCCAATTTTTTTTTTAAAAAAGATCACTATTTTGTAAAGCTTTCCATCATTCTCTTCTCTTTTATTTAGGGTAGAATGTTTCAAACGAGGACTTTCTGAATTACGGAGCTTGGAGGCAAGATGTTATATATGGTTTCTTTTAGAAGCTCGATACATGTTAGTCTTGAACTTTGTTATCCTTCCCCTGTATACGTGAGACATCCCATGTATTATTTTGACTCGAGGATCAAAATAGGAATGCAGATAAGTCATTTGAGAGTTTGGAAAAATAGGAGGCCATCAACCGTCTCCGTTTTTCTTTTTCACGTTTTGGAGCATTTTTTTCAGCTGGAGTTGGCTGCTATAGTGTTTTTTTTTTTCTAAATAACTTTTATTAATGTATTTTATCTTGTTCACTAGTTATCAGGTGAATTGCTCAATAGCAAAACCAGGCTAAGACAAAAGCCATGCAAGCACGATGTCAAAACAGTTTTGCTCCAACAGATATCATCTCATTACCACCACATCAAAGCAAGCCACTACAAAAGATTCAATGCCTGTTGGATTTAATAATTTCTCCCCATTTTAAGTTGTTGGAAGGCTACTGAATGCATCTCCGAGAAAAGGGGCCTAGGTCTTCTTTCGTTTGAAAAAAAAGAAAAAGAAAAGGGCCTAAGTGGTTTGGGCATAATGCGCAGGGACAAAGTGACTGCCCAGCCAAAATCTAATGCAGTAATGTCATAACAAATTATGTACCAGTTCAAGGTGCATTACTTCCATATAGGGATGTGCAATAATTCTTTTTTTTTTTTTTACAAACTGGATGTGCAATAATGAATCTTAATCGAATTACTGGATTCAATAACTATCAACCTCCATTTATTCATAAATTATTATAATTAGCTTTAATTTTTTAACTTAATTAATACTATTGTTACATTCTTGTATATTAATTCATGCTTATATTATTAAATTTGTATTCATAAATCACATGATCCGATACTTCCATTTGACTCAAATAGTCTTGTCATACTTATTTTATTAATATTATAGTATTTTACGTAATTATATTGATTATGCATGTTTTTTATATAGTTTTTTACTTTTTCCAATCATTTATCAATAAAAATTACACAAACATATCAAATTACATGAAAAATTAGAATAAAATTAAGAAAATTTTACTTGAAAAATTAGGTTTTTGTATAATATTTTTATCCAGTGTTAGGAGTTCAATTAACTTGAGCTGAAGTTGAATTTAAAACTGAATACCAAATTCGAATTTAATTAACCGAATTTTCTTTCAAATTGAATTTGAAATCAAAATTGGTTAAACATATTAAAAAATTTTCAAATTTTGATCAATTTATATTTAACTGATGCTCACCCCTATGTTCTGCTTTCAAAAAAATTGAACCTAAGCAAATCAAGCCACCACAATACAAGGTGGAAAAGAAGGGCCAAAAAAAAAAAAAAGAGCTTTCACAAATAAATTTATCCCTCTTGAAATCGCAATAAGGTCCCTAGAAACGACAGCTGCATCATGTTAATTGACAAAAGCTCTAGGATTCAGATGACAATATCATAGCTGATGTGTGGTCATTAAACAAGAGGAAAAATACTACATTAAACAAGAAGAAAAATAATCAAGGCTCTCCTCTAAATGTCAGTCTATCCTATCATCAACAATATAATAGTTTCACAGTTGGAACTTTGGATCACATGTCCTCCACATCTTCTTCCTGTGCTTCTAGAACTATGGTGGCAAGAGCAAGTCTATATGATGTGGATCTCAAATTCCTGACCAGAACATAAATTTCCTTCCTCCTCTTTTGTACAGACATGGTCTTCCATTGTTCCTCTCTAATACGAGCAAGCCAGATTGCCTCACATAGAGCTATTGCCGTGGTCTTCTTGCTGTATGTCCATCAATACAGCATTGAAATCAACAGAAATAAATGAAAAAATGTTAAACAAACGAGGTACAAATGAAGTCAAAGTTGGACAAATAGATCAGAAAGGCACAACAAAATTGTGCGTAGAAGCTATTTAAGATTGTTGCAGAGTAGACAATAATTACCTTCCTCGAACAAACCCAGTTGTAACAAAACCAATCGGCCACCTAAAAGATTCCCTCACTAACGGGTCTTCTGGTACTTGAAGTGCCCATCTCCCAGATGGCTGCTGGACAATATATGAACCCAGTACAGACTGAGGTACTTGAAAATTTCCACCAGCATCCTCGAATCTGCATCATTTACAATAGGATGCTTTTATTTGTGTTCTTTGTATGTAGCTTTTAGAATAACAAATTTTCAAGTTCCTCTTCTTTCCTTCCCGACAATGTAGATCCATACACCATGTGTGCATCTATGAGTGTGCATGACCTTACTTATGTTAGTTCAGTTCACATTTTTATGGCCACACAATGCATTTAATATTAGTGACGAAAAGAGACCTTAAAAAAGAAATATCAAAGTCCTCAAATGAGCTTTGTGATCTAATCCATCAATTTAACAAGGCATAGGGAGATAACTGTTTTGATTTTCCACCTCAATTCTTCAAGCAAAAAAATTACTATATCTGGTACCAGTGTGCAAGAACCAACTTTTGGCAGCAGTATTCAGAATATAACTGGACTGTTTCCCTATTAGTGGGAAATTGACAATGAGGCATTTCAGGAGATCTCCCCCCCCACTTGATTTCAAGGATTTCCAAATATCCGAAGAAATTCTACCTGGTTGACCACATAGTTATATCAGTGGCACGAGGAGCACAAACCACAGCTCCCTCCTCAAAAACACCTTCTTTGCAAGCATGCAAAAGAACTCTAACAAAACATAGTTTTTGGCAACACGTAAACTCGGAGCTGATACCATTTGTTTGCAAGGTAATCAATTCAGTATCCTTCATCACTTTAGGCAAGCATCTCTTTCCATCAGGCAAATTTGGGAATAAAAGCAAACGATCATTCTTGACATGAGTCATGAAACGAATCAGCATGTCAGATGTCCTTGCGACAAAGCCATTAAACAAAGCACCATAACCACCCACAGTTGCTATGTCACAATTTTCGCAATGTAAATTTTTCATCAAATTTTTACTAACTGGAAGAACCTCAGCATCCCCTGCTGTAGATTGTTCCTCGGAACCATAGTTGATACAGTCCCAAGGCGTACAATTTGGGACTCTAGGAGTCCTCAGGGCAGGAGGCCGAAGCTTTTCCTTTTTATCAGCAATAGCTGCCTCTGTTGCCATCAAGCAAGAGTATGCATTGGTATCAGGAAAGTCTGAAGGAAAGTATGGCAACCCAGCCTGAGAAAGGAAAATTAAGTCGATACTAATTGTAATAAAATAATAGTAAGTTCAATAACAATGAGATTTCAGACACTTACTTCACATGTGATCCAGTGCCTCTCTCTCAAACCTATGGCATGAGCACCATTGGAGATAATGGCAATCCAAAAGGCTTTGACCCAACTTAAAGGGATAATAATAGACCATCTGAAGAGATGACAAAGAATGGCTATCAGGAATTTATACATAGGAGTAAAAAACAAAGGCAGCAGGGAAAACTCAATCTCCTATGGTCTTCAACAAGTGAAAAGCAAAGGCAGCATAAAATATGCGTACAAGTTGATATTTGGTGTGTGTGTCTATATATATATATTCAGCTCAGTAAGCAAGCTTTAGGGCAGTTTTACCCTGTTGTAAAGCCTTCGTTGGAATTATCTTTCAAAAGCATAATGGGGCATAACTGAGAGGACTCCCTCACTCCTGAAGCATCTAGATTTTTGCAATTCCCATCACTAATATTGAAAATTTTCAGGAGTTGACAGTGCTTTTCCTTGCAGAGAAAACTTTCGTCTACTGGCGGATTTACCTCTTTGCTGGCATCCCACAAATCAATAAACTCAGAAAACAGATGTTTTTCTTCAGGCTTTAAGAGAAATGATGATGATGAGGAGTCTTTGTTCCATTGTGGAATCCCCTCTAAGGTTGTATCTGGTTGGATTTCAATTTTTTTAGCACCTAAAACGTCAGAAGGTTTTGCTTCTGACACAACAGCAACTCCTTTGCCCATGAAAGCCCGTGGATCATTTACCGTCAGCGAAATGATGGCCGAAGTTGAAATTTGGTCTTCAGGTGGTAGGACACATGAGTTTGTATCTGGAGTTCTAACACTACTTACAGCATCTGAACACGTCTGTGGAGCCCAAGAATTTGTAGATATACTGCACATCAAGCAAATACAATTCAGCCATGAATTGCCCTTATCTAGAAATATATGGTTTCAGAAGATAAAGCAATACTATAATCATATCACCAGTAACAGGATGCAATATCTTCTGAACAAGCAGATATGCCCTCGAACCTATCAGGTCCAGTTTTGCAAGCTCCCCCTCAAGAGAGACACAACTAACTGATCTTCCATTTAAGTTCATCTGAAGGAAAGGAAGCAAATAATCACATCAGAAACAACTATACCATTACCATGTCACTTTTAAAGTTAGCATACAAGTCTGGTAAATGAAGATTGGAATATAAATAGTCGGTCACCAATTTCATTAGCTTCAACCAATTCATGTTTTTGTGGAAAAAGCATTACAAGAAACAACATCCAGATGAATGACACCTGGCACAAGATTATGGAGAATCAAAAGAAATAGAAATGAAAAGATTAAGTTGCACAGTACTTTTGAATGGACAAATGAGCCAAACTCAAAGGCTGGAAGAACTGTTTAATGTGATATATGTCATAGATTTTCTTTTTTAGGTGATATATGTCACAGGTAAGTTAATTGTTGTCATAAAGTATTAATATTAGGTAAAAAATTTACCATTTGACATGCAGACTCCAGAACATCGTATCCTTCCCTAAAAGCTGCAGGATGTATCCATATCCATAGCTGTCTAGAAGAAGCATAACTTTGTTGCTTGTCATAGAAATCAAAATTTGGATTTTGCGGTTGCCACATATAGGTCACTGGAGCAACTGCTTGAGCAAATGGTGAACCAAGATGATGAAGCTGCAAATAAATGCACATGAAAAATAAAATGCTATCCGCTAACATGATAATTTCAATATGTGGCCACAACGTGGAACATGGTTAACCCACCATAGCACTAGCATAAGTGACACCAGAAAGTATATTCTGGGATATCTGATCAGAATTTTGCGATGGAGAAGGTACCATCACTTTACCTAGAATTGACAATAAAAGATCCTGAAAGCATGAAATTGTTAATGTCAGGTCTAAAGAACAATTCCCCCCCACCTCCTTGGCGACCAACACCTATCAAATTGAATTGATAAAAGAAGAAAAGAAAACAATTGGAATTAGATGCACGCAAGGTACAAGATGAAGATATGCCTGCCTCTGGACCCTCCAATTGAAGAGGAGCATAGTAACTTGCGTCGTGCAGGAGCACTCCTTGCTTTGATTTCTTTAGGAGAGCCCTTGAACCTTTACCTCTGCAATCAACATGTTATATATAAATCATTGACAGGAATATAGATTGTTTGAGTGCATTATCACTCTGTAAAAATGCTGAAGCAAATAATGTAAAGGTCCATGCATAAATTTGTGGCACTTGAATGATAGACCCTGAACCATTTAAAATACTAGTAAGAATTGGTTGGACTTGGAACCTGCCGTGGAGAGCGATAGGGAGGTAAAATCCCCATAGTTTAGACATGGTGAAGCGCTTCGCATGCCAAACGTGAGTCCTCAATCTCTTAGTCCCATCTCCAGACGCAGAAAACCCAGTCGGAGGATTCTTTTTCAGTTCAATTCTCCGACGGATACGACGAGGAGGGATCCTCCCCTTGTCGTCTTTCTCCAAAAGCCCACCATGGCCGTGGGTGGTACTATTATTCCCAACAACTTTGTGCTTCTTCCTGAATCTTTTATTGTCGTGGCTGGTTGTTCTCCGCCTCTTGTTTCTTTGGGAGCGAAAATTATTACTGAGACGAGCGGCGACAATAGAATGAAGAGCCTGCAATTCAGGAGCTCGAGATTCAGCAAATTTCTGCACATTGAGGGTTCGAGGTGGAGCTGATGCTGATGTGATGATTGAGTCTTGCTTCGGTCAGTAACCATCTCCTTTTCTTTTTTTTTTTAGTTTTTTTCTTGCTGTGTTTATGTGCGTCTCTGTGTTTGTTTGTAGGTTGTGTCGTGACTGTCCGTTTGTTGATGGAGAGTGTTATATGGCCTGAGGCTGAAGGGAGAGGGGGGGTCCTCATAAGACAGTGTTGCTTATGGTGGTCTAGATGTTTTTGAGGGTGGGGTTCATTGTTGGGGAGGTGAGGGAGGCTGGAGGGGGAAGGTAGGGGTTAGTGGGTCTGGGCTGGGTTTTAACTGTAGTTTCTGGGCTTTGAGCCCAAAAGTTTCACCAGAAGATGATTTTGATTAAAAAATAAAAAATAGGCACGAATAAGGTTAAAAAGCAATAGGAGATTTTAAAAATACTTTTAAGATTATTAAATTTGTAATTCTCCCACAATTTAACAAGTCCCTTGTTAAAAATATTAGCAAATCTACCATGATATTCTTGCTTTTTACGAATTTTTAGGCCAATATCCTAAATCTTTACCAATAAAGGAACAGCATAGTAGGGAATTTTTTAACTTCCTAATTTTGGAATGGTAATATTAAGTCCAGTCATTTAAGAGTAAAAAGCAAATATTACCAATGATTGCATAAAATTAATCATGAGATGTAATGGTGGATGGTCAGCAACTCCTGACAGAGGGAGAAAAATAAAAATAAAAATAAAAATAAAAAATAGAGGAGTGGCAAGCACACCCATTACATTCACTATTTCATTTGATGGCATCATAGGAGCCACCAGATGTCACATGCAATTTATCCTTTGATGGCATCATAGAATTTAAGCGATTATTTAATTAAAAAAATTTAGTTTTTTCAATTTTTCAATTTAGTTGGTTAATTAAATTTTTTTTCAATTCATATTTCAATTTATCAGAAACAATTAATTGAAATTCACTAATTAATTAAAACATTAAGTATAAGATTAATATAAAACTAATAAACTAAGTTTGACTGTAAAAGTATTTTTTAAACCATGAAAGACTTGACCTTACACCCAAACAAAGTATTTAGTAATCAACTCACTTAATGTAAGTTGATTTGAACATACGTCATTCCCCTGACTTATTTAGTTTGAACCGCAATAAAATTCATTATGCTAATAAAATTAATTAGTTTAAATTCAAGTTAAAAGTAAAAATTGAAAGCAAACAAAGAATTTGCATAATTTAATTACTCAATTATTCGATTATTTATTTTTAATAATCAAATCTAAATCATATAACTGATATTTTCATTTAATTTATTTTTTCTTTGAATAAATGAACTTATCTAAATATCAAAAGTTAAATTAATTTGATTCGGTCCATACTTAACCAATCAACCAGCGGAATGAATGAATATCAATATACTAGTTTTCCAGTTTGGTAATGAATGAATGGATGCACCTTCATCTGTTGCAAATATTTTTTTAGCAAAAAAAAAAGAAAATTTCCCTAATCCATTTTTTCACAAAAAGCCATTCACTGTCAACATTACTCTATGGCCTCCGCCTCCCCATTGCACCTTGATCACCTCTAAACCCCTCCAAAACCACCACCACCACCACCACTTAAAGAACCACCCTAATCGTCAGACCTCTCACCACCACCTCTCTCTCCCGCCCTCGCCCTTCCAATGCCGCACTACTCTCTCCTCCCTCCGCCTCCGCCCCTCTCTCCAAGAACAACAACCCTTCCTTCCCTCATCTCTCGTCATCTAAGTCCGAACTCGCCTCCGACTTCTCTTGTCGCCGATCCACCCGCTTCATTTCTAAGATGCACTTTGGCCGCCCGAAGCCCACTGCCCCCTCCAGCCGCCACAGCTCCATGGCCGAGGAGGTTCTCCAGCAGGCCATCCGCTTCACCGGCGACGATGCCCGTCTCGATGCGATTCTGCTCAGTTTCGAGACAGAATCCAAGCTCTGTAGCTCAGATGATTACAACTTTTTGCTTCGCGAACTGGGGAACCGAGGGGAATGGTCCATGGCCATGAGGTGCTTCGACTTCGCTATCAGTCGCGAGAGGAGGCGCAATGACCAAGGTAGACTAGCCAGCTCAATGATCAGTATTCTGGGTAGGTTAGGGAAAGTGGATTTGGCCAAGAAAGTTTTCGACAATGCTATTTCTGAGGGGTATGGTAACACTGTATATGCTTATTCTTCTCTAATAAGTGCTTATGCTAAGAGCGGTTATTGCAATGAGGCCATTACGATCTTTGAGACCATGAAAGACTTGAACTTGAAGCCTAATTTAGTGACTTATAATGCTCTCATCGATGCCTGCGGGAAAGGAGGTGCTGATTTCAAGAGGGCTTCAGAGATTTTTGATGAAATGTTGAGAAATGGGGTGCAGCCGGATAGGATTACCTACAATTCCCTTCTTGCAGTTTGTAGTGGAGCAGCCTTGTGGGACGCTGGCTGCAAGGTGTTTGTTTAACGAGATGTTGTACAGAGGGATCCACCAGGATATTTATACGTATAATACCCTTCTTGATGCTGCCTGTAATGGTGGCCACTTGGATGCTGCTTTTGAGATTATGTCTCAGATGCCTGTCAAGAATGTCTAACCCAATCAAGTCACTTACAGTACCATGATTCGGGGGTGTGCCAAGGCTGGGAAATTGGACAGAGCTCTAAATTTGTTCGATGAGATGAAATATGCTGGCCTGAAGTTGGATAGAGTGTCTTACAACACTTTGCATGCTATCTATGCAAACCTAGGCAGGTTTGAGGAGGCTTTCACTGTCGCTGAGGAGATGGAGAGTATGGGGATCAAGAAGGATGTTGTAACTTATAATGCCCTTCTTGATGGTTTTGGCAAACAGGGGATGTACGACAAGGTTAAGGAACTATTTACAAAGATGAAGGCTGAGAATCTTTCTCCTAATTTATTGACCTACTCAACATTGATCAGTGTGTATAGATCCAAAGGTGGCCTTTATCGAGAGGCAATGCAGGTTTATAAAGAATTTAAGCGCCAAGACATGAAGGCAGATGTTGTTTTCTATAGTAAGCTTATTGATGCCTTGTGTAAAAAGGGACTTGTGGAATCATCTGCATTGTTACTTGATGAGATGATGAAGGAGGGCATCCAACCTAATGTTGTCACCTACAACTCTATAATTAATGCCTTTGGTTGGTCAGTGGCAACTGAATATCCTTTAGAGAGTGACCAGCAGATTGAATCCTCACTCTCAATTGCTGCTGCAAATGTGTCTGAAAGCAAGCCAGATGATATAAACAAAGATATGATAATTAAGATTTTTGAGCAGTTAGGCACTGGAAAATCAACTGTTGGTGAAACTGTTATTAACAGGGGAAGGCAGGACTTTCTCTGTGTATTAGGAGTTTTCCAAAAGATGCACGAGATGGAGATAAAACCAAATGTTGTCACGTTCTCTGCAATTCTAAATGCCTGCAGGTAACATCAGGTATTCTTGCTTATCGTTGATCCTGTTCCTGTGGTTATTTCATAACTTGTGGGAACTCTTTTGTTTCTCTACCCTGGAAATACATGAACAGCCGTAGTCATATAAGTTTAGCTTGCAGTGCTATACATATATACTCTTTTGTTGTAATAATAATCAATCCTGCCATTTGACTTGAATCTTCGAGCTTCATATGAAGAATTACTATAATGAAATTTTAACTGCAAAATTCTACCTTTACTGACAGGAAAATTCATATGAAATTCACCTGCACCTCCGAAGATTAATGACGAAAGGTTGCTTTGTTTATCCGCAATTGGAAAAATATCGATTGGATCTATTCTATTTTTATAAGTAAAAATATTTTTGTTTCTTCTTAGGATTATGACTCTTATTCCATAGTAAATGAAACACACATGGAATTTGTCTGTAGTTCACTCAGAATCATCTTTTAAAAAGGAGAGAGCTTCAGGATGTTGAAGTTGTTGTTGCCCAGTCTTCATTACGTTGACAGGTCAAGTCAACTGTTTCAATAAATGATTGGCAACATGTACAACTATAATCATTGCGCATTTTGGTTAACTTCTATCAATCTCAAGCAAAAATGACTAGATTCATAATGTTGCCTTAGTTAACCAAGTCCTAAGATGCAGAATTCTTGCCTGTCTTTCCCTTCACTTTCTCCTTTCTTCTCTCTTCCAATTATTGTTAGCAATCTTCTCCAAGTCCAGTCTATCGATGTCTATAAAATCAAATATCAGTCTCTCGTTTCATTGCATGTTCCTAGCTTTACCTCTTGAAATGTTTGGTAAGAAAAGTTAGTTCTGCTTTTAAAACTTGCCTTTGTTGTAGCTGCTGCAACTCATTTGAGGAGGCTTCAGTGTTATTAGAGGAACTGCGTCTGTTTGATAATCATGTCTACGGAGTAGCACATGGACTTCTCATGGGTCATGGTGACAAAGTTTGGATGCAAGCTCTTTCCCTTTTTGATGAAGTTAAGCAGATGGACAACACTTCAACTGCTTCTGCCTTTTATAATGCTTTGACTGATATGCTGTGGCATTTTGGTCAGGTAACTTCTTGTTACATCTTTAAGCTATAATTAAATTGCTGCCAAGTCATAATGGATGCTAGGTTCAACCATTCCAAAATCAGAGGAGCAATTCCATGTTTGATGAAATTGAAGGTTGACTTAGTTTTTTCCCCCTTCCAGTGTGTTATGGCATCAATTCACTGATCTATGTAGTTTCTCATCTAAAGCCTTCCCATCACTTACTCAGCATTACTCACCTGCCTTTGGCCTTCTGCTTTTTTTTCTTGTTGAGTTTTAGACTTTTAGTGGCAATCTTCTCGATACCCCAGTGTCATGAGCTTTTCATAGGTATCCATCAGAGCACAATATCCTGACATTGTTGTCAGCTGTCAAGTCTTTTGTAGTCATGAATCTTTGGTCATATTTCAGTGGTATTTCTCGTTCGTGTTCTTATCCTATAATATACTACCTTTTGTGATGTTGTAAGAGAAAGATAAAATATCATAAACCATAAGATGGTTGTGTTTCATCAACTTAACTTAATATATTGCGTGGAGATAATCAACTCTTTATGGAACTTTGTGTAGGACTTAGCTCGAGTCTTTTTAATCCTCCAAACTTTCCAAACTAGTATTCACTTTATATATTCTCTGCTTGTATTATTTTTTCACACCAGAGGCGAGGTGCTCAACTGGTGGTGCTTGAAGGCAAACGTCAGCAAGTGTGGGAAAGTACATGGTCAAGTTCTTGCTTAGATTTGCATTTGATGTCTTCTGGTGCTGCACGTGCAATGGTTCATGCCTGGTTGCTCAGCATACGTTCTATCGTTATTGAAGGCCATGAGCTACCAAAACTAATAAGGTAGTAATTTATTTCCTCGAAAATATCAGTTTCTTCCAATCCCACCTCCCCTGTAAAGAACTGGCAAAAGAAAATATATGACTAAAGAACTGGGAAGTAAAGGGGAAGGGAATGGGTAAGAGGAAGATCTTGTGCAGATCAACATTTGTCAATGTTTTTGAGTTAAGAATAGGGATTTCATTTTGGATTTCACAGCATTTTGACGGGATGGGGCAAACACAGCAAAGTGGTGGGTGATGGTGCAGTTAAACGTGCTATTGAGGCACTGCTTAACAACATGGGTGCACCTTTCCGTGTTGCAAAGAGCAATATTGGAAGGTTTATATCAACAGGAGCAGTGGTGGCTTCGTGGTTGAGAGAATCAGGCACCTTCAATGTTCTTGTTCTTCAGGATGACAGAACTCACCCAGAAAGCTGGAGAGTTAGTAATGCTCCTGATTTCCAACCACTGCCTTTGTAATAGTTGTTTGTGTATCTTGCTAACTTGGCTTTTGGCTATCTTGTTTACTCGATGTAAATTAAGTTGTAAATAGCTAGAGCTACCCGTACTTCCTACAATCTGGTAGTTTTAGGTTTTACGGGTCCTATTTCATAAACGACTAGCCAGCAGTGAGTCGAGCAGTATGCTTATAGCCCGGTATATAACAACATGGTTGTTAGGAGACTTTTGTTGCCATTTTGCTCAGGGAAAGATTTCCGTGTGAACCACCAACAACAGTGGTATGTATGTGCATGAACTGTCCGTTCAGTTACATTGTAACTAAAATCAGCTGTGATGCATTCAGCTTGGGCTGATTTAAAAAGAAATGGATGTTGTGCAAGGCTTTATCGGTTTATCCCACACGCGCATGTATATAACTTTCCGATGATGATATGCATCCCTGACTTGTAACCTCGGCCCTTAGTTAATTACATTTAGTAGTAGTAGCAGATTTGTGTTTTCACCCCAACTGATTATTAACATGGATGGTTACGCTTTCTCAATCATCTCTTACCCTTTCTCTGTTTCTTTTCTTATTATTTCCCTCCTTCCTCGCTTCTCTATCTTGTTTCTAAGAAGGAACAATGCGTCAATCAATGCCCGTATTGGAAGTGGGAGGGAAGGATGGCCAGCCACTCGAGGATTGGTTCTACCTGTAAGTACTAACTCTACAGACGTGAGTGAACCCATTATCAGGCATTTTAGGTTCCAAGTTAGAATAGAGAATATGACAACCACTCAGACTTGCTTTTCGATCATACTTGAACACTTGCAGCAAACAAGGGATGTGCCAATTATTATCCATACATTAAAAAGCAGCGCTGTTTATATGATATTTCAGTTGCATACTTTTGACTGAATTTGCTCTGCTGGTATGGAACGGGGGCAATCCATTTCTAGTCACTACTAGACTAGCAAGTGTAAAAACATAATCCAATTCAGTGCCCAGAAAGTATTGCATAGGAAGGGGCTACTGAAGCTGCCGAGCTAATTGGAAACACGTTTAGTGACATTTACACCTAGCAAATTTCTTTGGCACAAAGAACTTCCGGATGTGAAATATGTGGCTGCTGCTGCTCCTCCAACTTTTGAAGCTGACGTGCGTACAGTTCATACTCCTCAGGTTTCTCCCACTATACAATAATTCAAGTATTCAAGATGTCAACATTAAAGAGTTATGATATGGAAAGACAATTAACAAAATTCGAGTAAAATATGCTTACCCTGCTCTCACATGTTACACAGTTGTAATAATATGGATATCCATCTGGACAAATATGTTCACTCCACTCACAATCCATACAGTCTGTCGGCTCTGTACTAGTAAAGGCTGCATAAGATGAAGACGACAAGGAGGAATGCGGCATGCTCTCTGATGCACTATTGGCGCATATTGGCTGAGGTTTGCATCTGTTATTTGGTAACTGTTGAACGATGTACTTCAAGGTCAAGTTGAATCATCAAGGTTTTTACGGAAACAGGAGGCAAAATCCACACAATAGAGAAAATTGGAGAACACAAAAGGCATCCAAAACATGCTAAAAATCAAATTCATGAAAGCCATCTTTATAGGCACAAGTATACAATTGCAAAAAACCAAATTCATGGCAAAATAATGATTGTTGCAATTTATATGATAGAGGAATTATACAAGTAGTAAATTCAGGAAAGTAGCTAAGATTTCAATAAAAACTTGATTGGACGATAAAAATTGATTCATGATCCCCTTGCAAAAAAGTGTTTTCCCAGATTACAAAACAAATATCTGATTAAATACAAATGGTGAAAAAGATCATTAATCATCTCATGCACATCATACACACCAAGACAAATGTATTGTGCTTATATCTACAGGTATATGGGTTCCAACAAACTGTCAAGAGAAGCATTTAAATCCAAGAGATATAAGCATCATGATAACCCCAAGATATGGACCAAACAATGTTAACACATATTTTGAACTCACAGGATGGATATCATTAGGCACCATAGCTACTCGATCATCCAAATAAGGTGCAGCCCTGCAAAGAACATAAGTTGAAGCAACAAATTGCAAAAGAGGATTAAATGGAAAGCAACAAGGGAAAAGAGGAGAGAAAACTAAGTAATATCCTTCAAAAAGTTTGGAAAGGGAGAACCGCTAGATCTGTCGTCAGATATAGAAGGACAGAAGAGGTGTTAGAGACCAAACTCAAATAATTAAGTGGTTAAAGCAAATATTTATCCACAAAGATGCTGAAATGAAAATGACTTTTGACCAATGTTCAGATGCTCAAAAGTCACATCTGAATGAAATTCAAGAACAAAAAATGTAACAAGCAGTGAAACTACAGTCAGCTTTAAATTTGATAGTCAAGTGTGGGCTGCAGACCGATGTGAAACCAAGTGGGCAGTTTTCATGGTAAAAGCCCAAGTAGTATTGAAGCAGAAGCCAATAATGCCACATCATTCTGTAACAAGAACAAACTTTATTTGTCTTTTAATTCATTTCTCAGTTCTCTTCCAACTAAAGTCATTTGAAGGTCAAGGAATGTCAGTTGGTCAGCTAATGGATGATAGATGATCACTGAATAAGGGTTTCTGTAAGGCAAAGGTTATATATGTTTGCCACAACTCATGGATGCCAACAAGTGGTGCAGTTCTTACAAAAATAATAATTTTAACTGATGGTAGGTTGACCAACCTTGGACCTCCCAACCTAGGCTTCTTAGGATCCGCAAAACGAACAATTAATGGCTGTTTACAACCCTAAGTCACAAAAAAATTGAAATTATATTGTAAGTTAAGAAAACTGTTACAAGTATTACATGGACTTAGTTTACCCTCATGATGTAGCTGCCATGTAGGGCATTGATAGCAGCAACTGCCATTTCTCTACGCGAGAACCGAACAAATGCACATCCTTGAGAGCAGAAAGGATGTCCACAACAATAAAGAACGTGATTAGATGAAGCAACAGATGGATGACACGTTAAGAGTTATTACACAAGGTTGAGCAATGACGTGATAAAATAACCAGGTCCCTGAAGCATTTGCCAGAGTTACAGAAGTTAACTATTCTGAGCTGAAATTATAGTAAAAGAGAGACTAAGGTACTTACCGCGATGTTGCCTCATTTCATCTCGCACAATGAAGACATCTTCAACAACACCAAATGGGGAAAATATCTGCCATTACAGAGCATACCATCTCAACAAAAGGAACATGCCCAACAACTAGCGTTAGAAGTTGGTTTCTTAATGAAAGTCCATAAAGAGAATAACGTTAATTTGGTCAACTTAATTTCATTTATGAATAAAGATAATTTTTGTATAAAACACCAATGTTTTTGGCCCAAACTAACTCTTGTTTACCATCTTGGCACGATTCTCTGCCATCATGCAAAACAGGACAGTATTTCAAATTTTATCCAGTTCAGACACACAAAATTTTGATACTAAAAAGAAAAATCCTAAAAGACCACAAACATGGAAATATGTTGACTAAGTTATAAATAGGCAAACCATTATCTATTAAATTCTTGGAGAAAGAGCTCCATAAACAAACGTCCACAAAATCAAGAATGCAAGATAGCAGAAATAGGTATATGCAGCATATGAGCCCCACATGCATGGGATGATAAGAGATGGAAGCTTATCAGGCAGAGAGTACTTCTTCAATTTCTGTATCTGTAGATTGTGTTTGTTCACACAACCAACGTACAATTTCAACAATTGTTGGTCAAAGATACCTGCAAATGACAGAGGACAAAAGGAGAAGATTGAGGGATGGGGAAAGAGATAAATTCTCAGGACAGATGAGGCAAAGAAATCTTTTTTGCTCAAAATACAGTATAAACATTATAAAACTGCCAGAGATGCAGCTCAAAGAAAGTTTTGCAACAATACAGCCATGTATGCAAAAACATCCAAGTCCTGCTATAAAAGAAAACAATAAATTTTTGTCTATCCCTGACACTAAGTACATCAATGGGGTCAAACCTTCTATAAAAACAATAAAACTCCATATAAGAAATTACCATTGCGTTCTTTTTGCCCATCAGCATATCTAACCGTTAGAGGAGTCACTCCCTGCAAGAGACAGTTAAATCAAGTATCAGAGTGCAAATAATGCCTTTCTGTGGAGGAAAAGCTAGAATTCTATGACTAACAGAACATTAACTAACCCCGGGAAATGTATATCCAATAGATCATGTAATGCTCCAATGGCACGGTCAGCTTCATCCAGTGTTGCATACTTCACAAAGCAACATTCTGCCAAAAAAAAAAAATAGCATTTCACATGTAGATTGGATGAGACTATTTTAAAATGTTCCATGCATGCACATAACACACAAAACCCTGAAGAAAGATACACATGGAAAGACTGTGCTTGAATTAATCTAACTGATCAACCGCAATAAAAAGTAGTATCAATTTGGAATGGCTAGAGAGTGCAAATTCTCCACAGTCAAACTGCCCAAAGAAATCATAGAAAAGTCAACAGAAATTTAAGCACGCTATCTTGACACATTGACATGAAACAAAAATCATGATTAGGCATCACCAAACAATTTTGGGTCAAATAAAACAAAGCACTATAGCAAGGTTGGATAGTTTTATACAGCATCAGTTTGTGCTAACTGCTAACCATAAGCCTCAGCACAAAAGCTTAACCACATCCAAAGCTTCACATTGAACTATAAAACTCTGCTTGATAAACACAGCAATCATCAAGCAGAACCAAGACATGGGTCCTCCACATATTGAAATGCAAGGAAGCGGCAAAAGGTATCAACAAATTAAATGCCAACTATATACATGGTTTAAAAGGTCTAACATTTTACCAACATAGGGAGGAAAAAAAAAAAAAAGGGTAACCTAGGTGACAATTAGTTCAGCATAGCAATGGGAATCTAGTAAAAGGTGTGATTGTGTTATACCTCCTTGTTGACCAGTCCTTTTATCTCTGATAAGAACAATCTCAACAATGTTTCCATAATCAGCAAATACAGACCCAATCTGAAGTAGAAGAAGAAAGTAGCAAAGTAAGAATATGAAGTTGATGGCAACATCATTGCAATTGGAAATTCCAAATTATTAAGGAGAAGTGGTAGTAGTAGAATATTTCTGTTAACAAAGGACAGAAGCAGGTAAAAGTGATAAAAAGAAGATAACTAATGCAATGGACAATGGTTGAAAGTAGAGAAGTAAATGGGAATGTTGCGTTTCAGTAGGTCAAAGGGAATAAAGCAAACTGCAAGCATTACATCTTCTTGGGAGGCAGTTTTTGGAACTCCGGCTACATATAGCTTCCCAATTCTGCAGCCATCGCCGTTATCTAATAATAACAATCAAAAAAACAAAGATGAAAGAACTTTTAGTCAGACCGAAAAGGAATGAGAGAAATCAATGCGAGAGAGAGATGGAAACGTTACCAGGAGGATATGTTCCTTGAATGGAGTTGTTGGAGTGAGAAAACTGCCTCTTGCGGCCTCCGGGGGAGCAAGAGGAGGAGGAGGGGGAGAAGGAATGAGCGAAATTAGTGTCGCCTGCCGGGGAGTCATTGAGGCGACGGTGGTGGTGGTGGTGGCGGTCACGGTGGTCAGCGGAGGAGGGATTGGCTCTGACTCTGTAATCGTGGTGGGGAAGACGAGGACGACGACGATGATGATGGTCGGATACGGAGACAGAGTCGTCGTCGGAGTGGGAATTGCGGAGGATAGATGCCCATCGGAGCAGTGTTCTCCTCTGTCATCCATAGATTTCACCTTGTAATTTTAGTTTAAACCTAATAATACTCAATAGTAAAGTCCTACATTATTTTAGGTTGCATTAATGACTCTCTCCTCAGTCACCGTATGTATATATATATATATATATTTTTTTTTTTTTTTTTTTTGACCAGGACTATCAAACAGGTAGTAGTAAATCTCTACATTATTTGTTTTGCCTAAATATCTGTTGAAAGTTTTGGAGAATTTTTTATTCTTTTTTGTTTTTGGTAGTGTAGTGAGTGCCATTTGAAAGTTGAAACTTCTTAACAAGGCGAGGCAGACTAAGAAGAGTAAAAAAGGGTATTTTTCCTTTCTAATGAAAAGTTGTAGCAGGATTCTTTGCTTGGGGGCGGGGGGTGTTTATCAATATAGCTATGGGCTATGGCATCTCCTCCTCCTCCTCCTTCTTCAATGGATCATAGAAGCGCTTGATGGACACTTTTGTCTCCAGATAAGTTTAGTATATCTATTAGTTATGGGTACAAATACCAGCAGGATGAGTAGTACAACCATAACACTTAAACTCATCAAAGAAAAACTGCCCACCATCACCATGGCATTACAAACACTAAATTGCAACAATGTTGTTATATCAATACCAGTTGTTTCGCTGTGTAATATACTATCTACAATGACAAGAAACATCCCCTCAAACTTGAAACAAGTGCACAGTATTGCTCCTGCACTATCTGTATGCCAGCCAGCCAGCTACATATTTAAATAATCCAAACCAACATAATGCCATAAAATATTACAAATGCCTAGCGCTTAACTGCTGCGAGTTTCTTATACAGGCCCTCAATTTCCCCCTGTAACCAAAAAAAAAAAAAAAAAACCATAAGCATTGTTGCAGGTTTGATTCCCTTCCTAAGTATGTTACCTTTGTGAGTGCTTGTTTTAAGTAGAAACACATGGTAGAGGAAGGAGCAGAGTCAGATTACCTTGTAACGCTTAAGTAACTGGTCAAACAGATTCTCTTTTTTTCTTCAGAGTTGGAGTCACCAAATCTGTTTGAAGCTCAAAGGGTTGGGCTTCCACAATGATTCCTTTGATGTGTTGGAAGCCTCTCAGCTGCAAGCGGTATCAGAGCAGATGGTGAAAAAGAGACCATACTGTTTTATGTTATCCTCTACAAACTTTTTTATTGGTATTAGTAAACCAATGATGAGATATTTGACCACATTCAACTTTTCCTATGGTAAACTAGAAGGATGACGCTAACAGAATAACAGTCATATTCTAGACGCTAGACACATCAAGTTTTAAGAAACCAGGAATACCCTCGAACTAGAGAACAATTTGAGTAATAAAATGTGAAGTAATAGGTTTATTATTCTGATTCATCAGAAAGGGGCACCCTTTTCAAATCAGAACTGATCATTCCTCCCACTTTAGATTTTTAAGAGCGGTCCAAATTGTTTGACATCAAATTCATGCTCTGAGATACTAGACTGAGACCCTTAGATAACAGCCCAGACTAACATGATAAAATTACAGGAAAATCAAACCAAGATATAGGTGTGTGGGAGTCTCCTTTTCCAGGTTTGCATAAAATGAGAAATGACCTTGTTTCTCTCTGCTGTGGACCTTAGCTCCTGGAGGATATAGTCTATCAGCTGGACAAGGGAACACAATCCAGAGAAGGTATCTGGATAGCCATTTTGCCGTGCCCATTTTAGAGTGTTCTCCTCATTCGGTACCACAACAGCGATCAGCATTGACTTAAAGCTGTCCCCATAGACCCAGATCTAAGAAGAGATTGTCAAACATAGGCCTGACTCAGAAACATCAACATGATAGCTGAGCAGATAGAATTCAAGTACAAATTTGATTATATGAACTGGAAATTTCACACTCACATCTTCGATTGTGGGAGAAACACAATAAACTTTTTCTAGATATTCAACTGCAACATATTCTCCCTGAGATAGCTTAATAAGATTTTTCTTTCTATCGATAATTCTTACAACACCATTTTCTGACATGTAATCTTATCTCCCCTATATCACCTGATTGCATCATAGGATGAAACAAATAAGATAATATAACAGTTCAAATAATTGTATGGTAGCAAAAAAAACCCAAAAAAATTAAAATCACCTGTATGGAACCACCCATCTCTCATAGTTTCTCTTGTCAATTCTGGGTTCTTGTAGTATCCTGCAAAGGCCGTCTTCCCTCTGATACAAATCTCACCACGAGGAGGATCTCCCAGTGGATCATAACCCATTTCTGGAACTTCCTCCAGACGCACTTCATTATATACAAATGCAGAACCAACTGTTCCAATCAAGCACATCTCATCAGGAAAGCCAAGAGTGGCCAATCCACAAGTCTCCGTCAACCCTGGATGAACAACATTGTATTATTTAAGTCCAAAAGTGAGATTGACAACATAAACCTGGAAGCATTAAATAACTAATTTTGCCTTGAATTTAGTATTTCCATTCACAAGTTTCAACAAAATATACGAGAGATGACTGTAACTCATATCGGAAGATCACATCCATATTCTAGAACATCAAATATTGGCAGTTGAGTGAGCTCATCAGAATACAACCATGAGCATATGTAACATCTCCATTATATCGTACTACATAAACTTTCTGGTTTTCCCTTAGACAACAAAAAGTACACTGTATGGAAATACATTCTCTAAAAGTTCTATTTGCGTCAACTAAAACCAAGGCTTTCAAAGCCAAGACTTATAACGTGTTGCCAATTTTCAACCAAAATGTGTTAGAGTTGTTGTATGGGGCACCCTAAACTACTATTTCTGACAATTCAGTATCTAAACTTAAAAACTTTTGGGGTTTTGGCATAATTGATCGTTCGGCGTTCATTCTTGGACTGAAACTGCACAATTAGACATTAGTACTTCAAGAGTAATGCAACCATAATCAAGAGTAAGATCATTATCTACCACTATTTGGGAATAACGTACTGTTAATTCGAGGATGTGTTTACAACTATATGCTTACCCTATTTGAGGCTATTAGAAGCCAATAAGCATTAACAAAAGAAAATTGTTAAACCAGCTTGCAAAGTTAATAAGCAGTTGAACTCAAGTGCCACTTGTGAGTTTGAAAATCATGAGCTCAAGGCTCTGACGAAATTGCAGATATGGCAAATAATTCTAAGATGAAGTATGAGAGATGAACTTAATGTGAGGAAAGACTATCAATTTATATAGTACTATACTGTAATTTAGACCAAAATTATCGTAAGGTAACTTATGTTTGACTCTAAAATGCTTTACCAAGGGAACTGATGCTTTCTATCAAACATAAGTTGTTTACCATAGCCTTGTGAAACAAAAGCACACGAGGTAACCCGCAAGAATTCTTCCACCTCACTGCTTAGTGGTGCACCACCAGAAACTATTAGACGAATCCGGCCACCTAACCTGGCCTTGACCTAATTTCTAAAAAACAAGAAAGATAAGTCAGAAGACCTTGTTGTTTTTTCTTGACCACCAAAAGAAGTTGCCCTCCAAGATGGACGTGGAAGATATTTTGAGGGAACTTAATTGGATAAGCTCCTTAGAGACAGTATATAAGATTAAATTAACACAATTTTGACCAACAGTCATTTGGAATCAGACTGTTATCTTCTAAATGTGACATCATAGAGTAAAAGGCTTTAGTTGCATTATTTAGTGACTGCCTTATTGGCAATTAAGTAACTTTGAAGCTGTATATCTTCCCGTAACATTTTAACTTCGGTTTTCACCATTTTAATAACAATCCTCCATGTTAATGTTAGCCGTACTAATCATGGATACATAACAATCCGGATTTAGTTTGCAAGGAAAAAGCAGATTAAAAAAATGGAAGACGACTAGAAGGACGTGTACAACCTTCCTAAAAGCCAGAAGATCTGCTATTGGAGATGCATTTTTCTGTTTGTAGCCTAGCTTCATCCAGTGAAGCTTGCTGAGATAAAAAGCAGAATCATTTAGTATGGAAGGTTGAAAGTGATATATGGAGAAGTATGAACAAAACGAGCCACTTAATGAAGACCAAGCAACAACAACTAATGAAATTATTTACTAGTTGTAAAGCATGCCAAAGATTTTCCTCCTAAGTGGATTGAGTTCTTCAAGTGCTTTTAGGACCCCTAAGGGACAGAAAACAGCAGATATTAATAAAAATGTTCCAGAACATATGCATAGATTATCAAAGACTAGCAAAATTTCCTTGCCTTCATGAACCCTTTCAAAAACTCGAGGTACTCCAGCAAGAAAAGTTGGCTTTAACTCCATTAAATCATCCCGTATCTCATTGATATCCTTGAGGATGCAAAATCAATAGCATCAGCTATTCGTAAATCATTGTTGGACTATGTAAGCTTGAGAGCTACACCTTACTATTTGGTTTTCTTAAAGCTTATAAGAATCAGATGTGGAAAGAACTTAATAACATCAGAATCGCAAAAAATGTAACACAATACCCAACCAAAAGCCTGTCATTTCATTAATTTACTCCTATTTTTCATCTTTTGCACCACAGAGTCACAAATGAACCTTGTATTTCAATGCCTTTATATACCTTTCCTTTCACTTGCTAGTTAAACCATATGAATAAATAAGCAATAAACTAAAAGTAAAACCAGATTACGGTAGGACTGTGTAATAGAATGAAGACTTACCCCATGATAGTAACCAACAGAAGCACCCTTGTGGAAAAAGTATTCCTCAATCATGCGGTCAAGGATGTGAGCAAGAGGGAGAAATGATATGTATACATCATTAACTGACATCTGTTCAGATTTCCAACTTTAAACAATCAAAACAGGATGCAGGAAAAAGAAAAATACAAAACAAGAATCAATTAAAATATTTAGGCACAGAAATACTGATGCATCTGGATCGTGCACAACTTGAAAGGGCAAAGTGACAGCTTTTTCAAAGAATAACTTTCAGGTAACTTCAAGGTGAACTTAGACAGTGTTGAAGAAGTAGAAGAATCCATGTAGAAAGCAGGAACATGCGTACGATCTGATAAACAGTCAGTTGTACTTACCTTATCTTCAAATTGTTCCAAGAAAATATCAACCCCTTTAATGCATGTAGAAATGTTTTCATGAGTCAATATAACACCTTTTGGATCTCCACTGGTTCCGCTAGTGTACATTATTGTACAAATATCAAATGGCTGCGGTGGCAAGAGCTCTGAGGGGTTTTCCTTTCCCTGATAAAAGAAGGGAAACAGTTCAATTGGCAGGTGAACTATGTAAACAAATAATAGTCCAACATGCATGAGAATCAGAGAATAGCTCCAGAATGCATAAATTACCTTGATAATCTAAAAGGTCATATCTAAAGTCTAAAGACCAGAAAGCCTTTAAAAGACTAAGCCATTGCAATGGGGACTGAAACATGAGACATTAAAACACCACAGTAAAAACAGCTCTACTTCTACCAAAATTTACTTTTGAAAGAGTTTAACACGTTGGGGATGCCTCACTATTTTCATAACCACTGCCCAACTTCATAGCAACAAAAGAAGAAAACGTTATAAGTACAGATGTGCCAGAAATGCATGTTGTGACTTTTAACTGCTTAGGTCAAATAATTTAGTGAAATAGTTTAGTATCAATATGTGTAATATGCAAACAGATGATTTAAATTACCAGACATAACAATGTAATAAACAAATAGTCCTACATTCTCGAGGTTACCCAATTGAATGATCACATACTTTACCTGTTGAATAACAATGAGGGGTGTTACAAAAGTAAAGAGTAAGTCCCTTCTTATACGCCTTGTGTTGATAATCCAATTTTTACAACCAGGACAATTATGGAGATTGTCAAATAAATTCAATACAATCTGAAATGGACTTGAAAAATTCTGCCGACAAGCAATTAAAAGAGTGATCCTAACAACTTAATATAAAGAATATCAGGATTGTTTTATTTTCAGCTAGTATATGTAGTTGGTGTACAGCACACTTTGCATCTATAGGCCTCAACTCCTATAAACAGAATGTACCCCTTCACACACAAGAAACTATTAAGAGAAGAAAATATAGCATTTGCTTTCTTCAGTTTACGCCCCGCGAAAGACACAGAATATTCATCTATCTATCTATCTATCTATATCTATACTATAATAAAATAGGGAATATGATTTAGTGATTTAGATTTTCTTTCCAAAGTTACTCTTACTATAAAATTTAATTACTTTATTGTGTCCCCTAACTAGAATGTCTTTTTTTTTCTTCTAATTATTTAGACTATTTATGTAAATAGTCTTCAAAGAGTAAAATAGGAAATAAAACCTACTTTTAAGCCTTCATATTAAGAAATAAATTTGATTAAAGTAAAATTTTCTTATTTATTAGAATATTAGGAATGAGTTTTAGAAATTAAAAAAGAGTAGGAAATAATTTTATTGTCTGGATTTTAGAAATCAAGCAATAATAAAAATAAATAAATTTACTTGAAAAATACATTTGCATATTCATTTATACTTTTGAATCCTTAACGGAAAAAAATCTTTAAAGGTAAAATTTATATTCATTAGACTTATACGTAGAATTAAATTTAATTAAAGTAAATTTTATCATAGAGTAGAATTTTGGGATAGATTTAGAAATAAATTTCTGAATGTTAAATAAAGTTATTAAAAAATTAATTGAATATATACTATAATTAATAAAAGTAAATTTTTATATTTATATGTAGAATTAAGATTAATTGAAGCAAAATTTCTGATAGAGTAAAATTTTGGGATATATTTAAAAAATGAGTATTAGATAAAATTATTTTAAAAAGTAATTGAATATATACTTTAATAAAAGAAAGTGCTTGATTTAGTTTTATATTTTATTTTCTAAGTTGTCCTCACTATAAAACTTAATGATTTTCTTATGTTCACAATTCAAATGCCTTTTTTGTATAATTTTTTTAGGTTATTTATATAAATACTTTTTTATTTTACTCCTCAAAGAAAAAGAAGAAATAAAACCTACTTTTTAGACTCCATCATTAGGTTTTAATAGCTGATTGAAATAAATTTTCTTATGCATTGAATAGAATATTAGGAATGAGTTTTAGTAATTAAAGATTAGTAGGAAATATTTTTTTTTATGTGTTTTAGAAATCAAGTAATAATAAAAATATAAAATTCAATTCGAAAATAAATTTCTATGTTTCACTATAGTAATGCAAATTTTCTCATAGAGTAGAATTTTGGGATAGATTTATAAATAAAATGTGAATATTAAATAAAGTTATTAAAAAATTAATTGAATATATACTATAATAAAAGAAATTAAATTTTTTTATTTATATTTAGAATTAATATTAATTGAAGCAAATTTCCTCATAAGGTAAAATTTTGGATATATTTAAAAATATAATATGAATATTAAATAAAGTTATTTAAAAAATTATTTGTTTATATACTTTAATAAATGAATGTGTTTGATTTAGTTTTATATTTTATTTTCTAGGTTACCCTCACTATAAAACTTAATACATTCTGTTATGTTCCCAACTTGAATGCCTTTTTTAATAATTTTTTATTTCAGTTCTATATAAATACCTTTTTTAGTTTACTTCTCAAAGAGTAAAAGAAGAAATAAAACTTACTTTTAAGACTTCATATTAGGAAATAAATTTGACTGAAATAAACTTTCTTATGCAATAGAATATTAGGAATGAGTTTTAAAAATTAAAGAAGCGTAGGAAATATTTTTTTTATGGATGGGTTTTAGAAATCAAGCAATAATAAAAATATAAAAGTTAATTGAAAAAATAAATTTATATGTGTCACTATACCGTTGAACCCT
Source organism: Cinchona pubescens (assembly GCA_025175665.1). NCBI lineage: Eukaryota > Viridiplantae > Streptophyta > Magnoliopsida > Gentianales > Rubiaceae > Cinchona > Cinchona pubescens. The sequence goes on along the minus strand of JANKKI010000192.1, from coordinate 284,217 downwards.
TAAAGAGAAAAACAAATTCTATAAAGGTGCACATGAAATAAAAACTAACTTTTTGAGATTTCATTTAGAATTAAATTTGATTGAAGTAAATTTTCTCATAGAATAGAATTCGAAGATAGATTTAAAAATTGAAGATGAATATTAAATAAAGTTAAAAAAAAAACTTAATGAAATAAAAATTTCTTACTATATAGAATTAATTATTATTAATATATATAAGTTGTGGATACATAGACTAGACAATATTTACATTCAATTAAAAAATTGATAGTTTATTAACAAATATTAAAAGAAAAAGAAAATTTTCTTTGACAAATAAAGTTAAAGGAGGAAGACAATATTATTTTAATTTCAAAAGTTAAATACCATTTTGGCCATTCAAATAAGCAAAAACACAATATGGCCTTTTAAATGGAAAATGTCTCGATTTGACCTTTCAAATAGACAAAATATTTCAATACAGTCCTCCAAATTTAGAGAATCTCAGTTCGATTTTCAAAACTAAAACAAATATCCGAATGTAGCGTGCAAAATTGAAAGATTCATGAATTCGACCTTCCAAACTGAAAATTTATTTTAATTTATCCTTCAAATTGTATTTCGATACCAAAAATATAATTAACCTTTTAAAAGCACACAATTTTAAACTAGAGTGCATTTATACAAAGTGTCAAAGTGACAAAAACCATTAATATATCACTCGATTCAAAAAAGAATGAACGAAATGAAATTAAGGATCACTAATTTGGGGTTCATGATTTGACATGATTTTACCATTTGTATATTTTAGCTTTGGCATGTGGCTCTGAATTTGTGGTTTTGTAAATGATTTTTCTTTAAAATATATTTTCAAGGTTAATGATTACTTTACTATTGAAATAAAATTTTTATACAAAATAGAGAGTTCTATTTGGTATCCATTTTTCAATGATGAATTTTAGAAATTATACAAGTATCAAGATAAAACTTTTTTAGAATTAGGAATTAAGTTAAATAATAGTAGAAATTATTTTGAAATAAAAAAGTAGGACTTATCATGTATAAAACTTTTGAATTCTTTTGAGAGAATAAATCTGAAATCTTTTGCTATTTTTGACACAAAAAAAAAAGAAAAAAATAGAAGAACAAATGAGACACAAAATTTGCTTAAAATCCTCAAAACCAACTAAACTTGAATTGACAAAGACATTATCATTCATAAATATTGTCAATATTTTCACATTCCTTTATCCAATGCCATTTATTTTGTCTTTAATGTTTTAAGTTGTCTAGATTTTGTAATGATGAAAGAATTCGTGTCCAAAATATAAAAAGAATTTGACTTTTGTGTAGTGTACTGAAAAACAAGTAGGCATATAATGTAAAACCTATCTTTTCGATTATTGTAAAATTGATTTGATGAGTAAGAAAGAGGGTGAAAAATGTGATCCATACCTATTTTATTTTTCTTAAAATAACATAATCCTTATCTAAAAATTCTTACTTTGCTTTAGTTTATTTTTCATACATTGAATATTTAATATATATTTAATCTAAATTACATTTTTTCTATAATCAAATAGAATTGATAAATTATATTAAATAAAATTCTTAATAGATAATTATTATCCTTCCATAAAAAATTAGTTATTGTCTTTCTACGTGTAAATAGCTATTGTTGAATATTAGTTATCGTATAAATAACATACTAAAAATAGGGATATCAAATTAGTTATTAATTAAATTTTAACTAAAGTGTATTTTGTCTAATAAAAGTTAAATACTAAGAATATTTATTGTTACTTTTGAATTTATTACTATACAAGTTGATAGCCACTGTAATTATATATTGTTTTTCTTATTCTATCAAATAAAATTTATAATACTAAATATCTACATTTTAATTTACTACTATACAGATTGTAATTTTAATATAGTGAATTAATCACTAAATTTTACACATAAATTGCTAAATGAGCAGATTATTTTTCACTTTTTTCTTATTTTTATGATGTATATATAATACATGTACTTATGCAAACTATATATTTAAGAGAAATTTTATTTCCTAAACTAGAAATTGTTATTTAGTTTTTGCACACAAATGATTTCATCAAGTTGGTTCAAAAAGATGTATAGGATTCAAGGATGATCAAATATGTTAATGCACGTGATAGTGGTTAGGATAAAATTTAAATAACTTGAAGAGAATAAAGGGTTGCAATAAACTCTGTAAATTGTCACCATTTTCAAGATTCACTACCCTCTTTGATTACTAAACTTATAGAACATGGATATAATAATAAAATCTAATATATTTCCTTCCACACATTGTGCAATATTTTAAACTCTCCTATTGCATTAAGTTAAATAGAGTACTAATAGCTCATCTAGATGTGTTCAATAGTTCTTAATTGAGAAAATAGATTTTTATTTTAAAAATTATAAAGTAAATGTGTTATTCACAAGACACAATTATTTAGACTTTATAAAATTGCTTGAACTATTAAACTAACTAAATCTCTTCTATTTCTAACAAAGTATATCTACACAAAATGTGTAAAAATTACCTATGAACAAATATTTGTCTAAAGTCATATGAACTACATTGATTTAGTTAAATGCTAAAATAGAAATTATATAAGCGAAAATTAAGTGAACTAAAAAATCAAACAGTTATCATCTCCAAATATGCTTTACTTTTTAATTCATAGTAATAAAAATTAAACAATTAGTATTTTCAAACATGTAAAACACGTGCTCCTAGACTAGTATATTAAAAATAAAGTAATCTTTTAGTTAAAATAAAATGTGAGAGATATACCATATGAAGAAAATCATTCCAAGAATATGATTTCACTCCAATGGAGGCTGCTCTGTCCTTCTCTTCCTCTGCCAATGAAGTGAAGCAAACCACCACTGCAACAACAAGAAACACATCAAACCATCACTGCAACAAGGGATGAAGAAAACTTAAAACTTTTTTTCCAGCTGAAACAAGAATATAAAGGCACACTTACACTTCAACCGCCGAGCATGTTTGCACTCTGAACTCAAAAGCTGCAGGTATAGAACAGATACGATTAATTTTTCTGTATGATGAAAATATAATATGTTAAATTTATTACAGAAATAAAAAAGATAGTAAAGTTTTATAAGATTACTTCTTTCACTTTCTTATCCTGGACGAAAACAAAATCAATGTCGGCATGATCTATTATGAAATCAACAGCTCCTGGTCCTGCCCGCACAGAGAAGTCATAAGTAGAAAATAAATGACAAACACATGCTTCTCAATTCAGATAGTCCCACTGTCTCCTGGATAATATTCAATGAAAGAAAATAAATAGGAAGTAGAATGCCATGAAAAGTTAACTGTAACTCCTATTAATAACAAAAGATCGGCATGCATGCTCGATCCTGTTTCATGTCCCTCTGGTTAAATGACAGACCCATAGTAATGCTTATTGAACTTCAATTATACGAATAGAACTCCTCAAAGTACATTTTCTCTTTTATTCAGGGAAGTCTTTCACATATAGAGAATAAAAAATATCCCAAGTGGCGAGAGAGGAAGAATACAGAAGCATTAAGCCCAATTAGGTAAGGTGAAGCTTAAAGATAACAAGAAGTTGAACTTTACCAAGGGTATCATAGAGAGGTACACAAATTAAACTATGAGAACTGCATGCCTGCATAACATATTCAAGTTATTTGACTTTTTCAGGAAATATGATAAATTGTATGGAAGAAATGGAAGAGCAACATAAAATTGAAGAAAAATTATAATAAAACGTATGAGAGTCATATTTCATTATCATGGATATGGATTGTCCAAACAGACCTCCATTGCAACAATCCACTGCGGGCAATTTGATCCATAAATTCCCACCCGGGCACCCTACAAGTAGCATAACACAACTGAAGGTTATGTTTATGGATGTCCAGAGTCTACACCTAACAAATCTGCTTACATAGTTGAGTCTTTCTACTTGGAATTTCATTAGTAGCTGTAGTAAGTAGTATGCAAAAAGAAGAAGAAAAACAAACTTATATGCTTCAGAAAAGTTCAAGTGCTTCCTTACTGGTTGAATCCCATGAGCTCTTAATGCCGAACCAGCACAGAGAGTTTCCTCGTAAACTTGTTTATATGTTTTCCAGACGTAAGGGCCCCACTAAATACCAAAAAAAAAATTAAATTAAATTCTAGTATGCACACAAACAAGAAGAAGACTACTGAGGATACAAGCCATGTAGATGATCAATGAAGACCTTATGATTGAGAAATTCACGCCATCCTAGCATCCTATTTCCTGGTATATTTTTCAACAGATGCCCTGTCCAATGTCAATATCCAACCAAAAAGTAATCCTAGTATGTAAGTATTTGCTGACTGTGTTAATGATGTTAAATTAAAAGAAAGACCGGCCATAAGAGAAGCATAAGATAAATGGTAGCTAGCCATTGTTGAGTTGAATTTAATTTTTACCTAAATATTTCCCAGGCTGTAGATAAATTAGGATCAATAGGCGGAAATTCATATTGGGATGTTAGATTTCGATATACTGGGCCAACAGACGGCTGGCCGTCCCGGCCCTCCCTTCCTTCTTCCACCTTCACCGCAAACATCTTCATGGTTCTGAGCTGCAGAATAATGCCAAGAAGAAGCTACTTATTAAACAAGCAATGCAGGAGTTACTTGACTAGTTACACTATACTGTCTAGTTGTGGTAGCATTTATATATGTACAAGTACATAGTACATTATACAGAATTGAGGTAGCTGGGGAAAAGATTCATAGAAAGCATATGAAGCATATGTACACATAATGCATCATGGGGTGGAGCACCAAAGGTAGCTCCAAGAGAAAGCGGAGAGGAGTCACAGGACATCTATGGAGGGTCAAGTTGCCAACTTGACTTATTTTCATGTCATATGAAGTGGTGCATGTGTCCCAAAAAAATCATTAATAGTAATCTTCGCTATCACTGCTGGCAACAAAGATAAAAATGGGTGGTCGTCTCATCAAACAGAAAAACACAAGCACGACTAGTTACCCACTAATGGAATTGAATAAGCAGTGCAATTTAATACCATCAATCTATGAAGACCAAGAAATTAAATAAGCTTGGATATTGGAAGTTCAGCCCCAATGCATATATAAGCAGTAATTGTGTGAGACAGGCAGCAGGGTGAAGTAAAAAATGTGAATGAAACAGTAAACGAGCAGAAATCCTTTGTATGTAACTAAGTATGAGTATTAGAATGAAAAGATAACAACAACAACAGAGTATCCAGCAACAACTAACAAAAGAGAGCATATACTGTTTTAACCAAAGTTTCGGCGCCAACTACTACAATTAACACATTGCTACTCATTACGAACTACTTAATTAAATGAAAAAGCAAAAATAACCAAAACCCGATATATCATATTCATTCTTCTGTCTTACTACTAATTTACTACCACTATAATGAAACCCAACACGTGAACTTCCCCTTCCTTTTCCTGGTATTGGACGGTGGATCAGTTTCTTGCAATAGCTATGACCGATGAGCATTGAATCATCAATTCACTTCAATTCCACCAGAAAAGAACACCCAAATTCAATTTTCCTACAGCGACAATTGACAATTACTTGTCTAGTAGTACTGCATCCAATAAATATATACCATAATTAAGCAGGCCACCTTGATGGAGGAACCGAATTGAACCACTTTGCCAAAGCGATTTGATTTTTCTTTTTTCTTTTCAATGAAAACTCCGAAAGAAAGAATGACGTTGCAGCTTGCTTGCTTGCAGGTAATTAAAATGAACGCCTTCATTCCCATAATCACATGACTCCTACTATAAATGATGGTGATGCATGTTGACTTCAAAAATTAGAAACAATTCATTGTAGTCATTACACGCTAACTAATAATGCCTAATTTAAGAGGAATGGACAAGCGAGCGATACAACTACCACAATACGAAAAATAAACGGTGGCCCCAAATCCCACTTTTCCAATTTTACTCTTTTAACTACTCTTTCATGATCTCACTAGTCAATACTAACATATTCAAATGCACACTAAAACAGCATTATTATAATTTTATTTTCTCAAAATTGTCAATTTTTATTTTCTTTGTTTGGTTTCTTGTTTTTAGTTAATAAAAAATAAATTGAATAGTTTTTATTTTTATTTTTAAATAAAGTATAAAACAATGATTTATAAGTGAATATTCGTGACAGAACCATTTGCTTTAAAAATTTATACAATATAAATTGTATAAAATTAACATACACTAAACAAGTTTTTAAAATAAAATCAATTGAATGATTCTCTCCAATTGGACTGTAAAATTTCCCTTCATTTGTATTAAGTAGTTCCTAGATATTAAAATTCAAGAATTTAGATATAGTTAGCTGGAAGTGTCGCATCAAAACACTTTGTTAAATTTAAATGGCCAACTTAAGTTTTTGGTTTTATGGTACATTGAAGAACTGAATTGATAATTGGATATTAATTGAGAATGCATTTATCTACTGCACAGCTACTTGTTGGGAACTGCCTGCTCTATTTATTAGGAAAAAATTTTATATGCATCCTGTCCACAATAAGTGGGATGAATCTCTTGATGCATATTCATTTACATTATCTTAAAAAAATTGATTTTTAATAAGTTAGTGATGTTGATAAATATAAATCAATAGATCTCGTGATTCGAATTCACGTAAGAATTTTTTAATTTACTAACGGTGTGCATTGCTCTTTTGCGCACACAAGACAAATGGTGTGGTTAATAATGTTAAAATAAACTGATCCGCAGGTTGTAAATTTGTCCACTTTTGTCTTGTCTGTGCAAGAAAAAAATTGGTTGTACGGAAGGAAGAAAATATTCAAAACCAGATAATTCCAGACAGCAGAGCAGCTTCAAAACAACAGCGCCAAGCAACTGGAATCTGCCTTTATTGTATTGATTTACGTTGTACTACAAAATCAAGTGATCTTTCTTTCTTTCTTTCTTTGTAGTACTAGTAGTATTATTTAAGCACGCATTGATCCCCATTCTAAGAAATCAAATCTACCTGACCTTGAATTCGATTTTCTTCCACCACCATCCAATTGTTTACCGACAAGTCCCTGTCCCCAGCGTCCCTTGACGGAAAAGAAAAAAAAAAAAAAAGAAAAGGGTCAATTTTAACAAATTTCAAAGTAGATGGCTCCAATTTGACAATCCAACTGCCGGCTTTATTTTATGGAATGATTTCATGATGATGACTCCCAAAGTAAAGCTTCAAAACTAAACTGTAGCTGCATACCCAATGTCCCAAGGCATAATAATCCCAGCAAGAGCAATCTAAGCACTTGCAAGTTGCAACTAAATCTAAGACCTCAACGCCCAGTCAAGTCCTGTTGATGCTTACTACTAACTGTACAAGACATTAAATTCAGTTGGACTAAATCAAATAAAAGACCCCACAACACTATCCATCAGATAAGCACATGTACAAGGAGGCGGTGTCTTTGTCAGTCTTAACAACTGCAACACTCTAGCAAACTACTGTATTTTCATTACTATCAGTACAAATGAGTGAAAGAACTATTTGAAATCCAGGGGTAAAAACTATTATCATACTTCTTCACCTGGAAGATGCAAAACCTAACACCACTCAAGTTACATTAGAGTAGCCAACCCTTCAAAATCACTTTGCACATTTCTGATGCTTTTTTTAATATCTTCCCGTTTAGACTCTAGCGAAGCAATTTCACGATCCTTGCTCTCCTTCATCGATGCAAGTTGTGATAGCCTTTCCTGCAAATACTTCATCTGCTTCTTCATCTCGTCCACCTTTTCATTAAAAAGTTGAGATTTCTCGACGTTATGCTTGTCGATTTCACTCTGGAATTGTTCTACCTGCTCTTGAAGCTTGTCCTGCTTATCTTTCATTGTCACCAATTGAGTTAAACGTCCTCGTACAACCTGAACATCAAATCCATGGCTTTCTAATTCAGCAAGAGTTTCCAAGATGTCATCAATAGTGCTTCTAGGATCATCAAATTGCAGCCTCGAGGTTCTCTCTACCACACTAGAATACGTAACCATACACCCTATGGCTAATCCTTCTCGAGAACTTTCTTTACACCGTTCTAAAGGCCGAAAATGTGGCTTTTGTGGCAGTTTCTTGAAAACTTCCATTGATTCAAGCGTAGACCAAAGTGAAGTGTTTTTCACAAAAGGCAAGTTTTGAAGCTTACTCCCAAATATCTTTTGTTCATCAACTGCGTGATTTTCCTTGACAGTTTCTAGCTGTCCATTACTTGCCATAGCACATAGTTCATTTTTTCTTGCTGGCAGAAGTCATAACCGTCCAAAGCATAAAAGGAAGAACAAGAACAAAAGCGGGGAAAAATTAATAAACTATCAAGAAACTGGAGAAAAATGACAAAATTCATCAGCTTACTTGAGGCATCATTGGTCGTTGGAGGATGCATTTCTTGAAACCACTTTGAAAGAGGTTGATCCTCAAATGTCTTAGTAGGCAATTCTTCATCGACCTTTTCTAATTCTGATGTCATGCAACTTGACTCAGCTGCTTTGCCTACACTTGCATGCGTAGAATCTACATTTTCCAGACAAAAAGCTAAAACAGCAGGAGAAGAAGTAAAAAATCTTGAACTGAAAACAATTCTCTCATAATTGACAAAATCTACTTCTACAACTCAAAATGACCCTAACAAGACTTTGTTTTCCATCTTAGAGCTAGTTTGACTTGGTGTACAGGACAGTGGTATGCATGTCAGGGGAAGAAGCCAAGACCTCTTAGTTTGGTAAGATGCATGATACAAAAACTAGGAAAATTCTATCATGAGAGAACCTAACAACTCTTAAGAGGGAGGCGCTGATCACCTTGAACTAGAGAGACATTGTATAGATTAACCGTCCGTCTTCTACCTCTCTTTGATGAATGCCTTTCTTGCTGCTTGGTTGAAGATTCAACAACTTCCTCACTCAGCTTTCTCAATGCTGACAATGTCACACTGCCTGTATTAGTTTTCTGCTTTTCCTGGTTTTCAATGAGGTTCTTACCACTGCCATTGATTACACATTTCTGACCAGGAATCGAGGAATCCACCATTGCTGACTTTACTTCTACATCTTGAAGAGAATCATTTTCACCCAATATACAGTCTTTAACAAGTAATTCATCAACGCGGACTTCTTTATGTGGCTCCTCTGGAAACAATGAAATAAGAGTTTCATAAACTTCTTGTACATGATTGACAACGTAGCTTGGAAATTTCAGATTCTACCTGAAGCTCTAGTAATAGAATTTTTGGTCACTGCTTTCCGAGGACGTCCCCTCCGTCTCTTCAGATTAAATGGGATCTTTTCTTCAGAATGTAAATTGTTGCCGTCCTACTCCAAAGCACACAGAACCAAGGGAAAATGGTCACAAAAGTTTTAGAACAGACAAAATTACTGAATAGAAGATGAAACATAAAACGACCAAAAGTGGGCAAAGCTTTATCTACGATATAGAATTCAACAGCAGGACTAGAAAGACTAGCCGATGCTAGAAGGGACATAAACTACATATCTACAAATATGACACCAGGTTAAAAATATTGATTGTTTTTGTTAACTTGTGCTTTTTCAATTAACAGGAATAGCATTAGATCTATAACTGGCGTTGTTTTCTCCAAGAAAGCACAAGCTTATAGTGAATCCTTGACCAGTAAACCATTAATAACTTATCCCAAATTCTATTTTAAGATTGGAAGCACAAGAGCAAAACAATTTCACACCACACCTTAGCCAACCCCAATCTGACAGCATATATTACATATAAGAGGCCTAGTTTGAATTTTCACTTCTAAATCCAAAGCTCACCATCTATCTTGGGCAAAGCATTCACAGAATCCTATTTCCTGTTTGTCGCATCAAAGCAGCACAAAATCAGTTAAAGGCTCTTCTTTTAAGTGATCTCTATATTTATGCGACAGCAAAGTACTTGACTTCTTTTAAGTGATGTCTAAGAGTTTATGCAACAGCAGAACACTTGGCCAGCTCTAACTAATTTGCACTAAGAAATCCTGGCAATCGCTTTGGACCCAGTTGTCAAGAAGCAATTCGCTCCAAATACATCCCGGTTGCAGAAAACCCCAACATGTAAATAAACACAAACACAACTTACAACGTTCAACAGGTTAAGACACTGGTTGACTAATGAGCCCTATGAGAAAGTGAACAATTACAGGTAGATGTTTTCTGAAAAAGGGTAGCCAAAAAGAAAAGGGGGGAATTTTCTCCTTTTTAAAAGAGTCTTGGCAAAGTAGTCCTCCTGCAGTTGCATGGAATTAGCTTTAGTTTTGTCGTCATGCAAACATAACTAGTAGAAACTGGAACTCATTAAGCTTTGAGTCTTTAGACTACACTTAAACACTTAGGGACACATGCAGAGAAATACTGCCATACAAAAGTACTAAGCATAAAAAGCTATGTTTCATCACAAAACTTACCTTTATACTCAAAAGTTCATTATCATCCAATCCAGCGAAATTGTCTGGAAGCTTTGACAATTCCTTAATACTTGACAGACAAGGTTTTCTGATACTTGAGTTGCTGCTCTTATCACATTCCAATCCTAGGACAACAGGTAGGTTAGTTTCTGCTGTCATGCACTCTTCCTGAACAGCAGCATCTACCCGTGCATTATGCTCCCTGTCTGCTTAAAACTCGGGAATTGTACTTATAAGGATGAAAACAGTAACAGATAATAAAGCAAGTGAAATGAGAATTTCATACTTTCAACAGAATTTGCTACTTGCAATTTCCTAGAACTGCTCCTATTCCTCCTCGAACCTGATGTAGGATAATCATCCTTTTCAGAAGTCTTTATAGGTCGTTTTCTCTTCTGCATAAGTTCACAGGAAGTCATGGTCATAAATGCTGGAGATGCAACAAACAAATTCAAACAAAAAAAGATTCATTAGAGCAGTTACTCATTTTTCCAGATTGCTTTAAGAGTGACAAGTGCATAATCAGATTTAAAACAATCATCAGCAGGTTGCTGATTAATATAATGGTAGAATCCCTCCTCCAACTTGTCTCAATATAAATAGCATTTACCAATCATTACATGCAAATCAAGATATCTTTTTTTCCCTCAGAGCATGTAATAAGAACATAAACTCAGTAAAATAATGCTGACATATTATACTTTCTTAATGATATCGAAGTTCTCTACATTTGTGAAGTCAAACATTGAACAATCAATTAGTGAAATGAGAAGTAACTCACATCTCTCTTGCCCCAGGTATGATTCTCAGATGACCGATCTCCACCCAAAGAATGTTTCGTAACATTGTTACCAATAGATTCAGAAGATGGGCTGGCCAAATCAAACTATGACTTCATTTTTCCCGTTGTGTATATACTCAGTTGACTAGCTGGTAAAGATGACATCACCGCATGTATTTCTTCTTTTAACATCTCTTTACCCCCACAAAAAATTGTGCCCTGTGTTTTTCCCAGTGGCAAAGAGTTAACTCTTGGAGGTTCCTCACTGCAGGGAGTTGATAGGTCAACCTGATTCTCCACTAAGTTAAGAGAAGAAGTTGGTTTCTCTCCAGAGTTGCCCTCTGTAAAGCCAGAGTTGTCAAGTGCAACTATGAGCTCTGTATTATTGACATTATTTTAAACATGACCTTTATGCTTCTGATAATAAACTTATTCAAAATGTCTTGAAAGAAAATACAAAAGCATTTACTAACTAAAACCAAATACAGACACAACAGAGCGAAAGCATTTTATACTTAAGATATGGGGGTTAAGGTTTGCTACTTTATCTGATAGACAGCTTCTCTCAAAGAAGCTGCATCAACGGTTGGGTATTCCACCACTAAGTAGCCCATTTCAAATGTTTTCAAGGATGGTCCCTGGGAACCAAGTATTGAGCCAATCTTCCAGATCAAAGGACACTTGTACCCTTTTTCCCACACTAAACAATAAACCTGCAGCTCTCTTTAGGGAAATCAACAAGAAGAGAGAAGAAAAAAAAAAGAATCATTTAATGAATGCTAAACTGATAGCATAGAAAAAACAGAACAAGGTAGCAATAACAATACAACAAGGGGAATGGCAAGATCAGATTGATTCTTAACTTGCAAGGTTATTTGTAAAATAGAATAACTAGTAAGGTATAGGACGTTTCAAGAGGGGAAAACAATTCTGTTATTTGAAAAGCGTTGCTGGAGCTCTTATAGCTGAAAATTTCAATAAGGAAACAGGTTACCACAATTCTGTTAATAGCCTGCATCATGCTCCTTTCTTCCTTGATAATATAGTAAGCCTTACAATCAAGATTCAGGTGGAAAGAAGATAAAAAGAAAATATTTGCTATTGCAGGGATAGAAACCCAAATTGTTTTAGAAATTAAAACTTGAAAAAGGCTAATATAAAGTAGAAGAGAAAAGATAAAGTAAGAGTGTGTGTGTGTTAGGGAGGGGGAAGTGGTACCTGCTTGGCGGGTCGGACCCATGTGCAATTGACTCATTGAGGGTAAAAAAAATCTGAATTGGGAGGGAACAAAGTGAAGCTGGCGGGGTTGGATTCTGTGAAAGGGGTGACGACTTCCCGAAGGCTTGTTGGAAGCTGGTGACTTGGGAACCTTGACCTTGGAACTCAGAATAATAACTACGACGACCACTGTAAGTCTGTAGTTGTTGTTGCTGCTCAGCACCACTCCACTCTTCGTTTTCTGCAAACTGGACGCTAATCGGGTTTTTTTTTCCCCTAATTATATCTTCCTCACATCCATTTCCCTTTTTTGAAAATATTTTTAAAATTTCTTTTTTTGTGTTAAATACTAAAAAATATTTATGTTACTTTGATATAAAATATTAACCAATTTTTCATCTTTCGGTTGAAAATAATTTACTAAATTTTTGAATATAAATTATTTTTTAAATAATTTAATAGTGACATTAAATTTTAAATACTTACTTTTAAAATTTTATTTTTTAAATTTATTTTTATTTTTAATTCTTGTTCACTCGTTTTTCTTGTGTCATAGTAATAAAACAATCGTTATGTATATTTTACTATTATAACAGGGGGTGCGGATTTAAGGGGCGGTGGCCAGCCCCCAAAATTCTAAAAATTATAAATTTTACCCTTTAAAATTTTGAAAACTTAATTTATATTCTTATAAAATTTATATTTCGCTCTCCCAAATTTTTTAGAGAAATATAAATTAATCTTAATAATTATGTGACTATAAGTCTTGTCCCCTCAATGTCCAATTCATGCGTCCGCCCCAGTACTATATTATACTATCATTTAATTTTGAATAAAATCAATCTTTTATTAACCACAATTACTTGTAAAGTATTTATCGCCATTGTTAGTATCTAAATTTTTTTAACTTGTATTTAAAAAATTAAAGATGAAATCGATAAAATTTTTTATTTTAAAATATTTTTATTTTGTCAATTGAATACCGAAAAAATTGTATAAAATATGGATTTTTTCATATAAAATGTTTTCCAAAAAAATTATTTTTCAAAAAAAAATATTTTCAATCCAATCGAACACACTCTAATACTAATCGTTTTTTCTCCTGAATTATATGGGTAATTACGCTTTGCTCACACAAATTAAAAGAACATACATTTTACCGCTCACACTATTTATCCGTTAACAATTTAACACAATTAATTAAAAGCTTGGTAAATGACTAAACTAAGACTATTTTTTTATATGCTTGATAGTTATAAAAATTAGAAAAAATAAACTATGATAAATAATTGATATTCTTGTTCCTAGAGATTGAAAATGTGATAAAATATTGAATCAAATAATGTAATTTGCACAAGTTTAAACAAATTTTAAAAAGTGTAAAATACTAAAAGATATCAAAAAATTTACAAAACTTTTATAGTAAATTTATCATCACACATGACTCTTAAAAAAATTAAGACAACTTTAGGAAGTGTGATAGGGCTGTAACTAAATACTCAAATTCGAATTAATATTAAAAGAATTCCAACAAAAAATATATTGATATAAATTATATCCTAAATTACTTAATAGTTTATTATCCTTATTTTATTAATAATTATCACACAAAAAAAAAAAAAAAACCAAAATATTAGCGAAGTCCAGAGATTCTGGCCAGTCGGAATCTTCATATTTTTAATCTTTTGCCATCTCCACTTCTCCTTCCCACTGATCCTCTTCCCGATCCATTACCCTCTGCACCACTAGCACCTTCCTGATCCCCTTTGCACTCCTCTTCTTCGTGTGCCACCACCATATCTCCTCCCTCACCTCCTCCTCCATCATGTGATTTTTGGTTTGAGATTTCTGTCATTCTTTGGATTTGACGGCATGCAATTTTGGAAGTGTAATGTGTGTTTTTGAATTGAATTAAAAAATTTGGAAAGAAATCTGGAAATGGAATGCGTCTCCAACGTTTTACTTTGAGAATTGAGAGAGATTTTCAATAGGGTGGATTTTGGAAAGGACCAGTTTTTACTGGTAATTTGACCAGGTTTGACAAGGTAATTTAGTCATTTAATAATGTGCAACTGCCATTTGGATGAAATATGCTAACAGAAGAAGGGGTAAATTAAGTGTAAAACTAATCAAACCCTAAGGGATTTAATGTATTTATCCCAAAAAGATACACAGCATATGCCAAATAAATTTATATATACACCCATTGTAATACTAGTGGTATTTAATTTGGACTAGCAAATACTACCAGTAGTCTAGTGGTAGTATTTATTTGATGGCTACATATAAAGATACTATCATAAACTAGTACCAGTAGCAAATGTTTTGGTGGTGGTTTGCACCTGTTGTCCTTGTCTTGATTCAGCTGGGCTTCAAGGTGAGACGATTCCTGGTATCAGGTTGATGGATGAAAAGCAGAAGAAGAAGCTATGTAGGTAGTTAGTCAGATTGGTTTTGATGATCAACAGAAACAGCAAGCTTTAATTTGAGAAAACGGGATAAATTAATCAAGAAGGGCGTGTAGACGAAATAGCAAGTGATAGTCCAAGTAACAAGCCCCTGCATGCACCAAATTAACACACGACAGGACAGGACTCTGTATCAGTAGAATTTGACATGTATTTATAAGTATGCACCAAACTCAAGTTGTTAATTTTTGAAGATAATATAAAATGCTTCTAAAGTAGTATTATACCTGACCAAAGATCTCAACATTGGCTTGGGGATAGTACCATAGGTTGAAGAATCTGCAGTCCAGTGAGTATTGTTTGGTTATTTCTTAGTTCATGCTTCAAGAATATACTAAAGTACCAGTACATACTACCAACTGCCACTGGGAATATATAGTATTACTGTACTAATTTAAACGTAATTACTTGATGATGGGAATCTCTGCGGAGCGGGCAAATAATGCCTACAATAGAAGCCAGTAAAAAACCAGCAGCAGTTTTATCAATCACCAACCATATTACTTGTGCGGCAGCAAACAATACGTAAGCTTCGACGTTGTCCGGCACCCCCGCTTTGTACATTTCCGCACTTAATTGGATGAACAACACCAATGCACTGAAGATATATATTTTAAAAAAAAAAAAGAAAGAAAGAAAAATGAATGAGTACTACGTGCGTAATTTGTAGCAGTGGGATAATTGAAAATTAAATAGTAACTCACATTAGGGAGGCTGCAGTTTTCTCCAGGCTACCCTTTGGAGCTGATTTGTCATCAAGTGCGAGTTGAAGCATGCCAACGGAAGCATAAAACAATCCAAGCAAAGGGGGTACCTACATTAATTAATGTAATTTGCAGTTACTGCTTTGGCAGTCCAGTTAATATAAATAAGAAGCCAAGCCAGCTAGTAGTATATTTCTTTTGCTACCCAAACATTGGTGTGAAGGGGCCCGATGTGTGAATAGCTCCGTTGTGGTATATCACCAGATTGACCCGTGAATGTAGTCCATCAATCAGAGGACCCAATATGAATCCGCAGCCAAAAAGCGAAGAAACCAACGCCGGCAACCGCCCACCATTACTAGTTTTCCTTTTCCTCCTCAAAGAGCAACAGCAGCAGCATGTTTTACTAGTAGTTGTCATCCTCGTCAACAACTTCTTCTTCTTCTTCTTCCAACGGGAGGAGGACCCACCATAACCAACGGGACTACACACTACTACTCTTTCTTCTATTGGATTTATTATCAATGACTTTCCTCCAAATATCTGGAAACATCTACTACCATCTACTATCACCATTTCCAATCCAGGCTATCCCTCCAAACCCCCCTCCCCAGCCCCCAAAAAAATAAAGTGCTTTTGCAATTGGATAAGGTTCCTCTTTTCTTTTATCCACACTTACAAAAAGAAAAAATAAAACAAAAAAAATTGGATAATTGTGGCCCACTTGTTGTCTCGAAAAGTAAATTACTAAGAAAGATCAAGCCCGGTAGTATTTAATAGACCAAAACCCAACAGGCCCTTGTTAACGCACCGATTACTGTTTGGTTTTTCAGCCCAATATTATGTAAAACAAGGACTTCGTTTTCCACTTGGGGACGAAATGAATGGATTATTTACCAACCATGAAAATGAAGTAATCGATGATATGCATATATAGCACTCTGTGTGTAGTCTATCATCCAATTTAAGCAGTAGTGTGACTTAATTCTTTTATGTATGAAATTCATGTATGTTGAGATTATGTTGCTCTTTTGAGATGGCTTCTTCAACTTCAACTTGAAGAACTTGCTCATGATTTATTCTATTATAGTAGCTAGTAAGTAGTACATGATTAATTAAACAATTAATTAATGATAAGAGAGTTGTGCAACCAATACAATCGAATGTGGATGTGGAAACTATATAAACACGTAATTAATTGTAGATGAGCCAGGAGTCCCCATCCACATAATACAGGTTCCGATAAAAGGTATGGCCTCTTGGTCAGTGAGCGAACGTGCCCATCCCACTCTTCCGCTTAGGCTGGCTCCAACTCCGCTGCATTTGTATTCACCGAAATACACTGTCCTAAATTAAATGAAATGAAGATGGTAATTAATAGTAGTACGTACGTAAAATTGTAGTAGTACAGTACTATTGTGAAAGCAACAATTTTACCGCTCCCGATTTATTTGGCCCCAATCGCTCCAACCTTGGGGAATGACAAGTTTATCCATGTATGTGTAAGAGAAGACGACTCTGGAATAATCACCCCAAGCTCTTCCCAGGTACACTGTCCCGCTCCCCGTTATGCTGCAGTTTTTGAACGAAAATCCGCTCCCCATTGATGAATTTGTTCGCTTTTGTGCCGTCACTGATGCTACTTTCTTTGCCACCGAATTCAACTTGCAATTCTTATTCATCAACGTAGTAATCCTTGTTAATTAATACTACTATAATATCAAGGTACATTAATATACAATAAAACAAAAAAATCAATTCAATGCAATTAGTACCTCGTACAGTGACCTAGCATAGCCGAAGATGAAATCCACCGATCCTTGGATGAAGCAATTATTGAAGTAGTGTAGTCCCTTGTGATCGTACAAGGTATCTTGGCTGCCGTAAAAACTGCAGTTGTAAAAAGCCGCTTTCGTCCCAGAAATTCGGACTGCCACGCCTTGTCCTCCAACCGATCCAACCACATGTCCTGCTGTGTTCTGCCAACTTAACAACACTTGATACTTACTACTTGTTCATGACTACCTACTGATATTACTTGCTCTATATACCACTGCTAGTGCTAATTAATCAAGCTGTACCTCTTTGATGTTGATTAGTTACGCGAACGTGTATATATATTCGATAATTATGTATGTATATATAAATAAAAGTTACTACTAGTAATTAATTAATTACCTCGAAGTTGATGTTGATGGCCACAAAATAATCGGCATCAATGGCAACGGTAGCACTTTGGAAGGTCCTAAAAGGCAGCCCGTCTCTTCCAGTTGCAGCAGCAGTGTCGTTGCCGGTGATAGTTGGGGGATCGCTCCAGTTACCTAAAAATGTTATAAAACCCATACCTTTTGGAATATTGATCTTCTCCCTACAAAATTAATTTGAGTCAGATTACATGTTTAATTATACTATACGCTGCCTGTAGCTTAATAATGCTATATATATGCATGAAGACTGAAGAGGAGTACGTACTGATCGATCATATATGCATGCATGCATGAGGGATCGGAGGACGTAGGTACATAGTTAGTTAGTTACCTATAAAGGCCTGGTTTTATATCCAAAATCACCCTGCGGGCGTTGTGCAGTGGAATACTGTCGACAGCTTCCTTGATGGTCTTAAAATCACCTGCCCCGTCTTGACTAACAATCAATCTGCTTCTGTTCATCTCTGCAGCCATCAGATTGGAATCTACGGCACCCACTTTCCCAACATTAATATTGCTAATTAGTTTAATGGAATTAATCTTGATCCTCTGCAGTTGTTTTCCGGCGGTAATCTTCAATGTTCCAGGATATCCATTTCTGGAAGTAGTTATAATAATAGTCATCTGGTGTTTCTTCTTTTTCATGGCGGCTAGTTGCAGTTAATGGGGAGCAACAAAATGGTGATATATTTGTAAGAAAGAAGACCAACGACAATAATACCACATTGAATGCAAAAGCATAACTATAAGTTGAATCCATGGACGGAAATGGAAGGAATACTACTAGCTGCAGGTTGCAATTGATTCGCAAATGCGGTTGAGAATTAATATATGGATATGCACTCAGTAGTCACTACCACACAGCAAGTACTACTCTGGATCGATCAGTGAAGTTGCAGATTAAGATACACTCTAGACAATTAGACAGACAGACCGACCATGTCAGAGCCATACAACTACAAGTGGCGGTGGATTGGACACAATAAATAATATTCTCTACTCCACTTGATTAATTTAATGACGCCAGGGTCCACCGATTGTTCCATCACGTTTATCTCCGGAGGATAATAATGTCATCCCAAATTGCCATGTGAATTTGTTTTTGGAGTTTCAAGTGTTTAGTGTCCCAATGGACTGGAGTATGACCTTAGCTGTATTCCATAATTTTGAGATCGAAATGGGGTAGCAGTACCGCACGCTATGTGCATATATACTAGTGGAATTCAGCTGGTACGACTAGCGTCGATGATTAAGGTACATAGAGGACCATCATGATCAATACATTGCCATTTAGTTTTGTCTCTTGTTTTATGAGTAAAGGCGAAAGGATTAAGAAAGAATAGGTGGTGAAATCTGGTACTGAAGCATATGTTGGTGAGAGTGAGATGAAAGTGAAACCACATGGGGGAATTCTTGGTTAGTTTGTATGAACGCTCAATGACATAATCACATGAATCTCATATTTATAAAAATAAGAAAAACTCTACAATTTTATTCATAGAACTTAATTGTTCTTTTTGTTCAAATTTAGCGTCCAATTCCCCATCCAAATTCAAAGTGAGTTTGGTGTTTTGTTTTGTTAGATGGGTCCACACTATCTATTCTTTAAACAAAATAATGGAGAATATTTATCCGTTCTCTTTTCCTTTTCATCCGCTCGCTACCCCTTCTCCTCCCTGTGCATCTTGCTGCTAAATAAATTTCATGCTTGGGTTAATTACAAAATTTCAGTTAAGGATCGATGAGAAATCAAAGCCCACCTTGGGTTGCATACCTTTCATTTCGTTTGAAATTCAAAGCAATAAGAAACAAAATATGAAACTGATCTTCATTCGGAAAAGGGAAGAGGGATATAGATTGAAAAAAAGAGACCCAAATAATATTCAAAAGATGCCAACAGATTTTCCGGGAATTCAATCTCATGTAACACAACCATCTCAAAAGTTATTCTAAGTGTATTTTTTCTAAATTCTAACAGAAAATTTTGCTATTACATCTACTATAGCTTGTAAGGGCCCAGGTACTTTCGTAATAGTCGAAGAAGATATTGTACTAAAGATGGATATTTATTATGAACCGTGTCGGTTGGTAATGGCTGCCGGAAAACTTGTAGACTTCAGTCTCCTGGCATGGCTTAAGTTACCATAGGCCAGGCCTTGTCAGCAGTCAGTAACCAATTGAGCAGCTAAGGGTCCACAGAGAAAGGAGGAGAGAGAATTTCTCAAAATAAAATTTATTTTCCAAAATAAAAAATAAAATAAAAAGAGAGAGAGGAAAAGAAAATCGAGGAAAAAGGAAAGGAGAATGGAAAGAATGGATGGTCATGGACTCCACCTACCACAAAACACAATGCCACATTTGAATTCGTATAAGTAAAACGACATCACTTTGAATTTGGACAGGAAATTGAATACTAAATTTGGACAGAAAATTTTGTATAATATAATATTTTTTAAAAATTTATATTATAGTAGCCTCAAAAAAATCGTATCACCTACATTCACCCACGTCAGAATTTGCCGATTGGACCATTGGTAAATATCCTTTAAAATCAAGAGAAACGTAGAATACACCTAAACTATCGATAATTGGTTTTGTTAATGAAAGGACCCAAAGCCCATACACAAAAAAACATATTGGATTCCAGTAACTTATCTTACAACTATTATAGGAATTGGGTTTTCCATTATTAGTTAATGTACATGTGCGTCGAGAGACTGGATGGTGGCCTATGGATTTGGATTGCAAATAATTTACATTATTTATTAAATAATATATGGTCAAAATATTTAGTATTTGGTCAATAAATAATTATTCAAATAATATTTTATTTTATTCATTATTCGTTATCTAGACCATTCATTATTTGCACTATTCGTGTCTAATTCATTATTTATATTTTAAAAAATATTAAGTTAATAATTATGTATAAACAGTAAAATTATTATTATTATTATTATTATTATGCTATTTTTACTTTCATATAGGAACGTCTTAATCTAGTAACTATTAAAATCGTATATTTTTATTGTAACCTATGTTTATTACAATTTTTTATTAGTAGTCGCTATCAACATTAATCTTATGGATTAAACTATGAATATATATTTATTGGTTGTTTAATTTAACTTATTTTGTATGTTTACTCAATTTCGTGCGAAATGTTTATACATATGTGTGTGTGGTAGTTCTCTAAATAATGGTATCAAATAATTGGGTATAAATTATTGATTATTGATTTATGGCACTTTTTTTAGTTTTTATGGAGGGTTAATTTAACTTTACCCCTTTAACGTTAGGGTTATAATTACTTTAATTTCTAACATTATTTTTTAAACACTGTACTCGCTAGATTAATGGTCAAAACTAATGGTATTAGATTTTTGGCCTAAATTATATTTTTTTTCTCAAATTATTGATGTGCACAAATTTTCTCATAACACGCAAATATCTTATTTTATTTCTATAAATAGTGTAGGGTTCAATTTCAAAAATCCAGTTGAATACATGTTTAATCTCGCTAGGGTTCAAATACACTTATAAATAATATTCAAACTTATACCTCAAACAAACCTAATAAATACACCACAAATTTATATACATGAATCACAAAAAATAAAATAATCATTTAAGCAATATAAATTCCAAATGATAATTTTCATCATACTTCCAATGTGCTACTCTAATCAATGTATCTTGAACTTGAGGTCGGCACTTGAAAATAAATTATTCACAAGAAAAATTGAGCTAATAAACTTATAATGGTTTTATAATACTGGTATAAAAAAAATATTTTTAAAGGAAAACATTCTTTTCTAATAGTAGTGGGTAAAAATCAATACATTTCAAGAAAAAAATCCTTTTACAATTATCGCTATTTGGATTAAACAATAAAACAATATAATTTTGTAAGGTTTAACAAAAACAATTAACACTTTGCACAATCACAATTAATTCAATCAATTGGCATTATGTCATATTTTTAAATTCAAAAGTTTACCAGATCACTTTAACAGCCTTATATTGTCTATTACGTGTACGACTTGAAACTATCTCATCACTCCAAAATAATATTTGGCCAAAATAATCAATTAGATATCTAGAATATCTATAATACTTCACTTATTTCATACTGAATAAGATTAAACCTCATAATTTCAACGAATGCAAACGTGTTGGAATAGATTCCAGATCAATCGTCAGTCCAATGTCTTTCCAATAATTCTTGACCACAATCAACTAGACCCTATTATATTTCACTCAAGTAAAGATTCTACAAATTTTGGAGGTGACTCACGACTTTAATTATTGGAGCACTTAATTCGTATAACTTCTAATGAGTTCACATGTACAATTAAACAAGCACGTGTGCATATCATTTTTCAATACAAAATTTCAAATAGAATTCCACATAAATCAACAGTAATATCTCCAAATCAATATCAATAAGTTCTCGAATTATTCCAAGAGACTTTTACATATTTTTATTGTAAATTAGCAATAACACAATTAATAATTTTAAAACACGCTTGAGATGAAAACAATTAACAATAAATCTTCCAACTGTTATTTCCAAATAATTTAGTAGAAAACAAAGACATGAATCGTTTTAATATGACTATTATTTTTATTTTCACTTGTTAAAAATTATATATAAATACTGACTTGCATCAGTTGCTATAATAACTTCACAGTCTCTTTCATTGGCACAATTTTATTTGTGAAGCTTAAATCTCTTTAATTCAAAATTATCTCTAGTATTAGTTCATAGAGATCGGATAAACGTAATGTAAACATTAAAAATATTCAACTCCATAATATCTTAAAAGCCTTGGCTACTTATCAAATATAACATATCACAACTCATTCTCAGTACCATGGGATTTCCCATCTTCTACGGCCAACTAAATCAAAACTTTTAATTTCTCCATCATATGATTATAACATTTTAATTTACAAAGGAACTAAAATTAAAAGATAAATATTATTTACCAAATAATACTTCATTATTAACAATCCAAACGGACCCAATTATTTGCCTAAACAAGCCGGCCTATTAATATTCAGTTTTCTGGTTTTGACAACGTTTGCTTTTATTTCTTTACTTTTTCATGATTTCTCTGTTTTCACCGTATGCATGTGCAATGAGTTTGACTAAGTCTTCACTGTGTAATGACAATTAGTATGTATTAATTATCATTACTTGAGAAATTATTGCATGAACTTTTGGTCCATATTGAGCCACCCTACTGTTGAATGAGTTCAAATCTTAAATGCTGACAGGAACAACTGCATCTTGTGTCCTTGTACATGGCAACTCTGTACAGTGACATGGCACTCGCAAGCATCCAATATCAAGTCATATATATGGACATGAAACCAAGTGTAAAACTTATGTTTCCGAGTCGGTATATGGTTATAGTAACATATAAGCGACATCGACATTCTTCTTTACAAGCTGACAAATTTATATACATATGCATATATGTATATATATATATATATTAAGTCATGTTTATGGACATGAAACCAAAGTAAACAATCTCATGTTTGGAAATCAGTATATGCATATAGTAACACAAGCGAAATCGTGACATTCTTCTTTACAAGCTGAAAATTTTATACATATGTGTGTTTCCATTATTAACATCATCCCTCAGGAAGAATATAACAGAAATAAATTCCTTAGTGTAACCACATACAATTTTAGAATATCCAACTTCTAGAGACTTTAAAGAAACATATCATAATATACACCAGCAATAACAAGTGATTTACCACAATTGGCAATCCAGAAACATAATTAACAAATTAAAGCGGTTACTTGACTCGATAGGCACCAAAGGTTTTCTCACTGCTGTAGCACATATACACAAATCCATCTTCATCCTTGTATGATTCATAAACAAACTGCATCAAACTTGCTGCAAATACATCCAATAATGGCAACACCTCATTACGTCCGCAAACATAAATAAAAAAGCAAGAACAAGCTAAGAGATGAAACCAGGTCTTACATGTTTGAGGCAAAGTGTTCTTCACAAATACAAAGAGAGCTTTACCAGGAGCCAAATGGAGCCTCCCGCTAAGGATATATCATGAATGAATTGTCCAACAGACATGTCTCTAGGTACCAGGAATCTGTTAGTGAAAGAAAAAGATATCAATGTTCAATTGTCCAACAGACATTTCCCGTAGCCTCTAGGAAATAGGAATCTGCTAATGATGAGGAAAGAATAAGTACTCAAGAGAAAAAGGTCTCATCTGATGTGAAGAAAGAAGAGGGTGTGCCAGGAGAGAGGCAAAAATTAAAATGGGAAGGTCTGGGATCAGAATCTTTAAAAAAAAAAAAAAAGTTAACAGCATCTAAATAAAATTTGGGGGAGGGGGCAGGGAAGAAATCTTATCCACCAAAGAACCTCTGACTCATTAAGAATCGGCAATCCAACCAGAAAATTTCTGGTGACAATGATATACTTGATGTATCAAACGCAGTTATGATTGTTCATGAAGATCACACGATACAAAGAGATAAGCCTCTATTTGTCAGTCAGATTGTAAATTTGATCTTTCAACTCCGGAAAAAGCCAAACGAATTGTTACAGAAAAGGCTCATGGACTGACATTCCAAAGTAAAGAAGGTAGATTAAGGAATCATGTCAAACAACTTACTTCTTCTTCTCCACATCAGGAAGATCAGTTTTGAGATACCTTTCAACAACCACCTTTGAATAAGATAAAATCAAAAGTAGATGATGTGAGAATGACAGTGATGTTACACAATGTTGTGGAAAGCAAGCACACGGTAGAAAGACAGTTTTCAATTACCGTTATTATACAGTATGAGAGGATTTTAGTTAACAAATTGATGAGCAATCTTGAACAAGAAAGGGAAGTGAACTATTACCCATCCAACTTGCAAGTAAATATAATAGTAATTATTGGAGTATAATTTATGATCAAAAGGATATGGCATGTGATGATGCTATGCCATAGATAGCTAAAGAGTGTATACTGAAACAATATACTGCATCTGGGAACAAAACTTAGTCATGTTCATGTTAATTTTATCTTTCAAATCCACAAAGAAAAACACTAAAATTGCAAGGAATTTCTGGGAGGTGTAACAATGTTCTTATAAGCTTACAAACCGTGTGTGACTCTCTTACTGGATGCAATAACACATTGGCGGGATTGGAGATACATATATAAAAAAATCTACAAGTAATAGCATTACCTAGCTCTATCTACCAAGATGATTTTATGTACTAGGTCAAAAGCCACCTGCCTGTCGATCCGGATTTCCAAATTTCCCTTCATTTAATTTCAAACATAGTAGCACTAGACATAAACCAAAAGTGTTCGGTCTCCCTCTCCCGATCAGAGCAGAATTCAAGACAGTTGGGGGTTAAATTGAGATGTAAAATAACAAAAGATTAGTACATACAGGAAGGCGGTCGGGATATTTAGCGATGATGTCTTGTGACTCTGAGCACCTTTCCTCTGTCAAATTAGCAGAATCAATTTTTAGAATTTCTTTTTTTTTTTTTCAAAAAAAAAAACAACCAAACAAACAACAAAGAAGAAAGGGTTTTGATAATTAAACAATAAATGAAGATGTAACAGAGACCATAAACATCAATCAATAATATAGGAACAAAGGAAGAGGATAACATATATCAATCAATAATATAGGAATAAAGGAAGAGGATAACATATAGTACAATGATATATAGTTAAAATAAATAAAGTTAGATGGGGAATTAGGGAGGGAGGGAGTATCGGACCAAAAGTGAATTGGTCTTTGAAGGAAATATTCTTGCTGGCTTTCCCCATCATCTGATGATTTTGATTTCTGATTGATGATCTGATGATCTCCCACACCACAAACCCTTCCTTTCCCCAGAGGCCAGCTACGACTTCCCCGGAACCAACAGTCCGCGCAATGACCATACAGTATATTATATGCCTGAGACCAGACTAGTAGATTTATGTTTTCTAATTTTTCTTATTGATCGTCCAGCAGTAGCGGGGATAGCTCAGTTGGGAGAGCGTCAGACTGAAGATCTGAAGGTCGCGTGTTCGATCCACGCTCACCGCATTTTTCTTCATAATTATGACAATATTGTGTGGTACTTTTTTATTCTTTTGTTCATTCAATAATATGAATCTCTTTTCTTTTCTTGTGAAAAAAACAAAGAAAATTCCTTTCTGTGCAGTTAAACCATCATCGCTTTTGGAGTTTCATTAAACTGACATTACGCCCAAGAGGAACCCTGACACAATATTAGTAACATTAATAAAATATTGTTAAAAATTATTTTGGATTTCCTAATAATAAAGTAATTTTTTATATTTAATTCTTAAAATTAAAAAATAATAATAATTAAGTAGTTAAGAAAGCAAATTACATGAAATTTTTTTAATTTAATTATTGAAATAAAAAATGAAATAATTGGATAATGCTAGGTAATTAAAATATAAGTTACAGAAGGATATGTAGGGCAAATAAAAAATAAATACTATCTAATAAGGATATTATAGAAAAAAAAATCTAAATTTGACATAAAACGTCATCAAATTTGCATCTTATAACTAAAATTTCAAACTTATCCCCTTTTCTATCACGTTACGTTTAGAATATTCTAATGAATTAAACATTTCAAAATTTGGTCAAACGATTATTCAAAAATAAATAAAATTTGTAAATAATAATGATAAAAAAATTAATATACAAACAAAGTAATTCTTACATGAATTGGATTTATGATATATTTATCATAGACCTCTTGATTATATAAGGTCAAATCATCTCACAAGGAGTTCAGGAGGTGATTTGAGGTGATGTTGAACTATATAAACTATGGGATCCATGACGTAAGAATTTCCCTATACATCCAGATCGTGTATGTATTAATTGGTAATATTTTAGGTAGACTTATCCTACATGTCTGATTGTAGATTTTGTGGCATTGAATTAGTCGAAAATTTTATTTTGGTCATTGAGTAATTGCTAAAAACTAATACGAGACTCTTATTTGGAATGAAGGACCCACTAATTAGAGAAATACGACGCCCTATTTTGTAGAAAATTGGGCCACCTAATCTAAACGTGTTACTTCTATTGATTATTGAACAATCATTATTAAAATGGCTAAAAGTTACTTAGTAACCATCATAAAACTTGAGAACTCCGAATAAGTCACATAAGTTATATAACATTAGACAACACATGTTATGTATATGTTGATGTCTAGGACTGTTAATGAGGTCGAGCCGGTCGGCCTGATAAATAAAAGATCGAGACTTACATTAAAATGATATAGGTTGAGTTTGGGTCTAAATATTATATCCGATTAAATTGTGAGTCAAATTTAGCCTTTATTAGGCTAGACCCAATTAAAATCATCTACATGCACACACACACACACATACACACACACACACACACACACATATATATATATATATATAATACTAATTTTATCTTAAATTAAATGATACTAATTGATATTATGTGGATAATGGTTAATGATCCTAATATTCTATGAACTTAACTAAACTGAAACTCAAAATAATAATCCAACCTCATTAGTTAATTTAGTTGAAATGTTGTGATTCAATTTCAATGATATAGTTAATAGTTTGACTGATTATTGAGATAAATAGTATATACTATTCTATATTATGTTCATCATGTGTAAAAAATAAAATTTTAATAAATAAAGTATAAAAAATTTTATTGGATAATGTGAGATTGAACTGGCCCGATTAAAATTTAAAAACCGAATAAATTTGTGAGTCGAGTACGAGTTGCACATTTGTAAGTTTGAACTAGCCCAATTAAGGCTTGAAACCTAAATAAATTTGTGAGTAGAATTCGGAGTTTACAAAACCTAACACGCAAAATCTAATTGACATTCGTATTGATATTATTTGATATCACATGTCTCGTTTAACTTTTTCAATTGTCGCAACGTTTATTAATGGCATATAGACCAAGGATATTCTCCTTAATTGGAGCAGTAGATAATTAGAAAGGTATTCTCCTTAATTGGAGCAGTTCATAATTAGAAATGCATCAAGAGCGTTAACTAGAATACCATCATAGGGCAGATAAGATGACCATATCATAAAAAAATTCATAATTGATTTATTTTTATGCCCTCAGTCCTCCCTCTTCTAGTAGGCAATTGTTCTGTCTAATTATTCAAACAATCATGATTTCGCCTCCTACAGAATCATATGTTAAAAAATAAATAGTTAATTATTACATAGGGATGTGATTCAATCTAGGGGTTGCATTTGTTAATTAATATCTATTTATGAATTGATACTTATTCGTGTATAGATACCTATTCATGAAGTGATATCAAATTCAAACAAATAGTTACATTTTTCAAATAGAATGTCTCTTCAAGAAATTGTGTACATTCAAACAAGAAGTTATGTTTGTTGAATGGTAACTAAATACAATCTATAAATATGACTTCTTATCAAAAGTTTCAACACATGAAAACTTATAGATTTTTGTACATCCTAATATATAATAGCATTCTATATATATTTTTTTCTTATTCTTTGTGAAGAATTTAGATTTTACTATTCAATTTCTTGTTTGGCACTGTTTATTTTTGGAGTGATATTACCATAATACCCAATATAGTTACATAGTGGGCAATAATTCCTTAAAAAAAGTGTCCTACATGATTCAAAACCTTTTGTTCTATTGAATTATTACTTTTTGATATAACAATCTTAAAGAATTATTGATTATCAGGAGGGAACTAGCACCAATTCTTCAAGTTTAAAGACTACATTCAATAAGATATTAAATCTAGATGTGATTAAATAGGAAAGGTTTGATGGCACGAACTTCATGCATTGGAAGGATAAAATTCTATTCCTACTCACCGAATTAGGAATTGCTTATATCTTAGGTGAAAAGTTGCGGCAATACCTGATCTTTTAAACGATGATATCGATGCATTGAGAGTTTCAAGAAAGAAACGTGAGGATGATAAAGTGCATTGTAGAATGTTCATTTTGAACTCACTTTCTGATCGATTTTACAACTTGTTCCGACTAATCAAATCACCACAAAAAATCTGGAAGACATTAAAGAAAAAATACACATCAGTGAAACAAGGTATGAATAGATTTCTTAGTATGTGAAATTCATTGAATTTCAAATTATTGATAATAAATCGATAATGGATCAAATTGATGAATTGTTGGTCTTAGTGTGTAGAATGAAAGCCATGAAAGTTGCACATCTGAATATCTTCAAGTGGCAACAGTAATTGCAAAATTACATTTTTCTTGGAATGAATATAAAAAGAAATTATTGCACATTTCAAAAGAGTTTACTATAGACTAATTTCTAAAGCATATACAACTTGAAGGGGAAACTCGAATTCGTAAATTTGCTATAGAAAATAGTACTAAAGTGAACAATCTTGAATATAACACTAACAAAATTGGAAAAGGAAAAAATAAGAAAAAAATTACTGATGTATCTTCTGCTTTTGAGTCTAACGCTGGTGGAAAGAAAAACAATATATATTTCTTGTATTGTAAAAAGGGATATTTAAAAAAAGAATGCAGATTTTACAAAAGACTAAAGATGGAAGAATCTACTTCATAAAAAAAGGCAACTATGATTGAAAATCAACAAAGATGAAGTCCAACGGAAATTGTTGTAATGATTTCTCTCTCAACATTGGTATGGTAATGGAGAGCAATATTGCAGCAATTGCAAAATCTGAAGATTGGTGGTATGATTCAGAAGCAACAGTCCATATATGCAACAAAAAAGATTTCTTCAAGATATATGAAGATAACAAATTTGAAGAAAATGTTTTCATAGGAAATCATGATACCGCAAAAGTTTTTGGTAAAAGGACTGTAGAGTTAATTCTCACATCCAATAAGAAATTAATATTAACTAATATTTTTTATATACCTGATGTGGGAAAGAATTTAATTTCTTCCAACTTGTTATGTAAAAAAGGTTTGAAGGTTGTGATAGAAATGACAAAGTAATTTTCTCTAAAAATAAAATATTTGTAGGACAAGTTTATGCTTGTAATGGAATGTACAAACTAAATGTTAATAAAATTAAAATTTCTACTTATTTGCTTGAGTTTCTTTTGAATTATGGCATACTCGTTTATCATATGTGAATTACATTACCAAATCATTAAAATATATGTTCAAAAATAGTTTAATCACTTGTGAAAATGAAAATGTTAGAAAGTGTGAAACTTGTATTCAAGCAAAAATGACAAAAAAACATTTTTCTAAAAAATAGAAGGACAACTTGTTTATGAAAATAGTGCATTATGATATTTGTGAATTTAATGGTCATTTAACAAGATGTGGTAATAGATATTTTATTACTTTTATGGATGATCATTTTAGGTTTACTTATGTATATTTGATGAAAACAAAAGATCAAGCATTTGATTTATTTAAATGCTATAAAGTTTTGGTTGAAATCAAATGAAAAAAAAAGTTTGAAATTCTTCAAAGCGATCAAGAAGGTGAATATTTTTCAAATGAATTTTCTATTTTTTGCAAAGAAAATGGACAGATTAATGAAACAAGAGCCCCATATACCCCACAACAAAACGATTTAGTTAAAAGAAAAAATAGAACTTTAGTAGACATGGTTAATTCTATGTTGACACATTCAAAATTACACCAAATAATTTTTGGGATGAAACCTTGTTGACTGTTTGTCATATACATAATAGAATATCCTCAAAGAATATTAAAATTTCTCCATATGAAATATGTAAAGGAAGGAAATCAAATTTAAATTATTTGAGAGTATGGGGTTGTATGGCATATTATAGACTTCCTGATCCTAAAAGAGTTAAATTGGAACCAAAAAATCTTAAGTGTCTTTGTAGGATATGCTGAAAATTCTAAAATATAGAGATTGTTGGATACAAATTTTAATGTAATTATAGAATTTAAAGATGTTGAATTCTTAAAAATTAATTTTCTAAAAGATATAAATATCAATTCACAATAAATTAGAAGTGACTCTAATATTACAAGGTCACATAATTGTTGAACCCCAGTTATGTTAATCATGTTTTGATGATGACCAAATCATACTAATGGTTTGCAAACAAGTGTGCAGAAAATCAGGAAGGATCGGATGAAAATTTTCATCCAAACACAATCAAGAAAAGACTTTGAGCCATACCTGTCTATTATACACATACACAAGAAAAAATAACAAGCAGTACTCTTATACAAATCTTGAGGAATATTCAAGAGAACATAAAGGAGCTCAAAATGAAGTAAGTTTCGCCGAGCTTAGGACGCGTATGACCGTCCGAGACACTGCTTCATCGAGCTTAGGACGCATATGACCGTCCGAGACACTGTTCATCAAGCAGGACGATATGACCGGTTCGGACGTCCGTCTGCGTCCTATAGCTGTAGGACGCATGAACGGACGTCCGAACCCACCGTCCGAACCCCTAACGGCTAGTTTTTAACAGCTAGTTTTTTGACCGTTAGAACTCAAATTTCAGCACATCTTTCATCTATAAATAGCCCAAGGACTTCCAAATGATAAAAGAAACTACTACATTCAATACAAACACTTGTAAGAGCTATTTGGGGGAGAAATAGGCTAAAATATTGTGGGTTGTATTGGTTTGAGTAGTATAGTTCTCTTGGCTCAACTAGTGGGAATTAGTGTGAGCACATCTATGAAGAGTAGACTAGTAAGTGATCTTCAAGTGTAAGAGTGGAGGGATAACAAGTGTACAAAAGTGAGGTTGTAGTGTAAAACCCTTTGGCTCAACTAGAGGAACTTAGTTGGTGCAAGGGTGAGCCTACTTTGTGTACAAGAAGGTTATTGCCTCACCTTCTTTGAAGAGGCACTACTAGTGGATGTACTCCAAGCTTGAGAAGCTTGGGAGTTTGGTTTAATATTCTTTATCTCAATCTTTTATTTGTTCTTTAAGCTTTGATTGCTAAATATTTATCTTTGATCATTTGTGCTTAAGAATTCATTTGTTGCACAAAGTTTGCATTTTCATTAAGCACTTCAAAAGGTTTGTTTTTTGAGACAACCTAATTCACCCCCCCTCTTAGGTTGCTTTTGGGGCCAACAATTGGTATCAGAGCTTGGTCTCATATATTGAGCTTAACCGCTTTTGAGTAAAAATCATTATGGCAACCAATAATGCTTTATTTTTAGAGGGGCATTCTATCACACTAGACCTCCCATGTTTAATGGCATTAATTTTGTTTTTTGGAGGGATAGAATGAAAATTTTTGTTCAATCTAATGATATTGATTTATGGTATATTATTTGTGATGGTCCTTTAGATGCTAATATTTTTGATAAAAATACTCATAGATTAAGGCCTAAAACTAGATATGAGTTAAATGCACAAGATAAAATAAATTTATCTTTAAATGCTAAAGCCATTAATATTTTGTATAATGCTTTGGATGCAGATGAGTTTTCTAAAGTAAAAGGGTGCATATCGCCAAGGAGATATGGGACAAATTGAAAGAAATCCATGAAGGAAGTGAAGATATTAGAGAGCAAAAGAAGTCACTTGTGGCCTTTTATTATGAATCCTTCAAAATGGAACCTCATGAAAACATTGACAAGATGTATTGTAGGTTCAATGATATGGTAAAGGATTTGGAAGGTTTGGGTAAAGAATATTCCTTGGGTGAAAAGAATAGAAAAATTTTGAATGCTTTACCTAAGGAATGGGAACCTAAATCCATTGCCATAGAAGAGTCTAAAAATTTAAATTCTATGCCTATTGATTCATTGATCAACTCTCTAACCTCATTTGAATTGAAGTTGAAATACAAGCTACAAGATGAGGAGGCAAAGGGAAAAAGAAGCATGGCATTTAAAGCTTCATCAAAAAGGAGAAAAGACTCAAGGAAGCCTCACTTTAACAACTTCCAAATCACTTGGGATGATTGCAATTCGGATGAAGAGGTTGAAGAAGAATATGAGGAGACTCAAATGGCTTTTATGGCACTTGGCAATAATGAGGTATCCTAAGAGTTGTGATTCTTGTGATGATTCATGTGATAATGATGATGATGATGTTGAATCATTTATTTTTAAAATGCATGAATGTTTGAAAGAATCATATGCTAAGAACAAAGAGTTAAAAATTAAAGTTAATACTTTATTGAGTGCCAACTCAAAACTTGTGCATGAAAATAATTCTTTGACAAAAGAAAATGCAGATGTTTTGAAAGAAAAATTTATTGGAAAAACCAAGATCATGGAAGAACAAGCTTCATTGAAGAAGAGATTAGATGATCTTGATGTTACTTTGAAAACGAAGAAAGAAAATGTTTTTGAAAAGAAAAGAACTAGAAATATGTTTTTGAACACAAATTTTATCACCTTTAGAAAAAATGATTTGTGCTTTGTTAAATCTAAATCTTCTTTTTATGGCAATAAGAAAATTATTTGTAATTATTGTCATCAACGTGGCCATATAAAGAAAAATTGTGAATCTTATACAAATCTGATCTCAATAAATTCCATTTGGGTGATTAAGCATGTTATTAATCCAATTGGACCCAAGAAAGTTTGGGTACCAAAAGTTGTTGCTTAACTTTGTATGTAGGTATGCTTGGAGAGCACCAAAGAATTCAAGATAGATTATCTACAAAGGGTGCTCAAGGCATATGAGCTACAGATCATATTGAAATGGTAACATCTAAAGTTTTGTGTGACTTTCATTTATCAAGTTGAGATATGTTCTCTTGAATATTCCTCATCTAACATATAGATGAGGAATAGTATTGAAGCAAATTTGTTTCCCAAATTTTTCTATAATAAGTCACTACTTGCAAAAGAAAGGGGAGCATTCTCTTTTAAAATGGATTTGTTTTTGCAAGAAATTGCATCACACATGCTTCATTGTTTTGATGATGCTTTTTGGTAAGGAATGAGCGAAAATTGTTTTGATCATAATTCACGATCAATTGATCATAATTCTTTGCATAAATTTTCTCTTTCTCCGTGTACTCATCTTATCAATCTAGATTAATAAACTTAATCACCCAAATTGAATTGCAATATTTTTCTTGTGTTTTGATAATGCCAAAAGGGGGAGAAATAATGGACAATTCTCTTGTATAGTACTTCATATTTTATGGTTATTTTTTGAATTGTCCAATTGATTTGTCATCATCAAAAAGGGGGAGATTGTTGAACCCCAGTTATGTTAATCATGTTTTGATGAGAACATGACCAAATCATACTAATGGTTTGCAAACAAGTGTGCAGAAAATCAGGAAGGATCGGATGAAACATGATCTCCCTTGTACACAATCAAGAAAAACAACCATAAGAGATGAACAATACCTTCGGACGATGAAGAGCGTCCATCTAGAAAGAAAGGAGATCGGACGCAAGGGAGCGTCCGAAAAAAGGAGCTCAAAATGAAGTAAGTTTCTGTCAGAGCTTAGGACGCGTATGACCAGTCTCGAGACTACAACCTCGGATATGTCACTATGCAAGAGAATTGTCCACTATTTGGGGGAGAAATAGGCTAAAATATTGTGGGTTGTATTGGTTTGAGTAGTATAGTTCTCTTGGCTCAACTAGTGGGAATTAGTGTGAGCAAGAGTAGACTAGTAAGTGATCTTCAAGTGTAAGAGTGGAGGGATAACAAGTGTACAAAAGTGAGGTTGTAGTGTAAAACCCTTTGGCTCAACTAGAGGAACTTAGTTGGTGCAAGGGTGAGCCTACTTTGTGTACAAGAAGGTTATTGCCTCACCTTCTTTGAAGAGGCACTACTAGTGGATGTACTCCAAGCTTGAGAAGCTTGGGAGTTTGGTTTAATATTCTTTATCTCAATCTTTTATTTGTTCTTTAAGCTTTGATTGCTAAATATTTATCTTTGATCATTTGTGCTTAAGAATGTATTTGTTGCACAATCAGTTTGCTTTGAAAAATAAGTGAGGCAACACCTTCTTGTTGAGACAACCTAATTCACCCCCTCTTAGGTTGCTTTTGGGGCCAACAATTGGTATAAGCAGAGCTTGGTCTCATATATTGAGCTTAACCGCTTTTGAGTAAAAATCATTATGGCAACCAATAATGCTTTATTTTTAGAGGGGCATTCTATCACTAGACCTCCCATGTTTAATGGCATTAATTTAAGTTTTTTGGAGGGATAGAATGAAAATTTTTGTTCAATCTAATGATATTGATTTATGGTATATTATTTGTGATGGTCCTTTAGATGCTAATATTTTTGATAAAAATACTCATAGATTAAGGCCTAAAACTAGATATGAGTTAAATGCACAAGATAAAATAAATTTATCTTTAAATGCTAAAGCCATTAATATTTTGTATAATGCTTTGGATGCAGATGAGTTTTCTAAAGTAAAAGGGTGCATATCGGCCAAGGAGATATGGGACAAATTGAAAGAAATCCATGAAGGAAGTGAAGATATTAGAGAGCAAAAGAAGTCACTTCTTGTGGCTAAATATGAATCCTTCAAAATGGAACCTCATGAAAACATTGACAAGATATAGTATTGTAGGTTCAATGATATGGTAAAGGATTTGGAAGGTTTGGGTAAAGAATATTCCTTGGGTGAAAAGAATAGAAAAATTTTGAATGCTTTACCTAAGGAATGGGAACCTAAATCCATTGCCATAGAAGAGTCTAAAAATTTAAATTCTATGCCTATTGATTCATTGATCAACTCTCTAACCTCATTTGAATTGAAGTTGAAATACAAGCTACAAGATGAGGAGGCAAAGGGAAAAAGAAGCATGGCATTTAAAGCTTTCAAAAGGAGAAAAGACTCAAGGAAGCCTCACTTCAACAATAAAGGTGATAACCTTTTCTTTAATTTTTAAGAGGTTGTTCTTAGAATTCATGAGGAGACATTCATGGCTTTTATAACACTTGGCAATAATGAGGTATCCTCTAGTTGTGATTCTTGTGATGATTCATGTGATAATGATGATGATGATGTTGAATCATTTATTTTTAAAATGCATGAATGTTTGAAAGAATCATATAAACATGCTAAGAACAAAGAGTTAAAAATTAAAGTTAATACTTTATTGAGTGCCAACTCAAAACTTGTGCATGAAAATAATTCTTTGACAAAAGAAAATGATGTTTTGAAAGAAAAATTTATTGGAAAAACCAAGATCATGGAAGAACAAGCTTCATTGAAGAAGAGATTAGATGATCTTGATGTTACTTTGAAAACGAAGAAAGAAAATGTTTTTGAAAAGAAAAGAACTAGAAATATGTTTTTGAACAAAAATTTTATCACCTTTAGAAAAAATGATTTGTGCTTTGTTAAAGTAGTTCATTATTTAGAAGACTTGTAGTACATGGATAACTCATTGCTTGCATAGCATTCTCTTTTAAAATGGATTTGTTTTTGCAAGAAATTGCATCACACAGCCGTTAGGGGTTCGGACGGTGGGTTTTGGTAAGGAATGAGCGAAAATTGTTTTGATCATAATTCTTTGCAATTGATCATAATTCTTTGCATAAATTCTCTCTTTCTCCGTGTACTCATCTTTCAAGGGGGAGAATAAACTTAGGGGGAGCTTGAATTGCAATATTTTTTCTTGTGTTTTGATAATGCCAAAAGGGGGAGAAATAATGGACAATTCTCTTGTATATAGTACTTCCCCCCCTCTTAGGTTGCCTTCTAACAATGTATAAAAACTGTCTCTTATATACATCTAGATGTCTTTCGGACGATGAAGAGCGTCCGAAAGAAAGGAGATCGGACGCAAGGGCGTCCGAAAAAAGGAGCTCAAAATGAAGTAAGTTTCTGCCAGAGCTTAGGACGCGTATGACCGTCCGAGACACTGTTCATCAGAGCTTAGGACGCATATGACCGTCCGAGACACTGTTCATCAAGCTGTAGGACGCATATGACCGTCCGAGACACTGTTCATCGAGCTATAGGACGCATGAACGGACGTCCGAACCCACCGTCCGAACCCCTAACGGCTAGTTTTTAACAGCTAGTTTTTTGACCGTTAATGTCGAACTCAAATTTCAGCACATCTTTCATCTATAAATAGCCCAAGGACTTCCAAATGATAAAAGAAACTACTACATTCAATACAAACACTTGTAAGAGCTATTTGGGGGAGAAATAGGCTAAAATATTGTGGGTTGTATTGGTTTGAGTAGTATAGTTCTCTTGGCTCAACTAGTGGGAATTAGTGTGAGCAAGAGTAGACTAGTAAGTGATCTTCAAGTGTAAGAGTGGAGGGATAACAAGTGTACAAAAGTGAGGTTGTAGTGTAAAACCCTTTGGCTCAACTAGAGGAACTTAGTTGGTGCAAGGGTGAGCCTACTTTGTGTACAAGAAGGTTATTGCCTCACCTTCTTTGAAGAGGCACTACTAGTGGATGTACTCCAAGCTTGAGAAGCTTGGGAGTTTGGTTTAATATTCTTTATCTCAATCTTTTATTTGTTCTTTAAGCTTTGATTGCTAAATATTTATCTTTGATCATTTGTGCTTAAGAATTCATTTGTTGCAACAAAGTTTGCATTTTCATTAAGCACTTCAAAAGGTTTGTTTTTTGAGACAACCTAATTCACAATAGACTCTTAGGTTGCTTTTGGGGCCAACAATTGGTATCAGAGCTTGGTCTCATATATTGAGCTTAACCGCTTTTGAGTAAAAATCATTATGGCAACCAATAATGCTTTATTTTTAGAGGGGCATTCTATCACTAGACCTCCCATGTTTAATGGCATTAATTTTGTTTTTTGGAGGGATAGAATGAAAATTTTTGTTCAATCTAATGATATTGATTTATGGTATATTATTTGTGATGGTCCTTTAGATGCTAATATTTTTGATAAAAATACTCATAGATTAAGGCCTAAAACTAGATATGAGTTAAATGCACAAGATAAAATAAATTTATCTTTAAATGCTAAAGCCATTAATATTTTGTATAATGCTTTGGATGCAGATGAGTTTTCTAAAGTAAAAGGGTGCATATCGGCCAAGGAGATATGGGACAAATTGAAAGAAATCCCATGAAGGAAGTGAAGATATTAGAGAGCAAAAGAAGTCACTTCTTGTGGCTAAATATGAATCCTTCAAAATGGAACCTCATGAAAACATTGACAAGATGTATTGTAGGTTCAATGATATGGTAAAGGATTTGGAAGGTTTGGGTAAAGAATATTCCTTGGGTGAAAAGAATAGAAAAATTTTGAATGCTTTACCTAAGGAATGGGAACCTAAATCCATTGCCATAGAAGAGTCTAAAAATTTAAATTCTATGCCTATTGATTCATTGATCAACTCTCTAACCTCATTTGAATTGAAGTTGAAATACAAGCTACAAGATGAGGAGGCAAAGGGAAAAAGAAGCATTATACATTCTAGATAAAGCTTCATCAAAAAGGAGAAAAGACTCAAGGAAGCCTCACTTCAACAACTTCCAAATCACTTGGGATGATTGCAATTCGGATGAAGAGGTTGAAGAAGAATATGAGGAGACTCAAATGGCTTTTATGGCACTTGGCAATAATGAGGTATATCCTCTAGTTGTGATTCTTGTGATGATTCATGTGATAATGATGATGATGATGTTGAATCATTTATTTTTAAAATGCATGAATGTTTGAAAGAATCATATGCTAAGAACAAAGAGTTAAAAATTAAAGTTAATACTTTATTGAGTGCCAACTCAAAACTTGTGCATGAAAATAATTCTTTGACAAAAGAAAATGATGTTTTGAAAGAAAAATTTATTGGAAAAACCAAGATCATGGAAGAACAAGCTTCATTGAAGAAGAGATTAGATGATCTTGATGTTACTTTGAAAACGAAGAAAGAAAATGTTTTTGAAAAGAAAAGAACTAGAAATATGTTTTTGAACAAAAATTTTATCACCTTTAGAAAAAATGATTTGTGCTTTGTTAAATCTAAATCTTCTTTTATGGCAATAAGAAAATTATTTGTAATTATTGTCATTATTTTGCACTCAGGGTATGTCTGTCTCTTATACACATCGAAAGCACATAGTTAACAATATGATCAAAGCCTGTCTCTTATACACATCTAGATGTGTATAAGAGACAGATCTCTAGCATTCTCCTGTAATGCAGAGCACCAAAGAATTCAAGATAGATTATCTACAAAGGGTCTCAAGGCATATGAGCTAAGATCATATTGAAATGGTAACATCTAAAGTTTTGTGTGCTTTCATTTATCAAGTTGAACTATGTTCTCTTGAATATTCCTCATCTATATGTTCGAATTTGTTTAGAATGCTAGCAAATTTGTTTCCCCAAATTTTTTCTATAATAAGTCACTACTTGCAAAAGAAAGGGGGAGCATTCTCTTTTTAAAATGGATTTGTTTTTGCAAGAAATTGCATCACACATGCTTCATTGTTTTGATGATGCTTTTTGGTAAGGAATGAGCGAAAATTGTTTTGATCATAATTCTTTGCAATTGATCATAATTCTTATGCACATCTAGATTCT
Source organism: Cinchona pubescens (assembly GCA_025175665.1). Lineage (NCBI taxonomy): Eukaryota > Viridiplantae > Streptophyta > Magnoliopsida > Gentianales > Rubiaceae > Cinchona > Cinchona pubescens. The sequence goes on along the minus strand of JANKKI010000192.1, from coordinate 244,824 downwards.
TTCGGACGTCTTCATCGTCTTTCAAGGGAGAATAAACTTAGGGGAGCTTGAATTGCAATATTTTTCTTGTGTTTTGATAATGCCAAAAGGGGAGAAATAATGGACAATTCTCTTGTATAGTACTTCATATTTTATGGTTATTTTTGAATTGTCCAATTGATTTGTCATCATCAAAAAGGGGGAGATTGTTTAACCCAGTTATGTTAATCATGTTTTGATGATGACCAAATCATACTAATGGTTTGCAAACAAGTGTGCAGAAAATCAGGAAGGATCGGATGAAAATGATCATCCAAACACAATCAAGAAAAACAACCATAAAATATGAACAATACCTTTCGGACGATGAAGAGCGTCCGAAAGAAAGGAGATCGGACGCAAGGGAGCGTCCGAAAAAAGGAGCTCAAAATGAAGTAAGTTTCTGTCAGAGCTTAGGACGCGTATGACCGTCCGAGACACTGTTCATGAGGAGCTATAGGACGCATATAACCGTCTCGGACGTCGGTTCATGCGTCCTATAGCTCGATGAACAGTGTCTCGGACGACACTGTTCATGCGTCCTACAGGACGCATGAACAGACGTCCGGACCTGTCTTTATACACATCTTCTCGGACTGTTCTTATACACATCTAGATTTTGACCGTTAGAACTCAAATTTCAGCACATCTTTCATCTATAAATAGCCCAAGGACTTCCAAATGATAAAAGAAACTACTACATTCAATACAAACACTTGTAAGAGCTATTTGGGGGAGAAATAGGCTAAAATATTGTGGGTTGTATTGGTTTGAGTAGTATAGTTCTCTTGGCTCAACTAGTGGGAATTAGTGTGAGCAAGAGTAGACTAGTAAGTGATCTTCAAGTGTAAGAGTGGAGGGATAACAAGTGTACAAAAGTGAGGTTGTAGTGTAAAACCCTTTGGCTCAACTAGAGGAACTTAGTTGGTGCAAGGGTGAGCCTACTTTGTGTACAAGAAGGTTATTGCCTCACCTTCTTTGAAGAGGCACTACTAGTGGATGTACTCCAAGCTTGAGAAGCTTGGGAGTTTGCGTTTAATATTCTTTATCTCAATCTTTTATTTGTTCTTTAAGCTTTGATTGCTAAATATTTATCTTTGATCATTTGTGCTTAAGAATTCATTTGTTGCACAAAGTTTGCATTTTCATTAAGCACTTCAAAAGGTTTGTTTTTTGAGACAACCTAATTCACCCCCCCTCTTAGGTTGCTTTTGGGGCCAACAATTGGTATCAGAGCTTGGTCTCATATATTGAGCTTAACCGCTTTTGAGTAAAAATCATTATGGCAACCAATAATGCTTTATTTTTAGAGGGGCATTCTATCACTAGACCTCCCATGTTTAATGGCATTAATTTTGTTTTTTGGAGGGATAGAATGAAAATTTTTGTTCAATCTAATGATATTGATTTATGGTATATTATTTGTGATGGTCCTTTATATGCTAATATTTTTGATAAAAATACTCATAGATTAAGGCCTAAAACTAGATATGAGTTAAATGCACAAGATAAAATAAATTTATCTTTAAATGCTAAAGCACATTAATATTTTGTATAATGCTTTGGATGCAGATGAGTTTTCTAAAGTAAAAGGGTGCATATCGGCCAAGGAGATATGGGACAAATTGAAAGAAATCCATGAAGGAAGTGAAGATATTAGAGAGCAAAAGAAGTCACTTCTTGTGGCTAAATATGAATCCTTCAAAATGGAACCTCATGAAAACATTGACAAGATGTATTGTAGGTTCAATGATATGGTAAAGGATTTGGAAGGTTTGGGTAAAGAATATTCCTTGGGTGAAAAGAATAGAAAAATTTTGAATGCTTTACCTAAGGAATGGGAACCTAAATCCATTGCCATAGAAGAGTCTAAAAATTTAAATTCTATGCCTATTGATTCATTGATCAACTCTCTAACCTCATTTGAATTGAAGTTGAAATACAAGCTACAAGATGAGGAGTATAAGAGACAGGAACAAAACTATTTTACAATACAACCCACACTTTTGACAGTGTCTTGGGATGATTGCAATTCGGATGAAGAGGTTGAAGAAGAATATGAGGAGACTCAAATGGCTTTTATGGCACTTGGCAATAATGAGGTATCCTCTAGTTGTGATTCTTGTGATGATTCATGTGATAATGATGATGATGATGTTGAATCATTTATTTTTAAAATGCATGAATGTTTGAAAGAATCATATGCTAAGAACAAAGAGTTAAAAATTAAAGTTAATACTTTATTGAGTGCCAACTCAAAACTTGTGCATGAAAATAATTCTTTGACAAAAGAAAATGATGTTTTGAAAGAAAAATTTATTGGAAAAACCAAGATCATGGAAGAACAAGCTTCATTGAAGAAGAGATTAGATGATCTTGATGTTACTTTGAAAACGAAGAAAGAAAATGTTTTTGAAAAGAAAAGAACTAGAAATATGTTTTTGAACACAAATTTTATCACCTTTAGAAAAAATGATTTGTGCTTTGTTAAATCTAAATCTTCTTTTTACAGTGGCAATAAGAAAATTATTTGTAATTATTGTCATCAACGTGGCCATATAAAGAAAAATTGTTATGTTAAAAAGAAATGAAAAATTAGGAATAAATTCCATTTGGGTGATTAAGCATGTTATTAATCCAATTGGACCCAAGAAAGTTTGGGTACCAAAAGTTGTTGCTTAACTTTGTATGTAGGTATGCTTGGAGAGCACCAAAGAATTCAAGATAGATTATCTACAAAGGGTGCTCAAGGCATATGAGCTAAGATCATATTGAAATGGTAACATCTAAAGTTTTGTGTGCTTTCATTTATCAAGTTGAACTATGTTCTCTTGAATATTCCTCATCTATATGTTTGAATTTGTTTAGAATGCTAGCAAATTTGTTTCCCCAAATTTTTTCTATAATAAGTCACTACTTGCAAAAGAAAGGGGGAGCATTCTCTTTTTAAAATGGATTTGTTTTTGCAAGAAATTGCATCACACATGCTTCATTGTTTTGATGATGCTTTTTGGTAAAACTATTAATGATGCGATAAGATTTAGTTTTGATCATATACAGGTCTAATTAAATCATACTCAGTAGTCTCGGATGGTATACATATCTCGTCCTAAGCTCTGATTCCAACCATTAGTGTCTCGGACGGTCATACGCTTGAGCTGCCCATCATACACCTGTTCTACCTTGTGGGAAAGATACGCCGTCTCTTGTCCACACTTCGAACCAGATGCTGACAAATTGAATTGTCCAATTCAAAAAATAACCATCAAATATGGGTCTCTTATACACATCTAGATGTGTATAAGAGACAGCTTTAAGCATCATCAGGACAACTTTGGTTTGCAAACAACCCTTCAATCAATTATGAATGACCTGAATGTAAATGATCATCCAAACACAATCAATTTAAACAACCATAAAATATGAACAATACCTTTCGGACGATGAAGAGCGTCCGAAAGACAGGAGATCGGTGTCTCGGACGGTCAAAAAGGAGCTCAAAATGAAGTAAGTTTCTGTCAGAGCTTAGGTCTAGACGCGTATGACCGTCCGAGACACTGTTCATCAGAGCTTAGGACGCATATGACCGTCCGAGACACTGTTCATCAAGCTGTAGGACGCATATGACCGTCCGAGACACAAGCTCAAGGGCTGTCTCTTATACGCATGAACGGACGTCCGAACCCACCGTCCGAACCCCTAACGGCTAGTTTTTAACAGCTAGTTTTTGACCGTTAGAACTCAAATTTCAGCACATCTTTCATCTATAAATAGCCCAAGGACTTCCAAATGATAAAAGAAACTACTACATTCAATACAAACACTTGTAAGAGCTATTTGGGGGAGAAATAGGCTAAAATATTGTGGGTTGTATTGGTTTGAGTAGTATAGTTCTCTTGGCTCAACTAGTGGGAATTAGTGTGAGCAAGAGTAGACTAGTAAGTGATCTTCAAGTGTAAGAGTGGAGGGATAACAAGTGTACAAAAGTGAGGTTGTAGTGTAAAACCCTTTGGCTCAACTAGAGGAACTTAGTTGGTGCAACCAGACGGGTGAGCCTACTTTGTGTACAAGAAGGTTATTGCCTCACCTTCTTTGAAGAGGCACTACTAGTGGATGTACTCCAAGCTTGAGAAGCTTGGGAGTTTGGTTTAATATTCTTTATCTCAATCTTTTATTTGTTCTTTAAGCTTTGATTGCTAAATATTTATCTTTGATCATTTGTGCTTAAGAATTCATTTGTTGCACAAAGTTTGCATTTTCATTAAGCACTTCAAAAGGTTTGTTTTTTGAGACAACCTAATTCACCCCCCCTCTTAGGTTGCTTTTGGGGCCAACAATTGGTATCAGAGCTTGGTCTCATATATTGAGCTTAACCGCTTTTGAGTAAAAATCATTATGGCAACCAATAATGCTTTATTTTTAGAGGGGCATTCTATCACTAGACCTCCCATGTTTAATGGCATTAATTTTGTTTTTTGGAGGGATAGAATGAAAATTTTTGTTCAATCTAATGATATTGATTTATGGTATATTATTTGTGATGGTCCTTTAGAGCATGCTAAAGCTAATATTTTTGATAAAAATACTCATAGATTAAGGCCTAAAACTAGATATGAGTTAAATGCACAAGATAAAATAAATTTATCTTTAAATGCTAAAGCCATTAATATTTTGTATAATGCTTTGGATGCAGATGAGTTTTCTAAAGTAAAAGGGTGCATATCGGCCAAGGAGATATGGGACAAATTGAAAGAAATCCATGAAGGAAGTGAAGATATTAGAGAGCAAAAGAAGTCACTTCTTGTGGCTAAATATGAATCCTTCAAAATGGAACCTCATGAAAACATTGACAAGATGTATTGTAGGTTCAATGATATGGTAAAGGATTTGGAAGGTTTGGGTAAAGAATATTCCTTGGGTGAAAAGAATAGAAAAATTTTGAATGCTTTACCTAAGGAATGGGAACCTAAATCCATTGCCATAGAAGAGTCTAAAAATTTAAATTCTTAAACTATTGATTCATTGATCAACTCTCTAACCTCATTTGAATTGAAGTTGAAATCTGTTACAAGCTACAAGATGAGGAGGCAAAGGGAAAAAGAAGCATGGCATTTAAAGCTTCATCAAAAAGGAGAAAAGACTCAAGGAAGCCTCACTTCAACAACTTCCAAATCACTTGGGATGATTGCAATTCGGATGAAGAGGTTGAAGAAGAATATGAGGAGACTCAAATGGCTTTTATGGCACTTGGCAATAATGAGGTATCCTCTAGTTGTGATTCTTGTGATGATTCATGTGATAATGATGATGATGATGTTGAATCATTTATTTTTAAAATGCATGAATGTTTGAAAGAATCATATGCTAAGAACAAAGAGTTAAAAATTAAAGTTAATACTTTATTGAGTGCCAACTCAAAACTTGTGCATGAAAATAATTCTTTGACAAAAGAAAATGATGTTTTGAAAGAAAAATTTATTGGAAAAACCAAGATCATGGAAGAACAAGCTTCATTGAAGAAGAGATTAGATGATCTTGATGTTACTTTGAAAACGAAGAAAGAAAATTGTTTTTGAAAAGAAAAGAACTAGAAATATGTTTTTGAACACAAATTTTATCACCTTTAGAAAAAATGATTTGTGCTTTGTTAAATCTAAATCTTCTTTTTATGGCAATAAGAAAATTATTTGTAATTATTGTCATCAACAGCTGGCCATATAAAGAAAAATTGTTATGTTAAAAAGAAATGAAAAATTAGGAATAAATTCCATTTGGGTGATTAAGCATGTTATTAATCCAATTGGACCCAAGAAAGTTTGGGTACCAAAAGTTGTTGCTTAACTTTGTATGTAGGTATGCTTGGAGAGCACCAAAGAATTCAAGATAGATTATCTACAAAGGGTGCTCAAGGCATATGAGCTAAGATCATATTGAAATGGTAACATCTAAAGTTTTGTGTGCTTTCATTTATCAAGTTGAACTATGTTCTCTTGAATATTCCTCATCTATATGTTTGAATTTGTTTAGAATGCTAGCAAATTTGTTTCCCCAAATTTTTTCTATAATAAGTCACTACTTGCAAAAGAAAGGGGGAGCATTCTCTTTTTAAAATGGATTTGTTTTTGCAAGAAATTGCATCACACATGCTTCATTGTTTTGATGATGCTTTTTGGTAAGGAATGAGCGAAAATTGTTTTGATCATAATTCTTTGCAATTGATCATAATTCTTTGCATAAATTCTCTCTTTCTCCGTGTACTCATCTTTCAAGGGGGAGAATAAACTTAGGGGGAGCTTGAATTGCAATATTTTTTCTTGTGTTTTGATAATGCCAAAAGGGGGAGAAATAATGGACAATTCTCTTGTATAGTACTTCATATTTTATGGTTATTTTTTGAATTGTCCAATTGATTTGTCATCATCAAAAAGGGGGAGATTGTTGAACCCCAGTTATGTTAATCATGTTTTGATGATGACCAAATCATACTAATGGTTTGCAAACAAGTGTGCAGAAAATCAGGAAGGATCGGATGAAAATGATCATCCAAACACAATCAAGAAAAACAACCATAAAATATGAAAATTATACAGCTCCTCAATACCTTTCGGACGATGAAGAGCGTCCGAAAGAAAGGAGATCGGACGCAAGGGAGCGTCCGAAAAAAGGAGCTCAAAATGAAGTAAGTTTCTGTCAGAGCTTAGGACGCGTATGACCGTCCGAGACACTGTTCATCAGAGCTTAGGACGCATATGACCGTCCGAGACACTGTTCATCAAGCTGTAGGACGCATATGACCGTCCGAGACACTGTTCATCGAGCTATAGGACGCATGAACGGACGTCCGAACCCACCGTCCGAACCCCTAACGGCTAGTTTTTAACAGCTAGTTTTTTGACCGTTAGAACTCAAATTTCAGCACATCTTTCATCTATAAATAGCCCAAGGACTTCCAAATGATAAAAGAAACTACTACATTCAATACAAACACTTGTAAGAGCTATTTGGGGGAGAAATAGGCTAAAATATTGTGGGTTGTATTGGTTTGAGTAGTATAGTTCTCTTGGCTCAACTAGTGGGAATTAGTGTGAGCAAGAGTAGACTAGTCAAGTGATCTTCAAGTGTAAGAGTGGAGGGATAACAAGTGTACAAAAGTGAGGTTGTAGTGTAAAACCCTTTGGCTCAACTAGAGGAACTTAGTTGGTGCAAGGGTGAGCCTACTTTGTGTACAAGAAGGTTATTGCCTCACCTTCTTTGAAGACACACTACTAGTGGATGTACTTTTGCAGGAGAAGTGTGGGAGTACACATTAATATTCTTTATCTCAATCTTTTATTTGTTCTTTAAGCTTTGATTGCTAAATATTTATCTTTGATCATTTGTGCTTAAGAATTCATTTGTTGCACAAAGTTTGTATTTTCATTAAGCACTTCAAAAGGTTTGTTTTTTGAGACAACCTAATTCACCCCCCCTCTTAGGTTGCTTTTGGGGCCAACAATAATAATTAGAATTCTAATACTTTGTTAAATGACAAGAGGAAAGAAGTTGATACTCCAATTGAACCAAGGAGTAAAAAAGTTAGAAAATAAAAGAATCTGGACTCTGATTTTATTTTTTCACAAGCAATAGTTGAAAGAAGTAGAGAACAAATATTAAATAAAATTCCTATAGTACTAAATTTAGAAGAGGATCAAAAAACATATGGTGAAACAATGCCTTCAAAAGATTGTACTTTTTGGGAAGAGACAGTTAATGGTGGAATGGATTCTCTTATATCAAATGGAACATGAAAATTGATTGATTTGCCTCCTAATACTAAACCTATTAGTTGTAAATGGGTATTTATGAGAAAATATAATACCGATAGATCTTTACAAACCTTGAAAGCAAGACTAATTGTAAAAGATTTTAAACAAAGAGTAGGAATTAATTATTTTAATACATATGCTCCCGTAGCAAGAATCACTTCAATAAGAGTTTTATTTGTATTAGCATTCATTTATAAATTATATGCGCTTCAAATGCATGTTAAAATTGCCTTTTTGAATGGTGATCTTGATGAGGAAGTATATATGGAACAACTCAAAGGGTTTATACTTCCAAAAAATGAAGAAAAAAAAAAAGTTTACAAATTTGTTAAATTTTTGTAAGGATTAAAATAGCCTCCTAAACAGTGACATGAAAAGTTTGATAGTGTGATATTATCACATTGCTTCAAACATAATGAGTAAATAAGTGTATATATTCTAAATTCACTAAAGAATATGGTGTAATATTATGTCTATATGTTAATGATATGCTAATAATAGTAACTAATATGCACATCAGATGTATATAAATGATACTAAAAAATATTTATCTTCTCAATTCAAAATGAAAGAAATGGAAAAAGTTGATACCATTTTAGGGATTTAAATTAAGAAATATAGTGAGAGTTTTGTTTTATCTCAATCTCATTACATTGACAAAGTACTCACCAAGTTTAATCACTTGAATTTTAATGAGTACAATACTCCATTAGATGTTTCTAATAAGTTGACTTGAAAATTCGGGAAGATCTATAAGTCAATTGGTAGTTTAATGTATGCCATGCATTGTACTAGACCAAATATTGCTTATGTTGTATGCAAAAAACTTTCTAGATTTTCACACAATTCTAGTGTTGATCATTGGAAAACTATTAGAAGAATATTTGGATATTTTAAAAGGGCAAAATCTCTTGCCTTGTATTATAATGAATTTCGTTCAGTACTAGAAGGGTTTAGTGATGCTAGTTGGATAACTAGTGTCAATGAAAATAAATCAATGTCTGGTTGGATATTCACTTAGGCAAGAGGAGCGATATCATGGGCATCTAAAAAGCAGACACGTATAACTCACTTAACTATAGAGTAGGAATTTATTGCTTTGGCAGCAGCAGAGAAGGAAGCTGAATGGCTGAGAAATATGTTATTAGATATTGAGTTGTGGTCACAACCAATGCCTGCAGTTTCTATATATTGTGATAGTGAAGCAACTATGTTAAGAGTTGTTAACAAAATTTATAATGAAAAGTTTAGACATTAACTTTAATACATGAGTATATTAGATAATTAATTTCTAATGGCATAATTACAGTTATCTAGGTAAGGTCTAAGAATGATCTAAGCATCTTGCTTATCCATTAACAAAAGGACTCTTAAGAGATATGGTGAAAATCACCACTTACACAATGGGTCTTAGATCAATATGAATATGTTATTAATAGCAAAAACCTTATCTTTCTTGTTGCCAAGCAGCTCTAAAGGTTTAATAGGTAACAAGAAGTTGTTGGTAACGGCGAGCAAGTACACGAAAAATATACTTAAGAAAATGAGCTAGTGTATATAATACACTTAATGAAGATAATTTTTTTCACCTATGTAAACACATGAAGTGGTGCTGCTTCACTCAAAATATGTATTAAAACTGTTTAAGAATCTAGGAAGTAGCACAAGGCCATTATAGGGTGCTAAAACTCACGGTGAATAAGTAGAGAATAAGTAAGATTTGTGTGGGTGGTTTTTCCTATTTTATCATAAAGAATTATGGTTTAATATTCATATAATCATTAATTCTGATAGAGTGATGAAATATCTAGGTAAGGTCTAAGAATGATCTTGCTTATCCATTAAACAAAAGGACTCTTAAGAGATATGGTGAAAATCACCACTTACACAATGGGTCTTAGATCAATATGAATATGTTATTAATAGCAAAAACCTTATCTTTCTTGTTGCCAAGCAGCTCTAAAGGTTTAATAGGTAACAAGAAGTTGTTGGTAACGGCGAGCAAGTGCATGAAAAATGTACTTAAGAAAAGGAGCTAGTGTATATAATACACTTAATGAAGATAATTTTTTTCACCTATATAAACACATGAAGTGGTGCTGCTTCAGTCAAAATATGTATTAAAACTTTGTAACTGTTTATGAATCCAGGAAGTAGCACAAGGCCATTATAAGGTGCTAAAACTCACGGTGTATAAGTAGAGAATAAGTAAGATTTGAGTGGGTGGGTTTTCCTATTTTATCATAAAGAATTATGGTTTAATATTCATATAATCATTAATTCTGATAGAGTGATGAAATATTTACTCTAATAGTAGGTTTAAGTTGAAAAATACCTACTAAATGCATTAAATTTTAATATTGATTGATTGCAAATAGTATCACTAACTAAGTGGGGGATTGTTAAGAAAAAAAAAGAGGTAGTGATTATATAGGGATGTGATTTAAACTAAGGGTTGCGTTTAACAAATTGATGTCTATTCATGAATTGATATTTATTCATGTATAGATGCCTATTTATGAAATTATATCAAATTCAAACAAACAGTTGTATTCTTCAAATGAAATATCTCTTCATGAAATGATACCTATTCAAACAAGAAGTTATATTTGTTGAATGGTAACTAAATGCAATTTATAAATATGACTTCTTATCAAAAGTTTCAGCACATAAAAACTTGAAAACTTTTCTACATCCTGATATAAATAGCATTCTATATTTTTTTTCTTCTTGTTCTTTGTGAATAATTTGGATTTTGCTATTCAAGTTCTTGTTTGACTTTGTTTATTCTTGGAGGGATATTGCCATAATACTAGTAAGCAACATAGTGGGAATAATAATTTCTTAAGGAGAGGTATAAAGTATTCTACACGATTCAAAATTTTTTGTTCTATTGAATTAATTATTTTTTGATATAACATTATAATGACTGATGCAATGCAAATCATGATTTCGCCCCTCACGGAATGTCAATTATGATTTCGCCCCCATATAATCATAATCACTAATGCAATTCAAATGAACAGGACTATTCGATACCACAATAGATAGACTATATATTTGAGAAGGGATTTCTATATGTTTAAAAAGAGGATCCCAAGATATTTATTTAAAGGAAAGAGTTTGATAATAACCATTCTAACTTTAGAGAAAATAAGGAAAATAACCTAGTACTTTTAAGAAAGTAAACATCAAAATTGTTGTTTGAATATCTGTATAAATATATTAAAAGATATAGACTTTTACAAGCAACTCACCATGGAAATGAATATTCCACAAGCAACCGAAGACACAATTTAAGTTGATTTAGAATTCGACAAAGAACTGGTCCCCAATATTTACATAACGCCGCAATACTAGTTATATAAATACTATTGAATATAACGTCATAATTTTTTGGTTTCAGATCCTTTGACTTACAATGTTGAATACCGTGATAATGAAATTAGTGTACAATACAACGTTGTGGCTTTTATCCTTGAGAAAGCCAAGAATTTTTAATACACAAATTTTAACACCTTGATACCAGAATAAGAGCTGCAACCTATGACTTTGGGTCACATATTACACATTTTAGTATAACACTACTTAATAGGATAACATGTGGCATTATTAATATTTCTCATTTAGGAGGTGTTTGGTTTATGGGTACGAGAGGGGGGAATGAGAATCACAGTTAATGATACCCATAAGATGGTATTTGGTTGAACACTATGAGAATCATTCTATGGGAATGAAAGTGTTAGAAAATACCTACTTTCATTCCCCAAGTGTATCCATGGGTTTCATTGATGAGTATTTTCATTGACATAATTAAACCCATTCATATGTTAAATCAAACAAGTAAGGAGGAATCATATAAATCCATACCACTAGTCTAAAGATAGGGTTTATGATTCCCATTCTGATTCCGATTTCCGAATGTGAACCAAACACCTCCTTAGTATTTATTACTCATGAAAAAAAGTTGTGTAATATTTTATGACACAAGTATAATAGTAAAAAAGTATAATAAATAACCCAAGATCTGAACATAATATCTTCATAAATCTTCGTATTCAAAAAATAAATAAATAAATAAGCGGGTTCATAGTTGCCTTTGAATTTTTTTAAAAACTAAAAAGTGAGATTGATTAAAAAAATTTAAATGAATCGAATTTATGATAATTATTATAGTTTTATTAATCTAAATTTGTCACGTGACTTTATACTATTAAAGTTAAAAAAATAATTTTCTAAAAGAAATTATAAATTTTTTTAAAAATAAATCTCTTAATAATAGTGTAAAGTGAATTTGGACTATGGCACGAAGTTGGGTGGAATTGGAAAGGCGGACAGAGGATGGCTAGTAAACTCTACTAGTAGGTAGTAGCAAGTAGATATCCATTTGGACATAGACCGCTCAACAGCTCCAACTCCTCCATCAACCACCCGGCGGCAACATCTCTCCTGTTCCTGCCTTCCTCGTTCGTTCTGAGCCTTCCACGCTTGTTGCCTTATTCTCCTTCCTCTCTCTAGTAGTGGATCTTCTCAATCAATCAAGAAGGTGGTCTCAGTCAACCGCCAGCATAAAAATAGTACACTCAGTCATCTAAGACCGTCCTCTTGAGTTCTATCCTCCCCGATCGAGGCTGGTTTCAGGTTCTCTCCTATATATTTGTAGACGTATTTATTGCTCAATCAATTGCTTTCTGATTCTTGAAACTGCTCTTTGATATGGATATGGATATGGACCTTTTTTATTTTTCAATCAATTTTGGAACTCTTCTGAATAGTCAGTCATTCATAGGACCTGCTAGACTGTGTATTACTCCTCTATTCACATTCATCCTGCTGTCTTCAGTTCAATACGGACTACTTATTTACGAATCTATTGTATCGCTATGCCACTAAAAGTGATGCAGATTGGATTAATGGGTTTCTAATACTTGTACAAACTTCAAATTGATAGCGTGTGTTTATTGGTTGCCTTTTAATTACCCCTTGCTAGGAGCCCTGTTGCATGATCCTCTCAGATCTAACCCACCGCACCCCCCATCCCCACCCTCTCCCTGCACCCTAGTCGTCAAAACTTATTACACCTTTAAAAAAAAAACTGACAATCCAGATGGCTTTTTAACAGTAAATTCTACCACCATTATTTCTTTTTGCCCTACTCTCTGACCGAAGGGAAGGAGATTCTTTTTCGTCCACTTCACATCACTTCCTCTTACAAGGACCTCTAGCATAAATAATGCATCCCCCATTCATCCTTGCTACTGGGCTTATATCGCCTGTGACATGAATACATGTAAAGGTAGAGAAGACTATACTATTCAGATTCTATTGCTCGATAAAGGAAACTCCTAGTTTACACGACCAGCTTCATTTTCTTTTCTTTTTAACTTTTTGTTATTTTTATTCTTAGTGACAGTCATTTTCAACTTTTTATATGAAGATAGGTACTCTCTCTTAAACTATTACCAATTTACCATCAGCGGTCAGGGTGAGGTGTGGATATTGCTTTTGTACCGCGTGTCAAGTGCCAACTAGGTTGCGCTGTGAAGAAACAAGCTGTTTTACTATTTAAAGGATAAGCATTCTACTTGACCACTTATGGTTAAACTTGAACTTCCTACAAAGAGATAATCTCACTTCCATTCCATTCTTTCACATGTGTGCTTCCCAATACATTATAAATGCTTGCAATTGCATGCTTACTTATGGTTTCTTTCTGAATATATTGTGAAACTAGCTTTTGGTCCTTGTAGGAAAGTCCACACTTTCTGAACAGTCCACATAAAATTTCAAAAGAAATTATGAGCTGTTTCAGCTGTTGTGAAGAAGATGACATCAACAAACCTGCTGATGGTGGAGGCCAGTACACGGTTAAAAATTCAGTTGGTAATCTTGCTTTATCCAAACTTAAGCTTTTCATTTTGTTTTCTTTGCCTCTGAGTCCATAGAAAGGCCAGAAGTATTTTTTTTTTAAGTAGTCGCTAATGTGTATCAAGTCTTATAAGTTTTGATGATTCTGTTTGTAGATATTTTGATTTGTTTCTCCTAACATGAGACTTTTAGAATCATATTATCTCTATAATACTTGTTCTTTTCATTTAGATTTTCATATCAATCTTATCCATCTTTAAGTGATTGTGTTGACAACGAAGTGCAACTTAGGTGGTAAGGCGCTTCCCCTATAACCTATTGGTCATGGGTTCGAGTCTCTAGAGGGTAGGGGGAGGGGTTGGTTTGAAAAAAAAGAACAAGGAAAAGAAAAAGTGATTGTGTTTACTGTTTAGTCTGTTTATTTGTGAGGATTTTACTGGTGCTTTTCTCGATAACCAAGAATAGGACTAACTTACCTGATGAATCTTTGACGTAGCAAATGACGGAGGTTACCATACCACAGAAGCTGCATCCAAGGCTCAAGCAGTGATGTGTTAAATCCAGCCTATTGCTGTCCCTGCAATTCCAGTCGACGAATTGAAGGAAGTAACTGATAACTTTGGAACAAACTCTTTAATTGGAGAGGGCTCATATGGAAGAGTCTATTATGGAATTCTCAAAAGTGGACGCGCTGCTGCCATAAAGAAGTTGGACACGAGCAAACAACCAGATGACGAGTTCTTGGCACAGGTTCGTTAAAGTCCACAATGAATAACTTGCTATTGAAAAATTTAATTTGAGAATAACAATAAGACCTTCACTTTCTAGGTTTCCATGGTTTCAAGGCTAAAACATGAAAATTTTGTTGAATTGCTTGGTTATTGTGTTGACGGAAACCAACGTGTGCTCGCCTATGAGTTCGCATCTAATGGATCTCTCCATGATATTCTTCATGGTATGTAATCTATATTTTCCAAAAGCAAAATATTTTGTAGCATCAATCTATTTCCCTTTTTTGTCTTTTGTGGACATGAACATCTCGTAGTGGTATATACAGTGTATATGCTAGTTGTTGTAAATATGGTAAGTAAATATATTTACTTAATTGTAGGATTTGATTGTAGGCTAATTGATTTACCTTGATTGTAGGCTAATTGATTTACCTGATTGTAGGATTTAGATAGCTTGATTTTAGGATGTAAGGATGTAAATTGATTAGCTTAATTTTAGGATCTAGATTATTCTATACTTGTATATATATAGATCTTATGTACTCTTGACAGAAGTGTGTGAGAATAAACAAGATATTTTTCTCTCTTAACACTAGTCTTCTCACTTCTCACCATTCACATGGGGTGCTTTTCATTCTGCTAAGCTTAATGATAAAAGAGTTGACTAGGCATGAATGTAAATTGAGAATATGATCACTAGTTGTAGTTTTTTTCTTTTTTTCTTTTTTTCTTTTTTTCTTTGATAGTTGAAGTTGTTGTTGTTCCCCCCGAGAAGGTTCACTAGTTAAAGGTATTAACAATTATTAACAATAATGAATGTCCTCTATACTAATTAGAATTTGATTTATCTTGATTTTATGTTAGCCAAAGTACATGTGAGATCATAAAATTTGTATAATTTTGTGAACTGCAGTTCATCTTATACGGCTTAATGTGTTCTTACTCAGTCACTTAATATCTTGTCGTGTGGCATTATGCTCTCTTATCTGATTCTAAAACAATTTGTGTTGAGACTTTGCCAGTTAATTCTTTTTTGGGTGATATTAATTCCCCTGCATAAAAGAAAAGAGAAAAGAAGAGTTCCTTAGGCTATATAATTATGGTGGGGTGAATTTTCGTTAACAAGTTCTTTTCCCAGGAAGGAAAGGTGTTAAAGGAGCTCAACCTGGTCCTGTTCTTTCATGGTCACAAAGAGTGAAAATTGCAGTTGGGGCTGCCAAAGGTCTAGAATATTTGCATGAAAAAGCAGATCCACACATTATTCATCGTGATATTAAGTCCAGCAATGTATTGATCTTTGATGATGACGTTGCTAAAATTGCTGATTTTGATTTATCGAAGTGGCATCAAGCTCCTGATATGGCAGCACGTCTTCACTCCACCCGTGTTCTTGGAACATTTGGTTATCATGCTCCAGAGTAAATATCAAATTAACCCTATCTCTCTCTCTCACACACACACACACAGCTACACACATCCCCCAGCTTAAGAGAGTATAGTTGCGTGTTAGAGATAATCACATATTGCTTTGGCATCACACTGGGTAAAATGATATTGTCAAGATTCAAGCGACTTAAAGTCTAATGAATGCACAATGATATAGAAACATGAGAATATAATGGGATCTCTGAAATTAAATGAGTCATCTTGCTTGGGATTTGATTTTGTATTTTGTTATTTCCCAGTTAACTGAAATCACTCTCCCAATGATATAGCTTTCTTAATTTCCAAACACAAGGGTTTAGAGTTAGTGTCTCTCAAGGGTGCCATGCTTTCTTCCATTTAAGGGGATGCTTCTCTTTACACCATTTAGAGCAATAATCAATTTAGGTTCCAGCGGGAGGTTTCGAATATGATCTGTTAAAAAAATATTACAATTATGGTAGAATAGGCAACAATAATTAGCTTGCCAGTCAGCTGCCGCGTCATTCCTTCAAGGTATACTTATGCGGGTGCATTTTTTATACTTTCCTTTTTTGACTTGGCAGATATGCAATGACAGGACAACTGAATGCAAAGAGTGATGTTTACAGCTTTGGTGTGGTCCTGCTCGAACTCCTTACTGGACGAAAGCCTGTAGATCACACACTGCCCCGTGGTCAGCAGAGTCTAGTGACATGGGTACTGATTTGCTCAGTGTTTACTTTGTTCATGACTTCTCATTATGATAACTGAGTGTATGCTTACTTCTTTCTCTTCTTGTCATGAATTGTTTGTGTAGGCTACACCAAAACTTAGTGAAGACAAGGTCAGGCAGTGTGTTGATTCAAAACTGGGTACGGATTACCCTCCCAAGGCAGTTGCCAAGGTAATTTCACTTTGATGTGAAATGCTTTATGTATTAAACATATGTACTGTCATCAGTACTATTTCAAAACATGATATGGTGAAAAGAATTAGACTGCTAGAGCTATCTTGGGTGCTTCCTTAAAATCTCAGAGCACAGACATTCATTTGTTATTATCGGGGCTGAAGAGCATTATTTTACCATCTATCGACCATCTCTGATGTCATATATATGCAGAAGCTATTCAAGTAGATTACAGGACTAGTATTCTACCTCATGAAAGTTGAAAGCGAGTTATTTTACCTCGCAATGTGATGGTGGACCATTATGAGAGACAATTGAAGTGTCATTTGAGATTTTCAAAATTAAATGGATTATGACTATTTGTTTCATCCTGTTGAATTAGGGAGGTTTCAACCTTCCGCTGATTTAGTGAGGCTACAGGGCAACTAGTCAGCTCATTCTCCATTATGCACTACTTGCATTCAAGATTTCTTAAAACATGTAAAAGGAAAGAGGAAAAATGAGATTTGTGTTTCACTAGCTATCTGCTGAGCTCATTCTGGCTTCTAAATATTGCAGATGGCTGCTGTTGCTGCCTTGTGCGTGCAATATGAAGCTGATTTTCGGCCCAACATGAGCATTGTAGTCAAAGCGTTGCAACCATTACTAAATACCCGGCCTGGAAATGCTGGTGAAACTGGTCAAACATGAAGCTCCCGGCATCCTAAATCTCCTGTTGCTACTCATGGGAAATATCAAGCTTCGAAGTCACTCTTTCACTTTGTTGGATTTGAGCCAAATTTATGCTGTGAGGGGTTTGTTTCAAGAACAATGCCCCCCCCCTCCCCCCTCTCCTTACGTGTTCATGATGCATGTGGATGTTTTGTTCAACTTTGTTTAGGGCCTCGACATTTTTTTGACATTGTTTATAGTAAGTGACATATGCATCTTCAAGTGTAGGGCTCAAGATTTTAAGATTTGAATAAGTCTACTTATTCACTCAATCCTTATTGTGGAGTTGGTATGATTCAAAAGCAGGTGAGTTTTATAATTTTTCAATCATTTAACGGTCTGTAATACTTATTTCCTACCGTACTGCGGAGTGAGTAACAAAGAATTTTCACTTAGATATCGGCTTGTTTAGAAACGGTGGATCTGGAATTCAGCCACCCGCCTCTTCTCTCTTTTAGGCCGAGGGAAACCTACTTTGGACAATTCAATGGGGCGTAAAGCGAGTAATTTGCATAATTACTGTTTGATGGCATTTAGGGATATTAAATCGATCCTACTTATAAGTATATTCCACGTATCGCCCATGTTAAGTTAGGAAAACAACGAGATACGGGTGTACAGATTTATATATACGTTTACATAAATGGGCTCAGCCCCCATAAAACAAGAAAGACATTACTGACAAGATAAGAATATAAAAGGGTGAAGGGGGAATTATTTGATTAATTTGGTCCATCTTCAATCCTTTGTAATTAAGCGAACCAATGACAGAACCAATAATGTTCAGTTCATGATATACCCAATGACAGAACCGATAATGTTCAGTTTCACGATATACGTAATGTTGTAAAAATGAATTCAACGTCTATATGATATTCGATTTTAACTCAATTCGTTAAAAATTTATTCGACTGTGATTCATCAATAATTAAGTTAAATTTAAAAGAAATTTATCGTTTGTTAATTTTTCGTGTTTGATTTGAATTTGGCTAAATAAAACTTTTAAATTTACATATTAAAATTTTAACTTAGTCTAATTCGATTCGAGTTCAATTAGAAAGATAAACTAAGTTTGAACAAAATTGTAAATTTGTTAAAATAGTCAAACAAGTTTAAATATCAAAGTGTTCGTTGTATTCATTTACACCTCTAATTATATGTTCGTATTACTATAGAAGAATTAAGGAATTAATTAGGTAGACTAATAAGGTAATACCGTAAGCATTGACCGATTATCATCCATCAATTATTCATTAACTAGGAGTCACGGAATTTCCTTCACTGATACAAAACAAACACTCTACTTGTGGTTGACGATGTGATAATTAGCCTATTCCATTGCAAAAGCTCAAACAACGTTGTGCCTATTCATTCACTATATCCTACGTTTTCGACGCATGCATGCAGAGAAGTGATACTAGTGATGCTGCTATTTCGGATTTCATCTCCACCAATTAAAGATGACTCTCCCTTGTCTTGTCCCCTATATATACATGAGAAGTTTGGAGTTGTCAAGATAAGTTGGTTCACCTTCTTTAGCTTCCATTGTATACTAGCCAAGAAGGCAAAGAAATTAAAAAGGGGTTGTTACCTTGAGCAGGCCTGCCTCTTGTTAAATTTCTTTGCTTTTCGATCATTTCTCTTGAGTGATCGATCGTGTTCGATCATCTCTCTAAATATAAAAAATAAATATATATAAAATAAACAAAAAGAAAAAGAAAAGAGGAAGAGGAGATCATGGCGAACAAAGTTGTGATCTCGGTGGTATCAGTGATTCTTGTGGTGGGAGCGGTTATAGGCACGGTTGCAGTGGTAAGACACGGCCAGGAATCAAAGAATAATAACAATAATAACAATAACAATAACAATTGCAATGTGCTGATGAAATCTGTGACCGCCTTCTGTGCGTCCACCCCATTCAAAGATGCCTGCGCCAGGAGTGTAGAGTCAGTCGCAAACAATGCTACTGCAACCCCAAAGGATTACCTCATGGCTGCCATTGAGTACACCATTGAAGAGGTCAAGAAAGCCTTGGATGTAGCATCCAACAGCACTCACTTACAGCTTGATCCCAAGGAAGACCCTTACAATCACATGGCCGTCGAAGACTGTAAAGAATTGCTTGGGTATGCTGTGGATGAGCTCCAAGCTTCCTTCTCCGCCGTAGGCGACAGCGAATTGCACAACCTCAACGATCGGACCGATGAGTTGTTGAATTGGTTGAGCGCCGTCTACAGCTACCAATCTTCCTGCCTTGACGAATTCGACAAGCCAGAGCTCAGAAGTGTCTTGGAGAATGGCATGTTGAATGCCACTCAGCTCACCAACAATGCTGTCAACATCGTTGCAAGCTTGTCCGAGCTTCTCAAGGGACAGGAGCAGCTGCTGCTGTCGCTGGCAGCCGCCGCCTTCTCCAGGAGGAGGAGGTCATCATGGGCCATGATGGTTTCCCCACCTGGTTCCCTGCCGCAGACCGCAAGCTCTTACAGGCCCCGCCCAACAACATCGTACCTAATGCTGTTGTTGCCAAGGATGGAAGCGGACGATTTAAGACCATCTCCGAGGCCGTCGCATCTTACCCACCCAAATTCAACGGCAGATACATCATCTACGTCAAGGCCGGGATCTACGAAGAGAATGTCATCATTGACAAGAAGAAGCCCAACGTGTTCATCTACGGAGATGGAGTCGGAAAGACGATCGTCAGCGGACACAAGAACTTTGGACTGATGCACATCCAGACCTCCAACACTGCCACATTTGCTGCCATCGGCGACGGTTTCATTGCCAGGGGAATGACATTCCGGAACACAGCTGGACCCGAGGGGCATCAAGCCGTGGCCCTTCGAGTCCAGTCGGACATGGCCGCCATCTTTTCATCGATTGCAGCATGGAAGGATTCCAAGACACTCTCTACTATCAGGTTCACAGGCAATTCTACCGCAACTGCGTCATCTCGGGAACCGTAGACTTCATATTCGGGAAGGGTGCGGCGGTGATCCAGAACAGTCTGATCCTGGTGAGGAAGGGTCTGCCAAACCAATACAACACGGTGACAGCAGATGGGAAAGAGCTACAGAATGACAGGGCTGGGCTGGTTCTCCAGAACTGTAGAATCTTGCCGGACACGGACCTTATCCCGGCGAGGTTACAAGTAGCCAGTTACTTGGGCCGCCCCTGGAAGAAATTCGCAAAGACCGTAATTATGCAGAGTGAGATTGGGGATGTCATCCGTCCGGTGGGTTATGTGAAGTGGGATGGCGAAACTTTTGAGAAAACCTGTGAGTATCTGGAGTTCGCAAATTATGGGGCGGGTGCTGCTCCTCCTGTTAATAATGCAAGGGACAAGAATTTCAGCCGCAGCCGCATCATTGACGGAATGATGGGAGGCTTCTCAGTACACTGTTGTTCCTTTCATTCAGGGCCATCTCTGGTTACCAAGTACCGGTGCGCCTTTCACCCCCGGTTTGTGAAGCTCAAGGGGCACGGATCCAATTTTAATTTGATTTTGCATAGTTATTGTTATTCTCTACTCACGTTGTATTTAAAACTTTTGGTTAATTACTATGTAGTGCATAATTTTATTTATATCCATAATTAATAAATCCTATCAATAAAAATTTTGACTTAATCATCATTTGTATCACTTCTTTTTCCGTCTTCCGATTCACGACTAAATGTATATCCAATTACATTGATTTCGATGCAACTTCTTCATTTGCAATAAATCAATGAGGAGGTGCATGTACGTAGTAACTATACACAATGATATACTCCACTACATTTTTTAAAGTCGAGTATTAGATTCGACTAGTTAACAACAATTATAGGTGACTCATAAAAAATTTGATTAACATCGATTTTTAAATTAAATTTCATAAAATCAATTCTGAGTAATCATGAATTTTTGTCTTAGTCAGATTTATTTAATAGTCAATAATAGATATAAAAAAAAAATTATCACACATTTTTTTTTTCCTAGTGACTCAAACATATGATCAATAAGTTAGAAGAGAAATATCTTACATCTAAACTATATTTTGTTATCAATAGTCAATAATAGTATATAAATTGTTAACAAAAATTTTTAAAACTTAAATATTTTAAATTAATAATGAATAATATGTAAAAGCATATAATTGAAACAAAGTAAATAAAAAAATAAAAAGAAATCCAAAATTTTAAATACCTAAACTTAATTGTTAGTAAAAAAAGTAAACGTATTTTCTTTTTTATTTCTTATTTCAAATACAAGAAAATGACCTTAATAGTTCATTACATTTCATATTTGTATTTTTTTAGTCCATCACATTTAAAATAAGACATTTTAGTCCCTCACAAATTCAAAATACATCATTTTGGTCTCTCGACCCAATTATGGATATATTTTGATCTAAAAGTATTTATATGCGTATAAAATGTAACGTATTCAAGTGCAAAATTGACAATACATAATATTAAATAATAAATTATTCCAAAAAGAAGAGGATTAGAGTTGATAGAGTAGAGTTACACATCTAAGTTGAGAGGGACGGGAATAGGAGTGGTGATGGTAGGTGAGAAATTTGGGGTGGTGGTGATCGAACTTTTAAGTAGTGGCGTTTAATATATAAAATTTGTGTGTTGCCAATTTTGCCCATGAAAAATATAACATTCGATACACATGTAAGTATTTCAGGTCAAAATATGATAGTAATTGTATTAAGGGACAAAAATAGTATATTATGAATTTGTGAATGACTAAAATGTATCATTTTAAATGTGAATGATTAAAACGTATAATGTGAAATGTGAAGGATTAATAGGTTGAGTTTGGGAGTTTAGGAAGGAAGAGAAAATAAGGGAAATTTTTTTCAAGTTGTTTGGGTGTTTTGGAATTAAAATTTTATTAATGTTAGCCATTTTACTAAAATATCACTCTTTTTGATATTTTTGTATTATATTTAAAAGATTGACATTTATAATTAATTGTACAATAATTTAACTTTTCCTTCCATTTCTTTCTACTTATGGAAGATTTTTTTTTTTTTTGGTTAAATTTTTATTCCCCAATCTCTCCTTTCCCCTTCCCTTATTTTCCCTCTATTTAAAATTCCCAAACAAAGAATTTTTTTTTTCATCCAAACTCAGTATTATTTTTAATTTGTGAGGGACTAATAATAAAATGCCACATTTTTAAAATTTTAATTTAATTAAAATTTTTAATTTATGTGGCCGATTGAAGTTGAGTTGTTTAAAACATACCAAAATAAAACCTGGTGAGCAAGAACAGCAGCGCCAATGGATGGATCCGTCTAATTTCAAGAGGACTTGGGAAATGTGCTTTTGTTATACTAAATACCTGAAAATTATTAGTATCACATACAGCAGTAGTAGTAATTACTGTATTAAAAGGAAAGGAAAGGTTACGATGCGAAATCGAGGGGGGGTTTGGTTTTCCAAGAACAATCGATTTTTGTCTCTGGTATTTGCAGATTTTGAATCTTCTTGTTCGTGCAATCTACCATCCCTAAAACTACCTTGGACTGCTAGTAGTAGAATCCACTCCCCGAAGACGCCGCCGCCGTCCCCAGCGGTGCTGAATTTCCTCCGCCCATATTCCACCGTCACCGGTTTGCTGCTTCCATTACTATTTTTTTTTTCTGTAATACAAACTTTTGCTGTTTCCACCCCCATCCTCCAGTTCCTATATTCTACTAGCAGTAGTTTTGTACTACCTCTTATCATTTTGGTGTAGTTTTGGAGCCATTAATTGTTAACCCAATAACTCCTTTTCCCATAGTTTGGTTGAAATAGTCTTCCATATTTGATCCAATTGGCATTTTTAATTACATCATACTTGTTTTTTTAGATGAGATATGATCAAATGCAGTATCTATTCAACTATTATCACCGTCCTGCACCAGATGCTTGTATATATCCTTTCTTCATATTTCTAATTTTAGATGTGTCGTTTTTGGTTTTTCTTTTGGTTGGAATTGGCAGAAGTACCACAACCTCAATTATCTATTGACCTAATCAAGCTTATGGAGCAGAGATTATCGGCTATTGAGCACAGGAATGCTTATCTTCTGGGACTCATAAATCAGGTTATCCTACCTCCGTTTTCTTTCCATATTACTGTCTAATTCCTGCTCGCTTAATCATGTCTTCTATAAACCAGAAAATGAGGTTTCTTTGTTCATTAAAAACTTCGCTTGTCCTGTTGCAAAGGATGTTACATGAACATAATCATGCTCAAATGTTTGTGCCTCTCTCTGTTTATCATGGTATCTGTAAGCACAAAGCTAGGTCTGATAATCCTCTCTTGTAGTAATATGTTATTTAGATTTTTTGGCCTTCTTTTTCTAACTGAGCAGACCTTGTTTTCTTGGTTTATAACCCTGTGTTTTGGTTTAAGACAGCCAGAAGCCTCACCAGCAGAATATTCAGGGGCAAATAAAGAACTCCGTAAGCTCAGGCATTCACTGGATCTTACAATTCATTTGAGGGCCAAACAGAAGGTACTGATTCTCAAATAACTTTTAGGTTGCTTTCTTCTATCTGCACATTCTTCATGTTCTAACCTGCTAACAAAATAGCTGAACTCTTCCATTCAGCTGGCTAGAAAAAGTGTATCACTTCTTTTAATCAACTTTTGTTTCGTAAAGCCTTTACAGGAGCTCATACATGCCCCCCCTCCCCTCACCACTGCTCTTATCCTCCTTTATTTTTGTGAAATCCCCTTGTACATCGAGGCACTGGGAGGATCTGTAACATAGGTATCCCTATAATTTTGGGCTAAAAAATGTTAACAAAGTCACGTGTTTAGGAATTGAAGTTAAAGGAAAGAAAAGGTTGATGTGAGAGATTTTTTCTCTTGTTTTTTTTTTTTTTTTCTTTGTATATGGAAGTTGAAAGAATAGAACAGGAAAAAAAAATAAGAAAGAAAAGAAAGGTAACCTTTTGTTGTTTTGACCTGTCATGGGGTTGTATTTTGAAAACATTTACAAATATTATGACATGCCTCTATGGCTTTTTTTTAGTGAACCTTGACTTCTTCCCTTGTGTGGTTCAAAGCTTACAGATTGCATTCCTTTGTGTTACCCCAATTCTCTTGCAGGAGATTAAGGATTTGAAATCAGTTATAACCGAGTGTCAAGGTGATAGAGACATGAAAGAGATGGCTTCCGAAGAACTGAACCAAGCCTTGGAAGAAGAGAAGAGACTACAGTATCTTCTCCTTAAACATCTAATCCCGAAGGATGATGCAGATGAACGTGACTGCATATTGGAAGTAAGAGCAGGTAAGACAAAAGCATAGGGGCTTGCTGTCGAAGTTTCATTCATCCTTTCTTTTCTTTTTATGGGCTGAGTGCATGTAGAAGAGAGTAACTGTGAATATGATTGACCAAATTTATTTTAGGGACTGGAGGTGAGGAGGCTTCTCTTGTTTGCAGTGGACATTTTTAAAATGTGAGTTGGTGTAATACAATATGATTAATTGTCTTGGATACAGAAATGCTTTTGCTGTTTGGACCATTTGTCCTGTCAGGTATGATAAATATGCCCAGAAGAATGGTTGGAGGTTTGAAGTGCTAGATGTGGCAGAGTCTGATCTTAAAGGATACAAGGTTTGTATTTCCTTGCTTCATTTGATAATAATGTGCCATATTGGATAGATATCTTGAAGCGGAAATTATCAGCTTTAAGCCTTAAAGTAGTTAATATCTGGAATGCTTCTTGTGTTTGGTATGTTTTGCCAACTTTCAAATGTTTGTCTGTTCAAAAGTTCTTTTGACATGTGATGATTTTTTTCCAGGAGGCCAGTGCAGCAATCTCTGGTGTTGGCGTTTATGGGAAATTAAAATTTGAAAGTGGAATTCATAGAGTGCAGGTTGCATTTTTGTTCCTAGTTGTGAATTTTGGTTCTTCTCACAGAAATTATTGATAAGAGATTCATTATATGCTTCTTTTCAGCGAGTTCCTGTGACAGAGAAGTCTGGGCGTGTGCACACAAGTGCTGTATCTGTAGCAATACTTCCTCAGGCAGATCAGGTATAACATGAGAGGAGAACATTCTGTCATGATTTATGTGTTTTTGTGGGTACCAGTATTGAAATTCTTGCATGTTTTCGATGTTTCCATCAGATTAAAGTTTGTTAAGGCTAAGCTTGAATTTGATAGGTATACAGTAATAATTTAATTATTTATGCAGGTAGATGTGCAGTTGAAGAATGAAGATCTGAGAATTGATACATACAGATCCGGTGGTTCAGGGGGTCAGCATGTCAATACCACTAACAGTGCTGTTAGGATCACTCACATCCCGTCTGGGTTGACAGTTGCTATACAAGATGAACGGTCCCAACATATGGTAACTGACCCCAACTAATGCTAATGTGTATTAAAACCCTAATACATAATAACCCTGATGT
Organism: Cinchona pubescens; assembly: GCA_025175665.1. NCBI lineage: Eukaryota > Viridiplantae > Streptophyta > Magnoliopsida > Gentianales > Rubiaceae > Cinchona > Cinchona pubescens. The sequence continues at coordinate 218,963 of JANKKI010000192.1, read as the reverse complement.
CAAATGAGAGATTCAGCAGGTAGATTGTATGATATCATGGATACATCTTATCTCGGATTTTTCTGTCTGTGCTTGATGCAACACAATTATCGTGTCATTATTCTCTCTCTAATTTATCCATGCAAAGACGGTTGAATTAGTTGACTGATGGTTCTTGCAATTATCCATTGATCTATTGTTTCCAGGGATTCAAGTCCCTATAGTAACTATGCCTCGTATGCTTAGATGCTATGATGGTGGATGCTCTTCTATTTTGCTTTTCTATATAATTTAAATTATCCAAGAGGAATCATTTAGTTGTAACCTTTCTGCTTTAAAATTGATTGTTTTCTATAATCCCTCTTCTTTTAGTTCGTTTCCCAATTTGCCAATTTGGGAGGAGGGACACAGATCTTCAATTTGTAGGTTTTTTCATTTGTTTTCTCTAAGAGTTGTTACTTCTGTGGCTGTGTGATTTGAGTTTTGATCTCATACTGTCAATAATCCTCCTAACTGATTGAAGTATCTTTCTTGACAGTCTCTCAAGTTTGTGAATTACATGAAAAAAAAAAAAAATATTGTTTTTAATTTCTCTAATTCTCTCTGATGTGAATGTATTTATTCGCTGGATGGGTAGCTGCTGAACTACTTCTTTTTCATTATGGCTTTTCTGTTCAAGTAATTTGAGTATATTTTCCTTGCAATTTTGTTCTTTGATGCTCTTGCTGAGTACGTCTCTGTAAAATTTTCATTTTGGGGTCTCTTGCTAGAACAAGACTAAAGCACTTAAAGTGTTGTGTGCAAAGTTATATGAAATGGAAAGATCAAGAGTTCAGTCACTTCGTTCAAGACTTCGATTGGAGCAGGTACAGTTACAATAAGCGGGATACTGGTAAAGTGATATCACTCGATTTTCAGTTTCCAGTGATGATTGAGATTTTTACATAATGAACAGATTGGTAGTGGCGACCGATCAGAACGTATTCGGACATATAACTTTCCTCAAGGGCGTGTTACTGATCATCGCATCGGTATTACTATTCATTCTATGGTTATGAGATAATGCAGGGGGAGGGTTTAGATACTTTCATCGATGCTCTGCTTCTGCGGCAGGAAATGGATGCCATTGCATTGTTTAGCTCTACCCAGGCATAATGGTCAAGTTTATCTTTCTACAATAGGTAATCTGCTTCAATCATCACTTGGTTGTATATTTAGCCGGAACTCTTTCATTATCTTGAACCAAACAGTTTCCTATCTTGTTTATATTTGGGGTTAATATTACCCATTTTCAGGAAATAACGAGCCACTGCAAAAATTTGATTATTAAGAAGCTAAGTCAGCCTGTAGCTAAACTTGGAGCCTCGTGTTTGTGCTGGATGATATGCGGGATGCACTTTTTTTTCTACAGTCTCGTGGACCATGGGGGTATGGCATTATAGTTGAATGCTCTGAGAGTCCCTAAAGGTGATGACCTATGCCCAGGCTACTAGTGTATCTGACTTAATTCAGAGCAGTAGCATGCTCTGAATTGATGGTAAACGGAGTTCTTAATAAATCCCTGGGATTGGATTTTATTACACTATATTGCATGAACTGAGGACGTTTTTGTCTAGCAAGAGGGATAGAGAGGCTATGACCATGCTATTATATCCTCCAGAAAATGTTACTGGAATTTTCCATCAAATTAAGTTGTGGAGCTAAACTTACAAAATTGTCTTCATAGTTTGTTTTACCATCTGTGAATGCTATTTCACCAGACTGATAGGTTTTTTGTTTGCTTTTGTTAGATTTTATTTTGACTTGAACTGTTTCAGTTTCAACAGCTTTGCTTTCTCTTTCTCTTTCCCTTGCCCTTGAAAACAACCATTCTGGTGAATTAGTTTAGCTTGATATGAGATGGGACTTCAACTTAGTTCAAATCTTATGTGCAGATTACTACACCTACTTTTAGGACATGGTGATGGAGGCACTGGGTAAGTTGAATTTTGGTGGGTTGAAGAGTCGCAAAAATCATGTCAATAAGCTACAGTTAAGAAGTAAATCGAAACAAATCAGGAAGCTCTTTTCTAGATCTCTACATTCAACAACTTTTCTTTCTACCAATGTAAATCAAGTGGTCTGCTTATGAGCATGATTTTCATCCACCTTAGGAGTTGGGTATCGTTGATGATGGAGTGCCTCCCTCTTCGGTTAGTATTCTGTTAACTACGAGGTGAAGGGTGGGCTAATGGACAAGGTTTAGGCTCTAGGAGGATAACCTTGGCCCGAATCTATTGTTATGCAGATACAGGTGATGGAGAAGTGATGATGACATCAAAATCACTGAGAGTCCATTCTGCAACTTCGTCTTTGTCGCTAACAAAAATTTCAGTTCCCACATCTAATGATGTCCATATTCTTCTGGCGGGACGGGTACCTGGATCCTGCAGAACCATCATCAGGGTAATCATTCATGCATGATACACATGCAGGTCAAGAAGGTAAAGGATAATCTCTGACCTGATAGAAATAGAGTCTACCAGAGAGAGCACCAACATTAAGCTCCCAAGTTCTCCCATCACCCACCCAAGATGCAAATCCGTCCCCTTGTTTAGTTGGATAGCCGTAGTCGGACCATACGGGATGCGGGAGTAACTGAACCAGTTCTTGTGCCTGCGGATTACTATAAGGATCACATGTACTGTAGGGGGGTTCTAAGTGGTGGGCATTTCCTGGAGCACAGTAGTAGTGATAAGCTGAGTAAGGGAAGTGTGCGGTGTCATTTCTAAGGATCTTGGTATTGTTTGAAGTGATGTGGTATGGAGGGCAGTTGCCTAAATTGGTAGGGCTGCACCAAGCTGTAGTTGCTGGATTGATGATCATCTCGCTGTATCTGGTGACATCAGTAAGTACATCTCCGTTGCAAGGACCACCATCGTTCTTCCAGCAGCTTCCAATGTCCATCAAATAGAACTGGCTCTTAGGTCCTCCCCCTTGCTTGACATCAAGGGTCAATTTCACCTTGAAGTTGGGAGACTCTGGAAGCTGACCACAAACAAAAACTGGTAAACAAAAAATACGGATGTATGTTACCCGTTCCTATTAAGCGGTTTTGGTGATTGGTTGTTTGGTACAGCTTTGAGTACAAATTTCTTTTAGATTTAGAGCCCTCAAATCAAATATCGGTCCAAAATACGAATCCTAGAAACACACGGTAACTACACAATACATATGTACTTGTCTCGAGGAGCTCGAGTGTTTCGGTTGGGAAAAAGTATTGGAACAAGAAAAGTAACCAGTAGATCAAAACATAGACTAGCAGTGCAGATGGACGGGGATAGCGTGTCTTTGTGAATTTGTCACCCGTGATTGTGGTGTGGAAGCTGAATTTCAAAGCAATTTATTTATCATTTGCTTTGTTTGATTTCTTCTAAAAAACCATATGGCTGGTAACCTAAATTGGACCACCTTAGTTTCCACTGGCTAATCATAGTTTTGGAATTGGTGATTGGGCAGCATTATTATTATTATTATTTTCCTTCTTTTCTTTTACTATTTGTGTCCTTTTTTGGACATACACGCCAAAAAAAGAAAAAACAAAAATACTACTAGTAAATTTCAGTAGTAGTAAAAAACAAAGTGCTTAAAAGAGAAATGAAAGAGATGTTGGATCATGGTGGGTTGTGGAGGAATAATACTCAATAGTTTGGGATGGGATGAGAATGTATTACTTACGGTTTTGAGCATGCCTCTAGTGTCATAGTGGTAGCCTCCCGAGAAGCCTTTGGTTGCATCGGCTCGAAGGTACAACATTAGCCAGGGATAGAATTTGGAGGTGATGAGTTTGTGTCTGAATAGCCAACTCCCATCAACACCAACTTTCTTCTCCCAAACCACCTCAAAGTAAGAAGAACCAGGAGGAGGAGGGATGGGACCCAATTCCAAGTCATAGGTCCCGCTGAAACCTCCTCTCATAGTCATGGACTTGGTCCCATCTGCCTCCTCGATGATTAGAGTGGTGGTGGGTTGATGATACAAAAATGGTTGATTCATGCATCCCTCCCCAAAGCACGGAAACCTTCCCGGCTGATTGAAAGGTGCTACTTCCTTCCCATTCTCAAATACACTGGACAAAGCCCAGATCTGGTATCATAGTTTCCATTCTTTAGCATAACCATCCAAAACTGCCAAGGCTTTCCTCCTTGTTCTGCAACTTCACACAGAGAACCTAGGTACAGCTCTTTCTCCACTGCGTAAAGGTCCGGATTTTGCTGAGCTTTTTCAGTCACACCCGGGAATGCCTTCCCAATCCCAAGCTTGTTGTCGCTCTCCGTCACTTTGTGAATTAGAGAACCATCTGCCAACCTCCCATAAATAATTATTAATTAATATTTCAAGGTTGAAAAGCTAGCATATGGTAGCTGTATTTTCTTATTTTGGGGGTGGGGTACAGAGTAAATAGTATTAGTCCGTATGATTTTGGGTTGGGAAATGGGAAGTCAGGCTTACTGGGGGAGATATGAAAGCAGTCGGCAGCTCTTGGGCTGCCCATTCCAGGGGCCTCCTTGTTGCCAACTTCATTGCAAAAGTTCCAAGCTTCAAAGGCCACCCTCAGCTCATCTCTTCTCATTAAGTTCCGGGATCTCCAACCGCTGAACTGTAATGCTCTGCACCATTTGCACCATCAAACACTACGGCTGCCAACCAAATTAGTAAAATTGGCATGGCTCCTTAGTATGGATTAGTACTACTACTAGTAGTAATTTTTTGCAGAGAGCTGTACTGGCTAGCTACTCGATCTTCCTATTATTAGCAGTTAGCTAGGGTGGATATTAGTAGTAGTATGTATAGAAGGAACCAGAGAAAAAAAGTTACGCGGACGGGTGAGTGATAGAAAGATTGTGACTAGTACAGTTTCAAAGTTAAGCAGGGTCGGTTGTCTATCTTGCTGGCCTTTACAATTTAAATTTCACCAAAAGTTGAATACTATTATTATAACAAAAACGTGTATGACGAACTGTGATTATATAAGTTGGAAGGTGGTAGCTAGGACTAGGAGGCGTTTTTCTTTGCGTGTTTGACTTGTGTATGGATACTTGTATAGTATATACAATGGATAGATCCCCAGTTCTTGGCGGTCTTTGTGTGGCGGTGGCGGTGGAAAGTGGCGGGGCCACGGCCACCCAACCCAACTTCTTTAAGCTACACTTGTTCACTCAAATACTTCTAACCCTATATGCATATTACGCTGTTTTCATTTTGCTTTAAATCTAGCCGTCCCGTCCTGTGGCTGTCATATTTGTGCCTCTTTCCTTTTGTTTCTTCTTTGCTTTTACTTGATCAGTTTCAGTCGCATTAACTACCTTCTTAGTGCTCGCATTCCACTTCAATTCACCTCATTTAATTTACTAGTTTCCATTATTTCAGGTCACAAGTCCATAACCATCTGTGTTGGGACTTTTTTTGTTTCTCAATTTTATGCTATTATAGTTCTTTTTATGTCACTTTAAAAAAAAATTTAAATTTGTTTCATTTTGGGCATCGCTTTAGAAATTCAATGGAGTATTTTTTTTTTCCCCAATTTTGACATTATCTATTTTCAATTCTATTAATTACTGAAGATGAAGGAACATGAGATTGGGGGATGAAATATCGTAATAAAATTAATGTTCAAATTCTTTTAATTTATTATTAATCAAGAGGGCAATTTAGTCAGAAAATTTTGCCTAAAATTTAGATTATTTAATACTAGTAGCAATTTTAATCTCTGTGCCAAAATTTTATTGAAACAAGGGTATATACAATTGAAAAAACAAAAAAAAAATTTAATCATTTTATTCTAATTTATTACTTATATATAAATGTGAGTTGTTTCTCCCCTTCTTATGTTTCTCGCTCTTTTTTTTTAATGTCTAAAATACTCGCATTTAATGAAATATAAATCATAGAAAAACATAACTAAATTACTCCTCTTCTAATTTAATTACATATTTTTTATGTGTATAACTTCACAGATTTAGTCATACAATCGTAATTGATCTATATACAATTTTATTTTTTTTTATTTTTGTCCTAATACATTTTAATTAAATAGTTATGTCTAATATGCTCGTCATGAAGTATAATTAGCCTAAAATACTTTTCATTAAATATAATAAGATTATCTATCTTTTATAATACTATTATTATTTATTATATATAAATTTTAAACTGCTATAACATAGTTCTTTAGATTTATATGAAAATTTGAACAATATATGTATTAAGATAATAAAAAATTTTATTTGTATAAAAAAATTTATATTTGACGAAAAATAAAATAAAAGTAGTTTTTATAACTATTATGTGTATTCAATTTTTTTCCTTCCTTATATTAGTACGAAATTTTGGCAAAAATACATCAAAAAATATATATTTATTTATACATGAGCAAAAAATAAATAAAAATATTATTTTGCATATTATATATATATTCAAATTATTTTTTTATTCTTAATAAAATTAATTTTTTATAACTATTTTATATATTATTAATTAATTTTTTTTCTAATTGTTTATTTAAGTGCGCTTTTACATGTTAGTTAATGAGACTCAATTTATAACTATTTTGAATAAAAATATAAAACAGTTGGCTCTATTATAATGTGATTAATCATGTATTTATTTTTATCAGTTATGACATAAAGTTATTACGGTTTAGGATCAATGTATAATAACTAATTTGTTGTTCATTGTAATAAATAAGTTAAATTGTTGAATCGACTTTCATATTTATTAGTATTAATGGATTCTTTCACTTTAAACTTACCTTTGGCCTTTTGATATCAAAGTTTTCCTCCACCTTAAAAATCATAAAATTAATAATCGTACAAATAAAAATTTAGTATTTATAAAAGTAAAAAAAAATAATGGAGTATATAACACTATTTTATTATCTCATTTAAATTTTTTTGTTATGATTAATTTAGATTTGTTTTTCCCTTCCTTACATAATAGGAAAAAAATTCATCAAGGACTGAAACTAAAGCTCGGTGCGAAATAGAAAATTTACAATTTTTAATTAACATTAAAGTTTTTATTAATTTTATATATCTTTAATAATAATATTTGATTACAAAATTCTTATCTTTAAAAATATCATTTTGTAAAATATTGATTTAAGTAACTATTGCGTATGAGATAGAAAATAAATTCTACCTGTGATATAATGTAGTGCCTGAAATATTTCAAAATAATCATTGTAACACATATAAAAATTTTACGCATAATTTGTGATACTAATATAGAAACTTAAACAAGTCATTAATATGAAAATAATACATATTATGCAAATAAATCATAGTATTAAATACTCTAAATATTTACTGGTATATATTGAGTTTAAATATTGATTTTGGAAACTAAAATATTAATTGTTACAGTATTCAATAAAATAATATTAGTTTAGATTAACTATTGATGAGGTAAAAAAAAAGTTCAACCAATGATATTGATGCATTACCAAAATAGTTTAGAATAATCATTATAAGACGTATAAGAATACTACGCATAAATTATTGGATTGACATATAGAAAAAATAAATAGGTAAGTAATGTAAAAATACAACATGAATTATGCAAATAAAATCATAATATTAAATATTATAAAATAATTGCAAATATACATTGCGTTACAACTTTGTTCTCTAGGAAAGTACTATGCAATTTTTACACTATTTAACAAAAAAAATAAAAATGTAGATTAAATATCTTAGTGAACAATACAAGAAATTAATTACAAAAGTATGTAAAAAATGAAAATAAAAATCAAACACTTTTGTTAGCTTTATTTTTTTATGTATTTTATAAATACAAATTTTAATTTCGTAGTAAAATACTATATCAAAATATAATTTTGGAGACAACCATGTTCGATATCATTCAAGATGAAGGGAATAGTTAGAATATTGATGAAATCCTTAAGTGAATATTATCATAAGATTAACAAACATGGAATAAGACTAATGTATTTTATATTTTGATACATATTTACACAATATGTTAAAAAATTAATTACAATAGAGATTATACAAAAACTACGTATTATTTTGGATATATTTAGAACTATAAGTTTTTTAGTACAGTTCAGTGTATTTTAGAGTAAAATAAATATTTTTTTTATTAATATTTTCTACATTTAAAGTAAGATAAAATGAATTTTTATTTTTATCTTTTGATAACGATCTTAATATATTACGTGGTACCTATCCATATTATAGAGTATATTATTTTAATCTGTTTAATTTTATATCTTTGTTATTTACATTTTAGTTAAGTTCATTTTTTTGTTATTTTTTTAAATTTTAATTAATCATTTTGTACTTATTACCATATGTTATTTGATCTCATGTAAATATTTTTTCTAATAAAAGAATTTTAACACATTTTATCTATAAAATTAGTTTAATATTATGGAAAAATCTTTATTTTTAAATGATCAAGTCAGTGGTGGTGCCATTATAACAAATTATAATTTGGGAACCTAAACATGAAATAAAAATTATTTTGGATCGAAATTAACCACATTTTGTATCATCAAAACGAATGAAGAGATCAAATTTTAAAGTTTCAATAGAATACTAAAACAGATGTTATCATAGGTTTAAAAAATATAAAAAATACAACTATATTTACTATATGTATACACATTTGCACAATACTATGTTAATGATAATTAATTGTGATAGAGATTTATATAATATCCCTATTAAAGTAACGTGTAATTTTGGATATCTTTAGAACTATATGTTTTTTTCATTAGCATTGCATGTATTTTATAGAAAGATAAACGATTGTTTTTATTAATATTCAGTGCATTTCAGAGCAACATAAAAGAACAAGTTATCATTTTAATTTTTTATAATGATTTTAATTTACTATGTGAATCTATCAGTAATATGCAGAATATATTAGTTTAACTAGATTTTAAAATTTTATAATAACTCTTGAAGTATTTGTTCTTTACATTTTAATAAAATTCATTTTTTCTACTTTTTGAAATTATAATTTAATTTTTGTAATTATTATCCAAATATATTTAAAAGTTCAATACTATAAAAAAAAATATCTTTATTTTTAACTTATCAGGTACTTGGTGGTGTAACACCTCGGGCCCTGAGCTGGCCCAACAACTTTGCGAAAAACAACGGGTTCAAAATGTTTAAGCCAAGTTGTAAGTAATCTTCTAGTAAAAAATCCCACAACCTAATGTGTTATAAACAATACAATATTCCCTCACACTTTCGATGTGGGACGGGACGTCACAGGTGGTGCCTCTATAAGAAATCATCATCTAAGCATATAGCAAAGAAATAGAAATAAGATGCAAATCATGTCATATGTTGTAAAAACGAATGATATTAAACAAATAACAAACAATAGTGAAAAAAAAGAAAGGTGAAAATAATTACGAAAAAAGAATAAATATATTAAATATATATTTTGTATAAAAAAATCAACAAATAAAATATTTACATTTTGAACTCTCTATTATCATTCACTGATTATTTAAAAAATAAAAATACTTAATAAATCATGAATATTACGCGTACGAAATACGTGCATAACACGTGTTTTTTTTCTAATACTATAATAAAACACAATGAATGATTTAGTGTAATGTCACTATTCAATACTACTAAATTTTTATAACCACCCTTCAAATAACAGTTATAATACTAGTATGTATGAATCCTTTGACAGCGTGATGATGACACGGGTTCCTGTTAAAGGGTAGTCTTGTGGATTAACAATCTAATAGAGTGATTAGGAAGAGACAGTGCGTATACAAATATTTTCTCCTTACAATAAATCGTACTACTCTAGTTGTGAAGATGTATTTGCAGAAGCAAAAGCTGTTGCAACAGTTCCAATAGTCATACAGCTTTTTCAAACAATCTATTGTCTTACCTAGTTATGAAATTTATGAAATTACGAACCTAATTTAACAACCCTGCTACAAATTTTGTAATCTAAACAAAAGTTTATAAGTGTTCTTACATTATAATGCAAGAACACTTATACCTGGGCTTGGTGATCTAGGAGCCTGTATGTGATCCGGAACTCTTTTCATCCTCCGATTGGGCATCTTTTAAGTATTTGACTCTTAATTATAGATGGGCCCGACCACCCCCTCTTCGTCTTGAACAAGGGTCCAGCCCGTTGCAACCGTCAGAGTGTAGGCTCTGGGCCCTCTTGAGGAGCGTTAATTCCTATCCGGCTATTGACGTAATAGGCCCATAATAATAGAAATATTAATTTCCTTGTATCTAATTGCATCCACAGAATATTCCCAGTGTATAAGACCTAGTTTATCCTTAACATTTTTAGCCAATAATAAATACACAGAATATATATTCCTGATGTTCGGCGCTCCTAGGATTATTAACCCATAGTTGTTATACAATTAGGAACATAAAATTTAAAATATAAAAAAATAATTACTAACAAGAACTGTAAAATTTTCTAAAATATAATAGAATGATACACTGAAAGAAGGTAGTTTTTACTTCTAGTAATACTACTATTGACTTACTAAGAATAGAGTGGAAATTTTTATTTTGATTAGGTATAATTACTGAATATGTTCAATAATTGATGTCATTTGAAATGTAAAATTTATTTTTTGAATACGATTGTGTTCTTATTTTTTAAAAATATAAATCCTTCATTTTAAATAAAAAATTCTTATTAATTAAAAAACAATTACTCGTCCATAAAATTTCTCTAGTAGTACTGTCCCATTTGAAAACATTTGAGAGATGGAAAATGTACAGTTTCCTAGAAGATACGCGCAAGGGAAAAAATTTTCTTAACCAATTGAAACTTCAAAGAAAAGAAAGTCAGAGCTGACGAATCGGCGAATTTTCTCCAAAAAAAAAAAAATCATTCCATCAATCATTCACATTATCTATTTATATTTATTAATCTCTCACCTTTAAAATAATAATTTTTAATCCCTTACATTATCCATTTCTTTTTATTTAGTCCCTTATTTTTAAAATAATAATTTTTAATTTCTTACAAATTTAAAATATCGAATTTCGGTGCATAGATTAAATCTCAAACACTTTTATGACTTGAATTGATCGTGTATTGTTCACAAAACATATTTTTTGAATAAAATTTAGGAACTCATTTTTCCTTTCCAACACAAAACGCATGCATCAGATTGGTCATAAATTTTAGAAAAAAAAATCATAAGTCAGTTATTGACTAAATGATTTTAAAGACAAACAAATTGCTAATCAATCACTTATTTCATATATTTCACACTCATAAAATATTCTACTCATATGAATTTATGAATTTGTTCTTAAAAAATGTCATGTCATGATAAATTCATACAAAAAAAATACTCAAGATTTGATTTAAAGACCAAAATTCAACGTTTTACATATGTGAGAGACATGACAAATTTAGGTAAAAATGCTTGAGTTTTGATTAATGGACCAAAATTCAATGTTTTACATTTGTCAATGACTAAAAATTATCATTTTAAAAGTAAATGATTAAATAAATATAAATGTGTAATGTGATGAATTAAAAATTAATATTTTAAAAGTAAAGAATTAAATAAATATAAATATGTAATGTGAGAGATTAATACGGTAGTTTTCTTTATATAAAATAATAAAAAAAGTCTCTTTATAGTATGGCAAATGATAGTGCGACAGCTATTTTTGTCAATTACTGAAATTAGGGTTTAGGGTTTCCAATTAATCAAAAGGCACCAATTATATTCTCTCCATTACTTTTTCCAGTTTTCCCGTGGGCTGTTAGAACCCTCCCTAAGAATTGGGGAAAGATGAGAAAGGTGAGAAGGAGAAAAGGAATTTGGATTGGAAGACAAAAATATTGCAGAGAAAAGAAACTGATTTTTTTGGAGTTGTGGGAAATTATTGACGGAGTGACTTTCAAATAAATGAATAATTTGGTTCGGGTGATGGGTTTTCTCACGGCTGAGATTCGGGGGTCTAGAAGCAATTAGCCGATGAAGAATGTGGATTTTTTTTTTTGAAACTGTAATAATCTAACTTACTTATATTTATTTATTTTCTCTTTTTATTCTTAAGGGGAAGGAGAGGTCTAAATCAAAGAAATTCGAATTCTTTACTTTAAATTCAAATAAAGTATTTAAGTTGGTTTATTCTTGTTGAGTTTGAGCATGATGAGATTCCCCATCTCCCCTCAGCAACATCGTGAGTCCTATCAATGCAAAAATGAGTTTTTACACGAATTTGTTGTCGCTGGACTTTTTACTAGTCGGATGAGAATGAATCCAGCACGACTCCACATTCAAAAGAAGGAATCGGAAAATGAAAGAAGAGATGGATTTTGTTCTGGTAAGGCTAGTTTTGGCATTTTGATAAAAAGAGATGTGGCATTAAGATTTCTGGCTAATAATATACTAATACCTTCTAGTATGAAGGAGTTTGGTTTGACTAGCTGAATTGGAAATCGCATGATGTTTTAGCAGAGCTGGCATACAATACACATGACCTGACCCAGACATGACGAGTGGATGATGATGATGATGATGATGATGATGGTGGTGGTGGTGGTGGTGGTAAAATAAATAAAGGAAAATACTACGCCACTACTAAAATGAGAAGATGTAGATAAGAGCCGACAATTTAAACGGGTGAAAATATCTATCTTTGACCTCAATTAGAATTTTCTAAATTGAATTAAATTTTATGATCAATTGTAAATTTTATGGATTCCTAAATTAAATCATATAAAATAAAAAAAATTATTTATCGAATCTAATGATATATTATATTTGTTATTTTGTGTAAATATATTTATAATATAATGACATCAATTCATATTAATAAAATTTTATAAAATTTAATTTTAATTATAAGATTCAATTTAAAAGCCGATCAAGATAATTTCTTTGGTTCTTTTTCAGTTCCATCAACGAAAGTGAGAAGATAAAAGATCTTGTATTTAAATTAACTACATTCTCTCGATTTTTCATGGTATATTGTTCGTTTGTTCCATTTTATGGACAAAAATTTAGCAATAGACCGGGATATTAAGTGTTTAGAAGAAGGATGCAAACACAATAATAAACAGCGCAAAAGAAAAAACACGTAAAAAAATATTCAGATTACACTTTACGCGAATCAACTGAACTTTTCCCAAGAGTTAGTGCTCTGTTACCGCGAAAGAGTGGAGAGTTTACCTTGATGAATTTTCCTTAAGCGAGATATGATCAATAATGACTTCTATCATCTCATACTGAGAACGCAAAGTTTGACTTGAATGGTACAGGCCCTTATAACCTCATCACCTCGTTTGCGGGAGTAGTTATTAGTTATTCATTTTGTATTGCGGAGTGGATAGGATAATGAATATGATAGTCGTTGAAATAATTAAAAAATAAAAAAAATTTACTATTTTTTAATCATACAATAATTTACCATACTAATTCATATTTACGAAATAAATAGTAAAAGATTTTCTCACATGCGATTAGATTAATAGAACTGGCATATATGCTTGACAGTTGAGAACGGTTGTTGTAATAGTAATAATAGGAAGACATCATCATGGGATGGAAGGAATAAAAAAAAATATGTGTGCTCTCGTTCCTCTCCTTTTCCTTTCTTTTTTTAAGTCTTATTTCCAAACTTGTTCGATAAGCAAGAGATTTTTGGGATACCGTTAAGTAAAGTGTGTTTTTCTTTAATACTAGTTGTATTTTCTTTGAAGAAAATTCATGATCAAGTTGGGATGAAATTTTGGCACTTCATTGGAACTCGGTACAATTTGTGGAACATCGTTGACGTAATTAATATTGCCGGGTTTTTGAATGAGAAAATATTTAGGTAGATTCGATTTTTAATTATATCGGTAGACATCAGAATTAAATCTTAAAAAATCTTACTTATATCAGTTGATGTCATAAATTTTTTAAAATTTAATTCACATCACAGCGTTTACAAGTGGGACCAAATACTGAATCTACCTAAATCTTTACCTGTGGAATGGACTTCGGATCCAAGTATACGAGAATTGGATCCACTCATTTTTTACTAGTTAGGAGTGAGTACCAACTCAATTGATTTAATTTGCAACCGTTTTTACTTTTAACTTGAAATTACAAAATTAGTTAATCAAAATTCAATTAATATATTAATGCAACCGAATTCTAAAATTGGAAATCGGTTATAAAATTAAAATTGACTTCTAAATTTCAAATTAATCGATTTTTGAATTCAATTCGATATTTGACAAAATTAAGATGTTTTTAAAAAAAAATTAGTATTTAACTTGCAATATTATATTTTCTTTTTAAATAAATATACTCTTTCATATAAAATGGTCTTACAAACTAATAGTATAATTTTACCTAAAAAATACATATAAAGTCGCACAAATGATATTATATATGTACACTCAAATATAAACATTTTAGTGTACATATATATATATATATATATATATATATAAATAAAATTTATGTATTTATAGTCCTATTATATACTTGATATGTATAAAGAATTAAGAAAATACTGTATCCATTCAAGTATAATGCAGTTTGATGATATAGAATTGGGTTTTGTATTAGATAGGTTTTTTAATTTTTCTATAAAGAATTTTAGTCAAATGTCAGTGGATCTAATTAGTGAATGTGGTTAATCAAATTTGAAATCAATTACCGAATTCGAATTTGGTTAGTCAGATTTTATTTCAAATTCAATTCAAAATTAAAACTAATTAATAATTTGAAATTCATTTGAAAGTTTTGACTGAATTTTTTAACTAATTGATCGATTAATTAACCAATACTCACTACTACTGCCAACACTAGGATTACATGCAAGAAAATTGTAAAAATCTCATTTGTTGTTTCAGACAACTTATATTGTGTCAAAATTATATATTCATTTAGAAAATCAAATTTACCTAAATTAAAAATTATCCTATTTTCATCTTCTTTATCTTTCTTTTAATTACTATGATTAACTACAAGTTTTCAATACCAATATTTTTAATAATTTTCATTTTTTCAAAGTCCATTGATGGAGTAGTTTTTACAAACTTGCATTTTTCGAGATCGATTTGTTATTAAATTTAGTGTTATGTTAATATAGATGGATAAATATATTGTTGAAAAATCTTAACGTAAACGATTAATTTAGTCCATTTAAATAGAGTCAATTTGATAGTTTTTAAATTCTTGGTTGATAAAAATTTGAAAATCTAGAAGTAAGACTTTTTTTTGGGAGCAAATTAGAGAAACTATGTTATATTAAATGAACTTTTTTTAAGATCAGAAATCCAATCTATCCAACCAACTTTAACAAGTACCCACTTAGTTGATAACTTATTCGTATAGATCGGTTGGAAGAATTACTTTACTATAGAAAAATAATGTTCTTTCTAACGAAAAGTGTGGAGAGCTTTTTATAGAGAAACTTACAAGCACAGTTGGAGGGATGCGAGCGTCAATCCAACCTCACACATCCGATGAACAGTTACTCACATTTTATGATACAGTTATTTTAATATTTTGGTGTTTTTTAGATCAAATTATTCTTATTAATATTTTCACATTTTATCAAGATAGAGATATTATATGAATTGTTGTACTGGCCTTTACATATTAATGATGTATTTTATAGTTGGGTTGTACCTTTTTTTAAATGTCTGTATACCAAATCAAATACTTTCTAATAATGTAAAATCGGGTCAAATAGCAATTTTGAGAAATAAATCGTGTATGCAATCCGTGAACATGTACCCTTAGATAGGAAGGGTAAGGAGTCGCGCAACCCGTGAACACCTAGACGGGAAGGATAAGGAGTCCGGCAATTTGATGCAGCTGTCATTCCTGCTTGAATTCGTTAAGGCTATTTTTGGATGGAGCAATTAAGTGAATTTAAACCAAGAATAGAAGGAGATCGGAGTTAAAAATAGGAGATAAAAGAAAGTGGGTAATTAAAAAAGATGTAGAGAAAAGTGAATTGGGTAATTAAATAGTTAACTCAATAATAAAAATAAAAAAAATTATAAAATATATTAAATAAATATTAGATAAAAAAAAAAAAAAAATGTATAAATTACATGAAATAATTAAAAAATTGTATTAGGCTATTGAATTGTTGGATTGGAATTCAAACACTCCTAGTGTTGAGTGCTTTAATTATAGGTGTAAGAAATTTGATACCTCAAAATGGTCTTTTGGTTATTTTTCTCTCTTTTATGATTAGTAGCACAAGGAAAAGCCAGGCTGGCAGTGGTTTGGTGCGTGTGGGAACTGAGTGAACCGTGGGTGGGAACAATAAGTGGGGGATTTGTCTTGTCGGGTGAGTATGGGAGTTGGAAAATGCACGCAAGTGTGGGCGCTGTATGTGTGCTTCGCATTTTGAGATTTTGAGTGTTGGAGTTGACTAAAAAGTTCCTTCCGCCCACTTGGGCGACTACAAGTGCTTGTATTGCTATGCATTAAATTAATTTTTCATTTTTGTTTTTGTTTTTCCTTTTTCTTGGGCAACAATTCGGAACTAGCAAATGTTAGGAAGGATAGAATGATACATGCAGTTGGTCAGAGTCACATGGACGACGAAGATAGTCAAATTCAAATTAAAAAATAAAGAGGAGAAAATTCCAAATGAAGAGATTTGGGCTTGTTCTTCAAGCAAAAGCGACCACGGAACATGACTCTCCAATAGAATAGAATATATAGAATAGACAGAGAGAGGAAACGTCAAATACGAATACTACTTCTATAAGTAGTGTATATATTAGCAATTGCAGAACCAAGTCTTGAATTTGATCAAACGAAAGGATTTTGAATACTACTACTCCTACTTACTGGAATAATAGTAATATAGTACTAGTGCGTGCTATTAATACCTCCTAACCTTAGTTAGTAAGTTAGTTAGTGGGGGCAAATATAATTAGTAAAAGGGAATCCTTTCTTTCCCATCT
This sequence comes from Cinchona pubescens, assembly GCA_025175665.1. Taxonomy (NCBI): domain Eukaryota; kingdom Viridiplantae; phylum Streptophyta; class Magnoliopsida; order Gentianales; family Rubiaceae; genus Cinchona; species Cinchona pubescens. The sequence goes on along the minus strand of JANKKI010000192.1, from coordinate 202,016 downwards.
CCAGGTTCCAGCGTCCAGTAGTGCTACTGCCTGGGGAGGAGATTGGAGAGATCTTTATATTCTTGTTTAATCTTTTACGTGAGACGAAGAAGAAGAGGAGGAGCTTAGCCGTCAAGCCAAGCCAAGCCAAGCCAAGCCAAGCGCCCACTAGTACTAGTAAGTATCCTTTCCTGATCACTGCTATAACCAGCAGCGCCAGCAGCTGCTGTTATGACAGAGGAGATGTGAGAGTAATTACTACTACTTGGATCTTCAGATGCTTAAACTCATCTTTTGTTTTTCTCTTATAGTATCAAACTCATCCTCGTGCTTTACTGATACTACTTACTATATATAATTAATAATAATAATAAATAAAAAGAAACTCGATATTGTGATCATATATTGGTATACAAAGAAGGAAGGAGTATAATATTCTAGTTGCTAATCTGTCTCCGTCTTCTATCAAGTTAGATAGGTGTAAAGTCAATGGGATCTGTTCATCAGATTTGCCATTTCTTCTACTACTTACTATTTCTTTAATTTAGATTGCCTTCACGTTACTAGTACTCTTCTTCCTCTTACAGACCTCTCTGCTTCTCTCCTCCTCTAATTCTTACTAATATTACTAGTATAGACAAGGTGGGGGCATACACGTACATATATGCTCATCATCTGTATATATATATATATATTACTGGTATAGAGATCTGGTATGTACTTATCTCGTTTAATTTAATTCATTTGCCCGCCCTAGGCTATTAGGATTGATTGATTGATTTTCATCTTCTTTTACTCAGAAGAATCAACAGCCAGATTCAAATACTAGGAGGATATGAGGAGCGGAGGAGGAGTTATCGGACAGCATTAATTAATATCCAAGTATGAACCAGCTGTCGTCGTCGTCGGCCTCCACTTCAACCAATACACAGACCAATGCAACTACTGCTGCCACTAATGGCGAGCAGGAGGAGGAGTACAAGAACAAGGACCCCACTACCCCTACCAATACAGTTCCATTTCTTAAGCTTTTCTCCTTTGCCGATTCTTCTGACAGATTTTTGATGATCATCGGTACCATTGGTGCCGTTGCCAATGGCTTGTGCCTTCCTCTCATGACTGTCCTGTTCGGAGAATTGACCGACTCTTTTGGAGAGAACCAGAATACCAAAGATGTTGTTCGGGTCGTTTCTAAGGTTATTACTTTACCCAACCATCTTTCATCATACTATACATACTAGTACTAATTTGGCAAAGATTATACAATCTTCTTTCAATTCTATGCACTAATTAATCTCATATACTTGTTAAAATGTAATAATTTCATCCTCATCCCAGATATTAATTCTGTCTACAACTCAATTCATCCACCCGCTTACTCTTCTAACTTTCTTACTTAGGTTTCCCTGAAATTTGTCTATCTGGCTCTTGGTGCTGCCGCCGCCGGATTCCTCCGTAAGTACTGTGCATTACTATGTTATACTACTACTACCACCACCAGCTTTATCTGCACAACTGGAATTGAAATTTCTGGACAAACATAGAGGTTTTTTTGCCTTTGATCTGCATCCATCCCTGACATTCATGATATCCTAACTACGCGTCTTTACTACTAACGTTTTACGTTTAATTATTATCAGAGGTGGGTTGTTGGATGATCACCGGCGAGAGACAGGCTGCTCGCATTAGGAACTTTTATTTAAAAACTATTTTGCGCCAAGAGATCGGTTTCTTCGACAAGGAAACCAGTACAGGAGAAGTTGTTGGTAGGATGTCTGGCGACACCGTTCTCATACAAGATGCTATGGGTGAAAAGGTAACAATTATTCAGCCAGCCCTCAACAGAGGCCCTGTACTGTTTAATCAAACGTTTACCAAGTTAGATTTTTTTTCCTTTAACAAAAACTTTTTTTCTCTAGGTAGGCAAGTTCATACAGCTGGTGTCCACGTTTATTGGAGGTTTTGTCATTGCCTTCGCCAAGGGGTGGCTTCTTACCCTCGTCATGTTGTCTTCTATTCCTCCACTTGTCATAGCCGGAGGACTTATGTCCCTTGCCATTTCCCGGATGGCTTCCCGTGGACAAGATGCTTATGCCAAGGCTGCAACTGTAGTTGAGCAGACTATTGGCTCCATCAGAACAGTATGCCATCACTACTTACCACCTGTAGTAGTTTGTCATCCAACAAGCTTTTAGGTATTTGACAATATTCTATTTCAACCAGCTGTAACAATGTTGCCATTGCTGCTGTCCAGGTTGCATCATTTACAGGGGAAAAGCAGGCCGTGGCTGATTACAACAAGTCCCTGGGAAATGCTTATAAATCGGGTGTAGATGAAGGGATGGCTACTGGCTTAGCTGTCGACAGTCTTGGATCAGTTATGTGTATAGTATTTTGCAGTTATTCTTTGGCTATCTGGTTTGGTGCAAAGCTGATTGCAGACAAAAAAAATACAGGAGGTGAAGTGCTTAATGTAATCATTGCAGTATTAACTGGTTCCATGTGAGTCTTCTTAAATTACTTAGCTTCTAAAATTGACCTTTTATTCCTACCAAATTAATATTTCTAGTTACCATCTAAGATTAGAGAGCCCCTTCGTTGTACAATCTTTTCCCCGTTTGATTGCTTGGATGCTGTTTCAGGTCTTTGGGACAGGCGTCACCCTGCATGACTGCATTTGCTGCAGGTCGTGCTGCAGCCTTCAAGATGTTTGAGACTATAAATAGAAAACCTGAGATAGATGCATATGATGCAAGTGGAAAGACCTTGGATGACATTCGTGGAGATATCGAGTTAAAGGACGTGTATTTCAGCTATCCTGCCAGACCAGATGAACTAATTTTCAGCGGATTCTCTCTATTCATACCTGAGTGGCACTACTGCAGCTTTGGTTGGGCAGAGTGGAAGTGGCAAGTCGACAGTGATTAGTTTGATTGAGAGATTTTATGATCCACAAGCTGGTGAAGTTCTAATTGATGGAACTAATCTCAAGGAGTTCCAGCTCAAGTGGATTAGGGAAAAGATAGGCCTCGTTAGCCAAGAACCCGTGCTTTTCACGGCCAGCATTAAGGATAATATTGCATATGGAAAGGAAGGAGCGACCACTGAAGAAATCAGAGCAGCAGCTGAGCTGGCGAATGCTGCTAAATTTATTGATAAGCTGCCGAAGGTTCTCCACTTGTAGTTTTTTTCATCATCAGAATAGTTTGCAGATATCCTCCTTAGTCTCGTCTGTGTTGAAGTCCATTACGATCATCACTGATTAACTGATAAACATAATTGTTGCGTCCATCTTGCATTTATGACTTCTTCTGAACTCTTGGATAGTTTGTTTACCTCAAATTTGCATGCAGGGACTGGACACCATGGTTGCATCTCTCATCCTGGAGAGCATGGAACTCAGCTTTCTGGTGGACAGAAGCAAAGAGTTGCCATAGCAAGAGCAATTTTAAAAGATCCAAGAATTTTACTTCTAGATGAGGCAACTAGTGCACTAGATGCAGAATCTGAAAGAATAGTGCAAGAGGCATTGGACAGAATTATGGTAAATAGAACAACTGTCATTGTTGCGCATCGTTTGAGCACAGTGAGAAATGCTGACATGATAGCAGTTATTCACCGGGGAAAAATGGTTGAGAAAGGTATTTACTATGCAGCTTTAATCATATGACTTTTTCTGTCAATTCTCAGGATAAATAGTTACTTGAATGCCCTCTACTTTGTGCTTCTTTCCTGTTTTATGCTTTTATCAGATTTGGGATGATTAGAATATGGTTGGCTCTCAACTTTTCAGGTACCCATTCTGAACTAATTAAAGACCCTGAAGGAGCTTACAGTCAACTTATACGCTTGCAAGAAGTGAATAGAGATACAGAACAATATGTTACGAAGAAAAAGACAAGTCTGATGTCACCATGGAATCTGGTAGACAGTCGAGCCAAAGAATGTCATTCAGGCGTTCCATCAGTCGTGGATCTTCTATTGGAAATAGCAGTAGACGATCGATCACTGTCTCGTTTGGTCTTCCTACTGGAGTAACTATGTCTGAAACTACAATGGCAGAACCTGATGTCATTACCCAGGAATTAACAACAAAGCCTCCAAGAGTCTCAATCCGTCGCCTTGCTTCTCTCAACAAGCCTGAGATACCAGTGCTCTTTGTCGGAGCTGTAGCAGCAATTGTTAATGGTGCAATATTACCTATATTTGGCATCCTAATATCTAGTGTGATCAAAACATTTTATGAGCCACCTCATGAACTAAAGAAGGATTCACGATTTTGGGCACTAATATTTGTGGTTCTTGGAGTGGCATCATTACTGGCATATCCGGCAAGGACATACCTTTTTGGCGTGGCTGGATGTAAATTGATCAGACGAATTAGATCATATGTGCTTCGAAAAGGTGGTTCACATGGAGGTTGGTTGGTTTGATGAGTCTGAGCACTCAAGTGGAGTTATTGGTGCAAAGCTGTCCGCTGATGCAGCTTCTGTGCGTGCATTAGTTGGAGATGCGCTTGCACAGTTGGTTCAAGATACCTCATCAGCAGTTGCAGGTCTGGTTATTGCTTTTGATGCAAGTTGGCAATTGGCACTTATTATTCTTGTTATGATACCTCTGATAGGATTGAATGGGTACATACAAATCAAGTTCATGAAAGGGTTTAGTGCAGATGCAAAGGTCTCTTTTGTTGTCGTTATGTGTTTAGAGCTGATTCTTTGGTATAGAGGCTTTCAACAAATACATTTTACAAAAATAATCTCGAAATGTCAGAAATTATTATTTCGAAATAGTGGTGATGAGCATTGGAAAATCAAAATATGATGTAGACTTCAAATTTTGCAGATGATGTATGAGGAAGCTAGTCAAGTTGCTAATGATGCAGTTGGGCCAGTATAAGAACGATTGCTTCATTTTGTGCTGAAGAGAAGGTGATGGAATTATACAAGAAGAAATGTGAAGGCCCGATGAAGACAGGAATTAGGCAAGGGTTGATTAGTGGAATTGGATTTGGTTTATCATTCGCATTGCTTTTCTGTGTTTATGCCACCAGTTTTTATGCTGGAGCCCGTCTTGTGGATGATGGTAAAATAACATTCTCAGATGTTTTTCGCGTAAGTACAGGAAACATGTATATGCTGGAATTTATCTGATAGATCACATGACAAATCCATCATGTACTGGTAAAGAAATGTCTTGCTTGATTAACGGTGTCTTGGACTGTTAATAATTGCAGGTTTTTTTTGCTCTAACAATGGCAGCAATAGCCATCTCTCAATCAAGCTCAATTGCACCAGATTCAAGCAAAGCCAAGAGTGCTGCGGCTTCAATATTTGCTATCCTGGACAGGAAATCTGAGATTGACCCAAGCGATGAGTCTGGAATGACACTAGAAGAGTGTGAAGGGAGAAATTGAGCTGCGGCATGTAAGCTTCAAGTATCCAAGTAGGCCAGATGTTCAGATATTGCGAGACCTCTCCTTGATGATTCACAGTGGCAAGGTGAAATTGGATAAAAAAAACAATTGTCAAACGTAGTAATTCTATGGGGTTCCTTTTAGAACTTTTTTAGTAATTTTTTTGGGTGCGGTTCTGATGTTTCAGACAGTTGCTCTAGTTGGAGAGAGCGGAAGTGGGAAATCTACCGTGATCTCACTGTTGCAAAGATTTTACAATCCTGATTCAGGTCGTATTACACTGGATGGGATTGAGATTCAAAAGTTCCAAGTTAAGTGGCTAAGGCGGCAAATGGGGCTTGTGAGCCAAGAACCCGTGTTGTTTAATGATACAATCCGAGCCAATATTGCATACGGGAAGGAAGGGAATGCAACAGAAGCAGAAATCATAGAAGCTGCAGAATTGGCAAATGCGCACAAGTTCATCAGTGGGTTGCAACATAGGTTAGTAAATTGTGATTATCCTTTGATATCTGGTGTTAAGCATTACTGGTACTAATATTTGGATTGTTGTGTGTAACTGTGGGGGCGGGGAAAAGGGATATGATACAGTAGTGGGAGAACGAGGAGTCCAACTGTCGGGTGGACAAAAGCAGCGAGTTGCCATTGCACGAGCCATAGTAAAAGGTCCCAAAGTATTATTGTTGGATGAGGCAACCAGTGCATTGGATGCTGAATCAGAGAGAATAGTTCAAGATGCACTGGACCGAGTGATGGTGAATCGGACTACTGTTGTGGTAGCTCACAGGTTATCAACGATCAAAGGAGCAGACGTGATTGCTGTGGTAAAAAATGGAGTGATCGTTGAGAAGGGAAAGCACGACACTCTTGTCAACATTAAAGATGGTTTCTATGCCTCCTTAGTTGCACTTCACATGAATGCCCATGCCAGTGGTGCTGCTTCTTCTTCCTCCTAAAATGTAGGACTACGTACTGGTCATCTAGAGATGGATGCTAGTTTTGATTGGAAGGATCAAAGGATACAAATACTTGCTAGTTGTATGTCGTCTTCAAGGTCACATACTAATCATATCCAATCCTATGGGCCTAACTTTTTTCTTTCTTTCTTTCTAGTAGTAAGTGTCGAGATTTGAATCCCAAACTACATCCCCAAGTGAGACTTATGTTTTAACTGGTTGCAAGCTCAACTGCGATGAGTTGGTAGTCCCTGTCAGAAAGAAAAGAATGTACTGTTTGTTAGTATATGCATTCAAGCTTTTGTAACCTTTCGCCATCTTAAGATAAGAAATTAAACCCGTTCTGTCAGTATCATTGGTAGCCAATTTATGAGGAAATGAAATTTCATTGTACAAGGAGTCCACATTTTCTACTTTATATGGCAACTAGCTAAACACTTTTGTTGCATGATCGAAGGAAAAGAAAAGGATGCACCTAATCATATCTAGATGTTTACAAAATTCCACCCGTGTTACGCTGTTTGATACATAAATATCCTTGGGCACAGAAATAGGCAGAAAACATTTACTCATGCACAGCAAATTCAACTCAAATGACTGTCCTATTCGTGGTTCAATTTTACTACTCAAAACTACACTTGCCTTTGGTCGTTGCATTTTATTACTCAGATGACAGTGTGCTATCTGTATTTCGTACTGTTTCATATACTTAAATCCTAACCAATATTTTCCCACAAAAACAGTTTCCATGCATGTTTCTATCTCATTTGGGAGAGACTTTATTATGGAAAGATATCTTTAAATCAATGAGATTATACTACTTAAAGTGGTGGATTTAAAAATAAAATGAATTGATGGACCACTACTTTAAAATTCCTCATATAGTCAATTTGCTAACCTACTAGTCTACATCTATCTATTATCTATTATCTATTATCTATCTATCTATGCTATATGCAAGTTGTTTTTTCAATTTTTTGTTTCTCCCAACTTCTGTTTCTCACCTCAAAGTGTTTCTCCCTTTTTTACNGTGTGATGACTAAAATACGCGCCCTTAATGAAATATAATTATCAATTCCCAATAGAAAACATATATAAGTGTTTCACCATGTTTTGTAATGTCTAAAATACCTACCCTTAATGAAATATAATTTCCAATACCTAATAGGAAAACATATTTAAATGTTTCTCTACTTTTTTTTTCTAATGCCTAAAATACCCACCCTTAATGACATATAATTTCTAATTCACAAAAGGAAAACATAATAATTTACTCATTATTTATTCTACCTACTTTTTAGGATAAAACCACCTATTTTGGCATAAATACATAAATAAATACATAATAAGATGGAAGATTTTTATTTGTATAAAAATATTTATTATAATAAAAATTTCAAAAAATAAAAAAAATGAATCATATAATTTCTAATTCTCAATAAAAAAATATAATTAATTAAATTACTCATAATCTATTCTACCTATTGTTTAATATACAACCATCTATTTCGACATAAATACATAATAAGATGGAAGATTCTTTATTTGTATAAAAATATTTATTATAATTAGAATTTATAAAAATAAAAAATTAATCTAATTAAAATGTAAATATTTTTATTAATTTAATAAAACATTTTAATTAGATTATTTTTTTATTGATTAAATAAAATTTCAAAAAATAAGAAAAAATAATATATTCTCCATATTATAAGAAATGATACGTATAATATATTATATTAAATTCATTATAAAAATTAAATAACAATTTGTTCTTTTGTCTTGCTTTAAAATGCATGAATATTCATGGAAACATCCTTTATCTTATTCTAAAATGCATGAAATGCTAATGAAATAAATTGTTCCTTAACTTATTACGAAATTTTGACATAAATACATAATAAGAATGTATATAATTCTAAGAGTAGAAAATCTTTTATATTTAAGCAAAGAATAGAATAAAAATATTATATTTGTAACTCTTATATATGTTCAAATCGTTTCTATATTTTATTCATAATAAAAACATATATAGATTCTTTTATAACTATTATAAATATTCCAAATTCACTACAATTATTTTATTTTATCTAATTGTTCATTCAAGTATGCCCAATTTGCGAAATTTAATTAGATCCTTCTTCCTTCGTGCTTTATATATAAATTTAATTACACTTTACCCCTTTTTTAGTGTCATTGATAGGATAATACCTAACATTATCTATTGACCAATAAAGTCCGACTATTATGTCAACTAAACATATTGACAATTTTATCCCTATTACATTCTAATATTTTTTTTGTTTAGTTTTGTCTGATGAATAAACTTTTCATAAAGAGAATATTTGATTCATGTAGAATTTGATGAAAATATGCATTGAAGTTGAATTTGGCATTTTTGCTAACCTTTTTGGCTGGGATTAATTGAAGAAGATGACAAATCTAGCCGATATCATTTTTTTAGCACAACTTTCCTTAATTGACGGTCAACTATAATGGTTTCACAACTCTTGATTATAGTGATTTCTTTAACTTGAAAATCTTTGGTTAATAGGAGAGATATACCAATGAGTATAGAATTTTTGAGTATGTTTCAACTTAAAAATCACAAAATTAATAATCATACAAATAAATAATTAAAATTTATATAAAGTGAAAATTTATGGAATATATATAACACTATTTTCTTATTTTCTGTGCTACGATTAATTTAGATTTTTTTTTTCTGTCCTGAATAAAGAAAAGAAAATTAACCAAGCAACAAAAGTAAATCCCAGGAACAAAATAAAAAACTCATAATCTTTAATTGATATAAAAGTATTTGTTAATTTTATATCTCTTTAATAGTATTTCTATTACTAAATCTTTGTCTATAATAACATCATTTTATAGAATATTAGTTTAGATGAACTACTAATGAGTTAGAAAATAAGTTCAATCCATGATACAATGCATATACTCAACTGAAATAATGATTGTAACAATATTCTAAATAGTTACAGGCATACCATGAATTTAAATGTCAATTCAAAAATTACAATACTGGTTGTATAATATAGTATGTGTTATAATAACAAAGAAATATTGGTATAAACTAACTATCGATGAGGTAAAAAACGTTAAACTAATTGTATGATTCATGCTCAAAGTCTAGTATAATTATTACAAAACCTATAAGAATACTACATATAAATTATAGCAATGACAATATAGAAAAAAATAAGCAAGTAAGTACTCTAAAAAACAACATATATTATTCAAATATAGTCATACTATAAAATACTCTATTAAATTGCAAATATACATTGATTTTACATGTCAATTTTAGAAATTAAAATGTAATTCTTTACTATTTAACAAAATAATAAAGATATAGATTAAATATCTTGGAATATAATAAAATGAATTAATTGAAAAAGTACAAAAAATAAAAAAAATAAATCCATACACTTTATTAGCCTTCATTTTGTGTATATATTTAATAAATACAAATTTAATTTCATACAAAAATATTATATCAAAATATAATTTTAGAATTAACCGCATTCGATACCATTTTGAGGATGAATGGAAGAGTTTAGAATATCGATATTATCATAAGGTTAAGAAACATGAAAAATACCAATATATTTTCTATATGGATACATAATTAATTTACACAATATGTTAAAAAAATTAATTAGAATAGAAATTATAGAAATTACATGTTAGTTTAGATGTCTTTAGAATTAAATATTTTTCATTTGAGTTGTGTGCATTTCGAGTAATATAAAGGATTTTTTTTTATTAATTTTCTGTATATTTCAGAGTAAGATTTTTTATTTTCACCTTTTTGATTATGATCTTAATATACTATGTGATACCTATCCATATTATACATAATATATTAGTTTAATTTGTTGGTTTTCTTATACAAGAAACATAATTTTTGTTCGATATCTTTGTTCTTTATATTTAGGTTTATTTTTTCTTATTTTTTGAAATTTTATTTAATCATTTTTGTAATTATTACTATATATTTTATTTTATCTCCTATAAATATTTTCATTAATAAAAGAATTTTGACATGCTTCATTTATTAAATGGTGTTTGATGATTTTATCCTTTAAAGATGATAAAAATATATATATAGATATAGATATATCTCAAAAAAGTTCAATATTATGAAAAAAGTTTTTATCTATAATTGATTAAGTTATTGGTGGGTTGCTATTATAAATTATAACTTATGAACCTCAAAAGAAAAATAAAAACTATTTTAGATTGGAGTTAACTACATTTTATGCCATTAAAGATGAATAAAGAGCTTAGAGCATTACTTAAGTATTGAAGTGAATATTATCATAATTTTAAGAGATAACATAACTATATATTCTCTATATGTATATATATTTTACATAATATGTTAGCAAAAAATTAATTGTGATATTTATATATAAAATCTCACTTAAAGTAATAACGTGTAATTTTAGTTATATTTAGAACTACAATTTCGATAGCATTTCGTGTATTGTAGAGTAAAATAAATATATTGTTTTATCTAACATTCGTTGCATTTTATAGCAAGACAAAGATTACAACAATTTATTATTTCAATTTTTTATAATGATTTAATATACTATATAATACCTATTTATAATATGGTGAATATAGTAGTTGATCTGTTTAGTAATCCTATACATAAGACATAATTTTTGTTTGATTTATGTATTCTTTATATTTTAATTAGATTCAATTTCTTCCTTATTTTTTGAAATTTTTATTAATCATTTTTTTGTAATTATTATCCATATATCATCCGATTACCTATCAATAATTTTGCTACTAATAGAATTTTAAAATATTTCATCTATATAATGTTTGGTACTTGATAATGATGTAATTTATTTTTTTTTTTGTAATGACAAAAAATTTGCACATATATTTAAAGAATACAATACTATGGAAAATATCTTAATCTTTATTTGTTTAATTAATTGGTGGTGACGCTATATGAAAATTATAATCTAGGCACCTATAAGAGAAATATATAAAAAAAATTATCATACGTTTTTCTCATAAAAGAGAAAATGTGTTTAATTTTTAAGAAAAAATGGAATTTATATATAATTTTGTAACAAATAAAAAACAATATTGAAAAAGAAAAAGAAAAAGATAGGTGAAAATAATTACAATGAAAAAGAGCGAAAATATTTAAAATATATAAATCTTGTATAAAAAACTCAACAGTTAAAATTTTCATACTTAGTTATCATTCACTAATTATTCATTTATTTTTTAGAAAATGAAAATTTGAATAAATTAGAAGTGTTACACGTGCAAAACACGTGCTCTGTTCTAGTAACTTATATATAAATGCGAGTTGTTTATAAGAGACAGTTGTGTTTCTCCCATTTTAAGTGATTCTCCCATCTTTTGTAATGCCTAAAATACCCGCCTTTAATGAAATATATTTAATAAAAAAATATAACTAAATTACTCTTCTTCTAATATAACTACCTATTTTTTAGGAAACTATCACCTATTTTTAGTCAATAATCCTAATCGAGATATATAATATTTTATTTTGTTTATTTTTTTGTCCCGCCTAATACAATTCTTAATTAAATAGTTATGTCTAATATACCCTTCATGATGTATAATTAGCCTAAAATAATCTCCATTAAATATAATAAGATTATCTATCTTTTATAATACTGTTATTATTTATTATATATATATATATATTAAACTGTTATAACATAATTCTTTAGATTTATATGAAAATTTGAACATAAATGTATTAAGATGGTAAAAATTTTATTTTTATAAAAAAATTTATATTTGATGAAAAATAAAATAAAAGTAGTTTTATAACTATTATGTATATTCAAATTATTTTCTTCCTTATATTAGAATAAAATTTTGGTATAAATACATAAAAAGAATGTATAAATTTTTAAGAGTAGAAAAATTATTTATACAAAAGAAAAAAATAAATAAAAATATTGTTTTATAACTATTATATATATTCAAATTATTTTATTTTTTCCTAATAAAAACAGTCTTTTAAAACTATTTTATATATTATTAATTCACAAATAATTATTTTCTTTTCTCTATATTCATGTCTAAACTGTTTATTTAAGTACGCTCTTTTTCTCTAAACTGTTTATTTAAGTACGCTCTTACATATTAGTTAATTAGACTCAATTTATAACTATTTATAATAAAAATATAAAATGTTTGGCTCTATTATAATGTGATATTTATTTTAGTTACAACATAAAGTTGTTATGGTTTAGGATCAATATATAATAACTAATTTGTTGTTCATTATAGTAGATAAGTTAAATTGTTGAATTGACTTTCATATTTATTAGTGTTAATATATTTTCTTTCACTTTAAGCTTACCTTTGCCTTTTTAATATCAAAGTTTTCCTTCACCCTAAAAATCACAAAATTAATAATCGTACAAATAAAAATTTAGTATTTATAAAAGTGAAAAAAATAATGGAGTATATAACACTATTTTCTTATCTCATTTAATTTTTTTTTTAATGATTAATTTAGATTTGTTTTTCCCTTCCTTACATAAAGGGAAAAAAATTAACCAAGCAATGAAACTAAAGCTATCGGTGCGAAATAAAAAACTCAAAATTTTTAATTAAGATAAAAGTATTTGTTAATTTTATATATCTTTAATAGTAATATTTGATTATAAAATTCTTATCTTTAAGAATATTATTTTGTAAAATATTGGTTTAAGTAACTATTGATGAGATAGAAAATAAATTCTATCCGTGATACAATGCAGTGCCTAAAATATTTCAAAATAATCATTGTAACACATATAAGAATTCTGCGCATAATTTGTGATGCTGATATGGAAAATTAAACAAGTAATTAATATAGAAATAATATATATTATGCAAATAAATCATAGTATTAAATATTATAATTATTTACTGGTATATATTGAGTTTAAATATTAATTTTAGAAACTAAAATATTAATTGTTATAGTATTCAATAAAATAATATTAGTTTAGATTAACTATTGATGAGGTAAAAAAAGTTCAACTAATGGTACGACGCATTACCAAAATAGTCTAGAGTAATCATTGTAAGACCTATAAGAGACTATACTACATATAAATTGTTGGATTGACATATAGAAAAAATAAATAGGTAAGTAATGTGAAAAACAACATGAAGTATGCAAATAAAATTATAATATTAAATATTATAAAATAATTGCAAATATACATTGCGTTACACGTCAACTCTAGAAAGCACTACACAATTTATACACTATTTAACAAAACAGTAAAAATGTAGATTAAATATCATAGTAAACAATACAAGAAATTAATTGCAAAAGTATGCAAAAAATGAAAATAACACACACTTTTGTTAGCTTTAATTTTTTATGTATTTCATAAATACAAATTTTAATATCATCGTAAAATACTATATCAAAATATAATTTTGGAACTAATCATGTTCAGTACCATTCAAGATGAAGGGAATAGTTTAGAATATTGATGAAATCCTTAAGTGAATGTTATCATAAGGTTAAAAAATATGGAACAAAACCAATATATTTTATATTTTGATACATATTTACACAATATGTTAAAAAATCTGTAATTACAATAGAGATTATATAAAAACTACGTGTTATTTTGGATATATTTAGAACAATAAGTTTTTCAGTACAGTTCAATGTATTTTAGAGTAAGATAAATAATCTTTTTTCATTAGTATTTTTTACATTTAAAGCAAGATAAAAGAACTTTTATTTTTACCTTTTGATAACGATCTTAATATATTACGTGGTACCTATCCATATTATAGAGAATATATTATTTTAATCTTTTTAATTTGATATCTTTGTCATTTACATTTTTCTTAAGTTCATTTTTTTGTTATTTTTTAAAATTTTAATTAATCATTTTGTACTTATTTCCATATATTATTTGATCTCATGTAAATATTTTTCCTAATAAAAGAATTTTAACACATTTTATATATAAAATTATGTTTGATACTTGATAATGATTTTATATTTTAATAATAATAAATAATACATAGATACATTTAAAAAGTTCAATATTCTGGAAAAAATCTTTATTTTTAAATGATCAAGTCAATGGTATTGGTGTCATTATAACCAATTATAATTTGGGAACTTAAACATGAAATAAAAATTATTTGGATCAAAATTTACCCCATTTTGTATCATCAATTCGAATAAAGAGATCAAACTTTAAAATTTCAATAGAATACTAAAACAGATGTTATCATAAATTTAGGAAATATAAAAAATACCACTATATTTACTGTATGTATACACATTTGCTCAATATGTTAATGATAATTAATTGTGATAGAGATTTATATAATATCCCTATTAAAATAACGTGTAATTTTGGACATCTTTAGAACTATATGTTTCTTTCATTAGCATTGCATGTGTTTTATAGTAAGATAAATGATTGTTTTTATTAATATTCGGTGCATTTCAGAGCAACATAAAAAAATAAGTTATCATTTTAATTTTTTATAATGATTTTAATTTACTATGTGAATATATCAATAATATGCAGAATATATTAGTTTAACTAGATTTTAAATTTTTATAATAACTCTTGATGTATTTGTTACTTTACATTTTAATAAAATTCATTTTTTCTACTTTTTGAAATTATAATTTAATTTTTGTAATTATTATCCATATATCATTTGATTTCATGTAAATAATTTTTATAATCAAAGAATATCTTATACTCATCTATATGTTGTATATGAGTAAATTGATAGTGATTTTGTATTTTAATAATGACAAAGCATATACAAATATATTTAAAAAGTTCAATACTATAGAAAATATCTTTATTTTTAACTGTAATTAGATGGTGCCACTATAAGAAATCATCATCTAACCATATAGAAGAGAAATAGAAATAAGATGTTCATGTCATATGTTGTAAAAACGAATGATATTAAATAAATAACAAACAATAGTGAAAAATTTTAAAAAAAAAGAAAGGTGAAAATAATTACGAAAAAAGAATAAAGATATTAAATATATATTTTAAAATATATATCTTTTGTATAAAAAAATCAACAAATAAAATGTTTACATTTTGTACTCTATGTTATCATTCATTGATTATTTAGGATGTTTATTTTCTAAAAAATGAAAATATTTAATAAATTAAGAGTATTACACGTGCGAAAGACATGCTTTTTCTAGTATTATTATGTATATGCAAGGTGTTTCTCCAAATTGTTGTTTCTCTCCTTAAAGTTTTTCTCCGTTTTTATGTAATTTCAAATATACCCTTCTTTAACATTTGTTTTGAGAACACAAATCCTATTAATGTTTCTCCCCGAAATTTGTTTCCTATGCCCTAAATTAAAATTTGTTTCGAACAAAAATCTTCTTAACACAATCCTATTTTGAACAAAAATCTTCTTAATTCAGTTAAAATACCCTCTTTGTCTAAAACACAAATCCTAGCAAAACACACATTTTGGTTATTTCCTACTGCTACATGGCATTCCTATTTTGAACAAAAATTCTCTTAATCCTATTAAAATACCCTTTTTGTCTGAAACATAAATGGGAAATACTTAGGTAGATCTGGTCTATGACCCCACTTGTAGACCCTGTGGTGTAGATTAAATGTTATTCGAATCTGTGACATCAGCTGATGTAAGCAAGATTCTATAAGATTTAATTTTGACCGTGAGATCTACAGGTGGGGCCCAAGACCGGATTTATGGTAGTATTTTCCAACTAAAATGCTATCAAAACACATATTTTGGCTATTTTCAACTATTACACGGTATTTTTTTTAAAAAAAAAACCTACACGATATAGTTGTTGCAACATGAATTAAATATTTGCAATAACAAACGACAATCTTTTTCTACAAATTCAGTTGGGTAAAAAACATTTTTAGTTCCCAAAGTTTGGCCCATTGACATTTTTGGTCCCCAAAGTTTCATAAAAAACAAATCATGTTCATTATCTTCCAAATTTCTACTAAGTTAGTACAAATGATAAAAAAATAACATACTTTTTTGTTCAAAATTATGTGAAAAAGCTGTTTTTGTTAGTTTAGGCAAGAGAAAGTAAAAGATAGAGGGTAATTTTTTGTTAGAGTAGAGCCATAGAAATCAAAATTATACTATTTTTATATCAATTGTTCTTAATTGAGTTGAAACTTGAAAGATGAGGGACATGGTTTATTTTTTGTGAAATTTTGAGAACCAAAAATGGCAATGAGCCAAACTTTGGGGACTAAAAATATTTTTTACCCAATTAAGTTCAACTCATTGTATTGAATTATTGATCACCTAACTTTCACTTCAAATTCAAAATCTCAATCAACCATCCAGTCGTTCCCCATTCAAATTCTCAGCCAACCCTCCTGTATAGTTCACTTAAAATTATTAATATTTTCTCCATATTAATAGGTATCATATAGTATATTAAAATTATTATAAAAAATTAAAATAATAATTATTTTTTATATTGTTTTGAAATGCATCGAATGTTAATAAAAACAATCTATTATCTTACTATAAAATATTCATAATGTTAATAAAAAATATATAGTTCTAAAAATATCCAAGATTACATGTTAATTTAAGTGAGATTTTATATAAATTTCTATTACAATTAATTTTTATTAACCTATTGTGTAAATGTGTATACACATGAAGAATATATCCATTTTTTAAAATATATTTCTTAGACTTTTTTCTTAAGAAAAAAAAAGAAGGATTTACAGTGGTAACTCGAACTCGCCTACCCCTTGGTAACTCGAACCCATGACATAGATTATAAGTGAAGTATAATCTTACCATTTGAACTACATTTCGTTATCTTAAACTTATGATAACATTTGTTTCAGTATTCTATTGAAACTTTAAAGTTTGAACTCTATTCATATTGATGGCACAAAATATAGTTATTTTTAATCCAAAATAATTTCTAATTCTCTTTTTGGTTTCTATGTTATAATTTGTTATAAAGATATCACCAATTAATCATTTAAACATAAAGTTTTTTTTCATAATATTGAATTTTTTATAAGTATTGATATAATTTTTTATCATTACTAAAAGATAAAATCACTATCAAGTATTAGATATTATTTTATAGATGAAGCATGTTAAAACTCTTTTTTTAGAGAAAAATATTTACATGAGATCAAATAATATATGGTATCTCGATATCTTGAATGTTATCGAATGTAATTAACTCCGAAATTGTATTTTGATATGGTAATTTACAATGAAATTAAAATTTATATTTATTAAATATATAAATGAAATTAAAGTTAATAAAAGTGTTTAAATTTTAAATTTTTGTGTATTTTTTTTAATTAATTCCTTATATGGTTTTTTTTTTTTGACCAAATTCTTTGTATTGTTTACCAAGATATTTAATTTACATTCTTAACTCTTCTAAATCATTGTATTTAAATTGTTGAGTAGGTAATCTATCTATCTATACTATTATATGTATGCGAGTTGTTTCTCCCAATTTTTGTTTCTCTCCTCAAAGTATTTCTCCCTCCTTTTTTTGCGATGACTAAAATACCCACTCTTAATTAAATATAATTCTCAATCCCAATAGGAAAACATAACTAATTTTTGTTTCTTCTCTTTTTGTAATACGTAAATACCCACCATTAATGAAATATAAATAGTGATATGAAAATATAATAAAATTACTCCTCATCTATTTAATTACCTATTTTTAATACTACTTTTTTTTAAATTTTTTTTAAAGAACACTACCACATTTTTTTTGTCATACCTAATATACCCTCAATTAATTAAATAGTTTTATGCCTAATAAATCCTTAATGAATTTTTTCTATTTAATTATCTATTTTTAATAACACTATCACCTATTTTTGATCACGCCTAATATACCCATAATTAAGTAGTTTCATGCTTAATAAGTCCTTAATGATTTTTTTTTGTTAATAGTATCATCCTTAATGAAATATAATTGACCTATTTAAAATACTCTCTATTTAATATGATAAAATTATATATTTTTTATAATTTATGTTACTACTATATATTATTATATATATTTCAAATTAATATAACAAAATTCATTAGATTTATGTAAATGCTTGAAATGAATACATAATAAGATGGTAGAAAGTTTTTATTTGTAAACAGAAATTATATTTCAGCAAAAATAAAATAAAGTAGTCTTTATAACTATTACGTTTATTTCTTGAATTTTTACAAAATTTTGACATAAATACATAATAAAAATATAGAAAAGTTTAAGAGTAAAAAAATCATTTATACTTATATTATTTATAGCAGTTTTATATGTTCAGATTGTTCCTTTTTTTATTTCCAATAAAAAAATATTGTACAATCAAATATGGGGAAAAAAGATCAATCCATGGTACGATGCACGCTCACAATATTGTACAAAAATCATAAAACAAATAAGTAAGCAAGTAATGTAATAATAAGTAATAATAATAATTTAGGTAAATAAAATCATACTATTAAATACTCTAAAATAATTATAAATACAAATTGAGTTTTCATGTCAATTTTGAAAATTGCAATGCAATTGTTACACTATTTAATAAAACAACGGAGATGTATATTAAATATCTATCTAACCAAATCAGAATTGCAAAAATTACACTGAAAACATAAATATAAAATTCATACATCTTTATTAGCTTTACATTTTGTTTATTTATTTAATAAATAAAAATTTTAATTTCATAGTAAAATATTATATTAAAATACAATTTTAAAACTATCCACAGCCATTTAAGATGAATAAAAGAGTTCAAAATGTCCAAATATAAATAAAAAAAAGAAAACGTCAATAGTCTTGAAGTGAATGTTAATATAAGTTTAAAAAAACATGAAAAAAAAATATACTCTCGGTAATGGAATTAAAAAACTAATATATTCTTTACATACATATATATTTTACACAATATATTAACTGATTATTTATATATTTTTTAAAAAAAATTAAAATCTTTAACAAATCAAAAGTGTTACAAGCCCGTGCTTTTTTCTAATAAATATATAATTAACAGTAAGTCTTCTTTCTCTGTGATGCTTCATGTGTTTCTTCTCATTCTGCAGATTAAAATAAAAAACATTGTCACTACTCGAGCAAGGGAAAGAATCTGCCCTTCCACCGATGGCTGCAGGGAAGGCTTTTGCCGCATCAGTTTTGCTGCTTCATTATCGGGTTTGAGATTTGCTTGCCAAATATTTTGAGTTCCAAGAAGAATTCATTTGCTCTAAGCTCCTGTGGTTTTGTGCAGCAACAGAATCCTTACAAAGGAACTATATTGTAAATAAACAAATTAATCAACCACGAAGAATTCTAGTTGTTTTTTTTTTTTTTTTTTTTTTTTTTTTTTTTGGGGGGGGGGGTTGTTCGGGGTTCAGACAAACACGTCATTATTCATCTTCTTCACTTCCACTGTATGAAACCAAGCTGCTACTTCTAGCAAAATGGGACTTCTCATTATCACCATTATGTATTTCAACTTTACTTCCACCAGGCATTTCAACAGCCATTGCATTTTCTTCTGATCCTGTCAAATCCCTTTTTGCTTTCTTTGCTTGCGGCTTGACTTTAATAACCAAGCCAAATGGGTGAAGAGAAGGATTCTTCCTCTTGTACAATCTTTCATCCTGCAGATGGACGGATTACATCAGAATTTCAGTTATATATTTACCACAATACTCCTTTAACCAATGTTGATTGTTTTGCTTGCTGGTAGTATAATGGATGTTTATGTTGATTGTTTTTGGCAGTTGAATGAAAAATGAGTTTACTAGCAAAAATGCTGATGAAGATTTAACAAGGACCAATTCTTCACCAGCCAAAACAGAATAAAACTTGATAGAAACAGAGCTCGATGCAAACCGAACTCGAGTACATGTTGACTTAGTCCAGCAAGGTTGTAAAATACATCACGAGTCAAAATCAGGCTTCAATTTCTCTACCTGATCAAGCTCTCGAGCTCAAGTTTGAGCTTGAGCAGAGCAATATTCATGTTAAGCTCGACTTATTTACCCCTAGTTTACTAGTCCCCCAAAAAAAAAAAAAAAAAAATACACGCAGAATCGCCACAAGAAAAGAAAAAACTAAAACAAAAAGCCAAAATAAAATAAATAAAAAGCACAATGCATGGTGATACAAAACTTACCTGGACTTTGGGGACTTTGGGAACGGAAGGCATCTCCTTTAACTCATGAACAACATCATTTTGTTCTGCCACTGCTGCCTACAAAATCCAATATATATTGGAAGCTAGAGAAGATAGGAAACAAACATGGTAGCATGTAGGAGAAAAGCTACAAACAAGAAGGCTATGGATCATTAGGAAAGAAATACCCTACCCCTAGCTTGGTGAGAGCGAAAAGAGCAAAAATTAAGAGAGATCATTTGGTTGATGTTTTTGATACTTCAAACATAATTCAAAAATTAAGATGTTTTTGATACTATCTCAAAATAAAAGTCAGTGGAAGCATAATGGTTTTGAAATATAACTCAGGCAAGGATGCCATTTTGATTTCCTACCTCCCCCCCCCTTGCTTTATTTGTTTCTTTATACAACTGGGAGTAACGCATTCCTAGTAATTTCAATTTCCAGGTCAATGTCTTTACCAACTTAACTGAGATGGCTGGACCACTTTCCTTCCCTTTGAATTAAGCATGCTAGTGTCAGAATAATAGTTAAAAAGTTACTGAGAAATTACTTGAAATCTTTGCAACTGTTGTGCTTCTTCATCTGCCACTTGGTGCTCATATTCTCTCCTCGACTGAATGAAAATTCAAAAGTCAAGAGCAGAAGTTGCATTTACTAAAAAGCACACTCTAGCTAATAGGTCATCAAACTTCCGAATCATGAAATTACATAGTTTCCATGTTTGAAATCCTTATATAACGGATAAATGATATAGCAATCAACTACTCTTAGTAACAAATTTTCTGAGTAAACCTAAGCTCAATAAGATTTTTGTATTTTACCAAGCTCATGTAATACATGTTAACTAAAATCAATAGAAAACTATAATCACAAGGACAAAAACTTATTCTACTCAGTCCGCGAACTCAAAAATTAAAGAGCAATGATACCAGTAATGCAAAAGCAGGCATTATCAATTGATTTTCAACTTAGGCCTAAAGATAAGGGGAATTATCCAATTGCAGACATCCTTTTCCTTTTTTCTATTTTATTTTTTCCCATTTTTAGTAAGTTATAGAGACCAAGAAACCAGCCGCAAAAAGAAAAAAACAAAATCTGATGGAAGAATCTGGATGCATAATTAGCCCTCTTTCATTATTCTTCTAAAACAACTAGGTATGTTAACAACAGGAGGGCAAAAAAAAACATTAACCTCCAGGTTACTTTGTCCTTTTTGGATAGATGAAAATCAAGCCAAACTTGAGCTTAAAATATCCATAGCTTAATCAGCAGTTATTTTGGTTTTTATATGAGCTTGCTCTAGTTGCAGCTCCATTTTTGGGCAAAAGCCCAACATACAACAGAGAATACTTATCCTGCACACATTTTAAATTCTTGATGCGCAAAAAATTAACTCAAGAAAAGCCAAAAAGCTGAATCTAATTATCTTTAATTTACAAAATGCGATGATGCAACTAGCTCCAACTTGTAGTGCACTAATAATCAACAAATTTTGAACTTCAGTACTTAAGAAATTTACCAGATGTTCTTGAAACATTCACGAAAAAAGCTATTCACTCCATGCATGACAAAACCGTAGGTATAAAAGTCCAAATTTTAGAATGTGTATATCATTCTGTGCACATACTAAAGCGGCTTAAAGCATCAGAGTCCAAATTAGAAATTAGCTGATAAAAGATGAGACAATGCAAAAATATGAACTTGATTTGTTCATTCTAGCACGATTGGGTAACAGATAGTATCACCGTCTCTAGTTTATCAAGAAACTCGGTCTCATCTTCATCCAATGCTTTGGGTGGCCCTACAAGAAAGGAAGCTATCAACTTTATGCTTCCACACATTGACGAATCACTGTCAAAGGAACCTTGAAATTGATCATACCAAACAGATTCTTAGGAAAAAAGAAAAAATTAATCCAAAAGATGTCATACAACAAAGGGTTGAAATACTTTCTAAAAGTCTTAAAGGAAAAGAAAAGAGTGAAAGACACGTGGAAAGTATTATGCAAACAAGTGAGATTTTCTTTTCTCAAATAGGATGCAAAATAAGGTGTTATGATGGCATTAAATACACATCGGGAAAAAATAAGTAGAAGAAGAAATTTAGCGACGTAAGATAATTCAAAGTGCTTACTGTGCTTGAAACGCTCGTTGAATTCTGCATCTTTTCTGTCTTTATTCTCCTTGAGGATCTGCAATTTGGCTGAGGAAACATAAATCCAAAATACCAAGCGATGCCCAAGTATAGAGAGAAATTCATCCAGGAAAGAGGGGAGACAGGCAGGCAAAAATTGGACAAAAAATTCAAATATCTACTAAAAGTAAAATCCCTATAGCAAAGATATGGGTTAATTGTGCAAAAAAGGATAAACTACAGAGGACTGAAAGGGAGAAAAATGCCAAAGAAGCTGTCTTTTTTAAGTGTGATGGTGGATAGTTAGAGTTGAGATGGAGCCAATTATATTGATGCAATTAAATGGAATATCTTGTCTGTCTTGCATTATTAGCTAAACTAACACGAGGCATTGTTTAATTGGTCTGAGCTCTGTAAGATACTAAGTAGTATTACGTAGTAAAATACCACAAGGACATAAAGCACAAGCTTTCTTGAAAGTTGAATACTGAACTCTTGTTCCTCCTCCGTCTACTAAAAATTCTTCCAGTCAGTTCTGGAAAAGTACAATAGTCAACACCAGGGACTGAACGGAACGGAACCAAACATTCTACTACTACTGTTTGTCTTATCAAGCTGTCTGCCTAAGGGTAGAAAGAAAAAATTTACAAACAAAAAAAAAGAAAAAGAAAAATACGTCATATAAAAGAGAAACAAAGACAGACCTCGTAGAGAGACCTAAAATGTCTCTCTGAGCAGTTCCATCGTCGACTCGAGACCCCCTACTTCTCCTGGCTTCTTCCAACTAAAATAAGCAAATTTTATTTATTTGATTATTTATTCAATTATAATACTAGTCATACAATTAATTGATGATTGAGATTACTAGACTTTTAAGGAAGGCAGTAAAAGAACCTGTTCTTCAGAGACGAAATTCATGAGCCTAATCTCGGGAGGCAAATCATCGCTGTCCGCCATCTTCCCAGATATCCCAATTTCTCCCACACCACAAACTTCAATTTGATTTCAATACTAGCTAGTACTACAAGGTACAACCACACCAAACCCAATCCTCCAGTTTAATTAGGGCAAAATTGGGATAAACTATGCGTTTTAACAACATAGTGCCGTGAAGCTATAAGTAAATAGTAGTGAGTTTTTTAGGATTTATAACACTTTGTCCCTATAGAATAGACGTAATTACACTTTACCCTTAAATTAAAAAAATTACACTTTAATCTCTAATTTATTACTACTTTATACAATGCATGAAACTTTTTACTATAATTATTGATTTTTTAGCAAAGTACCTATTTGGTCACTAAACTCTGATCTGATTGTCATTTTAGTTACTAAAATTCTTTAATAGTAAAAAATGTTACTCAACTTTTAAAACTGCGTTTAAGAGTCACTTCATCAATATGAAAGGTTAAGTCTCAATTAGTTAACTCATGTGTATGTCACATGAGTTTTAAGGGATAAAATTTTCAAATTACCCTTACCACACTTTACTATCAACATCTACCTTCCCCATCATCACCCTCATCCCTTAACAACTATAACCATATTCTTACCACCATCTGAACCCTATATTCGCCATCCCTACCCCATTCCTCATCCCATCTCGCCACCCTATCCCAGGTTAGTCCCTACCCTGCCATCCCTATCCCTTTCTCCACCCTATCCTGCCACTCCCCAATCCCTTCCCCTACCCCATCCAGCCACTCCCAAAACCTTCCCTATCCCAATTTTGACCATGAGTAACATAGAAACATGACATTCTAAAACTGGCTAACAATTAAATTAATGAGTATTAAAGATTTAATTAGTGTCTAATTTTGTGATATCTATGTTGATGATGTTTGTTGATACAAAAAATTTGACTCTAGGGTTAGCCCGTGTGCATTGTCGTCCAAAGTGAAAGTTGGACACAGTACGTAGTACTCACGTCCGGATCACCTGAAAATAAAAAGAGGTGGGCTTTGTCCCCCGGGATAGGCTCAGACGCTTAAGTTCTGTACTTATACTAGAGAGTAGATTCAATAAGAACAATTATGTCACTTATACCATCTGAATGTAATTAAGAGACAGATATGATATTTATACCTCTGTGATATTTATATCTGACATCGATGGGTTGGATCAATCCGTGGGTCGAATATATAATACGTGACCCAGTCGGGCCCATTTGAACCACATGAGTAAAATTATTAAAATACCCTTAGTAGACCCGGGCTCGGAGCCACGTGTAATATTGTCATTGGATATAATATTTTTGGCATCATCATTTGTCCCCCAGTCTCAAGTCAAAATTTTTCGGGTTGAAAGCCAAGTAATTAATGCCGTATTCGTACCCCGGCCGGAGCCAATTTTATGACAAAGAAAAATTAATTTTTCGGAGAAAAAAAAAATATATATATTTAAAATTTATTCGAGAATTATTTTTTAAAAAAAATTATTTACCGGAGTAGAAAAATAAAAATAAATAAATAAATAAATTACTTCACCTGAGTGTACTTGAACCAAAGCTTAAATTGCTGTATAGAATTTTCTTTGGAGTAAAATAACATTGAAATTTCTCTGTCCCTCGTACCAATACTGCTGTAGTCTTCCCTATTGCTACGGAGTAGTGCTGTGGAGTAGTGCTGCAGAATTCCCTGTTACTGTGGACTTCCTCATTGCTACAGTACAGACTAGTTCTGTGTAGTGCTGCAGAACTTCTTATTACTGTGAACCTCTCTAGTGTCTCTGGAACTCCTTATTGCTGTGAAACTCCCTAGTACTGTAGAACTCCTTAGTTAGAGTTTGAATATCTCATAATTTTAGGATTTTGGATTGCGTCAGTATTACTACAATTCCACGTCCAGGAAACAACAGTACTATTACTATTTGTCCATGACAAAGTACTACAGTACCATTAGGACTATTCCCAAGTCACCTACGTGACTTCAAAGTAAGTCTCCAAACTCTTTTTTTATTTTTTTTTTTTCTTTATTTTTAAGTCATTGCCGTGTGTTCTTAATCAAACATGCCTTAGGATCAATTTCTTCTTAATCATATTGCAGCCATCAACGTGACTATCCCAAGACCATCAAGTATATGTATTTTAATTATTAAATCCTTTAATCCAATTAATCACATGGTTAACAATAATATCAACTTGGGACTGAACTTCAAATAATTAATCCACAGCCAGATAGAATTTCACTCCACAGATTTAACCCTTAGGCTTAAAATCCACGACGGAGAAGAACAACACCATGAAAAATTTTAGAATGGAAAATCCCAACTCTATGACATCCAAAGTAGCTGAAACCACGAATTTCCTTATGACAATGATGCACCATTTTCCTCGATCGACCATGGTTCTTCCTCATACATGGGTACCTCCGATTCCCCAATCAACCGTTGTTCCAATAATGACGTCAAGGACGACCATGCGAAAATTATCGATGACCAAGACTTTGATGATGACCAGGATATTAACAACAGTCTTGCACTTGAAATCATCAATGCCTTAAACTTTTTTTGACTACGATGACAGAACTGGTTAAGGATAGGAAAAAAGACATAGTTGATGCAAGGAGTGTCCCTGAATCAGACGAAACTCAGCAACCCATACTCAATGTGTACGAGGTCTTCCACATTATAGACACAGGGGACGTGATTTTTCACTGTATACACCCAAGGGGTAGTTTTCCACTGCGGAGATTTAGAGTGAACTTGTCCAGTAACATTACATCATGTGCAAGCATGCAACCTTTGCCCCCATACTCTGGGCGAGGTAGGAAAAAAGCACATCATAATTCCAACATAGTAGTTGTATGAGAGTGAAGTAGTGTAGGGTGAATCAAGTAGGGGTGATGCTTCTCCACCTTACTAGGGAAAAATTACAAAGGATTCGGAGCGAGCCAAGAACCCTAATGATATTTACTCCAAGCTTTCGGTTCCTCGGAATGTTGCATTGATGACACTTGGAAGAGTAAGTTCTCCTCATTGAAGTAGGTGTGACATGGGTATTTCACTTTTAGAAGATCTCGAATTACCCCCGGAGGGGTAAATCCTATTCCGGAGAATAGGTATGACATATATACTTCACTTTGGAAGCCCATGGAGTTGTCCCCAAAGAGGTAAATCCTACTCCGGAGATTAGGTTTGATATACTTATTTCACTTTGGAAGTCCATGGAATTTCTCTCGGAGAGGTAAGTCCTACTCCAGAGAGTAAGTATGAACATAGGTACTTCATTTTGGAAATCCATGGAATTGCCCCCGGAGGGGTAAGTCCTACTCCGGAGAGTAAGTATGACATAAGTACTTCACTTTTGAAGTCAATAGGATGCCCCAGAAGGGTAAATCCTACTCCAGATAGTAGGTTTGATATAGGTACTTCACTTTGAAAGTCCATGGAATTGCCCCCGGAGGGGTAAGTCCTACTCTGAGAATAAGTATGACATATGTACTTCATTTTGAAAGTCCATGAAATTGCCCTCAGAGGAGTAAGGTGATCCCGGAGGATGAGATATTTGACCTTCGGAATGGTGAGTCTCACTCTTGGGGTTAGACTTAACTTGTAGGAGCTTTCAGCTGGGAAGATTTAGACTTGCCCCCGGAATGATAAGGTGATCCCGGAGGATGAGATATTTGACCCTCGGAAGGGTCTTTTGCTTCTAGAGAGGTGATGTGACCCCAAAAGGTATTTGAGTTCTGAAGAACAAGTGCCTTTGAAAACCTGAGTATGTGGGATTCTTCTTGCTCAACATATTTTGTGTTGAACTATTTATTTTAGAGAATTAATTACACTATTCAAAGGATAAAAAGACTTAGAAAACTTTTATTTACTAAATTAATAAAATGTTTGCAAGGTGCACAAGCAGATTTCACCTCAAATAGGGTGTAGCATGGCCTAAGAAAGTACATGGAAAGTTTTACAAGATATTAGGTGTACTACTCTTTAAGGTTTAGTTAGTAACACCTTCTCTAGGTGTTCAGTTGGGGACTACCTACTTCGTAGTTAATCATGGATAAACTGTTTCAAGTAACCTCTTCTGATGAGCTCTTCAATTACATTTTTCAAAAAAAAACAATCATTGGTATCATGCCCATGGTCTTTGTGGAAGTAACACCACTTATTAGATGTTGTGACGCTCCGGGTCGCTCCTCATTGCTCCTGGCCACTTCACATATGGCTCATTCTCAATCACTGCTAGAATTCGTGTAGACGTGGTATTAAGTGGAGTGTAAGCCTTAGTAGGTTCGGGACTCCTCCTATGGGGCACGGCTATAGATAGTTGGTCCCTCACATTACTCTTCTTTGAAGGCCCAGCTGCATTAGCCACACCATTGGCCTTCCTTTTCTTGCCTTCGGCTCTACCTGCTCCAGTCTCTCTTTTTTTCTTCTCACCTTCATCTGCTTGGGCAAACTTTTCAGCCCTACGAAAAAAATCACTGAGAGTAGTCGGAGGTTTGAAATTGAGGTCGAAGGAGAATTTTTCTGGTCTCACTCTAATCTGGAAGGCCATGATTTGCATATCTTCTGTAACTCCTTGGATTCCAATAGTCTCCTTTTTGAACCTATCCACATAATCCATGAGCGATTCATCGGGTTTTTACTTAAGTGTAAGCAAGTGTGTTCTCGTCTTTGGAATCCTCTTTTGATTCTCAAACTTATTTAAAAACAAGTCTACTAGTTGATCAAAATTTTTGATGTCGCCCTTCTTATACCCTCGAAACCAGTCTGAGGTAGCACCCTTGAGGGTTCCTGGAAATCCTCGGTAGAGGATAGCATCAGACGCTCCTTGGAGGCACATTTTGGAGCAGTAAGCATCCAGGTGCTCTCAAGGATCAGTGCTCCCATCATAAGAGTGTAGACAAAGTGGGGAGTCTACCATCTTCTAGGAAGAGGTTCTTGCATGATATCGTCAGTGAATACTTGTTTCTAGTACTCATTCCTTCTCTATCGTCCATTCTGTTCACCCTAACTTGCAACTCTTCCAACCTCTTCCTTAGGTCCTCTTCCCTTTCATCTAGATTACCAACATAGTACGGTCCCTCTCTTGGTGTCGTCTTCTCTCATGAGCTATAGATACTGCTTCACCTGGGCTCCTTTTCCTAGTACCACTCGGCCTTGATGAGGCCGCTCTTCTGGATTCTAGCCTGATAGTTTGGCCCATTTGTTTTTGCCTGACAGACTGATGAGAGTGCTCTTGCCGGGCGGACCCCATTGGAGTTAGTTCCCTGGTCCTCTGTTTCTCTCTGTTCCCCTCTCCTTGATTCTCTTTTCTCGATCGCCAGCATGAAGTTGTGGATGGACAATCCGGGGATTGCTACCCGAATGGCGAAAGTGTTGTTAGCCTTGAGAGAGGTGTTGCTCCAATTGCTGCCTATGATGAGCATTTCTTTAAATTGAGTATTTTGCTGTCTCAACGTGTGAGGCTCTTCATCCTTGTCCACAACCCGGGGACCGGAATCCCTTTCGTGTTCTCCCTGCCGATCCCTCTCTCTGTGGGATCGACCGGAGTAACGTTGAGTTGAAATTTCTTTGCCTTTGTCGGCATTGTTCCTATGAGTGTTACGCGTGCTAGGTGCCATGTCCTAGTATTGACTTTTAGTTCAGTTTTCCCACAGACGGTACCAAATGTTGATACAAAAAATTTGATTCTTAAGGTTAGCCCGTGTGCATTATCGTCCAAAGTGAAAGTTGGACACTGCGCCTAGTACTCACGTCCAGATCACCTGAAAATAAAAAGAGTGGGACTTTGTCCCCCGGGATAGGCTCCGACGCTCAAGTCAGTACTTAGACTAGAAAGTAAAATTCAATAAGATCTGGGGTCACTGAATCCATATGAATGTAATTCGGAGAGTCCCCGTGATATTTATACCTCTGTGATATTTATATCTGTCTTACATCGATGGGTTGGATCAATCCGTGGGTCGAATATATAATACGTGACCCAGTCGGGCCCATTTGAACCACATAGATAAAATTACTAAAATACCCTTAGTAGACCCGGACTCGAAGTCACGTGTAATATTGTTATTGGGAATAATATTTTGGCATCATCAATGTTGAAGGCTATGACAAATGGGAGGTTTTTGAATGTGAAACATAGAGCTGTAGTGAAATGGCCGTACAAGTCCAATATTTCAAGGGCACTCCGTCAAAGTATTAGTACAATTCCATAATTGGAGACACCACATTATCCACGCCTTCACAAATCATTTATGTGGGCCGAATACAAGCAAGCTACTTATTCTCGGCGCCTCAAAGATAACCCGTCTCAATTTATAGGGGTGGCGAGATGGGGTGGGGAAGGGTTTGGGGTGGCGGGATTGGATGGTGGAGGGATGGGGGGTGACGAGTTGGGGTGGGGAAGGGGACAAGGTGGCCCCCCCCCCCCCCCCCCCCCCCC
The DNA here is from genome assembly GCA_025175665.1 of Cinchona pubescens. NCBI lineage: Eukaryota > Viridiplantae > Streptophyta > Magnoliopsida > Gentianales > Rubiaceae > Cinchona > Cinchona pubescens. Next base: position 171,914 of record JANKKI010000192.1, on the reverse strand, counting down.
CCCCCCCCCCCCCCCCCCCCCCTCCCCCCCCCCCCCCTCGAGGGATGGGGTAGAGCAGGGGTTGGGGATGGTGGGATGGGGATGGGAGGGGCTCAATTGTAAATTGAGTAAATTAAGATTATTTAATTTTTTACCCAAAGTTTTTTGTATCTTCTAATAAGATCCCACTTATAATTTATACTTGTTTTTCATCATATAATTTTTTACCCCAATTTTTTTTTAATGTTAGTTCACGGTAATTGGACAAAAAAGCCTCGGATAAGACACATGTGAATCGCACATGCGTTAACTAACGTAGTGACCCCTTAGATGCATTTTTAAAAGTTGGTTGACTTTTTTCGCCACAAAAGAAAAAAAATTAGTGACTAAAATAACAATCGGAGCATAGTTTAGTAACCAAATAAGTACTTTGCTCTTGATTTTTTGGGTGTAATTTATCTTTTTTACCCTTATTAACTTCTCACTTCTCACTTCTCACTTCTCACTTTCTACTCCCACTATCAAATAAGTAACTTCCCATCCCACCACAAAATTGCACAAACAAACTCCTAAGTTAATTTGTATTTTTATTTTTGTCCTTTTTTAAAAAATTTAGGTACATTCTACACACACATCGAGTGCACTAATAAGACTAGTATTATTTATCCTTAAGCATTTCTAACATCGTCAAGAAATTCAATTAAATTACTGAAATGCCCTTGTCACTATTTTTTGTTATTTCAAGCATTTTTATTTTTTGTAATGGTTTGATAATTATTGAAAATAAAATATAAATAAATGGATATCTTTGTCTTCGAGAGTGAAAATTATGATAAAAACTTTAACTCATATTATATTCAACATTACAATTTGCACACATTTAACCCAAAATATAAAATACCAAGGTACAATGAGAAATTATAAAATTTTTATGAAAAAAAATCTATTCACACATAAATCCCTTAAAGAAAAGCTTCAAATAGAAAACATCATCAAGAACCAATTTTGAGAAGCGTGCTGCCACTATGAAAAACATTATGGCGCTTATGAATTGTATTATTTGGAGTATTATTTTGGTACATTATTCGAGATATTATTTTCTATTTACATTCCCGTCTTGGAAAGGGCGACTAAATGATCAGACCATTTGTTATTAGACAAATAACAAAAAATTTGAATAATTTAAAGAAGTATATGAATTGTTAATAATGCAAATAAGACAAATAAGTGTTAGGGTAGTATTATTTTACACTAAAAAACAAAAAACATACGCAAAAGTCGAATGCAATTACTAATATCAAAATATATAATTCCGTTCATCTTTTTTTTTTTTTTTGTACCATCAAACTAAATACTAAAATCACACACAAAGTTAGTTGACTTTTCGTCGTTTGAAATTCGAATCTCAGAAAATGAGATATGCACTTATACATATGCTAAACATATAGTATTTATTTAAGGCAAAATAAAAAATACAATTTAAAATTTACTCTAGTGTTTTCTAAATTGAAAGACAAAATATGTACATGAATATCAAATGAAATTACTACAGATAATGTCAAAATACATAATCCCATTCACTTTATATTTTGTACCATCAAACCAAGTAATAAAAATTACATATAAAGATAGTTGTCTTCTCTTCATTTGAAATACGAATCTAGAAAGAATGAGATATACCTATATGTGTATGATAAACATGTATTTATTTAATACGTGTATAAGTGAATAGTATAAATAATTGCTTGAATAGTATAATATCTATAGTGAAAGAAAATTTTGAATTGTGAAAATAAAGAATAGTGTTTTGAGGAAAAAGTAAAAAAGCTAATCTAAAAATATTTGTGCTGAACTAACAAATATTTCAACAATAGTAGTGAAACAAAAATGAATAGTAAAGTAACAAGTAGCAAAAATAGGGCAAAACAAATCTATAATAATTCAAAATAATATCAAGTTAACTCCAAAAATTTCGATAATTTGACTAAAAATATATGGGTATGGATTCTATTGATGCATTTTTTATACTTCATTTTACTTATATTTTTTATAATTATTACGCTACTATTACATAGTGAGTACAAAAGTCATGAAAAATCAAAAAGTAATGATAAAGGCATTTCAATCATGTAGTTGACTTTTGTTAATGGTGTTAAAAATGTTAACGAATGAATAGTGTAAATAAGGGGTAAAGTGTATCATTTTTAGCTTAGAGAGGTAGAGTGTAATTATCCCTATACTTTAAGGGATAAAGTGTTATTAACTTTTTTTTAATTATTTTTTTAATAATATTTTGTAATCATTTCATACACGTTTTCCAACCAATTTTTTTATCTCTCATATATCTCATCAAAAAATTACTGCACTACATTTTCCAAATAATATTCCAAGAATAATAGTTGTCCAAATGGAGCCACTAGTATACTACCTCCGTTTACTGTCCTTTAGATCATTTGTATTGTGCCAAATTATTGTCTCTTTAGAAAATGAAAGTAGTAAATAATGTTTTTCTAATTTTATTATTAACACAAAAATTAATTTAATCTACCCCGTAATCACCTTTTTCCCTTTTCTCTTACCTAGTATTGTTTAATCTTAGTGATATATTAATAGGGATGGAGGGGATTATATTGTTGGAGAATATTAATATATAAGAGCAATTCAATCACTTTGATTTTTTTTTTATAAAAAAAATTAAGATAATTTAGTAATTTTTTTAATTCGTATGCACCAATTTAAAGTTACACTTATTTGGAATGGATGGAGCAAAAAATTGTTTAATTACAATTTGCATCATTAAATAAATGAACATTTACCATCCCTTGGGTGGAACGAAAAGGGTTGATAAGAAAGAATTTGGCAAAAAAAAAAAAAAAAAAACTTAGAAATTACACTTGTTTTGGAGTGAGAAAAAAAAAATCATTGATTCGAAAATTCAGCCCACTCTGTCTCGCCTCGATCCAAAAAATGAGTATTTGACCATCTTTTATTGGTCTGGTCAACTCAGAATGGATTACTCATATTTTTTGGATATAGGTACGGACCACGAATTTCACTTCTCCCAGATACCTGATCTTATGAATGTACAAGTCATTTTACCATAATTAACCCTAAATTCTACTACTATTTTCTCAGATCCACCGTAGAAACTTTCTCCAACACATGTTTTTCTTCCTTCTAGCTACCCCATTATATAGCAAAATAAGAAATTTTGTGTATACTCCCCTCACATGCAAAGTGGAAAACTTTGTGTGTCTGGTGGTTAGGGGTGTTGTTGATGGATTAGATTTTCGGGCTAGCGGAATTTCGGATTTTTTGGCTAAAAAATTAAAATTCAACCAACTCAATTAATATAGCAATCCAAATAAATCCAATTCAAGTATAGTCAAGCGGGTTACTCGGATTTCGAGTTATTTAAGTTAAAAATCTAAACTAATAAAAAAAAATAAAAAATCCATCATTGTAAGATCATCCATTCAAAATATATATTTAGGCAAAAATAAAATGATTACGTCAAGAATTAAAAGGAAAAAAATATACAATATGATAAATTATATGTTATTTCAAGAATAAATAGAAAAACAAATATAAATTAGATGAAATAATTAGAACAAAAATGAAAATTTAAAAAATATAAATAAACTTTATTGGGTTATAGGGTCATTGGCCCCAAATTCAACATCTACTTATTGGGTAATCCAACCCAAATAACTTGAAACCCGATAATTTAACGCATTTGGCCTAAATTCATTTGAATTAGGTTGGATTTAAACACTCCTAAGTATGGTGGTGATGGAAATAATGGGATTCAGTGGATAAATTAGTGCTGATTAAGAATCCATTTGTATATTCTTTATGTAAATTGGATGAATTTTGTTGTTCTAAAATTCTTGAAGGTGGGATTCGGTGATTAAAACAAGTAGAATGTTGAATTAGAGGCTATAGAGTTTGGTTCTCGAAAGGGTCGAGGGAGAAGATGATTAAGATATAGTGTAGAAAAATGGTAGCAATGGTCATATTTCAAATTAACAATATTTCCTTGTATCCTGCCTACTGAAGTTACTATGGGGACTATTTTGATGCATGATCTGGCCAATGATCGAGGAAGCGTAACAATAGAAGGTTATTCCTGGCTGCAATCATAATAGTCAAGTCGGATCATCATCATAATGATCGATAAGTGCAATAAGAGAAGGTTATTCTTGACCGCAATCATAACATTCGACTAGGATCATCATCTGATATAAGAAGCAAATTAGGCACTTAATGTCTCAAAAGATTATATTTAGGAGAGTAAAAAACGATTATCCGTAGATATTAAGGATGGATGCAGGTTTTGAGGAGGCAAGACTTAACAGATAAATATTTATTAAGATAAATTTATATTTCTTTACAACATTTAGATAAATTTATATTTCTTTAAAAAATTTAAAAAGTAAAATATAGATTTTATTAGGTACAAATTAAAGTTTTAAATTTTTAAAAGTCAAATTTACAATTTTTAAACCACACCCTTTAAAACTACCCCTGCCACCCCAAGTGCAATCACCTAGAAATTTTTATTTTGATCAGGAACAACTATTAGACATATCCAATAGTTGTTCCTTAATCAATAAAAGCACTGCCATTTAAAATATAGGACCCATTTTTTTAATAGAGTGACTCTTATTTTTCAGAAATATAAACCTTTCATTTCAAATGAAAAACTCTCATTAATTAAAGAACAACTACTGAACATGCAACATAAAATTTCTCGCAATCACCTTAACTTCAATTAGTTTGAAACGTTAAATATCGAATATAACTTTTCAATATCTTGTGCAAGTTATAAAATATCCACATAAGAGGCAATTTAACTTGGGGCAAAGAGTCTTTTCACCAAACTGACCAGATGTAACAATTTTGACACGAGTCATTGTACTAACTACTACTAACTGCTAAAAATTAAAAGTTCCAGGTAGCAAATTACAAAAATTAATAATCTGGGTTGTAAAGTGCTAAACTACAATTATTGATTTGCATACTGCCATTAACACATCTAGATTTTGATCTTGCACCGTAATATTGCAGTGGATTGCAGTGGGGAGATTGAAATCACAATTCCTGTACACGAATATGTTTCATTCTCAATTACTTCAGCAGCCACCTCCAGCGCTCTCTTCAAGTGCATCCGGGCATAAATGCTTCATAAACAAACAAGATACACAACAATGCAAGAATATAAAGAAAGAACTAGTTCTTCTTTTCTTTTTTTTCTCATCCTCCAAGGTGTTGGCCCAGTTGGCAATTTGCCATGTTAGACTATCATGTACACAGCAAAAAACCCATTGATCAAAAACCTTACATGCTGACTTCCAAAAAAACAGTACAGTAAATTCAGCAGAAACTAATTTAACTTCAGGAAGGGGGAAAAAGAAACCCTGTTTATATTTATTGTCACAAACAACTAAATGAAATTCAAATAACAGTGCTGACATACTACCGGTTGGCATTTTGTTGTTAAGCTTTGATACCACACACTCTCAAAGGCTTTGTGATGTACATACGACAATTACCTGCAGTGGTGTCCTCAAATGTTCCTATCTTCAGCATAAGCAGGCAAGACGACCCGGCATCACAAAGGTATATGAATTCATTCAATGCAATACTGCTCCAAATGTTTTGGATTCTGCTCAAGAAGAAATCAAATGAATATTGCATTATTTCCTAAATTGTACACCACAGAAATCATTTTCCAAATTATAAGCAGGTTTTCAAGAGTTTCAGTATTTTTTTTTTTTAAAAAAAAAAGAGAGAGAGAGGAAGACAATCCACAAGTAGTTTATGTGTATATTCTTTTTATTTTGCTTTTCACACAAAGGATCTTTGTAGAAATATTTTGGCATCTTCTGCAATAAGAGATCTTATCTCGTGCAAAGCATTTCCAAAACAAAGAATAGTACATGCCAACGAAGCTGTTTCCCAATGCTGCCACCACCATCACCACCACCAACCCCGGCGAAGACCCTAAAAAAAATTATAAAATAAAAATCTCGATTCACCCAGACAATTTTAAGAAGTCTGTTTTCTGATTCACTTCTTTAAAAGTGTCATCAAAGGTCGAGAAGAAACTCGATGAAAGAAAATGGGTATGTATTGTCTAAATATGAGTGTATGTTTTGTAGTGTGTTTGTTCAAGCCATAATATGCAGTGCAAGAATCAAGGTAGAGAACCAAAACCAAAAATCAGAAGAAAATTGTTACAAGGCCCTTATCCGAGATTGTTTGTCTATTCTAGATGATTAAACAGTGTGCATATTAAGTTATCTAAATGCAACATTAGTTGAAAGATAAATAGCAGATTATGCTCTGCAGATATGACACTTCAAATAGACAATTTGATAATAAATGAAGCAAATCAATCTTTTAGTGTCCAGAGATCTTCATCAGAATATTTTACAAGGAAAACATCTAGAACAGACTCTGGAGCAAACATTTTCCAAAATATTTCTGTGCAACTTCATACCCATTAACTTGTCCGTACCAATGAAAGGCTATAGAAAAGAACAAGGAGGTCGTTAGTTCCATGCCTGTCCATTTAGGTGTGAACTGTAATTTCAGAAAGCTTGTAAACGAGACCCCAACTGAAGTTAAACACGCAAACTGCATTATAGACAATTTCGAAGAAAGCTGGCACTCCTTCCTTAAAAGGAGCCTACTTTTGTGTAAAACAAGAAACGAGGTTTTTATGCCTGCATAACTCATTCAATATGACATATTAACTTGAAAACATCTGCAATCTAATTTTTCCTTCTGCTTGTTTTCTAATGGGAGAGCAAGAAGAAAAAACATACTTTTGTTCTGGAGAAGGAAGAATGCTCATGAGATGAATGCTAATGGTTTTCAACCACTTTAGAGTTTAGACAACCTAATAAACACCAAATCAATTCACGGCTTATGTATTCAACACTTTTACTAATAAATATTTATCAATATGCAGAAAACTCCATGGCCTTCCAAATGAACATTGAAGACTCCATGACTTTCACACTTTCGCAGGCCATTGCAACTGCATTTTTTAGTTAAAATAAGTTTATTGTAAAACACCAAGACATCATATTTAAAGCAGTAAAGTTATTTCAGACAGATCATCCAGCTGTAATTGATCAGGAAGCAATATTGAAAGAAACCTGTGGACAGAAATTTAGCAGATACGGCATTATAACTTGATAATAAAGTCGTTAATGTTCACTATACAAAAATAACCCAAGACAAAAAGCTCAAGATACAACCTTACTATTGCCACAATTATTAATCAGACCACCTTGTCTGAGGTGCTTCAAAGGAAAGCAGGTTCGTGTCTTGAGCATTTCAAGGCATAACCAGATATCTCGGTAGAAATCAATGAAAAAATGAAAAAAATAAAAGCAGCACTCCTATATGATACACACCTCTTTATTCTCAAGGGAGGATGTTGCAAGTAACTCCATCTTTGACTAGCTGGTTAATAGCATCTCTTAACTTGAGAAAATCATCAATCGTATTGTAAACTTGGTGCGAAATACGAGCATATCCAGCTATTCGATCATCCCAGTCGGTGCTCCCAATCTCCTCCCCATCTTTCAGGGCCTGGTAATGTATAGGGACCTCCACTCCAAAATGGTCCCGCAAATGAGTCCTCAACTTTGCGGCATCATCATCACTTGAAATCCTCAAACTTGAAGGCAAACCTACCATGGCCATGCTGGGACACATCTCAGGGGGCGATCCAAGATGAGTTCCCCAAGCACTGGCCAACATTTCCCCCAATCTTACAACGGCATCGTGGTTCCTCTTCCTAATGCCAGCAATGCCACCTTCAAATCTATTGACAAAATCCAACACCTCAGGAACAACCAGCTGAGAACTGTAGTCCCGCGTACCAATCCAGGCGCTCTCTATGGCCAGGCCATTCCCATATTCATGGGAGACCACAGGATGGTGCAAATCACGGGATATAGGGGACTTTCTACAGTATAAGAGAGCAACGGAGGGGGGGCAAAAGAACCACTTGTGCAGATTGCTGACATAAAAATCAGCTCCAATCTCTTTAACATCAACATGAACACTACCAATTGCATGGGCGGCATCCACAAAGACCTGCTCCACACCTTCTTCTCGACAAATGTGAACCAACTCGCGCAATGCTGAGCGGGAATGATGACACAGGGCATGGAGGTAATGTGGTCGATAATGGCAAGCCTAACTTTCCTACCGTGTGCCTTACCCTTGGCCAAGCCTCTGCGAAACTCGGCTATGATTTCCTGGTCGGAATGGACAGGAAAGGGCAGCTGGACGACGATGACGGAGCCGCCGGCGCGGGTAACGTAAGCCTGGATGGACTTCTTGACGGCCTGGAAAGCGCAGTGGAGCATGACGACAGCATCGCCCTTCTGAAAGTGGCCCTCTGCGAAGGCCCAACCGATGTGCTGGAGAACGATGGCAGCAGCAGTGGTGGCGTTGTCGACAATAGAGATCTCGTCGATGTGGTCGGCATTAATGAGTGACTGGATGAGGGAGCGAGAACGGAGGATGCCCTTCTGGAGGTGGTTGAAGAAGAAGTCGTCGGGTTGCTGGAGGAACCGGAGCTGCCAACGCTTCTGAGCAGCGATGATTGAGGCCGGGCAGCTGCCAAAGCTGCCGTTGTTGATTTCGAGCAATACCCGGCTGGTGGTGGGCGAACTCTTGTCGTATTTCGGAGTCGGATATGAATGAGGATGGAGAAGAGAACTTGGGTCTCTTGGGGACGTGGTTGTGGTTGTGATTGTGATTGTGTTCACCGTTGGTTCGGGGGTCTTCCATCGCTGTATTTATTTATTTGTTTCCTTCCTCAGGTGAGTGGTTAGGGTTAGGGTTTTCTGAAGCGGAATATCAGATCAGCTAGGAGTAGTAGTTTTTTAACCTATGATTTCAGCGCCTCCCCATCCAATTTTTCCACCAGAGCAATTAAAGAGCACCGAAGTGAGTTAGATGAGATACCAACGTCATACGGAGGAGGAGCAGGGCGAGGGAGGCTGCAATACTGGTAGTACCTAATTGTTTGTTTGTTAATTTATTGTTTTGAGTACCACTTACTACGTTTCTAAAACATTCCATGTTTTTTGCCACGTGTGTAAATATTATTGTGGGAATTAAATTTAATAAAATTTATAATATGTAAATAATATAAGTAAAATTTAGTTTTGATTATATTATGGTGTGAATTAAATTTTATAAAATTTATATTGATATAAAAAATCGAGTTTATTTAAATATTTTTTCATAGGTTATTTGAGTTTCGTCACTAATCAAGTCAAATTTAAAAAAAATTTAGTACTCATTAATTTTTTGCTTATTAATTTTTTATATTCGGTTCAAATTCGATAAGTTAAATATTTTAAATTTACAAGTAAAATCTTAAATTATCCGACCTTGAATTTTCAGATTAATAAAAGCTCATTTGAACTTGGATAAAAAGATAAACAAATTAAAATTAAATAAAATTTCAAATTCATTACAATAATTAAACACAATTAAACATCATAGTATCCAACTAACAATAGAGCGTCAAACTTATTTTACACTCCTATTTACCCGCCCCAATGGGTCACTTGTAAGGAATTGTTTTTTCACCAAAATGATGTCGTTTCGCGTCTATTTGGATCATCCCTAAACTCTTAAAAGACCCTGATCGTATTTTAGCCCATCAACTATTTTTCATTTTATTTTAGCCCTTTATAACTTCGGTCAATTTTAACTTTAGTTTTGGGTGCAAATCAATGAAGTCTCTATTCACCAGAATCGATCACCACCCTCAGTGATGATGATCAGGATTGGTGTATGGCATATTTTCAATGATTATTCTAAAAGTGATTACGTGGCAACCTCATTAAGGACAATTATATAATTTAGGCATGGTTCAGTTAGTAAAATGTTGGCCATGAGCCCCTCATGTGTATCTATAAATAAGGAGTTCCGGGGCCAAGGTCCACATAATTGTCTTCATAGTAGTTTCTTCACAATTCAATTCTCAAATCCTCTTATTTTCAGCTCTTTCTCATTCTTTCTCTACAAAACGCTCTTCATCATTTGGCACCGTTTGTGGGAACGCAAAATCTTACTTATTCTTACCTTCGTACAATAATTTTTTTTGGTGGTTTTGTCTTCAAAAAGATGAAGAACCAAGGTGTGAGATGTGCAGCTAGTAAAGAAGACGAAGCAAATAATTCTCATCTTTTACTTCTCGTATACGAGGCGGAAGACTTTAGAGTGTCAGCTGAAGCACAATAGAAGCAAAATGATGTTTTGAAGTACATTGTTGATCATTTCGAGCTTTCGTGAAGCAATGCGAGAATCAAACTTCGTATGACCGGTCTAACAGGGCAATTACGCCCTGAGCTGAACAGCAACGAATTCCTAGTCGGCAACCTGGTAAGTAGTCTGAGAACGCTGTAAGCCCGGACAACCTCTTGCACAAGATTATGAGATTTCGCTCGGATGGCCAATCCGAGAAGTTGCACACAGATACTAGCAGACCAAAGAGAATACTAGTGCCTGACAGGATTGGTGCATAGTCTTCAAAAAGCACAGATCATAAAGGCCCTCCTCAACTGTTTTAAAATAGCTCGAGGAGTAGAGCCCCAATGACAAAATTCAAGAAATCTTAAAGAAAAATAACCTGATGACGCATATCTCCGCTCCGACGAAAATAGATAGAGATTTATTTACGAACTCAATAAAAATCGAGCCTCTACCACAACAATTTAAGTTGCTTGATCTCGATAAGTACAAAGGTGATTTTGATCTATCTAATCATCTCCAACATGTGGCGGCTGTCATTAGCCTCTAGGACTATTGCGATGCCATCCACTGCAAGATATTTGCCACAACGCTCCAAGGTCCTGCACAAAAATGGTTCCAAAAGCTGCCTTCAAATTCAATTACAACTTTTTTATGAGCTAGCAAAATCCTTCCTGAGATACTTTCGAAGCAAATCTGTGTTACAGAAAGACACCTCGCATCTCATGAATATCAAACAGAAGTCAGATGAGTCTCTTGATAAGTTTGTTGATCGCTTCAATGACAAAGTGATTTAGATAAAAAATGTGGATGAAAAAATCTGGATTGCCGCCTTCTGCAGCGGCATTCGACCTGTAAGCTTTAATGTCGAACTAGCAAAGACGATGTCGAATACTTACTCCGAGCTGTTGGAGAGTAAAGCTTCGAAATTCATACAAGACGAGGAGTCTAACAGAACTAAATGAGAAATATATGATTTTCAAAAGGAGAAGAACTCAAGAACTCCTAGCTCTTCCTCTTCCAAGAAGCCGAAAGTTGTCGAAAGATTTAACTATCCCAACAACAGGCCTTTGGCAAATCAGATAGTTTATCCGAACAATAATATCGAGGGTCGATCTCTGAGAACAAGAGTCCTATTGGACTTAGATTTTACACCTTTAAATATTTCAAGGAGGAATATATTATACCAAATACAACACCTCAAGATCCTGGAGCCTTCTTCTCCAATGCTAGTAGGACCCAATCAAAGGGATAATTCAAAGTATTGGGCGTTTCATGGGTAACATGGTCACGACATGGAGGTGTGCAATCATTTGAAGGTAATGATTGAAAAAGCAATCTTGGAGGGGCACTTACAGCAGTTCATTAGCTGAACTGCCACAAAATTTCAAAGGAATGCCAACAACAAGGCCAACCAGTACAGCAACCTCGAGCAATACCCTCCTCGCCAACGCAATTGAAACAGTGTATTTCAAATTTCCCAACTCAAGATGAGCAGATTAGTGTCGTTAGAGTAATAAACACTACAACTAGAGGATCAGTGACAGGAGATTCCGACAATACAAGAAAAAAATATGCGAGGTATGTACACCCAAGCGAAGATCAGGAAAAAAAGCTAAAACCTTTTATGAGCCTTAGGTACACCTCTAACGATCTTGTTCCCAGTCGCATGTCCCACAACGACCCTATAGTGATTCATGTCTAGGTAGCTGGCTATGAGATGCATAGAGTGTTTGTAGACATTGTAAGTTCGGCTAACATTATCTTCTAGGATGCTTGGGAGAAAATGCACATCGATCCGTCCTTAATCAAACCTTTTAAGGCTCCCCTAGTAGGTTTTACAGGGGACTCGGTTATGCCGAAAGGCCAAATCATGTTGCTACTAACCTTTGGAACTCTCCCGAAGCATAGGATTGAAATGATTAATTTTGTCCATCGTCAAAAGGGACAATTCCTCTAATATGATCCTCGGTCGACCCACATAGTATACGTACAAGATCCTTCCCTCCATGTTTCACATTGAACTTAAATTCATGTTGAGGGACCGGTCGGAAGGTACGGTGGTTGGCAACCAATAGGAGGCTCAGGCATGCTATATGATGTCCTAGCGGTCCCAATTACAAACTATGTTCATCACAGATAAGGTTTTTCTGCAAATATTTGATGCTACATCTACCTTGGGCATATCGAAAGAATTATCGACCCACCTAAAGGGAGAAAGAGAAAAAGCATGGCCTTCAAGGAACACACATGATATACTGGAGTTACTCGAGCCTAAAGGGAGAGGCAAAGCTAAAGTGGAGGCACAGGACGAGGTTCCTATTGAGGAAATATCCTTGGATCCAAGCATCCTAGATAGAAAGATAAAAATTTGTACAATTTTATCAGCAGAGTTTAAAGGTCTCTGTCACGACCCCAAAACGGGACAATGACACGGTGCCGCACCTCGGGATCACCCCAAGCATGCAAAGCACAGTACAAAAGTAATATACAAACCATAATACCTGTCTTTAGACCTCAAATCAACCAATACAAGACCACAAATGTATATTCAACCAACAATCATATTCATAACAATCCACGAAAGCCAAATAACAACCATATACAAACATCAAACCACAATCCAACCACAGTCAAAAGTTCAATCACAAGGTAAATCTATCCGGTCCATAGGCAAACAGGCCTGAACACAAGAACAAACCTCACACTAAAACAGTAACCAGGAAAATGTCTAAGCGATCAATAACTTCTCTATGCAAATGTCAGTCAATGAGCTCATGGTTCACAAAAGTCTTCCCAGCACTGGATCCAGGTCTACCTATTATCCGCCCAGTAGACAAGGCATAACGGAGTGTGTATCACTTGTCTTCCCGATAGACCGGGAATAACATTTACGAAATAGAGTACTCAGTATATCATTTCATTCACTCATTCATAGCCAAGTCCACTAAAGTGACCCATTGAGCTCTTCACAGAAATCATTCATTAACACATAGTACAATAATGAACAATTTATACATTACAGAACAAACACATAATTTATAAACGTACTTACCTTATAAATATTAATCGAAATAAATATACTTACCTTAATATCATTTATTTTATTATTACAATACCAATCATATACCGGATATCGATAAAAAGGTGTAAACGTTACTTACCTTGAAAATCGATGTCGTAGACGTATCCTAATTTCGACAGTCTAAAACTCTAATTTCAAATCACCTAAATCAGGAGAGTGTTATACCATTAGATTCTATGAATTAAAAAAAATCGAGATAGGGATTCACTCAAAATCTCAAATTAGTCATTAATTGAATACAATTAAGTAAGGATTGACTTAAATTTGTAAAAATAAGATAAAAATCTAAGAATTAGTGTTTATAATTTCAAATATCTCACTAGATTAAAGATTAAGAATTGTCAAATCCTAATTCAAATCTCACAAAAATAATAGTTAAAAAGTCATTTCAAACTATAAATCCAGTCCCAATAGCTTATAAACATATTTGGTAATCAGATCAATTCATAAATAATAAAAAATTAAACAATTTAATTTCCTGAAAAACTTAGAATTTAACATAAAAATCATACAGATCTGGAAGTAAAACTTACTTTTGAAGTTGGATTAAAGGTCTACGAGGATTCCTGAATCACCAATTTGATTTGAAAGGAAATTTCTAAACAAATCCTAAGCTATTGAAATTTGGTTTGCAGGAGCTTTTGAAATGGGTTTAGATGTTTGAAAGCTTGTTTATAAATAAGATGCAGAAAGTCCTGGAGAATGAATTCGTGATGAGGTTTTAATAAATTTTCAAAATTTGCACTTTAGTCCCTCAAATTTGTAAAATTATACTTTTGCCCAAAAATTTTAGAAAATGTTTTTTTTTTTTTATAAAACGATTATTTGATATTTGAATAGAATATTAATGAGTATTTAAAAGTATAAAATCAAATACAAAAAATGTGTGAAATGATTAGAAAAGTCGGGTATTACACTCTCCCCTCCTTAAGAAAAGTTTTGACCTCGAAACTTAACGTACCTACGAGACAAACAAATAAGGATACTTGTTTCGCATGTCGATTTCAGATTCCCATGTTGCCTCCCTTTCTGAATGATTAGACCACTGGACTTTAACAAATGGAATAGATCGATGTCGAAGGACTAGTTCCTTGGTATCAATAATACGAACCGGTACCTCTTCATAAACCAATTCTTCTTTACCACTGAGAGGTTCATACTCGATTACGTGGTTTGGATCAGATATATATTATTTCGGAGTTGTGAAACATGAAATACATTGTATACTCGAGCCAACTCTAGAGGTAAAGCCAACTGATACGCTAGGTTTCCAACTCTTTTCAGTATCTCAAAGGGTCCTACAAATCTTGGGCTCAATTTTCCACTTTTTCCAAATCTCATAACCCCTCTAGTAGGTGAAACCTTTAAAAATAACTTGTCTCCAACCTGAAACTCCAATGGTCTTCTTTTCATATCTGCCTAACTCTTTTGCCTATCCTGAGCAGCTTTGAGTTTTTCTCGGATGATGGTTATCTTGTCCACTGTAATTTGAATCAACTCTGGTCTTGTTAATCTTCTTTCTCCGACTTCATTCCAATATAAAGGTGAACGACATTTTCTTCCGTACAGAGCTTCATAGGGAGCCATGCCAATGCTACTGTGGTAACTGTTATTATAAGAAAATTCTATCAACATCAAATGTTCATCCCAATTACCTTTAAAATCAATGACACAAGCTCTTAACATATCTTCTTAAAGTCTGAATTATCTTTTCTGATTGTCCATCTGTCTGGGATGAAATGCAGAACTCAGAACAACTTCTGTACCCATGGCTTGTTGATAAGCTGTCCAAAACCTAGAAGTGAACCGTGGATCCCGATCTGAAATAATACTAATAGGTACACCATGTAATTTCACAATATTATCCATATAGATCCGTACTAACCTATCCATAGGAGTAGAAACTTTCAATGGTAAGAAATGAGCAGATTTGGTTAACCTGTCTACAATAACCCAAATGCAATCATGTCCCAATCTGGTTCTGGGCAACCCACTAACGAAATCCATTGTGATATGCTCCCATTTCCACTCTGGAATAGGCAATGGATTCAATAAACCACTGGGCTTTTGGTGCTCGGCCTTTACCTGTTGACAAACCCTTGTTCGGTAACATCACTGGATACAAATTCAGCAATTTCCCTTTTCATGTTGTTCCACCAAAAATGTTGTTTCAAATCTTTGTACATTTTAGTACTGCCAGGATGAATAGAAAATTCTGGAACTGTGAGCTTCAGCCATGACTTCTTTCTTCAAATCTTCATTTGCAGGTACACAAAGCCGACTTTGCATCCAAACAATGCCATTATCAACTCGAAATTCTCCTGGATCTCCACTTCTACTTTGTTCCTGACCTTTATTAACTCTGGATCTGTAACCTGAGTTTCTTTAATCCTATCTATCAAAGTTGGTTGGACCACAAGTGTTGCAAAAATATTGGCTGTGGACTCCACAATCTCTAAATTTTTTTTCCTTCATTTGCCTTATCAACATGTTAGCTATGACCTTTGAAGATTTCCTACTCAGTGCATCTGCTACCCTATTAGCTTTTCCTGGATGATAATTGATCTTTAAATCATAGTCTTTGAGTAGTTCTAACCATCTGCGCTGTCTCATATTAAGTTCCTTTTGTGTGAACAAATATTTTAGACTTTGATGATCTGTAAATACTTCACACTGTTCTCCGTAAAGATAGTGTCTCCAAATTTTCAGAGCAAATACAATGGCTGCTTTGACTAATTCTAAATCATGAGTAGGGTAGTTCTATTCATAAGGCTTCAACTGTCGCGAGGCATAAGCAATAACTCTATTATTCTGTATCAGTACACAACCCAAACCATTCTTAGAAGCATAACTGTAGATCACATACCCTCCAATCCTGAATGGCAAGGTTAATACTGGTGCTGATATCAGTCTCTTCTTCAACTCCTGGAAACTAGCCTCACAATCTGTGATCCCACAAGCACTAGGTTATTCAGAACCTGGACCAAGTCTGTCTCAATGGCACAGCTATCAAGATGTCTCTTATACAAGTTTCCGGTAGTAACCTGCCAAACAGGAAAGTATTAACCTGTGTCTTATTTGTCGGTCTGTATAATCAGACAGGTGCCTCAATCTTCTTGGGATCCACTGATACTCCACTCTCCGATATGATATGGCCAAGAAATGTTACACTCTTCAGCTAAAATTCACATTTACTGAACTTTGCATACAACTTCTGCTCCCTTAACTTCTGTAAGGCCAGTCTGAGATGGAGTTTCGTGCTCTTCCGTTGAAGATGAGTAAACCAAGATATCATCAATGAATACTATCACGAACCTGTCTAAATAAGGTTGGAATACCCTATTCATCAAATCCATGAAAGCTGCAGGTGCATTAGTTAATCCAAAAGGCATCACCAAGAATTCATAGAGTCCGTATCTCGTTCGAAAGGCACTCTTTGGAACATCTGCTGACTTGATCCTCAGCTGATGGTACCTGAATCTTAGATCTATTTTAGAAAATACCCTGGCACCTTTCAATTGGTCAAACAAATCATCGATCCTTGGCAAAGGATATTTATTCTTGATGGTGACTTTGTTCAATTCTCGGTAGTCAATACACAATCTGATGATTTGCTGATCTTTCTTCTTCACGAACAATACTGGAGCCCCCCAATCTCTGACACTGTGTAAAAGTTAGCAGCTATCTGAGTTAACTCTTGAAATCAGTCTTCAGTTCCTTAAGTTCTGTTGGAGCCATTCTGTAAGGAGCCTTAGAGATTGGGGCAGTCTCTGGTGGTAGATTAATTTCAAACTCTATTTCTCGCTCTGGTGGCAAGCATGGTAAATCCTCTAGAAAGACATCTGAAAACTCTCGAACTACTGGAATATCTTCTAGTTTAGCACCTTCTTTTTCTATATTGATCACGTAAACCAAGAATGCTTCACAACCTTTCCTCAATGCCCTCTGTGCCTGTAATGCTGACAGTAGTGGTATACATTGTCTCTCTGGTTTCTTGATACCACCCTGATATACGATTTCTTCTTTCTCTGGAAAACAAATACCTAACTTTTTTCTCCCTGCAGTCTAAGTGAGCATAATTGCGAGACAACCAATCCATACCCAGTATTACCTCAAAATCAGACATATTAAGTTGCACTAAATTAGCATTGGACTCATAATCACCCAACGATACCTTACAACTAGGATATACCCATCTAGATTCCAGAATCCTATCCCCTAGTGTACCCACTCTATAAGGGGTATCAAGCCAATCAGGTTTAACGTTTAAATTTTTAGCACCCAAGTTTTCCAGAAATGAAGGAATGCGTGGCACCACTATCAAATAGAGCATTCGCAGACACATTATTAATTAATATCATACCTGTCACAACTTGACTCGATCTATCGACTTCTTGCTGGGTCAGAGCATAAACTCGAGCTGTAGGTGGTCCTGTGCTGTTACCGCTCCTCTCCTATGGCATCTGTCGCTGTGATGGTCTTGGCCTGGCAGTAGGGCAGTCTCTGATCCTGTGCTCAAAACTGCCACAGGCTAAGCATGCTCCGGATCTCCACCTACACTCTCCCACGTGATAACGATGACAATAACTACACTCTAGAATACGTGGGCGTGCCTGAAGTGGGACTGGTGCTGGTACTGTCCCACCCCTCTTGTCAATAACCCGAGAGGGTCCAGCAATAGCTAAACGTGGTCGTGGTCTCACCTGTGGTGGCTGGGGTCTGAAACCATGAAACTGGGAAAATGGTGGCTGCGGTGGTCATACACTGCGGACTGGAGGTACTGCAGGTTTATAAATTGGTCTCTGCAGAGGAAGAGCATATGGACCTCGGTCATCCCTCTCTTCCGCTGCCTGTCGTCTCAGGTATGTATTTACACGGGCACTAGCATCATACAACTTTTCGAATGTATCTGTGTCCACAGCTGCTATTTTGTCCCAAATATCTTTCAGCAATCCCCTTTTGAAGCGATCACATTTTTCTACCTTATCATTCATAACCCCAGGAGCAAACATCCCCAATGCATGAAATCTGTGTGAATATTCCACTACAGACATGAGTCTGTCTAAATGAATTAAAGCTCCATCTCTCCGTTCAATTTTGAGATGTGAAGGATAGAAGTGATCCAAAAATGCCTCCTTGAAAGCCACCCATGCAATCTATCCTGTAGGGGCAAGTACAGGTCTTATCCCCTTCCACCATCTTGATGCATCTCCAACCAAATAGGGTTTTACGATCGGAAATCTGTACTCATCTGGCACCTTTAGTAAATCTAAATTTTCTTCAATTTGTCCAAGCCATTTTTCTGCTTCGTCCGGATCGTGTCTTGATAGGTACCCTCAAAAGTAGGAATATTGATCTTCGTGATGGCCCGATAATAGAAATCAACATCCTTAGCCTCCGATTGTGGTGTTGGATTAGATGCAGAAGTCATAGGACTAGTATGAAGGGCTGCATGCACAGCTTGCCCTACAATCGCCGCAATTATGGCGTAATCTATCACCGGTACAGGTAGTTGTGACGATCTAGATTGTTGTAATTGCTGTAGCTATCACTATGACTCAGTCTCAATCTGTCCTCTTGCCCCTTGATCGATTCCAACAGATTCCTTAGCTTGTTTTTGACTGGTCCCTGTTTCTTGTCCAAGTACCCCCTCCTGAGATATAACAATCTGTGTCTGTCTATTCAATTCAGATTCTATTTCCTGCATATTTCATATAGAGTAGAGGTCAATCAATTCTTATTTAGACATTGTCCCTGAAATAATACACTTACACACTTCAACCGCTCCCTTACTTAAGCATTACGAACAAGGAATCGCAGTAACTCCTAGTTTAGGTTGGCCAATCCTAAACCCTGAGTTATATACAAGTCCAAGTCCCCAATACTGCACTCATAACCATTACAGTTCACCTTAATACTAGACACAGGATTGAATAACCTATGCTTTGATATCACTAAATGTCACTTCACCCCAAAACGGGACAATGACATTAGATGCACCTTTATCACCCCAAGCATGTATATAACTTGGGGTTTAATATACAAACCATAATCTAGAAGTTAGACCTCAAATCAACCAATACAAGACCACTAAAGTATATTCAACCAACAATCATATTCATAACAATCCACGAAAGCCAAATAACAACCATATACAAACATCAAACCACAATCCAACCACAGTCAAAAGTTCAATCACAAGGTAAATCTATCCGGTATAGGCAAACAGATGAACACAAGAGACAGGTTTCACACTAAAACAGTAACCAGGAAAACTCTAGCGCCAATAACTGGGGTCTGTACTGTAATCCCCTCCCTGATCAGCACTTGACTCAGGACCTGCTAACGTCTCCTGTTGGTCCTCGACTACAAACAAAGTATTAAAACAAAATCAAGATTTAAATAATACTTTAAATTATAATACTTTAGAAGAAATATTTTTATTACTTCCTTTAGAAGACTTAGAAGATTTAAATAATTTAAAACAAGTTTTTATTAATATAAGAGCAAATAGTAGATTAAATATAAGAAATTTGTTAAGCAGAATAGACTTAGAACATTACGAAGTTTATTATAGTAGAAAAGAAGAAGAAAACAAGATCCAATTTAGTAATTTAGTTTTACAATTTATAGATCATAAAATACAAAGAATAGAATTAAGAAGAAATCAAAATAGAAATAATACAGATAGTATTAGAATTAAGAATAAATTTAAACAATCCTAGACTAAGAAGTAATCTAGTATATCGGCTGGAATACCCTCAAGTGCCAGTATTCTAGATCTAATCTAGTTGGCCCGAGATGTTTTTAACAACGCCACGTACTAAGATTATTTTTAACAAACGCCACGTCACGATCATCTTGGTATCAGAGCTTTTTCCTTCTTTTCTAGATATTAATGCCAGATCTAAAACAGACTATTTTCTTAATAAAAATACATAGAGAATACTGTATAAGTCAACTAAATATACATAAGAAGAATAGAGATAAGATTTCAGAAATAATTAAAGAAATTAAAAATTTTAAAGAAAAAATTTTAGTATATAGAGGAGATCCAGAAGACTTAGATTGTTATCTATACACTAAAACAGATTATTTTAGAAAATTAATATTAAGATTAAAATACGAAGAAGAACATATTAATTTTATAAAAAATAATATAAAAATAGATAATAGTGAATTATCATTATTAGCATCATAGAGCATTACCTGATTATACAAGTTAGATCTTAGAATAAATTTATATTCTAAGATAAGAACTTTTGACCGATAATCAGATTAAATCAGCAGATATTAATTCTAGAAATGTACAGAGATCGTTATATTCAGAAAATTCACTGTTAATTTATTATCCGGAGATTTAGTAATAAATTTAGGAGAAAAATTAGAATTTAGGTGTCGTAACAGTCTATACACTCTTATACACAGAAAGAATTAATTATTAAAAATATAATTAAAAACCAAAATAGAATTCTAGAAAATATAGATTATATTAAAAGACAACATATAGAAAAAGTAAAACTTTTTGATATAATAAATATAAAACAATTACTAGAAGAAATAAAAAGAATTACTCTTTCATGAGATAAGAATAACAATGATGAATATGATTTAAATTATTTAGAAGCTCTAAAATATTTAGAAAAATATCATTTAGATCCTAAAGGTTTTAGTAATATAAATCCATCTGATAGAAGTGATCAGATAATCTAATTAGACTGTCTAATATACAGATCTAGATGTGTATAAGAGACAGTGGTTTTATTAATACTATATTATATTTTAATTCTATGCATTTTATACATCCCGAGTTTCTGATATTACTAATTTAATAGATAAATTACAAAAAGTAGAAATAAATAAAGATAAAGGAAACGTTTTGGGAACCCCCTCATTAAATAGGAGAATCTAGTAGACCAAGTATATCTGAAAGACCAAGAAATTTATTAGATAGAATTTTAATGAGAAGAAATGATCAATTAGGAGAGAATTTTCAATTAGATGAAGTTATTGATATAGATAAAGATATAGAAATATTTAGTAATAATCAGCTTAGTTTATTAATTGATCTATTAAATTAATTGTTAAAGGAAATAGATCTTTTACAAATTTATTTTTAATTCTTGATAGACACTATAGAGAACAATGATAAGTTGTGTAAAAGATCAAGAATTAAAAATAAATTTAATAGATCAATCTACAGTTAGACAATTAAAAAGTGAAAAATTAAGTCTAATGCATATGGGATTAATAGTTATAGGAGTTAAAGGATTAACAAGAAAGTTTTTAGGAACTAAAGTATTATTAGTAATATATGATGATAGATGGTCAGATACATTCTATTTTCATAAGAGACAGCTCTAATCCAAACCTGAGGTAAATTATAATTATTACTATAATTATTACAAAGAATTGTAAAAAACATATAAAGATAGGAATTCAGACTAAAGGATCATGAAGAAATGATAGCATCCATCTGAGTCGCTTTTAAAGGATTATTATACACATCTAAGTTTTCCTGAGGGAGAAAAAAGTACTTTAATAGAAAAAATCTCTGAGTTAGAATGTAGTAGAATTAATGGGGAATAAAGGGATAAAGTTATTAAAACCAATAAAAATAAGTCAAGAAGAATATGCAGTTTAGAATGGAATTTAGAAAAAGCTCCTGAGTCTATTAATGCTAAACACTCTACTTCAATGTATACAAACAATAAAGGATCTTTTCACAGATTTAATGAATATAAAAATGAAATTAAGTTAGAAGATGTTAATGATGAAAATGATGAGAATTTAGAACTATGTGAAATAGAAGTGTAAAAGATAAAGAATTTATATAAATTCCTTTATCTTAGACTTAGAATCATATAGTTCTAATTTATCAGGAGACGTTAGCAGGTCCTGAGTTTAAGTGCTTGTCAGATTTAGGAGATCATTTATATTTACAAAAACAAATAGAAGATTAAGAAGTTTTAATTTATAATAATAATAGAAATATTATTGCAATATCAGAAGATTTAGTAGAGGAAAAATTAGATGAAAAATTAGAATATTATGGATTAATAGATATAAAAAAGAAAAATAAAATTGAGGAAGAATTAGAAAGCAATATTTCTAATTTACTAGAAGAACAATTAGTTAAAGAATACATGGAAGCAGAAAGTTCAAATGCTAATCAAAATATAGGAAGAACAAATCCAAATAGAAGTCAAAGTCAGACTCCACCAATTAATCCAAGATATGAAGATAGTAAAAGAACTTATAGTTATGGTCTATTATCCAAAATTAAACGGATTAGGAGATAACAATCTAAGTCAGGTCTGGAATGATACTTAATATAGCAGCACATGATCCTCAAAATTGGAATAATGTTATAGATGTTTGGAAAAATCTAGTAGCAGCAGATTTTATAAAAAAACTTTTCAGATTCCAGTGTAGAAGAAATGTATAAATATTTAGAAACATTTTTAGGACCAAGTACTAGAGCTTTATGGGAAAATTGGAAAATGAATTTTCCAGAAGATTTTCAAAAAATGGTAGATATGGGAACTAATCCGTTTAATTTTGGAAATAGAATACAAATGATAATTACAGGAAATGATCCTAATTCAGGAACATTAGGAATACAAAGAGATGCAGTAATACAGTTAGAACAACTTAGTATATTTAATTGGAATTTTATAAAACCATTTTTAACAGATTATTTTTATTTAACTTGTATATCTAATGTCTCTTATACAATCTAATGTGTATAAAAATTATTTAGAAAATTACCAGGAGCTTTAGGAAGAGAAATAGAATAAACATTGGGAATTATATAATAATAAAATTATAAAATATTCGATAGGACATAGAATTCAGTTTATTATGGAAAAATTAAAAGAAAAATGTACAAACATTCAGATTCAAAATCAGCTTAAAAAAGGAGATTATGATTTCTGTAAGAAAATTATTTATACTCCACAAAGATATGAAGAAAGAAAGCAGTATAAAAGAAAAAATAAATTAGTAGCTAATAATAATATAATAAAGAAAAATTATTTTTTAAGAAGATCACCAGCTAAAAAACCATATTGTTAATCCTTTAACATGTTATTAACTATTTAGGCCAAATGTTTTATACTTAATTTATTCTTTTTAATTTTACTTGTGGAAATATAAGATCATTTAGCAAGAATTTGTCCAAAAAGAATTAATAATAGCTTTAGAAATTCTTTATTAGTAGAAATACACAAGAAGACTTAATAAATGTAGATGAATATATTTCAGATACAGAATCAATTTATTCTATAGTTAGTATAGAAAATGATATTAACTTAATAAAACAAGAATCAGATAGTGATAGTGAAGACTATACTATTATTAATAATTTAGTAAAAACAGATTTATCTTATAATAGATATTATGAACAATTAGAACTAATTGAAAAAGATTTTAAAAATATAGAATTAATGAATATTGTAGAAAATATAGAATGTAATCATAATTGGAAAATTAATACAGGATCAGAAAATAAATCTTGTTATATTTGTAATTGGTATCCAGCTACAAGAAAAAGAGCAAAATGTTTAGAATGTTTTAAAGAAGCATGTATAAAATGCATAGAATTAAAATATAATATAGTATTAATAAAAGATGATTATAAATTTCAAACTTCTACAATAGATTAACAATTCTAGATGTTTATAAGATTAAATTTAGAAGATTAATATTATTCTACTTATAAATCTAAAAAGTTTAATTTACACAAATTATTTGAAATATCTTCATAATTTATTATAAAATCTTACTAAATTATTAAAAGATTACTTATGTAATGTTATAGTTTTATCTTCATTACTAGTCTCTTATACACATCTAGATTATATAATCTAGACTGTGTACTTTCTACAATGTCATTATAACTCTTATACATGCTTCTAAGTGTGTAATAAATAGTAAGATAATTCCAGAAAAATATTATAAGAAAACAAATAATCCTATAAAAGCGACTCAGATGGATTGTACGACTTTTATTATGATACTTATCTAGAAAATAGTAAGATTTGTTTTTTACAAATTTGTAATACATATAGTAATAATCTCTTTACACATCTAGATTTGGATTAGAGACAGACCAGTTCTAAATATAAAATCATATTTTATTTTAGACAGATATATATATATATTCTTCCATATATGTTTCAATATTATTTTGTTCTAAATCAAAATTTACGAAATAAGGGTCTAGATGTGTTCCTAAGAGACAGCTTAATTTTTTATTTCTTTTTTAAGAAGTTTAAAAAGAGATAAGGATGGTTGGGTAGATCCTAATTTCGTAAAACAGACATTAAAAAAGCTAGAAATTAAATAATAAATGTTGTGAAAAATGTATAGACAGTAATACTTGTTGTAAGAAAGATATTTTTTCTTTACAAGAAGAAATTCTTGAAATGGAGGAATACATAGACCCTTATTTCGTAAATTTTGATTTAGAACAAAATAATATTGAAACATATATGGAAGAATATATATATATATAGAAAAAGAGCAAGAAATGGACTATACATTTATAAATTTAAACAAAGACTTATTTAAATATAGGATTAATTAAGAATAAAAAAGATATAGATGAAATTCTTTTAAAACTTGATAAATTAGAAATAATGGGTGATAATCCTTTAAAATATTGGGAAAATAATAAGATCTATGCTTACTTAGACATTAAAAATCTAGAATATATAATTAAAACTGCAAATATAGAAGCTTCAAATCAAGATATAGAAGATTTTCAAATGCATATAAAAGAGTTATTAAAATTAGGAGTTATTAGAAAATCAGACTCAGAACATAGATCAGCAGCTTTTATAGTATCTTAGAAATCATAATGAAATAGTTAGAGGAAAATCAAGAATGGTTATAAACTATAAAAGGTTAAATGATAATACTAGAACAGATGCATATAATATTCCTAATAAAAATGAATTAATAAATAGAATTCAAGGAAAAAGAATTTATAGTAAATTTGATTGTAAATCTGGTTTTTGGCAAATTAAAATGCATCCAGATAGTATAAAATGGACAGCTTTTACTTGTCCAGAAGGTCATTTCGAATGGTTGGTTATGCCATTTGGAATAAAGAATGCTCCATCTATTTTTCAAAGAAAAATGGATGATATATTTTCTAAATATAAAGATTTTGTTATAGTATATATAGATTTTATTTTAGTTCTATAGTTTAACTATACAAGAACATTTAGGACATTTAAAGATTGTATTTGTCTCTTTCATACATCTGGAATAATAATTAGTAAGAAAAAGATGGAATTATGTAAAGGATATATAAATATTTTAGGAATAAGAATAGGAGAAGGTAAAATTAGACTACAAGAACATATTTCTGAAAAGATTACATAGTTTATGCCCGATAAATTAGAAGTGTATAAGAGACAGCTTCTAAATTTCTTAAGGAAGTAATTATGCTAGACCTTTTATTAAAGATCTAGGTATTATTACAGGACCTCTATATAAAAATGTCCTAAAATATGGTCAGAAGTTTTTTAATCTCTTTTATATAAAAATAGTTCAAAAGATCAAAGAATTAGTTAAAAATATGTACCAGATTTAAATTTACCATTCTTCGGATTATATTATAATAGAAACAGATGGATGTGAAAAAGGTTGGGGAGTCTGTCCGAATCTAATGGTAAATTTAAATCTGGGCTGTCTTTTTTAGTAAATCTAATGTGGAAAATTTAGAGAAAAAGGAAAAATTTCTACAATAGATGTAGAAATGTTAGCAGTAATTTATGGATTAAATTCATTTAAGTTATCAATAATCTCTAAGAAAGAATTTACAATAAGAACGGATTGTGAAACAATAGATGATCTGTCTCTTATACACATCTAGATGTGTATAAGAGACAGGAGGCCTAGAATTTGACAATGATCTTCAAGTCAAGGTAATAATCCAAGTAGTTCAGGTAATAATTATATAGAACAAATGTATTCGTCCTCTTTTAGAACTAATTTTCAAGAAGAGAAGATAAAGTTTGGTAACATAGAACTTATTCTTTTCCAAATTGTAATATATCTTTTAAAATTTTATAAGCATATTTCAGTAGATAAAGAACAGATCATAGTGTCTATAAGATAATCTTTGGATTGCATTTAATAAACCCCAGAAAGATCAAAAATATTTTTTAGCAAGTATGAACGCTATCTTTCAGAATATTTTAATAATGTTAAAAAACATTTTAAATTTTATGTTGTTTTAAAAGGCTTAACTATAGGTGTTTTTCACAATTAAGGCTGAAGTTTTAGAAATAATTAACCAAGTCTAGAAATCCAGTTTTAAAGGTTTTAATAATTTGAGTGAAGCTTATGATTTTGCAAGAAAAAATATTGGGCCAAATTATTTTGTAAGCCCAAGCCTTAGAACAGTTTCTGACATTCAGACCCAGTACAAAGTTGTCCATGATTCAGACAAAATCCTTTTTTGTGATCATTGTCAAATTCTAGCCCAGACCATAAAAAAGACTAATGAGCATTGTAGTATAGTTGAGGGAGAAAAAAGTGTTTTAATAGAAAAAATCTCTGAGTTAGAAAAAGAAATACAAAAATTAAGTATTGAAAGAGATTCTTATAAGAATGCTTATAATAAGTCTTGTTCCCAAGCAAGTCAAAATTTGGGTGAGATGAGTGGAAATTCCTCTCTGAATTTCAAGAAACCTTAAGTCTGAAGTAGGAGAAACTTCAGTATAATCATAGTCCATTTCTTGCTCTTTTTCTATATATAAAGGCTGTCTTTGCCACAAATTCCAATAGAACCAGTTATTCCAGACTTTGTCTCTTATATTAGACTTTTAGATTTGATAAGAAAAGGGAAATTAAAGCAAGAAGAACAGTCTTTAATAGATTCTAAATTCTACAGTACTTTAGCAGCAAAGGAATGGAGTATAGTTAAACTAGAAAACTAAAATATCATCTATATATCTGTCTCTTATACACATCTACAGAAGATAAGACATCATAGCACTCAAGAAAATTTAGAAAAAGAAAGTGGAGTAATCAGATGATAAAGTCAAGAAAGAGGCCGACAATTCAAGATAAATCTTTGAATCTGATAAATGTCTAAGGAGGAGGTATTTAAGTGAATCTAGTGTCCCACCTTCTTTCCTAGTTTGTCAAGATTCTAAAAGATAGACAAGATAGTTACTTTTTATCACGTGAAAGATAAGAAGAAATCAGCAAAGTAGAAGACAAGAATAGCAGACAAAGGTACTCAGAAGTCAATGGAAGACAAAAATGGCCGACGAAGGTACTGAGAAGTCAACAAAAAATCACGTGAAGATAAAGTAAAGATTCCCTCAGAAGTTTTGAAGTTCGGATTTTGAAGTCCAGACTCTCCTATAAATAGAGTAGTTCAGCTCATTCAGAAGATCATCGAAAAGAAAAAACGGAAAGCAAACACAAGCAAAAAAAAAAAAAAAAAATGTCTCTCTTTCCTCTCTTTGAATAAACATCTAGCATCAACTTTGTAAAATATTTTAAAGTTTCTTTTTGTAAAAATCCAAGAAGCCTTTGGGCATAGCGGTTTAGACCTCTTCGTATTTTCGTCGGCCATTACAAACTTCCATTCACATCTGAACAAAGTTTCTTATAATTATGTAATCTCTTTAGTTCAATAATATATGTAAATTTTCCACTCTATGGTTAATATTTATAAGTATTATGCTTTAGTAACTAAATACTTGTTAAAGCTGTTATAAAACCCAGACGCTTGTTATTCTTGTATGAGTGACCCTATAGGTAGTCCGTTTTATGGCATCTAAATGTGTTGAGGACAAAAATCAGAAGGGGAAAATACAGTAAAAGGAATAACAGATTTTTGTTCATTAACAGGCCGAGAGACTTTTTCCGTTATTGATCTATAGATTATTGAGTAATCTGAAGACCTGTCCTTCTATAAATAAAAACCATAGTTGATGTTTGATAAAATTATTATATGTTAATGAACTGAAAAGATTATTAAATTTATTTGAAGTATTTTTATATTAAATGAATAATTGTTTGTGGGTTAGTACCGAGTAGGAATTATTTAAATTAAAGGTTTAACGTTTTTATTTTTATGAGTAATAATTATAATACTTTAGAAGAAATATTTTTATTACTTCCTTTAGAAGACTTAGAAGATTTAAATAATTTAAAACAAGTTTTTATTAATATAAGAGCAAATAGTAGATTAAATATAAGAAATTTGTTTTCTAGCTTGAATAGACTTAGAACATTAAGAAGTTTATTATAGTAGAAAAGAAGAAGAAAACAAGATCCAATTTAGTAATTTAGTTTTACAATTTATAGATCATAAAATACAAAGAATAGAATTAAGAAGAAATCAAAATAGAAATAATACAGATAGATTAGAATTAAGAATAAATTTAAACAATCCAGACTAAGAAGTAATCTAGTATATCGGCTGAAATACCCTCAAGTGCCAGTATTCTAGATCTAATCTAGTTGGCCCGAGGTGTTGTTAACAACAACACGCAGCAACAAGATTAGCAGCTTTTTAACAAACACTTCTAGATTCTCATCTTGGATAAGTAAATGAATGAATGACATTTCGTTAATTCAAACAAGATTAATAGAGGATATGAAATCATTAATTTAAGTAATGAACATAAGATAAAATTAGATTATAGTCTTATTTATAAATTTTGTGATTATTAAATAAATTGTATAAGTAATTTGATGTCGAATCATATAAGAATTATCTATCTCACCTTTAAAAGAGACCTAATTTATTATTTAATGAAAAGTTAATATACCTCAATTAAAAAATATAATTATATTTTAAAAAAATTTTAACAATTAATTTAGCAGTAGAAACTATAATTGCCAAGTATCATCAACTTACTCAGAGTGATGTCATCAAACATTACTGTGTTAACTTCTTTAATAACCACAAGGCCTAATTTTAATGCCTTATCCGACTAACCGAACCGCACCAACCGCACCACAACCAAACAGTAGGACGACGATAGAGATTTTAGAGAATCGGAGACAGAGATAGTGTATGTCTGTGTGTAAATGGAAACAGAAGCACAGAAATAAAGAGGCCATCAGCGTGCTATACAATTACAAACAAAAAAACAGTGGGAGTTCAAGTACCCACAACCGACTGATCCACATCTAAAATCCCCTGGCTTTTCTTTCAGTTCTGGTGTATGGCGCTGCTGTCGGAGACCGCCATCGCCTCCCCTCTCACTTGTTCTCTACCAACTTCCCTTTCTTCCAACTTCCCACCAACAATCCCCCCTTGGCTATTCCATTTTTCAACTCACTATTCTGACCAAGTACCACAACAACAACAACAAGCCTCATCACTCAGACTTGGTCACTGCCGGAGGAGATGGAGGAGTAAGAGGTTCACCTCCGTGGCAGCCGTGGGCTCCTCCTCGTTCGGAGGACTTTTGGGTGGCATTTTCAAGGGCAGCGACACCGGTGAAGCTATGTGCAAGCAGTACGCTGATACCATCGCCCTCATCAACCGGATGGAGGCCCAGATGTCAATAGGATATCTTTGTCAGATTCCCAGTTGCGGGAAAAAACTTCCCTCTTGCAACAACGGGCACGTGGTAGTGGGGTTGACTCCTCCTTGGACTCCCTTTTACCCGTCAGTCCCTCCAATCCTCCTTGGACTATTACTTGCTTGTACTAGTACTTACAAATATGTTTCTGCCAAAAATTTTGTTGTTGTTTTGCTTGTAGTATTGTTCCTTTTGTCTTCTGTAATCTCAGATAATTTTTTCAAAATATCTTTTGTCACTTGTGGAACCAAACACAAAAGCATTTGCCTTGCAGGAAGCCTTTGCTGTCGTCAGGGAGGCTTCAAAAAGGGTTCTAGGACTGAGACCATTTGATGTGCAATTGATAGGTAAAATACTATTTTGAGATATATCCAAATAGGTCCACTAGCTCTAACTCACAACCAATGAGGGTTATAATGAAAGAATATTATTGAGTGTGGAGTCTTATCATAGCTGCACCCTTAGCTGGTTCACCAACATCAGATGGGAGGGTTTTGTGTGCCCATTACCTTTCTGTGGGCTGTGCAGGGTGTTCTGAACTATTATAGTTACACAGAAACTTCTTATTCTTAACCCCCCAAAATATTGACTTAGGTGGTATGGTTCTTCACAAAGGAGAAATAGCTGAAATGAGGACAGGTGAAGGCAAGACACTTGTTGCTATACTGCCTGCTTATTTGAATGCATTGACGGGGAAAGGAGTGCATGTTGTTACTGTTAATGATTATTTGGCCCGAAGAGATTGTGAATGGGTTGGTCAAATTCCTCGATTTCTAGGACTGAAGGTCGGCCTCATCCAGCGTATGTGTTGCATTTCCTTTTTTTGTAATTTAACGTACTCTATAGATGCTACTGAAAGACATTCAAGCCTGAGGCTTTATTGAAAATGTGCAACTATGTAAGCAGTGTTCAAACCCCATAAAAGCCCACTAAAATAAATCAGATGCCAGTATGCATTGCCACGAAAAATGGTTTTTGGCAGATTTTTCAAAGCTACATGTTTACCTCCTAAACCCTACATCATCTACGTTTATTCTCTTGCTGGACTTTGTTTCATGCACTTATTTATGGTACTTTGCTTGTTATAGCTTTTTAATTCATTTTTCCGTTTACCCTCTTCTTTCCGGTTTTTATTGGAGCTGTGGGTTATCTATATGCTCTCTGTTCTAATTCTGTGTGCTGGCTTGTTTGTGAAGTTTCAGAATATCTGAACAACTGGTGTTTATACTTGCAGAGAACATGACAAGTGAACAAAGGAGGGAGAATTACTCATGTGATATAACATATGTCACAAATAGTGAACTGGGTTTTGATTACTTGAGAGATAATCTTGCCACGGAAAGTAATTTTTGCTTTATCTATTTGTTTCATAGTTGTAGTTTTTTTCTCCTCTAATTTACTCTCTGCTGGGGTTAACTCTATTTTTGGTCTGCAGAATGTCGATGAGCTTGTACTGAGAGGCTTTAACTATTGTGTCATTGATGAGGTTGATTCTATCCTAATTGACGAAGCAAGGACTCCTCTCATCATATCAGGACCTGCTGAAAAACCAAGTGATCGGTATTATAAAGCTGCAAAGATTGCTGCTGCTTTTGAGAGAGATATACATTACACTGTAAGATCATAATCCTAGAAGAAAGAAAAATAACATAATTCTTAATGGTCCGCTTGAAATTGATATGGACGAGATTAGTTCTGGTAACAAGTTACTTTCTTGCCTTTGAGAAACTAAGTGATCAGTGTTATAAAGCTGCAAAGATTGCTGCTGCTTTTGAGAGAGACATACATTACACTGTAATATCATAATCCCAGAAGAAAGAAATAACATAATTCTTAATGGTCCACTCGAAATTGATATGGACGAGATTAGTTCTGTTAACAAGTTACCTTCTCTCCTGTGAGAAACTAATTTTAAAGGGTTTGGAGAATCTTTGGGTCTTATGTGGGGATCATTATGGAGAAAAGAAAAGTACCTATGGCTTCTTTTGGAAATGGTGAAAGTCATAATTCAGCTTCTCTTTTACTGCAACTTTCAGGATCTGGATTCTGTTAATAGGTTGTAAGTTTGTGTATGACCAACACCATTGGTGCTGCAGGTTGATGAGAAACAGAAAACTATTCTACTTACAGAACAGGGTTATGCAGATGCTGAGGAAATTCTGGATGTGAAGGATCTATATGATCCCCGAGAACAATGGGCATCATACATTCTGAATGCTATAAAAGCCAAAGAACTTTTTCTCAGAGATGTCAATTATATCATCCGTAACAAAGAGGTCCTTATAGTGGATGAGTTTACAGGTCGAGTCATGCAGGTAATTTGCCGTACTGATATTTCTTTTCTGAGTTCCATGACTATGAATGAAGTGAAATAGAAGACCTGACTGGGACCTGTATTCCCCTATCCCTATCTATCTTAAAACTTATGTGGAACTGTCTTGCTATCTGTATCTCTTTATTCCTTGCTCTCTTTGAAGAGTATTTATGTTTTTTAGTTTACTCTCATGTGTCACTCTTAATTTCTTGAACTTTGTCATACATTTCAATAGAAGCTAAATTGGTGATTTCATCCGAACATACGTTGGCTGATCATCTCATGTATTAGCCGCAATGAGAATACACAGCATTCATTTCAGTTATCCTCTTTACTCCTACAAGTTAAAAAGGATTCATGTTGCGCTTCTGGCCTTAGATTGCATCTTGATATCTTCATAAACTGTGACTGAATTTATGATTTACTCGGTCATATTGATTATAATTTGCTTTATTTTGAACAAAAGTAATTGTATGAAAGATGTGCCTTTTGTGATGTTAAAGTTAATTCAAGTGTGAAATTGGAGCACATGGTTTCGGTACCCGGAAACAACCTCTGCGTATGCAGGAATTGAGATGTTCACGCCTAACCTTTGCATGGGAGTCTGTACTGCATTTTCTTTCATATTAATATCATTTTGTTAGTCTTTTTATTCATAATTGATAACAACAAACATTAGCAGAACTATGGGTAGTGTAACAAATGAAAAAATATTCTGTCAAAAAGTTTTGAGAAGCCTGTGCATAGTTGATCATTCATAAGACTTTTAGAAATTTTCATGTTAAGTATGATATCCAGGAGATTGGATAATAGTGAAGCACAGGAAACCGTACGTTGTTAACATGAGTTAATTTTAACAGCCGATCATTTGTGTCAGGGAAGGCGTTGGAGTGATGGACTTCACCAGGCTGTTGAAGCAAAAGAAGGTTTACCTATTCAAAATGAAACTGTAACCCTGGCTTCAATTAGCTAC
This sequence comes from Cinchona pubescens, assembly GCA_025175665.1. NCBI lineage: Eukaryota > Viridiplantae > Streptophyta > Magnoliopsida > Gentianales > Rubiaceae > Cinchona > Cinchona pubescens. Next base: position 138,699 of record JANKKI010000192.1, on the reverse strand, counting down.
CAAAACTTCTTTCTTCAGGTAGATACACCTCCTTCTGCAATTGAAAAACTTTGCTCAATCCATATGACGTTTGGCACCTTGTTTAGTCAAAGATAGAGGTTCTAATGTTGGTTCAAATTACCTTTATATATAGTTTCCGAAACTATGTGGCATGACTGGAACTGCTGCAACTGAGAGCACTGAATTTGAGAGTATATATAAGCTCAAGGTTACAATTGTACCGACAAACAAGCCAGTATGATAAGAAAGGTTCATGCTGACCTTGTCCCCTACTTGCCTTGTTCAATATTTTGTGATAAATTTTTATTGTTAAATGTTGCTTAAGCTTTACTTTTGGATGAAGGGGAAGAGTAAAAGCTGTAGTGAATGAAATAACAATGATTGCCTCTCCTTTCAGGATGAATCTGATGTAGTGTTTAGGGCATCTAATGGTAAATGGAGGGCAGTTGTTGTGGAGATATCCAGAATGAACAAAACAGGTCGCCCTGTTCTCGTTGGTACAACTAGTGTTGAGCAGAGTGATGCACTGTCGGAACAACTTCATGAAGCTGGGATCCCGCATGAGGTAGGTTGTTTGTGGATAATGAAGAATACTTCCCAGTTCAGATACATAAATTGGAATCGTCTCTTAGCACCTGTCGTCTTTTGATTTATTTTCCTTTTTGAATTGTTTCAGAACTTTGCTGTATTGTCAGGCTTTTATGCTTCTTCCTAACACTTGCAATTTATGCAAGGTTTTTATGAATGCGAAACCAGAAAATGTGGAAAGAGAAGCTGAAATCGTTGCACAAAGTGGTCGTCTAGGAGCAGTTACAATTGCAACTAATATGGCCGGTCGTGGAACGGATATTATCCTTGGTGGTAATGCGGAATTTATTGCAAGACTAAAGCTACGCGAGATATTAATGCCTAGGTATTTTGTCTGCATCAAGATAATTCATCCGTTTATGTTTGGTTTTTACCAATTTGTCTTGGTGTGGTTGTCAATATCTTTTGCCGCCTCAATCTGCTTGAACTTCCAAAACTACATTCGCTACCCACAGAAAGTAAAGAAAAAGAAAACAAATGCCTTTTTGTCTTTATTGCAGTTTTTAACTTGTTCAAAACACTGCGGTTTAATCTCTAACAGCAACAGAATATGCCAGTGAACAGAATATAAGGTCGACACCACTATATTCTGAAACCTTTTGAACCCAGCTAAGTAAATTTTTATGAATTCTGGGTTATATAACATGTAAATGACCATGGTTGTCACCTTCGTGGATTTGATGGCGTTGGTTATCTTGAAAATAAACAGCATTTGAATTTTGATGATCTCAAATTCTTTTTGTGGGATATCCTGGAACTGTAGGTGACCTTGTCTGCCACATTAGCTTTTACAGTCCTTTGTCTTGGTTATTACCTGTGTTAATGAAGTGTCCTGCTTAGTTCGAATGTAGCAACTTGAAATGAGGAAATCTTAATAGAAGCTATGATCTCATTTTGTACTTCACGCAATTAAAGATATACATTTTCTTGTTCTGCAAATCCTTCGAGTGATGCAGAGTTGTTAAACCTTCTGAAGGAGTTTTTGTTTCCGTGAAGAAACCTCCTACAAAGAAGATATGGAAGGTTGGTTTTGATTTTTGGAGTATTTGGTGTGGTAAATGTCTGTTTCTGTTACCATTCTCATAATCATAACATTCAGGCATGATCTTCTAGGTGAATGAAAATTTATTTCCGTGCACACTGTCCAAAGAAAATACCATCTGCATTGGCTGAGGAAGCTGTACAGCTAGCTGTCAAAACATGGGGTCAGAGATCATTGAGTGAGCTTGAAGCCGAGGAAAGGCTCTCATATTCTTGTGAAAAGGTGCAGTTCTTTGAAGATGCTGGTTCATTTGGAGTATTGGTTTTTCTGATTCGACATATGATCTCAATAATTGGGATTGTACATGGAGATATCATTCTGTTTATATAACATTTCAAATAAGCCATAACAAATATGGTTGCACATCCATGGGAATTGCATGTGGAAAGTACTGTATTTTACACTTAGAAACTATACTTTCCATACACTACAAGAGTAATATGTATGATGTTGAATTTGTAGGGCCCTGTTCAAGATGAAGTTGTAGCGAAGCTACGGAGTGCCTTTCTTGAAATTGTTAAGGAATATAAAGTTTATACTAAAGAAGAAAGGGAGAAGGTACATCTATTCTGCTAGTTTTCCTATTCATGCATTTCTACACTGTGAAAGAGTTGATCGCAAAAAAGGTTAAAATCCTAGTTTTTCTGGAAAAGTTCTGAAACTGAAAATTAAAAACTTTCAAGGTCATGCTCAACAAAATCTGAGAAGTTGACTGCAAATCTTTCAGCACAAAATCTATGTTGCATGGACTCTCTCTCACCCCCAGATTACTTGTCTTTTGCCGCGTTGACATGGGTGTGGGTGTGAGATCCGTGTCCATATGGTCAACTTTCAATTGAGTACTTTGACTATTTTACCAAGCTAAAAATTATATTGACTTCAACATGGTTGTGACTTTATCACATGAAAGAACCAATAAGATAAAATGGAAGATTAAATAGGAGGGAGAAACATATGAGAATTGTATATCAAATCGCAATCTTATTATAGTTATATTCTTCTGTTATCTTCTTTATCTTAGAACGCCGCTATTCTTTAATGCTACGCATAACCATATTTGTTTTTGAAAATGAGATAAAATAATGTTAAATTGGTTTATGTCATACAATTGCAGTACTACTACATTGTAGGAACTATAGTAACATATACAAGCATAAAAGACGCATCCTCATAGCCGTATCCGACTCTTTTAGAGTGTCCCCATATCCTCAATTTAGACATGTACCCGTACCCGACACCCGTATCTGAGTCCGATTAACTTAGCATAAAATTCCAAATCCCGCAATGTAATTTTTCAGCCTCACATATCCAAACTGATTAGAAGAGTGAGTACTCATCATGTCATATGCTGATATTGGGACCTGTCATAGGAAGGTATGGTCCCACAGATTAATTTTTCTGATACCAAGTTAAAATGTATTTAAAGAATAAGAGAGAGATGGAGAAGGATAAGAAGAGAGAAGATGAAGAATAGGTCAAACTTCAAAGGCAAGCTGAAAAGAATGACTGAGTTGATGTTTCATCGCTCTTTAGCTTTATTCCTTTTAGGTTATTAAAATTTCAAATGGCATGATTGCCATGATCATAAACTGACATCTTCGACTGTGCACATGTTTTACTTGTTTATTTGTTCTCTAAAATATGGATCTTGGGTGAAAATTCAAGCTATTTGTATGATATCCAACTTACAGAAGTAGAAGTCTGCTTCTTTTCTTACTTGTATGGATTAATGGAGTGATGGTTGATAGACAGACTGCCTCTCAATTGAATTCCTTCTGGTTTTATGATGCACTATATTCCACGTGTACTATGTTCGCCTGTGAATGTTTGTCATCTCTGAAATTCTGTACCATTCTCTATCGAATCTTTGTGATGATGACAGGTGGTGTCAGCTGGTGGACTTCACGTAGTGGGTACTGAACGTCATGAATCACGTCGAATTGACAATCAGGTAATTGGCTGCTCTATCTTTGTTGGCGCCTTCTATAATGATGGTCATGGATGTAAAAACTTTTGAAGTATATTTCTTCCTTATCGTCTCATTTTTAGAAGAAAGCAAAACTGAGGGAAAATTTCTTTCTGAGAGATTTCATCGAGTAAATATTGTATAAATATTGCTGGAACTCATCAGCCATCTACTTGGTATTTCTGTTCCCAAAGTAGAACTCTTCTATCATGTAAACCCATCGTACAACAAAATTTTTAATTTGCAGCTGCGTGGTCGAAGTGGCAGACAAGGAGATCCTGGAAGTTCCCGCTTTTTTCTTAGTCTTGAGGATAACATATTTCGCATCTTTGGTGGAGATCGAATTCAGGTCTAGTTTGATCCGTAGTTTTCTTGTTCTCATTCTACCAAGAAAATCCATGTGAAAAAGTTACAAAATTCTTGATTATTGGGATTGCAGGGTCTGATGAGAGCTTTTAGAGTTGAGGACCTACCAATAGAGTCCAAAATGCTGACAAAAGCTCTAGATGAAGCTCAGAGGAAAGTAGAGAACTACTTCTTTGACATTCGAAAACAATTATTTGAATATGATGAGGTTTTAAACAGTCAAAGAGATCGTATCTACACAGAAAGAAGACGAGCCCTAGAATCTGAAGATCTCCAATCTCTTCTCATTGAATATGCAGAACTTTTGACAATGGATGACATCCTAGAGGTAAATGTCTTGAAGTGTAGCAACTGCTATGCTTAATTTCCTCTGTAATCATATATTTAAACTTTGGCATATTGTTGATTCTCTTTCTCGATGCATATAGGCAAACATCGGTTCTGATGCTCCGAAAGAAAGCTGGGATCTTGAAAAGCTTATTGCAAAACTTCAACAGTATGGAATATTTACTTTCACCTCTTTCACTAAGTTGGAATGTGTGTTTCTGAATTTGTAGTCATACTCTTGTTCCAAGTTATTGATTTGAAGTCATATCCCTGGGAAAGGAATGTTAAAGAATCCTTTACTATTCTTCCAAGTTTTATAGCCTTCTAGCTGTCTCAGGTAGACAAAGTCCATTTGGTGGAGCAAATGTTTGCCCTATTGGTTTACTTGGCTATCGCATAAAATTTCTCAGTGACAATTTATATATTCTCATTCTTGTTCCTTTGAACAAACTTGTGGTTGATTTTGGTACATGGTTGGTCCACTCATTTTGCTACATCTTTTGGTTATGGAAAAATTTATAGGTATTGCTATCTTTTGAATGACTTGACTTCTGATTCCTTGGCAACCAAATGCACAAATTATGAGAAATTGCGGGATTACCTTCGCCTTCGGGGAACTGAAGCATATCTGAAAAAAAGGGTTAGTGTTCTCTGTTTTTCTTTTATGGGCACCTTTGGAGGTTCTTTGAATTGTATCCCCTGCTGGTTTGCTTATGTACACAATTGGAGACTACTATCTTCCGCTCATCTAAGTCTGAAATATGCTGTATCGCTGGCTGCATGAGCTCAAATGCTAGATTTTTCTTAACCATGGATTCTGATAATAATTTGGCTAGTTTGTTGTGCCAAATTCAAATTATGTCAACGCTCGAATCTCTGTTCTTGAAGTAAGTAGTACACATGTATTAGGAATACTCAATCGGGATTTTTTCATTTTTTCCCATCTTCAGGGGTTGCATGATCGTCCTGTTATATTTTGATGTTGATAGGCTATAATGGAGGAACAAGCTCCGGGCCTGATGAAGGAAGCAGAAAAGTTCCTAATGTTGAGTAATATTGATCGTTTGTGGAAGGAACACTTGCAAGCCCTCAAGTTTGTTCAGCAGGCTGTAGGTTTACGTGGATATGCACAACGGGATCCACTTATTGAGTACAAGCTTGAAGGATACAACCTTTTCATTGAGATGATGGCTCAGATAAGAAGAAATGTTATATATTCCATATACCAGGTTTGTAGCTTGCAAAAACAAAAGTTGACATTTTAAGTTAGCCTGATGATCAGAATTAGTTCTGGTACGGTGGTATCTTAATAGTAGCATTCCTTCCCCACTCCTTCACTCTTCCTCGAGAGATCAATGCTTTGTGTGTTTTCTCAATTACTTTTCTATCTTAACAGTTCCAGCCAGTGTTGGTGAAGGAGCAAGATCAACTAGAGCAGGCAAAAGCATACAAGCTTGATTCCAATGGAAAGGAAACTGATAATAGTAAGCCAAAAATATGACTTCCAGCTGGTGCTGCTAAGCCCTCATGATAGCATGTCATGTTCTGGTTAAGACCAGTTAGGAAACTTGAAAAGGAGTGGCCTGTCTGTTGATTGTACATTTCTAGACAGCATTTTTTATCCTTACGACACTACCTACTGTAAAGCATAAGCTCAAACGAGGCATCGGATAATTTAACTAGCATTTATTTTTTGGTCCAAAATGTCAACACCTTTCCATTGATGTCATAATGAGAAGTAAGGTACCTGTTAGGAGCAAATGCCCAAATACACCGTCACTGTGGAAAAACACAGTGGGAAGTTGGACTTCAAGAACTCATCATGTTCCAGCTCTAATGCATAATTTGCTAATCTATCGGTCACATCATTTTATCTCTTATCACTGAAACAAAAAGAACATATCTCAAACAACTCAGCTAAATTTAAAATGTCCTCCAAAGAAGTTGCATATTGACCGTCACATTTGTTCTTCTTCCTCAGCTTTTCCACCGGTTCTTGCAGGAAGGCCTAGGGTAATTCTGAAATATTTCTTCTGCAATCCTAGATAATCAAATGTTATTACTGCGTCTGTAGGATTTTAGCAATTCCTTTTCCCCAATGCTTCTGACTTAAGTATGGTTTCTAAAAAATTTGGGATAGTAAAGGAAACGAACATAAGTTAGATTTGAATTCCAGGGTGTTGCATTAAAAGTACACAAACAAAAGAGCAGCAAATCTTTCTCAGAGGCTGAGAATTTGAAAAATTTTGCTATTTTGGGGATGTTTTGTGTCCATCTTGTCTCAATATTGAGCTCAAAACCTGCCTCGAAATGTAAGTCTCCAGTTCCCTGGAGACCTGTGTAATCTGTAAATCGAAATTGGCCCTATGTCTGTGATTTGGTGAAGCCATGCTACTGTTAGCAGGAGGAGGTACTATGGTTGGAGAGCAGGAAATGCGTCGTCTTGGACTTGAAAACTTTGCTGGTGATCCTGGAATTCTCTCCTTTGAAATAAGAGGAGTCAAACCCATTGGCAATTCCCATACTACTGCTACCTATATTTTTCTCGGTTTTGAATTTGATAGATGGTCCACTTTTTGTTTCCAATGGTAAAGGTTTCAAAGGATCATGATGATGCTCCATCATGCTTTTCGGCTTCATGAGTCTTTCCTTTGCCCTATTCGCTGCTAATAGAGCTTTCTCCTGGCTCATCGTTATTAGTTTCCAAGGATTGATGCTCGCATGGAAGCCTTGCTGCTTTCTGTTCATTGTGGATGCTCCAGCTTGTCCATCAATTCTTATGGATAACTTCTCTGGGTTCTGAAATGCACAAGCAATCGTTTCTTTTGGTAAACACAGTAATAATTACATAGCAGAGGAGAAACAGTAATAACTGATGTCCATCGCATTTACCTGATTACTTCCTCCTCCTTCACTGCATGCGACTCTAGAGATGAATGGTGGCTTTTCAGGGGAACTGGATTCAGTACTTTCATCGGAAGAAAAATCTGAATCTTCTGCTGATTCGACTTCCATAAACTGGTTTTCCTCTTTCATTGCCAAGATATAATCATAGGTTCTCATTCCCTGCCAGAAAGAAATACTAATTTCTACTACGTATTTCAGAAGGGGTGCAGCAACAAGAAAGAAAATACTAATAATTTCTATGTTTGTTTAAGATGCTAAAACCTCTGCAGGGATTACATGGGGGGTTCTCACACCTATCTATCTGACGGTTACTGGGATTTCAGTTAATGAACATGAAAGTGGATCATCAATAGTATTTTCTTCATTTCATGCACTCAATACCTTTCGGATCAGAAGCACGTGAAAGAAGAATAGCTGACCAAGTGCTGCAGAACTATATGCGGTCATCAGAAACAACAAAACCTGAGAAAGAAATAATGAAATAAATTCAAGACTTTAAACGCACCTTTACTTATCTATAAGAGGCATTTATTGAAAATGCTTAAAGAAAAAGTTTGTTATTAGTTATTACTGATATGGCTGCAACAACTCCTCGGGGGAACTGAACATAGTGTCTTCTCTTCAATTCTTGATCCATCCCTTTTTGATCTGCAAAACACCTAATAAATATAGCAATAGATGTGCCTCCTTCTACAATAAGCTGCAAAGTGGGAAGCATTTGTTTAATAGTGGAAGCCCCTTTGTACAAGAAAAAAGTTAGATATTGGTATTGATTGGTAGGAACTTGGGAAAGGGAGATGAAGGAGTGAGGGTCACCATGATTAAAACAAATATCATCAAGAGAATGAATGTTGTGTAGTTCTTCTTGCCAACACAATTGTTTAACCACTGGATAGAAAATCAAAACCACAAAAGAACAATTGTTGGTAAACTGTTGTAGGGGATAAAATGTTAGAAAGAAGAGTCATCATTCAGACAGGTTCAGACGAGTGATTTTACCCGGCAGTGGTGATCAAAACCGTCAACACATCGGTTGCAAGTCCTACAGTGTTTGCTGTGCTTTTGAACCTGTGCTTGCAGAGTTTTAGGGGTATTAATATGACTGACTACACTGGTAGAATTGCAACCAAAGGTGGTGGCTTGGCAGGTAGAATAGAAATACTGATAATAAGTTTTACAAAGATATTAATTAGTATTTCAGCCACGATATGCATATTTACCAAAAAAACAGAGACAAAGACATATGAATTAAACCTCGAAATCACATAGAGAGCAAAAGGAGATGTCGAGCTCTTTTGGATGAGGAGCCACAAAAGCAGAATCGTCATCATCATCCTTGATGATAAGGAGGGAAAAGGGCAGGAGAGGCGGGTGAAGAGGAGGCTCCATGGAAAGGGGATGATGATGATCCAGAAGCAGGTACTTCCTCCTGATGCAAGTTGTGAGGATTTTGCGTTCCATTCTCCTGAAAACCCTGCCTAGAAGCTGTCCTAACATGAAGAAAATGTATCTTAGGTTGGAAGTAATGCTACTGGCCTTGTTAGTAAATGTATTTTTCTTCTTCCTCGGTCGAAATCTGAATCTGGTCTTGTCGGAGGGATCGATGGCCGTACACCTACCGATGTATAGGAAGGCAGCAAAAAGTGCCTGCAGCAGTACCACAACACTAAATATATAATAGTACTAATATTGGATCAAGTGGTCAGTAACAAAACTTTAAGTTAACTAAGTAGTACCAAGTTCCTTCCCAGTTCCTCCTCTTTTGAGTTTTGAGTCTTACCGCAAAAGAAAAGACGGTGGTGATAGTAATTTCGGCACTTGTATTCCCGAGGAAAAGGCCCAAGAAACAATAGAAGGCGGCTACCAGCAAACTGAAAACTGACATTCCCACAATCTGCAGTAATATTATCTTATCTATCATATAGAAGTACATACTAGGAATTAAATTAAGGAGTAAAAAATGAAATAAAAATGTGCTTCTCCATTTCTTTATCAAGATTAGTGAAATTGTTGATAAAGGAACTACTGAATCGATGTATTATATTGAGAGAGAGAGAGAAAGAGATGGAATGTCTAAGTACCCAAGAAACAATAGAGGCTTAGATCTGAAGAGTACCTGTAGGAGGGTGGAGAGGACGTTGCCAGCCATGGCGTCTCATGGACATTGTTTGGTTTTCCGACGAGAAGATACCTCACCTCAATCAGACCGACCTGAAAATGATGATGACAAAGATACTTTCTAACCGACCCTAAACAACAGTTAATACTAATATCCTAAATCCGTCGCGGGAGCTCAACCAGTCAGTGTGCCTGTGAAGTATACAGAATCGTATCTCGATTGAGTACAGTAATTACAAACAATATGCTTTGCCAAGTAACGGTCGACTGGAGTCGTCCTCTTTTGAATTTTGAATCTCATCACATGATAGTAATGATACTAATGCTTGACTTGGGCTGGGCCTTGTCGTTCCCGTTCAACCACCCTCATAGCTCATTTCTTGTACTGGATTGAGCCCAAACCCACAGCCAATTGTTAAGACTTTTCTCTCTCTCCTATTTATGTTTCACTTCCACCAATGAATTCTACACTGTCTTTTAGGCAATCATTTCATTGGTTTTAAAAATTGAGTATAGTACAATATTTTAAAATACATATTGTTGTACTGTACAAATATCTAAAGTAAAAATAATTCCCTACAAAAGACTGTAAAATTTTTCTCATTCATATGGTATGAATTCCTGTTCTGATGGAGATTTTTCCTTTTTCCATCCCCTCCCCTCCCCTAATAATAATAATAATAAACCCTCTTCAAACCGTGATGTCCTTTTTCTTATCTTCATTTGGAAGACATACAACATTAATTTTATCTTATTATGCTTCTGACTTCTTTCCAAGTTTTTGACATAATAAAGATTTTTCTCCAACCAAATTTCAACAATCTAAGGTGGAGAGAAAAGAAAATTGTATGTTCTTTGGTGGCCGGGAAGAAAACAAAAAAAAAAAAAGCCTCCCCATCCACCTCCCCAAAAAACTCGGCAGCCAAATAAAAAACAACACAGTCAGTTCACTGAGAAAGCATTTTTTAAAAAATAAATAAATAAATATAAAACATAAAGACAAAATAATGTGCAATACTTTGATAACAAACAAATTGCACCATTACTCTCCAAAACACCGGGGAACAAAAGAAGGTTAACGCAATTATTCATCAAAGGGCCCATTTTACCATATCACAATTAAAATCAAGAACTTCTCCTCTCCTGGTATGACAATTTACTTGTACGCATATCGAGCCAAAAAGTCTTCTACCTCAGCTGCAACTTCATAAGCACCCTCCACACATCTGCCCAAAGCTACACCGGAAACATAGTTACCCCCAAGAAAGAGTCCTTTTAGTCCACATTTCCTGAGACCAGTTTTGGCAGCATTTAACATATCCAAATGACCAATCACAAATTGAGGAATTGCCTGTGGCCAAACTCTGACCCCCAACACAAGAGGTTCTTGTGCATTAGAATTTATAAGCATCTTCCTAAGGTCATGATCAACTGCTTCAACAAGTTGGCTCTCAGTCTGGTTGAACAATGAGGTATTAGAAAGTATGAAGACAAGATAAAAGCAAGTATAAGGGGCCCAGAGTTTTCAGTGATACATGGATCGTCCAAATAAATGTGTAGCAGCATTTCTATACAACTGTAGATTAAGAACTTTCAAGCAAATTAGAGCACCACCCCAACTCCCAATTTTTCAGATATTACATTTCATTGAAATGTAAAAAACATCTTTTCGAGCCATGTAAAATCATGATTACAACAATTTGACCTCTCTGTAACACAGACATTATCATAACTTTGAATTTGGTGACTGAAACAGAAATGGAAGTTGAGAAAATCATTATATTATTTTTTAATTTTGAAATCCCATGGTTAACTAGCTAACGAAGGAGTTCAGGTACATGGCAACTCTTCTTACCTTTGACAAAATTCCAGGATTTGTTGCTCCTCCAATGTAGTTCAGGAGAAGGACCCGCCCTGGTGGCGCCCGGTTAGGGAAAAGTGATGAACTGTATATCGTTCCTGGATGACCAAATTAAACAAGAAAACAAGTCAGATTGAAAGCCAAGAAAAGCCTGCAGCATGAGTACTTTACTGCACATGAGCTAAGTAATTAAGTATTCTAAGTAAATTAAAAGTTCTCACTTTTTGTTAGAGAGAAGAAAATAGTTGATAAAAATGGCTGTTTTACCCAAAGTTTCAACTCCTTGGGTGCGTGGATGCAACTGTCCAAAACCCTTCAGTTCACCATCAATTAAGCAATCACCACGAACTGCCTCTTGAGGGTACGAAATGGTGACTGCAGCAACAGGCGGATAGTAGAATTCTGAAAGTGCGTCAGCAGCAGCTCCCTGTAAATGAGTGTGAGGGAGAATCAACATGGATTCCACTACAAAACTCTAGTCCAAAACTAAAACTTCAAAAAAGCACACCTTAAACTTAAATAAGGGCATACGAGTATATATGGATAAAGTGTTGAAATAGGGTCTTCTCAAAACACAACCTCTATTATCTACCTTTTTCCCTTTAAAAAGAATATAGTACATTGGCCGTGTTTTCTGTGATGCATCAAGAACAGTAAATGTCCGTGACATGAAAGAAAAAATATGCTATATTGCTACCTCGCACTGTCCACATACTAGATTAGTGGTACACAAATAAGTATGGGGGTTGCGATGGATGAGAATATACTACCATGATAACCCAAATACGGTTCATTATCTTGTTTCATTAAATCATACTTTTTCCAATCTTCTACCTGAACTTATTTGTTACAGAACATTGATTTAGATGGTAAAATTTGACAAATGGATTAATATGAGGTAGACATGTAAACCTCCACAAAGGCAAAATTTGACAAACAGTTTCACAACATAAAGAGAGTTTATTAAGACCAAAAACACAGCCAAAAAAAAAGGAGAAGGACAATGGATCTCCCCGACTCTAAGTTCATGCATGGTTCGTCATCAATGCTTCCGTTACCACCAATCACTAGTATCTCCAGCACAACCCTTTTCCCAATGATTAAGACTCACAAAGGCCGATTTGTCAGCCGCTAACTTTTCCACGTGCACAAACCCACCACCACTTGCTTTATGCAAAAAGCAGCCCCGTATCCAGATTCCTTCTTGAAACTATTTCTAATGATCTCATCCCAACGTGGAGGCCTTCTCATCATTACAACTGCAGAACAAAATATCCACACGTATATGTGTTGGATGATGTTCAAAATTTGCTCAATAGTCTCATTATGCTTTAGAAAGGCTATACCACCACAATAAACCGAGTACCTCTTCAAAGACCATTATCTCTAACATGTATAGGCAGCCAGGCACAATGTCTACGTGTATATGGTTATATATGTTTGTCTCAGTATAGACACGCTTGTGTCACTGTATTTTTGGCATGGATAGCTCTTTTCCCTTGCGATCCGCATTCCAGTTTCTAGAACATGGATCACTTGCAATTCAAAACACTGTTTTGAGCGTTCCCAAAAGAGTTGTGAGGGAGAAGGAGAGTAAGAGTCAAATAGGATTGAGAAAATAATAGAAACAAGAAGTTTTGTACTTGTCAACTTCTTTTAGAAAGAGCAGGAGTCATACAGGATAGGAAGAGGCAACAATAGAAACAAGAATTTAAGTACTTGTCAACTTCTTTTTATGGATAGGAATACATTAGGAAATTGTAAGCAAACTTATTACTTATCCGTACTTATAATTTTTTAACTACTCAATTCTAAGATAAATAATGATCCTAAATAACGAATTTTGATCCTAAAAAAGTGACCCACCTAAGCCTACCCTCCGTACCACGTACTGGGAAAAGCCCCGTACCGCGTACCACGTACCAATCCGTACCACGATCCATGTATCACTTACCCCTCTGTACCACGTACTGGGAAAGGTCCCGTACCGTGCACCGCATACCAATCCGTACCACGATCCATGTAACACTGGTATAGCGCTACCCACCCTGCTAGATGTTTTAATGACAGCAGTACAGGCAGTCTTTTATTGGTGGTTTTCCCATTAGAGGTGTGGTTAATGGTGCGAAATATACAACCATGCCTGAGTTCGATCTGTTCTTTGGGGTTCATTCAAGTGCAGTATGGTGGCTAGTGCAATAACCACAGCATCATCTACAGTGGAAGTTGTTTAAGACAGAAAGGGAAGTTGTGGAGGAGCACTCGTATACAAGCAAGTAATTTCAAGGGGTGAAATGTATCTCCTACTGTAGATCCATGTAAGAAACATGAGCAATCTCTCAGATGACAGGGGCAAGTGGTGCTTAACACACAGTAGATGGTTTAAGAAAACATAGATTTTAAGGGATAAAACAGAAGACCTTTTACAAAATATGTGTAATTCATCCCAAAAATCCAACAGCAGCGAATCGTGAGACTTAAGATCTATCTAGAAGTTTCTCTGACTGGACAAATTATCTTATTATTTAAATCAGTTTTTGACATTAAATTTAAGCCAAATATTCAACACACAAGGCATAAAACAGCAGAAACCTACTGAAAGAGGACGCAGTAAACAGCTTGCCACATAGGATGGAACAGTCATCACTACACTTTTGGTCTGCACAGAAATAACTCCTTCAGGCGTCTCGTATGCACCTTAAGGTATATCCATCATCTTCTGACCTAGCAATACTTGAGAGCTTCCATAACAATTTGACTTTGCTTCCCAACCTACAAAAAAAGAATAAGGGACAGAATAGTTAAACAAGCCAAGTATAATATTGCAAGAAAGAAGGAATGAGAAATAAAATACATCATCAAGCCATCATAAAGTACTCATAAATTACTTTTAAGGCTGTGAAGACTACCTTGAGGAAATATATATGTGTATATAAAAGAAGGAAATGGGAAGTAAAGAAGGCATCTCAAGCCATATGAAGTACTGTGCTCTTAATCATAAGGTTGAAAAGACTACCTTGAGGAGATCGCATCTGGCAACATGGCCAGTCCCTTCTTGAATGATCCAACTGTTTGACCCTTTGGCTTTGGTAAAGGCCTGAAAAGTGTCAAGAGTTGGTGAATTTGATGAGTATGTATTAAAAAGGTGAAAAGAACCACAAGAAAGGACAGAAGATGAAACAAATTGTTACAGATTTTGAGGATGTAGGAACTTTGGAACTGTTAGATCTATCCTTTAGCGCTTTAATGGTTCCACCAATTATGCTACCGCCATTTTCCTCCAGCTTCCAAACTTTTCCAAATGCAGCTTTCATACTCAACTTTGATGGATCACCAGCATAAACACCTGTGTGAAATGAACTTTCAACTACATATGATATTGGCTGAAGTTTTATTATGTTGAAATTATAGAAAGAAAAGCAAGACTTCATTCTAGAAACTACTTATAACAGCTAAGGAAGCACCCCACACAAACCCACCTGTGGAAAAAATCGAAACTGATGTTAACGTATGAATGAAGTAGAGGAACTTAGGCATAAAACCACTTGGATCGTAAGTAAAAAACAACACAAACTGAAGCAACAGAGTATCAAATTTTTCATGATCCAGTTGATGGTACCAACAGAAGAGCAGAAATTTATGTAGCAGGGAATGCAACATACTGATTAGAGAACTTAACAGATATTTGCTGGAAGTTTGATAAACTTAAATGAGTATTGGAAGATACCAGAGCAGAAAGGCTCAATCAACCGTTCAAAGACCTCGTTGCCGAGATTCCTACGCACAAACTCTTCAACCGATTCCTCGTGAGCCTGTCATCTTTGTCAAAGTATATGATATGAGAATAATAAAGTTAAGAGAAAGTTTTTTTTTTGATAAGAGTTGTTCGTATGAGATTAGAGACTAAAGAAGACGCACTGGAGGGGAAGGACGGAAACCGAGAGCACCGAAAGCGGCCCTGATTTTGGCTGGGAATGACATTAAGTCGAAGAAAGGCAGATCGGTGGGGCTTGAGGGCACAGCTCTGAGCTTGCCCTCCCAGAAGACGAAACGAGGGGCTTTGGGATCTCCCAGTACCAAATCATCCTTGAGACCGCTATCCACAACCAAAGTGAGCATTGGGTCTGAAGGCTGGAAACTGTTGGGACCCTCTTCCCAGAGATAGCCGTCCCTCTCCATCGTCGTAATGTTGCCGCCCACTCGTTCTCTGGCCTGTGCCGTCACCAGCAAATTCCTGGCAGACAGCGTCTGGGCGACGGTTAAGCCAGTGATACCGGCGCCAACGATCACACAGTCCAAGCGGGATGTGGAGTTGTCGTCGAGGGGGACGTTGGACGACGGGATAATTGTGGTGGAGGAACATCGGAAGCTTCTCCAATTGAGTGTGTGAAGCCGGCCGGAGGTTGGGGGGCTTGTGCTGATAATGTGGGGACAACGGCAATAATAGTTGCACACGGTTGCGGCCATTTCAATTTCAAACCCCTAAGCCGCAATCCTAATACTAGCAGCTTCCGTTGTTCTGAACTCTTAAACAAAGAACGAATGGCTTCTGCTTCTTTTTATCACTTATCCATTACTACATGTCCATCTACCAATCCAGGATATCTATCTAGTACACACTATCTATAATCTTCTCCTCCAATTTACCAGGGAAGAAGGGATAAGTTTTTGGCAAATATTTAGGTAGATTCAATCTTTGTCCCATTTGTAAATTTTGTAAATGTGAGTAATGTGGAATTAAATTTTAGAAAATTTATGATATAAGTAATACACAACATCTACAATCAAAAATAGAATTTACCTAAATATTTTTCTAAATTTTTTATCTTAAATTTATCTAATTACTTCTTTAGCCTCAACTATTTTATGCGGTCTTTTTTTTTTTTACTAGACCCAATTATTCGATACAAAATTAATAGTACTATATCAAATAGTTAATGACACGAAATTAAATGGGTTAGATTGGATTGGATCAATTCATAAGTTGATATAATAATTCGTTAAATTACTGTTTGAACAGATTTTATTGAAATTTTTCTTTATTATAATTTCATGAACATCTAGATATGTTAAGAGGAAATTTTAAATAATAGATTTAATATTAAATTATTAAATCAACCATAATAATTATTTTAAATATTATTTTAAAAATTTCAATAATTTCAATTATATGTTTTAAATTACTATAGTACTAATAATTGTTTAAATTATTAAATGATCAAAATTTGAGATTTTAACATAACAAGTTATGTTGATACTCTCCGTCAGTAATAAATAACTTAGACACGAACACAAATAAATTAAATACAAATATAACACAATAAGAAATAAATCTCACACGACACAACCGTACCCCACGCACCACCACCACCACCACCACCAACAAACAACACTTCGTAGTCCTTTTGATTTTGTTTACCAAAATAAATGGACTGGAGGTTAACAATTTTTTTTATTTTTTAATAAAGGGCCATGACGAAGCTAGAATTTAGCTTTTAAGTAGAGAGAAAGTAGAAGAGTTGAGGAGAATTTGTGACTGATATTACTGAGGAGAGACTAGTACAGAGAGTGCACGACCCTTTTCTTGGTACCCAAACCCCCTATTTATAGATGTACATGAGGGAGTGTGAGGTTACCATTCTACTAGTTCATTTGGGGCTAAATTACATAACTACCCTTAATGAGATTGCCAAGTAAGCACTTCTAGAACAATCTAGGAGGAGTGCTAAGTATCACTAATCAACATCATCAAGACAGGTCTACATGGATAGCCCCTCGACTCGGTGCCTAGCCGAAAATGATTGCCTGCAGCCCGCAGTTCTCAAATACCTATGACCGACCTTCTTACACTGAGTCAAGGTGCATAAACCTTGGAGCATCCCTATGCTTGCCACAACGATCCGAGGCTGAGGTACCACGTGGGCCCCTTGACAAGACATGGCAGCAATATTAACTCGTGGGTGACGTTCTTATTGAGTCCCCATGCACTGAATTTTCATTTATTGCGCTACATTACTCAATTCGGTTTTGCTGCAAAACACTTCATTTTTTTTGCCGAAACGCCTCGTTTCATTTTAAACCCGTCAGTTTTCCCTCCAGATTCATAGAACACTCCTGAAGGATGCTCTCCTATTTATACCCCCATTCTCCCCCTTATTCACTTTTACTTTCTTCCTTCAACTTTTTCCTTTACTCTTCACTCCCTTTGGTCTTTTACTCTCCCAGAATTTCACATCCTTTCTTACTCTTCTCACCACCTTCACTCTTTACTCCCCTACTGCTAATTTACTCTCCCAGTTGCCGACTGTCGACCGCCGCTCAACGTTGCTGCTTATACCATCTAGAAATCTAAGAAATCTCACTCGCCTTTCAGCCTCGAAGATCATGGCCGGTACGTTCACTCCTCCTCTCTCATTAGCACGCTGGTCCCTTCTTACCCCATAGACGTCACTGATAGGCTACTGAACCCCTCAGACGAGGCTCTCTTGGCAGTAGTCCCCCTAAACTTTCTCGCCGAACTCACCTTGGCCGAACCTCCACAAAATGACCACCCCAACCTCCAAACACTAGACATATCAAACGCCCTTGACCCTGAGGACATTAAAATACTTAGGGATAGATACCGTTTTCTTAAGAACGTGCACATCAAACTCCCTACTCCCGATGACCGAGCCCACCTACCTCCTCCTGGTTATTTAACAGTTTACCAGGAACAACTTGAGGTGGGTTGAGGTTACCGATAGCACCCCTCCTCGGCCACCTGTCCGACCATTGGGATATTAGTATATCCCAACTGACCCTAAACGCATTTCGGCTTATTGTCAGATTCTCCCTCCTCTGTAAATTACACAACATCCCCCTATCCTTAGACACTTTTAAGATGATATTGAAGCTATCCCCTGTGAAGGGATTCTTTTACATCTCCTCCCGAACTAAGAGCAAACAGCTCATTTCGGTAACCCTTCATCTATCCACGACTGAAAAAAGTCATTTTTCTTTGCCCGATACCTCGACCCTCCAATGCCTCGGGGCCACTGGAACCTTGCCAAAGAAAACTTCAAAACCAAAAACACCTTTCCCCCAGACTCCATACACGCCAGGAGGCTCATTGAAACCAACCTTAGAATAAACTTTAACAATCAGCCCGCCATCCTGTCCAACAACATCCTAGTCTGGGCGGGACTGTTTCCTACCCATGACACCCTTCCGAGCTACGACCCTCACAAAGGTCATCACCTTCTTGTTTTTTTTTTTTTTATTTTTTTTTTAAAGTTGTTTCGTCATAATACTAACCTCTTGTCTTCCTGCATAGCTTGGAGCATTCCTAAGGGGGCTAGTGTCAACCAGACCAGCTACTGGCGCGGGCTCTTCCAGCCAGTCCTCTTCATCAGCAAGCGGATCCTCATCCGTCACTATCAACACACCTTCGGGGAGTACTGAGGCCACCCCCTCAACTTCAGCACCCCCGAACCAAACTGAGGTCAGAAGCACCTCGAAAAGACCAGGCAGGGAGGTTACTCTGGCTCTTCAGCTCGCCGAGCCCCAGCCGATTCGGGTTACTAGGAAGAGGTCGAGAGAGGCTGCTAGCCTCAGGGAGGGCCCTTCCTCGGCAGTGGCCCTTTCCTCTTCGTCTAGTCCCCGAGGCCCTCCTGTCCGGTGGCGCGGGTAAGGACCCCAGGGGTAGCTTCTGGAAATGCCCCACTGTTAAAGCAGCTCATCACCTCTTATGGTAAGGACTGCCGTACCTCCTTCTTTCCCGCTTTTTTTTCTGTGTTCCCAATTGAGAGTTGACACATTTCTCTTTTCAGGTGATAAAAAATATAGCCCCGAGGAAGAGATTGGGAAGTCCGTGGGGTCACAAGATTTGCCCTGGGATCGACTGACTGTCAATCCTCTTCTGGTTTCCCTCACCTCGGGGTGTACTGAGCTTCGACCTACCCCGCCGATCGATATAAACTACCGGGCGTAATTCCCGAGGGTGGCTTGCGAGCAGGCAAAGATGGTTGCCTTGCCTCGGGACGTAGCCTATGTAAAGAGGCTTACCCCCAACA
Organism: Cinchona pubescens; assembly: GCA_025175665.1. NCBI lineage: Eukaryota > Viridiplantae > Streptophyta > Magnoliopsida > Gentianales > Rubiaceae > Cinchona > Cinchona pubescens. The sequence goes on along the minus strand of JANKKI010000192.1, from coordinate 119,473 downwards.
GAGGTTAAACGAGCTTCACATTAGTTAAATGAACGTAAGTGTGCCTGAATTTTCTCAAAATTCCAACTTTTTTCACTTGATGTTTCAACTTACACCTTTGCTCCTTTGCAGGCTATTACTATCTTGCCCGCCGTTGCCGAGCGTGAGTCCTCTTTCAACTCTACCATCAACTCCATGAAGCAGGAGTTGGCTCACGCCAAGTCCGGTATGGATCAGGTAGTGAAGGAGGCTGTTAAAGCCAACGAACTGAAATGCAACATCGAGGCAGGCAAGAAGTACGATGAGTGGAAGGCCGAGCTCTAGACCGAAGTGAGAGACAAGCTTCGCCAGGCTGAGCTAGAAAAGAAGACCCTCCAGGTTGACATTAGCGATCGAGACAAGAGGATCACGGACCTAGACCAAAGGGTCCTTCAAGTTCAGGAAGAGGCATAGTTGGTAGAGGCGAAGTTTGCTTCTCGGGAGGGGAAGCTGCGGATTGAAGGAAGAAACGAGTTCGTGGTTTTGGACGAAGCAGATGAGATGCTGAAGGAGTTCACCAAGAAGGTCTTCTCCATGGGGTTCACACTAGCATATGACCACTTGGTGAAGAATCCTGACCTGTACGAAGGGTTACCATATGATGCCTCTGTTACCGAATAGGTCATCAATGGCTTACAAGCTTAATTCAAGACCTCGGTACCGATCAGCCTGGAGCTTCTAAAGTGACTCCTTGATTCAGGCAGGGTCCAAACAAGGCCTAAGTTCAAAACGATAGACCAAGCAGGGATCTTCCACTTCTGCTCCGCAGACTGACGTGATAGGTTGTAATAGTTAGGAACCTTTATGTAAAGTTAGCTAGAATTGTTTAATAAAACTCTTAAGTTTTGACAACCTCGTCTTCTCTATAAGAGCCTCGTGTTTTCTTTACTTCCTTCCTTTACTTACTTTTCTTTTTCTTTGTTTCCTGCATACAAGGCAAAAGACTTATGATATAATAAGATAAAAAGATTATAACACTTAAGAACAATAACATGGAAAATTGTCTAAATCTCTCTATCGTTTTGAACTTAGGCCTTGTTTGGACCCTTCCGGGTTGAGGCAAAATAACTAAGTTTAGTTCCTTATGTTTGCCTTGGCCGTTAACTTGAATCAGACCTTCTAGGGTCAAAGAAATACTATTTTGTTTAAGGAGGGCTATCAAGCCTCTCTAAGGATCGGATCTTCTCAAATTCATTTAAAGGAGGCTGCTTAGCCTCAGTCCTCAAACTTTGTTTTCGTGTTGAACTGGATCCGGTCCTTTGGGGGTTGGAGCAGCTCAATTTTGCTTTCTTGTTGAACCTAAACCAAACTTCTGAAGATTGGAGTAGCTCGATTTTGTTTTTTGCTGAGCTAGGATTAGACCTCTGAGGGTCAAAACTGCGCGCATTTATTTGAGGGGGGTTGCTAAGCCTCAGCCCTAGAACTTCATATTGAACTAGATCCGGACCTCTTAGGGTCGGTGCAGCTCGATTTTATTTTCTGTTGAGCAAGAATCGAATCTCTGAGGGTTGGTGCAGCTCGATTTTGTTTGGAGGGGCTACTAAGCCTCTGCCCTTGAGGGAGGACTACCAAGCCTCTGCCCTCAACGTTTGCATTTCTATTGAACTGGGTCCGAACCTTTGAGGGTTGGAGCAGCTCGATTTTGTTTTCATGTTGAAGTTGAACCGAACCTCTGAGGGTTGGTGCAGCTCGATTTTGCTTGGGGGCTACTAAGCCTCACATCTTGAGGGGGGACTAGTAAGCCTCTACTCTCAATATTTGCATTTCTGTTGAATTGGGACCGAATCTCTGAGGGTTGGAGCAGTTCAAATTTGTGTTCTGTTGAGCTTGAACTAGAGACCTCTGAGGATTGGTGCAGCTCAAATTTCCTTGAGAGGCTACTAAGTCTCTGTCCTTGAGGGGGGACTACTAAGCCTCTGCCCTCAATATTTGCATTTTTGTTGAACCGGGTCCGAACCTCTGAGGGTTGGAATAGCTCGATTTTGCTTTCTGTTGAACTTGAATCGAACATCTGAGAGTTGGTGCAGCTCGATTTTGCTTGGGAGGCTTCTAAGCCACTGCCCTTGAGGGGGGGACTACTAAGCCTCTGTCCTCAACATTTGTATTTTTGTAGAACTGGGTCCGAACCTTTGAGGATTGGAGCAGATCGATTTTTCTTGGGGGGGCTACTAAGCCTCTGCCCTTGAGGGAGGACTACTGAGCCTCTGCCCTCAACGTTTACATTTCTGTTGAACTGGGTCCGAACCTTTGAGGGTTAGAGCAGCTCGATTTTGTTTTCATGTTGAACTTGAACCGAACCTCTGAGGGTTGGCTTAGCTCAATTTTGCTTAGGGGGCTACTAAGCCTCTACCCTTGAGGGGGGACTACTAAGCCTCTGCCCTCAACATTTGTATTTCTGTTGAATTGGGTCCGAACATCTGAGGGTTGGAGCAGTTCAAATTTGTGTTCTATTGAGCTTGAACTGGACCTCTGAGGGTTGGTGCAACTCGAATTTGCTTGGGGGGCTACTAAGCCTCTGCCCTTAAGGGGGGACTACTAAGCCTCTGCCCTCAATATTTGTATTTTTGTTGAACTGGGTTCGAACCTCTGAGAGTTAGAACACCTCAATTTTATTTTCTGTTGAACTTGAACTAAACCTCTGAGGGTTGGTGCAGCTCGATTTTACTTGGGGGCTACTGAGCCTTTTCCCTTGAGGGGGACCACTAAGTCTCAGCCCTCAATATTTGCATTTCCGTTGAACTGGGTCCGAACCTCTAAGGGTTGGAGCAGCTCGATTTTGTTTTTGTCTTGAACTTGATCCGGGTCTCTTAGGGGCGGAACAACTCGAATGTAATTAATGTGGTGTTGGATGAGGTAATTTCTTTCTTTTGAGAAGGTGGAACTTTTATTACATTTCTTGGTAATATTTTTTCAAATTTATAATGTTCCACATTCTGGGAATAGGGTCCCCTTTCATGTCAACCAACTTGTACTAGCTCGAAGTGTGAGCTTCTATTACACGATAGGGGCCCTCCTAGTTTGGGTCCAACTGCTTAGTCCCTTCTATAAGGCTTGCTTCATTTTTTTGAAGCACTAATCTCCGGGCAGCAGGTACTGATGCTTGACCCTGGCATTGTAGTGTTTGTCCATAACCTGCTTGTACTTGGCCTCTCGGATGGACGCGTCCAACCTCTCTTCTTCGAGTAGGTCTAGGTTAGATCGTAGGACCTCATTGTTATGTTCCAAGGCACTAAAGGACACTCGAGCCGAGGATAACCCGATCTCTACAGGGATAACAGTCTCAGACCCGTAAGTCAGGCTGAACGGAGTATTTTTATTGGCTGTTCGGGGTGTGGTCCTGTACTCCCATAGAACACTAGACAATTCCTCGATCCATGCGTCTTTAACTCGTTCGAGTCGAGTCTTGAACCCCATCAGTAGGGTTCGGTTGCATACTTTAGTCTGTCCATTTGCTTGTGGATGAGCGATGGAGATGAAGTGATGTTTATGGACGAGGTTAGTACAGAAACTCTTGAAAGGCTCCCCTTCAAATTATTTTTCATTGTCAGACATGAGCACAGCAGGGATACCGAACCAGCAAATAATGTTTTTCTAAAAGAACTTTTCTATTACTTTTCACGAGATTGTGGCCAGGGGCTCGGCCTCGATCCACTTGGTGAAGTAGTCAACCGCCACTACCAGGAACTCAAGTTTGCCTACCCCTCTGGGAAGTGGGCCCGATATGTCAATTCTCCACTGAGCAAATGGCCACGGGCTCTGAATGAGGACCATGTCTGAACCGGGCCTTCGGGGGATCGGTGCGTGTATCTGACATTGGTGGCACTTCCGTACCAATGTGTTAGCGTCCGAGTGCAAAGTCTGCCAATAATACCCGACAAGCAAGACCTTGTGAGCTGACAAGCTCCGAGGATCGATGTGACTTTCGTATATGCTCTCGTGCACCTCTCGTAACATATAATTAGATTATAAGGTGTGAGGCACCTCAGCAGGATCTAGAAGTATACTTTTTTGACAGGACTCTATCAATAAACGTATACTTAGCAGTTCTGTATTTGATCCTTCTGGCCTCGGTTAGGTCCTCAGGAAGCTTCTCGTCGCTGAGATAGCTCATTATGGGTTTCATCCAATCGAGGTCCGGTTAGACACAAGAGATTTTTTCTGAGAAGTCAACAGACCTGCGTTCTCACAGCTCTACCAAAATCTCTTTTATCAAATGTGAGTATATTGTCGAGACTAGTTTTGACAGAGAATCAGCATGCGTGTTTCTTGTTCGGGCGATCTTAATAATGTCGACCTTCTTGAATTTTTCTATCCAGCTTTTGACCTCGGCTAGGTACCTTTTTAAGATTACGCTTCGAGCCTTATAGTTTCCTAGACTTTGATCAACAACTAGTTGAGAATCAGACAGGTATGTATTTTTATGGTTTGGGCTCCCATCTGGTGGGCCATTTCCATCCCACAGACAAGGGTCTCGTACTCAGCTTCGTTGTTGGTTGATGGGAATCTGAACCTCAGGGCATAAGTGAGATTGTTTCCTTCTGGGGATCGGATTATTATTCTAGCCCCGGCTAAGACTCACACGAAACTCCGTCAACATGAAGCTCCCATGTGAGGTCTTCTCTTGCTTTCTATTCTTTTGTTCGGTCAATTATCATGACAATGTTGACCTTCTCGGTGTCACAGCTTTCTGCCATGAAATCCGCAAAAGCCTGTGCTTTGATTGCTATCCGAGACTTGAATTCTATGTCAAACTCGAACAGTTCTACAGACCACTTTAGCATTCTGCCCGAAATGTCTGGCTTGCTCAATATATTCTTCAAATAAAGATTGGTCAAAATAATTATCTTGTGGCCATGAAAGTAAGGTCTTAGCTTCCGGGCTGACACCACCAATGAGAAAGTTGTCTTCTCAATGGGGGTGTAGTTTCTACTTCTGGATTTTGAAACACTTTACTTACGAAATACATGGGACACTGTTTGCCGTGCTCGTCTTGCTTCAGTAGAACCGAGCTGACTGTCACTTCGGTGATTGAGATGTACAAGTATAGCGGTTCTACTTTTTGTGGAGACGCGAGTCTCGACAAATTGCCCAAGTATTCTTTAAACTCTTCAAAAGCTTTCTGAGCTTCTTCGATCCATTGAAAACTCTCGATCTTCTTTATATGTTGGAAGAATAGTAAGCCTCTTTCTGCTGATTTGGACAGGAATCGATTCAGGACTACTAAGCTCTACCGGTGAGTCTCTGAACTTCCTTTATCATCTAGGTGGGGACAAGAGACAGAATTGGATTATGGCTTGCACCTTTTCAGGGTTCGCTTCAATTCCCCAATGAGAGACAATGAATCCCAAGAATTTTTTTGATGGGACCCCAAATGTGCATTTTTTGGGGTTCAGCCTCATTCGGATCGATCTTAATGTCTCAAATGTTTCCTTGAGATCTTCTAGGGTTTCTGTCTCATAGGTTCTAGTTCTTGACCACCATGTCATCAATATATACCTCCATGTTTCATCCTATTTGAGACTTGAAGGTTTTGTTTACTAGCCGTTGATATGTGGCTCCTGCATTTTTGAGTCCGAAGGGCATCGTGATGTAGCAATACGTGCCTCAGTGGGTGACGAAAGAGGTTTTTTCTTCATCTTCTTTGGCCATGTATATTTAATGATAGCCCTTGAATGCATCTAAAAAGTATAAAATATAAAATTTAACAAATGAATCTACTACCGTATCGATCCTGGAGTACGGGTAACTGTCATTTGGATAGGCTTTATTAAGATCTGTAAAATTTTGGCACATTCGCCAGGATGAATCTTGCTTTGTTACAAGGACTGGATTACAAAGCCAAGTTGGATACAACACTTCTCTAATTAGTTTAGCCAATAAGAGTTTATCCACCTCGGCTTCAATTATTAAACTGCGCTCTGGACCGAAGAGGCGCTTCTTCTGCTTGATCGGTCTGTATGCCGAAGGTCCACTCCGAGTTTGTGCTCGATTATTTCCCGAGGGACACACGGCATGTCTTCGACGATCCAGGCGAACACGACCTTGTACTCAACCAGAAGCCTGAAGCTGAGGGCTTTGAATTCTGCTGGGAGGGTAGCACAAATCTTTATTTTCTTGTCTGGGAGGCTCGGATCCAGTGGTACCTGCTCGATGGGAACCTCATCTTTGGGCTCAATTTTTGCTTTGCCCTTCCCTGTGGGTTTGGGAGGCTCGGGGATCTCAGTAGCGGTTCTCCGCGGCCCCACATTTTCCTCCTCTTCTCTTTGATTTGTTAAAGGCTCTTCTAGGCCATTCCAGGTGGATGAGGCATCAAAAGTTTGCAGGAAGGCCTTGTCTGTGACTGGGACCGCAAGGGCATCATATAGTAGGCTCGGGCCTCCTGCTGGCTTCCAATACGGTTCATTCAGATCCATCCCTCAACATAAATTTTATTCCGATATGGAACACGGAGGGAAGGATTCTGTAGGTGTATTGTGTGGATGTCGGCCTAAGATCATATTGTAGGAACTGTCTCTTTTTACGATGACAAAATTGGTCATCTTAATTCTGTGTTTCGGGAGAGTTTTGAGGCACAACGGGAGCATTATCTGTCCCTCAGGCATGACCGAATCACCAGTGAAGCCAACCAGTGGGGTTTTGAAAGGCTTTATCAAGGAGGCATCCATGTGCATTTTGACCCAAGCGTCCCAAAAAATGATGTCTGCCGAGCTTCCGGTGTCGACGAACACACGGTGCATTTCGTAGCTGGCCACATTTATGTGAATTATCACAGGATCATTGTGTGGCATTCGGGTAGGAACGGGGTCCTTGAAAGTGTATCCGAGGCTCATGAATGGTTTCAATCGCTTCTCCCGATTCTCGTCCAAAGGAATGTTCCGGGCATATTTTTTCCTAGCATTGTTAGAGTCCCCAGTCACCTATCCCCCGGCTATTGTGTTTATCACCCCGGCTACTCAGATCTGCTAGTCTTGGTTTGTCGAGGGATTATTTCTGTTCCTGTTAGCCGCCTCGATTTTGCTGACGAGGCAGGCGAGGCTACGCCGGGTTTTCTCGATTGGCAGCGTGTCTCTTACAACACATCTAGCAGATCTGATGAAGCAGCAGGTGATACTTGAATGGCCTCTCAATTTCAACCTTCAGGTGGTTGCATGCCTCGGTATCATGGCCGTGTTGACCATGAAAGGTGCAGTACTTTGCCCTGTCTCTTTTGTCCGGGGCCGACATTGATTAAGGACAATCAAAGGCTAAGTGTGGGTAATTAACCCTACAAAAACTAAAAATAACCAAATTAAACTCAATAATAACTCCAATCTTGCTTCCAACACATAAAAATGTGGTAATTGACATATAAAATATAGTACAATTGTGAACTTATCAAATTACCCCATACTTAGCCTTTGATAGTCCTCGATCAACCATAAATTAGAACATTTAAGCTTAACACATTCTACTCAATATACTCCTTAAAATATCCACATAAATAATCAATAATCATTCTAGCAATCCTAACCTGAGTAGTCAAAAAACCCAAGAGCTCAAATGCTAATAAAAACCAAAACATAAAATTCGTGTGTATGTGTGTATAGCCATTCAAAAATTTAGATTTAAAAATATCTAGATTAAATCACGAAGACCCTCAAATTTTTTTTAAACACCCCATAGTTCACTCTTCTTACACCCCTCCACTAATTTAGACAACCGATTCAATCTAAATTTAGATAGGACTTTTAGTTCGAAATATAAGTTAGGGTATTTATTAGCCAAAGAAGGGGAAGGATTTAGTAAATAAGAAGAAGAGCTTTATAGTAATGATGGCCGTATATTAAAATAAAACTTTTCTTCACATGAGAAATATCGTACATCTACAACCCCACACTTGAGTAACAACCATCCCGGAAAAATTCTGAAACAACCAACCATGCCAACCTCCCTCGGACATATATACATCACATCATCATTTTTTTTCATGTCCGCAAACGGTATGGGTACCAGTGGAAGGCACTACCCGCAACATATAAATATGTCACGCAGGTACCAGTGATGGGTACTGTGAAACCCAATATTTTAATAGCCTTGTTCTTTGATTTTAACTGGTTTAAAATGTTTTTCATATTATTTTTAGTCATAAAGTACTTCAACTTATTCGTTTTTCAATTCGGCAAATTTTTCGATTTACGCGATTTCGGCTACGTAAATTCTGAGCAAACTAAATCCCTGTCTCTTATTAAAGTTCTGAATTCTTACTAAATTTTGATGGCTGATTTATAATACTAATTTAGTAGCAAAAAAATTAGTTTTTGGGTCAAATAGTCAATTTGGAGACTATTTGGTCAACTTGGGTACTATTTGGGTCAACTTTGGAAGCTTTTTAAGTCTTCTTCTTGTTGTTTCTTCTTCATTTCTTCCTAGCAGCAGCCGAACTCCTCTTTCTCCATTTTCCCCAAAAATTTTCTTGGATTTCAAGTAGAAATCACTTGAAAGGTAAGATTTTTGTATTTTAGCACTTTTTGGCTTATGGGCTTTATGATCTCAAGTTTTAATTTCAAATTTTGTAGGATTCTTTATGGCTGAGAAAACCCTCTTTGCAGCCTTATATGTGTTGATTTATGTATGTTATGGGTTGTTTTTAGTGTTTTGGAGGTTGGGAAGTGATTGGGGTTGATTTTTAACAACTTTCTATGGTTAGATTACAAATTTTAAGATTATGAGTTGGGGTTTTATACTTCCATATGTGGCCTAGAGTGTTATGCTATGAATGCTTATGTCTATGCACATAATGATGTTTTAAGAGTGTTTTAAGGTTAGTTTGGATAGGAATTGAGACTTGAAACCAAGTGGAATTGATTTTCCTTCATTTTGTAAGTAAGCGGAAGTTTGGCGCAACTAGGATAATTTGGATAATTGGTTATGTTTGAAGGATCTTTAATGATCTTTTGATGATTTTAAGTGTTTCCTTGGTAGTGGGTTGGATAGGAAGCATGTTTGAATCATGCGTGTGGCTAATCGGTAAAAATTTCAGTTTGGTAGTAAATTAAACACAAAGGTGAGGAATTCCACCCATAGGTTGTTGCTCTAATGTTGTAATAGAGTTAATTGTAGTGGTTATGGGGTATGGATTGCATGTTTTGCTATTGATATAATCTTTTCTATTGCCCGGAGAAACTTTTAAAACCATCAAACCTGTTTCTTATTGAATCTATATGTGTATAAGAGACAGATGATTAACTTACTATGTGTATAAGAGACAGGAACCATTCCGTTTAAGAATCAATAGCATCTCAATGTCTTCTTCCATCTCAAGTATGATGAAGTTGGCTAGAAAAGAAAACGAGCTTATTATCTCCTAATCTAGCTGTAATACGAATTTGAGGGTTAACTAAGTGTTTTGAGGGTTTTAGCTTGTCGAAGTTGGTCAGAAATTGTGAAAAGGTCATTTTTGACCAAAGAGCTGTTGGTGTCGTTTTCTATCGTTTCGCATCGTTTTCGCTTCCCTAGTCATTCTTTAACTTCTACATCTCTTCTAAGAGTCCTCTTATATCTGTTTTAGGTACCACATGAGCCAAAATAGTGTCTAAAAACACTGTTCATTTGATGTGTAGTTTGCTCTGATACAGATGAAAACATAGACCCTCTATACACTTGTATTTTGTTTAACGACTTTCGAAAATATGTTATGGAAGGATTTTAAAATGTGTATGATGTTTGGAACTGCACTTTTACCAAGTTTTGGAACTATTACATATGAAATCGGGACCAAGCTATTTTATGTTAATCAATTGATATATTTGCAAACTCTTTTGATATGAAAGTATTTTATAACTATTTTGGCTCATAGGTGACTTAGGTATATAATTTTGGATGTGTTTGGAAATGTTTGATTTGGGGAGAACCGGTTCTATAGTCATTCATGGGACGCCATGGTGACTGCTGTGACTGCTATGACTATTATGAACTATTTGATCGGGGTCTTGTGATGGGATAACTTGACCTCCCGGTCAGACTAGTAGGTGTAGTAGATTACTAGATCTGACTAGTACTGTAGGTCATACCTTTGAGCCTAAAAGATGCTTGGAAGCTGTCTTTTGTACACATGAACTTTGTTTTTGTTGTAGCATCTTTTGTACTAAGAAGAAATTTTGTAATTCGTATTTTTGTGTAAAATGAAACATATTCGGTTTTATAGTTAAGTAATGGTTTGATGGTTCTATTACATTGCGGTTAAGTTTGTTGCTCTGTTCGTTTGTGCCTTGCGCTTTGGGCCGGTGTACCATTAGCGCGGCGTGTTACGATCCCGTTTTTGGGGCGTGACAGGTACTACCTGCAAATACAGGTACCAGTGATGGCACTACCTCTAAATATCAAAATATGCAGGTACTAGTGATGGGCACTACATGCATATACAAAAACTCCCATATTCATTTTTTTCTCAACAATTTTTTTCCAATACCCCATTTCACAACAAAAATGTACATCACTCACTTCTCACAAACTTTCACCCTTATATCTCCTTAACAAAAAATGTGTACCATAAGCTCTTAAAGGAAAAATTTAGAATAAAACAATAGAAATATTAAACTCAATAAGGGTAGGTAAATGAGTTTATGTGGAAGAAGGTGAATGATATTTCTCTTCACAAGAATAAGGCTCAAATAGGGTACTTAGAATAAATTGTTAATAAATGGTTGGCTAGAAAGGCTCATCAAACAAAAAAGCACTGCCCTAATATTTAAACTAAATCAGGTCATCTAAGAATTAGTTTCGAAAATATAATAAAGCAAGTTTTTGGGATGCAACATAATTGAGTCTGCATAAATTTCTCTAAATATGCCAAATCAAAAATTAAAGTATGGCTTAGTGCTCAAAAATCTTGAAAATCATGAATGAAAAAAATTAACACTGACTAATCATTCATGCATGATTCAATTAATGATTATTATGCAGAGAGATGAAAAAATTTAATTAAGAAAAATTCTTGAATGATTGTCAAACACAGTCAATTAATTCACAAAATTTTCAAAAATTTTGACAAGTCTCTTATACACATCTAGAGTGTAAAAGATACAGCAGCAAAGATCGAGATCTCAGATCAAAGAAAAAGTTAAAATATATTGCAGTAAAATCGAGTAAAATACACCAAACACTTAAAAATTCAAATAACTTCCACCCCACACTTAAAAATAAGCATAACAAGGGGCTTCTCAATGCAAAAATAAAAGCATAAAATGAAAAAAAGACAAGCTTTTTGTGTATAAGATTCAGATTTGGAGCAGTATCCGCTATAAATAACCCCTTGTTGCGAAAGAAAGTTGGAGAACACTAAACAAAAATAGAACAAAACAAATAAATAATTCCCTTGAGACAATAAGAAAAACAAGAATATGGTAGAAGATAATCCTACAATAATCAAGAAGACGTGCTCCCTTAAGGGAAAACAGAACCAAAATAACATTAATGGTGACCTTACAAATAGTAAGTTAACCATAAAATGTCTAACCAGTGGGAACAACGAAAACTAAAAATAAAATAAACAAAAGTAAGAACTAAAAAACAAACGGAATAAAATCTAAATGGACATGGGTTGGCTCCCATGCAGCGCCTTTGTTTACTGTCGTTGGCTCGACTTGATACTCGGTCACCAGTTAATCAAGTAATGCCCATGTGGAGGAGTCCAAGAATCTTCCGCTTCACAATTTTCAAACTTACAATGATGAATTAAATCTCATTTGCTCTTGTAGGACTCGAACAAGTTGCTCTGTGTACGACTTGCTAAGTTGACTTGAGATTATCACCCTCTCCTTATCCTTCAAATATATGTATTTAAGGTTACTAGGAAGGCGATTATAATCTGGAATGGTTCCCTGCATAACAGATAACTTCAATTTCTCGTTAGAAAGTGGAAAAACGTTAGGACTTTTATTACTTGTTTGGTGCAACAAGTCCATGTTCTTTTCCTTGAGATGTTCCTCATGGTTAGTGTCCACCTCCTGATTATTCGTATGTTCATAAATTTCCTGTATTGGAGGTTTACACACATCAATAACAAACACAAGTTTAATATGGTCAGATGGATCAACATCATCATAAATGTTAAAGTTAACAATTTTATCTCCAAATTCCATACTAAGATTGCCTTTAAGAACATCAATCTTTGTTTGAGAAGTAGCTAGAAATAGTTTTCCTAACAAAATAGGAGCATTGGAATCACCAAATTGTTCCATTTCTAACACACAAAAATTAGCAGGAAAAATTATACTTCTCACTTGAACTAAGATATCCTCTATGATTCCCTTAGGATAGGCTAAAGATCTATCAGCCAACTGAATTACTATACCAGTTTTATTTGGTCTGATTTTCAATGCATCATACACAGAATATAGCATAGCGAGGTATTTGTTTAATAGCATCTAATAAGCGAATATTTACCTCGCACTTACGAAATGTCTCATATAGCTCTTTGTTGGGATCCTCTTACGAAAACTCTTTCAATGCCTCGGGGAATGGGGGTTCGGGCTTATCTTCAGTCCATACAGGAACACTTTTATCTTTCTTACTACTACTTTCCTTCTTGCATGGTTCAACCTCTTTTTCAACTGTGGTCTTCTTCTTCTCGGCCTCTATATGTTCAGAAACTATTTTTCGTTGCACATGAACCTCTTTACCACTCCTCAACGTAATTGCGCTCACATTCTCCTTGGGGTTGATGATGGTTTGAGACGGCATCCACTTCCCGGAGTTTTGCGGTTCCAACCTGTTAATTGTGGTATCTATTTGACCCATCTGGTTCTGCAATTGCTGAATACTGGCCTTTGTATCCTGTTGGAATTGAATCGTATTTTCAGTTAAAATATCCAACCGTTCCTCTAAAGATTTACCAGATTGATTATTCAAATTGGCTTGTTGCCTCTGAGCGAATGGCAGCCTGTATGGTTGGAAGGTTTGCTGATTTTGTTGAGGCTGATTTTGGGCTTGGTTCCCGTATCTGAAGTTAGGATGATCCCTCTATCCAGGATTGTAAGTATTCGAATAGGAATCATAACTTTGTCGTGGCTGCTCTAGGAATCCTCCGGCTGTATTTACGTCCTCTTGACCTTCATCTTGTAATGTGGGACACATATCTGTTGAGTGTCCCTCATTTGAGCAGATACCACATGGTTGTGCAATCGGTGCAGCCTGAAGCCAACTGTCTAACAAAAAAGGTTAAACTAGCCATTTGTTGTTCTAATGAAGAAATGTCTCGGAGCTATTTACCTCATTTATACGCTTGAGAGGTTGATCGTGTCGTGTCCCAAACTTTTGAGAACATGCGGCCATATTCGATATAAGCTCATGAGCAGCGTCAATGGTCAACTTGTCTAACGCCCCTCCACTTGCGGCGTCGACCATGTTCCTTTCATTAGGCAACAACCCTTCACAAAAATATTAAATTAGTAAGGAGTCACTTATCTGATGGTGCGGATAGCTTGCACACAATTTATTGAAGCGCTCCCAATACTCATACAATGATTCTTCATTAAATTGCCTTATTCCACAAATTTCTTTGCAAATATTTGCAGTTCAAGAAGTTGGAAAGTACTTAGCCAAGAATAGTCTATTCATTTGCTCCCAAGTTGTGATACTACCCAAAGGCAAATCGAACAACCAATCCTTCGCCTCATCCTTGTGCGAGAACGGAAATGCTTTTAACTTGATATGCTCATCTGACACCCTGGTGGGTCTCATACTTGTGTAAACCACATGGAACTCCTGTAAGATGCTAGTTTGGATCTTCACTTGGCATTCCATGAAAAGAAGGTAATAAATGAATTAGTCCAGATTTTAATTCAAATGTAACATTAGCATCTAAATCTGAATAAGTAATGCATAAGGGTTGTTGGTTCAAAGTGGGCGCTGCTAATTCTCTCAAAGTCCATTGCGCCATGCCAGTCTCTTCCTGTTGTTCTTCCTATTCCTACTCACCTACAAAAATATAATTAAACAAACTTTCATCCCCTAATTGTCGTTCTCGTATCTCTTTTCCCAATCTGCGTAAAGTTCTTTGTATTTTCGGATCAAATTAGAATTTAACTTGTCCAGCAAATCGGGTCACAGGCATATACAATTAGTGGTAGAATAATAATAAAAAGAAATAAAAAGAAAAACTAAAATAAATAGCACAAAAATAATTCAAACCGTTCCCCGGCGACGGTGCCAAAATTTTGGTGTGCGTAAAATGATGTTGTCGAGTTGCAATGCTGTCGTAAGTATCCAAAATTAACAACTCTAACGTAGTAGTGGTGAGTCGAGTTCGTCCCACAGAGAACTGGGATTATTTTCGTGCTAAATTGGAAAAATAGGGTTTTGAAATGCTTTTTTTACTAAAACTCAAACAATAAAATAATTGAAGAAAATTCAATTAAGGAAGATCTTGGTTTTGGTCATATCCACCATGGCAATTTCACTAGTCGATCATGGACACACAAGATAATTCAATTTATATCAAGCACTAATTGAAGAATTAATCCGAACGGATACCAATTCAAAGTTGATTCTTATTTCTTTCTAAAGTTGGTTAATTTTCAACACGCGATCCCATTAACCCTAACTATTAAATTAACCCAGACATGCACCAAAGATCAATTAATAGAAGCTTTAAGATCAACAAGAACAATTAGACTAATTTAAGTATAAACACACGCGGTTATGCCAATTAGATGATTAATTTTCCTAAATTCAATAACTCAAATATGGTAATTATCAAATTCAGTTGCTTCATAGATTGAATTAAGCACACGCGGTTAAAACTATCTAGCAGTAGATCAATTCTAATAACTTAATATTCTGCAGCAATAATAAGTTAAAAAGAACAATCATAAATTTAATTACAGAAAATTAATCAATACTTGAGACAAAAGTGAATAAATTCTTAAAAGAAGTCTCACATGTTTGTAGAATTGACCATGGCTTCAATTCCCTCTACCAAGAAAAGAGTTTAAGCACAAAGTGCCATTAAAGAATAAAGAAGAAAATTTTCTGCTAAAACCCTAGCCAATAGAAAATAAAAGTGTCGATCCTTTTTTCTCACCCAACTTGGGGTATTTATAATGAGTATTTAGGGTTACAAATAATGCCTCCAGATAAGAACGTGAAATCGGGTGAAAAAGAGTCCAACCGGTTGAAAAAATCCATCAAAAACTCAAAAATACGCACTTCTGCTGCTTCGCGCGCACATGCACTAAGGTTTTTGCGTGCATGTGCACGCTAGGCAGTGCTTAAAAGTTGCCAGCGCACATGTCTCTTATACAGCACAACCCCAGCGTATGTGCGCTGGGCTTCACTTTTCGCTTCGATTTTGACCCTAACGCAGATCGAATTTGGGAAAACTCAAAACATGAAAGTTGTATCTCTATGTCCTAGCTTTCCAAAAATCTTGAATAATCTCAATTTGAGCTCATATAAGAAAGTTATGCTGAATCTACCAAAATGTGTTAGAATCGCTCCTTGGCGGTACACATTTTCTAACTTTATAATTTGAACGAGATGCCTATAGAATCTTGGAAAACTCAAAACACGAAAGTTGCAGAAATCTTAAATATATTTCCAAATCATCTAAAATCAACTCAATTTGATCTTGGACTCGAAATTTATGCTTAAAATACGAAACAGCATCCAAAATGGCTTCATACTCGTGCATGTTCCGCCCTTAGCATTTTCTTTCATTTTTTGCCATCTTTTTCAGCTCTTTTTCACTTTAACCCTACAAAAACTAAGAATAACCAAATTAAGCTCAATAATAACTCAAAGGGTCTTGCTTCCAACACATAAAAATGTGGTAATTGGCATATAAAATATAGTACAATTATGAACTTATCGGACACCATTCCAGGGGGTGGCTCTAAGAACCCCAATTATTGTATTTGGTAAAAAATTTCCCTCCTTGATGTATTGAGTGATGTAAAGTCAGCATCCGGATGGCTTCTTGTCTACGAGGGTCGGTTCCCGATATTATTGTCCGGGTAGACCACCTGGCTCACCAACGGTTTGGCTCTGGGATAGCTTAACCTATCTGTGACCCTCAAGTTTTTAGAGGATGAGGGGTTCAAAGTCTTCGGGACCTTTTCTTTTTGTGTATCGTAAAGTTCTCTTTTTGTCCTGTTTGACTCCTCACCCCGTATGAACTCCGACGCAAGAGAATAGCTCAGAGTAGGAGCTCAGTATTCTTTTGTCCAGATCGGCATTGAAGGTACCAGGTCGGATGCCACTGCAGAAAGCAGCCACCGAAATTCTTTCATCTACATTTTTTATTTGAACCACTTCTCTTCACATCATTAAAGTGATCCACAATTTTGTTAAGTGATTCGTCGGACCTCTGTCGAATGTTCATGAGGTGCGACGTGTCCTTCTGCAATATTGATTTGCTTTGGAAATGGCAGAGGAAGGACTTTGCCAGGTCGTTAAAAGTGGCAATTGAGTTCCTCGGTAGCTCTTGGAACCATTTTTGGGCTAGATGTCGAAGGGTGGTGGCAAATAACTTGCAGCGGGTGGCGTCACTATAGCCATAAAGGCTTGTGACTGCTACCACACATCTAGATGTGTATAAGAGACAGAATATCCCTTGTAGCGGTCGAGGTCCGGTAGCTTGAATTGCATTTGGAGAGGTTCAATCTTGATAGAGATTGTGAACGGATCTCTGTCAATCTCTGCCGGAGCAAGAGTATTCATAACTAAATTATTTTTTCTCAAAATCTCTTGAATTTTATTTTCGAGGCTCTACTCCTCGAGCTATTTTAAAACAGCCGGGGAGGGTCCTCTTGAGTCAGAGTTTTGAGGAATGTGCGCCGAGTCTTTCGCGCAGTAGTAATTTTTTGATTCGCTCGTTGATGAGTGTGATTCGTCAGATTGTTTGTTCGAGCGTGACTTTGTTATTTTGTGGTGCGGGTCGGTTAGACTCATGGGGTCAATCGGCTGTTTCCCAGGCCTTCTGCCGGGAGCGCGTTGTTGTTCAACTTGTGGAGTAGCTGCTCGGTTTGAGCGGTCAGATGGAGTCTTGTTCTTCCGCTGCTCCATGAACGCTTGGAAAGATTCAAAATGATCGGAGATGTATTTCAGAACATCGTTCTGCTTCTGTTGGACCTCGGCTGGTGTACCGACATTTTCTGCCTCATCGGTATGCACCACGAGGTGTTGGTTGCTCGCCTCAGCGTCCTTGCTAGTGGTTCGCCGTGTTCCACGGTTCTTTATCCTTCCCAAACCAAAAATAGAGAATTCAGATGATTGAGAATTGATTGAAGGAGATGAAAATTTGTCGATTCCCACAGACGGCGCCAATTGACGAAGCTAGAATTTAGCTTCTAAGTAGAGAGAGAAAGTAGAAGAGTTGAGGAGAATTTGTGACTGATATTACTGAGGAGAGACTAGTACAGAGAGTGCACGACCCTTTTCTTGGTATCCAAACCCCTTATTTATAGATGTACATGAGGGGGGTGTGAGGTTACCATTCTACTAGCTCATCTGGGGCTAAATTACATAACTACCCTTAATGAGATTGCCACGTAAGCACTTCTAGAACAATCTAGGAGGAGTGCCAAGTGTCACTAATCAGCATCATCAGGTCGTACCAACATAGAATAAACCAATAAAACAATTTCCCAAGATGATAAATTGAACCCTACGCTACATTGTTTGATTGGTTCCGATTTACAGTATTAGAAATCGAAATACTTAGGTAAACCTAATTTATGATTCACTTATAAATTTTATGGTGTAGATTAAATGTTATGGAATCTATGATATCAGCTGGTGTAAGCAAGATTTTATAAGATTTAATCTTGATCGTAAGGTCTATAGGTAAGGCCCATCAAGACCTGGTTTATAGTAGTATTTTCCATCGAAATAATATGAGCCGAATACATATATACACACTTGAAAATTTTAATACTTCTACTTCATAATTTAAGTAATTTTATTTAACAACAATAATTTTCATGTTCTTTAACTTCAAAATTAAAGAGTATATTTGACTAATATTAAGTGTAATTAGAGACAAAATATTAGTAAAAGTAAATTATATTATTTGACTTGAAAAATTCACGTGCGTTGATGTAGTTGTAACACTTTTGAATTGTTGAAATTTTTAATTTTTCAGAAAATAAATAAATATTACAGAATGTTAACAAATAATTCTAAACCTATAAATTAATCTTTTGAATTTTTATATAAAAATTGTATATACCTTAAATGTCTATTCAATATCTTTGTCTTTTTTATTCCGTAATTACTTTCACATTTCCTTTTTTATTTTATTTTATTCTTTTTTCCTTAATAATCATCCATATATGCTATTTGGTATAATATATAAAATAAAATTATTTTCTTCTAAAAAATTAAACAAATTTTCCATTTTATGAGAATAACGTTTCAAATTTGAATTTTATAATTGAAAAAAGAAAAATGAACCATTAACATAGACATAATTGAAAGACCAGTAGTTTAACTTATTTCCAATAATTATTAATGATCAATTAATTAAATTATCTACCTATAGTAGAAGAAAACAAAGTTAAAACTGTAGCTGCTCCTGGTGTTGACACATGACACTCTCAATTGAGAGATTTAGTAATTCTCATCAAATGTATTGTATTGGATTGAAGGTTTAAGAATTTTATGGGCCAATTAAAAGCTAACAATCTAGCATTGGGGACATTAGAATTTGTAATTGTAAAGTGGCTAGATTCTCCTTTATTATTGCTTATAGGACCACATAAATGGCATAACGTTAGCCCACTATAGATCTGGATAGATGTATTCTTTAGTTGTATTTATTTGGATTTTATCTTTTAACTTCTAAATTGTCTCATTTTCGAGCTCCAGATTTTAAACACAGCTAAGCATTATTTAAAAAAAAAAAAAAAAAAAAAAACACAGCTAAGCAAAATATACCTAAACTATTTGCCTAACATATCTCATCCTGAATGTAGGTAAATATTCATTGCCTTTAACAACTCATGTTAATATGGCCGATAGTAATCCAACCAAATTTTATTCCATCCACAATACAGTTGATTATTAAGTTTGATAATTCCTCTTTTTTGTCTTTGTGTGGCTAGGTTATCGTTTGCACATTCATTATTCCAATAATTACACGACTATGTCATGGGTTGGCCACCCTTTTCTAATCCATTTACTTAAAGCCTATTGATAACCCATAACCGTTGGAATTGGATTTTCTCAATCAATAATTTTTTTGATAGCTGTTGAATTACATTGCACTTCTAAACCAACTT
Source organism: Cinchona pubescens (assembly GCA_025175665.1). Taxonomy (NCBI): domain Eukaryota; kingdom Viridiplantae; phylum Streptophyta; class Magnoliopsida; order Gentianales; family Rubiaceae; genus Cinchona; species Cinchona pubescens. Next base: position 100,196 of record JANKKI010000192.1, on the reverse strand, counting down.
TTCAAAATTTTATTACCGGTTTGGTTATAGGAAAGTCTATAGTCAAGTCATTATTGTTTTTATTCTCAATTTATTGAAATTTAATTTCACTAGTCTTTCTATAATTTGGTAGTTACAACCCTTTGTTTCCCTTAATTATTTGGAGCAATAAGATGGATTAAATACCTTCTTTTTTTCTTCTTTTTTTAAATTAAAGTCTCAATGGTTCTCTTAAGCAAATATAAAAGTAGCCATAAACATGTCCTTCCTCATCGTACTTTGGTTTTCTCTCGCTTCGGTATGTACCTTATCTATTTTTTATTATATTTTCTCTCACAAATTCATGCATACAAAAGGCTATTTTGAGTTTTCTTGTGTTTTTTGTGAAATTTTTTGTCTCAGATTAGTATCTATTAGTTTTATACTAAGTTTTATTTTCTCTTTTCTTTTTTTTCCCCAAGGTTGTGCTGTTGTTTTTTTTTTCCTTTTAAAAAAAATATTTCTTACATCCTTTAGGTACAACCACAAATAATATGGTGGTGATTTTACTGATTTTAACTTTATTGGTTATCAAAATTTCCCGTTGCTTGAAATTTAAGTCTTACTATTTTCACAATGTTGCGTGTGCCCTTTTTGTGAACCTTTTTTCATTGTTTTCCTATTTTAAGCTTTGAAAAAGATTATCAATCTTACATAAGCTTTTTCTTTACTTCAATGAAGTACATATTGTACTCATATTTGACTTATTTAATTACTTCATATTTCTAAATTAGTCATTTTTATTGTCCGATTATAGAGTATAATTTTTTTTATTTTTTTTTTAAGTTTAGGCTGCGAATTTTTAGTTTTTATTTTACAATAAAGAGGACAAAAGGTAAACTGGATTGCATTTTTTTTACTTCTAATATATAGGATTAAAATACTTCATGGACTACATGCTATTATTGAATATCAACACTAAACGTATTCTTTTTACCAAAGAACATATGATAATAAACTTATAACTCTAATTGTCTCTAATATCATTGCCAACACAATCATTTGCTTCTATTCTCTTAACAATATGAGCCCACAATATATTTGATTAAGAAAAATTTATTGCAAAGCATACAATAACTTGCTTTTCCATTATCTATATGAGCAAGACAATTAAGGATACTAACTTTTTCAAGAACAATTAAGCATATCATGATGTGTTCTATCAAAGGACATACAAATACTACAATGTCTATGACTAAATGTTTAACATATTACTGAACAATATTATATTAGTATTAAGTTATAACTAAATTTGGTCAATAAAAAAAATGTCCTCTTAACACAAGAATATGAAGCGTCTTAATTTTATACATAAATGGTCATTTGCCCCTAATTAAAAATCATTCATTGCTCGTTAATTTATCTTTTCAAATTTTTGTTTGCACTAGAAGATGTAGAGCCTTCGAGGCCGTCGGTTACATCTTCTCACCCCACATATATTACGTACAAAATGAAACTCCATCTCTTTAAGCCTGGTTGTTTTAATCCTTGAATTACTCTACATTGTAGGGGTTATTAACTCGAGCCTTCTTCACCCCTTCTTATTTATATGTTGTGAACTGGTTCTATAAATATACAAAGGTACCCATACAGAACTCAGCTTCCTCAGTCTCCTACTTTGTTCTTCCATTGTTTGGTATGTTTATTTTGCATTATACTTTTCTGTCATAAATTTATAGCATGAAAAAAACTTTTCGATATTGTTATTTTTGTTGTTTTTTAATAAGTTCTTTGTGAACACTTGTATTAGATAGGTATCCTTTTAGCATTGCCCTATTTTTTGCTTTCCTTATTCTTTTTCCTTTGCACTTTTTGTATCTGGCTATATCACATAAATTCGGCTTAACAACTAAGCTGGCAACTAGTAAGTGGTAAGTGTCTCTAACTCTTAAAGTATCTAAAACTACATGCTTAACCTTCCTTTTCTACCACACGTGCTCATAGTTTCCACGTGATAAGTTATAGGGGAATTTCCTTATAGTTTATGTTCAATAAAGAAAATAAGTAGCAATTGGTAAATTTATGTTCAATAAAGAAAATAAAATAAGAAGTAGCAATTGATAGATTTATGTTCGGATGATGATCAACTATATATTAAGATATTATTACGAACAACAATCATATTAATACTAAGTTATCATTACAATTAATTTCTTAAATTGCCTTACCTTTCAATAGTACTAAGTAATACACAGTATGTTACCTTATAGCAAATGTAAGTGTTTTGGTGGCTACGCACAACTAGACATTTGTAGTTAATCATAGAATTCACTAATATAAATTGGTCCTAAAACACAATTTTTTGTGAATAAAACAAACTCATGATCATTTTCAAAATGAAAAATAGTTTATACTTTTTTCATGAGATAATTATAGATAATAGGTAAATAAATACATGATTAAATAATAGACAAACTTAATTTGGTGAAATAATATGGTAGCTTTATTATATAAGGTAAAGAAGCCATTAATACTAGTAACATTATATTTGGAGAACTATAAGTTTAATTTATCTGATATGATTAGTGATGACCAACTAATTAAATTATTAATCACAAATTTAATTATTATACATTGATCTTAAAGCACAATAATCATTTTGTAAGAAAAATAAGTACATGATTAATCAGATTACCATATATAGGCAAAAAAAAAAAAAAGATTTACAAAACAACAAAAAAAAGTCTTATTATTTAATTCACAACTGTTAAGCATACTTGAATAAACCGTTAAAGGAAAAGAAAATAAGTTAGAGAAATAAAGGTGATATTAATTATTAGATTAACTAAGATTTTAATCATAAAGGTCATTTGGCTTATAAAATTATAAAATTCTATTAAAAAATTATGCTAAATGTGTTTATAAAAAACTTGTCGATATCCAACCATAATCATCTAAAAAAAATTTGCTTAAAAGTATGCACAAGTTATCTAGATAACTGTGTGCATTTATTTGAAGTGCATTTAAATTGCAACCAACGTTTAATTATTATCCATGCATAAGATATATCATAGACTTTTGGATTTAAATATCTATAGAGTTGGAGTACATTCAATTGTTAGTTTATTTAGATAACTCTACTAACAAGTACAAAATGAGAATATATTTATAAGTGACACTCACAACAATTATGCTATTAAGTTATTCCACAGTTTTTATGATAGAGTTAATTCAACTAACTTTTCTCTAATTTTGATGCATTTACAAAAACACCCCTTAAAACATTTTGAATTATGGTGTCTGTTAAATTGCGTTTTATATTTCATACCATTGTTTAGACGTTAATATTAATATTAAATGCCCTTTGATTTCAAAAATTACCACTTAGACATCTATAGGAGAAAAATAAAATAAGATGAGTAGCATACGTCATTGCGGGTTGGCTATTCGTCAGCATTGATTTAGTTTATAATGTGTTTGGAAGTTCTCGACTAAACGAGTATTTCACAGAAGGCCGACAAGGAATTCCATTAATAACTGGCCGTTTTGGTCTTGTATGTATATATTGTCTTGCCTATAATTTATATATGCATTTTAGTAGATCTTGATTATTTTAGAATATTTAGGACATTCATCGTACTGTGAGTTGAACTTCTTTCACCTTATAGTAGTTACTCTAATCCAATATTTCTTCATTATTTTAGCAAATAATATAACAATTGGCATTTTATTTTCAAATTTGACATGTAAGCTCAATATACCTAGCAACTATTTAGGAGATATTTTGTTTGCATTCAGGAATCAGAATCAGAATAAGAATCCTAAATCCCATTATATGTATGGGTTTATGTCATTTTCTCTTATTTGTTTGATTTGAGCAAGGAATGGATTTCATTATGTTAATAAGTTAATCAATTTGAAATCTAAATCACAAGTAGCGAATGAAAGTGAGCAATTTCTAGCACTTTTATTCTTATAGAATGATTTTCAGAGTGATTAACCAAACAATATCTATAAGTATCATTAATCTTGATTCTCATTCCTTACCTTTATACCCATAAACCAAACACCTTTATGCCTTAGAGTATCGAATAGTATGATTTATTTGTATAGCATGTGTCGTTTTTAATTATATTAATTATTTAACTAAATACTTTCTTCGTTGTCACTCCATAAATTATGAGCAGAATTCTTATGCGTTAAAATGATTATTTTAAAATATGTGGGGCATTCATTGTATCATGAGTTGAACATATTTTTTGCCTCATCAATAGTTACTCTAAACCAATATTTTACAAAATGGTGTTATTAAAGATAAGGATTTAGCACTAATATTCCACGAAATACAATTTAGGTGGTAAGACTCTTTCCATATGACTTATTGGCTATGGATTCGAGTCACTAAAGAATAAGAAGATGTTCGTTTTTTTTTAAATAATATTAAAAAAATAAAATTAACAAATACTTTTATTAGGGATTATGAGTTTTTTATAAATTTTAAATTTTTTATTGATAAGATTATTAATTTTGTGATTTTAAAATTGGAGCAAAATTTAATATTAAAAAGTGGTTTTGTTGAATTGCAAACTAAAAATGAGTAAAACATAATGAATAAAATTTGTTGCAGGTGCAACAAAAAATTTCTACCATCTTATTACATTTATTCAAAAATTTTATATAAATATAAGAAATTTTGTTATATTAATTTGAAATATAAATATAATAAATATAGTTGTAATATAAATTATAAAAAATAGATATGTTTATTGGATCAAACAAAAAATAGATAGGTTTTAATGCATCGAATGTGGTTACCTCTAAAATTGTATTTTGATAGTATTTTGCCATGAAATTAAATTTTCATTTATTAAATATAAAAAAATGTAAAGCAGTATGAATTTTATTTTGTTATTCTTTTGCGCTCTTTCAATTAATTCCTTGTATTGATTACTAAGGCATTTAGTAATATGCATCTTTGTTGTTCTGTTAAATAATGTAAGATCTGTATTGTAGTTTCTAAAACTGACATGTAAATTTAATTTGTATCCGCAGTTATCTTAGAGCATGTAAAATTATGATTTTATTTGCAGAAACTAGATTGTATTATTATTCATATTACTTGTATACTCATTTGTTCTATATTGTCATGCTTATAATTTATATATAGCATTCTTGTAGATCTTGATTATTTTAAAATATTTGGGGCATTCATCATACTGTGGGTTGAACTCTTTTTTTACCTCATCAATAATTGTTCTAATACAATATTTCTTTGTTATTTTATAAAATAGTATAATATGTTAACAACTAACATTGTACTTTTCAAATTTAACATGTAAACTCAATATATACCAGTAATTATTTAGAATGTCTAATAGTATGATTTATTTGCATACCATGTGTTGTTTTTAATTATGTTAATTACTTAACTAAGTACATTTCTTTGTTGTCAGTCCATAAATTATGAGCAGAATTCTTATATTTTAAAATGATTATTTTAAAATTTTGTTATATTAATTTGAAATATAAATATAATCAATATATAGTAGTAATATATATTATGAAAAAATAGATAGTTTTATCAAACTAAACAGAAAGTATCTATTTTTAGATAAGTCTAATTATACTTCATTAAGGATGACTTATTAGAAAAAAAAATTCTTAAGGACTTGTTAACCATTAAACTATTTAATTAAGGATATATTAGGTGTGACAAAAAAATAGGTGGTGATATTCTTAAAAAATAGGTAAATCTTATAAATTAATTATGTTTTAATTATTTTTTGTATTTTATTAAAGACGATTATTTTAGGTATCACAAATAAGTAGAAACAAAATTGGATATATTTATCTATCAGGGATTTGTATTTTATTAATTGTGAGTATATTCGGCATTGTAAAAAAAGAGAGAAACAAAATTTAGAAGAAACAACTCGTTTATTTAATATATTATAGATAGATAGATGGCGATGTTATTGTTAGATGGTGTTGAAGATCAAATAAATTAACTTTACTATTATTGAGGAAAAATCAATATCTATTTTAAGATTTCATAATAAATTATTAAACAATTTCATAATTCACTTTAATATGTCATACTTAATTTAAAAGTGGTGCATCGAATAAGTAAGGGTGCTCATGATTAGGTTTGTTGGTAGATTTTGTGAGTTTTTTTTTAATTGAGTTTAAAATCCAACCTAACCATACTAGCATAGAAACACAAATAAACTCAATCCAGATATTAGGTTATTCGAGATTTCGAGTAACTTTAATTTTCGAGTTGAGTTGGTTTCGGGTTGAACACCCTTGTAAATAAGTGAAATTGATGAATAATTATTGAGAAACAAATTTGTGTACAACCATCTTACTGTGTATAAAAGGAGAGTTTCATTTGTTATGGTAGTCTAATTAATTTTAAATTTTGAAAATAATCACCATCAAGTAAAAAAGAAAGAAAGAAAGAACTACCATCAAGTAACCAAAAAAAAAAAAAAAAAAAGAGGTTTAAAACTACTCAATTCTTTAATTACTTACAAAAAATTATCTCTTAAATTTATTTAAAAAATTCTTGTAATTTAACAATATTAAAATTATTTAATTATATTCATATTTATAATTTTTCTTTCAAATGGCACATACATAAAGTGTACCCAAATCACTAGTGGTATATAAATGGACATTGAGTAAATGTATACTTATCACCTAAATAATTACAAATTAATTATAGTAAATACTATACTTATATTTATCTATCTGTCTATTATCTATTACCTATATATACATGCAAGTTGTTTCGTTTTCTTTTTTGTTTCTCCCCTTTTTTGTAATTTCTAAAGTACCCACCCTTAATGAAATATAATTTCTAGAAAAAATACATAATTCAATTACTCCTCATATAATCTAACTGCCTATTTTTTAGTCATACAATCCTACACGAGGTAATCTATTATTTTTCTCTTTTTTATCTATCCAATATACCCTTAATTAAATAGTTATGTCTAATATGCCCTTCATGGAGTATAATTGGCCTATCTAAAATACTTTTCATTTTATATAATAAATAAGATTATATATCTTTTATAATACTACTATTATTTATCATATTTATTCCAAATTGCTATAACATAATTCTTTAGACAAATAATTTTATGTGAAAAATTAGGCATAAATGCATAATAAGATGGTAAAGATTTTAATTGTATAAAAATATTTATATTTAAACAAAAATAAAATAAAAGTAGTTTTATATCTATTATGTATGTTCAAATTGTTTCTTTCTTAAATTATTACAAAATTTTGGCATAAATACATAATAAAATGGTATAAATTTTTAAGAATAGAAACATTATTTATACTTGAGAAAAAAATAAATAAAAATATTATTTTATAAATGTTATATATTGTTCAAATCGTTTTTATTTTTTATTCCTAATAAAAATATTCTTTTATATATTATAAATTCACAAATAATTATTTTCTTTTACACATCTAACTGTTTATTCAAGTTTGCTCTTTTGTGTTAGTTAATTAGAATTATTTTTTGTTGTTTTATGTATTTTCATATGCCAATAACATATATAATTGTTTTGAGTAGAAGTACAAAATTTGGTTCTATTATAATGTCATTAATCATGTATTTGTTTTGGTTATGACATGAAGTTACTGTGATTTAAGATCAATGTATAATAAATAATTAGTTGTTTATTATAACAGATAAGTTAAATTGTTGGGCTTTCAAATTTATTAGTGTTAATAGCTTCTTTCACTTATGGAATTAAGCTTACCTTAGCCAAAAAAGCTCAACCCCACTAAAATTTAACATAAAATAAATAAAAGAGGAGAAAATACCTCTAACAAACTTTATGCATTGTTTTTAACTTGATTGGACTTGGATTCAATAATATATATTTTTAAAATCAAAGTTTTCCTCCAAGTTAAAAATTGCAGAATTAATAGTCATACAAATAAAAAAAATTAATATTTATAAAAGTGAAAAAATATTGGAGTATATAATACTATTTTCTTATCTCATTTAAATTTTTGTTACGATTAGTTTAGATTTGTTGTTCCCTTCCCTAGACAAGAAAAGAAAATTAACGAAGCAATGAAAGTAAAGTTTCGAACGAAATAGAAAACACACAATTTTTAATTCAGATAAAAATATTTGGATTAATAGTAATATTTGATTATGAAATCCTTATCTTTAATAATACAATTTTCTAAAATATTGTGATTTACAGTAATTATTGATGAAGTAGAAAATAAATTCAACCCATAATCTACTGCAATGCCAAAAATATTTATAAAATAATCATTGTATAAATATACAAAAAAATTTATACATATTTGTGATGCTGTAATAGAAAAAATATTTAGGTAATTAATTAATAAAGAAATAACACAGATTATACAAAAAAATCATATTATTAAATACTCTAAATAGTTGTTGGTAGACGTTGAGTTTAAATGGCAACTTTGGGAACTACAATAACAGTTGTTACAATATTTGGTAAAAACAATATTAGTTTAGGGTAGCTATTGTGAGGTAGAAAAATTTGAACAAATAGTACGATACATACCCAAAATAATTTAGAATAATCATTACAAGACCTATACGAATAATATGCATAAATTGTTGGAATGACATATAGAAAAAAATAAATAGGTAAGTAATATAATATTTTGACTAAGGTAACATAAATTATGCAAATAAAATCATACTATAAATTTATAAAATAATTATAGATATAGATTCTGTTGCACATCAACTTTGAAAATTATAATGCAATTTTTTGCACTATTTAACAAATTAATAAAAATTTAGATTAAGTATCTTGATAAACAATATAAGTATTTAATTGAAAAAGTATGAAAAAATTAAAAATAAAATTCACACACTTTTATTAGCTTTAATTTCGTTTATATATTTAATAAATTCAAATTTTAATTTCACATTAAAGTACTATATCAAAATACAATTTCAGAGTTAATCACATTTGATACCATTCAATATGAAGGGAAGAGTTTAAAACATTATTGAAATCTTGAAACGAATGTTATTATAAGGTTAAGAAATATAAAAAAAAATACTAATATATTTGAGTCACCAAGATGAGTAGGTAGAGATTTACTATAGATCCTCTTTTATTAATATTTTAAAAAAAAAATTTAACAAATATAAAAAGTATCAATATATTATGTAGGCATGTATACATATTTACACAATATGTTAATGAAAATTAAAATTTATATAAAATCCCACTTAAAGTAACGTGCAATTTTGGACATCTTAGAACTACATATTTTTTCATTAGCATTAAAAAAATATTTTTTTCATTAGCACTAAGTGTATCTTATAATAAGGTAAAGGATTGTTTTCATTAAAATTCTGTGCATCTCAGAGCAACATAAAAGAATAATTTATTATTTGAATTTCTACAATGATTTTAATATATTATATGATACCTATTGATAATATGGACAATATATTAGTTTAATTAGATTTTAATTTTTTATATGATTTTTTTTTGTGTATTCATTTTTTATATTTTAATTAGATTCATTTTTTCGTATTTTTGAAATTTTAATTAATTAATTTTGTAATTATTATTCATATATCATTTGATTTCCTATAAATATTTTTTGCCAATAAAAGAATATCCATACCTCATTTATAAGATGATGTTTGATACTTGATAGTGATTTTATCTTTTAATAATTACAACATATTATATACAAATATATTTAAAAAGTTCAATACTATGAAAAATATCTTCATCTTTAATTGATCAAGTAATTGATAGTGTCGCTATAGAAAATCATAATTTAAACGCCTAGAAGAGAAATAGAAATAAGATACAAATATTATATATTTTTCTCATAAAAGAGAATTTTGTTTATATTTGAGAAGAAATGGAATTGATATATGAAAAAAAAAATTAACAAAAGAAATGCGAAAATAATTACGAAGAAAATAGCAAAATATTAAATATATATTTTAAAGTATATAACTTTTGCATAAAAAATACTTAACAAAAATGCTTATATTTTGTATTCTATGTTATCATTCACTGATTATTTATTTTTTTTTTTTTTAAAAATTAAAATTTTTAACAAATCAAGAGTATTACATGTGCGAAGTACATGCTTTTTTCTAGTATTAAGTTATTAGATGATGATATTTACAGTATTCCTATATTATTTTTTGTTCAAATACTTGGTATCGTGGTAGAATGGTTTGATAGTAGACAATTACAAATTGTAACACAAAATAAAAAATACATTAATGATATGAACCGAATAAGTCAACTCAATTTGAGTATTATATTTTGTTAAAAAAAAAAAAATTGATTTTTTATTTCAAAATTTATAAATCAAGATTGATGATTTAATGATTAGTGACAATTGGTACTCCCCCTAGATTGTTCTAGAAGTGTCTCTTATAACACATCTCTAAACTATAAATTAGAAAGAGTTAAACTAGAAATTTAAATATTTCTTGGATTTTCGATTGAAATTAAGAAAGCCCACTAAGATTTATCTAGAAATTAAAGCTAGAAATTGAAAATTCTTAAATAGAAAGTAAGAAATTAACAAGAACCCTAATTTTCCTAAAAACCCTAATATGAAAGTAAAGAAATTCTTACTAAATTGGACAAGAAAGCAAATAAAAATTATATCTACATGAAACTTACGATTAACCCACTACAATTATCTAATCAAAATTTGAACTTGACAAGAAATTTAAAGAAGATCTAATTACAGATGAAAGTTAAGAGAAATTTCTATTAGAAAAAGTAATTTGTAGTTCAAGCTATCCTAATCTATCTAGAACTAACTAAAACTATCTTGATGCTAAAACTATCTCAAAATCTCTACTTACTAATTCTACTTATACATAAATAGATGCCTTGGAAAGAAATTAACTAAAATCTTTAATTACTTATCCAATTTCGGAATTTAAACTATCAAAATGCTATAATTTAGAGAAAAATAACTCTGGTTTACTAGAGTTATCAAATGACAATACATTATTTTCTATTGCCCACAGCTATTTATCAGCAATTGTTATTACTTATTAAATCTTTAAACTAGATTTAGTCTAGATAAAGATTGGTTTGCTATACTGGTGACTCTAGTTAGTTAAAGGGTTTCAATCCCATTCCTTTCGTTGTTTTCCTCACTAACTTTTTAGTGAGTTCTGTTGTAAAATGATCAGCCAAGTTATTACTTGTTTTCACATATTGAATTATGATTACTCCTATTACAAATCAAATGTCTAACATAATCATGCCTTAAACTAATATATCTAGACTTTCCATTGTATACCTTATTAAAAGCTCTGGACACAGTAGCTTCACTATCGCAGTGTAAAGGAATAGTTGGCATTGGACATGGCCACAAACCGATGTCTGACAATAATAAGATTTATTAGCCATTCAGCCTCTTTACCAGCTGCTGCTAAGGCAACAAACTCTGATTTCATTGTTGAATGAGTTATACGTGTTTGCTTCTTAGAATCCCATCAAACAGCTCCTCCTGCAAGTATAAAGATCCAAACTGAAGTTGACTTATTATCACTTACACTAGTTATCCAACTAGCATTAGTATAACCTTCCAAAACTGGTGGAAAATTATTATAAAATAGTCCAAAATGTTTTGTCTTTTTCAGATATCCTAGGACTCTTGTAATTGCCTTCCCAAGTTCTTTACTAGGACGACTAGTAAATCTAGACAGTTTGCAAATCGCAAAAGAGATATCTGGCCTTGTACTATGATTTGCATACATTAAGCTACCAATAACACTTGCATATTCAATTTGAGCAACTAATCTATCAGTATTTGGTGGCAAGTTTTGTGAAGAATCATAGGGTGTATTTGCTTCCTTTATATTCAAGTGTTTAAACTTGTCCAAAATTTTCTCAATATAATGAGTTATTTTATGGTTCAAAGCAAAACCCCTATTATGTTTTTTTTTTTTTTAACTTTTATGCCTAAGATAGTATCCACTTCTCCAAGATCTTTTATCTTAAATTGCGAGAATAGATATTTCTTAGTCTCATTCATAGCAATCATATTTGTCCCAATAATTAGTATATCATCAACATATAAGCATATAATAATACTATAATCATGTGTAAATTTTGAGTAAACACATTTATCAGTATTATTATGCTTAAAACCACGAGACAAAAATGGCAGAATCGAATTTTTTGTGCCATTATTTTAGTACTTGTTTCAAACCATATAAATACTTGACTAATTTACAAATTTTCTTTTCATTTCCAGAAAGAACAAAACCTTCAAGCTGTTCCATGTAAACCTCTTCTTCCAATACACTATTTAAAAATACAGTTTTAACATCCATTTGATATACAAATAAATCGTAAATAGAGGCAAAAAATAATAACACTCTTATGGAAGTTATTTTTGCTACTGATGCATAAGTATGTTAAAATAATTAATTTCTTCTTTTTGTTGAAAGCCTTTTGCTACCAATCTGGCTTTAAATGTTTGAATTGAACCATTTGTATTGTATTCTCGTCTAAATACCCATTTGCACATTATAGGTCTTGAACCTGGAGGTAAGTCTATTAACACCTATGTGTTATTTGACAAAAGAGAATCCATTTCGTCTTTTATAGCTTCCTTTCAGAAATCAACATCTCTAGATGTCATAGCCTCCTTATAGGTTTTTGGATCTTTTTCAATATTAAATAAAATAGATATTTGACTGAAAACACATTCTCTTTTATCTTCAACTAAGAATACAATAGTTTCAGAAGAAATAAATTAGAGTATAAATATTTTTCTTTTCTTGTTCTTGACTTCTTATAGGTTCAATGGAAGTATCAATATTTTTCCTTTTGTTATTAGAAGTTCATCATTATTTTCTGAACTAGGCATATGATCAGAATTTGAATTCAAAGATTCATGAATTAACTTATTTTCAAAGAAAATGCTTCAACATTTTTTTGATTCTACAATAATATTAGACTCCACATCCGATAACCTATAGGTCTTGAAATTTTCTGCATATCCTACAAACACATTTCTTAGAGCTCTTGGTCCTAATTTTTTTTTTTTTAGGATCAAGAACTCTATAGAATGCTAAACATCCCTAAATTCTAAATTAATTTTGATTTGGCTTTCTTCCTTTCCACAATTCATAGGGAGAAATTTTTGTTTTGCTTGAAGGAATTCTATTATGTATATGACATGTAGTCAATAATGCTCTCCAAAGATTTAAAGGCAATTTTGCACTTAATATCATAGTATTTGTCATATATATTTATGTTTTATTTTTCTTTTCTGCCATTCCATTTTGTTGGGGTATAAGGAACACTGGTTTGTTGTAATATTCCATTATCTTCATAAAATTCAGAAAATTTTGTAAGAAAATATTCTCCACCTCTGTCACTCTTTAAAAATTTTATTTTCTTTTCTTTCTAATTTTTTTACGGTTTGTCCATATAGCATTAGAACATTTCAAAAGTTTGGTCTTTTGATTTCACTAAATACACATGTATGTATGTTGAATAATTATGAGTAAAAGTGATGAAGTACCTATTTACTTCTCTAGTTAAAACTCCATTTAATTCACAAATATCAGTATGGACAAGTTCCAAAATTTCAAAAGTTCTACTTATTGAAGGAAAATGTTTTTTTAGTTATTTTTGCTTGAACACAGACTTCACATTTCTTATTAATATCATTTTTGCATGAAATCAAACCTTTGCTTATATATAAATTTTAATGATTTAAATTTAACATGTCCAAATCTTCCATACTATAAAAAAGTAGACTACTCAACAATATAAATAGAAATAGATTTATTAATATTATTCATGTTTATCTTGTACATTCCGTCACAAGAATCTTGAACTCTTTCTTAATAGATTGACAAATATCAAATTACATTCTATAGAATTAATTTTTTTCCAGTGGTAAATTGCAACTCTATAGACTCTTTGTAAATCTATATTTGCAGTATTTTCATTTCATTGCGAACCACTTGTCCTTCTTCAGCAATTTCATAATTATTGAATACATCTTTATCATGACAGACATCACGGCGGACATAAATTGTAACACCATGGCGGACATGAATTGTAATACCAGAATCATACTTTATTATCGGGCATGAATTGTAGCATCAGAATCATGAAGTGTAGCACCAGAATCATACCATACTACCACATATGAATTGTAGCACCAGAATCATACCATACAACCAGAAGATCAGAATCATACCATACAGTTACCAATTTGGTATTGGTGGCTATATTCAATTCAAAAACCATACTACTACGAATTGAGAAACCATGACAATTATTGCATCAGGAGATTTAGGCCTGGTTCCACGTTTGCATTGTTAGTATTTTCAAGTTTTTGTTTCTTCAACAATCTCCAATCTCTTTTCAAATGTGCTCTCTTGCCACGTTAATAACAAGAGTAATAATAAGATTTTGCTGTTTTAATTTGTGTACCAATATTTGCTCAGGATATTTTCTCTTGACAGACTTCTTCCATATATTAGAACTTTGAATCGAATTCTATTTGCTTTCTATGTAAATTTCGAGTTTTCACTTCCATTTGCAAATATGCAACAATTTATTTCTGTAGTTATGCTAGGCCTCCACTTAGATTGACTCATGAACTTGATCCAAAATTTTAGAATCAATGAATTTAAAATTAAAGTACTGCATAACGAGAAACTTATTTATTCCTTATTTTTCAAAGCAGACCAAGAATCAATCAATTTAAAATTAGACCAAGTTCGATGGTTATAAACAATACGTGAGGCCCGTGAAGCCCGAGCCCTTCCTTATGTTCATGCATTTATTTATGTTAGCAGCTTCAGTGCATTTTTTTTTTTAATTTATGTTTAAGAACCTTTAATTTAATTCCTTGTTATTTTTTGGAGAACGTTTTTATGAGTTTGAAGTTGTAGTATTTTCTTAATTTGCTTTCTACTTCTTCTGGCTTGTGTTATAGATATGAAACTCAAATTGCGGCTCTGTCGGTTTTGTTCTACAGATAGGAAATACTGTAGTATTTTGTTGTTTGCGGTCGAATTTAATAATCTGAATCTTCTAAGCTTTTCTGCTCAACTCTTACAATCTCTACTCTATCAATTTTTTCCTCTATTCCTTCGGAATCTCAACCCTCCCACTCTGCTGCTCGTATTGGATTTCCCGATTATGTTATGTACTTACTGTCACTTTTCTGTTCTATTAGGTATTCAGCTCCGAGTTGTTTTCTCAAAGTTTTTTTGAGATCTTGGATTTAAAAGAAAATTTTAAGAAATCAGATGATTCTTTTTGTAAACTGTTCTTTTTGACACTTAGTACATTACATAATCGGGAAATCCAATACGATTTTTTTTTTTAGTGGGAGGGTTGAGATCTGTCTCTTATTGTTAGTCCTAAGCATCTCCAAAAATTGACCTCGCATTCTGAATGCGATGTCTGAATATATATATATATATTTTTTTAACCTCGCATTTTAAAAATTTTATGTCAAATAGAAGGTTATGCCACAATTTTATCAAAAATACGATAAATTAATAAATTTGCGGGTTTACACATTTCATTGGCGTATTATTTCGTTAATGTTATAGTTTATGATTTAAAGATAATGGTTTACTATTCTCAAATATCGTACTACATCGTTAATGTTATAGTTTATAATTTACGATTTAGTATTTAATTAGATTTGTATAAGAGACAGGTATTAGTGTATTTGTAACCAGAATACGCGAGATCTAACCAGGTAAATATTGTGCTAGGTAAGGAGTGGAGAATGAAGGCGTGAATTGAATTTTTTTTCTGCGATTATTCGATGATAAGTCAAATTTGTTAAATCCTAAAAAAAAAATTCGCAATATACATAGTCAACTAAATCCTAAAAAAAAAAAAAAAAAAAAAATTCATTATGTAAGTATTCACGCCTTCATTCTAGAACTCCTTACCTAGCACAATATTTACCTGGTTAGATCTCGCGTATTCTGGTTACAAATACACTAATACTAAATCTGCAGAGTATCTCCTGCTAGTGGTGGTTGAGCTCTCCTTGTTTGCTTTTCAAAAATCCTCTTTTCCTTCTTCATCTTAAAAAAAAATTACTGGTATCTGTGGGAATCATATCCAATTCTTTTTTTGAAACCAGGACCAAGTGAGTGAGTGCCAAAATTTTCGCAGCAATCACCACCTATGTGGCCAATCCCGGAAGATTTCCATGGGAATCCTAATTGATTCTCTTTCTAAGAATTCTGGACCTAAGGATGTCAATACCAAGGACTCTATTGTTCCAACAGATGAAAAAGTAACTCCTGGTAAAGAAAATTCTGCTGAAGACGGAAAGAGGACAGATGGAGTTCTTTATACTGCTCATTATGGAAAACAAACAGAGGCTCTGGTCCAGGAGTCTTCCCTTGGTTATCTACTAGCATCAGAACAAGTTCACGGTGCAAATCTGACACGTCTCTTGCCTGCCACCACGCCCATCACTCTTACACACAACAGAAACCAGGTACCAAGGGAGTACCGCCAGCAAATTTTTCTGTGCACTTTGTAATTGATCACATGTCAGGTATAGAATGTAGCACAAGGGTTCACAGAAAAAGTCTGATGGTGATATGTTTGGAATGAAGGATAGAACTGGGAAAGGTGGCGAGAAACTCTCTTTTGCAACAATACAGAAAGTTGCTCCTGAAAAGGAGGCCGTAGAGGATAAAGCTACAAAAGAACAAACAAGGGGTAGTGAAGCTTTAAAAATGAAACTCTGGGAGATCCTAGGAAACATTTCATCACCAAATCAACAGCATCCCTGTGACTGTGACCTTGAGGTGGGAGCCAAAAACCTGAAACCATGGCAAAAGGATAATACAGCGGGTAGTCCTGTTCTAAAGCCTAGACAGAATTCAGACGCAATTGAAAGTGATTCTGAAGACCATAATCGTCCTGTTAGGAGACCGAGGACGCGCTTTTTGACCACAAATGGAGCTTACTATAAGCAACCAAATCGAAGAATGCACAATATACTATGTTTCTGTTATAAGAAAGAAAACCAAGAAAAGAATGCCTTGCCCTTTCAAGAAGGGTTCTCTGCAAAAAGTGGAGGTTCATTAGCATTCGTGAGAAATAAGAGTGAAAAGTGGAGTACTGGAATCAAGGCGCATACAGTCTGCTTCCATGAATATCCACGACAATACCAAAAGGTGAAAAATAAGGACCAAAGAAGACCTTCACTTGAGAAATCAGTATTGCATGGAAGGAGATAAGAATGTATCATATAAAAGGAGCAAAGGTGATTTTATTCAGCCAAAGAGTGTATCCCTCTAGATAGATTCTCATCAGGTCCATCTTATGGAGGTGTCTGAGCACCTGAGGAATCTCATTGATAGTTCAAAATTACAACAAAATGTGGATTTGCAAGATGTTCGTTATACATTCCCTAAAAGCATACAAGAACAAAAGGTTGACATCCCCAGTCCCACTTTTAGAGTGAAAAAATCCAAAGAAAGATCCCCTGACTCTCCATGGAGTGAGATGATATCTGAACACATGCTGCAAGATTCTCTCATGGCTCCATGCCAAAAACCAAACTGGGGGAAGCAGATGATGACAGCCTTGAAAAGATGATGTCTAATATAGAGGGAATTCATAGCTTCAAGAGCTTTTTGATTTCAATGTTGACTTGCAGCAACTCAGATTCAGTCATATTCTTCTGTATCCTTGATTATGTTTGACCTTGGTCCTTTCTACCATAACGCATCATGTTTTTTAAGATATGCTTTTTGGCTGTTGTTCCTAAAAAAACCGAAGGATGATGCAGGAAGATTAGAATATTCTTCCCATATGAAAAGGCGGCCTAATATGGGAGAACCAGGAAGCTTGCTGTTTAACCCATCATCCATGGACAGTGATTCAGAGACCTCAAAAGAGGGTTCACATGTTAAAGGTTTTTAAAATTTACCTCTAGGAACCAAACTAGCATGCCTAGCCATACTTACTGTTAATTTTTTCACCCTGCACAAGTAGCTAAAAGATTGCTTAGCTGCAAAGCGCCATCAATTGCTACTCTGCTATAAGGAAAGTGACTTTTATTATTCAAATCTGAGTTTGAATTACTTATTTTTCTTGATCATCTGATTGTTTGTCATTTCCAATTAGCTGTACAGTTTATTTTTTGGTTAGTTTAAGTGATGTTTTCGTTGAGTAACCAATTAGTCAATGATCAGTTGGGTGATTGTGTGGAATATGGTCATTTAAAGCAAATTAAGGTTTAATTTGTGGTGAGACACAATAAGGAATAATTGTTTGCAGTCCAATTAATGTGTTTGCTTCATCTATTAAAAGTGGTTATGTTCATGTTTAGTTCACGTTTTGTCCCAGTTTTCAGATTTGCTTGTTTTATAATGTTTTTGTTTTCATTTCTTAGTTAAGCTCCTTTCAAACTTGGTTCTTTCATATTTTGGTTTTCTTTTTTGGAAAGAAATATTGGGTAACTAGAATCTTATGCTCAAATACCTGAACTTTAAGAAACATTACTAGAAACAGAAATTCAGGCTTGAATTTTAATTTTTGACCATGAAGCACTTGGTTTCATGTCCTAAGGACCTCTACCTATATACATGTGAAGGAGGCGCTGTCACACTGGCTTTTACTAAGAATTTATGATAAACTTACAAGTATCAAGCAATCAGATCTTCATCTTCCTAAAATTTATAGAGAAACCAGTTTTTGTGTTTCATCTGAACAAAAGCATCAGTACCAGGAAACCATTGAAGTTTCTGGATTTCCTCCCACCCTATTCTCTCGAAAAGGCATATCTACTCGGAGCTTAAAACTATCTGCTCCTGTTGCTGGGTTTATCTTCATTGTTTTTTCGTCTAAAGAAGCATTTTACATCCTAAGATTGTGTAATTCCATCTTCTGCTGTGAACTCTGCGAACAGGCATTGGAAACAATAGCAAGCTTCTGCAACATTTAGAGCTCAATCAAGGCGATGGACTTGCTAGGTACTGTTGTGGTCCATGGAGGCAAAAAGTAACAGAAAGCTACACTATTCAACACAACCCTTGATAACTACTTTTGTTGCTTAAATTCACTAATTTTTATTGTTCAAAATTTCAGTGCTGTTACTCTATTTGCCTTGGCTTTAGAAAGAGTTAAAAGTAAATTGAAGTCAGTGGTCAGGAAAAGATCTGCTGAAATTTTGATGTCTGTTGCTGAAGGGATACATATGCACTTGCAGACAGCTGAATCTGAGATTCAAGATGATATGTAGGTATATATGCAATGACTAGAACCAGCTCAAGGATTTCATCTCTTATGCTTAATTATGATTTTTGTCGGGGGAAAGCTACATATTCTCAATAAATCAAAAAGGAAACATCTGCAAATGAAATTTCTAGGTAATATGTTTCAGTAATTTCAGAAGCTATTTTTAAGAAAGAAACTGATAATTCTTGAATAATATATGTCCCACTCACCTGTTGACCAGAAAGTTCTTCTACTACATGTAAATTCATGTGAAAGTTAAAGCAATTTGACTGTCTCTTCCATCGATTATTGTGTATATTTATATTATCTCCATGGGGACCAAATGTTATTTTGCTGGTGCCTTATATCTATAACAATTCTTGCTCTCTTATAATAATAAGATCTTGTGAGTTATTTTTGGCAGATAGTCATCAACAATTTACTTTTGAGTTATGTACTACCAATCTCCAAATTTACTTGACAATATCTCTTGTTAGAAAACATCAGCATCATTGAGAAGGATTTCTTGGTATTTCTTCTCTAGGAATCATATATTTGTTGACTTGGGAACAAAAATGGAGTCCATTTTGAAGCATTACATATAGGTTTCTGAAGCATTTTGCTTGTCAAAATAATTTTGTTGGATACTTTTTGCAGCAGAAAGATACATATGGGGGAATGATTTGTTAATTTATTATCTCCCCTCTCATTCCTAAAAGTTCTGCCTTCTATCACTTCAGATGACATTTATAACTTTGAAGTTGAATCCTATGCATATGGAGACAAAGAACTGAGATGGTTTATGCACCATAACTTTAGCGGCCATTATGCATTCTTGAAGATGAGTGACTACTGATACAGAACTACAAGGACAGTTGAATATCATACACGCTAAGTTCAAGGAAGAGGTTTATCAGCATCTTCAAGATTGCAGAGCACTATTGAGGGTCTGGATGAACAGCAGATGGAATATAGAGGAACTATGAAAAAACAGAGTATGACTTATAAATTGTTTTGAAAGTTATTTTGAATAGTGGAGAATATAGTCTCTATATGCATAGTGCAGATTTCAACTGAGCAATAAAAATTGTCTCGTTGTAAAGAATGGTCCCTCATCATTCCCCTTTAATATTGAGTTGTTGATCTTTCAATGATTTATAATTGAAGTGTTGATCCAAGTTCACTGGATACAAGTACAAAGATTTTCAAGGACAGAATTTGGAATCCACGATATTTTAAAAAGTTAAGATCAGATAAAGGGAACAAAAGAACATATTCTTAAGGAAGCAAATGTTTCCTGCTGCTTTTAACATATAATGTATCTACCTGTAAGTTGGTAGCTAAATTATGGAAGCTGGTTGAAAAAGCTTCAGTTGCTGCAATATCATACACTTCAGTTTCCAAATGTCAACTGATAAATGTTGAGCTCCAAGATTTATACAGGTCTTTACAAATTTCAGGTGCATCCCACAGAAAGCGTCTTTTGCAAGCTGAAGAAACAATTGAGACTCAATTGAAAGATGCTGGGAAGAGAATAGCGGGGGTCCATAATGTGAGTTTCCTTAGCCTGAAGTCTGAAGAACCTATTGCTTTCCAACTGGCTGCTTCTTTTCCCAAATGCATAGTTATGTGACGCTTTAATATGATACGGTTGAAATGCAAACATGATGTATAATACCAAATAACTTTAACTATTAAACACTCTATAACCCCGTTAATAGGATGAAAAAGACCACTTACCCCTTACACCACCTTGAAATTTTTGCATGTTCTTCTTTAGTTTTATTATTTTTTGCTGTATTTTTCTGTCATCTTCACAATCTTCCCCATCCATATATAGCAGCCATTTAGGACCATCAATCACCCCGTAGGAGTACCGATGCCAAACTCTGTCAGCACACCAATTTGTTACAAAATAATCGTTGAAGACCACAAATACATTATTCACAACCACCAAGAATGCAAGCCATTATGATATGTACAAGCAGTCATGAAATATAATAAAATTTGACTGCTGACAACTAGATCAATTTGGTAATTTGAAAATTTCTATGTGATCATGTTTGAAGGTCCAGGTCAGGCTATCCAACCAATTGTGGAACCAAGGGAGGTGCATGGCAGCAGCCATCCATGATTTCAGAAGTTACGCCTTCCCACTTGAAAATTTTAAATTTTGACCCCAAAATTTTTGAGAACGGAGAGTTGTCCACAATGCATTTAGATGGATGTTGCTATTTGACTTGCCAATGCGTGTAACTCATTCATGGGTTTTGGTGTACTTTTCCCATGTGTATTTTTCCCATACACAGAAAATTCTTCAATGTTTCTTCTATACATGAGTTATACATTGATTATTTATTCATGAAATACTTTTCCCATTTGTGATGACTTGTGCAATACATTGTCTCTGCAGTTGGCTGGGGAAAAGATGCTTCACTTAAAAAACATAGTGGCTGACTGTTTAAAATGAAGGTAACTTCGGTTGACATGATTGCTACTGATGTTGGAAGGGAAGGATGCAGCGTCCAGATCAGTGAAAGGAAGAACTTGTCTGCTCAGAATTTGGTTTAAACGTGTTTCCAATCTTAGTGTAGCTTTAAATGTCTATGAGCTTTCTTACTACTTTTGCTCTAGTAGTACCGTGATATAAATCTAGATTGGCGATAAAAGTTGTTAAAAGTGCTGATTTGAATTTTGATGCTCACTGATATTTTTCTTCCCACTCGAGTTGAATAAACACAAAATAGAGGAAAGAAAAACCTTCTAAAAATTTTTTTTCCTATCAACGTAGCCTACTGATCATTGAGGTTGAGGACAAATAATAGAGGCCAACCTCCTGCTACATTTTGCAGCTGGAAGCATGATGGTAAATTGTCACCTTTTCCCACGTGAAAGTGTGCTGTATGCTTGGCAGTGCTCGATGTCTAGGCAATTAGAGGAACAACTATGTCATCATGTGTTATTGACTTTTATTTTATTATTAATTTACTGTCTAAAGTTCTAAACTGATGATTACCTTGTCCTAGCATTCGTTTTAAGCTGCAATTACGGGGAAAACAAAATCATTAGATTGAGATGCTGTTTTCACCTAAAAGTATAGTTCTTACAAACTTTTGAAGTATATTGTTTCACTAATTTCAATTCAGAGGCATCTGCTGTATTAACTGATTCCAAATGTATTATGTTGGGATAAATAGTTCTCATTCTTTTGAGATGGTCAAAAAAATTTTGACAAAAAAGATGATGTGATGAAACTCTTCTAATTCTTAACTATCTGTTTGAATTAACAAATCGACTGAATTGAATTTAATAAATTTACACTTAAAAAAGTATAAGTAAGCTAAGTAACATGTCATGGAAAAGTACTGGTTCAATATTGCCAAAGAGTATAATACTGTGATTGTGATCCACAAGTTACTATTCCCCAACAGATTACACCCTTGCATCACATCTTTGTATTAACTCAAAAAATTAAGTACTAAACATGAACTGCAAGAGGTTCAATCAAAGGTTGGACTTCAGGTAACATAACGGCTTGATGTTTGCTAGAGGATTCAATATTGAGAGACTTTCAGACTACAGTACTTGATTGAGAAAGATATTTTCCGACTGCTTTAGTAGCTGCTCTACCCTCCAAGTTCAGATTTGATAGAGCATTAGACAGTGAATCAAAAGTATCTGATGCCTCTGCAACACCCACCAGACTATCAACTTCATATTTTTGAATGGATGCACAAGTGGAGCCTTCTCCGATTTCTAGCTCTAGCATCTTTAACTCATTGTCCATGTCTTCATCCTCGGTCACTGCACTTGCTGGAGCTGATACTGAAAATTTAAGTCCAGATATACCAGTTTCAATGAGATAAACCATCCAATTCCACAAAATCCATTCGAAAAAAAAAAGAGTTTAAAACGTGGAGCATGATTAATTACTCTGCTCATTATTTTCCATTTCTGTTTTTTAACTTCCTGATGGTTATCCTTCTTGATTGTTCTCTCTAATGTCCATGACATTCTAGAGAAACAAAACATGCATTGAAACTTGCTTAATCTATAAATAACCCTAACAGACTAAAGACAGATTTTTTAGCCATCGTCTTCCTCAAAAATATAACTTTCCACTAAGTCACATCAACTGAACCAGCTCTTCTCAGAGTTGTTGGCAAGTTCAGATGCATTAAGTTGCGTCACAGCCAAAACCTGGGGCTCTAGTGGTGGAAAGTAATTGTGAAACCAAACAAGTAACATGGTAATTCACACTAACCATTTGTCAACGTTATAAAACTTGTCTTCTTATGGTGAACCTAGCAGACACTGGAGAAATCATCCTATACCATGGTTTTTAAAGTAAATCTCTTTTAATATTAATGTATCAAGTCATAAAGTTAGTAATATGACAGCAGTGGAAACCTAAAGAAGAGATGCCAAAATTACCTAGAACTTCACCCACTTGATTTAATGAACTAATGCTTGTGTCAAGGTCCTTTAGACATAACTCAACTTCTTCAATGCTGATCCTATTTTCTCTTATTGCCTCTGCACCAACTTTCATGGCCTCAGACACCTGCCACCAGAAGTTTAATTAGGTAAGCCAAATTGAAACTATTCTACTGACAGGAGCAGATATAAACGACACAAAGACTAGATGCTATGTAGATGCATTGTATGTCCACTGGCCACTGTTCAAGTTTACCCATCATTCATGTTTAGCCAACATTTCGTCTTGCTAAGACGATGTGAATTTTGTCAACTATGGTAGTGCTCAAATTATGTTCCAGAAATCTTTATAGATTTATACAAACTACCTTTCTTGAGCACTCAGCATCTTCAATGACTCTAGATATACTAAGGACTTCCTCCACACGGTTCAAAAGTACCATACATTTTTCTCTACTTTGAAATGCTAACTTTATTTCCCTTGCATGCCTCAAGGCAAATCTCCGATTCCCGGATTTTAGATAAGCTGCGGCTGAATTTTTGGACCTGTATAGCAAAACAAAGCTGCTATTATGCAGATGAGATTGAGTGCAAGAAAACTTAGCTAAAAGTTAATGTTTCATTTGCAATGATTGAAAATGTATTGAACTCAAATCCACAGCCCAATTTAATAATGCTTGTTTGGATATTGAAGTCTTTGCAACTTTATAATCAGGTCTAAATTTTACATGAAATAATTCTTACATAGGAAGTGGTTACGATGGCGTACGTTCCCCTAGTCTCTGGTGAGAGGGCTAACGTGCACCAATCACAAATCCGCCATTACTGAGCTTTCCTTAACTTCTAAACTGTGTTCTTCTATTATTTAGATTCTTCAAATAATTCCATTTAGTTTTTCATTTTGTGTCAGGATTGAATTTTCATACTCATTTGTGTGATTGCAAATTTAGCCTTGTACCCGCTATAGATAAAGTCTCAAGCTTTATGTTGAAATGGCTTACTCTGGGCAAAAATTTAAAATATCTTCCATTCATGGTCTTGATTCTAGCCAGCTTCAACCAAATCAGTTGCTGTAGTACAATTTAGAAACTGGGGCTAGTTGATAGTAAAGTCTAAGGATGTTTCAGTTTTTCCCCCTTTAGGTTCTATTTTATTTTAAAGAGTTTAATATGGATATTAAAAATGTTAACTTAGAGACAGAATGAGGTTCATTCTGGAAAGTCTTTGAGCATTAATTGTAATACATCTATGCACTATATGCTCAATATGTGGGAATTCAATTCATAAATCAAAAATATATATCGATCCAGAAAGCAAAAAAACTGCTTAGAATTTATTTTTATTTTTTGGGTGAAGAGAATGAAATCTACAGGGTAAGGTGTCCTCTTAAACCCCAAAGTTTGGAACAATGTGGTCCATCATCTTTTAAACTCAGAAGGTAACACATTTACACTCTTACATTCTTACTGTGGACCAACCACTGACAATAGGCTAAAATTGACCAATTCTAACAGAATGATCTGTGTGAACTTTAAATAGACATTAACTTAGAGCTTCATAGAGAAACAAACAACATAGATCATATCATTCCTAATCAACTGATGTCCTAAGCCTTATATCTCAATTGCGTGGCGGTGACAAAGCAGGGGAAGAATTCCATTGACTGGAAAATGATGCATAGGTTGTTTATCTTTCTAGAATGCTGAGACTTAACGTCCACGTGTTTCACAAAATTTTTTCGCTTGAATAACTAGACAAATCGTCCTTTTTTATCCGAATTGAGAGGTTAAGAGACTAACAGTATTTTTTTTGTGAAATTAAAGGGACCAAATTGGTCCATTATCCAAACAATGAGGACCTAATAAATTAATTGTTCTTATCGCCTGAATGACAAAAAAAAGATTTCAGAAAGAAATTATACATACGTTTCTCAACTCTAATGAAACTAATTTACAGGAAAATTATTAACGTTATCATAGTGTCCTTAAATGCCGCCTTTCCTTTTTCTCGGAGATCCTATACACAGAATCTTGAAATATTTAATTCAGATGGAACATTTACTGTTTGATTGACTAGAGTAGACATGACAGATGTGCACATAAAACAAATAATAAAGAATCATTCTTACTTTTGACAGCGTTGGTCAATCACATCAAGTTGTTGTTCAAGCTTCTCAACTGTCCAGACTAAGTGTAAAACATCATAATCCAGACTTGTGACCTGAGCAACTACTCCTGGAGAAAGAGAGACTTTCACTCCCTGCAAGGGACTAGTATCACTGTTAAATCTGGCTTCTAAATTTTTATGACATACTTTAACCATCTCAAAATGGTTCCATGGACATAATCTCATTATCATATGACAGAAGAATGTATCCACATCACATGATTTCAAGCAAAGCACAAAAGCATGTGAATTGCCGAAGTTGTTTCCATACCACCATACCTCTACAGCTTAAGTTTTTTGTTGTATACTAACCTGAACCACCTAATAATAGACTCGGCACCTGATGTTGATTAAGTACAGAACACTGCAACATTGTGTTTGGATGGGTGGATTTGAATTGAAGGAAGGATTTGAAATGAATGGATTTAAATTGGGGGATCTAAAATGACATAAAATTGGATGAATTTCAAATCCACTCATTTAACCATTCAAATCACACTCTCCACTTGTTCGTAAATTTCAAATCCACAACTAAATCAATTAACTTGTTTGATAACTTATTACAATTTCAAATCAAATCCACCCAAATCCTCCCCTCCAAACACAATGTAATAGATTTATGTTACCTCAATAACAACCTTCTTGCTGATTATTAAATATTTCGCTTTCCGACAACCTGACAAATAACTCAAAACAGCAGATGCTTCCTTTCGTCCTCCACAGATATCCTGGAACTTGCTAAGCGAGATGACACAAGAAGGTGTCCAGTGGTGTTGAGAAAGAACTTCATTGGACAACTTGAAGAGCTCTTTCCTAGACATTATCAGAAATAATCTCATTTACTATTACTAAGGATTTATGAATGATAATGATTCTAGAACTCCAAAGACAGCTGGACAACATGGAAAAAAAAAAAGAATACAGTACCTCCAATAGGGATGAAAGTATGTAGTCGTAATCTTCAGACAAATCATGTGGAATTGATGATGATGATGGGGTAGGTGAAGAGAAGCCAAGGGTATGCAATGCTTTCCATAAAATGAGGGAAAGAGACCCACTTGTACTTGTTGCTGTTGTTGGGTCCAAAAGATCAGAATCCCGCAACAAATCACCAGCATTATACATCTCAAACTGAAAAATAAATAATCCTAATTCATTATTTTGCTTGATAATATAGTATTGGTACTGAACTACAGAGATTTTTGTGTTTTTCTTACAATGACTTGGTCGAGGCACAAAGGAGACAAGGCACCTTCCCGTCGAAACCAAATGTTTTTGAGGCGGGAAGGGACGTATGATGAGGGTCCCCAGGTGTCGAGACACTCTAATAATAAGGTCCCTCCAGAAGAGATAGCGGCCTTCCCAGTCGGATCTTTGGCCGCTGAAACCCTTGAACAGCGCCACCGCCTTCACTGGGTCGTCCCAGTCTTCAATTTCTCTCTTCACCAACTCCCGCACCCTCAGATGCTCCTCTTCTTCTCCTACCTGTATATATCTTTTAATACTTGTACTATCCTTGTAGACGCCGTCTTCATCATTATCGTTGCGATTCATCATCATTTTCCTCCTCTCCTCTGACCCCTCCCCATCCAACAACCCAAGCCACACCCACTCCATATGTTCGATCTATTCAAGTGTTTGCAGGTTCCACCGGTTTAACCGAAGCCATGATATCGGTTTGATTGAAGTTCGGAGCTGAAAAAAGTTAAATATTGGTCAAATTTAATAACCAGAATAAAACTAGTTGAATCAAAGATATTCCGATTTTAACTTAACTTTTGAATGTTTTGGACCCACTAGGTATATCAACAAATCGAATTTTAATCCAGAAGATTTTTTAATCTATATGCAAATTCGATTTAATTTCAATCTATTTGAATTCAGATCAAATGTGATTTCGATTCATATTTAGATTGGAAGTCGACTGATTTTTAAGTGTTTTTACTCAAATACGATTCAAAATCGATTAATCTACCTTATAAACTGATAGAATATGGAGAGAATTAGGTTAAAAAAACCCTTCATTCTTCACTTACAACTCTATTGTTATGCCTCCCTCACTTCCGTTGCTTTCTTTCCCTAGTCTTTTCCATTCTCTCCTATTATTATTGTCTTTGTTTATTTGAATCTAAAAAAGATTATAATGTACAAATTAAAAAAATCTCATAAAATTATGTTTCTTGCAGATTGATTTTTTATAATTATTTTTTCAAGATCTAGAGAAGATCTGTTGTAGTATCAAGAGTTATGCTATCAAATATTCAGGGCAATAGTTAGCAAAATTTGTTAGTAATTTGCCTGTGATTTTACTAGTATATTAAATAGAGAATTTTATTTCACAAAACAGTAAGAAAAGCAATTGGAGTTTGAATAAACATGCATAAATTTGAGCACAAAGTAAATAGAAATATGAGTTGGATCAAGTAACTTTCTATTCGAGTTTCCAACATAATCTTGTTTTTCATTTCATATTTGTTTATTAAATGGTTATTTTTTTGTTTCACTGTTTTGTAGGATGAATGTATGGGATTGGGGTGTTGAAATTGTTGTTTGTCTTTTATTGATTAAGCTTGAAGATTGAGTTGTGTGGAACTAAAATCATTTACTGATTGCATGAAGATTGCATGTGTTCACAAACTAATTTTTCTAATATATGCGATCCAGATCCGATCAGAACTAGATATGCATCAGAAGACTAGAAGTCTTGAAATGATAGGACTTACAAAAATAATTAAATTAAAATAAAAATATGGTATAATTTTAAATTTTGAAATTTGTTCTATGAATTTAAAAGCCTTTCTATACTTTTATTATAGGTGACTTTATAATCCTTACAAAATTTAAAAAAATTTCTTAGAGCCTAAATTTTTTAAATCTGTTTTGAATATTGTTAAAAATGATTTTAAAATTTTCAATCTTGAAGCTTGATTAGTATATATTTGAATGTGATAATTTTCTTTCAATTTGCACGCTTTTTAAAGTGGCACTTCCATTAGAATTTATAGTGAAAAATTTAGATAAATTTTCTTCATATTAGTATAATTTTTGCACAAATATGTTTTTTTTAAAATTTTTTTTTTTGGTATTATTGTCCAAATTTACATCTTTTTCAGTAATCACACGTTTCCAAAGTGGCATCTTTAGTGAATTCTTTATTGATGGTTTGAATTCTTGATAAGTTTATTGTATGAAAAAACTTTTCTTATAACTTTAATTTTTTGTGTTCTCATATATTTTATAATTTTATATGTTTTGTCAAAGTAGAACAACTTGCATTATTGGTATAATATTTTCTCTCTTTAAAGACACCAACTTGTCAATTTATTTTGCTAGTTTTGTTTCTTCTAATTTTTTAATAATTGTCATATTATTGTAAAAATTAAAAAATATATACTATTTTTCTTCCATGTCAGTTTAGTATGGGTAATTCAATTGTTAAACTACATTTTTGTTTTTGAATTTATGCATTTAACATCTAACTATTATACATGGGGTAAAATGTAATTTTTTAGTTTTAAGGGCAAAGTAGGAATACACCTACTTAGGGGTAAAGTGAAATTAACTTTAAAGGATACTTTCGTCCATAAGCCTATTATTTTTATAAACTTGAAAAAGGTTATAATTATCTAGTTGACATGGAGATAAAGTGCCTAATTTTTAAGTTCAGGGTGATAGAGTATAATTATCCCTAGTTCAGGGGTAGAGTGTTATTCACTGTATTTACTATTCCAAATCTTTGGTGCAAGCATCCACATGCAAAGGGCAATGAAGTTGCCACAGCAAATAGTTGTTAAATGACATCATTGCCCTCAATAATTCTATCTTCTGGACTTATTCTCTGGACCCTACCACAAACAAGCACTCTCTCCTCGCCTCATCCCCATGCTTCCGTTGATCCTCGCAGTACCACCTTATTAGTCTCTCCCCCTTTTCCATTTTTCTTATATTTATTTATTTTTTATTTACATGTAGTTTTACTAGTTGTCGGAGCTCAGCCTTAATGGATTGGTGGTTGATCTCAAATCTCAACCCAATAATTTTTTGGTTTGAACTCTTCCACCTCTTCATTGTTGCATTTTACCTCATCGTTACTCTCATTTGTAATTTTTCTGGAACTTTCTTCCTACGTGGGTCTCAATTTTGTTTTTTAAATTTTGGGATTTTCTTATTTTTTTAGTTAAAGATGAAATTTTGATTTTTGACTGAGCACAAGTGTCATTTTTTACTTGAATTTATGATTTAAAGTTTGATTTGTGTGTGTGTTTTTTTTATTTATAAATGACAGTTTTATGATGAGAAAATTTATGTGTGAGAGGTTTTGCAGAAACTGAAGTTGTATAAACTTGGCCGAAAAGAAGCTCGCAAAAAAGCGAGCTGGAGACAGACACAGAGGAGAAAAAAAGAGATGATGGATCGATAGAAATGGAAGGGGTAAGATTCATGGAGGAGGAGCGGTGTGAGGTCAATGCTGTGAGAGAGAATGCTTGATTAGGAATTTGAGGGTAATGTTGTCATCTAAGAAACATGGTGCGGTGGCAGTTATCATTGCCTAATGCAACTGAATACTAAAAAGGGTTAATTATATTTTACCCCCTTCAATTACATTCAATTTCAGTTTATTCATAACTCCAATACATACACTTTGTTCTTTTTAAAAAATTCTATGGTATAAATAATTTTAAAAAGGTGATGTGATTTTTGTTTTGATAAAAATGTCCTTTAAAAATTTGTGTGTAAAGTTATTCTATTTTTATTTAATTTATTATGATAGCACATATTCATTTTATTTATTTTTTTATTTCAAGACTATGAGAGATCTTTATGAATTGTTAAATTTCTTTAATCAACTTATAGATTATTTTTTTAATATGAAACTAAATATAAAAAGGAAATTTTTTATAACTATTTTTTTATTCATTTTTGTTTTACATGAGCTAAACATGTTAAATATAAAATTATTAAATTATTTTTAATTAAATATATTTTATATAAAATATATTTTCTATTTCACAATTAATAATAAAGTGCAAGAAAAATATATTTGAAATAATAAGTGCATTTTTATTTTTTCGTACGACATCAAAATACATACAAAATTTTTTTAGCAAGTATAAAATGCATATAAATAAAATAAATTTACTTAATTATTTTATTATTAATATGTTTAGATATCACAATGAGATTTTAGAAAAAGTAGTTGTAAAAGTTTGTCATTTTTGTATTTAGTTTTAAAATGAAGAAAAACAATATATAAATTGATTAAAAATGTGATAATTCAAGAAATTCTTTTATTGTTACGAAATTTTGTGAAAAAAGCATTGTATGCAAAGATAAAAAATAATTTCTCCATAAAAGTTAATTGGAGGTTAACAGTATCAAAATAAATGTCTACATTATCATTTTATAATTATTTATCATATGAAATCTATTAGAGCGAGCAAAGTATACATTATTGGGATTTAAAAGACAAAGTGTACATTATTGGGATTTAAAAGACAAAGTGTAACTGAAATGTAGGTCTAAAGTAAAGTGTAACTAATCCAACTAAAAACTTGTCTAAATCAAGGACTATGTTAGTTATGATGCTTTTAGGAAAAAAAAAAAAAAAGAATGTCAGTTATGATACATGCTTTTGACTTTTTCTAGTAATTGGAAATTTCAATATGGGACTTGAATTTTCCATTTTTGTGCTTGGTAGTATTTCGATTTTTTCATTCACGCGTCTTCTTCATTTTACCTGTAACACCCCGGGTCCTAGGATGGTCCAATAACTTTTGATTAGAAACAACGGGCTATGTCAGTTATGATACTCCTAGCAAAAAAAAAAAAAGAATGTCAGTTATGATACATGCTTTTTTGAACTTTTTCCAATAATTGGAAATTTCAATATGGGACTTGAATTTTCCAGGGTTCAAAATGCTTAAGTCAAGCCCAACTTTACAATATCCCTTCCACTTCCGATCCTTAACCCACTTTCGGTCTTGGAGGCCTTGCGTCAACAACTTTTGAGTAGAAACAACGGATTCAAAATGCTTAAACCAAATTGTTAGTAACCCACAACGTAAGGTATTATAAATAATACAATATCTCTCCCACTTCCGATGTGGGACGGAGCGTCACATTACCCCCCGAAAAATATCAAACGTGGGTTAGTCTACCACAAGTACTTAATTAATCCTCTTGCTCCCATACTTCCTCATTTTCTCTTCGAGTCTTTTTCCCATTCACCTTTACTTCCTCGTCATACTAGCCTTGTCTCCGCCATCGTCTCTCGGCCTATTCTGACACTAAACCTCTCAATCTACCCCCTTTCAATCACAATTCTTTGAAAACATAGGAGCTACTGATTTACTTTGTTAGAAAGGTTGTTTCTTGCATGGCAGGAGTCTTGGTTCAAGCGAATCACAAGCCTTAGAAAATTGCGAGATCGAACACGCAGTTGTGTTAGAGTTGAGTGAAACGAGCCCGCGGCATTTAGCAATGGTGAATGACATGCCCTCTACTATTCGTATTCCTTTCAACAAAGATGAATCACATGCCCTCTGCTATTCATATTCCTTTCAACAAAGGTGAATCACATGCCCTCTACTATTCATATTCCTTTAAACTCTTCAATTGGAATCCCAAACGCTATAGCTAGGGTTTTGGTAATCATTCAAAGTGATAGTTTCTAGGGTTTATCACACATTTGATATCTTTTCATGGCTGCTCAACCGACAAGCTTTGTAATTTGAGGCAGCGCATTGATGTTTCTTTATTCGACGAAAACGTGGTGCTATCACTGGTATTCAGGATAAGATCTGGATGGTAGTGCTGTTTGGAATGGTTATGCTGTTGTTGAAGAAGAAAGATTGGAACTCCAAACCAAAAGGTAGCTCTTAAGTCTGTATCATCAGCGCTATTAGGTGTCACATAATAGGGATATGGTTTTGGGAGCTATTTTGTGCCTCGAGTATATATTCATATGTATTGCTGTTTGTGGTATCTCTCTCCATTTCTCATTTCTCGCAAATCTCAAATTAATTTCTAGAAAACATGAAAGTCTCTCTCATTTACCTCCTCGCCATTTCTCCGTCTCCAATAAAGCCTTGCCATCGTCGTTAAGTTTCACTATCAATGCGTGCCGTCTTCTCAATTTTAGAGGGGTAATTTGATTTTGTTGAGAGAATTTTAATTTTTAGGGTTTAGAATCTCTAATATCTTCTTGTTTTTTCTTATTTCAGGGTTTATTATATAACTTTCGTCGTCAAACACCATCGCTTGGCATTCTTTCCATATTAAACAAAGTTAAAAAAAAATCAATTTACTAATCTTAGAAATTCTAGAGAGGTACTTAGAATTTTTTATTAGAAAATTCATTGAATCGGTAGAAAAAAAGTAACTTGGCCTTTGTAAAAGATGTGTTTTTTTTTTAAGGTCTGTGGCCTGTTTGTTGATTTTTTTTTTCTTGGGTTTTTAATAAACCAGTTCTCTTTGTCCATTACCCAAAAATTTTTAACACACAGAATATTAGTTACTAAGGAGAGCGAATGTATTAAAATGTTTGCCTTCTTTTTAGGCGAAGAAAATAATATTCATCATATTGGTTTGTATCAATCATTTTCTGTGTGGCTGCATTTTCCTTTTATGTTTTGTTTGTTGTAAAATTATGACTTAGTATATAGGAAGACATCTTATTATTTAGGAATTATCTTTTAATAAAACATGTATATGAGGTTTTGGATGAAATTTTTTCTTAATTTTCATTATGCTAAATTTGAAATTTGCTGGGTAATTTGCCCAATGAGCTAGTGTATTTTGGATGAATTGTGATGAACTGTTAAGTTTCCATCCTTTATGTCGGTCCCAAAGCAACCTAAGGAGGGGGGGTGAATTAGGTTTCTAAAAATACTTTTAGAAAGATTAATCTTAAATTAAGATTTTTCAATTAATACTTGATATAATATAATCAATCAAGTATTGAATTGAAAAACAGGAAATAAAATTAATCTTGCTAAAAGTACTTTAACAAACTTAAGTATCACCCCACTAGATGTCTCACACAACATCTGAGCCAATAATCTTTACAAAGTAGGGAAATTCTTGCTCACACTAAAACTCTTTTAGTTGAGCAAAGAATTGTTGCTCACAAACTCACTACATACACGATTGTTACTCCACTCAAAATTGAATTGCACTCTAAACTGCAAGATTGACAGCCAATTTGTACTTTCGGATCTTTTCTAAGGCTTGTATTCAATGTATTAGATGATTTTTATAGAATATCAAAGCAGTTATTTATAGGAGCAATAAATGGTGGTTGCAACTACTTCCTAACGGCTAACTAATAAATGCACAAAAAGTAGCCGTTGGAGTTTCGGACGTCCGAGATAAGTAGGATACGTCCGACACAGCGTCCGATCTCCATGCAGTTGGTGAAGAACTTCGTTCAGACGTTCGTGCATGCGTTCGACACAGCGTCCGATCTCCATACAGTTGGTGAAGAACTTCGTTCAGACGTTCGTGCATGCGTCCGTTCCATCGTCCGAATGGAGTTTCGGACTGTCATGTTCGTCCAAAAGAGACTTTGTTCGGACAGTTGTGTGCGTCCGTTGGAGAAGCAGTAAGATCCTTGCTTTCTGCCTGTTGATTCGGACGATGGAATGCCTCCGAGAAGCTTGACATAGTTCGGATGGTGCAATGCTTCTGAACACCCTGTCTCCAGCAAAACAAGTAACAGACCTGCAAAACTTGTTTTCCGAGTTAAGTGCTTATGTCATCATCAAAATAAGGTTTGGAAAACATCAATCTCCCCCTTTTTGATGATGAAAAACATTCATGGAATAATTATGTAAAATCAATCAGATATGAGTGATGACCAATCATTTTGAAATATAAATTACTACTCCCCTTTTTTGACATTATCAAACAAAGCTCCCCTTGAGAACGTGCAACAATATTCAACAGAAATAACGCAAAAATTCATAAAAAGGATAAAGCCCAAGTATTCAACAGGAGAAAACCCAAATATTCAACAGGACTAGTTCAAAGTAATACATAAAATGGTAAATCTGAGAGCAATTCTAACTAAGCAAAAGAAAAAATCAGAGAAATACCAAAAACTAAAAAACAGATTATTAAAGGAACTAATTCGAGTCATTTTTCTTCTTGGAGCCCTTTTCGATCTTTAGGCATTTAGAAGGAGCATCATCATCAGTAGCCTCACTGTCTTCATCTTCTTCAGTACGGCGTTGCATGATGAAATTGAACGTGTCGTCAACATCCTCATCGTCGCCTTCATCTTCATTGGCAGCACCTTAATTATTTGCGTCCTTTTCGTCGTCCTCACGAGCATCCCCATCTTCAGCATTGTCATCACTGTCGGTAGAGGAGTCAAGTGGATATTGTGATTGAATGTTGGCAAATTGAACCTGAGCCGAAGCAGACACGCCTAGGCTAAGTGGGCCTCTTGGAGAATCACCTGACGAGTTTCAAGGCGCTTTAACTTACGATTAGTACCACGTTGAAAGGAACTTACTTGAGTGCTCAAGGAAGTGAGAAGGCCACAGATTTGAGAAAGTGAGGGTTCAGAGGAAGATGGAGGAGGATCATGGAATGGTGGATCTGTTTGAGGAGGAGGAGAATATGGAATTGCCAAACCATGAGGTAGAGGTCTGGGATTTTGAACGTTCAATATCAAAAGCTGCCTTAGTTAACCATTGATCGTTGAAAAAATGGAGGCCTTTTCATTCAATATAAGATTTGTTGAAATAAGGGGGAAATTGTTTGTTGCCGCTGAAAGGGACATCAAGGAAATCAAAAACTTTGGTGAGAAATTTTCCAAAAGGAATGTTTCTTCGGGTATCAGTAAGAAAGAGTTCCCAAGCCCATCTGTTGGTAACAGCAAATTCGTGACAAGAGTGTATAGAATGTTTAGTTCAGGAGTTAGCAATGTGATCTTATACACATTAGATGTGTATAAGAGACAGATGTTAAAAATAGCTCTGACCTCATCAATGTCAAATCGAGTATCAATAGCGGGCCATTTATCTAAAGAAAAGAAATAAGAGAAATCATTCGAGACTTCACGTTCAAAAATATTGATGATGTTGGAGAAAATCTCAAGATTGGTCCTATTTACACGAGAAATTAATGTGTGAACAGTGGAGCCTTTTCGAAGATTGGATGTGAATTGAAGCACCATGTCATGATACACGGGTAAATCAATATGCACTAGGTGACCCCAATTTGTTTTTCAAAGCATGATTTGACAATGGGAAGATTATATTCATCAAAAAGACTTTGAGAAGCAGGACGATGAACGATTATAGATTTGCTCAGAAGAGATGTATACCGTTCGGATGCCTTGGCATCGGTGAAATTTGGTAAGGTTACTTAGGAGACTTGAGGATTAGCAGACGATTCTCCATGTACCGGCACTTTCTCTTCTGTTTTTCGTCCATGAGTTGCTGTAGAAGAACCTCCACGGGATTTAACCATTGTGAATGAAAGGAAGAAAGAGGAGAAAAAATGTAATTTTTTTGAAATGTTTGGTGGGAATTTGATGAAATGAAATGGAAAATGGGTGGAATAAGGTATAGTAATAGTGATGAATACTTTGGAAATGACAATTTTCCAAACAATTTGTGGAGAGAAGGAAGGAATTTGGAGGAGATTTTAGAGAAAAAATTTAGCCAGAGAGGATTTCGGGGGTTAGGGTGAGTCTGAAATGGGGGAAAATGGACGGTTTTAATCAACTAGGGAGACCGTTCGGACGCTGTATAAGAGACAGACCCTCTTACGCAATCTAGCTCGTGGATAAATTTATTTCGATGGAAGAGCCAGTGCGTCCGATGTTCTTTCGGACGATGGTAAGCGTCCAGAAAGAATTACAGAGAATAAGTGAAGAAATTGAATAGCGTTCAGACGATTATATGCGTCTGAGGCACAGAGGAGGTTTTCGGACGAGAGAGAGTGTCCGAAAGATAGTGTTGTTCGGACGAGCGATTGCGTCCGAATGAAGAGATTATGCTAGATTGATCTGTATACAATCCCTAAATATTTTCTGAGAGATTCAAAGCGATCTAGAGCCAAGATTTTTGTAAAAATATCAGCTAGTTGATCTGAAGGAGGCACGAATTCAACACGAATTTCCTTTTTGCAAACAAGATCTCTAATAAAATGATGCTTAACATCAATGTGTTTGATTTTAGAGTGCATAACATGATTTTTTGTGAGATTAATTGCACTAGTGTTATCACACTTTATAGGCACACAATAGAAAATAACACCAAAATCTTTCAGAGTATGTTTCATCCAAAGAAGTTGAGCACAACAATTTCAGCAAGAATGTATTCGGCTTTCTCTATGTCGGCTGAAGCCTTGGAGGCATTTTTGCGAAACCAAAACACAAGAAAATTTCCCAGGAAATGACACATACCACTGGTACTTTTTCTATCAATTTTACACCTAACAAAGTCAGCGTCAGAATAACTAATTAAATCAAATGTAGAGGACTTTGGATACCACAAACCAAAATTCATTGTACCCTTCAGATATCTAAAAATTCTTTTTACAGCTATTCATTGGGGTAAGATTGAAATCTATCACATAAACAAACAGCAAACATAATATCTGGTCTACTGGCTATTAAGTAAAGTAGGTTTTCGATCATACCTTTATAGTATTTTTCATCAACACCGTTACCTCCTTCGTCTTTATCAAGTTTGGTTGAAGTGCACGTAGGCGTACCAACTTGTTTGCAATCTTCCATTCCAAATCGTTTGAGTAGCTCCTTTGTATACTTGATTTGTGTAATAAACATTCCTTTCTTTGTTTGGTGAACTTGTAGTTTGAGGAAAAATTGTAACTTGCCCATCATACTCATCTCAAACTCTTTTTGCATTAAATGTGAAAAGTCCTTGCACTTGAAACTTTCATTAGTTGCTCCAAAAATAATATCATCAACATAAATTTGAACAATTAACAGCCCATTTAAATCTATTTTTGTAAAAAAATTGGTGTCGACTACACCTCTTTTAAATCCATTTGTAATCAAGAAACCACTTAATCTTTCATACCAAACTCTTGGAGCTTGTTTCAAACCATATAAAGCTTTAGAGAGTTTGAAAACATGATTTGGAAGTTTTTTATTTTCAAAGCCCGGAGGTTGTTCAACGAAAACTTCTTGATCGATAAAACTATTTAAAAATGCGCTTTAGACATCTATTTGAAATAATTTGAAATCATTGAAACATGCAAATGCGAGAAACATGCGAATGGATTCTAATCTAGCCACGGGTGCAAAGGTTTCATGAAAGTCAATATTTCTTCTTCTTGAGCATAACCTTTTGCAACAAGTCTCTTTTGTTTCTCATGATTTCACCTTTGTCATTTAATTTGTTTCTAAAGACCCATTTTGTTCCAATTACGGGATCCTGAGAAGATGGTCTTTCAACCAAGGTCTATACGTTATTTTTCTCAAATTGACTAAGTTCATCTTTCATGGCATTAACCCAAGATTCATCATTCAAAGAAACATCTACATGTTTAGGTTCAATGTGAGAAAGTAATGCATAATTACTGTTCAAAGGTTTATGAGAACGAGTAGTTACCCCATTGGATAGATCACCTATGATTAAATCTTGAGGGTGACTAGAGACGAATATCCAAGCTTTCGGAAGATCTTTTGGAGTATTCTCGTTCGTTTCTTTTTCATCATCTATTTGATGGTTGTTGACATCATTGCTTGATTTGATCTCATGATGATCTTCATGAATAGTGAGCTTTTTGGGTTCCTTTAGAATACCTACATCTTCATCTTCGCACAATTTCTTTGAGATAACATCATTAGCTTCATCAAATGTAACATGCACAATTTCTTCAATTAAGAGCGTTCTTCTATTGTAAACTCGGTATGCTTTCTTGTCACTAAAATATATATCCTAAAAAAATTTCTTCATCCGATTTTTTGTCAAATTTTCCAAGGTTTTCTTTGATTTTTAAAATAAAACATTTGTAACCAAAAACTTTGAAATAGCTCACAGCTAGTTTTTTTACAAAAAAGGAGTTCATAAGGAGTTTTGTTTAAAAAGGAGCTTAATAAAATTCGATTCATGACATAACAAGCCGTGTTAACAGCTTCGGCCCAAAAGTATTGTGGTAAGTCGCATTCATTAATCATAGTTCTAGCGGTTTCTTAAAGAGTCCTATTTTTCCTTTCAACAACACCATTTTGTTGAGGGACTCTAACAACCGAAAATTCATGAAAAATACCGTTGTGATCACAAAAATCGGGAAAACCTCCAAATTTAAATTCGGCACCATTGTCACTTCTTAAACAAATGATCTTTAAATTCAATAAATTTTGAATTTTAGAAAATAATTTTACAAATTTTTCAAAAGCCTCATTTTTGTGAACAAGAAATAATACCCAAGTGTATCTAGAATAGTCATCTAAGCAATAACAAAGGCATATTTGCTACCACCAAAACTAGCATGTTGAGTAGGTCCAAATAAGTCTAAATACAACAATTCTAAAGGTTTATGAGTGGACACAATATTCTTTGGTTTAAACGAAACTTTGACTTGTTTACCAAATTGGCATGCATCGCAAATTTTATTTTTCAAAAATTTTAGTTTTGGCAAACCTCTTACCAAATCCTTCTTGGCAAGTTTTTCAATCAAATCCATGTTAAAATGACAAAGTCTTCTATGCCAAAGCCAAGGATCATCTATGGAAGCGGTAAGACATTTTACATTTCTATTGCTAATTTTATCAAGATGAATCACCCAAACATCATTGTGCCTAGTGCCCTTGACTAAAACAACATAATTTTTATCAAAGATAAGACATTCATGCTTGGTAAAAAATACATATAATTTTTTATCACAAAGTTGACTTACACTTAATAAATTATAGTTCAAATTATCAACAAGAAGTACATTCTTAATCAAGGTTTTAGAACCATTTTTACCTATATCACCAATGCCGATTGATTTTGCTTTATTATTATCTCCAAATGTGACTTTTCCACTGTTTTTGGACATGAGATTTGTGAAGAGAGATGCATCACCCGTCATGTGCCTTGAACATCCACTATCTATGAACCACTTAGCATTGTTGGTGATGTTAAGTACCTACACAATAATCAATTGATAACTTTTGGTACCCACATTTTCTTGGGTCCATTTGAGTTAGTGAAATTGCAATCAATCCATGCTACTTTCATTTGAAGTTTTTCATTCTTCTTGACATAACATATATTCTTAACATGTCCATGTTGTTGGAAATATCTACAAATAGTATTTTTATTTCCATATAAAGAGGATTTTGATTTTACAAAACATAAGTCATCCCTTCTAAACATGGTAAAATTTTTGTTGCTTAATACATTTCTATTTCTTTTTAAATCAACAACATTTTCTTTCTTCTAGTCAAGAGAAGCATTCAAATCATCCATTCTTTTTGAGATCAAGGAGGCTTGTTCTTCCTTGACCTTTGATCTCACATGCATTCTTTTCTTCAAGTCACAATTTTCTTGTGATAGCCTATTATTTTCATTCACAAGTTTAGAGTTAGCATTCAATAGAGCTTTTGATTTCTTCACTAACTCCTTATTTCTAGCATATGATTCCTTTAACTATCATGCAATTTCAAAATGAAAGCTTCAAGATCACTTTCATCATTTTCATCATTAGAGTCATAGTTGGAATTTACCTCATCATCTCCAATGGCCATAAAGGCCATTTGTGCCGAATCCATTTCTTCTTCGACTTCTCCTTCGGAGTTGCAATCATCCCATGTGATTTGAAAGTTATTGAATCTAGGTCTTCTTCCTTCCTTCTTTTTCTTGGAAGGGCACTCATTTGCAAAGTGTCCTAGTTGACCGCATTCAAAATATTTTTCATTTTGCTTCTTCATTTCTAGCCTAGTCTTTCCTTTGAAATTATTTGAATTTGTAGCTCCACCTCTTCTCATTCTTCGTTTGTTGATGTAATGTTTAAGAAATGCTTTGGTGATGAGTGCAAAATCTCCTTCATCAAGATCTTCATCTTCTAGATTGATGGAGCTATTTTCATCCTCTTCTTGAGAGTTCTTTAGAGCAATGCTCCTTCTTGGCCTTGCTTCTTCATCATCCACCACTTTGGCCTTCAACTTCAATTCATAAGATGTAAGAGAATTGATTAGCAATTCAATAGGTATTGAATTTAAATTCTTGGCTTCCTCTATAGCAATTGTTTTGGCATCCCATTCTTTGGATAGAGCGTTTAGGATTTTTCTATTTTTTTCACCCAAAGAATACTCCTTACCCAAGGTTTCAAGATCCTTAATGATGTCATTGAACTTACAATACGTTTGTCAATATTTTCATGTGGTTCCATCTTGAAGGACTTATACTTGGCAACAAGTAAGGATTTCTTTTGCTCACGAACATCGTCGTTCCCTTCATGGATTTCTTTCAATTTATCCCAGATTTCTTTAGCGGAAATGCATCCCTTCACGCGAGTTGATTCATTTGCATCCAAGGCATTATATAGCACATTCATGGCTTTTGCATTTAATGTCAAGTTTGCATTGTCTTGTGGAGTGAGCTCATCCCTTGTCTTTTCTCTTCTTCTAATTGTGTGATCATCAATGATAGTAGTTTCAAAAGGACCTTCATTAACAACATGCCACAAGTCAATGTCAATAGATTATAAAAATATTTTCATTCTATTTCTCCAACTAATAAAATTTGCCCCATTAAACATAGGGGGTCTAGTAATGGATTGACCATAAAAATGTAGAGCATTGTCGGTTGGCATAATAGTTCTTTTCTCAAAAGCAATTTAAGCAATGAAATGAGACCAAAATCTGATATCAATTGTTGGTCCCAAACCAACCTAAGAGGGGGGGTGAATTAGGTTTCTAAAAATACTTTTAGAAAGATTAATCTTATTAAGAATTTTCAATTAATACTTGATATAATAGAATCAAACGTCAAACTGTGAAGTAAAAAGGAGAGAAAATTAAACAGTCAATACTTCCAAGCTAACAAGCTTGAAGTATCAAATCACTAGAATGCTTCACACACTTGGTGAGCCAATAATCTTTACAAAGTAGGGAAATTCTTGCTCACACTAAAACTCTTTTAGTTGAGCCAAGAATTTTGCTCACAAACTCACTTTCGTACAAGATTATTACCCCACTCAAAATTGAATTGCACTCTAAACTGCACACTAATACAATAAAGCACTATAGCCAATTTGTACTAAAATTGCTCTTTTCTAAGGCTTGTATTCAATGTATTAGATGATTTTTACAGAATATCAAAGCAATTATTTATAGGAGCAATAAATGGTGGTTGCAACTACTTCCTAACGGCTAAATAATAAATGCACAAAAAGTAGTCATTGGGGTTTCGGACGTCTGAGATAAGTAGGATGCGTCCGACATAGCGTCCGATCTCCATGCAGTTGGCGAAGAACTTCATTCGGACGTCCGTGCATGCGTCCGTTCCATCGTCTGAATGGACCTTCAGACTGTCAT
The DNA here is from genome assembly GCA_025175665.1 of Cinchona pubescens. Lineage (NCBI taxonomy): Eukaryota > Viridiplantae > Streptophyta > Magnoliopsida > Gentianales > Rubiaceae > Cinchona > Cinchona pubescens. Next base: position 57,857 of record JANKKI010000192.1, on the reverse strand, counting down.
GTTCATCCGAAAGAGACATTGTTCAGACAGTTGTGTGCGTCCGTTGGAGAAGCAGTAAGATCCTTGCTTTCTACCTATTGATTCGGACGGTGGAGTGCGTCCGAGAAGCTTGACATAGTTCGGACGGTGCAATGCGTACGAACACCCTGTCTCCAGTAAAACAAGTAACAGACCTGTAAAACTTGTTTACAGAGTTAAGTGCTTATGTTATCATCAAATTAAGGTTTGGATAACATCACTTTAAAATGTGGATTTAGTTAACAACACAAAACTAGGTACTTTGATAATTCCTAGTGTTTTTCCTTTGGACAATCTATAACTGGTTCTTTGTGCCTATTCTTCTTGGCCTAAATTAGATGATTTTTTTCAGTTTCTTTGTGTTTTTAAATCTATGCTTTTATTTTGTTTTGAGCTAAAAGAATCATATTTTTTAGAAAGATTCTCATTATAGAGAAGAATACTTCTATTTCTGAACACTCTTAGATAAAAACACCTTTGCTGTGTTCTAGATTTTCCATGTATAAATATTTTAACTTGTATAGCTGATTTGAATTTTGAAGCAAATAGGCCTATGATGAAATAGCTTTGCTTCTGTGCAAATTGAGGTGCTAATTTAATGAAATCCTCATTAAAATGAGGGTAGGATGTGGTGTTGTTGTTGCTGGTTGAAATGTAGGGAATGAAGTTTTCCTAGAAATTTATGCTTAATTTTATGAACTTAGAACTTTTAAGAGTTTCATTAACTTTTCACACTTGCCTTTTTTTTTTCAAATCAACACTTTGATAGTACAATCTTAACTTATAATGTTGCAAATGTACTTTGGTGGACGAGAATGGTCATATTGTTGATCATTTACCATGTACAATTGTAAGTTGGAACTTATCTTCTATTTATTGATGATTTTTTATCTGCTAAATCTATCTGTTTATATCCAATTCCAGCTTCTTTAAATTGGTCCTATAATTTCTCCTCCCCCCTTCTGGTCAACTTTTTTTGAACTTCACATCAATTGAATAGTAATTGTTGGAATTTCAAGAAAATAACATATCTTCATTCAAAGTTCTTCTGTGTGCAAGTTTAGTTGCATATGATGGGTCAATGAAGTTACATAAAAGCTTTTACACAGTGCCATCTCATGTTGGATATTTTTAGATATCACGAACGACCATAGAAAATTCTACAGAAAATGCTTTTGTATAGATTCTATTTTTTAATTTGTTTTTCTTATTTATGTACAAACCTTATATATTTGATTTGGAATCTAGGGCTTTAGTTTGAGCATATTTTCAATTATATGGAGTAGGTGTCCTTTTAAACTTGATAAACAGTTCTTGAATTTTGTTGTTTTTGGATAAAGGAAAAATGATTATTGTTTGCTTTAATTAATCCATGTAATTCTTCAAGATTTTCTTGTTTTTTATTGCTTATTTCTTAGTGGAAAGGGAAATTTTTCTTGAAGAACCATTTGTGAATTGAGTAGGTGTGTTTTGTTTTTATTGGAAATTTGTGTATTTGTTGAGATGTTTTTAATTGGCAGAATTTTTTGTAAAGCTTAGGTATTTTGTATAGTATGACTAGGTAAGTTGTTTGAAATTGGTTGTAAGTTTTGTATGGCATAATCTTCTACAAATAGGCAAGTGCTAGAAGTATGTTTTGGGATTAAAGGTGCTGATCTTTTGGCAACATATAAGCAATAGCACGGAAAAGGTTATAGTGTAGAAATTAGATATGAATGTATTTTTGTCTAAGTAAGGTAGATTTGAGTCGATGTAATTTTATACTTATTAATTTGTAATTATGGTTTTGTTGAAATTTTTAGTTAATATTCATTTGTAATAGCACTTTGGGTGTATTTGAAGATGATGTAGTAAAGTGTAGTGTTTATTTTATTTTGGTTTATGTTTTCTAGAAATTAGCTTTGAAGTTCAGACCTTTGTATTAGGAAGGTTGATTATGAGTTGATATAATTTTGTAACTAATTATTTGGTAATTATGGTTTTGTTGTAATTATTATCTATTATCTATCTGTAATAGCAGTTTAGGTTTGAATGATGTGGTCAAACATAGTGTATATCATATTTTGATTAATGTTTTCTAGAAATTAGATATGAAGTTTCGACGTTCATATTAGGAAGGTTGATTATGAGTCAATGTAATTTTGTAATTCTTATTTCGTAATTATGGTTATATTGTAATTATTAGTTTGTATCTATCTGTAATACCATTTTAGGTGTATTTGAAGATGATTTAGTAAAGGTGTATATAGTATTTTGATAATATATTATACCAATTTGAAAGTTGGGCTTTGTACTCGTGAAATATACTTGACATACAAATTGAATGGTATAGTGCAAGAAGCAGTGTCAGATACTGTGTTGCTAGCTTTAAGGTTGCCGATGCAGATGGTGGAAGGTAGTTTAATTATTTTGTCTTGGTAAATTTAGATTTCTTTACTTTAAATTGGATTTAATAATGGGGACAGCACGATACTCAATTTGTATTTCATGTACCTTGATATGGTGCAGGCTTTATGTTGCATTGTTCATTCCTTTATTTTATTTGTTCTTTTACATATTATTGTGGCAATTTGAATATTTTTGGACCTATTAAAAGTGAAATTTGTATCCCAGGCTTATGCTATTTCTATCATTGCTGTACTCAATATTAAAGCAAAGAAGGGCTTACTTTTACCTGTTTAAGTTATGTTGCATAAATTGTAAAGCTGCCGATGCTAAAGCAGTAAGGTCATATTAAATGTGGTTTTGTTGATAATTTTAGTTCTGTATTCATATTTAATTTTCATTGTCATTGCATTGAAAATTTTGTTTTAAATATATTTGATCAAGTCATGAGTTGTGCTTAAGTTTATTTTGACGAAATGCTTTGTCCCAATTTGTAGCTAGTATCTATGATGCTTAGATGTTTTGTTCTTGGAAAGATATATGGGTTTGGGAAATGTCTTTTGTTGTGGGCTCACCATCAACATAGAAATGGAATTTTTTGTTGTAGTTATGTGTGAAGTGAGGTGATGATTGTCTTCTTTAACATAATTGGTTAATCCTAGTAGTAGAAACACTCACATTAAGTTGTTAGCATTAATACCTTTCTTTGTACTACCCTTTTGAAAAATTTTTAACTCTAAACTCCTAAGGAAATGGTAAATAGAATTTGGTAAACATACCTTTTGGTTTTAGTTGTTAAAGTTATAGGTATGCATTTGTAGTTGAATAGGTGGATAATTTGGAGTTGTGACCTATAAGAATAGTTGCCACTAAATTTTAATTGGCAGATTTATTCATCTTAGAACGAAGTAGAATTGCATAAGTTAGCACATATGAATAACATTTTCCCAAGTGATTTTGGTTGAATTAGTTACAGTTGAAATCATATTAGAAGGATAATATGCATATGGTAGGATAAGCTTAAAGAAGTAGTGTATATTTTTTTCTCAAGTCATATTGTGGTGTGATGTTTTCCAAACCTTATTTTGATGTGTATGACATAAACACTTAACTCTGTAAACTAGTTTTTGCAGGTCTGTTATCTGTTTTGCTAGAGACAGGGTTTTTGGACTCACTGAACCGTCCAAACAGGGTCAAAACTTCTCAGACGCATTGCACCGTCCTAATGAACAGGCAGAAAGAAATAGGATCCTACTGCTTCTCTTTACGGACGAACATGACCGTAAAAGCCTCTATCGGACAAAGGAACGGACGCATGCACGGACGTCCTAACAAAGCTCTTCAACAACTGCATGAAGATCGGACGCTGTGTCGGACGCTTCCAATATGTCTCGGACGTCCGAAACCCCAACGGCTACTTTTTGTGCATTTATTATTTAGCCGTTAGGAAGTAGTTGCAACCAACATTTATTACTCTTATAAATAACTGCTTTGACATTAAGAAAAAATCATCTAATACATTCAATACAAGCCTTAGAGAAAAGCAATTTAAGTACAAATTGGCTATAGTGCTTTGTTGTATTAGTGTGCAGTTGTGAGTGCAACTATTCCACTTTGAGTGGAGTGATAATCTTGTACGAAAGTGTGGTTGTAAGTAAGATTCTTGGCTTAACTAAATGACTTTTAGTGTGAGCAAGAAGTTTCCAACTTTGTAAAGATTATTGGCTCACCAAGTGTGTGAAGCATTCTAGTGATTTAATACTTCAAGCTTGCTAGCTTGGAAGTATTGGTTGTTTAATTTTCTCTCTTTACTTCACTGTTCTATTGATTTTATTATATCAGTTTATATTTGAAAAATCTCAATATTTTTGAAAGTATATTTTTAAGAAACCTAATTTACCCCCCTCTTAGGTTGCTTTGGGACCAACAATTGGTATCAGAGCTTGGTCTCATTTTATTGCTTAAACTGCTTTTGAGAAAAGAACTATTATGACAATAAACAATGCTCTATTCTTTGAGGGTCAATCCGTTACTTGGCTCCCTATGTTTAATGGGGCAAATTTTATTAGTTGGAGAGATAAAATAAAAATATTTCTACAATCTACTGCGACATTGATTTGTGGTATGTTGTCAATAAAGGTCCTTTTGAAGCTTCTATCATTGATGATCACACAAATAGAAGAAGAGAAAAGACAAGGGATGAGCTCACTCCACAAGACAAGGCAAACTTGACGTTAAATGCAAAAGCCATGAATGTGCTATATAATGCCTTGGATGCAAATGAATCAACTCGAGTGAAGGGATGCATTTTCGCTAAAGAAATCTGGGATAAATTGAAGGAAATCCATGAAGGGAGCGGCGATGTTCGTGAGAAAAAGAAATCCTTACTTGTTGCCAAGTATGAGTCTTTCAAGATGGAACCACATGAGAACATTGACAAAATGTATTGTAGGTTCAATGACATTATAAAGGATCTTGGAGCCTTGGGTAAGGAGTACTCTCTGGGTGAAAAAAATAGAAAAATCCTAAATGCTCAATCCAAAGAATGGGATGCCAAAACTATTGCTATAGAGGAAACCAAGAATTTAAATTTAATGCCTATTGAATCATTAAATAATCAATTCTCTTACATCTTATGAATTGAAGTTAAAGGCTAAAGTAGTGGATGATGAAGAAGCAAGGCCAAGAAGGAGCATTGCTCTGAAGAGCTCTCAAGAAGAAGATGAAAACAGCTCCGTCAATCTAGAAGATGAAGATCTTGATGAAGGAGATCTTGCACTCATCACCAAAGGATTTCTTAAACACTACATCAACAAACGAAGAATGAGAAGAGGCGGAGCTTCAAATTCAAATAATTTCAAAGGAAAGACAAGGCTTGAAATGAAGAAGCAAAATGAAAAATGTTTTGAATGCATCAACTCGGATACTTTGCAAATGAGTGTGCTTCCAAGAAAAAGAAGGAAGGAAGAAAGAAAACCTAGATTCAATAACTTTCAAATCACATGGGATGATTGCAACTCCGAAGGAGAAGTTGAAGAAGAAATGGAGTCGGCACAAATGGCCTTTATGGCTATTGGAGATGATGAGGTAAATTCCAACTATGACTCCAATGGTGAGAAATGATGAAGATGATCTTGAAGCTTTCATTTTGAAATTGCATGATAGCTTAAAGGAATCATATGCTAGATATAAGGAGTTAGTCAAAAAATCAAATGCTTTGTTGAATGCTAACTCTAAACTTGTGAATGAAAATAATAGGTTATCACAAGAAAATAGTGATTTGAAGAAAAAAATGCATGTGGGATCCAAGGTCAAGGAAGAACAAGCCTCTTTGAAGAAAAGAATGGATGATTTGAATGCTCTCTTGACTAGAAAGAAAGAAAATGTTGTTGATTTAAAAAGAAAAAGAAATGGAGTAATCAACAAAAATTTTGTCACGTTTAGAAGGGATGACTTATGTGTTGTAAAACCAAAATCATCTTTATATGGAAATAAAAATATTATTTGTAGATATTGCCAACAACACGGACATGTTAAGAATATGTGTTATGTAAAGAAGAACGAAAAGCTTGGAATGAAAGTTACATGGATTGTTAGCAATTTCACTAACTCAAATGGACATGGTGAGCCAAGAAAATGTGGGTACCAAAAGTTATCAATTGATTATTGTGTAGGTACTTAACATTACCAACAATGCTAAGTGGTTCATAGATAGTGGATGTTCAAGGTACATGACGGGTGATGCTTCTCTCTTCACGAATCTCACATCCAAAAACAGTGGAAAAATCACTTTTGGAGATAACAATAAAGCAAAATGTATCTGCATTAGTGATGTAGGTAAAAATGGTGAAACTTTGATTAAGAATGTGCTACTTGTTGATAATTTGAACTATAATTTATTAAGTGTTAGTCAACTTTGTGACAAAAATTTATATGTATTTTTTACCAAGCATGAATGTCTTATGCTTGATAAAAATCATGTTGTGTTATTCAAGGGCACTAGGCACAATGATGTTTATGTGATTCATCTTGATAAAATTAGCAATAGCAATGTAAAATGTCTTACCGCTTTTATAGATGATCCTTGGCTTTGGCATAGAAGACTGTCATTTTAATATGGATTTGATTGAAAAACTTGCTAAGAAAAATTTGGTAAGAGGTTTGCCAAAACTAAAATTTTTGAAAAATAAAATTTGTGATGCATGCCAATTTGGTAAAAAAGTCAAAGTTTCTTTTAAACCAAAGAATTTTGTGTCTACTCATAAACCTTTAGAATTGTTGCATTTAGACTTATTTGGACCTACTCAATAGGCTAGTCTAGGTGGTTGCAAATATGCCTTTATTATTGTAGATGACTATTCTAGGTATACTTGGGTATTATTTCTTGTTCATAAAAATGAGGCGTTTGAAAATTTTGTAAAACTGTTTTTCAAAATTCAAAATTTATTAAATTTAAAAATCATTCATTTAAGAAGTGACAATGGTGCCGAATTTAAATTTGGAGGTTTCTCCGACTTTTGTGATCACAACGGTATTTTTCATGAATTTTTGGTTGTTAGAGTCCCTCAACAAAATGGTGTTGTCGAAAGGAAAAATAGGACTCTTCAAGAAACTGCTAGAACTATGATTAGCGAATGCGACTTAGCTCAATACTTTTGAGCCGAAGCGGTTAACACGGCTTGTTATGTCATGAACCGAGTTTTATTGAGATCCTTTTTAAACAAAACTCCTTATGAACTCCTTTTTTGTAAAAAGCCCGTTGTGAGCTATTTTAAAGTTTTTGGTTGCAAATGTTTTATTTTCAAAATCAAAGAAAATCTTGGAAAATTTGACAAAAAATAGGGTGAAGGAATTTTTCTAGGATATTCTAGTGACAAGAAAGCATACTGAGTTTACAATAGAAGAACACTCTTGATTGAAGAAGTGGTGCATGTTACATTTGATGAAACTAATAATGTTATTTCAAAGAATTTATGTGAATATGAAGATGTAGGTATTCTAGAGGAGCTCAAAAAGCTAGTTATTCATGAAGATCATCAAGAGATCACATCAAGCAATGATGTCAACAACCATCAAATAGATGATGAAAAGAATGAGGATACTCCAAATGATCTTCCGAGAGCTTGGAATTTTCGTTTCATAGTCACCCTCAAGATTTAATCATAGGTGATCTATCCGATGGGGTAACTACTCGTTCTCATAAATCTTTGAATAGTAATTGTGCATTACTTTCTCACATTGAACCTAAACATGTAGATGTTGCTTTGAATGATGAATTTTGGGTTAATGCCATGCAAGATGAACTTAGTCAATTTGAGAAAAATAATGTATGGACCTTGGTTGCAAAGACCATCTTCTTATCCACATTATTGGAACTACATGGGTCTTTAGAAATAAATTAAATGACATAGGTGAAATCATAAGGAACAAAGCTAGACTTGTTGCAAAAGGTTATGCTCAAGAAGAAGGTTATTGACTTTGATGTGTATTTGCTCCCGTGGCTAGATTAGAATCCATTTGCATGTTTCAATAATTTCAAATTATTTCAAATGGATGTCAAAAATGCAGTTTTAAATGGTTTTATTGATCAAGAAGTTTTTGTTGAACAACCTCCGGGCTTTGAAAATAAAAAATCTTCCAAATTATAGTGTTCAAACTCTCCAAGGCTTTATATGGTTTGAAACAAGCTCCAAGAGCTTGGTATGAAAGATTAAGTGGTTTCTTGATAGAAAATGGATTCAAAAGAGGTTTAGTTGACACCACTATTTTTACAAAATAGATTTAAATGGTTTATTAATTGTTCAAATTTATGTTGATGATATTATTTTCGGAGCTACTAATGAAAATTTGTGCAAGGACTTTTCACATTTAATGCAAAAAGAGTTTGAGATGAGTATGATGGGCAAGCTGTAATTTTTTCCTCGGACTACAAGTTCATCAAACTAAGGAAGGAACGTTTATTACGCAAATCAAATACACAAAGGAGCTACTCAAACGATTTTGAATGGAAGATTGCAAACAAATTGGTTCGCCAATGTGCATTTCAACCAAACTTGATAAAGATCTTCAAGGTAATAGTGTTGATGAAAAACACTATAGAGGTATGATCGGAAGTCTACTTTACTTAACAGCCAGTAGACCAGATATCACGTACTTGCTGTTTGTTTATGTGCTAGATTTCAATTTTGTACTAAAGAATCGCATTTGATAGCTATTAAAAGAATTTTTAAATATCTAAAAGGTACAATGAATTTTGGTCTGTGGTATCCAAAGTCCTCTACATTTGATTTAATTAGTTATTCAAATGCTGACTTTGCTAGGTGTAAAATTGATAGAAAAAGTACCAGTGGTATGTGTTATTTTTTGGGAAATTATCTTGTGTCATGGTTTAGGAAAAAACAAAATTCTATTTCTCTTTCTACGGCTGAAGCCGAATACATTGCTGCTGAACATTGTTATGCTCAACTTCTTTGGATGAAACATACTCTAAAAGATTTTGGTGTCATTTTTGATTGTGTTCCTATAAAGTATGACAACACTAGTGCAATTAATCTCACAAAAAATCCTGTTATGCACTCTAGAACCAAACACATTGATGTTAAGCATCATTTCATTAGAGATCTTGTTTGTAAAAAGGAAATTCGTGTTGATTTTGTGCTCTATTTCAGATTAACTGGCTGATATTTTTACAAAACCCTTAGCTCTAGATCGCTTTGAATCTCTCAGAAAATGTTTAGAAATTTTACAGATTAATTTGGCATAGGTTCTTAGTTCGGGCACACTCGTTCGTCCAAACGACTTTATCTTTCAGACGCTCTGTTTCGTCCGAAAAATGCCTATCTTCCTCGGACGCTCATAATCGTCCGAACGATATTCATTTTCTTCACTAAACTCTCTGGAATTCTTCCGGACGCGTACCATCGTCCGAAAGAACATCGGACGCACTGGTTCTTCCATCGGCCCTCGGTTCATCAGCGTTCGGACGCTTCATCGGACGCAGACCAAAAGTTCAGCAGTCCAAACGGTCTGCCTGTTCTATTAAAACCGTCCATCTTCCCCCTTTCGGAGTCACCTTTACCCCCGAAAACCCTCTAGCGAAAATTGTTCCTTCAACACCCCCTCCAAATTCCTACCATCTTTCCCAAAATTTGTTGGAAGATTATCTTCTCTAAGATTCCGAGTATTTCTCACCTAAATCATATCAATTTTCCCCCATCTACCATCTCATTTCATCAAATTCTTACTAATCTTTCACAAAAATAAATTTTTTTTTCCTCTCCATTTCCTTCCTTCACAATGGTTATAACTTGCGGAGGTTCTTCTACAACAAATTTTTTGACACTCTAAACTAAAGGTCTCTCCATACAAATCTAGTTGTGATCACAAAAGTCGGAGAAACCTCCAAATTTAAATTCGGCGATGCCAAGGTCACTTCTTAACGGTATACATCCCTTTTAAGTAAATCTATAATCCTTCAACGTCCTGCATCTCAAAGTCTATTTGATGAGTATAATCTTCTCATTGTCAAATCCTGTTTTGAAAAACAAAATTGGGGTCACCTAGTGCATATTGACTTACCTGTATATCATGACATGGTGCTTCAATTCACCGTTAATCTTCGGAAAGGCAAAGCACTGTTCGCACTTTAACTTCTCGTGTTAACAGCACCAATCTTGAGATTTCATCCAACTATCATTAACACTATTTTTGAATGTGAAGTCTCAAACACAAATGATTTCTCCTATTTCTTTTCTTTAGATAAATGGCCTGCTGTTGATACTCGATTTGACATTGATGAAGTTGGGGCCATTTTTAACATTAATTTTAAACAGGTCTCGGAAGCCAAAACCACATTGCTCACTCCTGAACTGAATATTCTATACATTCTTGTCACAAATATGTTATTGCCAACTGACGGGCATCGCACTGAGCCTTGTTAAATGCAGCTTTACTTGTTTTTTTTGTGTTTTCAAGGGCATTCCTCTTGATTTTGGATATCTCTTTTGTTCCCTATGGGAACTCTTTCTTACTGATACCCGAAGAAACATTCCCTTTGGAAAATTCCTTACCAAAATTTTTGATTTCTTCGAGGTTCCTTTCAGCGAAAACAAACAATTTTCTTCTTATTTTAACAAATATTATATTGAAAGAAAAGGCCTCCGATTTTTCAACGATCAATGGTTAACTAAGGCAGCGCTTTGATTTGGCACATTCACAATCCCATGCCTCTATCTCTGATTTCGCTATTCCCCATTCTTCTCCTCCTCAACCACCTCCACCACTCCATGATTCTCATCCATCTACCTCTGAATCGTCACTTTCTCATATCTGTGGCCTTCTTACCTCCTTGAGCACTCAAGTCAGTTCCTTTCAACGTCACACTAATCAAAAGTTAAAGCGACTTGAGACTCGTCAGATGATTATCCAGGTAGTACTTAGCCTTGGCATGTCTAATTCGGCTCAGGTTCAATTTGCCAATCTTCAGTTACAATATCCACTCGACTCATCTTCCGACAGTGATGAAAATAAAGATGGAAATGTTCGTGAGGATGATGAAGAGGCTGCCAATACTCAAGAAGCTGCAAATGATGATGTAGACGATGATGAGGATATTGACGACAAGTTTGATTTCATCATGCAACGCCACACTGGAGAAGAGGAAGACAGTGAAGCCACTGATGGAGATGTTCCATCAAAACGTCAAAAGACTCTTCAGAAAAGCGCTCCAAGAAGAAAATGACTCACATTAGTTCTTTTGACATCTGTGTTTAGTTTTTAGCACTTCTCTATTTTTTAGGACTTCCCGTAGATTTACCCTTTTATGTATTTCCTTGAATTAAGTACTATTAAATTTTTAAGATTTAGTATATGAAGTTTTTTGTTTATGAATTTCTGTTAAAATACTTGCATGTTCTTAGGGGGAGCTTTGTTTGATGATGTCAAAAGGGGGAGTAGTCTTCTATATTGCAAAATGATTAGTCTTGTCCAATTGTTTTTACATAATTACTCCATGAAGGTTTGTCATCATCAAAAAGGGGGAGATTGATGTTTTCGAAACCTTATTTTGATGATGACATAAACACTTAACTCTGTAAACTAGTTTTTGCAGGTCTGTTATCTGTTTTACTAGAGGCAGGGCTTTCGGACGCACTGAATCGTCCGAATTGGGTCAAAACTTCTCAGACGCATTGCACCGTCCGATTCGAATAGGCAGAAAGAAATAGGGGCTGTCCGAAACCCCAACGGCTACTTTTTGTGCATTTATTATTTAGCCGTTAGGAAGTAGTTGCAACCACCATTTATTGCTCTTATAAATAACTGCTTTGACATTAAGAAAAAATCATCTAATACATTCAATACAAGCCTTAGAGAAAAGCAATTTAAGTACAAATTGGCTATAGTGCTTTGTTGTACTAGTGTGCAGTTGTGAGTGCAATTCCACTTTGAGTGGAGTGATAATCTTGTACGAAAGTGTGGTTGTAAGTAAGATTCTTGGCTCAGCTAAAAGACTTTTAGTGTGAGCAAGAAGTTTCCAACTTTGTAAAGATTATTGGCTCACCAAGTGTGTGAAGCATTCTAGTGATAGTTAATACTTCAAGCTTGCTAGCTTGGAAGTATTGGTTGTTTAATTTTCTCTCTTTACTTCACTGTTCCATTGATTTTATTATATCAGTTTATATTTGGAAAATCTCAATATTTTTGAAAGTATAATTTTTAAAAAACCTAATTCACCCCCTCTTAGGTTGCTTTGGGACCAACATGGTGTTTGTTGAGGCTTTTTTGCAAGTATGTGGAAGAAGGTGTAGAAGTCTTGTCTGATATGTATTAGGTGAAGTATGGGGTAAAAAAAAAGTTATGACATCAACTTGTGCGTGAAACATTTTACACTCGGATCGTGACTTGGAATTTTACTTGTTTACTTATATCGAACAACTTTTAGCACCTGAGAAAACATTATTAGAATGCCTACTATTATTATGAGTATATTACCTGTTACTTGTTGAAAACATATTGTTGGATGTGACAGATCTGTCATTTATTTTTGAGGCTTGTTTGGAAACCTACTCGTATTGATTTGTAGTTATTGATGCTCATGGAAACATCGATTATTTCGTGTTGGTCATTTTGTTTGCATAAATTGTGCATGCATTTTGTAGGTGTTGCGGACCAGATTCCATAGTTTGTCTTACGAAGGTTGATTGTGAGTCAATGTAATTTTGTAACTATTATTTCGTAATTATGGTTTTGTTGTAATTATTAGATGTTATCAATATGTAACAGCAGTTTTTAAGTGTATTTGAAGATGATGTATTAAATCCTAGTGTATATTATATTTTGATTAATGTTTTCTAAAATTAGGTTTGAAGTTCAAACGTTTGGTTTAAAATGGTTAACTATGAGTCGATGTAATTTTTTAACTGTTATTTTGTGATTATGATTTTGTTGTATTTATTAGCTATTGTATTCATAATAGCAATTTAGGTATATTTGAAGATGATGTAGTAAAGCGTATTTTGATAAATGTACTATACGGATTTAAAAGTTGGGCTTAGTACTCATAAAATTTACTTGGCACGTGGATTGAATGGTGTGGTGCAAGAAACAGTGTTAGACGCTGCGTTTGCCTGCTTAAAGGTTGCCGATGTGAATGGTGGAGGGTAATTTAATTATCTTGTCTTGGTATATTTAGATTTATTTTCTTTAAATTGGCTTTAATGATGGTGAAATGAGATTGAATTTATTTTTTTGTGTACCTTGATATGGTGCAGGCTTGATGTTTCATTGATCATTCTTGCATCTTATCTATCCTTTTACAGATCATTGTGGCAAGCTGAATGACGTACATGATATCAAGGCAAAGAAGGGCTTATTGTTACCTGTCTAAACTATGTTGCATAAATTGTAAAGCTGACGATCCTAAAGCAATAAGGTAGTCCTAAATATGATTTTGTTGATAATTTAATTTTGTGTTTGTGGTTAATTTTCATCAAGTCATTGCATTGAAAATTGTGTTCTACTTATATTTTATTCAGTCATGAGTTGTGCTTAAGATTATTTTGATGAATGCTTTGCCAGAATCTATTGCCAGTGTCTTCGATGATGCTTAGATGTTTTGTTCTTAGAGTAATATTTGGGTATAGGAAATGTCTATTGTTATATGCCCTTCATTGAATTGGAATTTTTTCTAGTAGTAATGTGGGACGTGAGATGATGGCTGTATTCTTAACATAGAATTGGAATTTTTTGTTGTAGTAATGTGTGACGTGAGATGATGGCTATATGCTTCAGCATAATTGGTCTATAGTAGTCATGGGAACAGTCACTTTAAGTTGTTAGCATTAAAACTTTCCCTTTGTACTACCCTTTTTTGTTTTGAAATTTTGCAAATATAAAATCCTAAGGAAGTGGTTTTGTCCCATTACCCATGTTAATCTATTTCTTATGCATGCAAGTTTTACGCTACGTGTAAATAGCTTTTGTCATTTCTTTTTGCGATTGTACATGATCTCTGAATTTGAAGTGTATGCAATTATGTATGGTCATTTATGAACTTTGAATTATCAAATTTACTTTCTTGGTTTATTGCGTTAGAGGAAAGCTGAACTGTGTCATGTTCCATATCCTTATTTGTGTGTCAAGTCTTTGGCACCATTCACATGTCCTTATTCCTTTGAGACTGACCTTTGTATGGGTCTTGGAATTGCAAAAAATATAGACTAGTAGTTCATAATTATGATTTTATATTCTTATTTGGGTGTAATTATTAATTATTTTGTATTGCATAGGTCTTTTGTGGAATGGCAGATTTAATTTGTAGAACTGTTATACAACTTTTGGGAATTAAAATTGAAAAGAAAATGAATAAAAACCATAAAAGAAATAAAAAATAAAAAATAGAAAAGGAAATTAAAACCTAAACACAAAAAATAAAAAATGTAGAATAAAATCCAATACAACGAAAAGAAACCGAAAAACAAATAAAATAACTTGAAAAAAGAAAAAAGATACAAAAATTGAAAACATAAAATAAAACGGTGTGATGAATGGTTCGTCAAAAAATGTGGCTAGTAATATGATGCTTAGAGGTTTTGTTGTTGAAGATTTTTTTGGTTTTAGGAAATTGGAATGATGATACACTTAGTTTGAATGTGATAAAATACAAGATATTAAAATCAAATGTTTTATTATATGAATTGAAAAGTGTGATTTATGGTTAAGAGAAGAAGAACATCAATTATTAATGGATGTTAGATATTTGTTTAGGCTGTATCATAATTATGGAGTATGTGATCAGAGGATATATATGCTTTCATGTTACGTTACCTCTTTCGCGAATGATTTTTGATTAACTACATCATGAACAGGTAATATTTTGCTTATGTAAATGGAGTAGAAAAAAATGTGTTTAGTGTGCTTCTGTTCATAGTAGTTCACATAAGATGTAGGGCTTTAAGATTTGGATTCATGTACTTTATTTAAACTAGCCGTAATGATTGGGAAACCTAACTTAATTGACATTGTATCTACTTTGATATGGTGATAGATTGCTGTTTAATTGTTCATTACAGCATTAGTCAAATTATATGTGGTGGCAAGTCAAATGACACTACAGTACACAATATCACTGCAAAGAAGGGCTAACCATTTCATGTCTGAACTATGCTACTTAGAGGATTTTCTTTATTGTTTAGTAGCATAAAAGTGTTATTAGTACCGTTTGACAAACATTTGTGAAAAGAAAATTTACATTTTTGCTTCCGAGGCTTGTATAGGTCATTGGTGTTGCTGTTGCAGGCACCCAAAAACTAATAAAATTCGCTATTATAAATGTAGCAGTGGCGAGTTCGAGTCATTCCATAGAGAACGGGACTTATTCTTGTACTCAAAGAAAAATGAGGGTTTTGAACAATTTTAAACTAAAAAATAATGCAAGAGTTAAATTGGAAAGAATTCAATAAAAAAAGGATCTTGGTTCCGATCATATCTATCATGGAAATTCTATTAGTTGATCATCGACACCAAAAATGTTTAGTTTTTATACTAAGCACTAATCGAGGGATTATTCCAAATTCCAATTCAATGTCGATTCTTATATCTTTCCCTAGGTAAGTTAATTTTTAACACATACTATCCAATTAACCCTGACTATTAAATTAATCTAGACACGCATCAAAGATTAATTAATAGAAGCTTTAAAATCAATAAGAATAATTAGGCTAATATAACAGAAACACACGCGGTTATGCCAATTAGTTTATTATTTTTTCTAAATTCAATAATGGTAATCGAGCAATTATTAAACTTAGTTGCTTCATAGATTGAATTGAACAATGCAGTCAAAAACAATCTAGCAGTAGATTTAGTTACATTCACAGATTGAATTGAACAATGCAGTCAAAAACAATCTACCAATAGATTAATTCATGTAACTCAATATTCTGTAGCAATAGAAAATTAAAAAGAACAATCAAAAGGTTAGCGCAAAAAAATAATCAATACTTGATATGAAAATGAATAAATTCAAGTACAAAAATCTCACAACATAGTAGAACCGACCATAGCTTCAATTCCATCGACCAAGAAAAGGGTTTTAGGCACACACTAAAATTTTCTGCTGATAAACTAACAACAAACTCAATAAAAACAAAGAATAAAATGTCATATCTCTTTCCATTCACCCTACACGGGGTATTTATAGTGAATACTAAGGTTACAATTCTTGCATAAGGTTAAAAACATGAAATCGGCTAAAAAGAGTCCAACCGGATGAAGAAATCTGCATAAAAATTTTGAATCCCTATTATTTTGTACGCATGTGCGTGCCTTGACCCTTGCACATGTACATGCGACTCTAACTTGAAAAGTTGCTCTCTGGAAATCACGCATATGCACAGCTTGATGGTCGCGCATTTGCGCAAAACTCTAATAGCTGTGTACCACTTTCAGTTTCGATTTTGACATCAATGCTCTTCGAATTTGGTAAAGTGTAAAACACAAAAGTTGTAGTTCTTTTTCTTATCAACATATCTTGAATCAAATCAATCGGAACTCGGACCAGAAAGTTGTGTTGAAAATACACAATAGCATCCAGATTTGCACCATTGTCATGCACATTTCGTCCTTGGAATTTCTATTCATCATAAAAAAGGGTAGTACCTTTCACCCTTTTCAATCCTTTTTCACTCTAAACCCTGTAAAAACTAAGAATAAGTAAATTAATAGCAATATTAACTCAAATCTTTGTTACAATCCGTAAAAATATGGTAAATGACACTTAAAATATATACTAATTATGAGCTTATAAATCTACCCCACACTTAACTTTTGATCGTCCTCGAGCAAACATAAAATTAAAACAATTATCATACCAAAATCCCACCCAACATATTTCCACAATTATCCACATTAATAACCAAAAGCCAATCCACCATTCGGAGTAGTCCAAGAATCGAAGAGCTCAAGTACTAATAAAAACCAAAACATGAGATTCGTGTGTATGTGTGTATAGCAATTCATAAATTTAGATTTGAAAACACTTAGATTAAATCATGTAAACCCTTAAAAATTTTTTAAACACCCCATAGCTCACTCTTTTTACACCTCTCCACTAATCTAGATCAATTTAAATTAGATAGGACTTTTTAACTTGTAATGTCAAGTCTAGTTAGGGTATTGGCTAATCAAAGAAGGAAAAGGTAATCACAAATAAGAACAAAAGCTTTATAGTAATGGCAGCCACACATTAAAATAAATCTTCTCTTCACATAAGAAGTATCATACATCCACAACCCTACACTTGAATAACAAACACCTATGAAAAATTCTAAGCAAATAATAAGCAAAGAAGTCCTCCTTCTTCGACTTGGCCAAATATGCCAACATTCCTTTGAACATTTATTCACCATTTTTTATTTTGCCTACTCACATCATATATACGTGGGTACTAGAGATGGACAGTACCTGCATATACAGGTACCAGTGACAGGAACTACTTGTATATATCAAAATCTTATCATTATTTTTTTTAAATTTTTTTAGTACCCCATCTTATCCCATAAATGTACACCAGCCACTATCACAATCTTCCATCCTTATCACTACCTCCCACCCTTATGTCTCCTTAACAAATAATATATGCAATAAAGCTCTCAAAGGACAATTTGGGATAGGAAATCACTTTATAATAAAAGAAGTTGTTAGGCTCATAAAGGTAGGTAAAATAAGTTTAAACAAAAGAAGGTGAATGGTGCTTCTCTCCATTCATAACTATTCAAGGCTCAAATAGGGTATTAGGGATAAAAATTTTAAAAGGGTTGGCTAGAAAGGCTCAAACAACCAAAGAAAACTCTACCCTCATCTTTAAACCAAATCAAGTTGTCTAAAATTTTACCTTGAAAATGTAATAAAGAAAGTTTCTGGGATGCAATATAATTGAGTCTACATAATTATCTCTGTGTCCAAACCAAAAATTAATTCATGGTTTAGTGTTCAAAATTCTTAAAAATCATGCACGAAAAATATTAACAACGACTACTCACTCATGGATGGTTCGACTTAAGTGTTATTATGCAAAAAAATAGCGAAACATGCTAAGCAAAACTTTTCAAAAATTCCAAAAAAATTTCAGCTAAAGATTTTCAAAAATCTTGGAAAGCTCTCAAATCAAAAGAAAAGTTAAAATATTATAGCAAAAATGAGTAAAATATACCAAATAACTTGTAAATTCAGATGTTGGATTAACATCCTAGACCGAAGAAAATAACAAGTAAAGTAGGTCTGGTGTGAAACTTCGACGTCTAAGTAAGTGAAGTTGTTCTTTACTTCAAGACACAATGAACGTAAATTGTTATATAGGCCTCTTCTCTTCTTATAGGCTCTAATCTATGCTGGCCAAACGAAGGTCGAAGGACCATTTGATTCACTAAGGAACATAGCGGCGCTCGGACCTAGCAGTTGTTATAGTGGATCGGCTCGAACGTTGAACTTACCACTTCGAGCCCCCGATAGAAGGTGGCTGGAAAGAAAGACGACCTCACCTTCTTGTAAATGGTGTCAGTGAGAGCCATTTTAGTATCCCCCGTTGACCTTCTTTTGTAGGTTTCGAGGTATCGGTATTTCGTCAAAAGAAAAAACAAAGCTGAGGCACCAATTAATGTCAGCTCAAAAACAAGATACCAAGCTGATAAAACGGAGTCTCAACATATAGTGGCAAAGTAACTCCGATGTGCAGGAGATAGTTGTTGGTTTATGTACTAAAGGCAACAGTGTTGGAATTAGAAATTATACTTATTGCCAACGTTAAATGAACCTAAAGGGTCACACACTAAGAGTAAGCATTGGGTTAAGTTAATTGTTGACTAAGTTCGTTGAATAAGAATTTGTGTCTAGATTCAATGAACGAGAATTATTTACTAATTACATTGGATTCTTGGATTGTCCAGTTAAATAGTAATTATAATAATTGTAAGGAAATATATCTGGTTACAATCATACGCGTTTATAGACCTAATACGTGTGATAGAAGAATTCTAATCAAAGAAGAGTTCTTTGAATTTAGGTTAACCGCTATTTATAGAATATGATTCTTTAGGGTTTGGGAGTCTGACATGCGACTCATTAGTAACACACAGTCGGACGAAAAACCCTACGAAATGTGTCAAAGACTTCAGCTTTACAACTTTTGTGTTTTGCACAAGTGCACAAGAACCAAGCTCTTATACACATACCATAGAGGCGTTCGTTCAATCAGAGCAGCGCCTAAGGTCCGCGTGTTCTACCAATAGTTCGTGGTTGCCGTGGTGTCCAAATCGTGACCGTGGTGTTCAGATCGTGAAAGGTTCAGATCGCAACCAGGGTTTTGCTTTCGAGCATCAAAGGTATATATATCTAAACCCTAAACGATTTAATCGGAACGCATGGATCCTCTTATAGGGATTTCCGGTGTTTTTCCGCTGCGTTATTTTTGATATTTAGGCAAGGAAATCCCAACAATAGTTGCCCATCATACGGCTCACCAACTTCACTTGCCTCTATGCCCACATTTAAAAAGAAGCATTGTCCCCAATGCAAAAATAAAAATATAAAGTGGGAAAAAGAAAAGCTTTTCTAGAATGCGATTTGCATTTGGAACAGTATTCAGCTATAAATATCCTTTCGGTGTAACAATAGATAGAACAAAAAATGAAATCGCATTGAGAAATTAAGAAAAACAAAAATATGGTATATGTAGAATTAAATCCTACAATTATCAAGAAAAAACTTAATTCCTTAAGGGAATACATCACAAAAATAAAGAAAAGCACAACTAGAAAATCACAAAAATAACAAAAAATAAAAATAACGAAAAACAAAATTTGCTAAAATGTCTCGGAATCAACTTTAAAACAATAAATCACCAAGTGTCCCTAAACAAAGGGTATCAGGCATCAGGAGCCAAATCTTGCGGAAAGGGAGGAAAAGGCAAGAATGTCAATGAGTCATCTCCCCATTCTTTCACCAACTAGTGAGCCTCCATGGTCTGTTGCCAGGCATGCTAGTACTGAATGTAAGTGTCAAATCTTTGCCGCATGCACTGCTGCTTCGCTAGAATTTGTTCTAGGATTGCTTCTCAAGTACACCTCTGCTCGGGATTGGGCTCAGAGTCGTCATCGTCCCTCTCCTGTGAGGTAGACACGTGGGAACGAGTGTGCCTAATTGGAGCCCTCGCATCCTTTATAACACTCAACTTAGTGTAGGCTCTGGCTTCAAACTCTTTTTGGTTGGATCAATTACCATGCCACTTTTTATACACAAAGTAGTGATCAAGTGAAAAAATCATAAGCCTGACTACTTCTTGATTGTAGAATAGTAGATTTGCTTATGGATGAGTTGTCCCACATCAATGGATTTCCCAGAAGTAATACAATACAGGAGTTTGGCTTGCTCCAGAGTGACATGAGTGAGATGACTAACTAGAAGAAGGCGAGCACAAACGAAATTAAACCAGACAAACCAAGCCAGTTTAAGTGTATTAGTATTAAAATGCCTTGCCATGTGTCCAGTCGTAGTATACATCCATTCAATGTGACCGTTACTAAGGTTGCTTGTGATCTAATTCAACTCCATATTGGTGTCGTTGACAGTTGACCACCCATCATTGCATACTCGATTGACTTTTAGAACCCTGTTGGTTTCATTGGCAGAAATATCCATCTCTTTCCATCGAACATGCACCCTAGTGTCACTATAATGTCATAAATTGGCATTTAAAATTCACAGACCACTGGTAGTACTACATCTTTGAGAATCGAGGTGAAGTGATTCCACCCACGATTGCGTGTCTTCATTTTGATCTAGGGTACCTCTGCCAAAGGTATTTGAATACCTCTCTCTTTGACAACAGCTCATTGTGAAATATCTTTCTCGTACTTATCTAGGTTGCCATATTGACAAATTGTGCTCACACAATCTCTTCAGGTGTACTCTCACGTTCACGTTGGGGAGCAGACAACGAAGATGCTCCGGCATTCTTACCCTTAGCCTGTTTCTTCTCATGCATGCCATTCCTACAAAATTTAAATAAGAAAATCACTGCATCCAAATAAGGATTCTAACACTCCACACTTATACAAAATCACATCCCCCGACTAATAAGCCTTAGAATGCACAAGATGAATTTCCATAAATTAGTGCCAAAACTAAGGTCTATATACATTCCTAGATCATTCTTATGCATTATAATTGAATAAGGATGAATCACAGGACATAATTAAACACATTCTAGGAATTGAATTCATGTACCAATGCCTTGTGATTTAATGCTTTTATTCATTGAGACAATTCAGCAAACACATGGCATTCATAAATAAAGAATTAATTTTTCTTTGTATAATGAACATGCAATCACTCCCCAATCAACAATCCATATCCAAATCACTCAAATCACACGTTTAAAGTGAAATCCGTGACAAATTAAAACAATTAAAGCATGAAAAATCAAAACTTTCTCACAATTTAAATTGAAACCTAAAAAGGAAAAGTATAAGAAAAATCCAAGAAATTCATACCTTGATTGAGTTTTTCCTTGAAAAAGTAAGTCTTTGTAGTTAATTGAATGAAATTGAAGTGATTTGATGTGTAAGAAGTGATGGAGGTTGAAGGGGGTTTATGAGAGTTGGGGAAGAGAAGTTAGAAAAAGGAAGAAATGGCCGTTTGAATGAATTTGCAATTGAAAGTTTACCCCTTTAAATGGCCGTGAGCACATGCACAGCATAGAAGACAGGCTGCGCAGGTGCACACAAGGCAGTGGCAAGAATTCCTGAAGCTAGTCTTGCGCACATGCAAGAGACTTGTAGCACGCATGTGCACGATGCTAGGTGAAAACTTTTGCTATTGGTTTTTGTGCACTTGTGCACCAAACTGTGTGCATGTGCGAAAAAACACCTTTTCAAGCATAACATTTTCATTCTTAAATCACCCAAACAACAGACAAGACCTTTAGAAGACAAATGTGTTTGTTTAACTTGTTAATTAAGTGATTTCCGATCCTAACACAATAGTACTATGAAAACCCTAAAGCAAAATTAACGAAATAAAAACTTCAAAAATAATTAAATGGAATAAAACTACAAATGGATTTTGTTGCCTCCCATGTAGAGCTTTCGTTTATTGTTGTTGGCTCGACTTGATGCTTATTCTTGTCAATTAAGTAACTCCTATGTTGAGAAGTACAAGAATCTTCCTTTTCATCATTTTGACAAAGGATGGATTCAACATCTTCTGCTTTTTCTAAGATCCAAACAAGTTGCTTTGCTTGTGGTGCGTCAAGTTGACTAGAAATGATCACCTTTTTCTTGTCCTTACCCTCGAAAAACAAGTACTTTAGATGACCAGGGAGTCGGTTGTGATTTGGAATTGCTTCTTGCACAATAGATAGCACAAATTTTTCAATAGGAGCTGGTAAAACGTTAGCCAAGACATGAGACAACTTCTAAGTGCTATCATAGGCTGTTGCACATTAGCACTAAAAACAAGCTCTAATAATTTGTTTCTTAGATCAGACAATCTTCCACCCCTTTGTTGTTGTTAGATTTTGATTATTTCCTGTTTTGCAAGTTTAAACACATCTATTATAGAAACAAGGTTAGTATGTTCTGAAGATTTTTCATCATCACAAATATTAAACTAACACTAGTTGTCACCAGACTCTATGCTAAGTGTGCCACTAGAAACATCTATCTTAGTTTGAGAAGTAGTTAAGAATGGTATTCCTAACAAAATACACTAGAATCGTCATTTCTTTCCATTTCAAGCACAAAAAAATCGGCAAGAAATTCCAAATTCTCAACTTGAACCAAGATATCTTCTACTATTCCCTTCGGATAAGCTAAAGATTTCTTAGCCAATTAAATTGCCATACCAGTTTTATTCAAAGGTCCAATTTTAGTGCATCATAAATTGAGTATAGAATTATATTTATAGATGCACCTAGATCTAGCATGGGTTTTTCAATTCTTGTATTGCCTATCTTACAAGGCACGGAGAACATACCTGGGTCCTTGTGCTTTTCTAGAAGAGATTTCTAAATGATGGATGAAACATTACTTCCAACTTCTACTTTTCTAACTTTCGTCTCTTTTTGATTTCTTTTGTGGGTATACAATTCCTTAAAATATTTAACATAGTGACATATTTGTTAATAGTATCTAGTAAAGGAATATTTGCCTCACACTTATGAAAAGTCTAGTACAACTCTTTATCAGAATCCTCTTTCACAAAATCCTTTAATGATTCGGGGAATGTTCTAGGCTCAGGTTTATATTTTGGCCACTGAGTTGTGTTACCGTTTTCTTCACCCTTGTTGCCTTTCTTGTTGACTGGAACAACCTTTTTTTTAGCTTCGACCTTCTTTTTCTCGGCCTCAATATGTTTAGAGACTACTTTCTTGACACCTCAACCTCCTTGCCACTTCTCAATACAATTGCACTAACGTTTTCCTTAAGATTGATAATTGTTTGAGAGGGCAACTTGATAGAATTTTGCATTTCCAATCGGCTAATTGCAGTTGCCATTTGTCCCATTTGGGTATGTAATTGCTGTATACTGGCCTTTGTGTCCTATCGAAATTGCATATGTTAGCAGTTAATGCATTCATCATTTCCTCTACAGACTTACTAGATTAAGTAGTCGGATTAGATTGTTGTCTTTGAGCAAATGAAGGCCTGTACGGTTGGAAATTGTATCAATTTTGTTGAGGTATTTGTTGTGCCGGATTCCCGTATCTCAGATTAGGATGATTCTTTACCCAGGATTTTTGAACATGTTAGAATAAGGATCATGATTTACTCGGGATTGCCTTGGAAATCCTCCTGCGGCATTTACCTGCTCTTGGGACTCATCTTGTAACGTGGGACACATATCTGTCGGATGTCCCTTGTTCGAACAAATCTGCAAGTTTGCACAATCTGCATAGTTCTTGAAGCTAATTGACGTACAAAAGAAGTTAGATTGGCCATTTATTGTTCTAAAGATGAAACATTTACCTCATTGACATATTTAAGAGGTTGTTCATGCTACAATCCAAACTTTTGAGAACGTGCTGCCATGTTTGATATCAACTCACCGGTACATTGATAGTCAAATTATTCAATGCTCTTCTACTGGCAGCGTCAATCATGTTTCTTTTGTTTACCAACAAAGCCTTATAAAAATATTGTATTAATAAGCAGTCATTGATTTGATGGTGAGGACAGGTTGCACAAAGTTTCTTGAAATGGTCCCAATACTCATACAAAGACTGTTGAACTGCCATATCCTACAAAAATTTCTTTTTGGATATTTGTAGTTCGGGATGCTAGAAAATATTTTGCCAAGAACAATCTAGTCATCTGCTCCTATATTGTAATGTTGGTCAAAGGTAAATCGAACAGCCAGTCTTTTGCCTTGTCTTTAAGTGAGAATGGGAATCCTTTTAGCTTAATATGCTCCTCCGAAACCCCGGTGGGTCTCATACTCATACATACTACATGGATTCTCAACTAACAATCCATGAAAAGAAGGTAATAAATAGATTAGTCTAGATTTGAATTGAAAAGTAACGTTTGCATCTAACTCAGTATAAGTAATGCAAAGAGGTTGTCAATTTAGAGTTGGTATACGCCAGTTCTCTAAGAGTTCTATACGCCATGCTCATTTCACCCTGTTCTTCTTGATTCTTTGCAAAAATGAAGTTAAAAAGTTGATCTTCCTCTACTTGTTTAACCTTTAACTCCTTCCCTAATTTGCGCAGCATTCTCTGAATTTTTGGATCAAATTGGAATTTAACTTGTAAGAACATTTCCAGTAGATTGTGTCACTTGCATACACAATTAGTGGAAGAAATAAGAACAAAATAAAAGAAAATAAAATAAAATAAATTAATGGCACAAAAAAAAAAAAAATCAAACCGTTTACTGGCAATGATGCCAAAATTTTTGGTATTGTTATCGTAGGCACCTAAAAACTAATTGAATTCTCTATTACTAATGTAGCAATGGCGAGTCTGAGTTGTTCCATAGAAAATGAGGTTATTCTTGTGCTCAAAGAAAATTGGGGGTTTTGAACAATTTTAAACTAAAAACTAATGCAAGAGTTAAATTGGAGAGAATTCAATAAAACAAGAATCTTGATTCAAATCATATCCACCATGAAAATTCTATTATAGCTGATCATCAATAAACTCAAAAATAATTCAATTTTTATACCAAGCACTATTCGAAGGATTAACTTGAATTCTAATTCAAAGTCGATTTTTATATCTTTCCCTAGGTTGGTTAATTTTTAACACATAATCCAATTAACCTTAACTATTCAAAATTAATCCAGATACGCGCCAAAGATTAATTAATAGAAGCAATAAAAGCAACAAGAATAATTAGGCTAGTATAACATAAACACACACGATTATACCAATTAATTGTTTATTTTGCCTAAATCTAATAAAGCTACTTGAGCAATTATCAAATTTATTTACTTCATAGATTGAATTGAACAACATAGTCAAAACAATCTAGTTATAGATTAATTCCTATAACTCACTATTCTGTAGCAATAGCAAATTAAAAAGAACAATCATAAAATTAACGCAGAAAACTAATCAATACTTGATATGAAAATGAATAAATTCAAGTACAAAAGTCTCACAAAATAGTAGAATCAACTGTAGCTTCAATTTTATTGACCAAGAAAAGGGTTTTAGGCACTAATGTGCCATGGAAGAACACACTAAAATTTTTTGCTGAAAAACTAATGATAGGATCAAAGAATAAAGTGTTAAGAGACATCCTACATAATTAGTTTATAGTGAATACTAGGGTTTTAAATCCTTGCATAAAAATAAAAATGTGAAATCGGCTGAAAAAGAGTCCAACTGGACAAAAAAAATTGTCAAAAATAAAAATTCTGAAACCCCACTGCTTCCTATGCACGTGTGCCGCTTGACCCTTGCACATGTGTGCATGATGCTAACTCAGAAAGTTGTTCTCTGGAAATTGCACACGTGCGTAGCTTGATGGTCGCGCAAAACCCTAATAGCTGTGTACCACTTTGGGATTTGATTTTGACTTTGATGCTCTTGGAATTTGGAAAAGTTTAAGACACAAAAGTTATAGTTCTTTCTCTTAGCTTTCCAACACTTCTTGAATCAAATCAATCGGAGCTCAGACTAGGACCTTATGTTCAAAATACAAAACAACATCCTGATTGCTCCATGCTTATGCATATTTCGTCCTTGAAATTTCTCTTCATCTTTTTCACCCTTTTCAATCCTTTTTCACTCCAAACCCTGTCAAAACTAAGAATAACCAAATTAAACTCAATATTAAAAACTCAAATCTTACTTACAATCCATAAAAATATGGTAAATAACACATAAAATATGTAACAATTATGAGCTTATCAGTCATTGTCTTTGTAGTGAAGATTGGTCTTCTTTGTACATATTTCTAGGTCAATGTATTATACCTAATAGATAGTCTAGACCCATTACTTATGGAATACTTGGCTTGTGGATTGAATACAGGGTGCAAGAAAAGGTAGTAGATGCCTTAATTCTAGAAACCCTAAAGCTGCCAACGATGAAATGGTAACTTAATCTTTAAAATTGTTTTGTTTATAATTAATATATGTCTGTTTGTAATTATTTTTATTTTTTTATAATGTTGGAATGTTTTTAAAAAATATGCAAGTCATTAGTTGTGCATTGCTGAAAGGAAGAATCATGAGTGCGTATTTGAAAATTGTGGCTAGTACTATGTTGCATATATTTTGAGTTGTTGAAGAGATTTTTGGGTTTAGGAATTTTTTGTTGTTGTGGGTTTACGCTTGTGTTCAGGAAAGAACCGGATTTTTGTTGTGTAATTGTGTCATGATGGATGTGTTCTTTAACATATATCTTGATTGTTGGAGCCATCGCATAACCTGTTATCTAACTTTTGACTGATTTTTGTGTAGTGTCAAGTTAAGAATGACAATCTCAATGGCATGGTAAAGATCTTACTAATTCTTATTGAAACTATGTTAGTTAGGAGGATCTTCTTTCTTGTTTAGAAGCATATACAGAATGTTATTAGTATTATTAGAGGAACGTTTGGCAAAAAGAAATTTTGTATCTTTTTTGCAAGCCTTGTATAGCTTGTTTGTAATGGCAGCGGAGAATGAACTTGTAAATGACGTAGTAGATTTCAATCAAATGTTTTCTACGAACTCGGTTGGAACCCAATACCCATGGAACATTTTGCTTGCGGATTTGATATGCAAGAAAAGATGGTGGATGCCATATCTGCATAAACTCTAAAGTTGGCGACAGAATATGGAAGGTAATCTTAAATTTTCTGTTATTCATGATGATTATAATTGTATGCTTATTTTCAATTATTTTTTCAAGTCATTACATCAGAATTTTGTTTCAAGTATTTGATTTAGTCATTATTTGCGTTGCTTAAGCGAGCTCTGATGAATGCTTTATTTTTCTGTTTAGATAACATGTATGTTGATTATAATATATTTTTTTTCTTTGAAGAGAAATCTGTTTTGGTGTGGGCAATTTGTGTTGGAGTCTTGCACTGATAGACGTTGCAAGAAAAGAAGGCAGATGCCATATTTGCGTACACTATACAACTGGCGATAGAATTTGGAGGTAATATTAAATCTTAATTTATTGATAACTAAAAAATAATGTGTGTTGGTTTTAAATTATTTCATCTAGTCCTTAAATTGGAAAATTTTTCAAAGTATTTTTCATGTAGTCATTAATTTTGTTGCTGAAGTGAACTCTGCTGAATACTTTGTTTAACTTTGTAGCTAATGTATATGCTGGTCATATTTTTCCTTTTTTTTTTTTTTTGGTTTTTTGATGAGATAAATCTCTTTTGGTTTGGGCAATATGAGTTTGGAGGCTTACATGTAACAATGTTTTGGAGCATTATATGGTTGGAGCAAATTGATTGTAACTTCACGTAATGTAATCAAATAGTTTTCTATGGTTTTACTAATTTTGTTGGCTGATTACATTTAGGTTGGTAATATGATTGAAGGTGAACATGAACTTTATTAGTGATGAATATTTGTTGCAGGTAGAGCTTCTGAATCAGGCAAGATACATGTTAAGTAATAGTTATAATTGTGTGTTGGTTTTCAATTATTTCATCTAGACATTAAATTTGAATTTGTTTTGAAGTATTTTTCATGTACTCATTAATTGTGTTGTACAAGTGACTCTGCTGAATGCTTTGCTTAACTCTGTAGCTAATGTGCATGCTGGTTATATATATATATGTCTTTGATGAGATAAATCTCTTTTGGTTTGGCAACATGGGTTTGGAGGCTTACATGTGACTATGTTTTGGAGCATACATATGGTTGGAGCAAATTGACAGTAACCTTATGTGATGTAATGAAATAGTTTTGTGTGATTTAATTAATTTTGTTGGCTGGTTACTTTTAGGTTGGTCATATGATTGGAGGTGAATATGAGTTTTATTAGTGATGAATATTTGCTGTAGATAGGTCTTTGGAATTGGGCAAGATACATGTTAAGTAATAGTTGTTTAAAATGGGAATGATTATGGCATTGGTCGTGTTGTAGATATTTAATTTGTATCTTTCTTTTAATGAAATCCTCTATAGTAGGGCAATTGGTACTTAGAAGAATGTTTTTTGTTGTTGTTGTTGTTGTTGTTTATAGCATAAAAAAACAAATAAAGAAATTAAGTTTTAATCCCACTAAATCAGGTCATATGAATCCTGCTATGTCATTGTATTCTGTCACGAAACCATATTTGCTTTTTGTTGTTTATAGCATACGGAACTTTATTATTCATTTGGTAGAATACATTTATTTGTAGAATTATTGTAGTTAGTTGTGGTCTTGTTTAGCTTGATTTTGGTAAATGGTGAAATCCGATTCGAAAGTCTCGAACTTTGATTAATGAAATAATTGGCTTGTGGTTTGAAATGACTGGTGCAATGGAAGGTGTCAGATGCTGTGCTTGGCTTCTTAAAGAATGCCAATGCTGGTGTTGATACTGGAAGGTAAATATCATTTATACTCTACTAATCCTTTTTGCATTATTAGTCTCTGTTTCTAATTATTTCAGTGGTTGTTTATAGAGAGAATTTTGGATAAATGTTTTTTTTTTCTTAAATATTTTGGTAATAGGTGTGATGTGCTATATTGAATTTTGCTGAATGATTTGGTTGAAATGTATAGTTAGTAGCTATGTTGTTGCATTGTTTATGTTTTGGGAGAGATGTATGTGATTAAAGAGTATTTTCTGGTGTTGGCATTTGGGGTTGGTGGTTTGCACATGACCGACATTTCGTTTATGCCATTTTGTTTTTGTCTGTGGTAATGTGTAATGATGAGTTGTATTGTGTGGTAGAGTACTCCTTTACATGAGAACATTGTATTTAGTTATCAGCACGAGCACTTTTTCATTCTCTTATATGCCTTTTTATTTAACAGATGAAAGAATTGAAAAAATTTAGAACAAAACAAAAGTAGTAACAAAATTTTGAAAAATACAATTAAAAAATATGTAAGAAAAACAATTAAATTTAAATAAAAAACAAAAAACTAAGTACATAAATTGTAAATAAAAATGAAAAAAAAGAATTATTCTCATTTAAATGAAATAAGATTAGAAAATATTTAAATAAAAGTATAAATAATAGTTAATGAATGAGAAATAAAATACATAATAAAAATAAAATAATATGAATAAACAAATTATAGAAAATGTAATCAAAATTAGAAAATAACAATAAAAAAATCAAAAGGAAAAATTAAAAATGGTAAAAGTAAAAATAACATAAATAAAAAATAAAAAAAAATTAAGAAACAAATAATGTAAAATAAAAATTGAAATATAAAAAAAGCTTTATTAAAAATAAAGTTTGAAAATACAAATTAAAAGGAAAAAGTCAAAAAAAATGTACAGTGAAATTATAAACATTGAAAAAGAGAAAATAAGAAAACACCCAAAGAAAAGCATTCAAGGCACACCTTTGTTTAGTCGGACGGATATTCCTTGCTTGTGCAGGAAGGGATTCATCTCATGGGTAAACTAGTTCAAAAGCTCGTCTTTATTCTCCATCTAAGAATTCATCTAATATGGTAACAGAGAGCAAATTATTTTCGATACAAGTAAATAAGAAAATGAGGATCTTGCAAAATTGTAATGCCTAAGGTAAAATCAAGTATTATGAGGTTATCTTCTCATTAAACTTTGTAGTTTGTTCCAATGTTACTTAATATGCCCTTTCATAATTTGATTTTCGTATTGGTAAGCTTCTATTGGAACACAATACATTCACGAATCAATACAGACATAGTGGCGTATCAAAATATAATCAAACAAACATGCCTAAAATTATAAAGTTAAAATTAAAACTACTATAACTAAAATTATGGTACAATTAAATGAGTAACTTGTATAATTTTAGCAGCAATCAAGGATATATCCAAATTTTCTTGTACTAGATAACGATATATGACTAATACATCGTATTGCAAACAAAAATTAAATACCGACTAAATTTACTTCCCGTATTACGAATTATAAAAATTACAATATTCCAATACCCATATGGTGTAACGCAACGAATTGCCTATTATGCAACATTTGTTTGTTCTTTATAATTTTAATTATTGATCGGCTGCTGTAGCTCTCATCATCATCCATCGCCATTTAGATACTTTTTATGACAAAGCCTTAGAATTTTAAGGCTTTGTTATGGGGTAACTCTACAGAATAAGGCCAAATACAAAAAGCCTTTTAATAATTGTATGGAAAGCCACCTAATCAAATACTTTTGTAAAGAAAATACAAAGACGTCTAACACTTCGGAATCCAAATACAATTATCAGATTGGGAATCAGTTCACAAGTCCTTCTACTAGCCTAATCCATCAATTTCTTGCCAATCAATTGATTAGGTCGCTTTCATATATGAATTCTCAATCTCATACAATTATTAAAATACACATATCTATGAATTCTTTAGCCCCACACTTAATTATGTTAGTAAATTAGTAAATAAATAAATTACCTTGTAGTAGGTATGGATTTGATTTTTGTAACACTTTAAAATATATCCTAAAATCAAATTGGGATAAGAAATGAATCATACCTAACACGATACGATAATGACATAACATGACCCATTGCCCACCTATATATATGTACACGTGCACGCACACATATCACATGACAAATTACATATATATATATGTGTGTGTGTGTGTGCGCGCGCGTGTGTGGAGACAAATTGATTAAATTTGAGAAAATACATGAAGAACTAATATAGTATTTTGATTTGTATTATATAAATAAACTTGATAAATAATCTTGAATTTATCACACATTATGAATATTGTGCCAATAGTCAAATTAATTTTTTGACATGATTACATGCTACCTATGGCAAAAAAGTACTTTTGTCACGTTTAAAATAACATCATTGCACATAATGATCATTTACAATAGTTTTGGAGTTGTGAAAATTAATAATGTAGAAAATGCTAAATTATTGTCATGGATGCAAAAACTGTGGTTAAAAGTCATTTTTTAACCACAGTTTTGGAATTGTGATAAAAAAATGTGGTAAAAAGCCATTTTTTCAGTAGTAGCCAAAACCTAAAGGTTAAAGTTTAAACCCACAACCCTAAAGACTAAAGTCTAAACCCCAAACTCTGAAATTTAATGCCTAAAGCCTAAATTCAAAACCCAAAAATAATAGTGTAAAGCCTGTTGGTCCCAAAGCAACCTAAGAGGGGAGGGGGGATGAATTAGGTTTCAAAAAAATGCTTTTAGAAATATTAAGATTTTCCAAATGAAAACTGATATAATCGAATCAGTGAAATAGTGAAGTAAGAAACAGAGAAAGTTAATCAGCCAATACTTCCAAGCATCTAACAAGTTTGAAGTATCAAATCACTAAAATGTTTCACACACTTGGTGAGTCAATAATCTTTAGAAAGTAGGGATATTCTTGATCACACTAAAAATCTTTTAGTTGAGCCAAGAATCTTACTTACAACCTCACTTTCGTACAAGATTATCACTCCACTCAAAGTTGAATTGCACTCTAAACTGCACACTAATACAACAAAGCACTATACCCAATTTGTACTCAAATTGCTCTTCTCTAAGGCTTGTATTCAATGTATTAGATGATTTTTACATAATATCAAAGTAGTTATTTATAAGAGCAATAAATTGTGTTTGCAACTACTTCCTAACGACTAAATAATAAATGCACAAAAATTAGCCGTTGGGGTTTTGGACGTCCGAGATAGATGGGATGTGTCGACACAGCATCCGATCTTCATGCAGTTGGTGAAGAGCTTCGTTCGGACTTCCGTGCATGCGTCCTTTCCTTCGTTCGATAGAGGTTTCGGACGGTCATGTTCGTCCGTTTGGAGAAGCAGTAGGATTCTTCCTTCTGCCTGGTCGTTCAGACAGTGGAATTCGTCCGAGAAGCTTGACACAGCTCGGACGGTACAGTGCATCCGAAAACCCTGCCTCTAGCAAAACAAATAACAGACCTACAAAAACTTGTTTACAGAGTTAAATGTTTATGTCATCATCAAAATAAGTTTTGGAAAACATCAAAGCCTAAACCCTAAAAACCAAAATTAATGAGCTACATGTAAAGGAATCTTCATTAGGCAATCAGCAAAGTTTGCAGCAACACAATTAATTTATATGAAAAATACTTCGAAAAAAAAATTCTAATTTAATGATTAAATAAATAATTGAAAACCAACACAATTATAATTATCAATAATTTAAGACTTAATATTACCTTCCAAATTCTATCGCTAGTTGTACAATTTTGGCAAATATGGCATCTACCTCATTTTTTTACAACGTCTGTCAGTACAAGATGCGAACGTAGATTGCCCACACCAAACAAATTTTTCTTCAAAGAAAAAAATATTATAATCAACGTGCATATTATCTAAATAGAAAAACAAAGCATTCATTAGAGTTTGCTAAACCAGCGCAAATAATGACTAAATGAAATGGATTTCAGGGTTTTGAATTTAGCCTTTTGGTTTTAGGGTTTTGAGTTTATGCCTTTTGCTTTAGGGTTCTGGGTTGATGCATTAGGCTTGAGGTTATGAGGTTTTGGCACGAGACTAGAGGCTTTATGCATTAGGTTTTAGGCTTTGGACTTTAAGTTTTGGGCTATAGGTTTTAGGTTTTAGCCTTTAGTGTTTTGGATTTTGGGTTTAGCCTTTAGGTTTTAGGGTTTTAATTTTAGGGTTTTGGGTATAGGCTTTAGGCTTTAGGTGTTAGATTTTAGGGTTTTTGATTTATGCTTTGAGCTTTAGGGTTTTGGGTTTAAGATTTAGAATTATGATTTTTGCTTTTGGCTTTAACTATTAGGGTTTAGGGTTTTGAATTTAGGCTTTTAGATTTAGGAATTTGAATTTATGGTTTAGGCTTTAGGGTTTTGGATTTATTCATGGCTTTTGGTTATAGGGATTTGGCTTGAGACTTGAGGCTTTATGGTATAGGTGTTATGTTTTAGGCTATAGGTTTTAAGTTTTAGACTTCGGGTTTTAGCCTTTAGTGCATTGGATTTGATGTTATGCCTTTAAGTTTTAGGTTTTAAAGTTTAGGGTTTAGATTTAATGATTTTGGGTTTTGGGTTTAGGCATTAGGTTTTAGGGTTTTGGATTAATGCTCGATAACTCTAGTAAACTAGAGTTATTTTACTCTAAATTATGACGTTTTGA
The DNA here is from genome assembly GCA_025175665.1 of Cinchona pubescens. Taxonomy (NCBI): domain Eukaryota; kingdom Viridiplantae; phylum Streptophyta; class Magnoliopsida; order Gentianales; family Rubiaceae; genus Cinchona; species Cinchona pubescens. The sequence goes on along the minus strand of JANKKI010000192.1, from coordinate 24,191 downwards.
TAGTCTAAATTTTGAACTTTGGTTAATTAATTGAAGATTTTAGATAATTTCTTTCATATGTATTTATATTTTTGTTATTGTTAAATATGATAAGTTTTGATTAAAATTTTAGCTAAATTAATTGCTTAATTGGATTAATATCATGCTGGTCTAAATTAGAGGTTAGAAGCTGGAATGTGCAAAGTACAAGGACCAAAATGCAATTACAGAAGAATTGAGGATTGATTGAATGGAGAGTCCAGATAGCGATCTGGACTCTGAAATATGCCAATGTATTTTGCATTCCATGTTGCGATCTCATTTCTTCCAAATCGCAACATGGACTCACCTTTAGCACAAATAGTAATGGCAATTCTGTAATATTCTAGCAACCAATTTTTGGTTTTGCCTTATGTAGTACTCCACTATTTAAGCTACTTTAAAGATGTAATAGAGGGGTAACTAGGAAAGTAAGTAGTGTAGTTAGTAATTTTAGTTAGTTTGGGGTAGCTTAACTTTCAAGTTATATTTTAATACAAAGTTCTCTTTAATTATCCTTTAGATTTAGTTTTAAATTCCTTGTAAGTTTAAATTTTGATTACGTAGTTGGAGTGGGTTAATCATTAGCTTCAAGTAGATATAAATTTTACTTGCTTTCTAGTTTAAATTAGTGAAAATCTCTTTGCTTTCATTTCAAGCTTTCATATAGAAATTACCGGGTTCTTGTTGATTTAATGCTTTTAGTTAAGAATTCTCAATTCCTTGCAGAGAGGTTCTGGTTAATTTTAAGTATAAGAGACACAGTATTAGATGTGTATCAAGAATCCAAAAATATTTAGAATTTAAGTTTAACTTTTCAAATTCTAGTTATAGAAATTGTGGTTTCTAGCTTTATAATGTCTTTTATAGTCTTTTTATTGGGTTAATTACTTGCTCTTTAATTCTAGTTCTATTTTAGTTAGTTTAGAGTGGAATTAAGTGCTTTGCTTTACTTGCTTTTACTAGAATAGATTAATTAGTTTCTCAATTTTATAGTTGCTTAGTTTCATTTACTTGCTTTCATAGATAATTTAGTTTAAATTTAGTTAGTTTAATTGTGATTCTAATTAGTATAGTTTAATCTTTTATTATTTGAATTTGCTTAATTGTACAAGGATTCATAAATTTCAGTACTTGCTTGCCAAACAATCTTCGTGGGAACGACACCCACCCATCCTATACACTACTACCAATTTTGTATACTTGCAGAAGTGAGGTAGAGAGTGTAGTGATTTTGTGAGGATTTTTATTACTTGTTTGATTAACTTTGACCTCTACCTTGTTCTAGAGAAGTTTTTGGCACTGTTACTGGGGATTGTCCTTGATATTTGGCAATATCGAGCACTTTACGGGTCATGTAGATTAAGCACTTTAGTTTAATTTAGTTGTTAATTTTGTTTGTTTGTTTATGTTGGTTGTTTGTCTTGGCACTTGAATTGATTACTTGATTTGGCTTTTGTGGTGTATGGTAAGAAGAGATAAACGGCCTTTTATTTGCTTGGACAAGGAAAGGAAAAAAGAGTTAAGGGAAATCCGAGAGTTTATAAGAGTACAACAAGAGCAAGAAAGAATTGAAATGGAAAATGCTAATCAAAATCAAAGGAATTTGAACGTGGAGAACGATGAAGAAGAGATTGCCAGAAATAATGGAATAGGTGGTTATGGAAATGGGAATGGCAAGAATGGTAATGGACCTGCAAGACCATTAAGAGAATATTCCTTACCAAGCTTTGATAGGGCAAATTATAGCATTGCATGGATACTCGTGCAAGCTAATAATTTTGAAATTAAGCCCAAGAGACATACAAATGCCACAAGCTCATGCAATGTTTGGGGATGGTCCTAATGAAGATTCATATACACACCTCATGAATTTTGAGGAAGTTTTGGACACGTTTAAATTCAATGGTGTGCACCCGAATTGTGTTAGAAATGTGGGTGTTTCCTTTCTCTCTAAGGGAAGGGAAAAATCTTGGCTTCAATCTCATGCCACAAGGGACGTTTACCACTTGGAATCAACTTGCTCAAGAATTCTTGGCAAAACATTTTCCACCTTCAAGGACCGCAAAATTGAGAAATGAAATTAGATCCTTTAAGCAAGATGTTGGTGAAAGTCTATTATAGAAGCTCAAAACCTTGTTCAAGGACATGCTAAGGAAATGTTCTCATTATGCGATTCCATTGTGGATTCAAATCCAAACCTTCCTTATACAATGGGTTGGCTCAAATGACAAAATCAATAGTGGATGCTTCCGCCGTTGGTTCCATCTCTTATAAGACACCGGAGGAAGCTCAAGAATTGCTTAATAGGATGGCATACAATCATTATTATCATGGACCAATGACTCCACCAGTGGCTCAACACCAATCCAATGAAGCTAATGCACAAAGCGGAGTGTTAAATTTGAATATGCAAGATGATCTTTTGGCACAATGTTCATGAATGTGATGAACAACGCTGCAAAAGTGTTGGAGAACTTAGGGAAACTGAGTGGTGTTAATGCAATGTCTTCTTTTCCAGCCCAACCAAGCATGGTATGTGATTTTTGTTAAGGGGTCATGCAAATGGACAATGTGAAATGCCTTATGGATCCAATAAGCAACTCAACTATGTGTCTAATCAATCATCATTTCCAAAGAACCCATCCAGAGTTTATGGGAACACATATAATTACTCTTGGACAAAATCATCCTAACTTTTCGTGGAGCAACACTACGTTTTACAATCAATCCAATCCTCCTTATCAACCAAATCCCCCACCTCAAAATTTCTAACACAATCAAGCTTCAAGTTCCTCACCTAGACACTATCAACCACCACATCAAAGAAATTTCCAAACCAACTTGTATCAATCTTTCCCTAACCCTTCATTTCAAAATCAATAGCTAAGACCTCCTTTCAATAGAAATTTTTTTCCAACCTATATATAATGACTGAGGCCTTCTTTAACACATCTAGTTATAATTCAATGAACACCTAAATCCTACTACTAACTAGATGGCATCCCGCAAGTATACGGTTGTCAACTAGTAGCAAAGGGAAGTAGGGATCGTTCCCACAAGGATTGTCGATCGCAATTACTAAGGTTTAAGTGTATTTGTATAGTTAAGTTAAATCAATTGGTGGATGATAAAACTATTCTAATGAAAGCTATAATTTTAATTCTAACCTAATTTAATCTAATTAAAACTAAAATTTAGAACAAGAGAATCAATCAACTAAAATGGAGACTAAAGAAGAAAGAAAAATTTAATACTAAAAGCATTCATTTCTAAAGTAAAAATTAGATAAAGATAAACTAGGAAATTAAATAACTTTTGGATTTTTCGATTAGAATTAAGGAAACCCACTAAGAATTAATTAAAAATTAAAGCTAGAAATTGAAAATTCTTAAATAGAAAGCAAGAAATTGATAATAACACTAATTTTCCTACAAACCTTAATTATAAATCTAGAGAAATTTTCATAAGAGATAAGTAAGAAAAAAAAAATTCTATCTACTTAAGCTAGTGTAGAACCCACTTACTTTGTCTAATAAAAATTTAAACTTGACAAGAATTTTAAAGAAGATCTAAGATGAAAGTTAAGAGAAATTTCTATTAGAAAAAGTAACTCGTACTTTAAGCTATCCTAATATATCTAGAACTATCTAAAACTCTCTACTCTAAAACTATTTAACTCTCTAACTCCCCCTTCTAAAACTCATTCTACTTAGCTTAAATAGTGCAGCATTATACAAGGCAAAATCAGGGTTTTTGGGCTGGAAGTTTACAAAATTGCCCTTACAACTTAGCATTCAACGAATTGAGATCGCGGTTTGGAACATTTGAGACCGCGATCTCAACTCTAAAATAGTAAAACTAATTCCCGAGTCGAGATTGCGGTCTGGAACAGTCGAGACAGCGATCTCGACTCCCCTTCCAGCAATCTTCATTTCATCCATTTTGCATTTTGTCCCTTGAGCTTTGTTCCTTCCAGCTTCTAACCTTTAATTTTTAACTTGCATAATATTAACTCCATTAAGCACTTAATTAAACTAAAAATTTAACACAAAATTATCATAATTAATTAAAAAACGAAAATACAAATACATATGAAAGAAATTAACTAAAATATTCAATTACTTATCTAATTTCGGAATGTAAACTATCAAAATGCTATAATTTAGAGGAAAATAACTCTAGTTTACTAGAGTTATCACATCCCCAAACTTCGCGTTTTGCTAGTCCCAAGCAAAACAAAGATTAACAATAAATGAAACCTACTAACATTTGAACATTTAAACACCTCCAAAGTTGACGTGACACTTGATGAATCATGGATGTACTTAGAAAATTAAGCGATCTTTCAAGAGATGTTCAACACTATGTGATATGTGAAGAATATGAGTAAATCAATCCAAAATAGAAATTTCATTTTACAAAGAAGCAGAAATTCATTCACGACACAAGATTTCACATCACCAAGCATTACCATTCTTGAAAAGAGTTACCAAAAGATTTAGTTCTTTTCATTTGAAATATCATTACTTCTCAAATCACAAATATTATAAAGTTAATCAACTCTCTCGACTAAGCATTATGAAAATAGAAGTTCAATTAGGAATCAAGTTAAATGCAATTGTCACACATTTCAGGAATAAACCTCTAACAAGGATAAGTAATATGAGATTAATGATAAGTATTACAAATATTTACTTCTTAACTTATTGTTATACTAAAAACACAATTCTTGGTGGCTTAATGTGTTTGGAAAAACAACATGGGTATATGTCAGAATCCCGTACTCGCCTTATTACTACTCTAATGGCTTATTTCAGAGAAACAATATGGGTACATGTCGGAATCCCGTACTCGCCTTATTCCTAATTTTTTTCCTGCCCTAAACCAAGGAAAAGGAGTGAAATGTACCAAAAATTAATCTCAAATATCAATTATTCACAAGTTAGAAGAACATTCCCTATGCAAACACACAAAATGTCCCAAAATTCCTTCTACTTCATTTAACTCATTTTTCCCCAAAAGATAGTTCATCAACCACATAATATAAATGATTTGATAAGAAACAACATTTCAAATAAATTTTCCTAAAATTTCAGCACTTCTTTTTGAAAAATAGCAGTGCCAAGTTTATGAATTCTTCATATTGCAAATGAACTACTCACTCACACAAATTTTTTTGAAAAGAATCAATCATATACTTCACCCACAAGGCATTGAACATTAAAATTTATCATCATTGAGTACCTAATTGATCAACTTTCTATCCATTAATCATCAAGTGGCAACAAAATATATAAAATGACCATGTCCAACACAAAAAGATAAACACCCCCAAACTTGTCTCTTTTATTCAAGTTGATGAATAAATCATCCTTCCACTCACCCAAAATTAAACATCAAGACAAAATGTGTAAATAACGAAAACTTTTAAACTATGTCCTACTTTTAAGCCTAGAATCAAAATTGAGACAGAAAATGTTAAAGCAACCATTCCATGTATTTCGCCAAGTTTTGCGTCAAACAAAATCAATATTCCATTAGACTCATGAACTAATGCAAAGATGGTATCAGCTTAGGGCCCTTAGTCATATTACTCTTATTAGGCAATAACCAAAACCAAAGCTACGCCAAGTGTCTAGCAATAATTTTCACAAAAATTCAATCCATGAAGCATCAAAATAATTAGCCAATTGGCATCAGCTTAAGGTCATTAGCCAGATTACTAAAAAGGAAAATCAAATTACTTCCAAATTAAAAACTAAGAAGAAAAAAAATTCATGGTTGAAATGATTTTTTTTTTCCTGAGACCGCGATCTCGGATTTGAGATTGCAGTCTCAATTTAAGCATGAAAAATGCCTTTGCAGAAGTTTGGGGTTGAGATCACGGTCTGAAATTTGAGATCGCAGTCTCGAACCAAATGACCATTCTGCCTTCCAGAAGTTTAAGGTTGAGACCGTGGTCTCAAATTTGAGATCACGGTCTCAAGGTCAATTTTTGCAATGTGAATTTTTACACTTAGCCGAAATTGCTCCACTCTTGACCACTTTTCTCCATTTGCAAGGATAACCTACAAACAAAAAAATTCACAAGTTAGGATGACAATTTTCACTCATTCTTAAGCACCATTTATTCAACTTAAATACTCAACTCTTTTTCTCTAATTCAAACCATTTTACTCAAAATCAAAACAATGAAAAATCACACTAGAAGAAAGTAATAAGAACTAAATTAAAGACTTGGGTTGCCTCCCAAGAAGCACTATTGTTATAGTCACTAGCTTGACTATGGCATGTTATTCCAAGTAATTGAGGATGATTGATCCTCCTTTCCCTTTTGGTTTTCACAGAAAAAGTTTGATCCCCTTTTTCTTCATGATTAAAGCTTGATCTTCGGGTTTTCCATGCACAAGTCCTTTCTTTCTAGCTTTAGCTATCGCTAGTGCCCCAATTAACATCTCCAATAGTTTCTCAACCCATTTTCTTTTCTATTGTGCCTTCTCAATTTCTTGATATCATCTTTGTGCTTATTCTTTGTAAAACTCTCTTCATCCTTTGTCATCAGATGTGTATTATCGGGTGGTTTTTCTTTCAATTCATTTCTCGGATTTTCCTTTATTGCCAACACTTGCTTGAGCAAATTGCCTTGGCTCACTTCATTTTGTTCTTCATTAGACCTAGCAAGGATAGAATTAAGAGATTGATTAGCTGATTTCTCTTCAACCATGGGAATATTATCATTGTATTCAAACACATCAAATTCAATTGATGAGTTCATTTTCAACTCGTAAGATCAACTTTCCTTTGTGCACATCAATTAATGCATGAGCGATCGACAAGAAATGCCTCCCTAGAATCAATGGAATCTCACTCTCTTCACCCGTATCTAGCACAAAGAAATCAATGGGAAATACCAACTTTTCAACTTGTACAAGCACATCTTCCAACAAGCCATATGGTTTTCTGTCGGATAAATCCGCCAATTGGAGTGTGATATTAGTTGGCTTGACATTGTTGATCCCAAACTTGTCATAGATGGCCTTTGGCATAATATTTATGCTTGCCCCCAAATCACAAAGTGATCAATGCCACGTTTTTCCTCCAACATTCACCGGTATCATAAAACTACCGGGATCCTTGAATTTAGGGAGTAACCGCCTTTGAACAATGGCTTTACATTAGGCATCAAGACATACTTTCTCATCGTCATCCCACTTTCGCTTCCTTGCCAAAAGATCTTTCATGAAACAAGCATAGTTGGGCATCTTGGTGAGGACAGGTCAATCAAAGGAATGTTGACATTAATCTTTTTCAACATATCCAAGAAATGGGTGAATTGCTTCTCTTTTTTCTCCTTTCTTGGATCAATGAGTCTTTGAGGGTATGGCACTTTTATTGATGGATCTATCTTCAAAGGTTCCTCTACATACTTCTTCTTGGATACCTTGATCTCATTCTTTTGTTCCTTCTTGGTTTCATCATCAACCACTTCCCTTTCATTTTCAACTACCTTGGACTTTTGTTCCTTGCTTCCTTTCTCCTCTTTTTTCTTCTCCTTAGATTCAACTAGTTCTTTTCCACTCCTTAGGGTTATGGCATTGCATTGCTCCTTGGGGTTTGGAATAGTATCACTCAGAAATGCCCCAATAGGTTTGTCATTATTCAACCTTGCCCATTGCCCCAATTGAATCTCCAAATTCCTTGTTGAAGCCTTCAAATTATCATAATCTCTTTATGCTCGTCCGCTTTCCTATCCAATTCCAGCTTCAAATACTCGGCTTCTTGGGCTTCTCCAATCTTCTTTACCCAAATTAAAGGCCTTTCTAGCATATGTCTCATGATACATGGGTTGGGAAGAATTTGCATAATGAAAAGGAGGTTGTTGGTTTTGAAAAGAAGGATTGGGGAAATTTTGCTATGAGTTGGGTTGGACCTTTCTTTGATGTGGCAGTTCATAAGGTCTAGATGAAGAATTCGGGGCTTGAGTGTGTTGGGCATTTTGAGGTGGGGGATTTGGTTGGTAAGGAGGGTTGGATTGGTTGTTGGTGTTACTCCATGATAAATTTGGGTGATTCCTCCAAGACGGATTGTAAGTGTTCCCATAAGTTTCGGATTGGTTCCTTGGAAATGAAGATTGATTCGCCACATAATTGATTTGCTCATTAGCTGCATAAGGCATCTCACAATTCCCATTGGCATGGTCGCCTCCGCAAAAATCACATGTCATGTTTGGTTGAGTTGGAGAAGAAGTCATCGTATTCACACTACAAGCTTTCCCTAGATTCTCCAATGCCTTTGCCATATTATTCATCACATTCATGAACATGCTTTGTTGACCTAAAAGGGCATCTTGCATGTTTAGATTCAACGTTCCACTACTTGCATTTACTTGATTAGCTTGAGGTTGAACCACCGGTGGAGTTATCGATCCATGATGGTAGTGGTTGTATGCCATCCTATTTAACAACTCTTGAACTTCTTCCAGAGTCTTGTATGAGATAGAACCGTTGGCGGAGGCATCTACAATGGATTTCGTCTCTTGAAGCCACAAAGGAATCGCGTGATGCGGGCATTTCTTAGCAACTCGTTAAATCTTTCCCAAGCTTCCCCTAGGCTTTCACCAACATCTTGTTTGAATGATGTAATCTCATTCCTTAATTTAGCGGTTCTTGCGGGAGATGTGTTGCTTCGCCAAGAACTCTTGAGCAAGTTGGTTCCAAGTGGTGAATGTTCCTTGGGCATGGGATTGCAACCATGAGTTTGCCCTATCACTAAGAGAAAAAGGAAACACCCTGACATCCGAACACAATCCGGATGTACTGCATTAAACTTAAATATGTCCAAGACTTCTTCAAAATTCATGAGGTGTGTGTAGGGGTCTTCATTTGGTTCACCTCCGAACATGGCATGGGCTTGGAGCATTTGGATTAAAGCGGGCTTGATTTCAAATTGTTGGCTTGCACAGGCATTGGTGCAATACTTGAGTTTTCCCTATCAAAATTAGGTAAAGCATACTCCCTCAATGGCCTTCCATTCCCATTCATGTCATTTCCATTCCTATAGCCACCCATTCCATTATTTCCACCTACCTCTTCTTCTTCATTCTCCATGTTCACATTCCCTTGATAAGCATTAGCATGTGCATTTCTGTCCTTTCTTGCTCTTGATGCACCCTTCTCAACCTTCGAATTTGTCTTAGCTCTTTCTCTCTTTCCTTGTCTAAGCAAATGAATGGCTCTTGAGCTACTCTTACCATGCACTACACAAAACCAAAATAGTCAATTGAAGTTCCAAGTCGACACATTCCGCAAGACAACCAATCAAACATAAAAATTAAACAAAATTAACAACTAAATTAACTAAACTAAAGTGCTTAATCTATACGACACATAAAGCTCTTGATATTGCTAAAAATCGAAGACAATCCCTGGCAACGGTGCCAAAAACTTGTTGCCTTCTTTAACACATCTAGTTATAATGCAATGAACACCTAAATCCTACTACTAATTAGATGGCGTCCCGCAAGTATACGGTTGTCAACTAGTAGCAAAGAAAAGTAGGGATCGTTCCTACATGGATTGTCGATTGCAATTACCAAGTTTAAGGGTATTTGTGTAGTTAAGCTAAATCAAGATGGTATACGATAGAACTATTCTAATGAAAGCTATAATTTTAATTCTAACCTAATTTAATCTAATTAAAACTAAAATTTAGAACAAGAGAATCAATCAACTAAAAAGACTAAAGAAGAAAGAAAAATTTAATACTAAAAGCATTCATTTCTAAAGTAAAAATTAGATAAAGATCTAGTAAACTAGAAAATTAAATAATTTTTGGATTTTTTGATTAGAATTAAGGAAACCCACTAAGAATTAACTAAAAATTAAAGCTAGAAATTGAAAATTCTTAAATAGAAAGCAAGAAATTGATAAGAACCCTAATTTTCTTACAAACCTTAATTTGAAAGTAAAGAAAATTTTCACTAAAATGGATAAGAAAGAAAATAAAAATTATATCTACTTGAAGCTTGCGAAGAACCCACTACGATTTTCTAATAAAAATTTAAACTTGACAAGAATTTTAAAGAAAATCTAAGATGAAAGTTAAGAGAAATTTCTATTAGAAAAAGTAACTCGTACTTTAAGCTATCCTAATCTATCTAGAACTATCTAAAACTCTCTACTCTAAAACTATCTAACTCTCTAACTCCCCCTTGTAAAGCTCATTCTACTTAGCTTAAATAAGTGCAGCATTATACAAGGCAAAATCAGGGTAAGTTGAAGTTTACAAAATTGCCCTTACAACTTTGCATTCAGCGAGTTGAGATCGCGGTCTGGAACATTTGAGACCGCGATCTCAACTCTAAAATAGTAAAACTAATTCCCGAGTCGAGAGATTGCTGTTTGGAATAGTCGAGACCGCGATCTCGAATCTCCTTCCAATTAATCTTCATTTCATCCATTTTGCAATTTGGTCCCTTGAGCTTTGTTCCTTCCAGCTTCTAACCTTTAATTTTTAACCTATATCATATTAACACCATTAAGCACTTAATTAAACTAAAAATTTAACACAAAATTATCATAATTAATTAAAAAATGAAAATACTAGTACATATGAAAGAAATTAACTAAAATATTCAATTACATATCTAATTTCAGAATTTAAACTATCAAAATGCTATAATTTTGAGGAAAGTACTCTAGTATACTAGAGTTATCAATGACCAATTTGCTCCAAGAGAAAATATATGTGAAGATGGTTGGAAAAAAGAAGCGGAGTATTTGAGAAGAGAGTTGGAAAGGAAAAAGAAAGAACATAAGAGAGATTTGAGAATTTGAAAGCTTCGATGAGAAATTTAGAAATTTAATTGGGGTAATTGGCAAGGTTGAATAATGAAAGACCTCTTGGGGCATTTTCGAGTGATACTATTCCAAATCCCAAGGAGCAATATGATGCCATAATCCTAAGGAGTGGAAAAAAATTGGTGGAACCTAAGGAGCAGAAAAAGGTGGAAGAAGAAAGTAAGGAACAAAAGTTTAAGGCAATTGAGAACGAAAGAGAAGTTGGTGATGAAGACAAGAAGGAACAAAAGGATGAAATCAAGGTATCCAAGAAGAAGCATGTGGATGAACCTTTGAAGATGGATTCATCGATAAAAGTGCCATTCCCTCAAAGACTTGCTTGATTGAATTGCCTTGATTAACTTCATTTTGCTCCTCATTTGACCTAGTAATGAAAGAATTAAGAGATTGGTTAGAACATTTTTCTTCAACAATGGGAGAATTAAGAGATTGGTTAGAACTTTTTTCTTCAACAATGGGAATATTGGATCATTATATTCAAACATATCAAATTCAATTGACTCATTTTCAACTCGTAAAATCAATTTTCCTTTGTTCACATCAATTAATGCATGAGCGGTTGACAAGAAAGGCCTCTCTAGAATCAATGGAATCTTACTCTTTTCTACTTGAACAAGCACATCCTCCAACAAGCCATATGGCAATTCTGTAATATTCTAGCAACCAATTTTTGGTTTTGCCTTGTGTAATACTCCACTATTTAAGCTACTTTAAAGATGTAATAGAGAGGTAAGTAGAAAAGTAAGTAGTGTAGTTAGTAATTTTAGTTAGTTTAGGGTAGTTTAACTTTCAAGTTATATTTTAATACAAAGTTCTTTTTAATTATCCTTTAGATTTAGTTTTAAATTCCTTGCAAGTATAAATTTTGATTATGTAGTTGTAGTGGGTTAATCATTAGCTTCAAGTAGATATAATTTTTACTTGCTTTTGAGTTTAAATTAACGAAAATCTCTTTGCTTTGATTTCAATACCAAAACGCTTTCATATAGAAATTAGGGTTCTTGTTGATTTAATGCTTTTTAGTTAAGAATTCTCATTTCCTTGCATTAGTTTCTAGTTAATTTTTAGCGGGCTTTCTTTATTATTATCAAAAATCCAAAAATATTTAGATTTTAAGTTTAACTCTTTCAAATTCTTGTTTAGAAATTGTGGTTTCTAGTTTTATAATGTCTTTTATAGTCTTTTTATTGGGTTAATTGCTTGCTCTTTAATTCTAGTTCTATATTAGTTAGTTTAGAGTAGAATTAAGTGCTGTGCTTTACTTGCTTTTACTAGAATAGATTAATTAGTTTCTTAATTTTATAGTTGCTTAGTTTCATTTACTAGCTTTCATACATAATTTAGTTTAAATTTAGATTTCAATTGCTTTATTTTATTTATGGTTCTAATTAGTGTAGTTTCATCTCTTATTATTTAAATTTGCTTAACTATACAAGGATTCGTAAATTTCGGTACTTGCTTGCCAAACAATTTTTGTGGGAACGAATCACCCACTTATCTTGTACTACTACCAACTCCATATACTTGCGGAAGTGAGGTAGAGAGTGTAGGATTTTGGGTACAGGCTACACATCTCCAGGCTAAACATTCTAGTCCTTAGTGTTTTGGGTTTAGGCTTTAGACTTTATGCTTTTGGTTTTATGATTTGGGTTCTAAAACTAGGTTACAAGTTTTAAGTATGATATTTTGAATTTTAAGCATAAACAGGGTTTAGGGTTTTGGGTTTGGGTTTTAGGCGTCATGTTCTAGGTTACAAGTTTTATGCTTTAGGCTTTAGGGTTTTGGATTTAGACTTTAAGACTTTAGGGTTTTGGGTTTAGGTTTAAGTTTTAGGGTTTAGGATGTAGACTTTATTCTTTAGGTTTTTGGTTTTATGTTTTAAGTTTTAGGTTTTAGGGTTTTGGGTTTATGCTTTAGACTTTAAGGTTTTGAGTTTAGGCATTACGTTTTAGGTTACGTTTAACACTTTAGTTTTTGCTTGTAGGTTAAAGCCTTAGTTTTAGGATTTAAGCCCTAGCCTTTAGTGTTTCAAATTTTGGGTTTAGCCTTTAAGTTTTAGATTTTAGGGCTATGGGTTATGGGTTTTGGCTTTGGGCATTATGTTTTAGGGTTTTGAATTTAAGATTTAGGTTGTAAGGTTTTGGGTTTACGTTTTATGGATTAGGGTTTAGGGTTTTGAATTTAGGCTTTTGTGTTTATTCTTTGATCTTTAGGCTTTAGGTTATGGGGTTTTGGCTCGTGGCTTAAGGCTGTAGATGTTAGGTTTTGGACTTTAGATTAGGGCTATTGGCTTTAGGTTTTAGATTTTAGGCTTTAGCCATTAGTGTTTCGATTTTGGATTTAGCCTTTCGGTTTTAGATTTAAGGTTTTGGGTTTAGATTTTAGGGTTTTTTTTATTATGGGTTAAGGATTCGGGCATTAGGTTTTAGGGTTTTGGTTTTATGCTTTGGTCATTAGAGTCTTGGGTTTAAGATTTAGGCTTTAGGATTTTGGATCTCTTACTTCTTTTCGCTTTAAGATTTTGGTTTTGGGGTATAGGCGTGATGTTTTAGGCTTTTGTTTTAGACTTTACGCTTAGCCTTTTAGGTTTCAGGTTTTTAGTTTTAGGTTTTAAATTATAGGCTTTAGAGATTAGGTTTTATGCTTTAGCCTAAAACCTAAACCTTAAGTTTCAGGGTTTTGGGTACAGACTTTAGGCTTTAGGATTTAGGCTTGAGGCTTGAGGCTTGTGTCTTTAGGCTTTAAACTTTAGAATTTTGCTATTCGGTTTTACACTCTAGGCTTTAGAGTTTTGGATTTAGGTTTTAGGTTTTAAGTTTCAAGCTTTAGGTTTTAGGGTTTAGATTTTAGATTTTAGGAATTAGGGTTTATGTTTTAGGTCTTATGGATTTGGTTTAAGGCTTTAGGCTTTCGATTTTATTATTTAGGTTTTAAGATTTAGGATTTAGGTTTTACAGTTTAGGTTTTATGTTTTGGGGTTTAGGTTTTAAATTTTTGGCTTTAGGGTTTTTCCGGTTTTAAATGGTAAGATTTTAAATTCAAATTCAAGGTTTGAAGTAAGGTTTTAGATTTTGAGGTTTAAAGTTTAAGCTTTAGGCTTTAAATTATACGGTAAAGGACTTAGGGTTTAGGCATTCGATTTTAGGGTTTTGGGTTTAGGGTTCAGGCTTTAGGTTTTGAGGTTTGTGCTTTAGGCTTTAGTCTATAGGGATTTAGGATGAAAGTTTAGATTTTAGCATTTTGGGTATGGGTTGCAGACTTTATGTTTTACGTTTTCGATTTTAGGCATTTAGTTTGAGGTCTTATGTTTTTGGTTTTAAAAGTTTAGGGTTTTTTGTGTAGGCGTTGGGTTTCATGTTTTAGGCTTGAGGCCTTAGGAAAATTAGGTTTTGGGTTGAGATTTAGGATTTAGTCTTTAGGTTTAGGATTTAAACCTCAGATTTTAGGTTTTAGGCTATCGCCTTTAAGTTTAGGTTTTAAAGTTTAGGGTTTAGATTTAACGATTTTGGGCTTTGGGTTAAATCCGAAATTTAGGCATTAATTTTTAACCCTTAGATTTATGCTTTAGGTTTCTTAAAGCACGGGATTAAGGTTTAGGCTTTAGTATTTTGGATTTAGACATTAGGGTTTAGGTTTCAGGGTTTGGGATTGAGGCTTTAGGTTTTAGGTTTTATGCTTTATTTTTTTCGTTTCAGGTTTTAGGATTAGATTTAAGGTTTTAGGCTATAGGCTTTAGGGTTTAGGTTTTGGGCTTTAGAATTTTTGATAAAGGGTTTAGGCTTTAGGTCTTGGGCTTAAACTTAAACCTTTAGGTTTTATGGTTTAGGCTTGAGTTTTCTGGCTTTAGGCTTCAGGGTTTTGGTATTAGGTTTTAGGCTCTATGCTTTAGAGTTTATGGCTTAGGTTGCTTGTTTAAAGTTTAGGTTTTAGATTTTAGGTTTTAGGCTTTAGGATTGAAGGATTAGGTTTTAGGTTTTAGGCTTTCGATTTTATTCTTTGGGTTCTAGGTTTTTGGATTCAAGTTTTGTAGTTTTGTATTTAGGTTTTAGGGTTTAGGCGTTCAGTTTAATGGTTTAGGTTTTGGACTTTACGATTTATGTTTTACAGTTAAGGTTTTAGTTTTTGGGGTTTAGGATTTAAACTTTAGGCTTTACATTAAACTCTAGGCTTTCGGTTTTAAGTTTTAGGTTCTAAGTTCTAGGTTACAAGTTTTAGGGCTTGTGTTTTAGATTTTAAGCATTCAGCTTAGGGTAAGAGTTAAGGGTCTGGTTTTAGGCTTGAAGCCTTAAGTTTTTAGGTTTTAAGTTTGGCTTTATGCTTTAGGCTTTAGGGTTTTGGATTTTGGCGACTTTAGGGTTCAGGTTTTAGGCTTTAGGATTTAAGGTTTAGGTTCTAGGTTTTATGCTTTAGGCTTTTGATTTTATTCTTTAGGCTTTAAGTTTTGGATTCAAGTTTTGCGGTTTAGGTTTTTGGTTTTGGGGTAAAACTTTAATTTTTAACCCTTAAACTTCCAGTTTAAAGGTTTAACCCATTACACTATAGGATTCAAGTTTAAAACTTAAAACCTAAAGGTTTTTGGTTTTAGGGTTTTGATTTTAGGCTTTGGTAAATAGGGTTTTGGGTTTAGGATTTAGGCATTAGGTTTGAGGATTTTGGGTATAGGCTTAAGGCTTTATGTCTTGAGGTTTAGGCTATAGTCCTTAGTATTTTGGGTATAGGCTTTAGACTTTAGGCCTTAGGTTTTAGGCATTAAGCGTTAAACTTTAGGCTTTCGGTTTGAGGTTTTAGGTTCTAAGTTCCAGGTTACAACCCTAAATCTTATGTTTTAGATTTTAAGCATTTGGTTTAGGGTTTCGGGTTTTGGATCCGGGTTTTAGGCTTCATCTTTTAGGCTTGAAGCCTTAGGTTTTCAGGTTTTAAGTTTAGACTTTAGGGTTTTGGATTTTGGCTTTAGACTTTAGGGTTTTGGGTTTAGGCTTTAAGTTTTAGGGTTTACGATATAGAATTTAGTCTTTAGGTTTTTGGTTTTAGGTTTTAGAGTTTATGGTTTAGGGTTTTGAGTTTAAGCTTTAGGCTTTAAGGTTTTGAGTTTAGGCATTTGGCATTAGGTTATAGGGTTTTGGCTTGAAGTTTGAGGTTTTATGCTTTAGGTGTTATATTTTAAACTTTTAGTTTTTTTCTATAGGTTTTAGGTTTTGGGATTTAGGCTTTAGCCTTTGGTGTTTCAAATTTTGGGTTTAACCTTTCAGATTTAGGTTTTAGGGTTATGGGTTTTTGATTTAGGCTTTGGGCGTAAGGTTTTAGGGTTTTGGATTTATACTTTAGGCTTTGGGGTTTAAGAATTAGGCTCTAGGATTTTGAGTTCAGGCTTTTAAACCCTTAGGGCTTAACCCTTGAATTTCGGTTTTTGAATTCAGCGTTTTGGGTCTAAGAGTTAGATTTTAGGTTGTAGAGTTTTGGCTCGTGGCTTGATGCTTGAGGCTTAAGGTTTGAACCTTGAGGTGTTAGGTTTAAACCCTAAACCCTAAAGTTTAAGACCTTAAACTTTAAAACCTAAACCCTATATTAGTGTTTCGATTTTGGATTTAGGCTTTAAGTTTTTGATTTAAACCCTAAACCCTAAACCCTAAACCCTAAACCCTAAACCCTAAACCCTAAAGGTTAAACCCTAAACCCTAAACCCTAAACCCTATTAGGGTTTTGGGTTTTGGATTTGGGATCTAGGCTTTAGAATTCAAACCCTGGGGTTTAGGCTTAAGGTTTTAACCTTTATGTTTTTGACTTTCCGTTTACCTTTTGGGTAAATGGTTTTAGATTTTATAGTATAGGCATTATTGACTAGGTTTTATGCTTTAGGATTTTGGGTAAACCCTGTGGTTTTAGGCTTTAGGGTTTTCTTTAGACTTTAGGCTTTAGGTTTTTGGTTTTAGGCTTGAGGCTTGTGTCTTATGTCTTTAGGCTTTAGGGTTTTGGTATTTAGATTTAAACTTTGGGCTTTAGAGTTTTGGATATCGGTTTTTCAGTTTTAAGTTTCAAGCTTTACGTTTTAGGGTTGAATTTAGATTTTAAACCCTAAACCTATGGTTTTAGGAATTAGGGTTTAGGCTTTAGGTCTTAAGGATTAGTTTTTGGCTTTAGGCTATCAATTTTATTCTTTATGTTCTATGCTTTAGAATTCAGGTTTGACGGTTTAGGTTTTAAGTTTTGGAGTTTAAACCCTAAATTTTGGGCTTTAGGCTAATGGTAAATTGTTAAGATTTTAGTCTTTAGGAAGGTTTTACGGTTTAAACCCTAAATGGGGTTTAGGGTTTAACCTTTAGGCTTTACATTATACGATTTTGGATTTGAGTTTTAGGCATTAGGTTTTAGGTTTTTGGGTTTATGGTTCAGGCTTTAGGTTTTGAGGTTTGTGCTTTAGGCTTTAGTCTAAACCCTTTCAGGTTTAAACCCTAAATTTAAAGCCTAAACCTTGAACCTAAAGGGTAAATGGTTAAATTTAAACCCTAAACCCTGAAACCTAGGGTTTTTGAGTTTTAGGGTTTAAACCCTAAACCCTAATTTAGGGCCTAGGATTTTAAACCTGGGTTTAGGCATTAGGGATGAGGGCTTAGGGATTTGAATTCAGGATTTTGGATTTTGGGTTTATTCTTTGAATTTTAGGGTTTTAGTTTTAGGTATTAGGTCTAAGGTTGTGGGGTTTTGGCTCGTGGCTTAAGGTTAAGGCTTTAGGTGATAGGTTGTAGACTTTAGGTTTCAGGCTATAGGTTTTAAGTTTTAGATTTTAGGCTTTAGCCATTAGTACTTTGATTTTGGGTTTAGCTTTCAGGTTTTTGGGTTTAAGGTTTAGGTTCAGATTTTAGGATTTTTTCTTCTGGGTTTAGTTTTCAGGCACTAGGTTTCAAGGTTTTGATTTTATGATTTGGTAATTAGGGTTTAAACCCTAGGATTTAGGATTTAGGATTCTGGTATTGAGGTTTAGACTTGAAACTTTAGACTTTATATTTTAGACTTTGCACTTTATCTGTTTGGTTTTAGATTTTAGGTTTTACACTATAGGCTTTAGGGAATAGGTTTTATGCTTTAGGATTTCTAGGTTTGTCGTTCAGGTTTTATGGTTTTGGGTTTATATTTTATGGTTTAGGTGTTAGGATATAGGCTTGAGACTTGAGGCTTGAGTCTTTGGACTTTAGGGCTTCGGGTTTTGTTATTCGATTTTAAACTCTGGGCTTCAAAGTTTTGGATTTAGGTTTTAGGTTTTAAGTTTCAAGGTTTAGATTTTAGGGTTTAGTGTTTTAGGAATTAGGGTTTAGGCATTAGGTCTTAAGGATATGGTTTTTGGCTTTAGGTTTTTGAATTTTATTATTTATATTTTATGTTTTAACCCTTTAGGTTTTACGGTTTAGTTTAAACGTTTAAAGTTTAAACCTAAATTTTATGCTTTAGGCTTTTGGTTTTATTGTTAAGATTTTATTCTAAACGATTCAGGTTTTATTTTTTGGGGTTTAGGGTTTAAGCTTTAGGCTTTACATTATACGGCTTTGGATTTGAGATTTAGGCATTAGGTTTTATGTTTTTGGGTTTTGGTTTTAAACTTTAGGTAAATGGTAAACCTACAAAAAAGCCTAAAACCTAAAATTTAAACCCTAAAGGTTAAGACTTTAACTTTAGGGTTTTGGGTTTAGGCTAAGATTTTCCATTTTACACTTTAGGCTTTCAATTTTAGGTTTTAGGTTCTAGGTTCTTGGTCTTATGTTTTATGTTTTAAGTTTTAGGCATTTGGTTTAGGGTTTAGGATTTTCGGTGTAGGCTTTGTGCTTGATGTTTTAGTCTTTGGGGTTTTGTATTTAGAATTAAGACTTTAGGGTTCTGGGTTTTGGTTGACGGCTTTAGGTATTAGGATTTAGGGTTTTAGTGTTTAGGGTTTAGGATTTTGGATTCGGGTTTAGGGTTCTGGTATTGAGGTTCAGGGTTGAGGCTTTAGGCTTTGTGTTTAAAACTTTGCATTTTATAAACCCTAAACCCTAGGTTTTTGATTTTGCGTTATTGGGTTTAGGGTTTAGGGTTTAGGGTTTAGGGTTTAGGGTTTAGGGTT
The DNA here is from genome assembly GCA_025175665.1 of Cinchona pubescens. Lineage (NCBI taxonomy): Eukaryota > Viridiplantae > Streptophyta > Magnoliopsida > Gentianales > Rubiaceae > Cinchona > Cinchona pubescens. The sequence continues at coordinate 5,219 of JANKKI010000192.1, read as the reverse complement.
TAGGGTTTAGGGTTTAGGGTTTAGGGTTTAAGACCCTAGGTTTAAACCCTAGGGTTTAGGGTTTACCCTAAACCCTAAACCCTAAACCCTAAACCCCCCTAACCCTAAACCCTAAACCCTAAACCCTAAACCCTAAACCCTAAACCCCTAAACCCTAAACCCTAAACCCTAAACCCTAAACCCTAAACCCTAAACCCTAAACCCTAAACCCTAAACCCT